>CM044309.1:99106627-100451627 GCA_024291935.2 Okapia johnstoni
AGTTGATTTACAGTGTTGTATTAACTTCTGTACAGCAAAGTGATTCAGTTATATATATATATATATATATATATATTTATTTATTTCATATTCTTTACCATTATGATTTATCACAGGATAGTGAATATAGTTCCCTTGCTATACAGAAGTGGAGAAGGCAATGGCACCCCACTCCAGTACTCTTGCCTGGAAAATCCCATGGATGGAGGAGCCTGGTAGGCTTCAGTCCATGGGGTCGCTAAGGGTCGGACATGACTGAGCGACTTAACTTTCACTTTTCACTTTCATGCATTGGAGAAGGAAATGGCAACCCATTCCAGTGTTCTTGCCTGGAGAATCCCAGGGACGGTGGAGCCTGGTGGGCTTCCGTCTATGGGGTCGCACAGAGTCGGACACGACTGAAGCGACTTAGCAGCAGCAGCAGCTATACAGAAGCACCTTGTTGTTCATCCATCCTATATATTTGCCTCCGCTAATCACAAAGTCCTAATCCTTCTCTCCCATACCCCCAACCTTGTCAACCACAAGTTTGTTCTCTATGTCTGTGAGTCTGTTTCTTCTTTGTAGATAAGTTCATTTGTGTCCTATTTTAGATTCCACATATAAGGGATATCATATGATATTTGTCTTTCTGACTTCACTTAGTAGGATAATCTCTAGGTCCATCCATGTTGCTGCAAATTACATTATTTCATTATTTTTTATGGTTAAATAATATTCTATTTATATACATACCAAATCTTCTTTATCTATTCACCTGTCAATGGACATTGCAATACTTCTTTCTACAAAAAGAAATTAACAAGTTCAGGGCTTTATATTTTTAACTCAAAACATGATCAAAAAACAGCAGAGCTCCCTAAAATTTATCTTGCCCTTGTAAACAAGTACGTGGCCAGTGTATTTGGAAAAATGGGCTTGTTTGATGATGCCTATTGTAGAATTACAAAGCACATAGAACTCATAGCCTTTCTTAGTAAGGCTTTACTAAGTTAATGTGAAACTTAGGGTATGTATTAGGGAAAAGTGGGAAATTTGGGGTGGATATGATGGATTTGATCCTCCAAATTCCACTGAACCACTTTGAAAGTGCAAGAAGTCCTTCCTCCCCAACTGAAGAACCTACAGAGCTGCATTTGAGGCAGTTATTTTGCTTGGAGTTGGTGTGATTTGCCACAAGGTGTTTCTCCTCCCCTTATGTTGCTTCCAGACCCATCACCCATCTCAGATCACTGGAGAATGGGTACAGAGTCTGACTTGGGAGGGGCCAGCTCATCCATCAAAAGAACTGGAAGATTTTGTGCATTTATATTGGTGGGAACCTGGGGAGAAATGCTACAAATGGATTCTGAAGGTCCTAGTACAGAAAGACAGAAACAAAGTTGGATTAAGTCACATGTATTAACATAATTACACTTTCCTAGATAGAATGGATTGAAGATGTTTGATATTTAGATACAAAATTGTGGTTCATCAGATCACTTGGTCAGTAGACTGAAACCTGGCACCATGGTGACCACGGCTAAAAGAAATTGAGGTGCAAGGATTTGCCAGGCATAACATAGATGGAGGTTTACAAAGAAAGACAGCAGTGCTAGGGCTGATTTATCAAATATGGTTTGCTACTCATACCCTGGCTATGGTTACCCAGATGAATTCTAAGAACATTCCTCCATCAGAGCACTAACAAACACCCAGTGAGGCCATGGATGGCTACAGGAAGGAACTCCATTGAAATGGCCTTCCTGGGACTTCCTTGGCAGTACAGCAGTTAAGAATCTAGGCTCTCACTGCAAGGGACAAGGGTTCAATCCTTGGTTGGGGAACTAATACCCCCATGCTGTGTGATGTGGTGAAATGAATAAATGAAACCTCGGACTTGCTGTATGGCACAGGGAACTCTATTCAGTACTCTGTAATGACCTATCTGGAAAAGTAATCTACATATATATATACACACACACATACATATGTGTATATATATACATGTGTGTATATATATGTATTATAACTCACTTTGCTTGTACATAAAGTCAGTCCTGCTCCTTCAGAATCATGTTAAAGGTGGCTGACAGTGTATGTACAGAACTGTAGCTAGTTGTGCATTTGTGATTTTTATCACTGTTTGTTTGCTGTATAGCAGAAAGTAACACAACATTGTAAATCAATTTTATACTCCAATAAAAAATTTTTAAACATTGGAATGCAAATTTTTTTAAAAAAAGAAAGGAAATGGGCTTCCTAAATCCAGTGCAGAAAATGGGTTCCTGGAGAGGGACAGAGTCCAAGAGACTGTGCTGAGGCTTGAAAGCCAGAGGCAAGTGGACACAATTCCCAAGTGGGCAGCAGGCTAAACAGTGATCTAAATGCCTTAAGCCAAGGAATCATGGGTGGACGCATATAAATCATAGTGTCCACTGGACTGAAATCGAACTACTTGATTATTATAATTTAAAACATTTTAGATCTCATTTGCAGATTTTTGACATAAGAGAGAGTCATGACTTGTCACTTAATTTTAGGCTTAGAGCCCCTGAAATGAAAAGTATGCCAGGTTCTTCAGAAGAAGTACCCTGTGTTTTTGCCAAAATAATAAACTCTAAACTCTCCTAGAGATTTCTCAAAGGGACCTATAGTCATCAACCAGAGTGACTGTGCATTATATAAAGTGAGGTGATTTCTTCATTTTCTGAACATGTAGTGGGCAAAGATATACTCTGCCAATGCCAGGACATGCACATTGGTTTTTCGATGCACGGGGTATTAGGAAGGAACGATTATGAGCCCCTGGAATTGCTTTTCTCTTCCAAAGTATGAACTAAACTGAAGGATGGCACAGGTCTATGCCATCAAAATAAAACTAGAACAATACAGATGTAGGCTTCCTATCACACTTATATTTAAGTGATCTATTTGACCAGGGCTGGAAATAGATGGCCTTAGGGAAAGATGGTGAATTATTGTAAACATAATCAGGAAGTAACTCAAATTGCAGCTGCTTCTCCATATGTGGTCTCTTTTTTGGTGTAAATCAACATGTCGCTGAGCTCTGGTGTGTGGCAATTGATGAGGCAAATGCTTTTTCAATATGTTATCAGGAAAAAAAAAAAAAAACACAAAGAGATTTGATTTCCCCTAGTAGGGCAGCAATGTATCTTCACTCCGCTTGACCTTAGGACTACGCCAACCCTCTGCCCTTCATCACAATCTAATCCACAGAGCTTAATCAATCTGCTGTAGTATGAGACATTTCATTGATCCACTACATTGATGTGATAGATTGCATTTTCCAAGACTGAAAGGTGGTCTCCGAAGGCTTCTCTTAACCTCTGAGAATCCAATCCAAGATAACTTGGCTCTTCTGTTTGAGCACACGCTGTCCTGGGACTTTTGGTTATAAAAAGGTACTAAAAGAAAACAGAGTAAGCTAAATGACCTCCTTCTATCTTTTTTAAAAATAATTTTCCATTTTCTTTTGGTAGCTCAAGAGAGAAAACTTTTAGAGGAGCCCTTGGAATTGAGGGAGAGAGATGATGAAGAAAGACTTCTGCAGAGAGTGAGGGTAGGAGTCAGTCACACCGCATGAGGCACAGGGCAGGGTCCTCATGAAGGGAATACCCGTGGCTTAGAAAGCATGATACCTGATACTGGTACGTAAGAGTCAGTTGTTATTGTTCCCTGCTGCAACTGTTATCCATTAACCTCCTACCTTTGGGAAAATCTCCATACATTGTAGACATTGCCATGGGACACTCCTCTGTTTTTTGGTTTTTTTTTTTTTTTTTTTTCAGTGCTGTTTCCAAGGACAAGAATATCACCTGGCATGTAGCAGCTACTCAGTTAAAATTAAAAAAGAAAGAAAAAGTATAAATGACTAGGTTAATGATGCTTTTGGAAATGTGTACATGATGTTTTATCTGTGTTTGGAATAAAATATAAAAAGTGAAGACTGCTTGATACAAAGACAAATAAAGGTGAAAACACGAGCAGTGATTCAGAGACCAGAGTTGGCAAGTAGACAGCTGTGTATTTCGGCACTTGTACTCTTCACCTATGGAAGAATCTTTAGAAACACTGAGAAAATCATTGGTTTTCCATCAATGACTGGAAATGGAAGCTCATGTGATTGTATGAAAGTATCAAAGGGAAAGTTGACTTCAAGAGGTTGAAGGACCCGGGCATATTAGGTGACATAGAATAGATTAATGCAGTTAAATCTCAGAAATGTGCACTCAGCTTGGTGAGAGTTCTGAATCACTGACCCAGCTCTTGTCTGCAAAGGGAAAATGCAAAAAGCAAAGGTGCAGAGTTGGATTGTAAACCAAACCAATATGCAGTTGAAGAGACAACTGCTACACAGATGCAGAAAACAAACATATGAACTACAAGGAGGAAAGAAGAGGGAGATGGATTGGGAGACTGGGATTAACACATATATACTACTATGTATAAAACAGATCACTAACGAGAACCTACTGTATAGCACAAGGAATCGTACTCAGAGCTCTGAGGTAACAAAGAGGGGATATATGTGTACATGTAGCTGATTCATATGTAGCTGATTCCATCCCCAAGAAAAAGAAATGCAAAAAGGCAAAATGGTTGTCTCAGGAGGCCTTACAAATAGCTCAGAAAAGAAGAGAAGCTAAAGGCAAAGGAGAAGAGGAAAGATATACCCATTTGAATGCAGAGTTCCAAAGAATAGCAAGGAGATATAAGAAAAACTTCCTCAGTGATCAATGCAAAGAAACAGAGGAAAACAATAGAAAGGGAAAGACGAGAGATCTTTTCAAGTAAATTATATATACCAAGGGAATATCTTATGCAAAGATGGGCACAATAAAGGACAGAAATGGTATGGACCTAACAGAAGAAGATATTAAGAAGAGGTGGCAAGAATACACAGAAGACAAAAAAGATCTTCACAACCCACATAATCATGATGGTATGATCACTCACCTAGAGCCAGACATCCTGGAATGTGAAGTCAAGTGGACCTTAGGAAGCATCACTACATCACTACGAATGAAGCTAGTGGAGGTGATGGAATTCCAGTTGAGCTGTTTCAAATCCTGAAAGATGATGCTGTGAAAGTGCTGCACTCAATATGCCAGCAAATTTGGAAAACTCAGCAGTGGCCACAGGACTGGAAAAGGTCAGTTTTCATTCCAATCCCAAAGAAAGGCAATGCCAAAGAATGTTCAAACTACTGCACAATTGCACTCATCTCACCCGCTAGTAAAGTAATGCTCAAAATTCTCCAAGCCAGACTTTAACAGTATGTGAACCATGAACTTCCAGACCTTCAAGCTGATTTAGAAAAGGCAGAGGAACCAGAGATCAAATTGCCAACATCCGCTGGATCATTGAAAAAGCAAGAGAGTTCCAGAAAAACATCTACCTCTGCTTTATTGACTATGCCAAAGCCTTTGACTGTGCAGATCACAACAAACTGTGGAAAATTCTTCAAGAGATAGGAATACCAGACCACCTGACCTGCCTCTTGAGAAATCTGTATGTAGGTCAGGAAACAACAGTTAGAACTGGACATGGAACAACAGACTGGTTCCAAATAGAAAAAGGAGTATGTCAAGGCTGTATATTGTCACCCTGCTTATTTAACTTATATGCAGAGGACATCATGAGAAATGCCAGGCTGGATGAAGCACAAGCTAGAATCAAGATTGCTAGGAGAAATATCAATAACCTCAGATATGCAGATGACACCACCTTTATGGCAGAAAGGAAAGAAGAACTAAAGAGCCTCTTGATAAAAGTGAAAGAGGAGAGTGAAAAAGTTGGCTTAAAGCTCAACATTCAGAAAACTAAGATTGTGGCATCTGGTCCCATCACTTCTTGGCAAATCAATGGGAAACAATGGAAACAGTAAGAAACTTTGTTTTCTTGGGCTCCATAATCACTGCAGATGGTGACTGCAGTCATGAAATTAAAAGAAGCTTGCTCCTTGGAAGAAAAGTTATGAGCAACCTAAGCAGCATGTTAAAAAGCAGAGACATTAATTAACCAACAAAGGTCTGTCTAGCCAAAGCTATGGTTTTTCCATTAGTCATGTATGGATGTGAGAGTTGGACCATAAAGAAAGCTGAGCACCAAAGAATTGATTCTTTTGAACATTGGTGTTGGAGAAGACTCTTGAGAGTCCCTTGGACTGCAAGGAGATCCAACCAGTCCATTCTAAAGGAAATCAGTCCTGAATATTCATTGGAAGGACTGATACTGAAGCTGAAACTCCAATACCTTGGCCACCTGATGCGACGAACTGACTCATTGGAAAAGACCGTGATGCTGGGAAAGACTGAATGTCGGAGGATAAGGGGATGACAGAGGATGAGATGATTGGATGGCATCACCAACTCGACGGCCATGAATTTGATTTAGCTCCGGAGTTGGTGATGGACAGGGAGGCGTGCTGCAGTCCATGGGGTCACAGAGAGTTGGACACGACTGAGTGACTGAACTGAACTGAGCTGAGCTGATTCACTTTGCTGTACAGAAGAAACTAACACAACATTTTGAGGCAACTTAACTCCAATAAAAAAAAAAAAAAGAAGAAATAGAAGAAAAGAAACAAGCTCTACCAGGTGAGCTCCATGTAACTGCCATCTGACCCATTCTTACATTTTACACTGGACCCTTGAAAAGAGTGGAAACCCCTCCTTTAGGTGCTCAACATTGTTATTTTTATTTTGCCCAAGGACCCAGAGCAAGTCACAAATGGAACACTAAGTCTGTTTGTGCAGGGGCCCAGATGGAGGATTGTGACTGGGGGCACATCCCAGCACACAGATGCTCTACCTTCTTGTAGCTCTCAGAAGGGCTGTCCACTCAGACAGAGCTCCAGTTTTCTCTGTTCTCTGAAGAGGCCCAGGGCAGAGGTAGCACAATGCTGGTTTGGGGGTATGGAAGCATCTCACTTTTAGGTGGGTTAAAAAGCAACATGTGGTCTAACAGAGCTTCACTCTGTCCAAGGACCCACACATCCTTTCTGAATATTTCGTCTCCAGAAATCCTAAATTTGTATTTCAATATCAGTACAAAGTTTGAACTAAATGCTAGCAGTGTTTGTGTGTGTGTGTGTATGCGTGTGCTCAGTTGCAAATGGGCACTAATTTTCACAGTAGCAAAATTTAGCTGTGCAAATGGTAAAGTTCTTTACTTCTCTATAACTGCAATGAACTTAGCACCCAAGCACCGATTTCTGCTAATGGTGGTGAATTTTATATGGAAATCAAGGTGCATTCAGATTTATGATTACTTAGTACTTTGGGGTATACACTCTTTAGGGTAATTTCTCAGAGTATCAGAATGTGTCCCCTTCTCTTTCTCTCTCACATCTCTCCAGGGGCCATTTAAATTCTGAGTGTGCATCTGTGTGTGTGGTGGGGTCAAGGGAGGGGGGTGTTGTATATACCATCTTAAGTTTGGGGGAAAGACATTTGATCCAGAGTAGCATTGAGCGATTTCACTTTCACTTTTCACTTCCATGCACTGGAGAAGGAAATGGCAACCCACTCCAGTGTTCTTGCCTGGAGAATCCCAGGGACGGTGGAGCCTGGTGGGCTGTCTATGGGGTCACACAGAGTCAGACATGACTGAAGCGACTTAGCAGCAGCACCAGCATCATTTTTCAAAGTGAGGTTTTCAACCAGCACACTAGTGCCACCCAGGGACTTGTTAGAAATGCCAGTCATTGGGCCCCATACCACATAGACCTGCTGAATCAGAAACTCTGGACACGGGCCCAGGAATCTTCTAATAGGCCTCCAGGTGATTCTGGTGTGCACTCACCCTTTGAGAAGCACTGGTCCAAATCCATCAGCATCCAGCCACATTGGCCTCTGATGAGATCATTACTGGCCTTTGGTCTTGTGGCACCCAGGTCATCGTGTGCATAACTGAAATGCCCTTCTCTGCTCATGGGCCACCTCTGTGTTCATTCTGCTTCCTCCTTAGACTCGTCTGCTCTGCTCCTCTACATCTGTACCTACTCGGAGGTAGGAATATTCTTGCATGCTCTTCTCCAGCCGTTCCTACTCTATAGCCTGGGTTCCATGCTCAACACAGAGCCCTGCAAATGCTTGAGACCTTCCTACTCTATCTGAAAACTGGGCCGTGCATCTCTTTCTTGTAATCCCCCAAACATCAGTGGGGTTTCCATCATCCTTACTCATTAGGGATTGATCTTAGGAGAGGGCAGAGGGGAAGACCCAGTTCTCAGGCACCTGAGTCATAATTTATTCTACTTTATTTCATTGCTCTTCTGGTCAGGAAGTTGTTTTGTTTTTTATCTGTGCATACTATGGGAAGAAAAAAAAAATCCTGGTTAGACACATAGACTTCTAAACTTGCCATTTTTGATAGGAACCCTCTTCTTATACAAACCACTCTTTTCTCTAATAATGTCTACTCTTGTCATCAAAGACATTAACTTGCAATTCTTTTGGCCCTTAAAAAGTTTCAAAATCTGTTTTATATCTCAAAACTTTAGCATTGATTGTTTCTTTGCATTTTTACCGTGATAATCCTCACTTTCCTTTAGATAACCAATGATAACCCTGACTGAAGAGAGGAAGATGAAGTATAAGGATGTGTAGAAAAGCAAACATACTAATTAAAATTTTAAGATATTGGTACACACCACATCTTAATTTGAAGCACTCTAATAATTTCCCAAGTGTACTACCCAATTATAATCATTTCACATTGAAGTCCTTCTGCTACTAAACTATATAAAATACTGCTTTTAACGTATTTGCTTCCTTGGGTTCATTCAACATATCCCCCTTTAACATAATTTTTAGACAAGTCTTTAGTCTAAAATTCGTATTTCCAGGTACATGTACAATGCTTGAAAATGAATTAATGGATTCTGAACCATCCCTGATGTGGTTTTGACTCTTGTATTAAACATTACTTCCGGCATATCACTTATGCTCAGCATAATTTACATCATAGCACGATTCACATTAAAAATGTAGTCCCCATTTGTGGGCTCAGCCTGAGTCTAGGACCTGGCATCATTCCCTATTCTTGGCAAGGAGTATTCAAGCAGCATAAAGATCTAGACTTACAATAAGTCACTCTTATGGCCCCAAAGCCCTTTTATAACAGAGTTTTTTCTTTATTCTCTATAATCAATTCCCACCTTCTTCCTCATCATTATTTGCTTGGCTTTCTTTCTGTTCTATTTTCTTCTTTTTCCAATATTCAAAAACAATAGCACCATTAAGTATTCAATGATACTGTTTTAATTCATTGGGATTGTTCACTTTATTGGCACTATTAAAGTGTGTTCATTGACATTTGCAAAATCAGGTTTTCCTCCATTTACTATGGTACTGGAGCTCTGATACAACCCAGAATGTATTCCATTTGTCAGGACATCAAAGGGCCAGAAGACTACACCCTCTTTAATGATTTATTCCAACACTTTGGGTTTAATAAAACAGTCATATCTAAATTTAGAGTAACTAATCATAATTTATACACTTGTATAATGTAATCTTTGGCTAAAAGGATTTTTTTCCATTAAATGTGACATATAAAGGTTACAATAGCAGTTCCTATTTTACTTTTCTAGTCTTCTGTATTTCATATTTCACTGCTCTCTGAAATTCTGTGAAATAATGGGGAGGGCAGACTATCACAGTTCTTTAAAAAATTCCTCATGGGAGATATAGTGAGTTTCCACGGTTTGGGGCACTCTGTTTGATGACAGAATCATTTCCAACAGTGTCCCAGGTATTATAGAGTATTTTATTGTGACGACGCGTCCTCAACTTTTCTGTATCACTACCTCTCAATGCACTTCTGTAAGGAGATTGTGGCAATCCAGTGGTGCTTCGTGATTGCTTTGTGGTTCTCTGAGACGCCTTTGAAGCCCTCTTTTTCTCACTCACTCTCCCTCCTGGCAGCCTTTCAGGTTGGAGAAAGATCCACTTGTTCAAAATTACCCATATAGCCATGCGTTGAATTAGTTATAGAGAAAGGATCTCTGTTCAAATCGAAGGACTCCGTGATAGCCACACTCTGGTCTCCCGGAGAGCTGCTTGGAAAACGAAAGACATAGATTCGCTAACACTCTCATAAATATAATTTACAAAATGCACATTCAAATGTGTGTACCTCATGCATCTCTACTCAGGTCAAGCTCATTCTTAACAAAAGTTGCTTTAAAAATCTGAAAGAAATATATTACGGTGTGTAAAATAATACTGTGATTTTATGTCACAGAATACTATTTTTGAGTGTACGCATTTTTAGAGTATTTATATTCAGTGGATTTTGAAAAGAATCAAGACTTTTTTGTTAAAAAAAAAACTATGTAAAATGCTACACCTATAAAGAAGTTAACGTGAGTCCATTTTTAACCTACAATGATTTTTTTTACAGCCAAATAATGGGGCTGTGAACAACAGAACTGCTATAATTAACTGAGTTGTCAATGAAGGCAATTTTTCCTGAGGATCCATTCATAGTTTGAAATATTTATAAATACCCTAGACTTTTGTCATTACTCTAGCACTTCAGAAAAGAATGTCTAGATGCACCTGAATCTTTTTTCTTAATCTTCTATTTAGGAAATGATTAAAATCATCTCTCAGATGTGTTATAAGAACATAGAAGCATGTAACTAATATTATGACAAGAACTTTTGGAGAAGTTGGTGCTTTTTATTTGCAGAATCAAAACCACCATTACAACTCTTATGCCAACGAAACCGAGTTCATTGTCTGGTGTAAATTGCTGCCTGAGCTAATAGCAGTCTTCTGTCCCAACCACCTTCCCATTTATTTAGTATTTCAATTCCAAGAAAAAAAGTCCTAAAGAAAAAAAAAATACTTATATTTAAAAGTAGCAATCAACACACTCAGGAGATTCATCAGCTATAGAAAAACTCTTTGTGATGCTAATTATAAATTGTATACAGGTTTATTTAACAAAGCTTGGACTAATAGTTGATTCTTTTAAATTTCTCCTTAATGTGAATAAATATTCCCCCCACTTGCTTAAGGAGAGTTATTTTCTTTGGAAAATCAGCTTTAAAAAAATAAATCAAGATGAGATATTTATGGCAGTCAACTGAAATAGAAAAGCACTGAAGTATACTCTCAAGAGATTATAGTATTTTATATTAAAATGATTTAAGTCTTCAATGAAATAAAAGACACTCAGTTCAGTTCAGTCGCTCAGTCGTGTCCGACTCTTTGTGACCCCATGGACTGCAGCACGCCAGGCTTCACTGTCCATCACCAACTCCCTGAGCTTACTCAAACTCATATCCATCGAATCAGTGATGCCATCCAACCATCTCATCCTCTGTCGTCCCCTTCTCCTCCTACCTTCAACCTTTCCCAGAATCAGGGTCTTTTCAAATGAGTCAGTTCTTTGCATCAGGTAGCCAAAGTATTGGAGTTTCAGCTTCAGCATGAGTCATTCCAAAGAACATTCAGACTGATTTCCTTTAGGATTGACTGGTTGGATCTCCTTACTGTCCAAAGGACTCTCAAGAGTCTTCTCCAACACCAATGTTCAAAAGAATCAATTCTTTGGTGCTCAGCTTTCTTTATGGTCCAACTCTCACATCCATACATGACTAATGGAAAAACCATAACTTTGACTAGATGGACTTTGTTGGCAAAGTAATGTCTCTGCTTTTAAATATGCTGCTTAGCTTGGTCATAACTTTTCTTCCAGGGAGCAAGCGTCTTTTAATTTCATGGCTGCAGTCACCATCTGCAGTGATTTTAGAGCCCCCCAAAATCAAGTCTGTCACTGTTTCCACTGTTTCCCATCTATTTGCCATGAAGTGATGGGACCAGATGCCATGATCTTAGTTTTCTGAATGTTGAGCTTTAAGCTAACTTTTTCACTCTCCCCTTTCACTTTCATCAAGAGGCTCTTTAGTTCTTCTTTCCTTTCTGCCATGAGGGTAGTGTCATCTGCATATCTGAGGTTATTGATATTTCTCCTAGCAATCTTCATTCTAGCTTGTACTTTATCCAGCCCGGCATTTCTCATGATGTCCTCTGCATATAAGTTAAATAAGCAGGGTGACAATATACAGCCTTGACGTACTCCTTTTCCTATTTGGAACCAGTCTGTTGTTCCATGTTCAGTTCTAACTGTTGTTTCCTGACCTGCATACAGATTTCTCAAGAGGCAGGTCAGGTGGTCTGGTATTCCCATCTCTTGAAGAATTTTCCAGTTTGTTGTGATCCGCACAGTCAAAGGCTTTGGTGTCGTCAGTAAAGCAGAAATAGATGTTTTTCTGGAACTCTCTTGCTTTTTCAATGATCCAGCAGATGTTGGCAATTTGATCTCTGGTTCCTCTGCCTTTTCTAAATCAGCTTGAAGGTCTGGAAGTTCATGATTCACACACATACTGTTGAAGTCTGGCTTGGAGAATTTTGAGCATTACGTTGCTAGCGGGTGAGATGAGTGCAATTGTGCAGTAGTTTGAACATTCTTTGGCATTGCCTTTCTTTGGGATTGGAATGAAAACTGACCTTTTCCAGTCCTGTGGCCACTGCTGAGTTTTCCAAATTTGCTGGCATATTGAGTGCAGCACTTTCACAGCATCATCTTTCAGGATTTGAAATAGCTCAACTGGAATTCCATCACCTCCACTAGCTATGTTCATAGTGATGCTTCCTAAAGCCCACTTGACTTCACATTCCAGGATGTCTGGCTCTAGGTGAGTGATCATACCATCAAGATTATGTGGGTTGTGAAGATCTTTTTTGTCTTCTGTGTATTCTTGCCACCTCTTCTTAATATCTTCTTCTTCTGTTAGGTCCATACCATTTCTGTCCTTTATTGTGCCCATCTTTGCGTGAAATGTTCCCTTGGTATCTATAATTTACTTGGAGAGATTCCTTGTCTTTCCCATTCTATTGTTTTCCTCTGTTTCTTTGCATTGATCACTGAGGAAGTTTTTCTTATCTCTCCTTGCTATTCTTTGGAACTCTGCATTCAAATGGTTATATCTTTCCTTTTCTCTTTTGCTTTTAGCTTCTCTTCTTTTCTCAGCTATTTGTAAGGCCTCCTCAGACAACCATTTTGCCTTTTTGCATTTCTTTTTCTTGGGGATGGTCTTGATCATTGCCTCCTGTATAATGTCACAAACCTCCGTCCATAGTTCTTCAGGCACTCTGTCTATCAGATCTAATCCCTTGAATCTATTTCTCACTTCCACTGTATAATTGTAAGAGATCTACGCCTTGCCAAGATAAAGCCTTCTTCAGACTCTGCCGGTGAAAAAAGCTTCATGGCTTTTAGCCCCTGGTTGTTCAGGAATGGAGCTGGAATCAATAGGAAGGGGAGATGAAGGAGGAGAGTGTTGGGAGGTTCGCAAGGTATTCTGTTGCTAATGTTGGCTCTTCCTGGTGAAGGTGGTCTCCACCACAGCCCAGGAGTGTGATACCGGGTTCCCAGGGAGGATGCGGCAGAAGCGAGGTAAGAGCAGAGCATACAGAAAAGGTAGAGAAGACAGCGCTAATATGGCAATTACAGGAGCTTCTAATTGGGAAATTAGCAAGCACTTCAGGCTTCAAAAATAAATCTATGCCAACAACTAAAAGAGCAGTGCTGTTAAGTGAATGTAAGAACATTTCCTTTCACCCCAAATGTTTAGCATCTTGTGAAAAATTCTGTTGATCAAAGGTCTCGGATTATTTTTAAATCTGAAAAAGGAATGCAGTTTGGGTACAGTATGTTTCTGAGAGAGAGAAAAGACTGGCTAAAAGATTTGACCCCTAAACTTTCCCTTTTTTCTGTGATGCATATGTGAAGCATGCAAAACAGCAGTGGAAATATTTAGGCTGGTGATAATTTTTTTCCATCTTTATCTTCGTACAAGGCATATTCAGTCTTTCTGATCAGACTAGAGTTAAAAATGTATTATTATTTTCTAGCTAAATTTAAGGGTCACTGGTCCCAATTTCATCTATAAAGGACATAAGCTTATCACCACAAGGCCTTCTTTCCTACAAAGAACTTCTACGAGAAAAGACTGCATGGGGAGATTAATATTGTTCCCTAAAGACCACTGACGGTTTTGCTATACTGATTTCTACTACTTTATGAAGTATATGTCCTCCGGGCAACTTAGCTATTGCTGCTGATTTTCCCAGATGCTAGACTGCAGACTAGTACCCTTTGTGGCAATTTTTTTACTAATTCACAAAATATTTATTTCTGAAAGGGGCTTGGAATGTCATTGCCGGGTGGAAAACTTGTGACTCCCCTAACAGCACCCAGGACACCTTGGTGATGAAGCAGTAAGATCCAGTCCTCGGTCACCCAGAGCTCAGGTTCTGTCCCCACAGGGTACCACACCCTCCCCTCTCACCAACCATTCCTCCTCTTTGTCTCTCCTAAGATTTCCATATGCCTCATTCAATACAGATGATCTAGTATTCATGCTTTACATTTATCCAGCATAGATTACAGGCATACACTGAGCTAGACACTGCCCTAGCACCAAGGCAAATAAAAATCAGTCCTGGCCTTAAAGAGCTTATGGTAAACAGGGGCTAGTCCAAGACTAACAAACAGGGCAGAGCTATTCACAGGGAAGGACCATATACACCAGAGCCTGTAGCATCACCTGCGGATTCAATCAGTGCTTCCTCGACATGTCCCTGAACAAGTCTTGAAAAAAGAAGGCAACTTAAGAAAAAATGGGGAGGACTTTTAAACCCCAACTGCATCATAAATGAAGGTCTTAAGGGTTATAATGTTATGTGCATGCTAAGTCACTTTTGTCGTGTCTAACTCTTTGCAACCCCATGGACTGCACCAGGCTCCTCTGTCCATGGGATCCTCCAGGAAAGAATACTGGAATAGGTTGCAAGCCCTCCTCCAGGGTATCTTCCCAACCCAGGGATGGAACCTGAGTCTCTTATGTCTCCTGCATTGGCAGGTGGGTTCTTTACCACTAGCGCCACTTGGGAAGCCTTACATGTCTCCCCTTAAATTCATATGTTGAAGCTTTAACCCCTAAAATGACTGTATTTTGAGATGTGTGTGTGTTAGCTGCTCAGTTGTGTCTGACTCTTTGTGACCTCATGGACTGTAGTCTGCCACTCCTCTGTTCATGGGATTTTTCAGGCAAGAATACTGGAGTGGGTAGGTATTCCCTTCTCCAGGGGATCGTCTTGACCCAGGGATCGAGCCTGGGTACCCCACATTGGAGACAGATTCTTTACTATCTGAGTCAACAGGGAAGCCCATACTTTGAGATAGGACTTTTAAATAATTGAAGTTAAATAAAGCCATTAGGGTGGGGTCCTAATCCAATGGGATTGGTGACTTTATAAGAAGAGCGGGCCTTCTCTCTTTCTCCAAGGGCACACACCAAGGAGAGGCCCTGAGAGCCCACAGCAAGAAGACTACCTGCAAACCAGAAAAAGAGCTGTCCCCAGAACCCAGTCCCTGGAGAAGGAAATGGCAACCCACTCCAGTACTCTTGCCTGGAGAAAACCATGGACAGAGGGGCAGGAGAGGCTGTAGTCCGTGGAATCGCAGTCAGACGTGACTGCAACTAACTTTCACTTTCACTTTCCAGAACCCAGTCAGGCTGACATCCTGATCTCTTCTAGCCTCTAGAACAGTGAGGAAAGAGATCTGTGTTGTTTAAGCCCCCCAGTCTACGGTATTCTTTCATGGAAGTGAGAAACATTACTAAGACAAGTGCCCCCACACATTTGGGTTATGTTAAAATGTATACTTACTAGGCTATGAAGTTTGAAGTGGGAGATCTAAGGAAGTAGTGGAGAGGTGAAAAGAACAGAACAGGGAATATGTAAGGACGTAACTCCCCAGAGAAACTTTGTATGATGGAAAAGGAGAAGATCACTCCTAGGGCTCTGGGAAATATTCCATGAATTCTGGCATCCACAGAGGGGAACTCTCAGCTTGCTTTCTTCCTCATTATTCTGCCCCTGTTTGCAAAAGGGTCAACTTTGTTCCCTTGTGTTGGCTGTATAGATTCACTGGAATTCTGGTTCACTTCCACCTTGGCTCCAAAGCACAGAGAAACTGGAGAGTTTAGGGAAATTTCTCTTGGCCTTTGAACCAGTGACGTTAGTGTTGCGGCAGTTGTTGCAAAATGTGACTGTAGAGAACAAAGCTAATGCTGAAAATTGAACATCAGGGTAATAAAATGCAACAGCTTAGAAATTCCAGTGTCTTGAAAAGAAGAATATGTATAGATATATTGATGATCAAGTTTAAATGATTAATTTTTTAATATTAATTTAGATTATTTTTTTAATATTTATTTTTTATTTATTTGGCTGCACCAGGTCTTAGCTGTGGCATTCAGACTGCTAGTTGCAGTGTGTGGTATCTTAGTTCCCCAACTAGGGATTGAACCCAGGCCTCCCATATTGGGAGCACTGAGTCTTAGCCACTGGACCACAAGGGAAGACCCTGGATTAATTATTAAAGACTAAGAGTGGGGAAGAAATGGATAAAGGAAACACAATTAATAAACAAGAGCCACTTTGTTGCTATTTCGATTAATAAAAAGTAGTTATGAGCATATGTTATTATGAGAGAGCCACTAACAGAACCAAACACAGGAAGTCTGCTGTCTAAAACATTGAGAATATAAAAATAAACAAAATAGCCTGTAGAACAGAGGTTAAATGGTAAGCAAACAAAAACCAGACAACAAAATTATCTGAGTGATACCAACAAAATTAATGAATATACTATAAATCTCCCTATTAAAAGGTAAAGTGTATCTGGGTTGAATAAAAATAATCCAGAGATTTAATACTTTTAAGAGAGATCTAAATAATAATTGAAATAATTATAGCTGAGGTGGCAACCTACACAAATGGGACTTAAAAGTGTTCTTATGTATTGACAAAATCATAATCACAAACAGTAAAGAAATAAAAATACTGAGTACTAAAGCCTAATAGCTTAAAACACATGAGTGTTTAAAATGTAGGACATGGTATTTTAAACACATAACCTTATCTGTCTACCCTGTTAAACATCAAAAGATTATAGATAGATAGATAGACATATCAAATATCTCTTTATATCAGTGTCTATATTATAAAACTTATACATTATATATTTTTAAAATTATAAATTATATAAATCATCAATTA
Source organism: Okapia johnstoni (assembly GCA_024291935.2). Classification (NCBI taxonomy): domain Eukaryota; kingdom Metazoa; phylum Chordata; class Mammalia; order Artiodactyla; family Giraffidae; genus Okapia; species Okapia johnstoni. Next base: position 99,123,781 of record CM044309.1, read on the forward strand.
TATAATTATACATAAGTATATGATTATATATTATAAAATTATAAATTATTTAATATATTTATATATTATAAATTATAAATTTTATAAAAATTATAAAACATCTGAACAAGGTAGAACTAATATAATGGATTGGCCAAAAAATTCCATAAGGTGCTATGGACAAAGTCAAACAAACTTTTTGGCCAATGCAATATGTAAGCATATTTGTCCTCTGCTTTCCATTTGGGAGATAATTCCCCACAGTAGTCTTGCATTTCTGCACATCTTACGAGAAGAGGCACTGGATGCCTTTATTTCAGACCATCCTTCCAAGGCTGCTTTTTAGAGAAAATAACTTTGGAAGAGAGAGATGTTATCTCCTTCTGGAGCAAAGAGTCAGCTTGCCTAAAGTTTTGGGGGATAGAGACAGCACACTTTCAGAACAAAGGAGTGGCATGCTTATTGCCTTTTATAAAAGAATTGGGTTCTCTAAACTCAGAGTTCCTCTTCTGTGTATAGGTGTCACCTGACCCTCTTCACCTGGTCCTGTGGAAATCTCAGCATGGGGAACTGACACAGGAATGATGACATTCTAGCTATTGCTATTGCTGTGAGTAGTAAAATCCTTTCTCTCGAAAACACAGGAATCACTTGTCTTCAAACATTCATACAACCATGGAAGCTAACTTGTTAGCCATTGAGTAGGGCAACAGCCCAACCTGTCACAGATCTTGACATTACTAGTAAATTTCTTTCTGTAAAATATGCTAGAAGCATGTATGGCAATAGATACTAGACTAAAAGTAAAGTCAGTAATCCAAAGAAACCAAAATCATATACTACATTAACTCCACAACAATGGAATGAAAATGTAAAATTTTTGTTACTGAAAACAAGGTTCAACCACTTAGAAATGAAAACACACCTCTCTAAAAACTAGGGAAGAGATAAAAAGTAATACACAAAAATGCTCAAACAGAGGTGGTATGCAAAAGTGAATTCTTAACTATAAATATTTTTCTGTGTGTTACGAAGAACCCAAACAAACTAAATTTTAGAAAAAGAAAACAGGATCAATTTTTAGAAAGGAAGAATTGAGTTACAAAATTAAAATAAATAGATCCAAATACTTTTTAAAAAATAGAATAAAAGCAAATGTCTAATATTATTAGCAAATGTTAAACAAAGTTATGTAAATAAGCACTGTACAATACTTTCACAAGTATTTACTATTTACAAGTACTTCTAATACAGTACTTTCAGAACTAAATAAACTACTAAAATTTTTCAAGGGTATCAATATAAGAAGAACATCAGTATATCTCCAAATGAATATGAAGTTTTAAAATCATGAATAAAGTCCTAGAAATAGAACTTGACACTACATTAAAAAAAATCATCAAATAGGATTTATTTCAGGAATGCAAAAATAATATTACATACTTTATTAGCATATATAATTAAAGTATTAAGTCAACTAAGAAAAATATAATCATAATAATGTTTGAGGAAGGTATTAAAAAAATTCAACTGTCACAATTATTGAAAACACCCATAGCTTACAATATGCCATCAACATGATTAAAAATAGTCACTTTCATACATTTCTAATGGTTAAAACCAAGGGGGATTTGCATTACATGTGGAAAAGTCAATAATAATTTTTAACATCCTTATTAGAAGGCTTTGGTCAATACTAGAAGACATGACCCAGAGCTAAGAGATAAGTAACAGACATAAAGAACAATGATTCATTTAAAGAAAATTCAAAACGACGCCTTATGGAAAACCTGTAGAATTATTTCATTTATTACGAGAGAAAAATACAAAAACAATAGCATGTCCATAGGCAGGTGATAGCAAATGTGGAAATAAAGGTATGTAAATAATTTCACTCGTTGCAACAAAAATATAAAATTCCAAAGACCAAGTTCAATAAAAACACATTTAACGTATGAAGAACATGAAAAATATTTTGAGAGATAGAAAGGACTCTTATGGGAAGACTACTTTACAGATAAAATTATTGCCAGATTAATGAGTAGCTTCTTGGTGTGCTCAGTCATGTCCAAATTTTGTGACTTCATGGACTGTAGCCCACCAGGGTCCTCTCTCTGTCCATGGGATTTTTCAAGCAAGAAAAATGGAGTTGTCATTTCCTTCTCCAGGGCATCTTTCCAACTCAGGCATCAAACCCACATCTCCTATGTCTCCTGCACTGGCAGGTGGATTCTTTACCACTGAGCCACCTGGGAAGCCAATTAGTAGCTTAATGCTATTCAAATAAAAATCAAATATGATTTGGAGTAATTTAGCCAAATAATACTAAACTTCTGGAAGAGCAATCATGTGAGAATAATATTTTTTTAAAATAAATAACAGTAAGAGGAAGAGGTATATCTTCTCAAATAGTTAATACATTATAAAGCTACGTCAATTAAAGTGGTGTGGAATTGATGCAAATTGGAAAGACCCTGATCAATGAATAGAAAATGATATCTCAAGCCTTTAGTGACTATCCCTGGAACAGCAGGCTAGTAATTAACTGTGGGGTTGAAGGTGGAATTGACTTTCAATCTTCACTTCGCACTTTCCATTTTTAATAATGTGTAACAGATACAGTGTGTGCAAGAATTAAATCTTTGTTAATTTAAGCCACTGAGTTTCAGGAACTGTTTGTTAGCACAGCATAATTTAGCCTATCCACACTTACAATCGTTCTCCAAGATATAATTTTTCTAGTAAATTTTAATGGTGACTCAATATAAAGATACATTTGAAAAACCTATCTTAAGTAACAAGGGGCTTGAATGTCTTATGGAACTAGGGTGCAGAACCCTGTGCTGCCAGTAGGTGTCATGATTTACATTATGTGGTGCTGGCTAGCCTGAGCTTCAGACTTATTTATGAGTGCCAAAGATATGAAAGTAAGATATGTATTCCTACTCATCAGGAGTTAACTCCTAGTAATAATAATCCTTTTTAAAAAAATTAGCTGTCTATGGGAATGCCGTGGCTGCTCAGTGGTTAGGACTACCTTCTTTCACTGCCAAGGGCACAGGTTCAATCCTGGGTCAGGGAAATATCCCAGAAGCCAAGGAGCATGACCTAGGGGGAAAAATAAAAAAAGGTCTCTATTTATTAGTGGTATAATTTTAAAATTTTGTGCATGGATCTTCTTCAATATGGAAATTTTTAAAAAAAATGTTTAGCGTCAATGTTTGATTGTCACGTGGAACTTGAGACTTGACACGAAGTTACTGAAGCCATTGTGTTTAGTCAGTTAAGTAATTCACAGCATTGTAAAATTTTAGTACTTGTACCAACACCTATAACCCCTTAACAAGAATGTCTACTACAAATACCCAGCCTAAAATCCTTTACTCTCCTCCAAACACTGCCTCGGAGACCAGGGAAACCTTCCAGGTTTTCTGGTGGCTTTACTTGTTCTTTAGCCTTTTGTTCCATGCGTGTTCACATTTGCACCTAACACTTGTCAAGTAGCCAGTGTGGGGCTGGACAACAAATAAAAAGCAATAATGGTGGAAACAAAATGGATAGTTAACAGTCTGAATGGTGTCCATAATAAACAGCTGTGAAACTGCATTACAAAAGCAGGATCTACCCTGGAGAATATTCAGGATACAAACAAACCCCTCTATACTACAAAAGTAGACACAGCCCCAGGGAAGACTTCCTGGAGACCCCTGCTCTACACCAACTAACATCAACTATATTCCTCTGAAGGTAAAGTAGCTGAGAGGTTGTTCTTTCTCAAATACATGTTTTCCTTTGAACCTGATGAGTCTGTCTAGTGTTCTGTGGTGATAGATGACACAAAAACATTTGTTTTTTGGACTAATTGGATGACATGAGTTTCCAGAACTGTTCACTTGACAATTTTTACCAGTTGTTAAGTTCAGGGAAATAAAATTACTAAAATTAAAGATCAGTTCTACAAAACATAAAACCTAGACTCTATGTAGCTTTAAAGGTTTGGAAGAGTTTGTTTTAAAGTATGAGCACCTCCTAATGGCTGGTTCAAAGCACAAGGCCACTCATTTCCATTCTCAGAAACTGACATTTAAACAAACCATAAAAACAAGTCAACAGTGTGATTGCTGAGTATCCCTTTGTTCTTTTCTCCCCCACCTACCCCCTCCTTTATGTTTTGTCTTGCTTGCTTGTTTTTAAGATATTGTAAGCTGACTCAGAAGAAATACAGATTTTTAAACATAGCATCAATCATAGAGCTTAGAAATTATATTAGCCATGGGTTTTGACTCAAAGGAGGACAAAGAAATGGAGAAATGTTTAGTGAAGACAACTGCAGTCAAAAGCAAATATTTTTCAAACAAAAAAACAAGTTGGGAGAATGGTAACTAAGGATAAAAACATTTATTTTTATGCTGGATATTTTGCACAGAGTTAAGAATTTTATTTCTGGAACAATGTTGATTATGATACTGGTTGTTTATAATAAATTCAATATTTTGGAGGATCGCATATCTTTTATTGTTAGATAGTAAAGGTTTTTTTAACATTAACTTTGGGAAACTAAGAATAGCAAATATACTTTTACTTAACTTTCATAATAATCTGATTTTGCTATATTGATTATAGGAGGTGCTGTCGGTGGTCTGAACCACAGCGCCTATAGAGAAATGAAAGAGATTTCTTAAAGGTGTACATCATCCAAACAACTGGATTGATTTTGTGATTTTTAAAAACAAACAAAACAATCAAGAAAAAATCATGTACCACAGAGGAATGCCTTTCAGATTCTGATCAAAGTCTTGGGTTAGATTCTCTAGGCTCCGCTGATCAAACTAAATAGTTTCCTGCCTTTTCTGATCCTCCCTGCCTTCAAGCAGGAGCTATATGAACTCATCATCTATTCATCACTCGCTCTCATTCGAGTCTTCCTTGTCCGTTCTCTCACCGTGTTTCTCCCTCCCCACCAGCGTGTCCGCTGCCCCACTGTTTCTTCCCCATAAACTCTGTAGAGTTTCTTTCCCCATAAACTGTACAGAGCTGCTCTAAGTCGACCTTGTGTCCACAGAGCTAAGGGTAAAAGAAACAGATTGACAGTTTGGTCTTGTAGTTTGTTCTCACTCATAAAAGTTCTGCAGTTTGCACACAGTCCTATAAAAGGTCATCTCTTTTAAGAGTAATTATTTCCTTTATTACTAAAAGTCAGGCTTTTCCCTCCTATATGTTAATAAATGTATTATTACCTCTGAGTGGTTACCTACCCAATTCTAATGAAATGTAAAACCCAGTACTCTCAGCAGAAGAGATATATTTCTTAGAATTGATCATCTGGAAATAAAAATTTGGGGAAATGGTGAATGATTTGTGTGCATCTGTTCAATGGATGCTAATATCCTTATCAGCTCCAAGCTTGAAATTGTCATGTGGCTAAAGTCTTTATAAATCCCTATAAAGTGAAGTGATGGTACCCTATTGAATAGCAAGATGATGAAATTCAACCTCATAAGACTTCAAACAAATAGAAGATTTACACTAAGTGAGAGTAAAGAGCAATTAAAATTCAATCAGTGATTCTCAACACCAGGTATGTTAGTGGGGAAGGTAACAGTAACTGTCCCCACCAGGAACATGAGACATTTGAGGGGCAAGGTATAGTAAAAGTACCTATTGATTCACATACATTTATAGGATACACCTCCCCTAATGAAAGATGTTTTCTCTAGGACATTTTAGCACACACATACAGTATGACAAAACCAAACCAAAACAAAACAAAAAAACGGTTGAAGACAACTGTACTAAATGTTTTAATGAGATATTTGTTTCTCATCTACTCTAAATTTCAGGTTTGGATTACCAATGATATAAATTTGTATTTCACTATTGTCTACTGGAACCACGAAGTATATAGACAGTACTTCATTCTGCATTATTTTGGTTAGTGAGAATTCAAGTGAACACAAGAGGGTGAAGGCACACCCATGAATTGCTTCAAAAGCAGGTAGTAAAACCTTAAAATACTTTTCATAACTATTATGTATGCTGAGGATAGAGTGAGAGAGAGTGTGAGAGTGTGTGTGTGTGTGCGTGTGTGTGTGTGTGTGTGTGTGTGTGTGTACACACGCATGCTCAGTTGCATCTGACTCTGTAACCCCGTGGACTGGAGCCCACCAGACTCCTCTGTCCCTGGGATTTCCCAGGCAAGAATACTGGAGTGGGTTGCCATTTGCTCAGGGGGATCTTCTCGATGAAGATAGAGCATATATACATATATTTTTTAATTTGAAAACTATAGGGGCTAAAACAGTGATTTGGGCCGACCTATTAATAGTAGGTGGAGGTGACACTATTTTTCATAGAACATGGAGAATGGGGAAGGGGTTCTTAATTAACCAGAGGAGGGGCTCGGTCCCAGTGGGAGTTCTAAGCTGCTGCCAGGGACAAGAGTCTTCCTGGAGACTGATGTGTATCTCATACTTGGGAAAGGGAAGATGACAGACTTAGATAGGGGGAGATATCAATATCGGCACTCCTCCAGCCTCCAGAAAATCACCTAGAGCTCCTTCTTTCTTTGGTTGAGGAACAAATCACAAACCTGGACAGAGATAAGGCAGGTCAAGCCAGGAACAGTGCAGTGTGGTGTGAGCCTGTCCCAGCTGGGGAGGCTCTTTATACACTTCTGCCGGGCAGACACTAGAAAGCTCTGAACTCATATGAGTCAAGAAAAACTGAGGCAGGGTAGGGTGGCTTATCAAAATCTGGGAGGATTAAGTGAAATTCCACATATTGAACATTTTCCCCAAGTCTCTCTGACATCAAAGACAGACACAACAATAACCCCTGCAGGAAAAGCCACAGAGAGGAAACCAAGATAATCCAGGGAACAGAAGACAACTTTTCAACAACATGTTAAGAGATAAGAGAAGCTCTCACATCCATGAAATAAGAGCGAGTTTCTAGGAAGAAATCATCAGAGAACTCAAAGCTCCGGAAATCAAAAGTATATCTAATTTTTCAACAGAAAGGCTAGAAGACAGAGCTAAAGACATCTCCCAGGAAATACATTTTAAAAAGAGAGAAAAAGAAATTCTGGGGACAAGGGAGGGAAGAGAGATAAGAAAATTAACTGATCTGTGAAGTTCTAAAGAACACTTCTAGAAAATGAGAAAAAAAATTAAAGAAGCCAATATATATTTTCTTTGCTGCTGCTGCTGCTGCTAAGTCGCTTCAGTTGTGTCCAACTCTGTGTGACCCCATAGACGGCAGCCCACCAGGCTCCGCCATCCCTGGGATTCTCCAGGCAAGAACACTAGAGTGGGTTGCCATTTCCTTCTCCAATGCATGAAAGTGAAAAGTGAAAGTGAAGTTGCTCAGTCGTGTCCGACTCTTCGCAACCCCATGGACTGCAGCCTACCAGACTCCTCCGTCCATGGGATTTTCCAGGCAAGAGTACTGGAGTGGGGTGCCATCACCTTCTCCGATATCTTCTTTAGTTAAAGCTTATACTACCTCATTAATGAGTAGATTGTGCTTATTTTTTGACTTACAAACAAAAAGCCATTTTTTACATCATTTCTACCTTTACAAAAATAATTCGATAGGTGCATTTTTGAAGTATAAATAGAGTTTTAAGATTTCTTTGAGAACATCCTCACCAGCAAGACATCTCAGAGTGAAACTTTCTGTTGAAGAGGACTTGCCTTTATCAAGAGATGTGCAAATTCTGGGCGAGGACTGGATGAACTGTTCCTTATCAGTTGCCCTGCTGTGTGGCCCTTCCTATCAATCCTAAATGCTGAAAGACCATCCCCCATCCCCACGCTCTTGTCCAAACTCCAAGTCCTGTGTTTTGTTGTAAAAACTGGGCAAATGTTTACTGAACAATTACCAAGATTGTGACCTCGCCCCTATCCTGTAGTTTGGCCACACTCCACATTCTATCCACATACGAACCCCTTCTCATTAGAGAGCACAGACCTCGGGTGTTTTCTTTAGTCCCCGCCTTCTTCTGATGTCCATTTGTCCACTTGTGTCCATTTGTCCCTGCCTCTGCTCGCCCCTTCCCTCCAAACCCTGGTGATCAGACACCTTAAAGAACTCACTCCTCAACTGGTGATATCAGGGGGCCTAAATATCCTCAAAGTGTCTGAAATTTCATCTGGTTTGGATAAATACGTTTTGCAATGCAAATACATGTTTATTATTGGCCCTCCTAACAACTTCAGAAGTGAGAATATTCCATCTCCTGCAAACTCGTTCTTTTGAAAAACCTTTCTCAGGGATGACTCAAAATAACAGACCTCCCAGAAAGATAATGCTTATTTGTGATAATCACTCGGCCCTTTTGAGCTATGTAAAGAATGAATTACAGTAACATACATTATAAATTCTATGATAAATGGGACTATGGTTGATTTTTTTGCATTCACCGTTGAAAAGGAAAACTGAGGTTGTATCTTTCTGGTGAGTGCTATAAAATAAAGCATCAACTCTGAATCATCTGTGAATGATCATGGCACACATAACAATATAATTTTCTCAATTATCTACATGTGAACATGTGCTGCTTTTGTAACAGAAGGATAAATATGTTATTTTTAAACTTTGTGGACAAATGGGGGACACATGTACACCCATGGCTGATTCATATCACTGAATGGCAAAAACCACCACAATATTGTAAAGTAATTAGCCTCCAATTAAAATAAATAAATTAAAAAAAAAAAAACTTTTTGGATAAATGAAAATTAAGAAGAAAGATTTAATAAGCACTTGGTGGCTTGCTGGTTATGCCACATCATTAAAATGTGACTTAAACTTTTGAAACCAATTAATCATTCCTCTTGTGAGAGCTGAATCCATAGTTTTAGAGAATTCCATGTATTTTATCCAGAACTTCTCTCTAAAGAACTACATAGGCTTCAGTGACATCCTTTTGTTAGTCCTCTTGGCATTTTTTGAGGCAAGTGGAATGATTTCTCTTCTGTAGATGAGAAAACACGTAAAGAAATGAAGTGGCGTATTTAAGATTACTCAGGGAGAGAACACAGGTATTCCAACCCTGATAAATAACAGTTTTCACTGGAGGAAAGGGTAAATTCAGATACTAAAGATGTTTTACTGTCCTCTCAACCCTGACAGTTGCATTTCAGAACTTTCCAGAAGGCACGTCTTTGCTTTTAAAAGGACATGGGGACAGAAGTTTGGCACCACTAAACGTTACAAAAAAGCCTTCAGTGTGATTTGTTTTATTTTCTGAAGAGACATTTATCTTGAGAAATAGGCCTTCTGACTTTTAAGTAATACAATGTGATGCCCCATAAATACTCACAGTGCTGCTGCAGAAGGTAGATTTCTTGAATATCATGCAAATCAGATTTTCTCAAAGACAGCTGATCTTCAACCAGAACTCATGAAGTCAACTAGGAAACCTGGACTCTGCAAATGTGTAGGCAGAATGTGGTTCAAGAAATGACAAGAACTAGGTTCACAGGAGAAAGACTCAGAGAAAAATGGGTTTTAATCCTGGTCTTGGTACTGTCAACTTCCAAGATAATTCAAAAATGAATTCGTTTTCCACTATGAAATCAATGTATTAACATTGTCTATATTGTTCCTCTGAATAGTTTCACATTCTCAAATTTGTTTTTATGCAACTTATAACCCGTTAAATTTTTTATTACTTGTACTAGCCTGCATATTATTATTTGCTAGCTTCTCTGGTGGCTCAGATGGTAAAGAATCTGCCTGCAGTGCGGGAGACCCAGGTTCGATGCCTCAGGAAGATCTCCTGAAGGAAATGCCTACTCACTCCAGCATTCTTCCCTGGAGAATTCCATGGACAGAGGAGTCTGGTGGGCATACTTAATACACATATAGGTGGGCTTCCCTTGTGGCTCAGTGGAAAAGAATCTGCTTGCCAATTCAGGAGACTTGGGTTCTATCCCTGGGTCAGCAAGATCCCCTGGAGAAGGGATAGGCTATCCACTCCAGTATTCTTGCCTGGGAAATCCCATGGACAGAGGAGCCTGGTGGGCTACAGTCCATGGGGTCGCAAAAGAATTGGACATGACTTACTGTATAGATAAAAAGCTAAGCTCCTACTGTGTTGCTCTGTGTTCATTTCAGGCTCTCTCAAGAAATTCTGGTATATTATCCAAATTGGGAATAGGGAAAAAGAATCTTAGAAATCTTCAGAAACTCACTCACTCAAGTTCATGGAGTTTAAGTCCACCTGAACTCAAATCCATAATCTGTTTATCACACCCTTCTACTTTCCAGAAAGTGATTCTTTCTCTGTGGTGCTTCTCTCAATACAGGGGCTGCCTGTGAGTTATGCCCCTCATCATGCAAATGTAAAACTGACTCATTTACTCACTTCCTTGACCTTATATACTGCAAGTTATCAATTTGGTGATACTGTCCGTGAAAACTTTTGAATTTGGTTTTCAAATACTAAAAAAAAGAGAAAGAAACCTAAGTAATATTTCCAAACCAGAGTGGATTATTTTAAAAGCCAGGATTTTTTTTTCCAGTATTGAAGCACAGCATGTCTTCTCCAGGTGAGGACCAGATGAACGGTTGGGTTGCACCTGGGTCCAGGTTATATCAAAGATATGAATCTTGAAATACTAGAATCACACTCAGTACGGTGAGAGGATCACAATGAGAAAGGCACCTGAGGATGGAGACCAGTGAAAGGAAATGCAGAGTTACATCTCCAATCACACCTGCTTTGAAGAACAAAAACCCGAGAGGAATACTGGACAAATCCCCAGCATCATTAAATTTTCCTTTTGTTTTTCAAACCATTCTCATTCCACATGGGTGAATTTTTCTAAAGTTAAAAGGGACTCTGTAGGGAAGACTGGGTTTCCCTAGTGGCTCAGATGGTAAAGATTCTGCAAGCAATGCAGAAGACCTGGGTTTGATCCCTGGGTTGGGAAGATCCCCTGGGGAAGGAAATGGCAACCCACTCCAGTATTCTTAACTGGAGAATCCCACGGACAGAGGAGCCTGGCGGGCTACAGTCCATGAGGTTATAAAGAGTCAGACACAACTGAACAACTACCACACACACACACACACACACACACACACACACACACACACACACACACATCAGAAGACTGGCAGTAAGGCTGAGTCCCAGTCAGTGTTCTCCATTTGCCTCTGGTAGTCTTGTGTATATCTTTCAGCCTTAGTGTTCCTATAAAATGAAGGAGCTTCATAGACCACCTTTACGTTTCATTTACAACAGCCTGTGACTCTAAAAGACCTATGAACCCAGGGAAGGTCAGTGTTAACACATTAAAGCTAGTTGGGAAGAAACTTGCAAATGCCAGAGCGACTTCCTAAGGGAGAAGGGACTATTCTAGTTTACCCTGTAGACCAGGCAGGCAAGGAAAGGGAAGCATGGAGGAGGGTCTTGAGTCAACATGTGGGAAGGGCTCTCAGCTGGGTGTCAGAAGCCAAGACTAGTGTGTATCCTGTCCCAGAGGTGTGTGTCTGTGTGTTTGTGGCAGGGGGGAGGGGGAGTGTTGCAGACTTGACAACTACTGTTTGCATTTCTTTCCAAAGTTAGGACCCTTTTAGGAAAATACTCATGTGATGTATTTGTATGTTTAGCATCTCTTGAGAATACACACCAGAATATGAAGTTATTCTGACTTTTCCTTGAAATGAATGTTTTAAAATGAACCATCATGGCATTTACATGCGTGCGAAAACTTGCTGTATGTTCAGGAGTTATCATTTACATGCACATGAAAACTTTCTATGTGTGCAGGAATTGTCATTTATTCAGTCTGTCTATAATGTTTGACCCAGGTATTCATTTCAGACCTCTTGGAGTAGATCAGCATCAGTGTCTAGTTCAGAAATCAAGGGATTAAGCTGATTTTCAGAGTATGAGCCCAGCTTTAGTTTTAATTATTATTTTTCTTGTGTTCCCCTCTCCCCTCACAATCAAGCTGTTTCTCTAGGTCACTGCCTAGGCCCCTTCAGCCCTGGAGCTGTGCAAGATGATAGAAAGTTAGTCTTCAGACTGGCAATGCTTTAAGCAGAAGCCAAAATCCTGAGAGCTGGTCCAAAGAAATGAATGACCCAGTAGATTACCTTTAGAATGGCAAAAAGCAGGTACCGTTTGTCTTGGACACCAAAGTCAATACTAGATCTACTTTCATTAGCATCAAATGGATGCACCAATCTCCAATAAGATGATCTGCGACTAGGTTCTCCCTTCTCCTGATCAAAGGCTGATTAGCAAGATTGGGCCGAGCTCGTGATCAAGCTAAACTCAGGTAAGATTCCAAAGCAATCTGTAACCACTGAAGAGTGAGACTCATGGAAGCTGGACATAAAATTTTTACAAATTAAAAAAATAAAATGCTGTCAGTGCTTGCGTGGTTGATTGAAAACCACTGGAATCAAGAGAATTAGTTGACTGACTTTTCAAAAAAGCAGATTTTGAAGTCACAGAGTTTTATTTATAAAGGGAACAATTTTTAAAGCTTCAAGCAAATACTACTAATAAGCAATAGTTATTCATACTGAAATCTCTTCTACCTTTAAGTTAATCAGAATGGCAATAAACATCAGTGGCTATTGCTGGGAGTGGTGAGGCTGTAACTAAAGCCTCAAGTCTGGGATCACAGCTTAATTCTTAGGCACAGAGATGAGCTCTATAGATTACATTTTTGAATACAACAAAGGATATCCCCAATATTGCTGCTAAATGTTTTTCTATTATGCATGACTCTTTGAAAGTGGAACTCATAAATACCCAATTATAAGGAGAAATTTTAGGTCAATTAGCAGTAATGTGACAATACTATCTAGCAAAGAAGGAAGAGAAAGAACAAGTGGAGCCTTTTGTCTTTAAATTTAATTAACATGATCTTTCTTATTCTTTGGAAAGAAAATCCAGGAAAAAAATTTTGAGTTTCATTTTTAAAAGGCCTACAATATTATGTTTTAATTAAAATTGAATCAACTTCCCTATGAATACTGAATTTTTAAAAGCCGAGCTAGAGACAGTACATTATTAAAAGCTGCATCACTTATGTCAAAGAAAATAGTACTTGATTTTTAGAGATTATCAAGTTCTTAAATGACCAGCATCTTGAAACTCAAATTCAAATAATCTTAGTTCTTCAGTTATCCAAAGCAGAAGAGGAATGTACATTAATTGCAACGAAGTCTGATGATTTCCTAAGTGCTGAAAAGCTTTGGGGGAAAAAAAAAGGTATTTTTCTTTACCTGAAAAAACCTTAAAAAAAAAAAATACTGACAAAAACTTAATACCTCACCAAAATCAACTGCTCCTCACCTCTCCCTCCATTCCACAAATGCCTGTGACCTAAACTTGTAAAGTCTCTCACTTTTTTTTGTGACCCACTCCAAGTTTATGCCATACAAGGACGAAGCAAAAATCCTTTACTTGGTGCGAACTCAGAATCAGTCAGGGCATCTCTTAGATAATCCTATTCTTCAGGGCAAGTTCTGGCTTTTAGCTCCTTTTCCCCCTTTCTTTTTCTTTCTTGCTATACTTTTTGTTGTTGTTGGCAGTATTTAGGGAGGGAGTCAAAGTCCCTTAGACCATTTGCTAAAAATTGTGAAGTGTCAGGAACGCATAGAAACAGAAAACGGGGGGTTTCAAAGACAATAACACACACTGTCAACCCCCGACAGGGAGAAACAACAAAACAAGCACACCCAAACTTCCCAGTTTCAGTACATCCGCAAAGAAGGGAGAGGTGCCGGGCCTCCGCCCTCCCGGCCCGCAGGTGGCTTGTGGCGAGCGCCGCAGACAATGGCCAGGATGCTCCCTGCCTGCGTCGCCAGTTTGCAGTGTCTGCCCTGCCCAGAAAAAACAAAACCAAAAAAAAAAACAAACAAAAAAAACCAGTCTATCTCTAAAGAATGACAGAACGGAAAGAGAAGCGTGCGTAAGGCTTCGGAGGAGTCATTCCCCCTCCAAAGCCTCATCTCTATCCGATCCCCATCGCGGTCCAAAAATGAACCTGCCACCCAATCAAGTTCCTGCGCAAGTTCTTTTTCTTTCCCGCAGACCCTCCACCTGCCGGGGCTGTGCTCCGCGCACCCCAGGCTTCCCTCCGGCGACCCCCCCGCGGGCTGCAGCAAAAATGGGGCGCTTCGGCTGGGCGGGGGCGGGCGGCTGCCGCGGATCCGGCCGGCTACCGCTGCAGCTTGGTGGCCTCCGATTGGCCACGACGCGGGCGGGTAGGCTCGGCGGAGGAGGGAGGCGGGGGCGAGGGCGGCGGCAGCGGCGGGAGGCAATCCGAGCCGGGAGCGGGCAGCGCGCGGGGCGGGCGAGCGCGGGGACAGCGGCGGCGGCGGCGGCGGCTCGCCCTGATCGCGCTCGCGGAGGCCGAGCGGGGCGCGCGGGCGGCGGCAGCGACGCGGGGGTGGGGCGGCGCGCGCGAGTGAGCGGCGCGGGCCGAAAACCGGTGTGCGGGCAGCGGGGGCGGCCGCGGCGGCAACTGCGCGGGACGGAGCCGCGGCGGGAGCGGCCGCGCCGGCCCCTGGCCTCATCCCCGCGCGGCCGAGGCCGGAGAACAGTCTCCAACTCTCCGGGGGGACCGGCAAGGGGCGCCAAGAAGCGGTCCTCCGCCCCCACGCAGCGGAGGCGCCGGGCGACGGGACTGCTGCCCTTTGTGGGCGCAGCGCGCACGGCCCCGAGCGCCCTCCCCGCGGCGCTCTCGCCAGCGTCTTCGTCGTGCCCGGCGGCCCTGGAGAGGGGACCCGGAGGAAGCAAAACCCCGAGCCCGAAACCTCGCGTTGCGGAGCTTCTAGGGAGCTCCCGCCGCTCCGCTTACACCTCCGCATCTTCCACCCGGCCAAGGTCCCCGCCGCCTGCATCCCTCCTGGCTTCGCTGCGCTTGGGGCCGAAGCAGAGCAGCCTGCGCTGCCGCCGCGGCCACACACGCACACACTCACACCCTCACGCGCACGCCCGCCTTCTCCCCCGCCCCCTCCCCAGCTCCTTGATCTCGGTCTGTTTTATTACTCGTGGTGCGAGTCCCGCGGACTCCGCGGCCCGCTATTTGTCATCAGCTCGCTCTCCATTGGCGGGGAGCGCGGAGCAGCGGAGAAGGGGGTGGGGTGGGGAGGGAAGGGAAGGGGGTGGAAACTGCCTGGAGCCGTCTCTCCGCGCCGCTGTTGGTGCTGCCGCTGCCGCCGCCTCCGGCTCCTCGCTCGGCCCCTCTCCGCCTCCATGTGCCGGATAGTGGGAGCGCCGCGGACCCTGCTGCCGCTGCTGGCGGCCCTGCTTCAGGTACGCGGCGGTCCCCGCGGGCCGGGCCGCGGGCGGGGTGGGGCGGGCGGCGCCAGGTCCCTTTGTTCCCCGCGCCGCTGCGGGGCCGGGCTGCGCACCGGGAAGGGAGGTGCCGCACCGCGCGGCCGGGAACTGCGCAGACACGAGGCTCGGGCCGGGCGCCGGGGCAGGCGTCCGGGGCCAGCCGGTCTCCCGCGCCTCTCTTGGCGGGTGCCCAAAGGAGCTGACCGCGGTCTCGCCACTGCCCCTGCGGGGGTCCAGCCAGCTCCCGGGGGGGGGGGTGTCTCTAGGCAGCAGAAGGGTGAGCTAGGCTAGCACTCTGGTTTTGCAGTTTTCTACGCTTCTCACCCCTCGCGTAGCACTTTGCTCCAATTTTTTTGTTTATTTCTGCAGGGATGGGTCTCGAGTTTGCAGTCGGAATTCTCACTCTGGTATCTTAGTTACGGGACTTGCCTCCACCCCACCTCACCCTGGCACCCGTGCGGCTCCCGGTGCCCGAGGGCTCCAGTGTCCTATTGTCTGTACCCCAGCGTCGAATTGCTGCCTATTTCTGTTTTCCTGCCCTCGAAATTTTCTCTGTCGGTCCTACCTGAAAAGAAAGCCTCGCTCCCTTGCCCCAACGAGTCTACGCGGGTCCGCGCCTCCGCACCCAGCCCCTGGCCCCGCACGCCCCTTATCCCGCCGGGCGGGGAGAAGTTCCGTTACTCGGCTATTTTTCCTCTTTCTCTGTCCGACTGCCTCTGCCCTGCGTGCGTCCTGGGGGCGCCTTAAGCGGGAGCCTCGCACTTTTCACGCCTTCGGGAGAGCGCCAGACAGCCTTTCCCTGGGATCGGTACCGGGAGGCTCCTCGGCGGCGGGAAGCACCTGCTCCAGGCAGGTCTCAGCCTCCCTCCCCACTCCGCGCCGGTCCCCGGCCCGGCCGAGCGTCCAACTTTCCCGCGGCGTCCGGCCAGAGGATGCCCCGAGGCCCCTCCTGGCCCGCCAGCGGGGTCTGGCGAAGGGAAGCCGCGCGCCGCGGCCGAGACCCCCCGCGCTGGGCGGGGTCCGGCCGGGGGTCCCGCTTCTGCCGCCGCGGGCAGTGGGGGCCCGAGGTGGCTGCGGGAGAGGGGCGTGTCTGCCCTCACGGCCTGAAGGGATCTCGGGGGGAATCCGCCCGAGGGGGGCCCCGAGCGCACCGCCGGCGGCTGGGGGTGGCCGGCCGGCGACTGCTCCAAAAAGTGCGGGCGCGGTTCGGAAGTGCCGCTGCGCCCGGGGCGACCGGGGCAGGGACAGATGGTGCGGATCGCCCCCCTCCGTGGTCATCACGGGTCAGGGCCTGGCGCGCTCCGGCCGCGGGCGCCGGGGGCTGGACCGGACTGGCGCCCGCGGTCTCGCGCGCTCCCTCCCGCCGCCCCCTAGAGGGGTGTGGGGCGCGCAGAGCCCTGTCCATGGTGCGCCCGTTCCGCGCTCGCCTCCCCCGGGTCGTGCTCGCCTACTCTGAGGCTCTCTCCCTCCCACTGGCACGCGGGCCGCCCAGGTCCCGCCGTTCCTTTCTCCTTTCTTGGGTTTCTCCTTTTGTTCTTTCCTCTCCTGCTGGTCTCTTTCTCTTTCCCCTTCCCCCATTCGCCAGTCCGCCCCCCTCGGCTCTCTGCAGACGCTGGGGTTTCGGAACTGTTCCACTGGACATTTTTGGCCTCTGCACTTTTGGAGAGTGGATGGAATTTCTTCTAACTTGGGGGAGGAGACCTGCCAGTCACTTGCTAACAAAAGTACCTCCTGTTATAAAACCGCCCTTTATTCTTGGAGCGCACACTCCTCATTCTTTCACCTCCTGTCAGTTCATTTATTGTTTCTTCTTTTAAAATGGGGTTTATTGAAGAGGTTTTGGCTGAAGGGGAGGAAGGAAAAAAGTGCTACTCCAAGTGTTTGAAGTTAAGGGGAAAACAAGATAAACTTAAGAATCCTCCCAGACATCAGATTTAAAAAACAAATACGTCGTAGATTAGAAAAACCTTGCTTTAAAAAACATGTTGTTTTGGACATCATAGCGTGGTCTTACTTATTTATAGGCAATTTATAGTAAATCCTAAGCGGGTCAGTCCAGCTCTGGATGGTATGCTCACTAACTTTTTGATCTGAAAGTAAGTTTTAATTGAATACTGTGCAGTGAAGTTAGGATAGGAGGAGACGTCTCTTGGTCACTAATAACCTGAGACTAATCTGTGTACCACGGAACAATCTCATTTCCTTTTTGAGTCATCTGCTTTGAAACCAGGGGTGGATGTTGTAGGCCATTTTCTTTCTTTCTTTGTTAAGCATTATATACATATATATAATTTATAAACGTTAAATCGTGCACTTCCCTTTTCTGTTGTATGTTCTTTCTCAGTTTCTTCCAGGCCAACCCGAGGTTGACTTTCAAAAACCTCGAGGAAAGGGGAGATTAAAACTTTGTCCTCAAGTTATTTGGGTAATTCATGGGTATGAGTCAAGCAATAACACTGAGTGATTTACAAGGTCATTATAAGTGGAAGCAGAGCAGTTCATGCAACATGAGTTTTAGGGTTAAGTGTGCTATGTGGATTGTACACACTGAGATTGGAAATGACTTTGTGCTAATGGTCTGCTTTACACACTGGAATAACATAGATGTATCTGCAATGTGAAAATGGCCCCTCTGCACTCTGCAGTCATCTGCTTTTTTTTTTTTTAAGCTTCAGGCCAGACTAAGGAGTCAAAGAGTTTTAGAAAAAAGAATGAGCAAGTTATCAGTTTAGATACTGAGCTGCCTTATTTTTTCAGACCAGTTAAAGAAAAATAATTAAATATTCAAAAGGACTTTATGCCACTAATTAACTGAAGTGTTCTTTGTTTTACTTGGAACACTTTTTTTTTTCACTTTAAGAGAATCTTTACTAGTTGAGTTATTCTGTTACCTAGATTTACATAATTCTAGTCAATTTTGCATATTATGATACTCAGCTTTTAAGATTTTCTCTATTCTTGCTCATTTTAGCTTGAGGCATTAGCATTGTCCTCTAAAAATGAAAAAAAGCAGAATTTGAGCATTAAACTTCACTGATCAAGGGATATCACAAAGTTATGACAAGCTTTCCTTTCATACAAGTGACTTTCAAATCCTTAAATAGATTTATCATCAGGGAAAAAAGATCAATTATACTTTTACTACCCATCCAGTCATGAATAGGTTAGAAGCCTGCTTTGTTTTTCTGGTTCTCATTTTAACTGCATAGCTCCATTATTCTATTTTAAATAACATTTGTATGGGTTATGAAACATCAAAGACATCACCTTAAGTTTCATGAATATTTTAGATTCTTAGTCTTATCACATAGATTTCTGCTTTCAATGCTGAATGAGGACCTATGAAAAAAGATGCACAAACCATATGTGATTTTCTCATATTAAGTATGGGCTTTCATGGCATTAATTTCAATACATAAAATGTGAAAAAAAGGGCTTTGTTTTAGACTGGAAAATCTAGGATACCACAATCATTTTAAGAATAAAACATATATGTATTCTCTATGTTTATTTGAATTTCAAGTTCATTTGAAAGTAAGGATTAACTTGGTATTCACAGTTTCTTCTCCGTATGTGTATCTTTGCCCTTTCTAAAATTTCTGGTGTGTGGTCATTACTAACAGGTGTTGTTGTTTAGTCGTTAAGTTGTGTCCAACTCTTTTGCCACCCGTTAACTGTAGCCTGCCAGGCTCCTCTTGTCCATGGAGTTTTCCAGGCATGAATACTAGAGTGGGTTGCCATTTCCTTCTCCAGGGGATCTTCCCTACCCAGGGATTGAACCCACGTTTCCTGCCTTGCAGGTGGGTTCTTCTACCACTGAGTCACCACGGAAGCCCCCTTACTGACAGTAGTGCACTGCAAATGCACTCAATGCAATTTGAAAAATAATTAGTGTGTCCTAAAATATTATACACATATCTTAAAATGATATAGATATACACACAAATTAAAATTACATATGATTTTTTAGGCCTTAATTGCAAGTTTAGAATTTACTTACAGAGTATAGTGTCATACTTTTATCCAAGTCTGCCCTAGCCTTCTAAAAGTTTGGACTGAGATTTTAAGGGGGAAGTCTTCTTAGATAGTTTGTATTTTTTACATGTAGAGGTTCAATTCTATTTGAAACAGATTTTTGGTGACAGTGTGTTGCACCAAACTCTCCTTGATTTCCGTTTTCATTAAAAATCTTCAATTCTTAAATCTGTTGTGCCTCATTAAGCTTTAGGGTTATTAATTGGGAAATGTCAAGACTTAAACCAACAGTTAATCTTGCTTTAAAATGCCTTTTAAAGAAATCCTAAGTAACTCAAATCTCCATCCTGTTTTCAAAGGGATAGTCTCAAGTTAGAAGAGTGATTTTAAAGAAAAATCAGCTGTTATTTAAGAAATGTAGTGTTTGTATCTACTTTGTATGGCTTTGCCTGAGTTAACATTATTCAAATTTGCTCTTTTGGCTCAAATACAAGAATTAATCAAGTTTAAGCACTGCAGTCCTGGGTGTTCATTGGAAGGACTGATGTTGAAGCTGAAACTCCAATACTTTGGCCACCTCATGCGAAGGGTTGACTCATTGGAAAAGACCCTAATGCTGGGAAGGATTGGGGGCAGGAGGAGAAGTGGACGACAGAGGATGAGATGGCTGGATGGCATCACCGACTCGATGGACGTGAGTTTGGGTAGACTCCAGGAGTTGGTGATGGACAGGGAGGCCTGGCGTGCTGCGATTCATGGGGTCTCAAAGAGTCGGACACGACTGAGCGACTGAACTGACTGACTGACTGAAGCACTGCACAGACTTGTGGTGAATTTTATCCATCCGATAGGATAGATTTGAAATCTAGATTTTGTTATTTGAGTAATTATTTCACATCTGCCATGAGTACACCTTCTAGAATCTGTTTTCAAGTTGGGTTTATAACTGTAAGTTGAAACATAATTTGTACCAACAAAGCATTACGCCTCCCATTTCTGTTTGTTTTCTTCTACAAACTTACTTTTGTTTGAATTTTTCAGTTAGTTTGAGAGGATGCTAGTCTTTGTATATTTAACTAAATGTAGATAAGTTTTAAATTAAACAAACCTATTCATGCCAGGGAGGAGGAAGATACAGATAAATATTGTAGTAAAAGCTACATCTTCTACACATACAAAGTGATGAGTTTAAAGCAGGCAGAAGGTGAATTCAGGATCTAAATAGGACCTTTTGAAAATTTTGAACTTAAAGATTATGATTTTGTTACAATCAAGTTTTTTAAGCTCTATTTTAGGTTGTGCATGAATAGAGCTCAGTTCTTCCTTGTTACTCTCTTTAGGACCCAGTGTACTTCTTGTCTGAGCTTCCAGCTGTATTTTACAGCACCCAGGCTCTTGGGTTGCATATATATACACACAGTATACATGTTGAGAACTTCTATCCACATACATGTCCCCTGCAACATTTACAATAGTTTGGCATGAACTATCAACTGATAGTTAATTGATAACTTTGTGTGTGTCATCCAAGGTGCTTTGGGCACCAAGAGTAAATAATATCTTTGTTCTGGGCAAGTGAGCTGCCCTGACATAGTGTCAAGGGCAAGAGCAAGGGTCAAGGGCAGGAAGCCTCAAGTTCTAATCTGGTCCAGATGTAGTTTAGTCTCTTAAACTCTGCTGACCTCGTTTTCCTCAATAATAAAACCATGGGCCTGGTTGGATTAGTTGATCTCTCAGGGACTGTCTAGTTCTGTGACTCTTGGGGCTGCTTAAAATATCCCAAAATGATTCCTTTTCAAAGACTTTGGAATGACTTTAATTTTTAACCTGAAATGCAGAGATTTTCAGGTACTCAGAGGACTGAGTATGATTTTGGGGGGCTGCTGACAATATTATATTGTCATATTGATTATATATGATATTATATATGATATTGTTATCTATGATAATTTTATATATTATGTATATTATATATGATAATATATCACTCAGCACTAAGAATACAGCCCTTTTGGATGAACCTAGAGATTATCATGTTAAGTGAACTAAGTCAGAGAAAAATGTCATATGATACCTCTTATATGTGGAATCTAACAAAATAATACAAATGAACTTACTGACACAGCAGAAATAGACGCACATAGAAAGTACACTTACAGTTGCGAAAGGGGAAAGGGGTGAGGGATAAATTAGGAGTTTGGGATTAAGAGATAACACACTGCTATATATAAAACAGATAAACAACAAGGACCTATTAGTAGACCTAGCTCTACTGATGGACTTCCCTATATAGCACAGGGACCTATGTTCAGTATCTTGTAATAACCTATTAGGGAAAAGAATCTGAAAAAGAACGTGTATACTTATATTTATATGTACGTATGTTTAACTGAATCACTTTGCTGTACAGCTGAAACTAACACTTTGTGAATTAAAAAAAAAAAAAACTTTTTTAAAAAAGAATATGGTGCCTTGACCTAGCAAGTTCTTCTCTAGTCATTTTTACAGATATGTTTGTATTTGTGATATATATGTGATATTTACAAATATAGGTGTATGCATTGAGGCACTGTTTATAACTGCTAAAGATCGGATTAGATGACCTCTGAAAGTCCATCAGTAGAGACTGATTTAATAAATTATGGATTAATACACAGTCAGATTTGAGAACCTCTGGTTCCAGTCAAGAAAATTATTATTAAGCCACCAAATGTTTTTGGCATACTCAGGTACCTAGAAAAGCTTCAGGTTAGGACCGCCGAAATCATCAGTAGGATTTCAGGGCCTCTGAATGAAGAAGAGTTGGATGTAGACCACAGACAGAAGCTATTGCTGAATAGAAAATTAAGCAGAGTAGAAATAAGATGATGACCTACGAGAACATCCTGAAGTTGAGTTGAGAACAGCCTGTAGTAGGCTGAGCTTATAAGTAAATTCAAGAAAGATTGGCTAAATATAATGTATAGTTATGTAATAGTTTCCATGTTGTATCATGAAGTGACCACACTATGCTGAGTTAACCACCTGAGAGATTATACTAGCTGGTTAACCCATTATGATATTTCTTCCATTCTCTTGACTGACTGAATATTTAATTTTTCATCTGTTCTGATAGTGAAAAAGTCGTCTAAAGTATCCTTTACCTAGTACCTAGAACTTGCGATTCAGAAAAACATTCAGCATTAGAGTCAGATGTTTTGGTCTACACTCTAGAATAAGGAAGCTGTTGAACTTGGGTTTTTCCAAGTAGCATTGGGAGAATTAGTGGAGTTTTAAAACAGCCTGAGTCATTTAAAAGGAGGTGCTAGTATAAATACAGTATGGCATTCATAATCGAGTGACTTGGAAAAGTGTTTGATCCATGATCCATTCTTAGATTTTCTTTTACAAAATATACCTGCCAATGCTAAAAATAATAGGCAGTAATAGTGTACTTCTATACTACTATATATTATAATTTTAGTATTGTTTTTATGTTAATTTAAGAAATTAACTTGACCATAGCATGTTTATGTACAATCATATATTTTTATGGTTGTAGTTTTAATATTTGCTTTTGTGTTTTTAAAAAAATTGTACTTGATCATCATCATTTAAAACTTTTATATGAAGTTTCCATACCCCCATGCTGATATATAATTTAATGTTTTGCTGGATTAAAGAATTAGTAAAAAAAAAAAAGTTAAAGGATCATAATTTGGAATCTTCGTTCCAGAAATTAATGGAACTGAAAATGTGAAATGACTCTTTTATCCTTACTATTAAAATAAGTTTTGAGTTTATTCAATGTTCTTCTGTTGCTTTAGTGTTGAAATTTGTAAAATTTTGGAAAAGGGAAATCTAAATTGTAGGGACAGGAAATAGTTTAATGGTTGTCTGGGGCTGGACATGGAGACAAGAGATTGGTTACAAAGGGGCAAGGAGGTAATTTGGGGGGGTGACAGAAATGTTCTAGATCTTGATGGTGGTGGGTTGACAAATGTATACTTTTTGAAACTCTTTGAACTGTACTCTTAAAATGGGTGCATTTTTATTGTATGTAAATTGTACCACAGTAAAATTGGTTAAAAAATAAATGATGATTCACACATTAAAAAAAAAAAAAGTATCTAAATTCATATTATTACTTCCAGTAAGGATTCTAAGAAATGCCTTTTCAGTGTTTTGGTTTTTTTCCCCAATATTCAATTCTAAGACTTTAAAATTTATTTTTAGTAATAATCAGTAGGTCATTCATATAACTCAAAAGAGCACATACACCAAATAAAACCATTTGAAACTTCAGATAATTTGCTGCCATCTCTTCAAATCTCTCTTTTTTTTAAATGTCTGGTATAATAATACTAAACCTTAAAGATGAAATATTTTTAATTTCAGGGAAGAAACTAATAAATTACCTTAGTTAATTATTTCCATAACCTTGTGACATAGGTGGTTTTATTCCCATTTTATAGAGATGATGAAAGAGAAAGTCAGACAGTATGAGTACTTATTGTGAGAATCCTGAGTGGAACGATATCTCTTTATAGCAGAATTAAGCCTGACTGCAAAGCTCGTGGTTTTCTCCTTCCACCAAGCTGGGACACTTTTAATCTGATATTCAGGGAACAAATACCACAGTAGAAGGAAATTTCAGTTCCTCACTACTGAATTTATAAGATTTTTATAAAGTAGTTAACTTTTGAGTTTCATTCTTTGATTTTGACCTTAAAATAGTTTGATTTATTTTGACATCTGAAACCAAAATTTAATACTTGGTTAGGATTTTCATTATATATATATTTCTCTTTTTTCCTTAGAGAAAGAATAAAAAATAATCCCAGGTAAATGATTCATTATCAGTTTCATGATGTTCTTCAAATTGTCTTGATCAACAAATAATGTGTTGATAAGTACTCCAAAAATAATTTTTGAATGAATTTTGGAACTTAAAATACTTTGTAAGAGCCACAAAAACCTCACCCAACCCACATTTTTTTGTTGTTTGGGGTTTTTTGTGTGTGTTGTTTTTTTTAGAAACTGTGTCTGTTCAGTGTTCTTTTCTTTATAAAAGTACATTCAAGAGATTCTGTCATTAAGTATTAAAATATTTTAATATTCCATGGCAGGTTTTCCATGTTTGAATAGTTTGAATTACCCTTTCTCCCACAAGTGAAATTAGTTGGCATCTTTTAAAAATAAAGATGCCCACACCTACAACAAGTTTATGGGACTGTTTTGTGTGGTTACTGAGTACACACTGATTTGTTTGCTGAAAGAAAGCCTAGAACTGTTTTTTTTGTAACTTGACCTATTGTTGGTGGGTAGATACACTTGATTTGACTGTAATTGCGAACTAAATGTCTCTTAGTTGGGTCAGGGAGCTGTTAAAGCAAACTGAAATAAATGACTTAAACAAACATTAAATTTATTAAGTTTGAAGAATATGATTTAATCCCTCTGCTTAACACAAATCTTTAATAAACCAGAGGCTGTGACCACTTTAATTTTTTTTTTCCTTTTGTTGTCTTATTGGTTAACACAACAGTTCAAAGTCTGCAGTTCATTCTTTATGGCTTTCCAGTCCAGTAAGTAAAGTGTGTTTTGTGCAACCAAAATATTAGGCTTTCACAGCTCCTTTGGAACCAACAAGAGCATCTCCAAGATTAGATTCTTATGTCTTCTCATACTTCAGGGAATTCAGAATTTAAATTTCACATACTCACACTCACCCTTTATGGAAGTAGCAGATGTATATGGGACTGTGCTGAGTGTTCATTAATTGATCATAGTATGGAATCAGTACTCAGTCAAGACACAGCATTTCCAGCATCCAAGGGACACCCTCTGCAATTTTAACCATCCCTTCAGTGGCAACTACATGTTGTTGTCCAGTCACTGAGTCATGTCTGACTCTTTGTGACCCCATGGACTGCAGCACACCAGGCTTCCCTGTCCTTCACTATCTCCCAGAGTTTGTACAAATTCATGTCCATAGAGTCAGTGATGCCATCCAACTTGACTTCTAATAGCAGAGATCAGTTTAGCTTATTCCCATACTTTTATGAAGTCATCCACTATATACTGTTTTGTACTTTTCACTCAATTTGTAGAATTGTTTGTGTATGTGTGTCTTATGTCTTTTTTTAATAGTCACAAGGTTAGGAAAGGCTTCTGGATGCTATGGAAGTATCTGGGAGGTTGAGGAAGGTGAAAACTGATTTAAAAACAACAATAAAAACAGGCTATTTCATTGCAACTAAAGGTCAGTTGAGTGTTTGTACTGTTTGTGGTGTCAAACCATGAAAAAACTTTTGTGGATTTTCCTATCTAGATATCTCCTCCTGTAGTTCTGGTAAATTGGCAGTGTTGCTTCAGCCAAAAGCTGAAGATGTTTGGAATTTAGTAAGTTGCACCTTTTCTTGCCCTTCCCTTTTTATCAGAAGGAAGGTAGAGACAAAACACTCAGTATCTTTTTGACTTGAAGTCTTCATGCAGAAGGTTTAGGTGTTAAGACTAATCTTTGCAGCAGTGCTTCTTAATACTCTGAGCTCCCTAATGACCCACTTCTCAAGGAGGCCCTACCCAGATTTATTTTTACCTAAAAAAGTTTCAGTTGGGGGTTACAATACCACAGACTGCTAGTTTTCCAGAAGGTGGGTGCATCTTTGGGTATAGTTGATCCTCTTCTGTGTTTGTGTAACATTTTTAAAGATCTGAGAGGTTGCCATGAAGGATACTGAGCTCCTTACTTGTCCCAAGTTCCTTCTTTCTGGAGGCCTTTTCTCTCCGTGTATAATACTTACTGAGAAGACCTGGAATCTAGGTGGAGGAGTCCACGCGTAAGGATGAGGACTAAAGGATCCACATCCAGAGGTAATGGCCCAGCAGGGTTTGTTTGCTTCAAGGCAGCTCTAATTTATTTATGTTTGTACACAAGTGGACTTTGCGCTTCCCAGGTGACACAGTGGTAAAGAATCCTCCTGCCAATACAGGAGATACAAGAGATGCAGATTCCATCTCTGAGTCAGGAAGATCCTCTGGAAAAGGAAATGGTGACCCACTCCAGTATTCTTGCCTCAGAAATCCCATAGAGGAGCCTGGTGGGCTACAGTACATGGGATTGCAGAGTTGGACACAACTGAGCAACAAAGCGCACACGTGTGTGCGCGCGCACACACACACACACACACACACACACACACACACATGCTGCTGCTGCTGCTGCCGCCAAGTCGCTTTAGTCGTGTCTGACTCTGTGCGACCCCATAGATGGTAGCCCACCAGGCTCCCCCATCCCTGAGATTCTCCAGGCAAGAACACTGGAGTCGGTTGCCATTTCCTTCTCCAGTGCATGAAAGTGAAAAGTGAAAGTGAAGTTGCTCATTCGTGTCTAACTCTTAGCGACCCCATGGACTGCAGCCTACCAGGTTCCTCCGTCCATGGGATTTGCCAGGCAAGAGTACTGGTGTGGGGTGCCGTTGCCTTCTCCAACATATATATGAGTGTGTGTTTATTTTTCAGTGTTTAAAAAGATTGTACCCTTTGTATGACTTTAGCTTATTGATACCTCTTTGATATTTCACTTGTGTTTAACCCTTGGACACAGTTTTCTACCATAAAAGCAATTGAATACATATAGTGTTTATGTTTTCAGCATTAAATTTTATTTACAGTTCTTTTTTGTTTGACAAATAACTAAGAACATTTGGGGAGACTAGCATAGCCATTCAGTTAATTTTCCAGTTGATTCATAGCTGAGTACCTTGTAAATGAAACTGAATTAAATCTATGATTTGGTTTATGGTCTTCCCCTTTATTAGAGGCTATCTTGATGGAACTTTGTTTAAAAGGGAGATAGTGGTTATGTTTGAATGTAGATAACAATGGATTATGTATGGATGACATATAACATTTTATGGCCTAGAGTAAAAGCATTTTGGAAAACAGTGAGATGACTTTTTCTAGTGTTTTTGTGTATGTAATGGATTTGTCAAGAATTGTTCAGATTCTGATATCTTATTTACTGGTTCTTCATAATTAAAACATGTTGGTGGCACAGTGATAAAGGATGCGCATGCCAGTGCAGGAGACCCTGGTTCGATCCTTGGGTCAAGAAGATCCCCTGGAAGAGGAAATGGCAACCCACTCCAGTATTCTTGCCTGGAGAATCCCCATGGACAGAGGAGCCTGATAGGCTACAGTCCATAGGATCGGAGAGTTGGACATGACTGAGCAACTGGCCACACATACCATGTATATGCTATGTATACATTATATTTAGTACAAATTACATGTAATATGTATTATATATTATATGATATATTAAATTATATAGTAAATCATGTATATAATAAATCATATACATAATACATACTAAT
This sequence comes from Okapia johnstoni, assembly GCA_024291935.2. Classification (NCBI taxonomy): domain Eukaryota; kingdom Metazoa; phylum Chordata; class Mammalia; order Artiodactyla; family Giraffidae; genus Okapia; species Okapia johnstoni. The sequence continues at coordinate 99,151,411 of CM044309.1, forward strand.
GTATTATTATTCATATATATATCATGTGTGTGTGTGTTTCTGGAATACTACTCTGGTGGTTATGCCAAGATGTAAATTGAGACTGTCCACCTCCAAACACAGTCTTCTCAAACCTCGTGCTATATCAAATTGTACTTACCACTTTATGTTTTCACATTGAAATATTTTACTTATCTGAAGTTTACTTTTGTACTTAGTATGAGGTAGAGGGCTTTGCTTTATTTTTCTCCCCAGAATTTATGCATATAACACAGTAACAAGTGGGTGTCTGTCCTTTATCAAATAAAATTTCTGTTTTTCTCAACAGAAATGCTTTCTGCCGTAGAGTTTTGGATGTCTGTTTTTCTCTCTCTGATTGTGGTGATTGCCTAGGGAGGCAGTGTGTACGTGGTTTTAAGAATGTTAACTCAGGCTGGATGACCTGTTTTGGGGTCCCTGGTTTTGACACTAGGTTGTTGTGTGAACCTGGACAGCACATGTGGCATTTCTATCTCGCTGTACATCCATTTGTAAAATGGGGATAATAAATAGTATCTGTCATAAGGTTGTTAGGAAGAGTAAGTGGGCTGATATATCTACATCATTTAGAAAAGTGCTTTCACATGGTAAACAAGATGTAAGATCTTTAATTGAAGATTTGGGGGCATAATCATTACCCTTGTTTTACACAAACATAATCAAGAAGTAATTTAATTATTTGACTGAGTTTGAGTACTTGATATGTTCAAAGCTCTGTTCTGTGTTCCAGTGGGATAACTCATCCTCTGCATGAGAGGCTGCCAGTGCGCCTTAGACCACATGCAGAAGCCACAACTGAAGGACACATATGTTAACATTCCTCCTTCAGTTTTAACAGATGTTGCCTAAGCTGATACAATTAAGGAAAGGGATTAATCTATATGGAGTGTTATTCTGCCAGCAGTTTGATTTGGGAATTACAGGTAATAAAACAGGAGCTAGTCTGGTGTCTTCCAAGTCTGCCTCTTTGCTTCTGTGATTTTTTTTAAAAGATTAAAAATTTTTTTTTTTTTTAGCACCAAAACCATTTTGTATTGATGCTGATTAACACTGTTATGATAGTTTCAGGTGAACACTGAATGGACTCAACCATACATATAGTTATCCATTCTCCCCCGGAACCCCCTCCCATTCAGTCTTTTAATTCTTTAGTGTTCTGCTATGGACACAAGCGTGTATGGGTGTATGTGTGTGTGTTGAGACTAGCCTGAAACCAGAGGAAGTTATTTAGTCTCTGAATGCTTTTAACATGATAACTCAGTGAAGACTAGAGAGTTGAGGGTATTCTTATCATACTGTTGATGCCAATACAGAATTTGCGAAAACAGAGTAAAGATAGATTCATTGTTCTTGTAGATTCTGGTGATTTATTGATGATTAGATGCAGGAACTGTTGCATTTAGCTTAGTTTCATTCTGTCTTAATAATATTGCATCATTTTTGAGTAATTACTATGTGCCAGACACTGTTCTAAGTACTTTACTTGTATTCACTCATTTAATTTGCAAAAAAATTGTACCTGTTTACAGAAGAAGAGAGCAAAGCACAGGTTAAACTGAGGCGCCCAAAGTTATTTTGTTAAGTGATGGAGTGAGTGAAAGTCACTCAGTTGTGTCCTACTCTTTGTGACCCCATGGGCCCGCCAAGCTCCTCTGTCCATGGAATTCTCCAGGCAAGAGTACTGGAGTGGGTAGCCATTCCCTAATCCAGGGGGATCTTCTGGACCCAGGGATCAAACCCCGGTCTCCTACATTGCAGGCAGATTCTTTAGCATCTGAGCTAAGTGATGGAGCTAGGATGCAAATGCCAACAGCCTGATGTCTGAGCCTGTGTTCCTAGTTTTGGTATTTATTTGAATGGAGGTAAAAATATGAAGGCAAGAAGTGTGTAAAGCATGTATGCAGTTTAAATAATAATTAAAGTATACAAAATATGTCAATACAACTACTAGACAGGTTGAGAAATAGAATATTACCAGTGCCTTGGAAGTCTCCAGAGTACTGTTCCCATTTCCTTCCTTGCTCCCAGACATAACCGTTATGTTCATTTTTGTGATAATTATTCATTGATTTTCTTTATAGTTATATCATCTGTGTATATAGTCCTTTTGCATATTAAGTTTTATATATACTAATATATGTAAATATGTAGAAATGTGTTTACGTATAGAGACATGTTTATGTAAATGTATATATCATGCATCTATGTGGAAATGTACTGTGTATATGTGTGTATGTATGTATATGTGTATATATATATGTATATATAAAAATACCTGGTCCACCAACACCACGTACATATTTTTCTTTTTCCATAACTTAGTATACATGTTCTTGTTAAGCTTTAACATTTTTTAACAATATGGTGGACTGCATAATGGTATTTCTTTTTGGGTTCAATTTGCATTCTTTCAGTTACCAAGGAGATGGAGATTGTTTTTGTATGTCTTCTGGTCTTTCGTCCTCCTTGAGTTGTCTCTATGAACCCTACTGCATGAAGTTTGTAACTCATCTGTAGCTTGGCTTTGCGACTTGTTGCCCACTCTCTTTGCCTAACATTTTCAATCATGGCTTGTGTGATATCTTTCCACACAGTGTGGTTTCTGGATAGCTAACTCATGTGATTAAATCTAATATTTGAGGAGTGCTTACTATGTGCCAGGCCAGGTAGTCTACCTGCATTGTCTCATGTAATCTTACTTATCTCATGAAGATTACTTATCTCATGTCCCTGAGATAAGTTGGCATTGTTATCATTATCCATTTTACAGCTATCTGAATGCAGCCTGGCTTAACCCATTCACCCAAAGGCACACTTCCCAGGGCTTGTGCAGTGTTCTCCCTGGTAACAGTCATGTCCTCAGAATCTCTGAGAGCTGACCCAGTGGGAGGAAGATAAATCTTTCTATTCAAGATTTTATAGGATTTCAGCCTGGAGGAGCATTTGGACTTTAGAACAAAGGCTTCAAGGTGTCTCCATTCCAGGGAGCAACCTTTGGACTTACGAATGGGAAAATCTAATATTGAGCCAGAATTAGGATAGGCTACCCTGGAAGTGGGCTTCTCCCGATGGCTCAGCGGTAAAGAATCTGCCTGCAATGCAGGAGATGCAGGAGACGTGGGTTCCATCCCTGGGTTGGGAAGGTCCCCTGGAGGAGGAAATGGCAACCTGCTCCAGTATTGTTGCCTGAAAAATTCCATGGCTGGAGCAGCCAGACAGGCTACAGTCCATGGGAAGGCTCAGTCAGATACTACTGAGCACTCACGCACAGACCCTGGAAGTAGGTAATCCCATGTGTGGTCAAACAACCCCCTAGTGGTGATTTTAAGAAATATAAGTAACTGATGAGTGGTAGACAGTGCTGTGAATTGCAATTTTTCTTGACCTCAAGCTGACTTGGCTTAGAACTGTAGACACTCAGTAATGCAGGGACACATATGACTCTGTTCCCAGGACTTGGGCTTCTCTGAGCACTTGTAGAGGCTTGGTGGTCTGATCTTGGACCCTCATCATCCAGCCATCCTGGTGGACTTGCTTGCGGCCCTGCTAGTGACAGAAAGATATTATTTGTCCTGGCTTCTTTTTGATCTTTAGCCTTGGCCATTACTGAGTATTCAGTAATGTTGAGATTTTGTAGGTCATTCTGGGGCCAGTGAAGAGACCCTAATAAATAATTCTTCTTATCCATCCAAGTTCTGGACAAATAAGATGAATCAGTGGGTGTGCTCAGTCGCTAAGTCGTGTCTGACTCTTTGTGACCCCATGGACTCTAGCCTGCCAGGCTCCTCTGTCCAAGGGATTCTCTAGGCAAAAATACTGGAGTGTGTAGCCATTTCCTTCTCCAGTGGATCTTCCCGACCCAGGGATCGAACATGGGTCTCCCACCTTTTGGACAGATTCTTTAACAATCTGAGCCACCAGAGGTGCCCAGAGGACCAAAATGCAACCTTTATTAGTGACCAAGACAAGGATGGAGAATGCGGTTTAAATACTTTGGATCTCTGACTTAATACCCTCCGTGCCCCCAGCCTCCCATCTTGAACACTGCTAGATGAAGACTAGCCTCCCACCTAGGGAACCTGCTCTTGCAGTTCGTCCACAGCCTAGCAACAGCTGCACTATGGAGGGAGGCTGGGCTCCCAAGAGAAAAGAGGTGAAGAAGGGGCCAAGCTCTGTATGCCCAGTCATTTCATCCACACTGGCCAGAAAGTTTGACAGAGACCAGACACTCTGTTGCCTCTGTAGCTCTTCTACATGGAAGGCGGTGAGTCAGGGCTCCACTAAACCTTCTGCAGAGTTTGGATTAACCATGGAAGGTATGTTCTTACTCGTCTGGTGTGTGCTCATCCAGAAGAGGGGCAATCACCCGCAGAGGGGGAGATGGACTCGCTCAGCACCGTCTTGCTCTCGACCTCTTGAAGTTTTAAAAGATACAGAGAGAATACTGTATCTTGACTTTAGAGAGAGTCCTTCTCCAGGGGCCCTTCCCACCCCAGGGGATGAAATGGCAACCCACTCCAGGAAATCCCATGGCCGGAGGAGCCTGGTGGGCTACAGTCTACAGGGTCGCGAAGAGGCGACGGACACAACTGAGCGACTGAGCACACACGTGCATGCAATGAACAGTCTTCAGACCTAACTGGAGCATGAGCACACCTCGGAGATATTGCGTGTTCAATTCTAGAGTGCTGCAGTAAAGCAAATATATAGTCAATGGAATCACCAGTTTTCCTTGGAAGACTTTTCCTAAGCAATGTTATGACCTTAGAGCCTATTCTTCAATGTCCCGAGATAGGAAGCAGGTGACATCTGAGGGAAGGACTCCCAGTGGGTGGTGAGAACCTTCCCCTGATGCTAATCGGGTTAAACCTTTGGTCTGTAAGTCGTGACCTTTGAACTAAGCACTGGGTTCAAAGGGAGAATGAAGACTTAACAGAGATCACCTATGCTGGATGAGAAGGCAGGGAACACTCAAAATGGAAACACCACCAATGGGTATTTCTGACCTTGCAAATGCCAGCTTTCTGAAAGAGAACCAAGAATACACAGGTGGATCTCCTCCCCCAGGTAGATACAAAATGCTAAATTTAACCTACCCCAGGGAGCCACTCCCAGATGAGATTTGGCAGCCAGTGCATTCAGACCTCCTACCTGGCCTCCAGCTGTGAGCCCCTTGAGGCTCGCAGCCTGGTGCTGTCCCCCGTGTGGGCTCCATTGGGTGGGTGGCTGGGGGACACACTGTCTTGGAAGCATGTGTTTTCCATCTCTCACCACCTGCTGTGGAGTTGCTTTGGCCAAAAAAGGCCATCTGCAGGGGAAGATTTCTCCTCAGTTTGTAAAGACTGGTCCGGACCACTTGGTGGAGGCGGGCCCTTGAGCCTGTGGCCAAGGGCCAAGAAGCGGAGAGGTGCCTTCTTGGTCTCTGAGTGCAGCGCAGAATTAGAAGTGGATGATCCGTGCTGCCCTCCTAGACCTGTCATTCATAATTTAAAGTGAGAACTTCCCTAGGGCTCTTAAATTCACTGCCATTTAAAAATAGCAAATAGTGTTCTGCTCACTCATTTTTAGGCTGGAGATGTTAAAAGAATCCCCCTTTTCTGTGCTTCAGTGTTCTCTGCTAATTCATGGCCACCTCACTGTGTCCTGAGCTGTCTCAGGCCTTTCCCAAGGCTGTTCTGCTGCAGTCCTCACCCGGAGGCCTTTGCCCCTTGGCTGGGGTCACCCAGTGGTCCGTCTCCTTGGCCTTCCCTGAAGTCCACCGTCTTTGTTCTGGGTCCCAGCTCTGTAAACAGCCACTTTCTTGGGAGAATAACCACCATGAATTGTGGTCACACATCAAGATCAAAATACCCTGTGGTTTAGGAATTAAAGCCTCTTGATGTTAAAAGCTACCTGCCCGCCTATAAAAACCCACCACACAGCACAATCAAGGCTGTAAACCACCAAGTTAAAAAACAGACAGGGCCCTAGGAAAGCACCCTTTCTCCTCTACCCGGAGCCCCAGAACCTCTGAGACTGTTTTCTTCTCCAACATTGGATTCCTTTTTCACTCCTTCTCAAGGTCTCCAATTCGTACACCAAGGGCCGAAGTCTCTGCAGGGGCCCAGTGAGTGAGACCTCTCCTCCCTGAACCAAGTTCTGAACTGAGTGAAAGAGAAGCCAGAAGAGTCAGCAGTTCTGAAAGGGAGAATCTCCCCATGGTTTTGATAAGATCTGGTTTGGAGAGCATGGCCTTTATCCTTGGGCTTGTCTCTCGCCAATGTTAAACCCTGGAATTTCACAGTCAGGCTCAACTCGGTTGCAGGTGGTGCTGAACCCCCCTCCCCCACAAGTGCTGCCAGGGATCCATGAACTCCCAGCATGGAAAATGAGATCACCACGCTTGTTTTCTGTGGGCCTGCAACTCCCAGGTGGGAGGAGTAGGGGCCAGAGCCGGGCACCAGCTGCCCAGATTGTTCTTTCGAATTCAGCCTTCAGATAAGCTCAGTTTATCCCTCTCCTCTCTAGGGCAGCAATTCACACATTTGTTGGTCACAGGACCCTTTTCCACTCTAAAAAAAATCATTAAGTGCCCTCATGAGCTTCTATAATGTGGGTAATATCTATCGTTGTTTAGCATATTAGAAATTAAACTGAGGAAATTGTATCGATTTAATTCATTTAAACGTATTAAACCCATTACCTATGTAACTCAAAGACCAATTTATATGAAAAATATAACTATATTTTCCAAAATAGAACAGTGAAATTAGTGGGAAGAGTAGCATTGTGCTTTTATATTTTTGCAAATCTCCAGTCTGGCTTAATAGAAGACAGTGGGTTTCCTGTACCTGCTTCTGCATTTACTCTGTGAAGGTATCACACATCCTCCACCCTTTAGAAAACTCCACTTTACACTCATGAGAATATGCGTGCATGCGTGCTAAGTCACTTCAGTCATGTGTGACCGTATGGACTGTAGCCGGCCAGACTCTTCTGTCCATGGGATTCTCCAGGCAAGAATGTTGGAGTGGGTTGCCATGCCCTCCTCCAGGGGATCTTCCTGACCCAAGGATCAAACCCACGTCTCTTACGTCTTCTGCAATGGCAGGCACGTTCTTTACCACTAGTGCCACTTGGGAAGCCTGGAAGAGGTGAGTGAATTAGAAAAGTAGAATTCCTTCCACATGGAAAGAAGCTTCGAGAAGGGAAGAAGCAGTCCCCATCTATGGGTTATACAGTGCAGTTGTTCAAAGACCAGACATAAACTAATCAAGATAAACTTAGGTGGAAAACAATGCTAGTCTTCAGCCCCCCATGTTGAACCTGGAGCTGATGCTAATAGCTCTGTAACCTGTGGGTTAGCAGGCAGAACTTGTGGGCTGGCTTCTTAGTGTCTTAACCTTGGAGAACAACCACTGGGCAGGGTGCTGTTTTGGGAACATGTTCAGGAAGGACTTTGACGTTCTTGACAGAGCCTTCACAGCAGCACATTTCTGGAAGCTGCGCTGTGAATGCGATTTTCTCCCAACAATAATGGTATAATTGGGTTGAGCTTATCTTATCAAGGACTTGGAATTAGATAAATCATCACCATGGCCAGCCATTCAAATTAAATCAGAGTTTCAGGGACTGGAAGTGTCGGTAACCATTTTTAAAAAGTGAATTCATGCTCCAGGTTTTATGAAACGGACTTAACTGTGTACTTGGAGACCAAGGAGTGTGGGGTACAAAAAGTGTACAAAGAGTCTATCACAGGATGTAATTATGCCCTTGTCACTGAAAATGGATATACTCACCGTACTGAGTATTTGCTGATAATTTTCTACTTGTGCTTTTAGAAGAGTTTGGGGTTTGTTGTGGCAGTGGGGGGCATGGAGGGAATTTAGGTGACTTAAAAACAAGACGTTTACAGAAGTTTGACCTGATGGCTTTTTCTTTTCACATTTTTCCCATGGTGGACAGAAACGTTTGAAATTATTCTATTAACATATCACAATCATATTTGAGAATCATAGTTTTGGAAAAAATTCACAGTGGTGGTGGGTAGATTTGTCACTTGGTCTTTATTTATTTTTTATTTGGCTCTGTTTGGGTCTTAGTTGTGGCATGTGGGATCTTAGTTCCCTGACCTGGGTTCGAACACAGGCCCCCAGCACTGGGAGTGCAGCATCTTAGCCAGGGAAGTCCCTGGTTAATTCGTATATTTAAATAGGATGATTTCCAGCCATTAGCCAATGCCTGAGGATGCTTCCTGATGGGGTGTGTGTTGAGGGGGAGGCAGTGACAAGCAGGGTCCCCAAAGTCTTTGTTATAGGTTTGAATATCACCACTAAATTGACTAGCTAAAAGACCTATGTCAGTTTCCTTTCAGTTTGCTTCCTTACCTGCAAAATAGCACTAATAATAGTACTTTCTGTTTAGAGTTGTGAGGACTGTTAAGATACACGTGTGGAAAGCATTGTAGCACCCTTCCTAGGTAGTTGATAAATATTAACCATAGCGATATTCAGTGTATTTAGTTAAATGAATTCCCAAGTTGATTATAACCACAGTCTGATGCTACGTGCTCTACTACTTGATGGCATTTTGAACTTTGTGTATAATAAGCATGCTGCAATCTCTGCTGAATGGGGCAGAATCAATCAAAGGCAAGATTGGCCACGTGAACTGGAATTGCTGTAGGCATTTCTGGAACTTGCAGTGGCAGTTGAATTGCCTAACTGCCTGAGCCACACTGTCTCATGATAGTGGTAGACTTTTACAAGCCAAGTCAAGCTGTAGGTGTAGTGTTGTTACCCCTGCCATTAACCATCCAGGAAGCGTATTGTAAACTCTTGCCTGTCTTTCAGGACTCCATTCCACAAAGCCTGGGTGCCTAGGAAGCCTCCCTTCACAGGGGCTGTATAGATCGGGGGACTGCACAGACTTATGTGGACTTGACTTGATCAGGATATGTAGTCCTGAGATTTGATAGGTTCAGCTCCTGGAAAGTCCACACTCCAAACCACATCTCCAATGAGGCACTCTGATTTTTGACCATCAAGTAGTCGTACTGCGGTGCTGTCTTCTAGCTCAGAGTTCAGCATCAGCATGGTTGTCAGGTTCCTGGACCAGACTATTTTGTCGTTACTTGATTAAAAGAAGTGAAAATCAGAAAAAATAAAAAGAATCGTTACTAGAGGTATCTGAGGACCCATACTGATAGAAGAATTGAAATAAAGATGGAAATCACCAAGAGAGTCACAGGGGGCAGTGTTTTGGCGTCCGTCAAGTATTCTTTGCACCTAAGCTGGTATAGATCGTATCACGGAGGCAAGAAGGAGTTAAAGAACCTGTTCAAAATACTGTGCTCTCCCTGCAGGATTGTACATGACAAAATAAAAAATATTAGAGTCCAGGGTTAAACGTCTGCACATTTCAAGCATGTTTCCTGGGATCTGAAATTCAACGTGTCATCAATGGCATGATTGACACAGAGAAAAATCTTTAAAGAGTGGCACTATCTCATGAATAATTTTAACATAGCCTTCCCCCATCGTGGATGGAATCCTGTGAAATGTAGAGAATCTGGCCAATGTATTTGTATGGTAATAGATTAAAAAATTTTCAAAAATCAGTTATGTGAAAGTGGTCTTGAAGAGTTCCATTATTCTGTTACCATGATGTCTTCACTTACTGTTTGTGTTTGCTTCTGTTGTTTGAAGGACATAAAGGTGTAATAAAAGTATTATTAAGGCTGTCCCCTCTTCCACTTTCCACCCCCACTCCACGCATCCCCTCTTTCGAAAGGATTTTACTCATTTTCTTTTGTACCATGTTTGTAAATGAATTTTTATTCTCTGTCACCTTGATTTCCTTTCAGTATTTCTCCTTCTACAAAATTCTTTAAAAATATTTCCCAGGTACTCATGTAGCAAAGAGATAAAAATTCTTTACACACACAAAAAAACAATAATATCATGACAGTAGCTAACCCTTGTATTATGGTGAATCAGGTGTTGTTTTTAAGCTTCCTAGCCGTCCTTTGAGGCTGGTACTGTTATTAAGGAAGAGGCTGAGGCAAAGATGAAGTTAAAGCATGTCAAGGTCACATCGGTAGCAGGAGGGGAGCCAGGGTTTAAACGTAAGCAGGTTTGTTCAGAGCCCCCAGTCTCAAGGTATTGCACACAGTCCTGCCTTTATTTCCATAAAGAATAAGGGGAACAGATATATAAAGTGAAAACAGGTCTCCAGCTTCGTGGATTGCATTTTTTGTCTTTGTTTCTGACTACACTGCGGGTCATATGGGATCTTAGTTTCCTGACCAGGGATCGAAACTCACACCCTCTGCAGTGGAAGCATGGATTCCTAACTACTGGACCACCAGGGAAATCAGGTGGACTCCATTTGATCACCTACTTCTCAGTACTTTGTTACTGCATTCTGACCATAGCATATCTGAAAGGGAACAACGGAAGACCTTGATGTTTAGGGGGCAGGGGAAATCCAAACATCCAGTTGATGACATTTCAGAGTTTATGATAATCAGCAAAGCCTAGGTTTTGCATAGGTCGTCTTCAGAACCAGAAAGAAAAGAGAAAGCTTCCATCAGGCTTGCGCTGCAATGGCACCCCACTCCAGTACTCTTGCCTGGAAAATCCCATGGATGGAGGAGCCTGGTAGGCTGCAGTCTATGGGGTCGCTAAGAGTCAGACACGACTGAGTGACTTCACTTTCACTTTTCACTTTCATGCATTGGAGAAGGAAATGGCAACCCACTCCAGTGTTTTTGCCTGGAGAATCCCAGGGACGGCAGGGCCTGGTGGGCTGCCGTCTATGGGGTCGCACAGAGTAGGACATGACTGAAGTGACTTAGCAGCAGCAGCTTCAGATGTGCAGTGTGGAGCCAGACACCATAAATGATCTTGATCAGAAAGAAGAGGGGTGGAAGGATCCACCATGGCCTTGCTGGAGTGTTTAAGAGCTTGGATTCAGGAGTGACTTGGAGAAAATTGGAAAACGGAGTCAGTGACCAAGGAAGACTGTTAAAAAAACAGCTCCGATAATAGGAACCTCAAAGAGTCGTGGACTCAGCTTGAAAGCTCATGGTCCTGAGACTATGGGAAAAATATAATGAGAACGAAAAGCGATGTCATCACAGGTTCAGAACTGGAAAAGATAGACTGATCCTAACAGGCACGCAGAACTCCTCTGCTGCCATTATGCTCCTTTCCTTTTAAGACAAGGAGGTCGATCTTCAGCCCAGGGAGAGGAGAATACTTGTAAGAGGAAATTGAAACACAAGATAAGGGAGCTGATTGTGCAGGCGCAGAGCAGCACTGAGTGAGTTGGGAGCCTCTGGCCAGTGTGAATTTTGTGAATTTCCTCCCAGTGGGCCGGGAGGACTTGCCCACTGCTTTCATCTTTGAAGAATTATGGAGAACTGGGAAATAACTGGGGATGGGATAATGTCCCAATTAAAAGAAAAGCCAAGTTCAGAGGATGTGGTGATCAGATAAAAGAAGAGAGGACCCCATGCTGACCGGGGGCAGAATTCTCCAACCAGTAATGAGGACAGGTTGGCTGGAAAATTTCATTTTCAGATGTACACAGTGGCTAGGAGACAGCGTGAAGTTGTTCAGAACAGAAAAAAATAATTGTTTCTTTATTCCCTTTTGTGGCAAAGATATTCAACATGGAGACTGGGGCAGAAAAGCAAGAATGCTTGTATGTGGAGTTCAGAAAGAATTGGGGAGACGGGGGTATTGGTTTGAATATGTGACCCCCCTCCCATTGCTCCATGGGCACTTGTTAAATATACCAATTTATCCACCACATCTCTTGAGATTATGTTTTAGTGAATCTTGGGTCAGGGCCTAGGAATCAGAAATTTTGGCGACTGTCCCAGATGACTTGCTATGCTGAGTAAGTTTAGGAATAACTGGGCCTTAGGACAGACATACCACGAGGTAGAGCCATGTTGTCATGATAGTATTAATACTGTTACTAGTAATGGCTAATGCATTGAATAACCAGTTGCCAGACACTATTCTAAGCACTTTACACATTGTCTCGTGTAATCCTCACACCCACCCTCTGAGTGGGTGCTGTCTCATACACACATCGGGGAACTGGGACTTCTGAGGTGTGTCTGCTCAGTGGTACCTCACTCTTTGCGACCCCATGGACTGTAGCCTGCTAGGCTCCTCTCTCCATGAGGTTTTCCAGGCAAGGATACTGGAGTGGGTTTCCACTTCCTACTCCATATGGGCAGGATTCAAACTCAGGCACTCTGGCATGTTGAAAACCTGAGTTGCCCCTCCAAGAGCCTGGTTTATGGCTCTGGATTGGTGGGAAGGGCCGTGTCTGGGCATGCATCACACCCTGTCTTTAGAATCTCAGCATCATCACTGTGAAGATGTTGGGGTGATGAAGACAGGAGTAATGACTAAATCTGGATGGAGTTATTAATTTATTGAGATAAAATCTTGGAGGGTTAAATATAATTGCTGCTCCTTGGGGCCCCGAATTAGAGCAAAGAAACTGGAAGCCACGACTCAACAGTTGCCTGGTGGAAAAGCCCTGGGTTGTTTGGGTTGACTGCTCGCTCAATATAAATCAACAGGGCCTTTGTCTCTGCTGCACCTTTCGCCTGGGATGCCCTTTCCCACTTCCTCCTCTTTTCTCCTGGCAAATTTTTAATCATCTTTAAAGACAGCGCCTAAATGTCACTGCAGCTATGCAGTCTTCTTTGATTTCCACAGGCAGATTTATCATCCTTTTCTGCTGCTTTAGCACTTTGTTCCTGACGTTATAATTTTGCGATTAGCTTTCTTGGTTTGTGCCACTCATGTCCACGATCACCCAGCTGGAAACACGGAGAAGGGCAAAACCTCCTCCCTCCTTCCTTCCCTCCCTCCCACCTTCCCTTCCACTCTGAGGCCCTGCCCTCACTGAGCCCGATGCATCATTTTTAACTGTCTGCATATTGATACAATCACCCCTTTTCTCAATCCTGCAGCCCCTGCCTGATTCACATCTGTGCCCTAACTTGTCCCCAACCTGTCACTTGTTGTCCCACCCATACCCACACACACGTTTCCCACGAAGCATCAGAGAGTTCTCGACCAAACACAGTTTGCCTGTGCTAGAAACATATGCCTGGTTCTCCCCAGCCAACAGAATAACCCCAAGTCCCCAGCCATCTATGATCTAACCTCGTCTAACTCACCAGCCTCAACTTTTGACTCCCTGCCTTGCTTCTTAGACTCCAGTGACACAGAACTCATTGTAATTCCCCAGGCAGTGTGCTGTTTCTTGCTGCCTCGTTCTGGCTCGAGCAGTGACCGCCTGGGTTGGTTTCCCCGCACCCCATCCCCTTGCCTGGCTCCCCCTGGGATCTGTGGAGGCCCCCAGATCCCTGCCCTGGGCTCTCTTCACCCCCCTCTGCATCCTGCTACCTCTGACTTGCCGCTTTCTATTGCAATCATCTCTCCTTTGCTCTCACTTGAAGCCTTGAACTTCTTAAGGGCAGGGCATTGTTTCTGTCTGTTTCTGGCAAGTGGACACGCAGTATATGTTTCTGCAGAGGAATTGTAATTATTTGTCCTACTTGGCAAGACTCCAGGGTTAGAATCTTGCCTCTTCCTCTTCCTGGAGGTGAGAGCGTGGGTATTCACCTTTGAGTGAGCATCTCTTTGCTCATTTGTAAACTGAGCTCTTTTCACTCCCCTCAGGGGGCTACTGTGAGAACTAAGGGAAATGGCCATGTTTTGTAAAACTTAGCTTTCTGGTCTAGGGATCCACAAACTTCAGTCTTGATGCCGGATTTGGGGCCAAGAATCTTTAAGTTTTAAAATGCTTTTTAAAAAATCATGAAGAGAATACTACTTTTTGACACTTGAGAATTACATGAAATTTCAATATCGGTGTCCATGAATGAAGTTTTATTTGGATGACCAGAGCCACATTTATTCTTTTACCCACTTTTGCACTATGACAGCAGAGCTGTAGAGACTCTGTAGCCCGAAAAGCCTCAAATATTTACTCTTTGGCCCTTTCCAGAAGCCTGGTGTTGGCTCAGCTGGTAAAGAACCCGCCTGCCAATGCAGGAGAGGCAAGAGACGAGGATTTGATCCCTGGGTCGGGAAGATCCCCTGAAAAGGCAATAGCATCCCACTCCAATATTCTTGTCTGGAGAATCCCTCGGACAGAGGAACCTGCCAGGCTACAGTCCATAGGATTGCACAGAGTCAGACACACTGTAGCAACTTAGGACTCACTTAGGGCAGAGGGCTTCCCAAGTGGCTCAGTGGTAAAGAATCTGCCTGCCAATGCAGGAGAAGTAGGAGATGCAGGTTCAGTCCCTGGGTGGGGAAGATCTCCTGGAGGAGGAAATGGCAACCCACTCCAGTATTCTTGCCTGGAAAATCCCGCGGACAGAGGAGCCTGGAGGGCTGCAGTTCATGGGGTCGCAGAGAGTCGGACACGACCAAGTGACTGAACACGCACGCGCTCAGGGCAGGTCCATTGAAAAATAAGACAGTAGGAGTGGAGTTAAATAAGAGATGACAGACCTCCATTAGTCTGTAGATTCCATTGACCTCTGAGAGTCACCTAGAAAACCGCATGCTGCCCTGACCCCACCCCCCAGGATGGAGTGTGACCTTTGTCTGCTTCTGTCCTGCTCTCCCCTCTGCTGTCATCCACCTCCTGGGGTTGGATCCCTGCCCTGTCCCCACCTCTGTAGCAAGAGGACTGGAGATCAAGAGGCCCCTGTCCCCTAACCTATCACTGGAACACAGGTTTGCAACACATTGGTCCAATTGCTACAGTGAACTTGGGACTTCTCTTTATTTTAGTTAGCTAAAGAAAAGCTAACTAGTTATGGCCAACCTAGATAGCATATTTAAAAGCAGAGACATTACTTTGCCAACGAAAGTCCGTCTAGTCAAGGCTATGGTTTTTCCAGTGGTCATGTATGGATGTGAGAGTTGGACGGTGAAGAAAGCTGAGCGCCGAAGAATTGATGCTTTTGAACTGTGGTGTTGGAGAAGACTCTTGAGAGTCCCTTGGACTGCAAGGAGATCCAATCAATCCATCTTAAAGGAGATCAATCCCGGGTGTTTATTGGAAGGTCTGATGTTGAAGCTGAAACTCCAATACTTTGGCCACCTCATGTGAAGGGTTGACTCACTGGAAAAGACCCTAATGCTGGGTAGGATTGGGGGCGGGAGGAGAAGGGGACGACAGAGGATGAGATGGTTGGATGGCATCACCGACTCGATGGACATGGGTTTTGGTAGACTCCGGGAGTTGGTGATGGACAGAGAGGCCTGGCGTGCTGCGGTTCATGGGGTTGCAAAGAGTCGGACACGACTGAGTGACTGAACTGAACTAAACTGAGTGCTTACTCTGTGTCAGGCCCAGGGTGAATGGCTGGATATCTGCAGCTGGCAAACAGCAAAATATCACCCAGTGTCCCAAACTTGATGGCTGTTGAAAGCCCAAGTTCTTACTGATTCGAGCGCCCTAGATATTACCTCTTTCTCATTTTGAAATACGCAGAGCAGGCAGGGTACATAGGAGACGATACATACATATCATTCCGTGCCTATGCACACCTTCACATTTTACCCTGTTTGCTTTAGATTCTGTTGGAAAGAAGTGAATTACGACAAATAAAATCAAAACTGCCTGTAGGATTCTTTCTGGTGCTTTTCCTCACTCGCTTCCTTGGGGTAGCCACTTTCCTAAATTTGGTGCTTATCAGTACCTTGTATATTTTTATATTCTTACTACATATGTATTACATTACCTTTCGAATTTAAACCTTGTATATAAAAATTGTCATCAATCATGCTTTGGATTTTTGCTCTTGGTTTGTAAAGATTAAGACTGCAGTGTATCTTGGTACCAATCTGATTTTGGAATGTTTTATAAATAGATTTCTGAACTTACTAAAGATAAAATCATTCCTAGGTTGATTTATAGTTACATTTCTCTCTCAACCTTACATGAAAGTTAAAGTAGCTGAGTATTTATCTGTTTTGTGATGGAACCTTGTGGATAAATGTAGCTCCAATTCTTCCATTTTAATGCTATTTTTCCCTTGACTAAGTGAAAATCTTTTGGTCCACTTCTCCTATTGATGGGCATTTAGGTAGTTTCTAGGTCTTGCAGTTACGACTGTGCTGAAGTGAACATTCCTACACATGTTGACTAGGGCACCCATGGGAGACTTTCCCAAGAACATACCTGCAGGATATGTCTACTATTATCTTTACTAGAATTTTCCGTGGTGACTGTAGCCACATCCACTGATACCTCTGTGAAGGGATTGATTGCTCTGTACCCTTGATTTGAGACGATCTTTTCTTGTCCATAACAGACTTAATAATTTTTGTTATTTTAGTGGGTCTGATCTAATATCTCACTGTTGCTCATAACACATTTTTGAGATTAGATACTGAGAGATTAGCAAAGCCCATGTCCTTTTTTTCTTGTTTTTCTCCGATGTGAAAAGAACTGTTTACATTTTAGATCAGTTTGGATTCTTGCAACTTCAGTGTCTGCAACACTTCCCATGCATCACCCAGGAAGTCCCGTTGTGAATCTGCACTGTATGGCTTCCTTCAAACAATTGCTTTGAGGTCTCTCTATCTCTGGGGTCCCCCTTTCTCCTTCCTTCCAATTTCTGGTTCTTCTCTGCAGTGCAGACTGCTCACAAGGCTGGCCCTGCAGCTTTTGAAATTTATGCCTCCTCCTTAACTTTGAAATTAAGCTGCTCCCTTGGGCAGCTTCTATCCACTCTCTTCCTCCTGTATTTGGATTCCCATCAGGGCCAGGTGAAGATTATTTTAAATAATTTATTCATTTTTAAATGAAGGATTATTGCTTTACAATGTTGTGTTGACTTCTGCCACACATCGACATGAATCAGCCATAGGTATATATAAGTCCCCTCCCTCTTGAACCTCTCTCCCACCTCCCAAAGATCTTTATAATTAATGCAAAAGATGCCTGAGTTCTACTGAGGCTTAATCATCCTGTGATGATGTCAGTAGGAAGTAGGAAAGAAAGGGAAGTAGTGAGGAAATTAACTCAGAGGGGTAGGTGGATAGCACTTGGTATGATTGAGTGTTAAAGCCCACTGAGTATGTGTGATGAGAGGGAGGAAGATGGCAAGAGATAGCAAATTTCTAGTTTTTAAGTATAAAAAGGAAACATAATTGTATTAATCTTTATTTACATTTTTAATGTGTCCTTGCCCTCAAATTAGAGAAAAATACACTTCCCTTTTTTAACTGAAGGATAGTTGATTTACAATGTTGTGTTAGTTTCAGCTGTACAGCAAAGTGATTCAGTTTATATATTCTCTTTCAAATTCTGTTCCATTATAGGTTATTGAAATTGATAGTCGCTCAGTCGTGGTCCACATGTTCGTGACCCTTTGGACTGTAGCCTGCCAGGCTTCTCTGTCCATGAGGATTCTCCAGGCAAGAATGCTGGAGTGGGTTGCCATTCCCTTCTCCAGGGGATCTTCCCAACCCAGAGATTGAACCTGGGTCTCCTGCATTTCAGAGAGATTCTTTACCATCTGAGCCACCAGGGAAGCCTATTGAGGTTATTAGAAGATATTGAATATAGTTCTTTGTGCTTACAGTAGGTCCTTCTTGTTTGTCTGTTTTATATGTAGTAGTGTGTACCTGTTAATCTCAAATTCCTAATTTATCCCTCCCCTGCCTTTCCCCTTTGGTAACCATGTTTGTTTTCTTTCTGTGTCCAAGAGTCTAGAGAAATAAATACTTTCAATTGATTGGTTTTACTTGGTATAAAAAACTCTCTACCCTGCAGTAAATATATCACAATTTTGTTTTTTTTAGTTCAAGAACATATTGAAACAAACTTCAAAGAGAATTAGATGAGAATATACAAATCAATATGCTGGCATGTGTACATTTTTCTTGAAAAGTTGAGTTAGTGATGGTGATCTATGTTCAAAACTCTCTGTGCTTTTTACAATTTTCTGCCTACATTTTACTTCTGGTAAAAATCATATTTACCAAATATCTGATTATGCTGTTTTAAACATTATTTACAGCCATCACCTACTTAGTATTTTGAATCAAAGAATTGCTAAGACATGTCAAACTAACATGTGGCAAAATTATAATGAACAGATTTAGCAGGTAAAATCTCAAGGCAAAAGCATGAAATCTGTATTTTTATTATACCATTGTTTATAGAAATTACTGGATAGCTGATTTAGTTGTAATACATGTGAATTTCCAATATAGACTCATCTCCTATCTAAATATGGATCAGATTCATTATATTGATGGATATCATATGAAGATTCTTGCCAATAAGTCTAGATAAAATCTAAGTAAAAGTTGAAATCAAAAGCGAAATTGAAAGCTCCTTCTGTTACCTCTAATTAAAAGCAAATAAAATTTTGGTTAGTCATGTTTTCATGGACTTATTTATCATTACACAAAATGTCATAGAAATGGGAAAGCAGGAAGAATTGATTAGTAAGTTGTATTTAAATTCTAATTCCCCACAAATTGTGCATATCTCTGAGGCTGTTTTAGATAGCCACTTTCAGAAAATCTGTGCAACCTCAACTAATTAATTGACACAGGCCTATAGCACACAGCCTTAATTGAAGGCTCTCTGTTGCTCTGACAGACCTTTGTGGTATCATACTTAAGAATACCATAGACAGAGGACTTTGAAATGTAAATAGCTCCTTAGCTACTGAAGTTCCTTGTTGCCAGTTATCCTTTTATTTTCATTTCTATTCTGATTGTGATTTGCTCACACATATGTGATCTCTCTGAAGTTATTTTTAAGACATCCTTTCTCATCACATGATATTTTAATGAGTAAATATTAAATCAGTCTGTCTCAATGCTGAATTGCTATCTCATCTAGTAGCTAATGGTTGATGCAATAGAGGTTTAATTCAAACCAAAGTGTGTAGATATTTTAAAAAATTTAATACAAGTCTCAGAGTTCTGCACATTTGTCATCTTCTTCAAATCTGTAAATTATTATGTGGCATCTTAGGACCTACCTATGTGATCTTAAATAGTATTTAAATGCTGAAAAATATTTTGATACGATCCTAGAGAGTAATTTCTCCAGATCAAAAATTTCACTGTAATTGTTCGCATTTTTACATTTTACTTTTGAGATTCATTCTTAAGTGGATAATTCCTTCTCCTAGTTCCTTCTTCTAAAAGCTTGCTGAAATTTCCTGGTTAAGAATAAACACATGGTCTGTCTCTGGAAGCCATTGATTTAAGGTGAAATACACTGGTATGCTGAATAGTTTTGAAAATGAAAGCCTGTTTTTAAATTATTAGATTATGCTGGTGACAGTAGAAACTGGGCATAACTGCCAGTATCATTTTAGTATAACCCAGAAACTTGGGACTTTGCTAGAGTTGTCAATATAAAAGATTGAAAATACTTTTGACTCTGTGCCCTAGTGATTGCTGGAGGAAGTCTGTATGACATGACAGTCTCTGGGAGAATTTCTCCTCATTTGGTATACCTAGTTGTTACCATTTTGATCTTTTAGCCTATTTAATAAAGCTGTTTCTCTTCTGACACATCATTGCTTTTTTTCTTTATCATTCATAAAATATGTTAACGGATACCAGCATCTTAATGCTTCAAACATAAAGCTCATAATATTGGCTTATGGAAAAAACTATTCTTTTAGAAGGAAGAAGATTTTTGTGAAGCATCACCATTCCTTTCTACAAGAGTGTTGTCACCAGTTATGTGTATTTGGGAGAATCGTTACTGAGAAGAATTCTCCTATTTAAAAAAAAAAAAAGTTTCTATTAATACCTTTTTGGAGTTTTTAGTGACATGATAATCCAAAGGTGGCTGTGTGCACTTAACCCAAATAAATACCAAGTCATAATTACGTTCATGAATTCTATGTACTGAGCTAAGTGCATTCACCATGTATATTCTGAAGTTGAGAGTAATCTGTTGCTGGGCCAACCAGAGTGATCACTTTGGCGATGGTTTTGTGATTTGTAGTGTTCAAGGAAAAAAGTAATTATGCATAAGAAATATGCAACAGTTTTCCAAGGCATTTGCCTTGTGATGGGCTTCTACCTTATTAAAGGTTATAGTCTAAACGCCTGTTGAAATCATAACTCCTAACACTTGATGCTCCCTTTCATTTCCCCCTGATGACTTTTGGGGAAAGGAAGACCATTGTCCAAACATAGGCATAGAATGGTTTTGTAGAGTAGATTCCTGGTGCACTAGACCTTGTACAAAAGTTTAACTTTCAAGTGTATAAGTGCCATGAATGCTGATTCTTCTTCAAACAGTGAAGTCACAATCTTTCTGAAAGTGCTTGAAAAACATGAAGCATTAGCGGGAGAGAGAAGATGTTAGAGGCATGTTAGAAAAGCTGGACTCTTGTCTAAAGAGCATTCTTTTCTCTCCACCTGCCCCTTCTATTTTCTGCTGTTGTAATGAATTTCATAGAAAGAATGGACCCAGGGATCTAGTTTCATGCCTCCAATTTCTCTTCTGGTTTTCATCAGTGAGTTTTTGGTAATATCATAAAGAGGGCAAAGGTATTTTGTGATCAACCTTCACATTTCCTATTATATCATGTCAAATATTTCCACTCTTTTGAAAAAAAAGTTCAGTAATTTAAAAAAAGTGGCTATCCAGGCCTCTGTTCCATTTTGTTAGCAAAACCAGATTTTGCTTAACTGTGCCTCTATTTTTACACTTACAGGTTGTTTCCAATTTTTCTCTTATACATATTGTGCTGCTATGGAGATTCTTTTTTAGCGAACTTTGATTTTTCTTTACGGATATTTTCTTTGGGGATTTGTGCTCAAAAGTAAAATTCCTAGGCCAAAGGAAATGGAAAGTATGACTTTTTTTTTTTTTTACATTTTTGTAGAACTCTTCTTTTAATGGCTAAAAGTATGTTTGTTCTTTTGTCCATCCTCATAACCACTGAATTTTACAATGTTTTTCATTTTCCTACTTCCCCTAAGATGAAAAACATTCCTTTTTTTATCCTGTGGTAGCCTCTGGGTTTGCCTTTTGTAAGTTAGGATCAATTTTAATACATTTAGGTAATAATTTTTACCTTGCATTTTTCTATTCTGTTTTCAAAGCATTTCTTGCCAACTCCCTCATTTTACAGATGAGCAAATTGGAGCTCAGAGAGATATAGGCTTTTCCCATGATTATACGGTGCTTTAGATTGTTAGCTACAGATTTGGAATTAGAACTCAGGTTTCTGATACTTAATTTAGTGATGATGCTAATGATGATGATTACAAAAAAAAAAAAACTGGAGTAACACAGGGAAGAATAAGAGCTAGCCTACCTGTCCGTGTGTCTTGTGACAAGTCTATCTTAGAACTGGTCTTTATTTCCCACTTAGCACCATGGCTTTTGTGTTATTAGACACATTTGGGAATTGGTGACTCTAAGGCAGGGCTTCCCCGATGGCTCAGACAGTAAGGACTCTGCCTGCAGTGCAGGAGACCTGGGTTCTATCCCTGAGTTGGAAAGATGCCCTGGAGAAGGGAATGGCTACCCACTCCAGTATTCTTGGCTGAAGAATTCCATGGCCAGAGGAGCCTGGCAGGCTATAGTCCATGGGGTCCCCCTATGATTAAAAAATATCTCCTGATGATTGTCACCATGAGTATTTTTTGTGCATACCTGTTTACAAGCAGAAATTTAGGTTTGAAAATAATATTTAGTCTCAAATATTTAACTTACACTCCACTGAACTAGAAAGAATCTCTTGCGGTAGCACATTACTTGAAAATAAAATAACTGAAATCATAAATTGTCATTCTGTCACCAGCAGTGCATCTGACACTAGGAAATAACAACCACGCTGCGACATCACAGAGAGCATCCTAGGCTGTTTTTAGTGTGGATGTTATGAGTGATTTTCCTGTGTGTTTTGCACTGGTGGTCTGTATGCTTAGACATCTCACTTAAGTAAACTCCTCCGACTCTGGTCAACATAAATAGCAACCTGCAATTACCAAGAAGCTCTTCAGTAATGCATTCAGACTCACCAACTCTGGGCCGCCCATGATGACTATTTTCAACTAGATGGAATTTGATTTAGATTAGTTTACTTACTGATTGAGGCTCCTCTCTGCATTAACACTCTGGGAGGAAGCTGTCATATGGTATCTTCAGATAACAGTATTGAAATTGTTTTTATTATTTAGAAGGACTGTACAGCTGCACTGCTTTTTAAAAAAATAATCTGACTGCTCATGTATGATATGCATTACTGAATTTGGGAGCCATCTATATCTTAAGCAGATCTTCTCTGTTCCAGGCTTGTACTAATATGTTAAGAAACCTTGGCTTTTGTTATAATTAGCCTTTTGTATTTTGACAGATCTTTTTTTTTTTTATTGTTTTGTGTAAATATCTTAAGATATTTAAAAGGTAGAGTTAGAAGCATCTTGTTTATACAGCCTTTTGCTGACTTTATGTGTGTGTGTTAGTCGCTCAGTTGTGTCCGACTCTTTGCAACACCATGGACTGTAGCCCACCAGGGTCCTCTGTCCCTGGGATTCTCCAGGCAAGAATATGGAGTGGGTTGTTACTCCCTTCTCCAGGGGATCTTCCAACCCAGGGATTGAACCCGGGTCTTCTGTATTGCAGGCAGATTCTTTATCGTTTGAGCCACTGATTTCCAGTTGTGAGAAAAGGCGTTAAGTTTCTAGATGGTTCTCTTGGATATTGATGATAGGGTCTTAGGAGTTACAAATGAAATACAGCCATGTAGATTCTCCGGGGTGGAGAGCTTTTATTTTTAATACCTTGTGGCAGTTATTTTTTAAGAGCCATTAGGTATATAGTAATATCAACATAAGCACTAAGAAATTTCATGCATGTTTTCTTCATAACCATTTAGACTTTATTTAATACTTGGCATGCATTTATATCCCTTTTGTTACGATGTGTTTTAGGTCTAGGTTTCTTAATGCAATCCTACAAACCAAGATAAGCCAGTTTGGGTGCTCACTTCTTTGTTTTAAGTTCTTTTGCAGCTATTTATATCTTTCAGTAATTTGGAGTAGCCAAGATCTGCTGTCTCACAAAGTAGCAACCAGATCTGTGTTGAAGAAAGTCACACTTCACCTATGCAGACGTGTTAACAAACAGGCACTGAATGGTTTAAAATCTGCCCTCCTAAGATCTGAGGGCCCCTTTCCGTCTGTCCTTTTAGACTAAATAGTAAGCCTCTGGTGCAGAGTAGAAAATAAACACAATAAATAAGATTCACTCTATGTTAGATGCTATGGAGAAAAATAAGACAGGGAAGGGAAATAGGAAGAATGTGTGGTTTTGTTATTTAAATAGGATGGTCAGGGGGAGTGTCATTGTATGGGAGACATTTGAGTAAGACTTGATATTGCAGGTGATTCAAGCACGAGAGATAACTGGGAGAGGAACATTCAGAATAACAGTGAACTGCCAGTGCAAAGGCTGTGTGATGTTTGTGTACCTTCTTTGAAGAAATGTCTGTTCAGGTCCTTTGCCCGTATTTTAATTGTTTGGTTTTCATTTTAAAAGCTTTTTTATATATATTCTGGATACTAGATCTTTATCAGATAGATGATTTGTAAATATTTCTCCCATTCTCTAGGCTGTCTTTTCATTTTCTTGATAATGTCCTTTTATGCACCAAAGTTTTTGACTTTGATGATGTACAGCTTACCTGTTTTTCCTCTTGTTGCTCTTGCTTTTGGTGTCACATCTAAGAAACTTGCAAAATCCAATGTCATAAAGATTTATTCCTATGTTTTCTTCTAAGATATTTTATGATTTTAGTTCTATTTAGGTCACTGACCCATTTTGAGTTAATTTTTGTATATAGTAGTAGATAGAAGCCCAACTTTATTCTCGGAATATATTTTGGCAATCGAGCTGGCAGAGTTTGATGGCTTGGATGGATGGATGGTGTGAGAAAAGAGGGGTCAAGGATGACTCTGTGATATTTGGTCTGAATCCTGGGAAGGCTCTTAGTCACTGTGACGGGAATGATGGGGAGTTGGTTTGAGTGTGTGGCGATGAATGTCAAAAATAAATGAAGACATTTTGATATAGGTTTGGGGTTTAGTGGAGTGGTCTGGGCTGCAGTGTGGGTAGTTCTAAGTGTATGAAGGACAGTCATGACCCAGGGTGAAATCATTAAGAGGATTTTCACTAAGTGTGAGGAAGAGACCAAAGAAAGAAAGAAATGGTTTCATATGGAGCCTTTCAGCACTCTGGGATTAGGAAGTCGGATTAAGAGGCGGAATGGAGATAAACAAGGTTCCACTATATAGCACAGGGAACTATATTCAATATCCTGTGATAAACCATAGTGGAAAAGAATATGATTGTCTGTATAGATATTTATATGTGTATAACTGAATACTTTGCTGTAAAGTAGAAATTAACACAACATTGTAAATCAACTGTATTCAATAAAAGAAGTTTTTTAAAAACCCCAAAGATTGGTTTTATGCCTTTATCAACATGATAGTGGGCATTTCCTGTAAAATATTTAGATATTTTTTTGACTAGGGTCTCAGATGTTTGGGATACATGGCTGTTAAAATTTTATACAGGAGCTTTTTCATCCCTTTACAGTTTTGATTTCTTACTTTTTAAAAAAAGAAATTTGTCTGTGCTAGGTCTTTGTTGCGGCATCTGGGCTTGGTTGCCTTGCAGTGTGTGAGCTCTTAGTTCCCTGACCAGGAATCGAACCCATGTTCCCTGCGTTGGAAGGAGAATTCTTAACCCTGGACCACCAGGGAAGTCCCCTGTGAGTTCTCATCTTAGAGATATGATTCAGAAGACAAAAGACAGAGAGGTAATGAAGACTGAGAAAGAGTGACCGGAGAGAATTAGGAGAAAACTTAGTAGGATGTGGTACCTTCACAGGCAAGTGAAGTTGTATTTCAAAGGAGGGAGTGACCCTCTGTACCCAGTGCTACTGAAGGGTCAGCTCAGATGAGGGCTGAGAATTCACCATGGATTTCACAGCATGATGGTAACTGGGTGAGTTTGATTCTGGTATGTTCTATAGTTATGTGTAGGTGGGAAGCTGGCCACAGATCGAGTTTTCCTTTAGAAGAACGAAGAGAAATTGAGTGGCGATTGAGAGGGAAGCAGATTCAACTGAGGATGGTGTTTTGGTTTTTCAGCTTTTTTTTGGTAGGACAGAAATTGAGAACAGACTTGTGGGCACAGTTGGGGAAGGAGAGGTTGGGACAAATTGAAAGAGTAACATGAAAACATATAAACTACCATATCAAAAATAGATAGCTAACTTGACAGAAGCCAACAAAATTCTGTAAAGCAGTTATCCTTCAATTAAAAAAATAAGTTAATTCAAAAATTAAATAGATAGCCAGTGGAAATTTACTATGTGACCCAGGGAGCTCAAATCAGGTGCTCTGTGACTACCTAGAGGGGTGGGATGGGGTAGGAGTTGGGAGGGAGGCTTAAGAGGGAGGAGTCATATGTATACCTATGGCTGATTCGTGTTGATGTATGGCAGAAACCAACACAATATTGTGGAACAATTATTCTCCAATTAAAAATTTAAAATAAAAACAAGGTTGATTTTTAAGGATGGGAGAGTAACATCCCATGCAACACGGTTTTATGTTGATGGCAGACTCCAGTAGGGAGGGGAAAAGTGATGGTGCAGAAGAGAGGAGACGATTACTGGGACAATATCCTGGAGTGGACTCGAGAAATGAGATCATGTGGGACTTAGAAATCTGTCCTTTAGATGAGCCACACAGATGTTCTTATATACCTACATTTGGGAACCACTCTCTCACTTTTTGTTGAGTCACTCCTGAAAGGGTTTTAAAAATCCTTCCTTTCAGCTTGATGATTTTATGTCAGCAGAAGGTTTGCTCTTCAGAAATGGCAGCTAGGATAAAAATGAACTTCCCTTTCAACCAGAGGAAAGTGAGCTTCCCTCCACAACTGGATGCACACCCTCTGAGTCCTGCCTGTGCCGTCGAGCCATCCTTCTTGCGTTTGACTCAGATGCTGCAGTGGTGCAGCCCAGGGTGGACTTGGCGTTGTGCACCACTCCATCATCCTGTTGGCTCTTGTTAATAAGACTGTGGTTAACAAAAGCTCATGGGTGTTTTTCAGATGAACTGTTTACCATCTTGCACTTTAAAAAATGATTTTTTGCAAAAAAAAAAAAAAAAGACCCTAACATCAATACCATCTGGAGACCCCAACTGGCAACCTAGACACATAGAAGCCCCAGGAATCAATGCCAGTATTTGTTATAAATCCTTATTTGAACAGAGGGGCATATGACAACATCTATAAGTTGTAGGTGACAACAGCTGCCAAATCAGTGGAGTAAACAATACACACAAATGTGTAGATACACAGATACACACACACACACAAACACACATTCTTTAAATTTTTAAATGATCAAAAAGTGGTTGATGAGTTTCAGCCTACAGCAACTTTGAGACAACGTTAAGATTTTATTTCAATTCATGGTCTATGGTTTTCTTAAAATAGGATTTCTCCATGGCAGGCAATGGAGAAAAGACCCATTGCAGACATTCAGTTCAGTTAAGTTCAGTCGCTCAGTCATGTCTGACTCTTTGTGACCCCATGGACCACAGCACGCCAGCCCTCCCTGTCCATCACCAACTCCCAGAGTTTACTCAGACTCGTCTCCATTGAGTCAGTGATGCCATCCAACCATCTCATCCTCTGTCATCCTCTTCTTCTCCTCCCTTCAGTCTTTCCCAGCATCAGGATCTTTTCAAATGAGTCAGCTCTTTGCATCAGGTGGCCAAAGTATTGGAGTTTCAGCTTCAACATGAGTTCTTCCAATGAACATTCAGGACTGATCTCCTTTAGGATGGACTGGTTGGGTCTCCTTGCAGTCCAAGGGACTCTCAAGAGTCTTCTCCAACACCACAGTTCAAAAGCATCAATTCTTCTGCACTCAGCTTTCCTTACAGTCCAACTCTCATATCCATACATGACTACTGGAAAAACCATAGCCTTGACGAGACGGACCTTTGTTAGCAAAATAATGTCTCTGCTTTTTAATATGCTGTCTATCTTGGTCATAGCTTTCCTTACAAGGAGTAAGCATCTTTTAATTTCATGGCTGCAGTCACCATCTGCAGATATTTTGAAGCCCCCAAAAATAAAATCTGTCACTGTTTCCACTGTTTGCCCATCTATTTGCCATGAAGCGATGGGACCGGATGCCATGATCTTAGTTTTCTGAATGTGAGCTTTAAGCCAACTTTTTCATTCTCCTCTTTCATATTCATCAAGAAGCTCCTTAGTTCTTCTTCACTTTCTGCCATAAGGATGGTGTCATCTGTATATCTGAGGTTATTATTTCTCCCGGCAATCTTGATTCCAGCTTGTGCTTCCTCCAGCCCAGCATTTCTCATGATGTACTCTGCATATAAGTTAAATAAGCAGGGTGACAATATACAGCCTTGACATACTCCTTTTCCTATTTGGAACCAGTGTC
The DNA here is from genome assembly GCA_024291935.2 of Okapia johnstoni. Classification (NCBI taxonomy): domain Eukaryota; kingdom Metazoa; phylum Chordata; class Mammalia; order Artiodactyla; family Giraffidae; genus Okapia; species Okapia johnstoni. The sequence goes on from CM044309.1 coordinate 99,178,967, forward strand.
TGTTGTTCCATGTCCAGTTCTAACTGTTGCTTCCTTGCCTGCATACAGATTTCTCAAGAGGCAGGTCAGGTTGTCTGGTATTTCCATCTCTTTCAGAATTTCCCACAGTTTATTGTGATCCATTGTAGATATGTGTAGGTATAAATAACAGGGGATTTAGATCACCCCAATTATTACTGTTTGTCATTCCTGATGAAAAATGAATTTCATTCAACAGAAAATAGAAATCATCCATTTTTAAGAAAGCATATATCTTACTAAAGCACTTCTGTAGTTGTTTTCATAAGTCCTCATCTTGAGGACTTCGATCTGAGTAGATGGCTGTCCCCTAAATTGATAGAACAGAAATGAACCCGTTATTGCCTTTGCAGATATGAACACTGTTTTTTTGTTTGTTTGTTTATTAGTGTTGTTTGGACTTTGGTAACTCTGTGTTTTGAACCCTGTCTCTCAGGATTCTCAAGTTTGCTTTTTTTTAATTATTCCTCGTTGAATCTTTGTAGAGCACTCTGGTGAAGGTTTGCTCACTTGTAAGGGCAAAGTCACTGACTCCTCATTCCATTATTTTTCTTTCTTCGGTGTGGACTGTTTTTCTTTCTACAGTGTGGTCCCTTCTGCAGATGCTTTAGTTCGCTGTAATTTGGGGGAAAAAATGTCTTTTAGGCTTTTTTCCCCCAAATGGAATCATCATCATACCGTGTTGTTTCACGAGTAGAATCGAGACGGCCAGCCACTTTTGAAGACGGGTGTCTTTGCACCAGGCCATGCCTCCTCTGGGCCTCACTCAGCGGCCAGTCAGTATTTGTGAGGGAGGTGGTTTTTCCTCCCTGTAAGGTTCCCAGTCTATGAGGAAGTATCCCTGTAACATACGAATTCCTCAGATTTTAATCGCACTACCTTCTAGGTTGACTGTTACATGGCTCTACACTCTTCATATGCTCTTCTTTCTTTCGAGTGTAACTTTTGTTCCTCGTGTCTGTGTTAAAAAGTACAGGAGATTACTCTGCCGAAGTTCTGTTTCTTTCTTTTTTTAAAAAACAATATGATCAGTTTTCAGACATTCAGGTTTTTACAGGTGGACTCCAGGTGACTTCAGTAAAGTAGTCTCTGCCTGACTTCCACAGTTGGAACTTAGTGTGTATTTACATGACAGAAACATAGATCAGATGGATTTTTAGAGGTGTTATATTTTGGAGGTTGTGCCTTGCCTCTGCTCTAGTGCTTTTTTTGCGTAGACGCCTACTTTCTGTCTTTGGAACAGAGTTGGATCGACTTCTAAATTAGATGTTGATGAAACCTTTGTTCATGTTAAGACTTGGAACATATCTGTGTCCACTATCATCATATTTTGTTAGTTTTTGAACATCTCAATATTCACTTTGCCAGATGCTCAGATGAGGAGACTATTAAGTTCTAAAAAGTGCTAATACATGGAGAACAAGGCTCTTCACTTATCTGGTAGGAAAAAAAAAACAACTTCATCACAGAAAATAGCCCATAAGTTCTGATTCCTAGAGTTGAAATCTCTTCTGTCCTGGCCCCTTCATTCACTGGCTCATGTCGTGGTCTAACCAAGGGTATTTCTGTCTGAGGAGAAGCACACAATAGGCTACGTTTGATCTTCCTCTGACATCAGTTGGTCTCTTCGAAGTTCTTTCCCATCTGCCCTTGACCTTATTGAGCTGTGCATTGAATGGTATTTTCAAGCCCAGCAAATAAGGGCAAGTCCATTATTCAAGTAAGTTCATTATTTTTGTCTTTTATTTCAGAATTTCTCTGTAAATTAAATATTCTCATATTAACAGGTATTACAAATTTAACAGAGTGTTGATGTGGAAATTTTCAGAGCTCGGGGAGTATTTGTGTTCCCACCATGTATTCAGCAAATATTTGTTTTCTCTCCTGGCTAAGGAAGTCTGCCTGCATTACTTTGGAAAATACCAGAGCCCAGCTCACACTTATTACTTATGGGAGTGGGGAAAACAGTCCCCATTTGTAGCAATTATTTAAATTATAAATGTTTCTTTGGAGCATTTCTGTGTGGTTTTAAAGGGCAAAAATTCCACCTTCATGGAATGATTGGAGCAAAAATTTGACAGAGCTGAATATTTGTTCTCCTGATTCCTTTGTGAAATTAAATCCTGCAGATTTTCACATTATGCATATATGTAATTATTCCTTCAGCTCAGTCACTTTGATTCGCTATGGCGTCTTTTGTTGACTTGTCATCTATTCTGTCAATGTAGAAGACATTTATTAAAGCATCTTGTTGCATTTTTATTGTAGGAAAATGTTCCCTTATGAAGTAATCTCACACTGACTACTCAAACTGATGAAGCCTCAGTATGGTATTGTCACTTTACTAATGATTAGCAAATTAGTAGATGGCGTGAACTCTCAATCCCTATTAGTGCCACATTCTCAGGAGTTTAGTAGTTTGATATTTAAATGTCCTAATGACTTAACCCATAAATCATAGTTTATTATTTTCCAGGCAACCATTTAAACAAGCTAAGCAGTTAAGAACAGGATACATCCTTTGTTTTGCTGATTATCGATATATAATGTCTGGTGGTTGCAATATGCATATTTGGGCAAGGCTGTGTTGAAATGTATAAGAATCACCTTACCTTTGATATTCAGATTGTTTATTTATAAGTGTATTTTTGTTGTTGTTCAGTAAGTGTATTTTTGTTGTTGTTCAGTCGTCCTTCCAAAGAGTATTCAGGGTCGTCCAATTGTCCGGTTTTAATCTCCTTGCTTTCAGGGGACTCTCAGAGTCTTCTCCAGCACTGCATCGAAAGACAATTCTTCTCAGCTTTTTTTTCTTCTATAATGATAATATGTGATGCTCAGTCATGTCCAACTCTTTTTGCAGCACCCTGAACTGCAGGCTCCTCTGCCCATGGAAATTTCAGGCAAGAATACTGGAGTGGGTTGTCATTTCCTTCTCCAGGGGATCTTCCTGACTCAGGGATCAAACTTGGGTCTCCTGCATTGGCAGGTGGATTCCTTACCACTAACGCCACCTGGGAAGCCCAATAATGATAATAGATTTTTTAAATTTATCAACTGTCTGCATGTTCCAGGTGCTTAATAGACACTTTTGTTTCTACTTGTGTTGCAGGTAAGGAAATTCAGATGCAAACAGTTTAAAGGGATTTCCCCCAGCTGTTCCACTAGCAGGCGGTGGCACCAGGTTGAGTCCGGGTCAGTGGGATGTCCGCTCCCATGCTCTTCCTGATGGACCACGCTGCTTCCATAGTGTGTGCTGAAAAGTCAGGTCCGTGAGGGACCAGAGCCACTGGTCCCTCACAGGGATGAGGTATTGGAGGAGGCATACTTTGAGAACTATACTTTGCAGAGTGGTATTTTGGATTGATAAGGAGGCAATAGTTAAGGGGTGTGTGTCTGAGATCAGATGGACATGGGAGGACAATTTTTATTGGAGAAAACTTACCAAAATCTAGACTGATGGGACAAAAGTGAAAGTGTTAGTTGCACAGTGTTAGTCCGACTCTTTGTGACCCCCATATCCCATCTGGGCTTCCCTGGTAACTCAGATGGTTAAGAATCTGCCTGCAATGTGGGAGACCCGGGTTTGATTCCTGGGTTGGGAAGATCCCCTGGAGAAGGGAATGGCAACCCAATCCAGTATGCTTGCCTGGAGAATCCCCATGGACAGAGGAGCCTGGCTGGCTACAGTCCATAGGGTTGCAAAGAATTGGACACGACTGAGCAACTAACACTTACACACTTATCACGTCCCAAAGACCCTTGAGTTCCAGAGTGAGCAGCTGAGCTGGCTCTTGAGGTGGGAGTCATCCAGTAATGGAAGGAGAATTAGGCAATTAAGGATTCTGGAGAGGACCATATGGATGAAGCAGACTTGAAAAGCTGTAAACAGTCAGTGAATAAAGCTGTGCAAATCTGTTGTGTAGTTGGCATCATGGTGGCCTTTCCTGAGATTCATTCCTCGATTACTGTACAGTTCATAGATTTAGAAGCTTGATTCACCTACGGCTCTAGGGACAAGACATCATAGCCTTATTCCTATGACCACAGTGGAAATTTTTGGATCAGTGAGGTCAAGTTTAGGGAAATTTTGCTTCCCCTCAACCTTTCTCTCTAGGTCTTTGCCCCCTCATCACTGTACCCCACACCTCCTTCCCTTTGCCTCCATGGTTCTCTTCTTCTCTGGATGAAGGCGAGGAATTAAATAATCTCGACAGTTCTTGCCAGTCCATCACTTCCAGGCAGAGAGGAGAGATGGAGAGAAACTTGGCCTCCAATGCGATTACTCAGCTGCTGAATTAATATAATCCGGAGCTTTTTCCATCCCTGGGCTTCCCGTCATGTTAGCCGATAAGCCCCAGTGAGAGAGGCATTTCTGTTAGTCTCAGCGAGTTGCATCCTGGTTGATGAGGGTTGCTGTGATGGTGGGAGCACAGGCTTCATGACTGCGGGGGCAGGAAAAGCTGGTTTACAGGGTTATAGCTAGGAAGGGGAAGTATCAAGACAGAGATCGAAAAAGTGCTGCTTTGCTCAAGGGCCTCTGCTTTTCTGTCCTGGGTCTGAGATGATGGTCACCTCTATGTGGTGGAACCAGGTCACTTATTTACCCAATACCCCCAGGGGCTCATACAATGCCGGCCAGGTCTTGGCTATAACCGTAGGTGATAGATTAAATGAGTCAATGAGTCTGAACAAAAGTTTGGCGATTTACTGAGAAACAGGAAATGAGGTCTAGGACAGTATCATCTGTTGCAGGGAACAGTATGGAAATTAAAAGAAAAATGAAGTCTGCCATAATTTAGAAAGATGGAAATGGGATACTAGCTTGTGAAATGATGAAAAGTATTTGGGCAAAAGGAAATGAAAAGTATTTGGGCAAAAGGAAATTTTGACTAAGCTCTAGGGTCTTACTCCTTTAGTCTACAAAAAACTGTTTTGGCAACAATTTCTTCTCTATCCCTTGTTTTGTTTTTTCCTCTCTGTTTAAATGGATCATTTCTTTTTTTCTAAATCTCTTCCAAAATATTTTTATTTTTCTTATAAGAATATAAGATAGAGAAGTACAGGAAGAAAAATTAAGGGCTTTTTCTAAGTCAGATCTTAATAGAAACTCACCATGGCAGTGATTGATGTGCTAAGTGAAGATTCTATCAAAGTGTTCTTGTGAGTTGCCTATAAGTACAGTAAGGTGTTATCACTAAAAACCCTCAGAGTGCTTGCATAGGGACCTTGCTGTGATTGTCTTCACACCTATGGCCTATTTTCTTACAAAGTAATGATGCAAAAGTCATTCAGAGGGTTAGATTTTTAAAAATTGAAAGGAAATTCACCCTCAGAAAAATTTTTCCTTTGGTTTCTGTCTTAGAGCTTTCAGGCTGCTGTAACAGAGTGCTGTAAACTTACACAGAGAAATTTATTTCTCACTTCTCTGGAGGCTGGGAAGTCCAAGATAAAGACTCTGGCTGATTCATTGATGGTCTTCTTCCTGTTTCCCAGGCATGTCTTCTCATTGGGTGCTTACATGGTGGAAAGGGCAAGGGAGCTCATTGTTTTGTTTTGTTTTTTTTCCCCATAAGGACACTAATCCCATCATGGGGACTCCACCCTCATGACCTCATCACCTCCTAAAGTTCCCACCTCCAAATCATATCAGGGGATAGTGTTCAACATATAAATTTTGGGGAAGCTGAAAGTATTTAGTCTTTAACAAGTTCCTAACATAAAATTTAGTATTTGCTAAACATGAATTTTAGTATTTTGGGGAAGAAAAAGATATATAATTCTAGATTTGTAAAAAGGGCAGAAGAACCTTAAAAGGAAATTATCACTTTCAAGCACTATAGAACTTTGAACTTTTTTGCATAGGTCATTCTGCCAACAAATTATCTGGTATCTATGGGGCCCAAAATGACATTTGCTTTCTCAGATTTCTGGAACTATTTTTTGTTATATGTCCAGTTAGCTTAGAACATGGTGTAAAAAGTTGGTTTTAAAAATAAAGATTCCATTGAAGGAAGAGTATGTGTGTTCAGATATGCGCCTGATTCTAAATTTTTAACTAACTCTTAAAGGGAGCTCATCAAAATTGAAGTCTCGGCCTCTCATGGAAATGTAATCCTTTTACTCTTCTCCACTGATTTCAAAGAGGGCTTGTTGCCCTCACAGTGAAACTCCACTTTGGAAAATCTTGGCAGCATTACGACACTGTGCCCCAATGGAGGTAAAATAATTTTAGACTTTAGTCTCTAGAGATGGAACCCAAATCGTCTCCTGCAGGGCTCCCTGGAAGAGGCCTGCTCAGCTGCTGTGATGCTCTGTTTTCTCAGGACTTTTGCCAATTAATCCTGCCACATAGACCCCAGGGGCTTCCCAGGTGGCACTAGTGATAAAGAACCTGCCTGCCAATGCAGGAGATGTAAGAGATGCAGATTTGATCCCTGGGTCAGGAAGATCCCCTGGAGGAGGAAATGGCACCCCACTCCAGTATTCTTGCCTGACGGTCTACAGTCCATGGGGTCGTAGAGTCGGACACAACTGAGTATATACAGTATACAGCTTAGACCCCAGCTAGGCTTGATGTAATTACTTCATGGGTGTCCTGTGTGGGGTAGGTGTATACCCCTGTCTTTTAGGATAGTAATTTTTAATTGTTATGACTGGAAGGCATTGTCAGAAACACATTTTATGATGTTGTATATATGTATCTCACAAGACAGTACACTTACCCTTGACTGTGATGTGGGCTTTCCAGGTAGTGCTAGTAGTTAAGAACCCGGGGATGCAGGGGACATAAGAGATGAGCCTTCGATCCCTGGGTCAGGAAGATCCCCTGGAGGAGGGAATCGCAACCCCTCCAGTATTCTTGCCTGGAGAATCCGATAGACAGAGGAGCCTGGCGGGCTACAGTCCGTGGGATCGCAAAGAGTCAAACACGACTGAAGCAGCTTAGCACATGATGGACTCCATTTTCCATTCCATTACGAATTATACTAAGAATTTGTCATTATCTGTAGTTTGAAGAGCAGTGTGTTGGCCCTGCTTTCTAGGATGGAGTACTCAGCCCCAGAGTCTTCAGCAGGGTTCCTGTCTGTTCTCCAGCAGAAGTGGTCCTCTGATGATGGCTATGACTTCCCCATGCCCGCGGTCACTCTGTTAGTGCTCGTGCCATCCTAAAGGGGTCATATGCTTCTGGAGAATATTTATTTATTGAACATTATGTACTAGATATGAAAGCATTCCGTGTTTGTGAATTACCACCTGTTTGCCTTACAGTCGAGTCTATGTCTGTTTTACAAATGAAGATAAGTTCATCATTCTACCAAGAATATAGAAGAGAAGGGACACTGTGTTTAAGTCTGAATTATTCCCCCAATTCTATTTTTTCAACCTAATAAATCTTTTATGTAGCTCTAGATTTCTTAAAAATATGTGATTAGAAAGGTATATGAATTATGCTATTGACATATAGAGTCGTCATTCATTTTTTACAAGTTAATAATTTGTATTTTCCAAGTTGTGTACAGGACTAAAGTCTCAGGGATATTCATCTGATTTGCAAATCATAAGCTGAACTTCCATTAAAAACAAAATGTTGATAGTTGATCTTTGGTCTGTGTTTACCAACGGCATCAAGGCCATCTTCTTACACATTATTTTTGATGATTTCCACAATTAAACCATACTTACTTATATCATAGATAGATTTTTATACATATGCAGTTATGCTTCGTTTGTGAGTTTAAAATGTTTATAGCTGTAATTTTAAAGTATTAAAGTGATGGAAGCATTAATTTTCAGAGAAAAATAATTTAGCATTAGGAATATGTCAACTTTGGACTCGATGTTTTGAAAGGCAAATTGCAATTGTCACTGGAGTAGCTAATAACCATATCACACAAAGGCAGTTCTAAGGTCTGTTTGCATATAGAAGGGACAAAAGTCACGTAATTCAAGAAACAATTGATGCCAAATTGTTTCGAGTGGGCTAGGATACATCTGCAACCTGCATAGGAAAGTCTGGAGTTATTGGAGATGATGGGTATGATCTGTTCATGGTTGGTTGTATCTGCAATTATACTTTCAAATATAAACAAAATAACAATTCAGATAGGCCATGTCTTGTACCACTGGTATATCTGCAGGAACCAAGTAAATAGGGTGTGTATTGAACATGCAGCAAAAACTCATTCTATTTATTGTGTCTTTGTGTTCTTTGGGAGGTAGGCTCATAAGTAACAGGATTAATGCTAAATCCAGCAGTTGGTTAGTTCCTTAATTCGTAAATGCCTTTGAAACATATAATAAAACTTGAAATATTATAGTTTATCCATCAAGGTTCTTTGGAGGCTAGCTAAACATCTGAGAAATAAATATATACACTTCTGATATTTTAGGTACACACATAGTATTTTGTACACACAGTTCTTGATGTGTAATCTAAGAAATTACATACATGATAAGATTATGAAAATTAGTTACAATTTAAATTTTTAAGAACCTATTAAATTATTTTAATTTTGCATTTGGTTCCAGAAAAACCAAATGAAAAGCTGACATGGAATTTCATAACATTATTAAAGTACATCAGAAGTATGGTAATGAGTTGCCATAAGCTCTGTGTAGTTGAACTCCGTGTAGTTATTCATATCCTGCTGACTATATTGTTTGTACTGTTCCTTTATTTTTATTTTTTGGCCATAGAACACCTTTATTCTTTTCTGTTCCACACATGCACAGTCACATGTCCTAGAACATCAGCTAACTCGTCTTCGGTCATTTCTTTATCTTTTCATTCATTAACTCAAATATTTGCCACAGCGCATCTTTTTAGGGTTATAAGTTAATAGGTAATAGTTCAACTTTGCAAAATATTTGACCATCATCACCCTTGGCCAGCAACACCCATGTCCTTTGATGACTGAGCACATAGTGCCTCGCAATATGTTAACCATACAATCCGATGAGTTCATGTGATTATATGAAGTGAGAGAGGAAATGGCACACATATGTGTTTCTTTTGAAAAATTTTTCTAATTAAGTTTGTACTAAAATAGCCTTGAAGATCTTGTATACATTAGGGCAACTCTGCTTCCAACCATAATAAACCCTGCTTTTTTCAGACCTAATTATATTTATATGTGCTTGTAAGGGTTTTTTGTTATGGCTTAAATTACTGTATTGTAACAAGCCTTAGTGCTCCGCTTCTTCAAAAGATTATTTTCCTTATTAAAAAGTGGAATCAGCATTATTTTAATAACACCAAGTAAAATCTTATATGTATGGGTGGGTAGGTAAATTGGTTTGACCATTGCTCACTAAAAAGTGTTTTTCCTTCATTTCAGGGCCTTGTATTGATGGCTGCTTCCCAAGTTTCAGATCAGACTTGGGCAACTTGTCATTCTGGCCACCAGAATTTTAATTCGCTGTTATTAGGGGAAGCATATAAATTGCCAAAGCACTAGGAAGTTGAGTCCATCAGCCAAATCTAAAACTGCTCCCACAGAAATTAGGAAAAAAGTAGGTTTTAGTGTTATTTCTTCTGTTATCATGTTGGTGGATTGGATAACTTGATGTTCATTCTTTTTCTACACAAAAGAAGATGATATAATAAGTAATACAGTTATCTTTTCTTTATAGTAAAAATTCTTCTTCAAGCCGTATTCTATACCGCTGCTGGAATTCGGTGTACAGAGCAGATTTTGTGTTTGCCTCTTGCCTAAGGACTCCCCATGGGGCTCCATGGGTTGGAGGTGCCTTAGGTACAAAGTCTAGCTGCCTGAGGCCACCACGCAATGCTGTCAGCTACAGGATCTGGTCCTAAAACTCACCCCATAGCCTTTGGGGACATTCTTGGGCTCCTATTATTGATGGGTCCTGGCTGCAAATTGAGCCATGTTGCCATATCTTTGCGGCTTCCCAGGTGGCGCAGTGGTAAAGAATCCACTTGCCAATGCAGGAGACACAGGAGACTCCTGTTTAATCTCTGGGTTGGGAAGATCCTCTAGAGTAGGAAATGGCAACGCACTCCAGTACTCTTGCCTGGAAAATTCCATGGACAGAGCCTGGTGACTACAGTCCATGGGGTAGCAAAGAGTGGGACACGACCAGCATGTACGCTGTATTATTGCAGGTGCTGGTCTGTTGTTCCAGAACCTACTAGCCCTCTCTGATCACCTTGCAGTTCTAGGAACTTGGAAGTCACTTTTCCATACTAGCTTTGTAGTTCTGGCATGCTGGCCTGTGTCTTGTTTACATCTTTATCCCCTTGGCTGAGCACAGCACACTCAGTAATATTTGAAATCAATGATGGATTTCACTTACTTATTCTCTTTATCCAGGAGATTAGAAAATTGGAGAGATTTACCCAGTATTAAGATTTTTTCAAAGGTAATTACTGTTTGTCGATGAGAGATTAGAAGCCTCCTGGCTGTATTTTATATTTATCTTATGTGTAGCAAATTTGCTTGAGTTCCAGACACTAGGCTAGTGGCCTAGATGTTTAGCTTAATTATCATGACAAACAGTGGGGTAAGTTTTATATATACTTTAAAGGGATTGAGTAAACAAATTCAGAAAAACTGAAGAGTTTGCACAAGCACCCAGCCAGTAAAGGAAAGATACTATATTTTATCAAAGGCCATGTGCCGTCTCTCTAAGGCTGGAGTATACACTGCTCTGTATTTTAAAGAAATGATTCATTTTGATTTTTTAAAGTTGATTATGTAGTCATATCACCTTCCAGAATTATTCTGTTTAGGTTTTATTTATATACCTGTTTATTTGCATGTACATGCTTAATCGCTCAATCGTGTCTGACTCTTTGCAACCCCTGCACTGTAGCCCTCCAGGCTTCTCTGTCCATGGAATTTTCCAGGCAGGAATACTTTAGCAGGTTGACAATTCCTACTCCAGGAGACCTTCCCGACTCAGGGATCGAGCCCATGTCTCTTGTATCTCTTGCATTACCAGATGGATTCTTTACCACTGTGCCACCTGGGAAGCCCATATCCATTTGAGGATAGTGTATAACTAAGCAAACAGTCACGGATGTCATGGTCTGTTTTTCTCTGAATGATGGCAGTCTTCAAAATAAAAAAATGTTTGTACAATTTTAAGACCATCACATCTGGATACTTCCTCTAGAATAACAATGTATGACCTTTTAACGGTCTCATTTTTATTAAAAGTTTCCCTGTTTTTCTTTAAATGCGAACGCTTGTGCTGTCGATCTGAGAAGTTCTAAGTGTTTAAACAATACAGGTTTAACTATAGATTTCACCTCGTTTCCTGTAAAAATGCTCTACTTAAGATAAGTTTTCATGGTTTTCATTTTCCATACTATTTTCAGCTCAATTTAAGGAGAATGATGACAACATCTTGTTTATTTTCTACACCCTCAAATATTTCTTAAATGGTAAACATAAGTGTTTTGTAATTAGGAGCTCTGAGTTGTAAGTCATAAATGGTATCTGAGATTCAGGCTTTTCCTACCTGCTGTGTGTGTGTGCTCAGTCACGTCCGACTCTGCGACCTCGTGGACTGTAGCTCCGCCAGGCTCCTCTGTCCATGGAATTCTCCAGGCAAGAATACTGGAGTCAGTTGCCATTTCCTCCTCTAGGGGATCTTTCCGACCCAGGGGGATTAAACCCACATCTTCTGCATCTCCTGCATTGGTAGGCAGCTTCTTTACCACTGTGTCACCTGGGAAGTTCCTTAGCCCCTTTACTCTCCTTCAAGTAGAGGATAATGACAACCCCTATTTTGCAAACCTGTTAGGATGAGTTAACAAGTTAATATCTATAAAGTGTTTAGAACAATGCCCGATCATATGCATGCATGCTCAGTCCCTCAGTCGTGTCAGATTCTTTGCGACCCCATGGACTGTAGCCTAACCGACAGGCTCCTCTGTCACTGGGATTTCCCCGGCAAGAATACGCCTCTTTGCTACCCCATGGACTATACAGTCCCTGGAATTCTCTTTACCACCGCGCCACCTGGGAAACTCTAAATAAATGTTTATTATGATGATTTAGGGGTTTTCTTCCACACCTTCCTTTTCAAATTTGATTTTCAGAAAGCAAGTTAATTTGCATTTAACTGTATTAGGGTGGATAAGTTCATTCTTATAAAACAAGTATTTGGATTGAATTCCTCATTCCTCTCCCTCCTCATTGTATGTCCACTTAATCCTGGCCTCCTTTTTAAGAAGAAAATAAATTTTAAAGTATTTTCTTTGAGTCTTACTCTCTTCCACTTCCTGTCTTCTTTGAAATCACTACTCCACGATATTAGTTTTTGTATTCAGTGTATTAACTGAGCGGTTGCAGCTTCTGTATTCATTCTAAGTACTTTGTAAATATTGGTTAAATGAATCAATGACTGGGCAGTAATGTGCTGGGTTTCTGACTTCTTGACCTTCAGAGGAAGAAACTTAAAAGAGTTTTCTCATACTTCATAGTGTGAAACATAAATATTAAAGTAGAAGTCTCTTCCTCCTCCTTCCCCAACTAATATCCGAGTCACAGTATGGCGTTCTCCTGATAAAATGAACATAAAGCTATTACTTGGGGCTTCCCTGGTGGCTGTGATAAAGAATCTGCCTGCCAATGTAGGAGAGGCAGGTTTGATCCCTTGGTCGAGAAGATCCCCTACAGAAGGAAATAGTGACCTTCTCCAGTATTCTTGCCTGGAGAATTCAGTGGACAGAGGAGCCTGGAGGGCTATATAGTCCATGGGGTTGCAAAGAGTCGGACGTGACCAAATAGCAACAACATAAGCTATTACTATCTAAAACTCAGGCAGTTTTTTAAATAACTCATATTTGTATCTAACACTCTTAAAATTTGTGTTTGTATCTAACAGTCTTAAATAACTCTTAAAATTTCAGAACAAACACAGTGAGTAGGCAGTGTGTACTCCATAATATGAAAAGTGTGGCAACTGACCTGAGATACTGCACTGCACAGCCCTTTAGTAGCCATCAAGATTGAATCCATTTCCTGGGCTGGATTTCCCCTCCACTACCATCCCCCTCTGAACTACAGCCAATTATCTTATTTCTTTAAATGAGTCATCTTTTAATCATTATTAGTCAGTAAGGCTAAAAAGACATAAGAGATAGGAGGAGGTAAATGCCCTGATTTAATACTAAGTCATTCTCTTCCTGTCTTTTAAGTACAGTAATCCTAGAGGAGTAAATTTAGGTATTAATCGTGAGTAAATATGGTATTGGGCTTTCCTGGTATCTCAGCTGGTAAAGAATCCGCAGGAGACCCTGATTCCATACCTGGGTCTGGAAGTTCCCCTGGAGAAGGGATAGGCTACCCACTCCAGTATTCTTGGACTTCCCTGGTGGTTCAGGTGGTAAAGAATCCGCCTGCAATGAGCGAGACCTGGGTTCGATCCCTGGGTTGAAAGATTCCCCCGGAGGAGAGCATGGCAACCGTCTCCAGCATTCTTGCCTGGAGAATCCCCATGGACAGAGGAGCCTGGCAGGCTACAGTCCCTGGTGTTGCAAAGGGTCGGACACGACTGATCGACTAAGCACAACTCACAGCACAATAAATGTAGTATTAGATCAGAATACTTAACCAGTTGAATTTGGAAGAGAAGGTGAAAGAGCTTTTTAGAAATATTTCTTTGGCTGATGTTTAGAAAAACAGATTTTTCTTTCATTTGTTTTAAAATCGAGAATTTGAAAATGTAAAGACGGACACTCATGAAATTGGGAAACTCATGCTTGGTCTGGGTTCTGGAAACTAGGATAAAGGGGTATGGTTTCTCTTTTTCTGAGATTGAAGTCTGATGAAAATTTTGGCAGCAACTATTTTTTATTGTAATGAGATTAGTCCACAGCATATTCAGGCATTTTGAATGAAAATTGAGTTTGACTGAAGAAAATCATGTCCTTCCAAATGAAAATGAGCAGATGTACAAAACGAACCTTAAAATTAATCTTGGATTTACCCCTCCTTGTAAGGCATGTGATAATGTGAATGCATCATTTCACCGTTGGATTGAAACTGACAAGGGCGAAGGGGAAGCTGCTGCAAATTTAGTTTTTTAAAAAAAATTACATAATTTGGGGGTTTCCGGAGAACAACTATATCGAGACGAAATTGCCTGTCTGCTTATAAGTCTGGCAAGAAAATACTCTTTTTAAAGCCATTTTACCTTTGACTTGTTGTGAGATCATTTTTAAAACTGAGAGAAATCTTTGAATTGAACATGAGTCGTATCTCCCGGCCTGTTCTCTAACTGAATGCTGTCTATTATTTTAATCATGTTAATCTACTCCTTAGTGGAAAACGCTGCTCTGTGGCCACCCCAGAACAAAAGTGCTTTCTGTTCTTCCTCCTTCAGTGAACCGGCCTTCACATCACCCAGAGTCCGGCGAACATTCAGGGGTTTAATCCAAGCCGATCAATACATTCCAAACCCTTTATTTAGTGAGATCAATACAGTGTAATGAAGTCTGCATTCCAGCTCCTTTCCAGGCAGCCCAGCCGGGCCAGAAAGGTGTCTGTTTTTCTGTTCTAAAGCACAATCAAAATTATGGTGAAGGACTTTTCTTATTACCCAGGGACAGAGCTACACTTTTAAGTTCCCACTGAACAAATTCCACAGATCACTCTCTCTAGTCCACCCAAAGACAGGTCTCCCATAATAAATAAGGTGTGAAGAGAAATCATGTGATTCCAGAGGGAAAAATTAGTTTGGGCAAAATACTGCTTCAATAATATCTATGACTTAATCACATAAGATGATTGCTGCTAAAGGGTTGGGAATAAATCCCTTCTTTTTATGAAAGTATGCCCACAGGTTAGCTGCGTGCTTGTGAAAAGTCTATAGATTATTGAAGAGGTGATCTGTCAACCATAATTTTTTGTATAGATTCATTTGCAGCAGGAAGACTACAAATTGGAATGTATCATACTTTCTTCTGAGTTTTTAATGGTTTGTTCAGGATTTGCTCTTAGTGAGACTTTTAAACAGTTTTCATTTTAACTTAGAAAATATTTTTATATTTGGGACAGTGTTCTAGGGCATTTGGGGTATCAGGTTTCTGACCCTTGCATCAAGATATGCAGGCAGAACTGAAGCCTGAAAATTGATCCCTTATACAAAGAGCTAAAACACAGTGTGCCACCTTGTTGGCTACTTATACTTGTTGGCTTCATATACTTTTATTTTTTTTTAATAAATTTATTTATTTTAGTTGGGGGCTAATTACTTTACAATATTGTAGTAGTTTTTGCCATACATTGACATGAATCAGCCATGGGTTTACATGTGTTCCCCATCCTGAGCCCTCCTCCCACCTCCCTCCCCATCCCATCCCTCTGGGTCATCCCAATGCCCCAGCCCTGAGCATTTGTCTCATGCATAGAACATGGAATGGTGTTCTGTGTCACATATGATAATATACATGTTTCAATGCTATTGTCCCAGAACGTCCCACCCTCACCTTCTCCCTCAGAGTCCATAAGACTGTTCTATGCATCTGTGTCTCTTATTCTGTCTTGCATATAGGGTTACCATTACATCTTTCAAATTCCATATATATGCATTAGTATACTGTATTGGTGTTTTTCTTTCTTGGCTTACTTCACTCTGTATAATGGGCTCCAGTTTCATCCATCTCAATAGAACCGATTCAAATGTATTTTTTTAATGGCTGAGTAATATTCCATTGTGTATATGTACCGCAGCTTCCTTATCCATTCGTCTGATGATGGACATCTAGGTTGCTTCCATGTCCTGGCTATTGTAAACAGTGCTGCAATGAACATTGGGGTACACGCGTCTCTTTCAATTCTGGTTTCCTCTTCAGCATGACCTAAAAATGCCCTGGGATTGTTATGTCTTCCCATATTCTATCTCAGTAAAGGTGGTCTATTTATTAGAAATTACTGTTTTTTCATGTGCCAGCAAATCATTAATATGAGACCCACTGGAGATTTTTCCATTTTTCTAGTTTCTGCTTTATGAAGTGTTGTAAGCTACTGTTTATATTCCTAGGAAAAAATGAAGTATATGACTACTAGAGTGCTAAAAGAGTTATGTGTAAGAAAGTTTGGAGGAATCACCTTATAAGTTGTTGAATTAGAAATGTTTATTTCTCAGTGCTTTTGAAATTTTATTTTATTATTATTATTTTTGGCCATGCTGCAGGCTTATTACCTGGGATCTTAGTTCTCTGGGCTAAGGGTGAAGTCTTCCCTGTGAAAGGGTGGAGTCTTTACCACTAGACCACCAGGGAATTTCCTCAGTGTTTTGTAATTAGAAATCTTCAGGACTTCCAGGTAGTCTGGTGGGCAAGACTCCACACTCCCAGTGCAAGGGGCCCAGGTTCGATCCCTCATCAGGGAACTAGATCCCACATGCCTTGACTAAAGATTCTGCACACTGCAACTAAGACCTTGGGCAACTCAATAAATAAATATATAAAGAGAAATCTTTAATACTGACAATTTCTACTTAACCGTAGTTTATACGACTGTAGAAAAGGACTAGAATTCTAGACTCCAAAGGAATTTTGCACACGGTGTAGGCCAGACCCTTCTTCCATAGAGTCAATAATTAAAACAAAAATAAGAACACAGTTTAGCTAACTTATGTTGACATTGCTTGTAGAGTAAAATGAGATTGTGAACATACTCTGTCTAACAAGAGCCAGTGTGAGGATGAATAGGAAATAAAAACTCTACTTGGAGAAAAAGCAGCACCTTCGAGCACCTGGTGTGTGCGAATACTTTAGCACATATAACAGTTTTTCTTTCTCTGAACTTTTCATCAAATGGTGAAGCTGAGCACAAAGGCAGACAGTTGTTTTAGGGGATCCTTGAAGGAGTGATTGCTTGTGTCTGAGGTGGAGGTTCGGAAAGGCTTCCTGCAGACGTGGCAGTGGAGCTTGGCCTTAAAACAGAGGCCTGAATTTGATGAAACCCAACTAGGTTGACTGCTTGGCATTCATTGAGCGGGGGGTATCATGGGGTCTAAGACTTTCAAGATATGAGTAACTAAAAGATTGCTGATACTACCAACTGAAATGACCAAAACCAAGTTTCAGGAGTAAGCAACGGGGGCCACTCACCTTTTCTAGAACCTATGGCTCTGCAGAGAGAAGGATGTGTGATTCTGTTGAACCTTTCATAATTCCATGGTTTATTTTATGGCATGACAGTGACCTTGTTTTTCTTGGTAACACTAATCCTGGGCATACAATCAATACTGAGTAGATTTCTATTGGACTAATGAAAGAGAATGAAGAATTCTGATCACTGGAAAGATAACTGATCCAGTAGTGTGACTTGGGTTTACTTGGAGTTGGGGAAGAGGTTCGAGATTCTTATCTATATAGTTAGTTACAGTTGGTGCTTTAAAGCCTAGAATCTAGAGAAAAGTAAGCGTAGGCCTGCATCGCAGGACCCAGATGTGGAGCCAAAGAAGGTAAAGGGAGAAATCAGTACAACATAAGCAAAGGACAAAAAAAAAAAAAAAAAAGAATGACTAAGGAGCTAAAATACTGCAGGGAGGCCAAGAAAAATGAGACATAATGAAAACGTTGCATTTGTTGAATGGGCAGCCTTTTGAGGCCCTTGGAGAGTAGTTTAAATTGAGCGGTTAAGATGAAAATATGTTTTTCTTTACGAAAACATTCCCATACTTTCACGTGTCATTTGTAATGATGTGCTGGACAATTTAGTTTGTTTAAGTGTTTTCTATTGACCCTTCACCCCTGGGTAACCAGCAGGCTGAGGATTTCTTGTGGTCGTTTTAGTTGATTGAAAGCTGGTTACTGAGTCAAACATATTCTGAGTACTGGATACTTATGTGAAACTGTGCAGAAGAATAACATTAGTGTTTCACTGTGGTTTCCATGGATTTCTGTGTTTGTCCTTGACTTGTAATAAGCCTGTTAGCTGTAAGCTGTCTTGGTGCCTGTGGGTAGAGTCAAATTCCATGAGTAAGAGCTTACACCTGTGACCAAAGGGACTTTCTCTTGAGAAGGCCTGAAACCCTTGCCAAACGATTTAATTTTTGAATCAGGAAGTTGTTATCAAAGGAAGTAAAAACAGCAAGACAGCTTTTGATAGGACGGGTGATATCTGTGTTTGAGGATGACCATTTCTTGTTGTGTCTGAGTATTTCTACAGGAAATACTTGTATTTTCACTTGTATTTTCATAAAAGAGTGTTTTTTCACTGTTAGGTTTACAATTTAGAACAGAATAGATGTGGTCGATGGACTACCATAGGTGTTCTGTCTGACTTGGGCATAAATCATGTCTTCCTTTTATATCTATCACTTTTATATCACTGCTCATCTATCTTCTTTCTTAGGGTCATATCTCGTATTTTCAGTATACACAGGCCATTTAGCCATATACACATGTCCTATTGGATGAAATATCAGTTCTGGTCATAGACAGATATATGATGTGTTTTATATCTATGAGTAGGTAACAACAAAACTTTTTGGAGAAAACTAAGTGATGTATACAACTTACTTATCAAAATCTGTATCTTTTCTGTTCTGGAATATCCTGTAATTTCTTGGCTCAAGTTCTTGGCTAGTCATATTTGAAAGCATCTAATCCAGACAGAAGTATTAGGGAGAGGAAGTTTAAGACTATGTTGTATCTGTCACCATCATTTTGCATCTGAAAATGACTAGGGCCTACACCCACACAACACATGTGTATGACACATACATATATGTGTGTCTGCATGTATTGTTTCAGCCGTGTGTGTGTGTTTGACATAATTTAGCCAGAATGCATAGGGACAGTTAAAAAAAGTGGTTTTTCTTCTCTTGGCTTACGAATTAGGTAAGAAACAAAGTTGACTGTGTGAAACAGAAACTAGAAATAACATTACTGTGACTTAAACAGGAAGGATGTTGATTTCCCTCACGTGTGACCATTTAGAAGTTGCCTTTGGACATTCAGGGACGATAGCGTGGCTTTGCTTCATGAACTCATCCAGAGATCTGGCTGCTTTGTTACCGGCTTGCCTTCCTAGAACGTTGCCTTCATTTGCACACTCCAAGAGAGCTCATAGTGAAGTTCACAAGCCCAGCAGTGGGAAGGTAAAAAATATTCCTTCTCAGTTTATTTGCCTTTTTCCCAAACATTTTATGCGGACCGCTTTTTTAAGTCTTGACTGAATTTATTACAGTATTGCTTCTCTTTTATCTTTTGGCTTTTTGGCTGTGAGGCAAGTGGGATCTTAGCTACCGGACCAGGGATTGAACCCACACCTCCTGCCTTGGAAGGCAAAGTCTTAACCACTGGGCCGCCAGGGAAGTCCCCAAACCCTACTTTATAAAGGCATGATTTGGAAGTCACTCATATCACTCACCCTCTCACCTCACTGACCAGAGGTTTCATGGGAGACACAACCATCTGAAGGAAGGTAGGGAAAACTTTATTCTGAGCTGCTGTACATCCAGCTAAAACTTCTGTTACTTTGGAAGAAAGTGAAATTAAATCCTGGGCTACAGTGTCTGTCCTAGGGCACAGTAGAGTTTGTGTATCTAAATAGCAGGAATGTCATTTTCTATATTTTCATTATTACAGGTCATCTATTGAATGTCTGCTCAATAATGGTCAGTGATTCAGTAAGGCATTATTGAGTGCTTTATGAATTCTGCCTAAGACATCGCCTTCCACTGGAAAATGTGGTGGTCTCAAATTCCAGAACTTTGATCTCTGTGGGATTTGGTGATTACTGAATTACTGATGGAGGCCCATTTGTTTCCTCAGAGTTAGGGTGGGCGTAAGTTTGATGACTTCTCAAATGCTGTGTACTCATTCATTTATTTTGGTTCTTTATTAAACTCTTACATGGTGGTCCTGTAGTAGGCACTGCCTGAGATAGGAAATGAATGGGAGACAGGCTTTCGCATTAAGGTGTTTATACTTGTCTCTATATCTGTGTGAAAAACTGGCCTTGACAGTCAGGGCTGTAAATGGCAACCCACTCCAGTATTCTTGCCTGGAAAATCCCATGGACAGAGGAGCCTGGCGGGCTACAGCCCATAGGGTCGCAAGAGTCGAACATGACTTAGTGACTAAACCACCACTACATCCCTGTGAAAAACTGACCTTGACAATTGTGGTTGTACCTGGTGAAAATCACGGGGAAAACTGACCAAAAGGTTCTTCCTCTTTATTCCATTCACTCAGAGTCTTCTCTGTACCAGATTCCCTGAACATGATCTACTTATGACCCGGTTGTTATTGTGCAAAATAGTTTTTGAAGATTCAAATTCTTTGTTTCTTGGATTAGTTTTTGGTTTTGAATTTCCTAATGTGTTTTGAAGTTGCCCCCACTGTATTCAGTTGGTCATGTCAGGGAGCAAAGAAAATAACTTTTATTTATGTCTATTTAATTACGGAATTTTCAAGATTCAGAAAGTTCTTTTTTTAGCATAACAAAATGCACTCTTAGCTAGTAATTATGCAGAGTCTTTCCTTTCTTAAGCAATTCAGATTTTAAAAGTTCCCATGTAATCACACTACAACTTATGGATTTTTTAGAATGAACAATCTTAAGAAATAAAAGGCTAGTTTTAATTTTTTTTTTTAAAGATTTATTTATTTTTGGTTGCACTAGGTCTTTGTTGCTGCGTGTGGGCTTTTTCTAGTTGCGGTGATCAGGCTTCTTGTTGCAGAGCATGGATTCTAGGTGCACAGGCTTCAGTACTTGAGGTGTGTGGGTTCAGTAGTTGTGGCTTGCAGGCTCTAGAGCACTGGTTTGGTAGCTGCTTCTCCGCCTGTGGGATCTTCTAGGACCAGGGATCAAACCTCTGTCTCCTGCATTAGCAGGTGAATTCTTTACCACTGAGCCACCAGGGAAGCTCCCAAGGCTAGTTTTAGTATAAGTTAATGGAATGCATCAATAATCATTAAGGTATACTGACTAAGCCTCTCTTAGGTATACTTGGGTTTGATTCTTAAAATCCCAAACACGGCAAAACCCGGACTGACCTTCATATGGCTTACATCCTGAAGTCAGCACACACACACACAAACCACTCTTCAAACCTTAAATGTATTATGAAACAAAAACATAGCCATAAAAAGAACAGATAGTGCCATTTGCAGCAACATGAATGGACCTCGAGATGATCATACTAAGTGAAGTAAGTCAGAGAAAGATAAATATCATGTCACTTATATGTGGAATCTAAAAAAATGGTACAAATGAACATATATACGAAACAGAAATCAACTCACAGACATAGAAAACAAACTTATGGTTACCAGGGTGGGAAGAGGCAGGCAAGGAGAGATAAGTTAGGACTCGGGGATTAACAAAAAAGAAACAAAGAACTGGTCACTTCATTTTATCTTTGTTTCTCTTTAATGAGAACTTGGAATCTTGTTCTTTTTAGCAGTATTCTTTTGAAATAGTTTATTCTCTTTGATTACGTCAGAACAGAGGACCAAAACTGATGTTACTAAAGGTTATGTTTATTAAAAGTTGGAACACTTTGCTTGGCTGTAAAAGTGTATCAGTACATTTGTGGCAAAATCAGCATTTGTTCCTAATTCTTTTTTTCCAATTACACCTCTGTCCTTTCATTTCTTACTCTTGTTTTGACCTCAGTCTACTCTGTCCTTTAACATATAAATATGTGGATATTAATTATCATATAGACAAATCTTGAAAGATTCTGTTTTATGGTATGGATAGAATCATATCATAGGGGAAAAAAACTCAGTTTTTTTTTTTTTTCCAGAAAAGGAAACCATCTCGATTGCCATACATGTGGCAGAAGGGAGATAAGATTTAAATGGAGAGGTATCACATCACTAATCTTTGCTTTTATTTTTAATAAATTAAGTCAGATAAGTGCCTGTCTTGGGATATATGAAAACTCTTATTCTTTTTTCCCCTAGGATTGAACATATTATTAGATGACAGGCAGCCTAACCTAACAGTAAGGAAACTTGAGTTTCAGGGTCAGCTCGGCTCCTAACTTCAGTGTAATCTTACCATGCTTGCAACGTCCTGGTTGCCTGTTTTCTTATTTGTAAACTGCAAGGCTTGAACTGTGTGATTACTAAGATTTCTCCCAAGTCTGTGATTATCATTTTACTGGCTACTTTTATCTTACACTTAATACGAAGTAAAACAGAAAGTCAGCAGTTTTTAGAGCCACTTTCTACAAAGCAGGATTTGTGCTTAAATCTGTACAATTCATCTTAATCTTAAAGATACACACTTCTTGATAGCTTAAATGCTTCATGAATAAAATTTGTGACCTAGTGATATTAAGCTTTCGTCCCTGGGTGATAGCTTTCTGCCTCCTCTGACTATGATCCAGGAGCACTTACATAAAACCTCTTTGAACTAGTTCACAAGTGAAGCTGTGCGTGTGAGCTTGGTGTGGGCAGTCCTACCAGTTGTTAGCTTTTAAAAGATGAAATACTGATTCTTCTCTCTTCATTCCTAAGACGGATATTAATACTTATTACATGAAACAAGTAGTTATTCCTTTGGAGTATGCCCATATGAATTTTTTCGGTTTGTTGCAGTAAGGGCTGGTTAGGGTTTGGTTCAGGAAGTCAGGTGTTCAGATTTCCAGTGGTTCAAACATTGAGTGTCTATTGTGTTACCTTGACTCTGAGCTCACGTTCAAAGACCAACAGGGAAAGAGCTTGAAAACTGTTAATTAATCAAAGTGTTGTTTGGAAAAGTATGAAACACATAGTTTTTGCTCTTGACTAGTTTTAGAGGGAAACCTTGAGTGTCATCAATGGCCTTTAGTATCATCTTGTTTAATCCTCTGGCCTTTGGGAGTTCTTTCTAAAATAGGCACATGCATGGTTAGGGTTAGGGTTCATTCACTCTCCATGTAAAATCTTATAGTGATAAGGAACCCATTTCTACTGAAGTAGTTATTTCCATGAGAAACTTTGCTTTGTACTAAGCTAAAATCCATGTGGTATGATCTGAAATGGTTCATAAAGGGCATTCAAAATGCACCTAGCATCTGATCAGAAAACAAGTTAAAGCAGCTAGTAAAATTTAAAACATTATGCAAATATCTCTCTATTTTCACCGTCATTCTTATAGATGCTCAGGCTTGAAAGTTATCTGAGTCTGAAACTTATTTGATTATTACTCTGCCAACCAGTGACCTCTCCCTAACAAGTTGTCCTTCTTAGTCTAGCAATTTGAGGTCATTTGGATTGAAAAATAAGTAAAATTTCCAAAAACAGAATTGCCTAGGGAAGACTTCCAGTTATGGTGCTAGAGAAGACTATTGAGAACCCCTTGGACTGCAAGGAGCTCAAATCAGTCAATCCTAAAGGAAATCAACCCTGAATATTCATTGGAAGGACTGATGCTGAAGCGGGAGCTCTGATACTTTGGCCACCTGATGTAAAGAGCTGACTCATTGGAGAAGACCTTGATGCTGGGAAAGATTGAAGGCAGGAGGAGAAGGGGACAACAGAGGATGAGATGATTGGGTGGCATCACTGACTCAATGGACATGAGTTTGAGCAAACTCTAGGAAATGATGAAGGACAGGGAAGCCTGGTGACTTGAGCTGCTGAACAACAAGGGAAGACTTTAACTTCTGTTTCTCAGCCTCAGCACTGGTGACATTTTGGACCAGATAACTCTTTAATGTGTGTGACTGCCCTGAGCAGTGTTCCGTGTTCTACAGCATCTTTGACCTCTACCCATTAGATGCCCTAATATTTTGGTGACAACCAAAAATACCTCTAAAGCCAGCAGTGTTACCTGGAGAACAGAATCACCCACAGTTAAGAATCATTGCATTAAACAATTATTACCATCATTTAACACCAGAAATGTCAGAATAAAGGACAAGCTTTCTCAAGGAAGAGTAGTATGGGAAACTTAAGCTGACATGATAAAAAGGCAGTATTAAAATTTTATGAGATTTATTGTATTTACTTGTTTTCTGAATATATGTTTGACAGATCAGAATCAGATTGTACATGGTGAAGTTGAGTTCACATGACCAATTCTGAAGAAAATCACTGTAAAAATTCTAACTCACATGGACATGTTTGTATAAACAGAGGTAGTAATTTTAACATCTGTTACTTGACTTTGGAATATTTTGGGCAAACTAGAAAGGGCCAGTACAGTGGTTGTGGTGGTTCTGGTGTGGGTTCTTATGGGTTGAGTCATGTGATTTTTCTCTTTCCAGTCACTAATAGGTGCTGGAGTGTGGTCAGACCCCAAAGAGCATGGTGATTCATGCTGGGGACATTCCTACATTCTCCAGTTGGCAAGGTCTGAAGAATGGGGCAGGAATGAAACTGTTATGACTCATGGCCCCTTCCCACATGGCATTTCTTACAAAAGTCATCAGCGTGGCACCTGTGGGTTGCGGATTCATTGTCAGGAATATCCTCCATTAAATTTTTCAGCCATCACTCCCAGCCTGGATCCAACTTTCT
The DNA here is from genome assembly GCA_024291935.2 of Okapia johnstoni. Lineage (NCBI taxonomy): Eukaryota > Metazoa > Chordata > Mammalia > Artiodactyla > Giraffidae > Okapia > Okapia johnstoni. The sequence goes on from CM044309.1 coordinate 99,203,436, forward strand.
AGGTAAATCCAGTTCATTCCAGGGTATCACTTTAGTTCCCAGGCTTCAAGTAAAGATTGAAAGTGCCTGGCACTCCATGGTTCTTGACTCACTGAGTTTTAATAGACAAGATACATCTTCCAAGAGTGAGACTGGTCCTCCTGCTTTGACATCACTGAGTCACCACTTAGGACCCCATTTTATTCTTAGGGATTTGCCATCCCCTTCCGGTGCTTCAGATAGGAAAATGGTTGAGAACTTGGAGTGGGGGGAGCTAAACATTTTTGGCAAACGGAAGCTAAACCTTAATGCTGTTTCTTACAAAATATTTTCCCAATATTTGTTTCCATATGAAGGCAGCCTACAATTTATAGAGTATTACAACTTTTTTTTTTTGAAGATGGACAGGCTAAGCCTAAGTTTACAATGTACCTAAGGTTACAGCATATTAATGACTGATTCAAGGCCTCACAATTTTAGAGGCCTCATAACTAAAACCTCTCATGACATAATAACTTAAGGATTTTACCGACATCGGATCTAGATGGTGATAATGTTGAGCTGCACTTTAGTATGAGTCATTATTCAAAACCATCTTTGACAGCTACATGACATAGAAAGTAAAGGAAAAGAATACAATCCGAATGAAACTAAAGCTGATCTTATTGCTCATCAGTTGTCAGTTAAATTTAGAAATAAATTCAAATAAAAACTTAAGTAATCCAGATATGATATACTTAATCGCTTATTATTTTTTTCTTATTCATCACATGTTTCTGTACTGATTGTATATTGGAGGATCAGTGCAAGAATAATTGTGCACATAGGCCTGTGATAATTTGGAAATATTTTAGGACTGGTTTTCTTGTCCCACTTAACATCTTATTTGTTGGAGAAGAAGATGATGCCACCAAATGCCATGGAATCTGATTTCTTTCCAAATGACTGCCCCTGTTGTCCATACTCTTTTCCTCTTTGTCCTTTCAAGATACTTTCATTTGTCCTAAAGTTTTTTAAAAGGAAAATGCATTATCTTCATCATGCCTCCTTAGAGTTTGTGTCCATCACTTCGTCTTTTGTGGAGGGTAACTTTATGTACATACTCGAGGAGTCCCTGTGCAAAGCTCAGTGAAATGTATAGCAGTAGTATTCCATAGTCCCTGTCCTTTTTTTTTCAGAGCTGATTCTAAGTTATTTTAAAAAATCGCACTAACTTTATACAATATTCTGAGGAAGAGGGTCTGTGTAAATGCCTACAGTTGGGATGTTTTAGTCCCTGTTGCTCTGAAGTTCTTTCTGATTTCTAAATTTAAATTGTTCATATTTCATTTATGCCTAATCTCGCTCTATCTCACTCTTCCTTTCTCAGGCAGCAGAGAATTTTGTGCCACATCTTTGGTGAACATATGCCTTTATTTCATCTTGGGTTTTTTTTTTTTTTTTTTCCCTTCTCCTGGCTTATCACAGTATTTTGATGCTTCCAATTTTCAGACAATTAACTGTGTATATTTAAATGTTCTGTTTAATACAGTGGCCGGCAGCCATTGCAATTAATGTGGCAGTTTTTTTGAAGATGGACTACAAAGAAAAAATATATATATAAAAGGTCTCCTTTTTTGATTACATATTAAAATGATAATATCTTGGATAGGTTGGGTGAAATAAAATCTACTATTAAAATTAATTTCACCTTCTTTTTATCTTTTTTCTTAAACAAAACTGGCTATTGGAAATTGTAAAATTGCACATTCAGCTGACACAATATTTCCATTGGACAGCACTGCTCCAGAATCTATTTATTTGCATCTTAGCACCCAGACTCAGTATTTTAGTCAAGACTTGATAAATGTAGATGGTGTGAAAACAATATTTCCTGTCTTCATATTCTGTGAATGCTTCTCTGTAGTTTTAGCCACTCCTCTAGTATTCTTAAATTTTAGCAAGAAAGATATTTTTTAAAAACTTTTTTTGTTCTACAAAGGTGGCCTCTTTGATATCCTTCCCTGTGTTGTCTCTAGTCCATTGAGTTTCTTCCGTAAGAGAATGAGTAGACACCCTTTCAATGGCTGAACCTTGTTTGCTTGCCAGCCTGCAGAGATAAGGGTCTTAGACTGGGCTTTTGATCTGCTTGTTTGAGTTTGTAAACCTGCTACTTGAATGTGGGTGGAGATCCTCAGGAAGCTTTTTGTTCTTCTGTTTTAAAAGAAATTTTGAGTGACCAATTAGAGGACGTTTGTAACAAGTCCCATATCCATGACTTCTTGGATATTAAAAGATGCCCAAGTAAGCACTACAATGTAGTCTTAAGCAACTTTGTTTTTTCAAACCAGCCTGGTAATTTCTTTAGTGAAATTCTGCCTGAACTTCATAGCCTTTTGCTGAATCTGTCACCTCGGTGCCTCCTTCAAAGGAATTCGGGTCTGGCCTTTTCACTGGTCATTAGGTGTCCTGTCTTCTGAGAGCAGCCCAGAATGTTCTTCTGCTCATTAAAAGTCTGATGTGGAATTCTGCGGGTGGAGGCATCACTAACATCTGAGCACAGGGAGTACAGAAAGTCAGGAGGTTTTATTTTGGATCAGTGCATTTCTCTGTGGCTGTGGAGCTGAAACATGAAACAAACCAGCCATGGAGACATAGTGTCTTGCATTCGTAGTGGAAGAGATTTGATGAGTGGTTCGGTAGTAACACAGACCTGATTCGTACTCTATCTCCTGGTGATGAAAGACTCCGAATAGTTCCAGTGTACTGATAATGCATTTCTTAGATGCTAAATATATCTAACTCTTATCAGCTAATTGTTTGTCAGGGTCGCTGTCTGCTACCCTTAAAGGTTAAGGTCAAACTGAGCTTCTAGTTTTGTAGATGTGAGACTGTGTGGCAGATGCTAGGAAAGAAAATATATTAAAAAATAAATGTATGCTTGTAGAACTTGATGAGCTGAAGATTCTGAAAGCAATCACTGTAAATGCACTTAAGCCATTTACTCTTATTTTTGTTATTTACTTTATTCTTGTTATCTACTCTTCTTGAGTTTGGAACTGAATCGTAGAACTTTTTAGATCTGTTGGGCAGGGGGAACTTTAGAGATTATCTGTTTCAAGCCCTTAATCTTTGCAGGTTGCATATTAGTAAACCAGGTTGAAGAAGGTAAGCCTTCTCTCAAGGCTCCAGGCTAATGGATAACATGGTAGTCGCTAAGTCGTGTCTGACTCTTGCGACCCCATGGACTGTAGCCTGCCAAACTTCTCTGTTCATGGGATTCTCCAGGCAAGAATACTGGAGCAGGTTGCCATTTCCATCTCCAGGGGATCTTCCCGACCCAGGAATCGAACCTGGGTCTCCTGCATTGCAGACAGATCCTTTACCATGAGAGTTATTCAGTCAGTAAAGAATGAATAACATAGGTTAAATGAAAATTTGAATTTCTGACATTTCAGTTGGGTGTTCTTTCTGCTAGCATTTGACTCTTCTCACTCAGAAAGTTTCAGGCACATCCAGACATCTGTGTTTTTAATTGCAAAGAAACAACACCTGCCTCTCTGATCCTCAATTATTTCTTATAAAACGATAGGTCTTGGTTAGATGATTCCTAAGATTTTTTTTTGTCCTCACACAAATTATAGCACACAAGCTATTTTTTTTTTTTTTTTTTTTTTTATAATGTGGACAGTGTCATTACCTCAAGTACATATGTTTCCAATCTTTGAAAAAGCCACTTCTATTTCAAGGTTACGTTAAGTAACATTTCAAATTACAGATGAAACAGAACAGAGGAGAAGGAATGTGGGAGTCCCTCGCCTGGGTGGGGAGGAGGGACACGAGTACATGACGTGGATGCACCTCACGAACTCTGACCATCTTCATCGGGGTCAGCGGGAGGCTGAGTTCGAGGCCAGGTTGCTGAGCTTTGAGATTAGGTGATAGAAGTCCTGCTCTGTAGTTTTCTTCCCTGGCTCTCTCTGTATTTGTCTTGCCTGTTTACAAGGCCTGTAAGTCAGGCCAGGCGAGCCACTGACATTGAAGGTCAGCCTTGGGAGTTGATAGAACCAATAAGCACCCTTAAAACACTCAGTAGGAAGGCCCCTTCCCTGATCCGGTGCTGTCAGATAGACGTGTCCTGTCTTCTTCCTCTTCTTTAATTACTCTGCCATACCAACCCAGTTCAACCTGAGTTACCTTCAGTGCTGCTGCGTCTCTGAATTGGACCGTGGACACAGGGTGGCCGGGTGAAGAGAGCCCAAGATTTGGAGAATGGAGATGTGGGTTCTACAGCCAGCTGAGTATCCTTGGCCAAGCCTGGCCACCTGTCTCTGGCCTCAGTTGCAGCTGCAGCCTACGGAGGGCGGGTATCTTTCTCTTTTGAACTCTTTTTTTCTTTTTTAATGTGGACCATTTTTAGTGTTTATTGAATTTGTTACAACATTTCTTCTGTTATGTTCCTTTTTTTTTGGCATGAGACATGTGGGATCTTAGCTTCCCAACCAGGGATCAAACCCATACCTCCTACACTGGAAGGCAAAGTCTTAACCACTAGACCACCAGGACGTCCTGTCTTTTAAACTCTTGAGGTAGTAATAACACGTTCACTTTAGCACTTATATCCCGCGCTTACTTCATGGTCATCATTGCCCTATTTGGCAGCAAAAAGGCATCCTCTGACGCCTTTGGCTACTCCTCGATAGCGTGGATGTTCACCGTCTCTGGATAACCCCTACTATTGCTTACCAGGTCGGCCTGCTAGCTGGCAGTACAGATTGGTTATTTAAGGATTGGCGAACAAAGGCAAAGGTTTATTCTCAAGAAACAATTGATGCAGTGAAGATGTAGCTGACCGAGGCTGCCATGTAAGGAGAGGCTGTTTTCTGTTAGTCTTTGGCTGGAATTAAAACAAAGCAGGATTAACCAGAGGACAGTGTACTGCAGTGGCTGTAAGAGCAGAGGTCCTGGGTGTAATTAGTCCAGCCTGAGAGTGTTCTTGTTTCAGAGGTTCACAGGGGCAACACCAAGTTCACAGAATTCAGAAAGGCAGTCAGTTCCTAAGTGTGTTGGGTTTATTGCCTTTCACATCTTATCTCAAGAAGGACAGCACATGGCCCTGTGTGTGTGTATGCCTGCCCTGACAGTTCCTTCTGTCAAAAATGATTTTTTCCAGGATAGTATGTAAATTTTTGGCTGACCATTCAAAAAAGGAAGGGAAGATGTGTGTTAACTAGCATTTTTGAAAATACGGCTTTGACATCTGAAAGAGGAATTAACAACCTCCTGTAAGTGCTGACACTGTTTATGTGCTTTTAATGATAATAAGACATCATTGTGTAATCCGTGAAGAAAGCTTTCTTCCTGTTCTGCTTCTCTAAACATGAAAGCTTGTTTTCTGGTTTTTTTCTTTGAGTTTAATATTGCAAAGTAGCAGGGAAAACTGTCAAAGAGAATTTGACACCAGTTATTTGTGAAATCACCATGAAGGGAAGACTTGGTTCTGTCTTGCTTGATATTGTAAATTTGCAGTAATAAATCATTCCTCAGTTTGGGAGACTCATAGCGCAAAGTGTTTTATTTGTATGATTATTCCACGTTGAGCTTCTCATATTGTTTGTTATGATAATACTTAGAAGGAGACATGGAAACCAACACAACCTTGTAAATCAACTCGACTTTAATTAAAATAAATAAATAAAGTAAGAGACACAGCCAGGGAGTTCCACTTTAAGTTTTCATTATACTCAATAAACCTTTCTCCTTAAATCTTTCATGAGCTGTAAGGAGAAAGAAAGAATAATTCTTCTAAATATGTCTTTATCTTTAAATGAATTCCCCCCTAACTGGGGGGGAGTTAGATGGCACCCCATTATTTATTTATTCGTTAGTTCCTTGAAAACTGGTAAAACTTCCTTCTGTCCTAACAGTGTTAAAACTGACATTACAGGCAATTTAGGGTCACAGGCCTATCTACCAACATTCATTTGTTTTGCAGCCTGGGAGTCTTGTTTCTGTGGGAAGTTTTCTTAACTTGTATCGGGCATTTCAAGAATGAACTTTCTCTTTTGTCCCTTGTTGTCTCCGGTCATAGAAGTTTGTAGATACGGTATTTATGGCATTAGCAGTGTAATTATTTTCCCATTCCATGATGGCCATGGTTCAGATGCGGCTTTAATAAGATCAGTCAGACTGCTTTAGTACTGGAGAAGGCTCTGCCCTGTTGTCAAATTATTGTTTGATGCTCAACACGAAGGGGACCTGTTGAGGGAGGACTGGACTTGGGTTTCATTATTCTTCCTTTCTTGAGAGCTTATGTGTGTTGCTAAGTCAGCTCAGTCGTATCCGACTCTTTGCAACCCGGTGGACTGTAGCCCTCCAGGCTCCTCTGTCCATGGGATTTCCTAGGCAAGAACACTGGAGTGGGTTGCCATGCCCTCCTCCAGGGGATCTTCCTGACTCAGGGATCAAACCCCACGGTTCTTATGTCTCCTGCGTTGGCAGATGGGTTTTTAACACTGGTGCCACCTGGGAAGCCTTTTTGGCAGGTCAGGTAAAAGCAATTTTATAGACTAGGAAGAGAAGGAAGCATTTCAAATTTGTTTAGACATTTCTCTTGCTTCTAGTTTAGGTCAAAAAAATTTGGGGAAAGCTCTTCTGTTCTAACCGTGACCTGATTTTATTAAAAGTATCCCTTTTTGTTTTTGCAAAGCAGAGTTCACATCAATAGGAAATGGCTAGTTAAAAACTTTCTGGGAAGTCATCTGCCTAACACAAAATATTATGATAGGATAGACTAAAATTTGTAATTTTGTAGTTAAGGTTTGTGGATATCAGGCACACATAAGTGTATTTTTGAAGAGGTAGAACACGCTTGATTTTTCTGAAATTCCTCCTTGGATGGGTACTGTGTTTGACTGGTAAAGCGATACACATGTACCTTTGAGCAGCTGCTTGATGAAAAGCTGAACCCAGTCTCTCTGGGTCAGTGAGAATTGGTCAGGACTCAAGGGTCTCTGAGTGCATTTAATCTATTTGCCATCTCAACAGATGGGCCTATTAATATTTGAGTATTTGTAGTTTGTCCTTCAGCAATGACTAGATACACCAATGACTTGTTGCCACTGACCAGAAAAAGTCAATGATGCTTTTCAGGACAATGTTATGTTTCCCATAGTAGTTTTTAAATTTATGGATCAAATAAGCAACTGGGAGTTTTCAGCACTTTCTTTGGAAGTTATCGCAAAAACCTGATCCAAGGAAAATGAGGCCATTTATCTTTCCAGGGGCTTCCATGCCCTCTCAACACCTGTGTGTTAATGGGATAAGTAAGAATGGTTTTCACTTCTTGGAACCTGCATGCTCTCAAATGGAGGAGGAAAAAATGGAAATGTTTTCTCTGTCTACCAGGTTTTATTATGGAAACTGTTCACCAGATAATTGGGTTTAATTTGAAACAGAGGGGAAAATTTATTTTGTAAACAAGAAAGTTCTTTGAAGATAAATCTTGTCAGGAGCTGTTGTAAGGATGTTAGAAGAAACCTTGATATATATATATTTAATGGCCTTTAGTGAGAGGGTGTTTTTCTTTCTTTTTTTTTTCCACCCCTTTTCCTTCCTTTTTGCTAGACTCCACAGTGTTAGTGGGGCTGGAAGGTGATAATTAGGACTGTTCACCTGATATGTTCTTTTTTTGCAAGCAGGCTAATTAAAATGCATATAATCTTTCACTTTTTTTCCCCCCAAAGGGAAACATACTTCTTTTGACAGCTGCCTTTCTGACCTTCTGCCCGCTTCTCTGCAAACCTCTTTGTTTTATTGACTGATTCTTTATATGATTGAGAGGAACTCTAACATGGTTATTTGTAACTCTTAAGTGTTAGGGGAAATGAGATCCACTTGTAAATGCAAGGTCTGTTAGCAATATTACACTCCTATGAAGCCATTAATTCAATTCTTTCCCTAGTTTTTTACACAGGGCTTTTTCTTACTTAGTCTAGTGTCATTTTAAGTGCCTTAAGAAATAGTATTCCTACAGTTTTCCATATTACAATACGTCTCTGATTCAGTGGTTTCTATAATAATATGCGTACCATCGTTCGTTCTAGACTTGACTATCACACCAAGAACCAACTAACTTCTCAGCATTTTAAACACAATATCTCTAGATAGTGGGTTGTTGTGGCTATATGTCTAGGTTCATTTTTAAGTTTTAGGCATCTTGATTCAAATAATATCTTATTCCTGATGAGCTTTGATTTTATAGGTGCTAAGTTTTTCTGAGACATTTACTCCACCCAGTAAACTATAGCAGAACATTCTAGTTTGGTCTGCTTCTAACTGTCAAACCTGTGGGTTTCTTTTACCATTTTACCAAATTTACCATTCAAGTGTTGCACTCTCAGAAAATATTTGGCAGGGAATTGGTAATAAGTGCTTAGTTTTGTGTGTGTGTGTCTGTGTGTGTACACCTACGCACATTTCTACTCACACCTCTTTGTGTGTAATTTTTATTTTTGTACTTATATACAAAATAATTTTCACTAAATATGTGTGTAGCTAAACTGTAATAAAAATAATTATCTCATGTTAACTGGAATATAATTAATACAATTAGGTGTGCTAAATCTAAATTGTAAATTATTTTAAGGACTTGAACTTGATTTTTTTTAAAGTTGATATATACTTAACCTCCTATAGAAAAGTAGCCTTTAAAGAATAGTTAAGCCAGAAACAAGAGTCTGTGAAATGAGATAGATTCTCTGAATCTCAGATGACTAGCTCTGTGGACTTCCTCACGGTTGAGTACTTAAAAGTTACATGATTTTAAAAAATCATATCTATAAATTTACAACTGTCATGGATAACTTCTATAGATATATATATATATTTTTTTTTCTTTCTCAGATGAAAAATTAAGTTCAGGCCACCTATCTGGGAAGAAGGAAGAACACCGCAGGTTGACACTCATAAAATGCAGATAACACTTTCCAGCCCCACATTTGGTCATGGTGACTGACTGCTGGCAGGAAATAAACATTTTCAAGAATCTCACATTCAGAATCTCAGAGCAGAGAACTTGTGAATAAGCACTGCGAGTGAAGTACTAGCATGAGGATATTATTCAAGACAATGTATTCTACTCTTTTCTCATTTATTACAACATCCAATTATTGCTTTTATGGTAGATCCTCAACTAATCCACACATTCTTTTTTTTTTTTTTTTTCTGGCTCCTTATAGTCATGTAAGGGGTTAACCAGGAACCTATTTATATTCAAGCTTTATTTTTAAACATTTTTATAAAACCTATTAGGAGACTTTGGCTACTTATTATAGCACCAATAGTAAATGCGATTATATTTTAAATTAAGGACTGTTCATTGACCTGAGTGAACATTTTTATGAATTTGAATTTTCATTTTAGTGTTCTGTGTCACAGACTATACCCCAGAAGTTAGAGGAGAGCACAAAAGTTTTATTGAATGACTGATAAGAATTTATTCTGATGTCAAATTGAACTTTTTCTCTAAGATGAGAGTAAAAAAAATAATTTTTAAATTTGAAATATATATAATTGGTGGTTTCAATTTAATTGCGGCTTACTTTATTTTTTTTTCTTTGAAAAATTTTGTTTTGAAAATGATAGAAGGAATCTGGAAGTGTTCCAGAACTCTGTAAAATTCATACTTGATAGTTTGCTTCATTCAGGTTTAACTTGATTGGCATTCAATCCCTATGTTGTGTTCTGAAATATCCGAAATCACAACATCTTGATAGAGTATGCTCTATTTTTGAATTGTTTTAAATAGTAACTTTAAAATTTGCATTAATTGAAAAGTACCTTGTCATAACATTTGCTTTGTGTCATGAAAGGTTATCTATATTTGGAAGTAACATTTTGGTAAAACGAAGATTATGGAATATTTATGAACTTTCTCTCACACAGATTCATAGGTTATTAGAACAGGATGGAACATTAGCGCTTTTCAACCACAACCTTCTCCATTTACAGTGGAAGGAAATGAGGTCCAGAGAGATTAAATGACTTGCCCAAGGACACACAGCTGAAGAACTGTATGAAAAAGGCTGTAGCCCTGGACTCCTGGCTCCAGGTCAGATACTTTTACCATGGAAAATTCTCTCCAATAAATGTACAATAACCTCAGAAATTATGGCATGAAGCTGGAGAGGGGTGAATTTTATTTTCAGTATATCTCATTATAGTGAAATAGTTTTTGAATCCACATATACGTTTCAGTTTGGAAATCTCATCAGTGGCCACAGGACCCAAAAAGGTCAGTTTTTATTTCAATCCCGAAGAAGGGCAGTGCCAAACCATGTTCCGACTACCGCACAATTGCACTCATCTCACATGTGAGCAAGGTAGTGCTCAAAATTCTCCAAGCTAGACTGCAACAGTACTTGAACCAAGAACTTCCAAATGTACAAGCCTGATTTGGAAAAGGCGGAGGAACCAGAGATCAAAATGCCAACATCCGTTGGATCATAGAAAAAGTAAGGGAATTCCAGAAAGGCATCTACTTCTGCTTCATTGACTACGCTAAAGTTTTAACTATGTGGATCACAACAAACTGGAAAATTCTTCAAGAGATGGGAATGCCAGACCACCTTACCTGCTTCCTGAGAAACCTGTATGCAGGTCAAGAAGCAACAGTTAAAACCGGACAGTGAACAACGGACTGGTTCCAAATTGAGAAAGCAGTATGTCAAGGCTGTATATTGTCACCCTGCTTATTTAACTTCTGTGTAGAGTACATCATGTGAAATGACAGGCTGGATGTAGCACAAGTTGGAATCAAGATTTCTGGGAGAAATATCAATAACCTTAGATATGCAAGTTATACCACTTTTATGGCAGAAAGTAAAAAGGAGCTAAAGAGCTTCTTGATAAAGCTGAAAAACAAGAGTGAAAAAGCTGGCTTAAAACTCAGCATTCGAAAAACTAAGATCATGGCATCCAGTCTCATCACTTCATGGCAAATAGATGGGGAAACAGTGGCAAACTTTGTTTTCTTGGACTCCAAAATCACTGAGGACGATGATTGCAGCCATGAGATTAAAAGATGCTTGCTCCTTGGAAGAAAAACTGTGACCAACCTAGACAGCATATTAAAAAGCAGAGACATTGCTTTGCCATTAAAAGTCTGTCTAGTCAAAGCTGTGGTTTTTCTAGTAGTCATGTATGGATGTGAGAGTTGGACCATAAAGAAAGCTGAGCACCGAAGAATTGATGCTTTTGAATTGTGATGCTGGAGAAGACTTGAGAGTCCCTTGGACTGCAAGGAGATGAAACTAGTCAATCCTAAAGGAAATCAACCTGAATATTCATTAGAAAGACTGAAGCTGAAGCATCAGTACTTTGGCCACCTAATGCAAAGAACCAACTCATTGGAAAAGACCCTGATGCTGAGAAAGACTGAAGGCAGGAAGAGAAGGGGATGACAGAGGACAAGATGGTTGGATATCATCACCAATTCAATGGACATGAGTTTGAGCAAACTCCGGGAGATGGTGAAGGACAGGGAAACCTGGTGTGCTGCAGTCCATGGGGTCTCAAAGAGTTGGACACAACTGAAAAACAACAAATATGTTTCAGGAGTTGTTATTTTTTGTTTATTAAAGTATGTTTAATTTGTGAATTAATTACAAGGATAAATTTACTTGGGTGAGAATAATTTTACTTATTCTTATGACCCAATTTTGAACTTTAGCTCATAAAACCTCTATAAGATAGTGGATAGGTATTGGGATACTGTGTAAAGCAATTAGTTTAAATTTTGGGGTTACTTCATGGGTTTTACAAAAATTTTTGAAGAAAAGTGAAAATTTATTATCATCTGTTTATGACTCAATTTCAGAATGCTAAGTTATAACTTCAACTTCCATGTAACTGAATTTTATGATACAAGACAAATACTTGTGCACTTTTAATTAATTTTGTTTTAGTTCATTTCTTCAGAAGCAAATGTTTGGGGAACGCTTTAGTGTACAGATATGTGATTAATATTTTCACAGTTATCATATTTGGTACAGAACCAACAGAAACTGTTGATAACATTTTTTATAGTATTCTTTCATTATAAATCTGTTTAAATAACCACAATCAATAATATACGCAACTGGAATTAACAATGATTGTTTTCTTGGAGGGGCAGACAGAAAATAGTCACAACCAGTTGGCATCGAAGTATAGTAAAAGCCTAGTGCTGCTGGAGGAGAAGGCAATGGCACCCCACTCCAGTACTCTTGCCTGGAAAATCCCATGGACGGAGGAGCCTGGTGGGCTGCAGTCCATTGGGTTGCGAAGAGTCGGACACGACTGAGCGACTTCACTTTCACTTTTCCCTTTCATGCATTGGAGAAGGAAATGGCAACCCACTCCAGCATTCTTGCCTGGAGAATCACAGGGACGGCAGAGCCTGGTGGGCCGCCGTCTATGGGGTCGCACAGAGTCAGACACGACTGAAGCGACTTAGCAGCAGCAGTGCTGCTGGCCACAGCTGGTGGGGCTTGCCAAAAAGTGTTGTTCCAGCTTCTATCAGACCATTGATATTCACATGTGCAGCCTGTTTTTGTATTATAGAGTCAAAAACTTTTTTAAAATTGCATTTTCAAATCCTATTGAACATTTTTTGGCATATATAAATCTATAAGAGTTTATCAGTTGGGCTGAAGAGCTGATTCATTGGAAAAGACCCTGATGATGGGAAAGATTGAGGGCAGGAGGAGAAGGAGGTGACGGAGGAAGGGATGGTTGGATGGCATCAGTGACTCAATGGACATGAGTTTGAACAAACTCTGGGAGATAGTGAAGAACAAGGAAGCCTGACATGCTGCAGCCCATGGATTTGCAAAGTGTCGGACACAACATAGCGAGTGAACAACAACAAAGATCCTTCCTTATACCATTTATTTCTTACCTGGCTTTTTATTGACTACCTACCTAGTACAAGTACCAATTAAGTAACTAGTGAAAACAGGGTGCACTTTCTAGGCAAATCATATTTTGATGATTACAATCAGCGCCGTTATGTATGTATTTTTCTTGACTCTAAATTTAGGCTCCAAATTTTTGTATACTCTTCAAAACCAGTTTGAAATTGCAATGTTAGATAATTAGGGATTCTTAGGTAATTAGCATTGCTCAGGATTTATTAATAGCCTTTTTTTCTACTTCACACTTCCTTCTAATTTTCATTTCTCAGATAAGCATTTTGGGGGCTTCAACCCCCACCCCTCACCACCTCTCCCACAAATAAGCCAAATAAATAAGGCCTCTAATGACAATAATTGGCTTCAAACCACAAGATAAGTTTTAGGATTTTTTGTGTTAATTTACATTAAGTGCCTAAACTCTTGACTTAAAAAGGCTAGGGGGAGATTTGCATATTCATTAAAAAATAAATAATAATCTGTTCTGCCATTGCCCTTCCCCAAGGTGCCAGCTACAGTCACTCACTAATGGATGCTCAGTGTGTGAATGGGCCTCTTGTCCTGCATAAGGTTCCACAGCTTTGACTGCAGGGCTGGAAGCAGAGAACCAGAAAGCAGAGATTTTGGTCTCTGGTTAGTGTACCTTGTATTTCTAACTCAAATAGAACAAAACAAAAGAAAACATTTAAAGAAATGATTCTGCAAAGATGGATCAGTGTACCCTGGCTGTGCTTCAAACTTTTCATGGCTTAATTCTTTAGGCATTTTGCAGTCAGTCAATTACAAACGCTTGGGGTTTCATTTCTACATTTTTAATAAAGTTAAAAAAAGATTTTATTTTTTCTGCTATAGTTAACTCATGATTTTTTAGTTTATGGAAAACATCACTGTTTCCCCCAAAGAGAGGGAGAACCTACTCACTTTTGCTTTCTCTTCTAATGGGGAAACGAGGTCTCAGGCCAATTTCATGGTAGAAAGTGGTTTCAGCGCCTCCCCTGGAGTGAGTTGCTAGGGTTGGGGGACATTTCTGCACAGATGGCCTAGGGAAAGCAAATATCATAAGCTTCTCACACTGCATTTCCATCGCTGGCTCCCTCTTGGACAGTTTGAGAAACAGGAAGAGATGTAGGTGGAAGCAGAGAAGGCAGAGAAAACCTGAAACAGGTGCCCGAGTGGCTAATTTTGGCTTTGGTAGGATATCCATTAAGACCAAAGTAGGGAGCCTTTGTAGGGTGAAGTAATTTTATTTTTTACTTTTACGTATTTGGAATCCTTCTTAAGCAATCAAGGAAATTAGAAACCCTTTGATACTTAGGCCAGATTTTTGTCGTCTATTGTGTTTGGTTTCCTGGATCCCAGAGAAGTTTATTCCTGTCCTTTAATCAATTCTTTCTCTTTTTAAAACTCTGGGTCCCCACAAACTGCTATTTCAGAACATCACATTTTACTCCAATAAATTTGCACGTAGGTACTAAATAAGCTGGGTGAGATTAAATTCCAAAATGTGTTGCGGCGTATTTGTTTATACATCACAGGTGTGGATACAGTCAAGTCTCCAGGTGGTTTTTGGAGAAATTTAAGTTAATAGGGTGCTGTTAAAGAAATGCATACAGGTGCAGATGGCTTCGAGAAGCAGGAAAATTCACAACTAACTTCATTATGGGAGATGAAAATAAGTTGTGTGTAGTCAGGAGGGTCATGTAAATAGCTCTAGGGGTCACATGACACTGTCAGGGATGTAGGGGCTGTATGTGTAGTTGAAAATTGTGGAACATGGGAAATTCTGGACTGTTCTAGAACAGAAGTTTGGATATAAAAAAATATTAAGTGGGAAGCAACCTACTGAGGTTTTCTAGGTATAGTGTAACTGGAAAGTTATTTAAATCATTCACATGAATTTTAATCATTAGCAATAGCTATGTTATATTTTAGATTCCCAAATCACCATGGACGCCAGATGGTCTCTTCTCTACTGGGGTGGGGGGGGAGGGCATAACTAGCATCAGACATGAAGTGCTGAGAGTATTAATAATGGGATACTGATCATTGTTAACAAATTTTACAGAATTTCCCTTTTTTGAGACGTGTCAATGAATTCTGGTTTATCCCTCTTCTTGGAGTTAGTTTTACTCAACTGTGTTCAGACCTTCTTGCTCAGCAGGACAGACAGGAATAAAGTGCCATTTAGGGAATTAGCACATGTCATTTCCATGTAGTGACCTGTGAGCTATCTTGTGAAATTTTCCATAATAATTAGAGATTTTAATAATTGTAGTCCTTTCAGTTTCAAAAAAATGTTTTTAGGTTTTTATTAAAATGTTTAAAATATGCATTCATGATGCATAAATCTTAAATATGAGTGACATTGGATTGTCTCTTGGTTGAAAAGCCTGCCAAGCTAGACTGAAGACCAGAGAAGTTGTGTCATATACCAGATTAGGGGAAACTTGGGCCCTCTGTCTTGCTCATATAGTTGTCTAGCACAGTGTGTTATTGTATTAGTAAGGTTCTCCAGAGAAACCCTCATGTATGTTTTATTATACAAACCTTTGAGATGGTTGGATGGCATCACCGACTCGATGGACGTGGGTTTGGGTAAACTCCGGGAGTTGGTGATGGACAGGGAGGCCTGGCGTGCTGCAATTCATGGGGTCGCAAAGAGTCAGACACGACTGAGCGACTGAACTGAACTTGTATGTGATTTATTATAAGGAACTGGCTCAAGTGATTTGAAGCCTAATTCCAAAGATCTGCAAGCTGGAAACCTAGGAGAGCAGATAGGGTAGTCTGGCCCAAAGGCCACAGATAGACTCAAGACCCAGGAAAAGTCAATGTTTCAGTTCAAGTCTGAAAGCAGGAAAAAGCTCATTTCCAAGTTCAAAGGCTGTCGGACGGGAGGGATTCTCTTTTACTTTAAGGCGAGGATTGGCTTTTTTGTTTCTATTCAGGCTTTTAACTGATTAGATGAGGTCCACCCACATTAGGATCTGCTTTACTCAGTCTATCTATTTAAATGTCAATTTCTTCCAAAAACACCCTCACAGAAGCACTCAGAGTAATTTTTTAAAATCTGTTTTTTATCTGGGGTTTTAGTTGGGTTACATGGGATCTTAATCTTGGTTTTGTCATGCAGGGTTTTAGGTGCAGCATGCGAACACTTAGTTGTAGCATGTGGGATCTAGCTTCCTGACCAGGGATTCAGGTTGGATCCTGGGCCTCTTGCATTGGGATGAAGGAATCTTAGTCACTGGACCCCCAGGGAAGTCCCTACACCCAAGTCATGTTTTACCAAATATCTGGGCACTCTGTGGCCCAGTCAAGTTGACACATAAAATTTTAACATCACACGTGGTATCTGTACATGACAATACTTTGCAAACATCAGAGCCCAATAAATACTGATGGATGGATGGATGGATGATGAATGGATAACTGAATGAATGTTCATTATAGAAGTTAAAGAATCATAAGTTTCCATCTTGGAAATCTGGAAATACTTCTGTTTTTGCTGGTTGAAAAGCCGTAATTTCACAGATGTTTGAAATATAATATTCTTTGAACCTCGTATTTAACATATGGGCTAAGGGGAAGTTATTCCTATCTTTGAATGTACTCAAAAGAATCTAAGTTTGTCTGTTCTCTGAAATTGTACACCATTCATTTTACTTGCTATTTGCTTCCCTTTATATCACACTACCTCTCAAATGTTCTTATATTTCTGTAGCCTTTTTTTTTCCTTATCCTCGTGGTATTAATATTTGTATTTAATTTTGTCTTTATTTATACTTAACATTTATCTTCTCTCCACTCTAAATCATTTTGATTTTGAAGGTTTCTGACCTTAAGAAGCTTCTTTCTAGTGGATTCTTACCAGTTGACTTTATTTTTATTGTGTTGATCAAAACTTTGCAGATTTTAATTGATGAAAAAGAGTTCAATGAAATCCTCCAACTGATAGTAAACTTTTTAATAGGACTACAAACATAAAAAATGAGATATGACATCAGTATTTTGAAAATTATTTATTATATGTATAACTTGAGTTTATTTTTTCTTAATCAGAATGATAACATTTTCTTGACCTGCATCCCTTTTAATTCCTACAGAACAGACACAGTCAATATTTAGGGGATGTTGTTTTATGTTAAGTAACTCTCAATATCATAGAATGTTTACTGGTATAAAGGGAGTTCTGAAAATATGATGAAAGCATCATAATTTAAAGAATTTTGCTAGTAATCTTTTATATCCCTTAATCAAAAAGTTAACATTTGCTGTAGAAAATTTGAATCAATAATCATGTATTTTTCAAAAACAACTGAAATACGATAAGTTTACCTTGAAACAGCAGATGAGCAAAGAGAAGAAAGTAAAGACCCCTCCAGAAAGACCTCCTTGGCTGCCACCTTGGAGAGACTTCTGTTCCCAGTTTATCCACCTGGTTCTCCCCTATGTCTTTGTATCTAGACAGGCAATCCTTGTTATTCATGAATTCTGTGCTTGTGAATTCATCTCCTCCCTAGAATTTATTTGTGACCCCTTAATCAGTACTCCCAGTCCCCTCAAGGTCAACCACACCCAAGTGCAGCGTGGCAAAAATTTGAGTCACCCACTGTCCGGCTGATACTGAGCAAAGCATCACGGCTTTGTTTCAGTCCTCATCCTGTAAAAGGGCGTCCTTTCTACAGTCTGGTTGGTTGTACTCTGCGTTGGTGATTTTGTTGTACTGCAGGCGTGGGACCGAAGTGCTATCAACTGTTCCTACGGGCAAGAAGGCTGTGGATGTGCCTTTTGGAGAAAATATGTGCGTCAGATAAGCTTTATTTAGGCTTTAATAAGGGGTTTAATTTTGAGTAGGGGCTTCCCTGGTGGCTCAGTTGGTACAGAATCTGCCTGTAAAGCAGGAGACCCAGGTTTCATCCTTGGGTCAAGAAGATCCCCTGGAGACAGGAATGACTGTCCACTACAGTATTTCTGCCTGGAGAATTCCATGGACAGAGGAGCCTTGTGGGCTACAGTCTGTGGGGTCACAAAGAGTCAGACACGACTGAGCAACTAACACTTGCACTTTTTTCTTCATATTTTAAGAACTTTCTGTACACCATTCATGCTGTTGGCTGTATGCTCAACGTTAATGAATTAGCAATATGTATATTTAATAAGTGCCTTTAAACAGAAACACACATACAACAAAGTTATGTATTGATTAGTTGACAAAAATATGACCACAGACTTGTAGGACCCTCACTCCTAATTTCTCCTAGGAGGAATAATTAAATATTCACTAATTCAGTGTTTAAAATGACTTTATAGACTATAAGTACAGAGAATAACAAGAATCAACTTTACTTTTTTTTTTTTTTTTTTCAGAAATTGACTTCCACTGTACATGTGTGTATTTTTCCTTAATGGTGTATTTTGAATATCTTCCCATGTCATTAAATATTCTTCAATATCTTTTTAATGTCTCTGTAGCAATACAGTATACAGATGGGCTGTCAGTTTATTTAATAAGTCTTTTTATAGAGCACTTACTAACCCTCCCCCAACTTTTTGCTAATGTATGCAATTCTGCATACAAGGAATAAACATCCTTGTAGCTTAATCTTTATCATGTACATGATTATTTTCTCAGGATAAATTTTCTGCAAGTGAAATTTTGGAACACAGGATATGCACATTGAGAATTTTGCTGTTTGTAAGATTCCTTTGTGATCTTTCCTAATGTATTCTTTTCAAAATAAAAGGAAATTAACAAAAAAACTATCCATTTTTATCACATTTTGAAAACCTTTATGGGATTTTGAAAAAATTATAAAGGTTATTTTTATCTTTTATTTCAGTGGCCCTTTATAGCAACTGTTTTCTAATGTATTTTAGTAGCAATGCAGTGTACTTTAGATATGGAGAGAATTTCAGATTAGATAAGAATGCACTTGCAGGAGCCCTTAGGGTGTTTTAGTTTAACCATCACTTTGCATTGATAAAGTTGGAGACTGGTTTGAATATTTTAATGTGAATTCAAGATTTTTTAAAAAAGCAAATGGGGGATGAGGGAATGGATTGGGAGTCTGGGATTAGCAGATGTAAACTGTTATATATAGGATGGATAAACAATGAGGTCCTACTGTGTAGCACAGGGAATTATATTCAATATCCTGCCATAAACTGTAATGAAAAAGATTATGAAAATGAATATATAGAAGTATAACTGAATCACTCTGCTGTACACCAGAAACTAACATAAGATTGTAAATCAACTATACTTCAGTACAAAGAAATTAATTAATTAAATAGTTCCTTTCCAAAAGAACAAAGGAACCAAATTATAGCTTTGATTTCTTCTGAATATTGTAGCCCATAGGTAAGGAGGAGAATTCAGACTGTTTGCCTCCATTTACAACCCCTCTGGTTTCCTTCTTCTAAATCTGTTAGAGATGTAAAAATTCAGGAAACAAAAATCACACATCTGTTCTTTGTAGATGCAGGTGTGTAAGCTCAGAAAGGGTGTCACTCTTCCTGCACCCCTCCCACCTCCCTTCCTCCCCTCTCCCCACACCCCGCCCCAGAAGTCAGAATAGGTACATTTAGACCCTTTGCAGCAAGGGAGATCCTGATTAAATGCCTCGGGGGAAACCTAACAGAATGTACTGGAAATACGGAGGTCAGAGTAAATGTTACTTTCTGCTGTGAGAATTGGCGGCTTAAAGAAGTGACACGTGCTCTAGACTTTGAATGATGATATATGTTCATGGGAAAAATTATCTAATGCTATAAATTTGCATGCCTATATTCCATTGGCAGATTTTTAATTTTGCATATGATCGGTCTTGAGTAGGGAGTGTGTCTAGCTTATCATTTATTTTAAGCATTGCTGCTACAAGACATCAAATGTTGATTTATGCTATTTACTTCTTACTTGGGCTTCACCAATAGCTCAGCCGGCAAAAATCCACCTGCAGTGCAGGAGACATGGTTTTTGATCCCTGGGTTGGGAAGATCCCCTGGAGAAGGAAATGGCAACACACTCCAGTATTCTTGTCTGGAAAATCCCATGGACAGAGGAGCCTGATGGGCTACAGTCCATGGGGTCCCAAAGAGTCAGATACGACTGAAGTGACCTAGTATACCCACAGCAACTTATTTACAAAGTTTCATATTTTGTACATTTTCCTGGTGTCATATTTTTTGGTTTCTATCTGCAGTGCCTTTAAGATCCTAAATTATTGAATACATAATATTAAATTGTGTCACCCTATTTTAATTTGTTAGTGTTTTTCCCTAATTTGATCCTTTTGGATTCCATTCCACTTTTTATTATGGATAATGGCAAATGAACAATTTAATGCTTATATCTTTTTTAATTTCTTTTGGGGTATTTTTAGAGCCTATATTCCTAGGAGTGGAATTACTTGAAGCTGTTTTATTGCTTTTGTCGTTTATTTTCATACTGCTTTCCAAAAATGTGTTGTTAATTAATAGTATTCTTTACAATAATTTCCCCTCATTGTGTGTTATGTGTGTTATTAAAAAAAAAAAGAATCTTGCTTCCTTAGCAGCCATAAAATGGCATCTCACGGTTACTTCACATTATAAATCTTTGATTACTAGTAGGGACAGACCTAATACTGTTGGAATTTTGTCTTGTGTAAAATCGTCATTCGTAATTTTTGCCCAGATGGTTGCCTAGTGGAGCCTTTTCTTTGCCGCAGTGAAGGTCATTCCATTTTTTTATGGGGTATTCCATATGCTTTTTATGCATGTAAAATTTAAATTCTGTAACGTGTACCTTTACAGACCTAGTAATACAGAGGGAATTGCACCTCATGTTACTGGGTTTTCGTTTGGACCCAGACTAAAGAACAAAAACATGTGTGAGCCACCCTCGTAATAACCAGTAAAAGAATCACGGCCAGTACAAGGGGCTTAATTCCCCAAATAGTTCGTTTTCTGACATTGGTATGCACACAGTTATTCACAGTAATCACCTCTTAGGCCCCATACCAACTCGTTCATCCCTTCTCTGTGTTGTCATGATACCTCCTGTACTCTCTCCATTGTGGAACTTAATCTCAGTACATTGTAATTCTTTTTTATGTGTCTGTGTTCTCTTTTCTGGACGCTTCTTGGGAGGTAGAAACCCATAGTCAGATTCTTTTGTTTAATTCCTCACGCCTAACACATAGCAATGCAGTGCCTCCTAAGTCTGTTCATTAATTGGTCAAGTATTTATTGGATGTCTGAGTGCTGTCCTAGGATTTATTGGACACAGAGCAGTAACGATGAGAAAGCTCTGGTGCCTGAAGTCTGGCCAGACCATTTAGGGAGGGAAAACCTGGGTCTCTAGGTAATTGACAAGTCTGGTTTTAGAGCTTAAAAGAACACTAAAAAACGTGAGCTGAGACACTTTTGTAGAGCAGCAGTGATCAGGAATTATTAGAAAAATTATATAATAACATGTTACAAATTCATCAAAGCTTATTTTCCCCAACTTGATCAACTTTTAGTTAAATTGGCCTGGCCAGCTATAAATCCCCAACCTCATCCATTAAAACCTCGAAGTCTTAGCAATGTAGCCCTTAGAGCTGGCAGAGATCTTAGAAATCATCTATTTAAAACTCCTTTTTATAACTGGGGAAGCCAAACTCCAAAATGATTGTGACCTTCCCCAGGCTAGAGGGTTTTTTTTTTTTTTTTTTCTGAAAGGATAATATTTCAAAAATATGGAATGTATTTCTTAAGAAATATAATGAACTTTAGGCATCTCTTTGCATATTTGAGCCTAAGAGTTTTTAATCAGATGCAAGAATAACTTAGGTTCGGTCTTTCGTGAGCTGTGACAGTGTGTCTAGTTGGCCTTAAGGACAGTCTGTAGCTCATATGCTGCCCATCTCTCATCATTCTATATGTTCCTCCAGAAATGTTTCCTGGATCTGAGCACCAGCATTTCTTATATCTGTATGCTCTTTGCTTTTTTTAAAAAGTGGGATTGAAGTTTACTCTGGGGGTTTAGTTATAGTTCTCTTTGTGACAAATACCTGTACAAACCGCTACTGAGTTTTGAGTTTTATTTTTTCAATATATTTTATAATACATAAAGGGATGAAATAGAATATGTCCAGGAAATTGTGTTAATCATGCAACTGGCTGGCAGTGTTAGTGCTTTTCACAGTGTTTTGTCTGAACTTTGTCAAGTGTTTTATTGTTTTTGAGAACAATTGAATGTTTTGTCTTTAACTTTGCTTAGACTTTAAAAGATAAAGACATATTTTTTTTCTTAATCACACCAGACACAGCCAACAGTAGCCTCCATATGGGATTAGAATGGAGTAGAGGGCAGAAAGAAACCTTTGAAACTCTGTATTCACTGAATTCCAAAAACTTAGAACTCTCAGCTTATTACATTATTACATAGAAACTCTTTCCGTTAAGATAGGACTCAGGGGCAAAAAACTTCACTTAAAATCTTCTAACTTGGGCTTTGTTTCTGATCTGTCAGAGGTTTTACTTCTTGAGTGTTTTGTAGGGGAGTATTTGATTTTTCCGAAATGCCGAATTTTGTATGTTCGTCTATTTTTTTTTTTTTTTTTTTGGAGAAGGGGATTTGTAACATCATCAACAGCATTTCGAAGGTGAATGTGGTGACTTACGAAAAGGTGAACAGCTCCTTTTGTCACTGTCTTTCTGAACAACCCCTTCAGAATGGCAGAGGTGATGGTTCAGTGCCACCTACATTTGTGACCTGTTCCACGACATGAAAAGCATTTAGACTCATTGGTCGTCTTTGGAAAGAGCATTCAACTTAGGTGTAGGGTGGTGGCCTCAGCTTGAATATTGAATGCATATACCTGGTTGTCAAGAACGTATCTTTGGTTTTTTTGTATTTATTTGTTTATTTGGCTGCATGAGGTCTTAGTTGCAGCGTGTGGGATCTTTTGTTGTGGTGCATGGACTCTCCAATTGTGGCATGCAGGCTTAGTTGTTCTGTGGTATGTATGATCTTAGTTCCCCAACTGGGGATCGAACCCGTGTCCCCTGCATTGCAAGGTGAATTCTTAACCACTGGACCACCAGGGAAGTTCCAGGTGGTCTTTTTAATGGACCTCATCCTTTACTGTTAAAATGAGGGGAAAGATGTGGAGATTTCTGGGATTCTTTCTCCTGTAATTTCATGCATTTTCTGGAATGTAAATAAAATTAGAAATAAATACTATCAGTGTGATTTTGGTGCCACCCCTGGGTTATGATTTTCGTCTTTCTGTGGTTTTCCCTAAAAATATGGTCTCTGACAAAAACAATATTTATATAGTAGGATTTTACAACTGCTCAGTTTTTGTGAGGCTTTACAGTTTTCATGCTTTGGGATTTTTGTGTGTTTTTTCCTCTTCTGATCAGCATTTTATTCCTATTTCTTGAGATACGGCTATTAAAGAATTTTGATCATTGGATTGAATGCCTTACCCTGGGCTTCTGAGTGCTAACAAGTAAAATTTCTTTGTCCAACTGTTCCTCTGACATATTTATGTTTATTTGATCATAACCATTCCAAATTGATACGCAAAAATAATCATTCCTTCAATTATGAAAAGGCTAAGGTTAGACCACGACTAGCTCTGACCGTTATTGGTTTGGCGTCAGGGTCAGTAATTTCTCTGACTTTCCCACAATCTTCTTTCATCGGTCTTGGAGATAAACAATGCTGGGCTGAGAAAATTAGACACTGTAGAGGCACTCAGAAAGGAAGGGTTAATTTTTGGCTAGTGGGGAGGTTGTGGGCTGAATTTGTCCCTCCAAATACATATATTGAACCCAACAGTACATGAAAAAATGACTGTATTTGAAAATAAGATCTTTCTAGAGGTAATTAAGGCAAAATAAGGCCATTGAGTCAAAGTGAGGTCATCAGTGGAAGTGTTAGTTCCTTAGTCGTGTCTGACTTCTGCAACCCCATAAACTGTAGCCCATCAGGCTCCTCTGTCCACGGGATTCTCCAGACAAGAATACTGGAGGGGGTTGCCATTCGTTTCTGCACTCTTCCCAACCCAGGGATCGAACCCCGGTCTCCTGCATTGCAGGCAGACTCTTTACCATTTGAGCCACCAGGGGAGCCCTGTGTCCATTAGGGTGAGCCCTAATCTGATGAGGTCTGAGTCCTTATAAGAGGAGGTCCAGACCCAGTCGTACCCAGAGGGAAGACCACCTAAAGATACATACCGGTATTTTGTTAATTAATTTTCCAATGGCAGCTCCTTCAAAGAGCAGATCAGTAGGTTTTCTTTAAAGTATCTTTTTTTTCTGTGAAGCTTGAGGAAACATATACTTTGAAAAATAATTGGAGTTGATCATTAGGATTAATTGCTTCATTCCCATCAAAATATTATTTTATCTTTTTGATGGTTTAGATTAATGAGTTTTTTTTTTTTTTTTCTTTAATACTTTACGAAAACACATTGAAAGGATTGCGAAATATTTGCCAGACAGACTGAAGGACAAAGTCTCTGGTTGACTGAACTAGAGGGAATTAAACCCACTTAGTTATAGACTAGGTGAAAGGCAGTTAAGTTTCAGGGGTCGTTTTTCATTTCCTTTTTCTCAAAGTAATTTAAGAATAGTGGGGTGGGGGTGGTGAGGGAGAGGGAAGAAGTACAATCTTAACACCTCTGCTCTCCATTTGGTTTCTGATCCCTAGTGTCAATTTCTAGTATTGACAGGAAAAACAAAACAAAAATAAACCTCTTTGTAATCATCTAGGTATTACTGAAAATGGTACTGTTAAGTTTACCTTCTTCTTGTGTCTTCATATCAGAATATATCTAGATTCTATCATTTTTACAACTTTGTCCTAGAAAAAAATGGGAAAGTTGACCTATGCAATTGAATGCAAAATCAATGTGAACTGCCCAAAGGACTAACGTATTGGATATTACCTTGTAGAGACAAATGGCTTTTCAGTCCTCTTGTGATTCTACTACTATTGGATGTGGAAATTTAAGGCTTAATCTCTATCATCTCAATGTTTTACTTGTAGGAAGAGTGAAAAGGAATAAAAGGACTTTTTTTTTTTTTTCTTCCCTAAACCAGAGAGTTGCATTCGAAATATTATACTCGCTTCAGGATATTTTTAGGCCATGATAGATGCAACATTCTACAGCACAATAAAAGAAAATTTGTCTTTTGCCCTGAAGTTGTATTTTAGCTTTCGTTAAGTTCTTATCTCCCGTAAGATTGGAAGGAGAAAAGCTTTTAGAGCATTTCTAAGAGTGTACGGGAATGAAGTCAAGTATATACACAGAGTTGAGTTTTGAATTTTGTAGATAAAGGAGAAATGTTCTCTTGGGAAAGAAGGTTGTGGTGGCACCTAAGCAGAGCTTATAGCTCTTACCTGGGTGACAGCTGGTAGACCTCAGTGTTATCCTGCTAGAGGGAGAGCTCGCCTTGGCAAACTTTTTCCATCATTTCTGCCCCTCAAGTTGTCCTTCAAGGGTGGCATTGAGAAGCTGGATGAGATTTTGGCTCTTTCCTTTTAGGGGCCTCAGAACTATTTCCCAATATATGAATCCACATTGTTAATATCCTTACACATTGGCCACTGTTCTTCCTGTTAATTTTGATACGATTGAGAGCATTGTTATATGCAGGCATTTTAAAACACACTGAATTCAGTATGTTCTTTCATTATCATCACATAGTCCACACATGCAAAAAAGAGCGTTAATAATATGCGGGAGGAAGTCAGGTTTTTTTGTGTACATAGTGATAAGTGAAACATTAGAACTTGTATTCAGAAAGGAAAGGAACAGCCTCGTTGATCTCCAAGATGCTTGTATCTATGGCATTCAGTAATTTTTTGAAAGTTGCTGTCTACACTTTAGCTTCTCATCACTGAAGACTTGAAGATTTATTAGAAGGGTATAATCAAAAAGTTTATAAAAGCACAATTTGCCATGGGTTTGAAGATTCTCTGTCTGCCCAACATGGATCTAAAGTGCTGACTGCTCCAGGGCGACAGGCGTGAGCTTTGTCTTGCTTCCTGCTGTATTCCTGGCACCTGTCATACAGCGTTAGGTGTTACGTGCCAGCACAATATTTGTTGCTGACTGTATTTCTAGGAATAAGACCTGATAAGAGTACTAATCATAATTTCATCTAACTTGCTCCCTTCAATCTTTCTTTAAAAACAAAAAGCAGTTATAGGTATAACTTGGTATAAATAGAAAGTTGATGAATTAGATATAATCATTTTCTTTAGAAAGATTATTGGACTCAAATCAAATTGCAGTGAAAATTGTGAAAATTTCAGATTTTTAAATAATTTAACTTTATTCAATAATAATAATTTAATAAAGCGTGACTTTCTGTACAGACTATCTATCATATAGGCTTTTGGGGAACAAGATTGTGAAAAACTAGATACTCCTTTTTTTTAAATATATATGTATTTATTTATTTGGCTGTGTCAGGTCTTAGTTGCAGCAGGTGGGAACAAGTTCCCTGACCAGGGTTTGAACCGGGCCCTCTGCACTGGGAGCTCGGAGTCTTAGCCACTGGACCACCAGGGAAATGCCTAGATATTTTTGTATATAAAGAGACACAATGATTTAAAATTTTTCTTAGAGCTGGGAAATGTGATTGGTTATAATAATAATTATGATGTAAAGATTATATAATTGTATCTTCTATATCTTCCATAATCTTTCTAAGTTGTGGCTGAATATTATTATTTGGTTTTTCTGTGGTAATTGTTACATGGTTTCTGACTTGTTTGAAATCCTAATATATTTTTTCAGAAAGTTAGCAGTTCACGGTGTCCTTATTTGCCTTAAAGTCAGAGAAGTTTGTTTGGTGTTCAGGTTTTTATGAGGGTTGTTTCCAGCTGCTCTTTATTGTAAAACATCTTCTCAAAGTAGATGGTTTTGAATGGCAAATAAAGGGAACTTACTTCTGATCTGTTGTCAAACGCAGCTTCATTTTTTTATTCTATGTGTGTTCAGTTATGAGAAAAGAGAAATGAGTAAAACTAAGTCACATAAATAATAATGAATCAGTTCAGTTCAGTCACTCAGTCGTGTCTGACTTTTTGTGACCCCATGGCCTGCAGCACACCAGGCCTCCCTGTCTATCACCAACTGCCGGAGTTTACCCAAACTCGTGTCCATTGAGTCGGTGATGCCATCTAACCATCTCATCCTCTGTCGTCCCCTTCTCCTGCCGCCTTCAATCTTTCCCAGCATCGGGGTCTTTTCAAATGAGTCAGCTCTTCGCGTCAGGTGGCCAAAGTATTGGAGTTTCAGCGTCAACATATAAAACTAAGTAATTTTTTTGTTTATAAAGCTCTTTTAGAGCCACTCTTATAAATTAACACATAAGTATAACAATCTGTGTATTCATGTTTTTTTAAAGTCAGCCTTGGTTTTCCTTTGAATTTGCCCACAGTCTTTACCTGACACCCTGCAGGGAACTCATGCTTTCTTTCACAGTACACAGGCTCTGCTTCCACTCAGTTTGCACTTACACTCTTTGTATCCTCCTTATCTCTGGTATGTACAGACAGCCCCCAGTTTAGAAACACTTGACTTGCTGGGAAGGTGGCTGTCATGGAAACCTCCCTCACCCTCTTTGGAGCCCTTTCCCACCACTGGGGGTGCTGTTGGAGCTGGAAACCTTTACTTTCTGCCTGCTACTTAAGCAAATCTGCCTGCAATACAGGAGACCTGAGTTCAATCCCTGGGTCAAGAAGGTCCCCTGAAGAAGAGAATGGCAACCCACTCCACTGTTGTCCCCTGGAGAATTCCATGGACAGAAGAGCCTGGAAGGCTACAGTCTATGGGGTTGCAAAGAGTTGGATACGACTGAGTGGCTAACCCTTTACTTTTTTACTTTTACAGCTCACCAGACCCCTCTAGGGTAGACCTACACCCAAGAAGGACCTTTCCTTTGCCATTACTGTCAGGATATGCCTGCCTTCAAGTACATAAGATTTCCTGTGCTATTAATTGGAAAGGATTCTCTGAGCTAGCTTAGAGACATCTCCATGATTTCCAATTTCATTTGAAATAAAAGCTGGGGTTCACGAGTCAGATTTATAAATTAACTTCCACACCCATTTGCATGTCCAGAGCTCACATGTCATATTTCTGATACTAGATCTTCAGACTCAGTGGGTAAAGGCATTTGCTTAAAAATGCCTATAGTGATTTTTGCTTATATATTCAAAAATGTTATTCATTTTCTGAGTACCAATCTACCCCCACCCCACTCCACAGAAAAGAAAAAAAAAATTATACTTTAATTTCATATGAAACAAGTCTTTTTTCTTTAACCTGTTTTTGTAAACTTAGCTGTGTAAGTTAGTTGCTTCCTCACCCATTAAGCCTAATTGATCAAGGTAGTTCATTTTCTCTGACTTACTGTCTAGTTTAACATTTTCATCAGGGAACCTAGTTACCAAAGAATCATCTTTCCACTTTGTTAAGTTAAATACATCTATGGAGAAGCTTGTGTTTGTCAATTTTTCATTCTACTCCCTCTGAGATTGGGGAAAAGATGAGGAGACGAACAATAAAAAAATCACTAGCCTGCATTTGCCCTGTACTTCTTTTGTAACCCAGCTATAATTTCCCTGCCCCATGGCTCCCATGATGAAAGTCTGGATTATTTTTGGAAGTCAGCATTATTTTTTGTTATGTTTTCTTATTGTTTTAAAGATTGGAGCAGCAGAGAATATGTATTTCAGTAGAAGAGGATATTGGTTAAGTGGTCTAGCCACACTTTTTTTAAAATTGTTTTACTTATTTTTTTTAAGGCCATACCTTGTGCCATGTGGGATCTTGATTCCTCAACCATGTCCCTTTCATTTGGAAACACAGAGTCTTAACCAGGGAAGTACCACACTTTTTAAAATATAACAGTCTTATATCCAAGGAATATATTTTGATATATTTGGGTATTGAGGTATTTGAGGTGTAGAGAGAAAGTTTTTTTTTTTTTTTTTCTTTTTAGTCCAATGTAATAAAAAAAATGGATGAAGCCAGTCCCAGGAATAAAAATTCATTGTATCCAACATTGCTATATTTCAAATGCTTAACTTACTAGGACCTACTGTATAGCACATGGAACCCTACTCCAATGTTACGTGGCCATCTGGATAGGAGGGGAATTTGTGGGGAGAATGGATACATGCATACGTATGGCTGAGTCCCTTTGCTGTCCACCTGAAACTATCACAACATTGTCAATTAACTGTAGCCCAATAGAAAATAAAAATTTTAAAAAGCAAACGAAAAACAAAAGAAAAAAAACAAAGGCAAAACAAAAAACAGAACGAAACTCACTGTGTCCAAATGGTGTCATTACAGGAGGGCATGAGTTTGTGGTTTGTTTGTGTTGGCATGCGGGCACATATAGAGGGCGGTTTAAAATACCCTGGCATGTGAGAGAGCAAGAAAATGCTTTTAGTCCTTTAACCCGGTTACTGTTTTTGTTAGAACACGTGCTCTGTTTTCTTCAGGCAGGCTTGTGTTTATACCATTCCATCTTTGTCCCTCCTCATGGCGTGGGGAGAAAGGCTTTATGCCTCCCCACACCTCTCTTCACACAGATGCACAGCCCTTGTGTGCTTTTGCATCAGACTTCTCTTTAAGCCTGTCTTTTGTATCTTCCACAAGGAAATTGATCTCATAAAGAATGCTATCAAGTTCATCAACTGGCAAAAGCTGGCATTTCAAAGTCTAAGGAAGAAGCATAAAAAGGATGCCATCGTAAGCTTGACTGTTTCAACAGAGCTTCTCAGCAGAAAATATGAAATCGGCCTGTGTGCCATGAAATCACTCAGGGCAGGGCTAGCCAAAGAATTTCACAATGTGGATAACCTCCAGCCCTCTGACTGTATGCAAAGCAGAAGGCCTAAATAAGAGCATTGTGTTAGAAAAACCTTAAGCTGGAGGGAGTCTCAAAAGCCCAATCTCGCTGGTTATTTTGGACATTCAAATGCTGTCTAAGGGAAGAGAACTCATTATGACTCAGTTCCGTTAATTAGACGTAAATTACCATCTTTTGTCTGATACAAAAGAAGGTAAAGGGAACTCAGCTAGACCAGAGGATACAGAAATTCTAATGAGATGAGGGCATGGGCTGGGAAACTGGACTGAACACAAGGAGCCATTCAACTTGAGGCAAGCCCCTAGTAGGGCTTGTGTATGAGCGAAAAAGCAAAAACATACATTTGTAATTGTCCAGATTCATATACTACTTACAACCGTGGTCAGTGCCCCCACAGAGCTCATAGGGTCCTGATTTTGACAGGATGTGAGGCTGATCCAGGAGATTCGCTCTTCTTTTCTGTTCCTGATTCCGCTCTGAAGATTTTTTTTGTGTACACAGTCTGTTCTCAGTGGGAGATGAAAGGCCTCAACCGTGATTGAATGATAAGTAAATGGACCTTTTAACTTAAGAACAATGAAGGCTTAATAAATCAGGAAATTAGCAAAGTTTGATCCAGAGACTTAAGGAGTTAAACAGAAGGAGAGAAATTGTTTAAGCTTAACAATAACTGAAGAAGTACAGAATTCTCCTGTTGGAAGGGACCTTAGGATAATTCTGGA
This sequence comes from Okapia johnstoni, assembly GCA_024291935.2. Classification (NCBI taxonomy): domain Eukaryota; kingdom Metazoa; phylum Chordata; class Mammalia; order Artiodactyla; family Giraffidae; genus Okapia; species Okapia johnstoni. The sequence continues at coordinate 99,233,947 of CM044309.1, forward strand.
ACTGAAAAGCTACTTCATTAGGCTAAGAAAATAGAAACCCCATTAATCCTTTCTTTAGAAATGTATAAACACATGTTCTTAATTACATCAACTTCTCAATGGCAAACCAGGTTGTTCCAGAGTAAATTTAGCCTCACTGTTTCTGCCTGCTAGAAAGTTGAACTCTTCTCCATTGTGTTAGGCAGAAATTAACGAGGTCTCAAAGGTCCTATAGTCTGGTCACTAAATGTCATTAGTCTGTAGAACAAGTTTATAATACAGTGGGAAACAATATTTTCATTCCCCTTTGAGATATGGGTGCAATAGGAGTTTATATCCTGTGTCCTATGTCCTTAACTATAATGCTATAAGTTCACGACTCAAACGCTAATTTTATAGAAAATTACAATATTAGAAGTAATTGCTTAGTTCGTTCATTCAGCCCATTAAGTACATATTAAGTCCCAAACACAGTGTTATACAGGAGGAGTTCAAGGATTACTGTGAGAAAAAGGATCGCAAGTACAGGACCAAACTAGGAAGAAAGTTCATCAAATAGAGATGTCCATGAACGTGGCAGTGTCAATCAGTGCCGAGTGCATCACTGAACATGGTTTTCTGAAGATAGAGGTTAAGTCTGGGCGAATAGGTCCAGATCTAGGAGCGCCCACCATCCTGTAATGGGTGGATTCATTCAGGATGGGTGAGGAGAGCCATGACTTGGGAGTGGTGGCCCCAGGGTATTAAGATTCAAGGGACAGGTGGGAAACTGAGGAGCCTGAAAAGGAAAATCAAGCCTTTTCAGAGAAGCAGGGTGAAACAGGTAGAGGCAGAGCTGTGATGACTGAGCAGCAGAGTGTTTTCTCAGGATGTTTGAGTTAAGGGGGGCATGTGTGTGTCTGTATGCATGAATTGTGGGAGGGGGTGTGGGAGAAGGGGTCTGCCAAAGTGAAGCCTAGAAGTGTGGTAATTAGCCTGGAGAGAAAAATGGTCATTTTGGAGTAAGTTTATGGCCTGGGAACATCAAAATATTAAAAAAAGAGTAGTTGAAAAAAAGAAAGGAAGGGTGACCTATGTCTCTGGGTAAAATTCAGGTCAGGGAAACAATTGGAAGGATAGATACCAATAGGAAGAGAACTTTCAACCGGAGTTCAGAATGGGTGTGAATGCTGATAACTTTAGAGGTAGTGAAAATAACACTGTTAGTCACTCAGTCGTGTCCAACTCCTGTGACCCCATGGACTGCATCCCACCAGGCTCCTGTGTCCATGGGATTTCCCAGGCAAGAATGCTGGAGTGGGTAGCCATTCCCTTCTCCAGGGATCTTCCTAACTCACGGATCAAACCTGGGTCGATTGCAGGCAGATTCTTTAGTGTCTGAGCCACCAGGGAGGCACTGTTGTTAGAACAAAGGTCGAAGGTAGAAAAGAGGGGAATTGAATTTTAACCATGGCTGACGGGCTGCAACTTCCCAGGAGAGTAGGAGGTAAAGGCACCCATTGGTTGGGCGAGAGTCTAATAAAGGTTCAGTATGGTCCCTGAGGAGCAGGGAGAAACAAGTGTTATCAAAACATTCATGCCTACTGGTTACCCAGTTAGGACTCAAGGCATGCATTGGCGGAGAAACATAGCTGCAAGATTTTTTCCAGGAACTCTCAGCTTCCTGCATCTGGGTGAGAGGTGGTGCTTTGCTATATTGATCCCAGATTTGAAGTTTTGCTGGGTGGATAAGGTTGAAGGGTCAGGGCAAAATGGAACAATTATTTAGCTGATCAATAACCTAGTAAGAGTGGCCTGTTGACCCTGATGAGGGGTGTGTATGTGTGTGTGTGTGTGTGTTCCGTGGATTCTCAGTAGCCTTCCTTCTCTGTGAAATGTGTTGATAGTGGCTTGGAGAAACCAGATCAACAGGGAGATTCTCTGGCCATTTCTCAGATGCTTGACAACAGATGAAGACACTAAAAGTACGTCCAAAAGTGTTGGTGATTCTGTCATCATTTGGTACTTCTGAGTCTTCTGTGAGAGCAAAATAACAAAGAAATATAAAATTCCTTTTCCTGGTGTGTTTGAGCTCAGTGACTTCTTTTGCCACATCCACCCCATGGATATCTGTAGAATTCTGAGTAAGCTGTTGAATTCTATCTTCAATATTGCTTGCTAGTTTTCAGGTACTGCTTTTGAGTGATATTAGTAAAGGCTCAGGGGCTAATAGGTATAAAGAGAATTAAATCTACAGTTTTCATTTATGCTAGCTGCTAGCACCGAGTCATGTACCGTTGGTATTTGGTAATTTAAATTTGTCAGACAAAAGTCTTCATGGCTGACTTGCTTACTGGCTACCCTGGACAGGCTGCAGATTATATGTGAACTCAGCTGGAGACAGCTCTCTTAAATTCTGCAAAATTGCTCTCCGCTGAACTCTGCAAGGCAGCTGGGGAACTAACTAAAGCAAAATATGTACCTTCTCACCCCCGGGTAAAAATCTGAATGTGGGGAGTTGGTCATAGCACCAACCTAGTGTGTCTTCCAAACATTGAATTTAGGTGATTATTGCTCACCCTGACTTTGTAATATCTATGCCTATTTCCGTTTGCCTTAAAGAAAATCATGGTTGAACTCATTTGATGATAGTGTGTGTGTATAATTACAGTCAACCTTAAAATTGATCATACCTTCGAGGAATGAGAGAATATATTGAAATCAAGCTTTGGGAGGGTGGGGACTTTGGGAGTAAATCTTGGCCTGAAAGGAAGGAAATCTGGATTCTGGTTTTTGTTCAGCAGCTAACCAGCTTCATGACCTCGAGTGAGTCACTTATCTCTGGGGTCGTAGTTTCCTCTGCCATAAAATGATCTTTAAGGTCTTTTCCAGCTCTCAATAATTCATGATCCTTTCAGCTGTGTTGCAAAAGTATTTTCTTGCTGTTTTCTGCTCAGGTCAATGGGGTCCACCTTTTTTTCCTGGTACAGCAGGGTTTGTGCTTAACCTGTAGATTAACCAGGTTTCTGTTGGATCAAAGCCTTTTCTTTTCAGATTCTTAGTCTTCTATGCATCCTGTGACTTTTGACAATTTGTCTCTTCATTAGCACCTCGGGCAGAGGTGGATAAGAGTGATAAAATATGAGATTTAGGCAAGGTAGTGCTGTAGACTTCGTCCTGATGTTGAAAATGAGTTTCTTGGGGGATGTTATCTTTAGTTACTTAATTATACTTTCTGTGTCTCCAGGAACTAATCGAAGAAATGGCTTTGCAAACAGATCAACAGCAACATACATGTTTTCTAGGACTTCTCCCCTAGGAAGTTCATGGGCAGGAAATTTCATATCAGCATTCTTTTCTGCTGGGGTTGGCATAAATTCTGACTTGCTTTTAGACTGCTTCAAAGTATTTTTAGAGCCCTTTAGTTTAGTCCACTGTGAAGAACAACAAACGCTAATCCTGTGGTCATAGGCCAGGGTGGGAAAGAACTTGGGAGGTGGTACAGACCAGCCCTGCCTCCACCAGTGCTGAAATGTTTCCCCTCAGAGAAGCCTCTCATTCTCGCCTGTGGGTACTGATACTATTTTTTCTTTTCCTTGGTTGCATTTTTAAAACTTAACAACAACAACAACAACAACAAAACCCTCAAGTAGCTATGTTCCTTATAATGATACATAGAAAATACTTGGATCAGTCATTTGATTTTACAATAAGCTTGCAAATGGTTCACAGCAAGATTTTTTTTTACCAAGCTGTACACTTAATTTTGAACTGGGTTATGTTTTGTGAGGAGCTAATATAGAAAAAGGTGCTATTTAAAGAGATGGCAGTGAAAAAAATATGAACCTCTTGCTTTCTGACCTGCATACGCTATGTATTTTGATCAGATGAAATACCCCAATTCTGAAATGTTTCACCCTTGGCAAACTTTGTTCACATATATTTCATTCCCTTAATGTTAAATTATATGTAAGATCCCATAGCCACTAAGCTAACCATTTAAGCATGCTGACTTGTGCTGATGATTGTAGCATAGAAAATAATTAATTTTACAAATGCAACGTAATCATTATTCAGGGAAGTCTTATGAACCATCCAGAAATCAGATGGTATTTTCCCCAGGAAGCATTGTTACACGTGGTAGGTAAAATAATACAATAAAAGTTGTGCTTTACTCATAGAATGGAGAAAATTTGCTTCTGGGGAATAATCTAAGAAGTAAGATCTATAATATTGCAATTTGAAAAGAAATCTTAGCAACTAAAATATTACAACTGATTTGTAAATAACTTTAAAAAATAGACCATTCATGAGAGAGTCCTTATAATATTAAAATGTTACCTAAAAGTAAATTTTGATACCTAGGTATAAGCTGTTTGCTTAGAAGATATTTTAAATGGCTCCATTCTGGGCTTCAGTGAATATTTATCTTTACTAGGACTTTGTCAAATGCTTCAGGATATAAAATGGACCTATCCTAATGGGATAAAATATATCGGGGAGAATTACTAATTTAAATAAATAATTTAAAACCAGTTACATGCTAAATTGTGAGAGTTAAAAGAATCTAGAAAAAGAGAGTTTATCCTGACCTGGGCTGCACCTGATGATGAGAGGAAGTATAAGTGACTCCAGTGGTCTGTAAGAAGTCCTGCTCATCTCTTTGTGGAGGCTAAGACTCAAAACAGCCTTTTCTCAATGAGGAGCCTAAGACTCAGAGCTCAGTCACTTCCCCTTGATCACAAAGCTTCTTAGTGGGCTGCTTGCTTGGGAGATAAGAAGAGATTCGAGGTGGAAGGAATATTTTAAAAAGGCACCAAAGTAGGCTTAGCTGTGCTTTTCAGAAGTTAGTGAGTACTGTGTGTGTGCGGGCTTAGTTGTTCACTGTGTTCGACTCTTTGCAACTTCATGGACTGTAGCCCAGCAGGCTCCTCTGCCCACGGAATTTTCCAGGCAAGAATACTGGAGTGGGTTGCCATTTCCTACACCATGGGATCTTCCCGTGGGTGATGAGCTGATGGGAAATCTGTGCAGTACTGGAAATCTGATTTAAATATGAGGCACGACCCTTTTGAATACCGTTAAATACCTTTCTTGGTATTACAGGATGTGGTATATCTTAGGTGCTCAATTATCTGAACTGATGGTGTGTAGGAGAAATGTACCTTTTGCAATTTACTGTATAATACATAAATTATGTTGGTCATTGAGTTAAATGTTAGCATGAGCATGATTTTACAGATAAGCTGTAAGTATCATGAAGAGAATAACTTTTTAAACTCTATGAACAGAATAACTTTTTAAACTTTCGGTAATTTCTTTCCTCATTCTTCGATAATCAAAGTTGTAAGACTTTTTTTTTTTTTTTTTTTAAGTATTTACTTTTCCTTTGCTGTCTTGTCCTGTTAATTTTTGAAAGACCTGATTATGGCATTTATAAGGTACTGCCTGGCAACTTGAAAATTTTAGAAAGTGAGACATCTTTAGAATAAAAACCAATTTGCATTGTAAACTTGTGTTTTAATGTAACATCTGTGGAATTTTAATTTCTTTCTGAATAGGAACGGGATATTTCAAGTTGCCTTATTAAATAGGAAATGAAAACAGATTTCTGTATTCCAGTGTTATTCGAGGTTTTTAGAATACCTTTTCAAGGCCTCTGGGCCTGTGTTAAATTTCAGGTAGTGACCTTCAAAATTCATGGCTCATTTCTGTTTGGCATTAGAGCAAGTGTCTTTTGAGTTTTTTCCTTTGCCTTCAGGACCTTGTCTTTCTTCCACCTTCTGGTAAATTAATTACCAGAATATTCTGTCTCTTCTGAATATCAGCCCTGAGAAATCTGTCACTAGTCACTGAGACCTCCTCAGATTCCCTGAATTAGACTCTGGGTAAATCTGTGCTAGAGAACTTCAGTTTATATTGTAGATGTAGGAAGATAATTTTTTGACCTCGTGATTCCCTTTGCTAAAAGTTTATTTTTTATTACGTCTAAACTAATGAGCCAGTTTTTAAAGATCATTTAAATGTCTGTGATCATATGACACATTTACTCTGGAAAAACATAATTCACATTTTAAAAAGGTTATCCACTGTGTCTGCAAGAATTAAAGTCTTGATCTTAGGGCATTGCTAAACAGTTCAGGGCTGTGGTTTGGGGACATTATCTGGTTGACAGAGGTTTTCCTTAAGGATGTGATATCTTGCCTCTTATTTAATAACAAAACTGGAATTAGGAATCTTTTCCGCTTTAAGCTATTAACCAGAGCATCTTTTTTTTTTTTTTTTTAAGTAAATTGATCCTACAAAGGGAAAAAAAGAAACATGTATTGGGAGTATGGAATTTAAAGCCACAATCTATTAAAAAGCAGGATAATTTGCATCAAGGGAAAACACACAGCTATGTTGCTGCTGTTGTTCAGTCACTCAGTGGTGTCCAACTCTTTGCGGCTTCCTGGACTGCAACACGGCAGGCTTCCCTGTGCTTCACCATCTCCCAGAGCTTGCTCAAACTCATGTCCATTGAGTCGGTGATGCCATCCAACCATCTCCTTCTCTGTCGTCCCCTTCTTCTCCTGTCTTCAATCTTTCCAGCATCAGGGTCTTTTCTAATGAGTTGGCTCTTCGTATCAGGTTGCCAAAGTATTGGAGCTTCAGTCTCAGCATCAGTCCCTCCAGTGAATATTCAGAATTGATTTCCTTTAGGATTGACTGGTTTGTTCTGCTTGCAGTTCAAGGGGCTCTAAAGAGTCTTGTCCAACGCCACAGTTCAAAAGCATCAATTCTTTGGTGCTCCGCTTTCTTTATGGTCCAATTCTCACATCCATACATGACTACTAGAAAAAACCATAGCTTTGCCTATAAGCACCTTTGTCGGCAAAGTAACGTCTCTGCTTTTTAATACACTGTTTCAGTTGGTCATAGCTTTTCTTCCAAGGAGCAAAGCGTCTTTTAATTTCATGGCTGTAGTCACCATCTGCAGTGATTTTGGAGCCCAAGAAAATAAAATCTGTCACTGTTTCCATTGTTTCTCCATCTATTTGCCATAAATTGATGGGACTGGATGCTGTGATCTTTGTTTTTTGAATGTTGAGCTTTAAGCCAGCTTTTTCATTCTCCTCTTTCACCTTCATCAAGAGGCTCTTTAGTTCCTCTTCGCTTTCTGCCATAAGGGTGGTGCCATCTGCATATCTGATGTTATTGATATTTCTCCCTGCAATCTTGATTCCAGCTTGTGCTTCATACAGCCCGGCATTTCACATGATGTACTCTACATAGAAGTTAAATAAGCAGGGTGACAGTATAGTATACAGCTTTGACATATTCCTTTCCCAGTTTGGAACCTGTTGGTTGTTCCATGTCTAATTCTAACTGCTGCTTCTTGACCTGCATACAGGTTTCTCAGGAGGCAGGTAAGGTGGTCTGGTATTCCCATCTCTTGAAGAATTTTCCACAGTTTGTTGTGATCCACACAGTCAAAGGCTTTAGCATAGTCAGTGAAGCAGACTTCAATTCCTGAAGGAATTAATTCCTTCAATTCAAGAAGGAATTATCAATTCCTTCTTAATTCCTGGAATTATCTTGCTTTTTCTATCATTCATCGGATGTTGGCAATTTGATCTTTGGTTCCTCTGCCTTTTCTAAATCCAGCTTGAACATCTGGAAGTTCTTGGTTCACATACTGTTGAAGCCTGGCTTGGAGAATTTTGAGCATTACTTTGCTAGCATGTGAAATGAATGCAATTATGTAGTAGTTTGAACATTCTTTGGCATTGCCATTCTTTGGGATTGGAATGAAAACTGACCTTTTCCAGTCCTGTGGCTACTGCTGAGTTTTCCAAAATTGCTGGCATATTGAATGCAGCACTTGAACAGCATCATCTTTTGGGATTTGAAATAGCTCAACTGGAATTCCATCACCTCCACTACCTTTGTTCATAGTGATAGAACAACAGATAATCAAATTCAGCTAAATATGTTTTTGATTTTATACAAGCAGGACTTTGACCCACACGAGATTGGAAATAATGTAAACCTTTTACTGTGCCTCTATTGTAAAAGTATTATTTTCTGGCTATTTTGCCATATTTTAAGAATTAATGGAGAAGTTAAAGAAAGGAATAGGAAGAGTGCCTAGAGAACAAGGGTTTTTATAATGTAGATGAGAAATATGGCTCATCTCCACCTATGGAGGAGAAGGAAGAGGTGAGTTATTTTGGAACTATATCTTTACTTTGAGAAACTAAGCCAAGTCTCAACTGAAAAAAATATACAACATAAAAGCTGAAAATTATGTGTAAGAAGGAATCTTAATGTAAGTAGCTAAATGTTAGACTATTTTCATTATTTATTTTGCAAAAGTTGTTGAGCACTTACCATGTTGCTAGATGCCAAGATAAATAAGAAGTATTCCTATAGGCTTAAGGAACTGGAAGTCCACTACTAAAACCAGGTAAACAAATAATTACAGCTCAAGGTGGGCTTTATTCTGATTCATATGTGGCAGGCTGATGTTATGAATGTCCAGAAGACATGCCCCATTCTAAGTCAACCCAGATTTGGTACTCAGTCCTGTGTGAAATAAGCATGCTCACAAGGAAAGAGTGAGCAGTGGGCTTTGGAGGCATTTTTATGGGATGAAAGCAGACGAAGGGTGCAGAAAGCTGTGGATGTTTGGGAATGTTTTCCTAGGGTCTGGAAAGATGAGGAGGGGTTCTTCCACTGGAGAAAGATATTTCAGATAGAAAAACTCCATGTGCAAATGCATGAGTGCTTGAAAGAATACAGTACAGTAAATTCCCTACATGCAAACCTTCAAGTTTGAACTTTCAAAGATGCGAACATGTGTTCATATGTAATATCCAATTACATATATTGGTTTATTGGTTCACATGTCTGGTGTACAGTGTCGTGTGCACTCATCCTCTGCAAGTGGCTGGGTGTTTGTGTACTTTACTGTACCATACTGGATAGAGTACTGTAGTACAGTATCTTTATTTCAAGCCCAGGATGTCTAGAATCAAGCATAAAAACAGGGATGATACAGCTGGTATTGCTAAGATGCATCAACTGTTGTACTGTACTATTGTACTTTTCACGGTACTGTACTGTAAGATTAAAAATGTTTTCTTTATTTTTCATTTGTTGTTAATGTAATATTTGTGTGATAAGTATTCAAAACCTATCACAGTACAGTACTATCTGGCCAATTGTATTAGTTGAGTACCTGGGCTGACTTTGTTGGACTTATGAACAAATTGGATTTACATTTGCACTCTCAGAACAGAACATGTTCGCATATAGGGGACTTACTGTACTGGAAGGGAGAATTTTGTGTAGCTGAGGTATTAGATGTGAGGAAGTGGGTGGGGGGGTGCGGCGGGGCAGGGCTCAGAGGTAAGGCAGGCAGGTTAGATCAGGAAGCACTCTGACCTGAAGCCAGCAGTAACATCATTCCACTCCCTTACCCCACTGGCCTCTACCACCTACACCTATCTTTCCTTAAGTCCTTCTTCAATGCTCTTCCTTTCCCATTGCTGAAGTGCAGAAACTCCTCTTTTTTTCCTAAGACATTAATGAATCAAGAAATCCATTAATAATTCTCTGTCTCATTTGTACGTGAGCATTGCCAATTTTCATGTACAAATTTTTGGGGGGGATCAAGCTTAATTTTTCGCGAAGTGGTTAGCTGGCTGACCCAATACTGTTTATTGGGCACACGTACAGAAACAGCAAAACACCTCTTTACATTTATTCGTTATGATTACACGTGTGCTTCTCCAATCCTGCTGTAAATGATGTTAATTTAGAGGCAGTGACCTTCCATCGCCCTTTATGAAGTCTTGGTGTGTTTGCCCCTCATTGTCAGCACCCTGCCACGCTCTGCGTCTCCAGGACCCTCGGGAGCATCATCCGTGTCTGAATTGAGTAAGTGTAATGTTCGCCCAAGTCAGGGAGCTCAAGATGACCTAGAAAAATTCCTTCAGCTCTGGAGAATCCTTTTAGTCAATCTGGAGAGTTCTGGGGCCCGGAGTACGTCTTGAGTGGGTCTTGGAAAGCACAAAGTGGGTCTTGGAAAGCACATCTTTTGAAAAACGTTTTCATGTCAATGGGAAATGCAAAAGGAATGTAATGTATTCTGTGTGCAAGAACATTTTGTGAGTAGTGAAGTGTATATGTCATGGCATGGATGTCTCCTGGTACAAAACTTATATCCAACTTTGGTGTTCTCTGAATGCAGTCTAATCTGTTTTGAACTTGATAACCAATGAAGATCTCCCTTGTAGTGGCCACAGATCTGATTTAGTGTCTAGAATTTTGCAAAGTTTCTCCTTTATAGAAGGAGAATCAATGTTAGTGATAACCAATGTTGCTTTTCTTTTAAAACACAATAGATGTTTGCAATTTGTTCTAATTTTTTTTTCTGTTGAATTTTAGAGGAAGTTAAAAGATAATGAGTTTTCCAGGTTTTCAGATGGCACTCTGATAGAAGGCTTTAGTGTAACAGAAGCAGACATTTTTGGATGTCCTTATACTGATAATTTCCTTTACTAGAGGACTTATTTTAATCTTGTTTTAATTTCTGATTTGATAGCATCTTCTTTACAAATTGCCATTTTAGTCAAATTGAAGATTCTGAAATCTCTGACTCATTCACTTAATATTTGTTCTAAGATTATGACTCCATTATTAACAAGTAGATTAAATGTTGTTACTCACTCGTTGGTTTTTCCCAGTTTGAACATACTTACAACAGCAGTGTGGCCAGTGTACCAGAAAACAATGATTATTTAAAATAGGAAAGATAAAATGAACATTTATTGCCAATTTGGCTACTTAATGCAAATAGCACCCAGGTTTCCTTCTTACAGTAGAAGATGAATAGATATGTCAATAGGTAATGATGACTGGTGATTACATTAATGATCATAATATAATAATAATGACAAAACTTTATTAAGAACAGGAGACAGGTACCATATAGAGCATTTCTCATGCATCATCTCATTTAATTTTCCCAGTTCTTTGCTTTTTCATCTATCAGAGATTGGTAAAGATGTTTGGGCATAATTTTGTGAGTGATCTGATGAACTCATCGATGCATTTCCTAAAAACACTGTTACTCAAGCTTGAAACTTTAAAAGGGGCTGCTTTCACTGAAGATTTAAATTCTATAATTTTAGTTATAACATGGAAAATATGAAACTAGTTAAGCCTTTCTTATAATCCATGGCGCACAAAGGCAAAGTAATTTTAAACCCATACCAGCAAACTAAAAAGCCATTAAAGTTGAAACTGGAGTGTTAATTCAGTATCGTGGATAATGCCATTTTGTTGAAACAAGCATTACACAGAATGTTTTCATATATGTACGTGTCATATATGACAACCAAATTTCCTCACTCAGACTATTTCAGAACTTCATACAGCATGGCATAGCAACGTTTGACTTTTGCTTGAGAAGAGAGTATCATGTGCATATCAAGTCTACCTTTCCATGACTGCTTTGTATCTCTTTGTACGTGTGGACACAGATGGGCATCAAATACTCTTGCTAACTTGGTGAATTAAAAACAAAATTTAATTTTAAAGTTCTTACAAAGAGAGAATTTTTAGTTTCCCAGAATTTGGGGGGCACATCTGACTGCCCCTCTACCACCCCCAATAGGCTAAAGAAATGAATACAGTAGAAATAATACAAGGATGAATGGCTAAGTGCTGTGCTAATATAGGCACTATCTCATTGAATCCTGCAGCAACCCTGGGAGCCAGGTCGTCTTGTTATCCCTCTTTTGTAGATTAGGACTCCGAATCACGGACATATTGAGTAATGCTTCCCAAGGTCACATGACTAATGGCAAATGATTTTGAACTCGGGGACTTTCTTTTTTTTCCCCAAACTTTAAACTTTTTATTTTGTACTGGGGTATAGCCGAATAACAATGTTGTAGTGGTTTCTGTTGAAGGGTCTCAGCCATACATATACATGTATCCATTCTCCTCCAGACTCCCCTCCCATCCAGGCTGCCATATATTGAGTAGAGTTCTATGTGCTATACAGTAGGTCCTTGTTGGTTATCTATTTTGATTATAGAGTCTGTAATACCCCCACCAATAGCTTTATTTCTTTATTAATTCTGTAAATACATATGGTGTACTTTATGATGCAGGAGGTACCATGTCAGATGCTTCCCATTTATTATAATCTTTACAGCAATCTCAGCAGAGTGGCACTGTCGTCTGCCTTTGGTAAGCTAAGACGGCTCAAGGTCAGCCCCCACCTTAAAAGATACAAAGATTTAAAGACTCATTGTCAGGGTCAGTTTTAAAAGCAGAATTTAAAGCGATGTCTTCATTTTCTAGAACTTCAGGAGCTTGATTTATACTTTTCAAAGAAAAACAATCAACTTAGAGATCCTTTATTTATGCTGATTTTATAAAAAATAAAACCTTGAAAGATGTCATTAGAAAACATGCCTATTAAATTTTTTAAAGGCCACCATTGTATGTGAACCTTAACAAAGGATATGAAGTAAAAGCCTTGTGAAATGAAGTTTTCTACATTAGAAAAACATTTTTTGGTCAGCAAATTTTGTGGCAAATTTATCAGTGTGGTAAATATGTCATTTCCTAATAGGGCTATTTGGGAGAAGACTTGTTTACACTGGAGAACTGAAGGAAATGTAATCCAAATTACAGGGCATAATTGATTCTCATTGATATTCTTGTAGTACCCTCTGGCTTATATGCATCTCTAACATGATTATAAAAAAATTCTCTGTGTCACTATCTATATAATTTATGTAAGATTATTGACTATTAATATATCGAAAGCTCTGATACTAATAGGAATCCTAGGTGAGTATGTGTGTGTGAGTATACATGTGTGTATATAAGTATACACACACATAACCCTGTGTGTGACCCACAAATCCAACTAGAGTTCACTTGCTTTTGAACACTGAATTTTTATTTTGAATTACTGATACCACTCATGTTCAAATATGACTTTGCACAGAGCAGAAATTACTGCCTTGGGAGCAAACAATTTTTTAAGGTCTTTTTGAGTTTTCTTTTTTTGAGATATAGTCAACTTATGTTGTTCCTGCCTAGCTCAGTCGGTAAAGAACCTGCCTATGATGCTGGAGACCTGGATTCAATTCATGGGTCGGGAAGATCCCCTGGAGAAGAAAATGGCAACCCACTCCAATATTCTTGCTTAGAAAATCCCATGGACAGAGGAGCCTGGCAGGCTACAGTCCATAGGTCTGTAGTCTATCAGTCCATAGGTCAAGAGTTGGACACGACTTAGCACTATCTTTCTTTTCTTTTCTAGCTTATGTTAGTTTCTGATGTACAGCAAAGTGATTCAGTTATACATATATATATGTATATATATATGTATATACATATATATGTGTATATATATATGTATATACATATATATATTCATTTTCTTTTCCATTATATGTTATTACAATATATTGAACATAGTTTGTGCTACACAGTAGGACTTTGTTGTTTATTTTCTATATAGTAATTTGTATCTGCTAATCCCAAACTCCTAATTTATCTTTCCCCTACCCTGTTTCCTTGGGTAACTGTAAGTTTGTTTTCTACATCTGTGAGTCTCTTTCTACTTTGTAAGTAAATTCATTTGTATCATGTTTTAGATTCCACATATACATGTTCATTTGATCTGTCTTTCTCTGTTTCACTAACTTCACTTAGTATGATAATCTCTAGGTCCATCCGTATGAGTGCAGATTGCATTCTTTTTTATAGCTGAGTGGCATTCCATTGTAAACTCTTAATTCAACAAGATACATGCACCTCAGTGTTCATAGCAGCACTATTTACAATAATCAAGACATGGAAGCATCCTAAATGTCTATCAATACATGACTGGATAAAGATGTAATATTTAAGGTCTTTTAATTGATTACTTCTGCTTGAAGGATGATACATTGTGATGGAAAATATAAAGTTCAGAAAGGTTCTCCTCATGCTACATGTAAACGTTTCATGGAAAATTATTGTTTTGGTTTGGTTTTAGTCTGTTTCATTTAGCTATGACCTTCTCACCTGTTTCAGAACTCTTTATTGGTTACTTGCTAAATTCCAGAGGAGTCGGATGGTTAACTAGAGGGATGGAGTCCCTGATCTGGTGAAAATTGTGGGTTAGACAGACAGTTAACAAGTCATGATCCCAAATTGTGGTGAGGATGAAGGAAAAGACTTGTGACAGGCTGAGTCTCCAAGGTTGAGCAGGTCTTTGTCAGCTCGCAAAGGAAAGAGAGTCACGTGGATGCAGACGCTGCACAGAAACTGGAAGGTATGTAATATGGCGGTTACGTAAGGCTAGCCCGGGGGTACATAGGTCATTAGCTTGGACAGGCCAAAGGTCTCTTTTCATGTATGGATGTGAGAGTTGGCTGAGTGCCGAAGAATTGATGCTTTTGAACTGTGGTGCTGGAGAAGACCCTTGAGCATCCCTTGGATAGCAAGGAGATCAAACTAGTCAATCCTAAAGGAAATCAACCCTGAATACTCACTGGAAGGACTGATGCTGAAGCTGAAGCTCTGATACTTTGGCCACCTGATGTGAAGAGCCGACTCATTGAAAAAGACCCTAATGTTGGGAAAGATTGAGGGCAGGAGGAGAAGGGGGCAACAAAGGACGAGATAGTTGGATGGCATTACCAACTCAACGGACTTGAGTCTGAGCCAACTCCAGGAGATAGTAAAGGACAAGGAAGCCTAGCACAGCACAGTTTATGGGATCTCAAAGAGTTGGACATGATTTAAGGACTGAGCGACAACAAAGGAGATTCAGCCAGTGCCCTGGGGCACTCCTATATGAAAGAGAGAGAAGAAAGTGATAAAAAAAAGGCAGAAAAGTGGGAGAAGAACTGGAGAAAATTGCTAACCAACACTAGATTGTGGGCGGGTGGGTGCAAGTTTAAGGTCAAGGGTATAAGAGATTCAAGGTATATGTGGCTGTGTGTTTCAAGACAAGCCCTCTACAGAGTCATTGACTTCAGCAATTAAGTGGTCATTGGTGACTTTATCAAAAGCAGTATCATAATCCCTATTGTCTAGTGAATTTCTAGAATCTTCAGTTCAGTCACTCAGTTCATGTCCAACTCTCTGCAACCCCATGGACGCACGCCATGCTTCCCTGTCCATCACCAACTCCCGGAGCTTGCTCAAACTCATGTCCATTGAGTTGGTGGTGCCGTCTAACCATCTCATCCTCTGTTGTCCCCTTCTCCTCCTCCCTTCAGTCTTTCCCAGCATCAGGGTCTTTTCTAATGAGTCAGTTCTTCACATCAAGTGGCCAAAGTATTGGGCCTTCAGCTTCAGCATCAGTCTTTCCAATGAATATTTAGGACTGAATCTAGAATCTTAGAAGGGGAATTGACTGATAAGAAAGCTGTATAAAACTAGTCCCTTTTTCTAATGATAGTGAAACCACCATAGGCATCTTTCTTACCACCTTTAGGGTTACTAGTGAAGTCCCTGAGATGGAAAGGGAAAAGGAGGGGAGAAAGCCTTCTTCAAACTACTTCAAGGAAATGGATGGAGTACATAGGCTCATCTCGAATTTTTAAGTGGTAGGATTTATCTTAAGTAGCTTATAAACAAAATTACTCGGGTTGGTTGCTGATTAAGAAAATGCACACCAGCTTGTGGGAATGCCAGCGGTTTCTTAATTATTTAGCAGTAAAAGAGGTTTAATTCCTTGCCTGCTTTCAAGCTAATGGGGGCATAAAGGGAGGCTGAGTCAGGGTCCTGCAGACGCAGGAAGGTGAGGTGGCCTCCAGCCCCCAGTGTTCTGTTGTGAAGGCATTGATGAGAGTGATGGTTATGGAAAGATGTGTTTCTGTCTGTCTGTCCCTGTTTCTTTTGCTCATTCACTTGCCCTTGTTAACTTTCTGCTTCATTCTCCCGGGAGCAGAGATGACCTTCCAGGTTGCACACACCTGCTTTTTTGCTCACTAGCACATTTTTAGTCTGTTCCTTTACGAACTGGGAAATGCATATTTTCCCCAAAAAGGGAGGAGGGAGGAGGGAGCAAAAATTGGCAGAAGACCCTGCAAGAAAATGAGTTCGACAGATTTGTTCAGTTCTGGATTTCTGTCTTCCTGTTCCCTAAATCTGTCAGAAAAAGCTCAAGCCCTACCCCCACGATGAATAAAATCCCTAAGGCCACAGTCTGAAAAGAGGGAAGACACACATCATTTTCTCTCCAAATTGTCAGAGGAAGATCCATGCAGACAGAACCAAGACACAAATCATTATCTTCAAATTATTGGCGGGAAATCAAATTAATGCTAGAGGCTTTACGATGGGTGGGCTAATGTGGAGGAGGGAAAAAAATAATTGGAAAACACAGTGTCTCATGAATAATAAATAACGTAAAATCTAGTTGTAATTTAATCCGAATCCTACCACTGATGGATTGCTCATGACTAGCGGCGTGGCGTGCTTTTTGACCATTTCCTGAAATTTCACCTCTGAAATTTCACCTCTCTACCTAATGCTGTCTCTCCTGAAACATTTATCTTAGGATGTTTAATTGCTTGTTTACACTTGGTTGTCTCCAGTTAGGCCAGGAGCGCTGTGAAAGCTGAGAACAGGTGTACTGTGTTGTCAGTGCTCCACCCACAGTAGATGTTCCAGAAGGTTCCTTTGTGCATCAGAGAAAGTCAAGCCTTTTTTATTTCGCAGAGGTTGGTCTAGTGAGGGGTCCAGCTTTAGAACAGAAGCTGGACTAGTGGAGTTCTCTTTCCAGATGCCCTGACTCCATGCTTTGCTCTCTGCATTTGGGCTATGGCTGCTACCAGGGCTGGTAGAGTTTATCTCTTGCAGCAGGATGGAATGACCCCTTGACTGGAGTGGGGAGTGGTGGTCAGTGAACCCCCACTGCAAAGCCCGCCTCTGCACCAACACACAAGGACCTTAGCAACTTTTATATACTTTTTCCAGCCTTAACAACTGAGTAGGGTAATTATACCTACCTCCCTTGTCTGGTAATAAGACTCAAGATAATCACTATGAAACCACTTTATAAATGATGAAGGCAGTAGTTATAGTTGGGGTTGTAAGAGGGCAGAACAATAGCTGCAAATACTATACTTCATGTGCAACGTTTACTCTTGTCAAGGTGCCTTATATAGAGAAGGTTATAGATAGAAGAAAGATAGATACAGAGAAAATGAAAGTGAAAGTATTAGTCGCTCAGTCCTGTCTGACTCTGCAACTCCATGGACTGTAGCCCGCCAGAATTCTCTGTCCATGGGATTTTTCAAGCAAGAATACTGGAGTGGGTTGTCATTTCCTTCTCCCGGAGAGCTTTCCAACCCAGGGATCAAACCCAAATCTCCTGTGTTACAGGCAGATTCTTTACCATCTGAGCCACCAGGGAAGATAAAGAGAACGTTATAGATAAATAGATTATAGATAGATAGATATACATAGATGTAGTGTAAATTTTCTGGATCTTCAGAGTTTCTGCCCAATTCAAAGCCATATCCCCCAACCACATCCCAGTTTTCCCATCTCTCGTCCTGTGTACATGGGGTTAGCTGTGTGGCTGGTCACTGTGTTGCTTATCCTCTGCCCCACTACCCTCCCCACCCCTCCACCACCACCTTGCCTCCTGGCTTCCTGTGGTTGGGGATGCACTGGAGGCCTTCAACTAGACCTTCACTTTTTTTGCATTATTCTCTATTGGGACACTGCTTGTGTATCACATTTTTAAATAGAGCCTCCAGGGAAATGGAACCTTCAGGGGTTTTCAAGGTCAAATGGAGGGTGAGGTACCTCATTCTCCAGATACAGCCAGATAAGTTGGATGGTCAACACTGGACATAATTCAGGCTCTTTATGGGGGCGACTCCACCCCCACATGAAAGATGGTCGATGCCTCCATTAGCTCACATTCTGGTGGGACAGCTTACCTTTATGTGTGTGCTGTGTTGTACTGTACTGTGCTTAGTCACTCAGTTGTGTCCAACACTTTGGGACCCAATGGACTGGGCAGGCTCCTCTGTCCATGGGGGTTCTCCAGACAAGAATACTGGAGTGGGTTGCCATGCCGTCCTCCAGGGGATCCCGCCAACCTAGGGATTGAACCAAGGTCTGCCGCATTGTGGGTGAATTCTTTACCATCTGAGCCACCAGGGAAGCCCAAGAATACTAGAATGTGTAGCCTATCCTTTCTCTAGGGGATCTTCCCAACCCAGGAATCCAACTGGGCTCTCCTGCGTTACAGGTGGATCCTTTACCAGCTGAGCTACCAGGGAATCCCCATGTACTGTACTAACAGGTATCAAATAAGCTTATGAAAGCTCAGGGACTGAGAACCACTCATCTTCAGATAAGATATTGCATGTCTTTTATTCTTAGGATCTTAGGGAGGAGTGCTTAAGGCTGTCCACCTGAAAGATAGCCTGGAAAGTAAGGTTAAAATGAGTTGGTTGTCAATGGGTCTCTTGGTTTCGGACACTTGGAATGAAAAAATAGGATTACTATTACAGATGGAGGACAAAATAAGGAAGATAGTTCCTTTGGGAAGAATGAAATTCAGTTTCCATTGCGTAGGAGTAATATTGGAGGTTCAGAAAAAAACTGACTCTTTTTTTCCACTGAAAGAATAATCATATAGACCTTTTTTAAATTGTTGCCTTGAAAAAATTCTAAGGAGCATGTCAAATTCTACATTAAGAAGACAAGCGAAGGGTAGCATTACAGTGTCAGTGTTATCAAATTTCTAAAATTGAAAATACTTACTGTAAAGATATATAGAAAAATTTTTGCATAAATTCTGAAATAACGTGCATCTTCCCAAGTAAAAATATGTGCCAAGATTACTATAATCTCAAAATGATTGTTCTGAGTGAGCTTTCATGGTGGTTCTACTTCCTATGGTAAACAGAAGTAATTCAATCATTTATCAGACTTAGTCTCAGAATTAAGGGAGTATCCAGGAATATGCCCCTTGAGTAATACATGACTATTCTCCAAAAATAGCAAGAGAGAGGAAGAATAAAGATGGTTTATTATGTGGTAGGGAATGACTTGTCATTTTCTAATTTAATGTAAGTTTTTTATGTTATTAAACAGATTTCAGGTTGAATAGCCTTTCACCAGCTTGGTGCCTACCAGATTGTGTCAAATTAGTCACTAGTTAATGGAACAGCCTGGGATGTAGTTCACCGTGATGAGTTAGTTCTTGGCTCCACAGCTCTTTAGCTAGAGGGCATTTCTTGTCAACCTTTTTAAGACCAAGTTTAGTCTTAAAGCTTCTGCTACTGATTGATAGTAGCTAATGTCATTGTCTTTATGTATGAACATTAGGTGTCATAACCTTGCCACAAGGCTTAATGAAGCTATTTTGGTCATGCTGTTAACACTTCTGCTTTTAATACCAAGTGTCTGCATTATTGGCTGTATGAGTAAAGTCGGTTTATTTTTAATTTGTTGATAAGTTTTGTGCTGGTTGAGAACATTTATCTGAGTGTTCCTTCTCAGATTGTTCAAAGTGGTCATGATAGTGACATTATGAGTGTTTGTATGTGTGTACTTGTTAATTTCACTTACTTGGAGCCTCAGAAATGCACACTGACTACTTATCATTTGGACTCTCTGGAACATTCTTTGTGTTTATAAATAACCACCATCCTTGCTCATAATGTTGACAACTTACAGCAAGCAACCCTGATATTTTTGTTTCCTCTTCTGCACTGTTGCTGCTGCTCCTGCTAAGTTGCTTCAGTCGTATCCGACTCTGTGCAACCCAACAGACGACAACCCACCAGGCTCCCCCGTCCCTGGGATTCTCCAGGCAAGAACACTGGAGTGGGTTGCCATTTCCTTCTCCAGTGCATGAGGGTAAAAAGTGAAAGTGAAGTCCCTCAGTCGTGTCTGACTCTTAGCGACCCCGTGGACTGCAGCCTACCAGGCCCCTCCGTCCATGGGATTTTCCAGGCAAGAGCACTGGAGTGGGTGCCATCGCCTTCTCCGTCTTCTGCACTAGCTTTCAAAATTTGAAATGCTGTGTGAAGTGCTTGGGGACAAGGGATCTTCTCTTTACTCCTCCAGATCTATTCTAACCAACCAATGGGGTTACTTTGTCCTCTGTTTCTGGATGGATTTAGCCAATGAAATCCTTGGTAGAGAATCAATTTCTAGATTCCTAAAACATGAAACTCAGAAGTAATTTTTATTTCACCATTACTAGACAATCCATCATTTCATAAGTGAGAAAACTGAGGCCAGTATAAGGTGGATCGGTCAGGCAGTCCAGTCACTCAGTCATGCCCGACTCTTTGCAGCCCCATGGACTGCAGCACGCCAGGCTTCCCTGTCCATCACCAACTCTTGGAGCTAGTTCAGACTCATGTCCCTCAAGTCGGTGATGCCATCCCACCATCTCATCCTCTGTTATCCCCTTCTCCTCCTGCCTTCAATCTTCCCCAGCATCAGAGTCTTTTCCAATGAGTCCAATAAGATGGATAGTCTTGCTTTTAATTATTACATCTAGGTTTTCAGGGACATTTAGTACTTTGACCATAATCGTGAACAGAAAGTAAGTTATTTTACTTTGTGGAGAGGATGCTTTATAGAGCTTGATAGGATGACTATCATTAGTCAAGAAAGTAAAACAAGGTAAGAGTTACTATTTTAAAAAGTAATCAGTTGGAAGTAGCCCAGATGTCTACCAGCTGATGAATGGGTCCGTAAACTTTGGTATAACCATCTAAAATAATATCGTTCAGCCACAAAAAGAAATGAAGTTCTGATAATTTTACAACCTGGATGAATCTTGAGAACATTATGCTAAGTGAAAGAAGCCAGTCACAAAGGACCTTATAATCCATTTATATGAAGGTGTCTAAGGGAGGTAGACCTATAGAGGCAGAGAGTAGATCAGTAGATGGCCTAGGGTTGGATGGTAGAGTTGGGCTGAGGGTGATAAGGGAGGTGATGGCCAAGAGGTGCAGTTTCTTTTCAGATAAATTTTTATTGATTGCGGTGGGATTTCCCTAGCGGTCCAGTGGTTGAGACTTCATCTTCCAGTGCACAGGGTGTGGGTTTGATCCCCGGTTGGGGAGCAAAGATCCCACGTGTTGCGGCCAAAAAACCAAAACATAAAACAGAAGCAATAGTGTAACAAACTCAATAAAGACTTTAAAAGTGGTCATATCAAAAAATCTTTAAAAAAATAAAATTGATTGTGATAATGTGAGTACAACTCTGTGAATACAACAAAGTCTGTTGAATTGTATGCTTTAAATGGGTGAATTGCATAATGTGTGAATTACATCACAATAAAAGTATGAAAAAATGTCAGTGTCACTAGAAATAAGGAACAAACAAAACCAAAACTATAAACACACAAATATATGCATTATGAGTTTACTAAGACTCGCTTTCAGAATCTGAATTTTGAAAATAAATTTCTGATTATTATCATTACCAGGAAGTATGTAAATCCATGTCATCTACTTGTTAGTACATTTATAGAGTTTGTTTTCCCCTCCAGTTTATGAGGTTTTTATAAGTTTGCTGGTTTATGAGAAGAAAGATCCAAGTAGAACACTAGATTTTGATAATGCTTTTAAGACTTTTATTTCACGTGTTAGTTGAAATTTACTTTGGTTTTTTATATTTTGTGAGCTTTGGCAGTTCTTTCATATTGGAGGAGCATGTGTATAAATGCTGCAAGAGTTGAACCTTCTAAATGCTAAATGTGTTCATGTTGTGGATTTCAGATTCTGACAATAAACATTTTTGTAACTTACAGATTAATTTTTTTTTCCATCTGATCCAGTGGTAAAACTTATCCCTTGTACCATTCAGATTCAAGTTGACTATAATAGAAATCATTATTCAAACAGTAGAGTAGCACCAGTCTTTCAGTGGCACCTAAACTGAAAAGAGAATTAATAAAAGGGTTTTAATTACATGCTTGTCCGTTTGATAGGCAGTAAAAAAAAAAAAAAAGGAGAGTTTTGCCTTTGAAAAGTGAAAGGAGTCTATTTGGAAAAGGGGGTTGTCAATACAATTCCATGCATTGCTATCAGGAATTATTCTGAAAACTGTTGATGCATTAAACATAAGAGCCTTTGTTCGAACTCTTGCTCTAAAGGTGGCAACCTTACAATCTAAAAATACTCTGATTAGAAATAAAAGTATTACTTTAAATCATGTAAAATCACTGTTTCTCTTTATGAAATATCTGGAGTTTTGACATTCATTTGTAGCTAGTTTTGAAGATAAAAGTTATTTTATATTTAGTATCTTCTTTGGCTATGTCTTTTCTTTTTCCTGTGTGCAGCTAAAGTAGGTCATTCAGTTCAATTCAGTTGCGTTATGACTTTTCAGATGAACATTTTGAACTTAAGAAAAATTCTTTTAAAGCCAGTGATTAAGTACTTTCAAATGGTTATCATAGAGAGTTGTGGCAGAAATTGACATGTAAATCTTGAAACATAGCAGACTCTCAAATATATGATGAAGAAGTAGGGAAAGTGGAGGGGGGCTTTGTAGCTCCAAACCCTACCACCTCCCACTACTACTTTAACCAGAAAGCCCCAGAACGCCCCCTTCCTGAGATTTACTATGTGACTCAAGGAATAATCATCAGAGCCTATGGAGAGTGAAATTAAACTTTGTGATCTTTTGCAAACACCCAGACAGCATTCAAGTCTGGCATTGCCTGTAAGAAATAAAGAGCTTCCCTGGTGGCTCAGCAGTAGAGAATCTGCCTGTGATGCAGGAGCCACCGGAGACACAGGTTCGATCCCTGGAGGAGAAAATGGCAACCGACTCCAGTATTCTTGCCTGGAGAATCCCATGGACAGTGGAGCCTGGTGGGCTACAGTCCATGAGTCACAAAGCGTCAGACACGACTAAAGTGACTTAGCTTGCACACATGCGTGAGAAATAATGCTCCTGATGGTCCTTTTCTGAGGCATTAATCACCTCATTACCCAGGGAACCGACTGAGGTCTCCCTGTATCTCTAAGATGCCCTTGCTTATGGTCTCCTGCAGAATTTAATGTTGTAGAATTGGACGGGATGATGATGATGAAGATGACTGCCATGGAGATATTGATGTAATATCTCTTACAATGTCAGCACTCTGGGAAAACAAGGAACCGATTCTGTAGTAAGTGACCATGGATTTCCTTGGAGGCTGACAATGGCGGGATTATCAGTGTAGCCAGCATTCTTAGCACTTGAGCCAGTGTCTGAGAATGTAGAACAGTAATCCCTCTTCCGTATTAGGAGAGGGAAGCATTTATATTTGAAAATAGCAGTCCTTTCAAAGAATTTCTCTATGACATTTGCTCTGGGATGGACTCTTTTTATCATATAACTCGAGTGCCTTTCTGGGTAACACGTCTTCTGTTATTAAAGCATTGTTTTGGATACCCTTTAATGAACGTATTACCTGCATCCTAATATCTGGGTGTTATATTGTATAGATTCTCAATTGTGATGCCTAATAGAGTTGAGACCCTGGTTTGGTCTTGGCTTAGATCTTATCATGTCTCTGAACAGTTAAGTGTCAACAGGAGATAAATCCCTTAGTGGCTGAGTTTCCGGCTCCCCTCCCAAGAGCTCCGTTTCTGAGCGGGACTGAGGAGTGTTGAAATGAGCTACAAACGGAGGTCAGTATAATTTATAGTTTTTTACTAGCCACCAAGCATAGCACTTGAGTTGTAGCACAACACCATTTGTGACGTTCATGGGTCTGAAAAATCTATAATGGTAGGCAACTGCTAACCAAGAAGGGACCTGAAAATTCATGGTCTTGAACAGAACAAGCCCAGGGAGTAGGAAACAGCAGAGGCAAGTTCATCACGAAACTAAGGAAGTTGGACGTTCAAGGCTCCTCACTTTTAGGCCCTGAGTGGAACTTATAGGGGGTCATTCCAAAGTGTCCTCTGAGGGGATGAGAAGCTAGGTTGTCATCTGAATACATTTCTGGTAAATGGTTTGAAGAAAAGGAAAAGAATAAATGAATATGGTAACCATGCCAGAAATATTCAGAAACCTGAAGCCCTGTTTAACAAAAACACATAGTATAAGATAAAGTGAATATTTACTTAACATGAGAAAAATAAATCTCCAAAATTACTGGAGCCTTGAGAGATTCAGGTCTCTTTCTTCTGAGATGTGTCAGAACTAGGGGAAGTGGCCCTATTTGTTCCTGTTTTTCTACTTTAGGCTTCCCTGGTGGCTCAGACAGTGAAGAATCAGCCTACGATGCAGGAGACCTGGGTTCGATCCCGGGGTGGGGAAGATCCTCTGGAGGAGGGCATGGCAACCCACTCCAGTATTCTTGCCTAGGGAATCCCATGGACAGAGGAGCCTGGCGGGCTACAGTCCAGGACGGTCATCGCAAAGAATCAGACTCAACTGAGCAACTAACACTTTCACTTTCTACTTTAGTTTCTAAATGTTTTCTTCTTTCGTTTCTTTTCTTTCTTCCTTTCTTGCTTTCCTCCTTTCTTTTTTTCACTTCCTTCCTTCCTTCCTCTCTCTTCCTCTCTTTCACCCCTCCTTTCTTATTTTCTTCTTCATTATGCTCTGGTGTATCCCCATAAGCTCTGGCTGGTATTTCATGGAAAAATTTCTCGCTTAGGAAGCCAGTGAAAGGAAAAGTCTGGGGCAAACTACTCTAATGCCCAGAGATCACTTCCATACAATCCCCAGATTCAGAAGCGAGTCTCCTTTTGAGACAGGAGGGAAACAATCCCGCTCCCTTCTCCCTCCCGCTCTTTACAGAATTCTTAGTTTTAAGAGATTTCCAGATGTTTCTCATCCAGACATGTCTAGAGAAATAAATGAAAGACAGCATATATTTTAACTTGTTTTGGCTGTTAACGCCTCTCAGGCAGGCAATAAATATTATATTACTTTTTCCTTTGCCCAAGTCCATCTTAATGATAGCATACCTTGGGGCTGGTGGTAGGCAGTCTAATGTGTTGTTAGTAATTTTTGAAGATTGGAGAATATCAGTGATTACCAATAATAATAGGAGTCTCCTTTAGGAAGAAAATGTAGAAAAACCCATTAATGCTTTTTGAAGCGAGAAAGAGGATAGTTTTGTCTACAAATCCAGGGACGTGTAGCTTAAGTGGTGTGAAGTTTTATACATACACAATTCCGCTGTCAGATCTGTCCTAGCCAAGGGAATTTGTCTCAGTAGACACCCCACTGCAGATCATTACTGGGTTCAGGCTGCACTTTATGGCTTTCTGAAGCTATAGGCCTCCTGCTGGCTTCTAGCTTTGCATGTAGATGAGAAAGGAACCCTTGTGAAAGTTTTTATTAGGATGTTTTAATGATGCTTTCCTGTTCCATCATGGGGGAGAGGCATCTGCCAGAGTGCTGGGTGTGCGCCCCCGTAAATAACTTGTCAGAGGTTCCCATTTCTATTTATTTCAGATGAGAAGGACTGCTTCTCCTTCCACCCACCCACCCCCCAAATAATGGGATGTCCTTCTGCCCTTGGTCCACATACTCCCTCCCTAGTTGTTGGGTCCTGAATCCCTGCCCACTTTTCTTTTTTTTTTTTTGACATCAAATAGTGACTGGGTTATGTGTTAGTTGTTCAGTCGTGTCCGACTCTTTGCAACCCCATGGACTGTAGCCCTCCAGGCTCCTCTGTCCATGAAATTCTCCAGGCAAAAACACTGTGGAATGGGTAGCCATTCCCTCCTTCATGGGATCTTCCTGACCCAGGGTTTGAACCTGGGTCTCCTGCATTATAGGCAGATTCTTTACCATCTGAGCCACTTACAGTAGTAATAAAATATCCAGTAGAATGGTTGAGATTCAAAATGTAGGAAAAGTAGTGTCAACATTGCTATTGCCCTATAACAATTCGAGGGTGTGATTTTTGTCCAAATCCTTTTTCATGAAACAAATGGAATTTTACAAAGCTATATGCTTTTATTTTGTAGAAAATCACCATTGAAATGACTGACTTAAAAGGGAATGGCTACTTTTTAAAGCACTGCGTTTTTTGTTTTGTTTTGTTTTTATGATATTGTAATATAGTCTGAACAATTTGAGAGCCTGTTAGGCTTTTATGAAATGTGAATTTCACAATTAGTGGTGCTCCATTCTATGTTTTGCTTAATGTTTTATCATTAAAATTTGGAAAGTTTTCATATACTCAGCCACCTGGTTTCATGTGAATGTGGTATCTGTTTGCATCGTTCACTGCCTGGTGTGGGTTACCTGATTGACAGTATTGAGGGCTGTATTAAAGATAGTTTTATAATTTAAAGAAAGCCTCAGAATTATAAGAATTTTCATCTGTAGTCTGCTATAAAAACAATGAAGGCACACAAAACTGAGACTCCATTGTTGACTCAAGTTGAATATATTAGATTATAAATTGTGGTCAATTAGTTGCATGTTCTGTAGTTTTAGGTGAAAACATTGCTAGATCCTTTCATTTAGTGGACAAGTGCATGAAGAGTTGCCAGGAGCCTACCCTATTCTATTCTGTTCCCTTCCTTATGAAACAATGTTAGCCACTTTTTTAAAATTAAAAGAGAAATAAATGGCTAGAAAAAAAGATTGAATATCTCACAAATCTATTGCAAGAAACAAAGCTGCTCGTTGCAGCTGTCTGCAAAATTTAAAGACAGGAACAAACCAAATGACTATTAAGGTGGGGGCTGGTTGAATAGATTATAGTACATGCATCTGAGCAAGTCCTTTGTGACTATAAAAGGGATGAGGGCTGTCTATAAATTTCTGTGGAGAGATCTCTTGAATAAAAGAAGTGGAAACAGCACAGCCCAGGGAAGTATACTTAAATAAATAGTGCTACTGCTTATCTAAGAGGGCATGGGGGTGATTTATGTATTTGACTCCAAAAATGTGTCCATATTTTACATAAGTATAAAACAAAGTCCCTAAAATGAAAGCAACTCTTTTACAAGAAATAAACGAACTCATTGTGTATCTAGTTGCTGCTCTAACCAGTCACAGACGAATCATTTCAAAGGACACAAAACCGCAGAAGTCTGACTCTACAGCCTCAGCTGATTATACTCTAACATCTTAAAGGAAAAAAAACAGAGGCAAAAGAAATTTTCAGTGTTCTCACAATCTTATTTAGTAGCAATGTTAGTTTGGAAACTGTTGTGCATATTATTATGGGTCTAGCAAATAAGGGACCATGTTTTTGATCAGAAGGAAGATAGAGGTGTGAGATCAGTATGATTGTATAAAAAGTCCTGACACTCTGAGTTTAGTCAGAAATATCGAAATGAATTTATTTTTTTAAAGATCTTTTAATTTTAAATCTATATTTTAATTGAAGGATAATTGCTTTACAGAATTGTGTTGGTTTCTGCCAAACAACAACAAGTATCAGCCATAGGCATACATATGTCCCCTCCCTCTTGAACCTCCCTCCCATCTCCCTCCCCATCTCACCCCTCTAGGTTGTCACAGAGACCCTGTTTGAGTTCCCTGAGTCATGCAGCAAATTCCTATTGGCTGTCTTTTTTATATATGGAAATGTAAGTTTCCATGTTACTCTCTTCATACATCCCACCCTCTCCTTCCTCACCCAATACTGTGTCCATAAGTCTGTTCTCTATGTCTGTGTCTCCATTGCTGCCTTGCAAATAATTTCATCAGTACTGTCTTTCTAGATCTACATATATGCATTAGTATACGATAATTGTTTTGATGTAGACCATTTATAAAGTCTTATTTGAATTTGTTACAATATTACTTCTGTTTTATGTTTTGGTTTTTTGGCCGTGGGGCATGTGGGGTCTTAGCTCCCCAGCTAGAAATTGAACCTGCACCCCCTGCATTGGAAGGCAAAATCTTAGCCACTGGACAGCCAAGGAAGTCCCCACATGAATTTATTTTTAAAATGCTGATTTCTTAAATTCATCCTTTAAAAGTACCTAAAAACAATGATCATCCATCTAAGTAGCCAAGAGTACACTGGAGTCCACACTGAGGTTTACTGGAAGGAACCACTTTGAAGGAATGGCTGATTTCACATGTATGGCAAGAAGTTAACTGAAAAAAATGCACAACTTAATAGTTGAGAATTATGTTTTAGTCAGTGGATATACTGAGGACTTAAGCCGTTGTCTAGTCAAAGCTATGGTTTTCCCAGTAGTCATGTATGGATGTGAGAGTTGGACCATAAACAAGGCTGAGTGCCAAAGGATTGATGCTTTCAAAACCTGTGGTGTTGGAGAAGACTCTTGAGAGTCCCTTGGACTGCAAGGAGATCCAACCAGTCAATCCTAAAAGAAATCAACCCTGAATATTCATTGGAAGGACTGATGCTGTAGCTGAAGCTCCAATACTTTGGCCACCTGATTCGAAGAACTGACTCACTGGAAAAGACCCTGATGCTGGGAAAGATTGAGGGCAGGAGGAGAAGTGGGTGACAGAGGATAAGATGTTTGGATGGCATCACCAACTCGATGGACATGAATCTGAGCAAACTCTGGGAGATAGTGAAGGACAGGGAAACCTGGCATGCTGCAGTCCATGGGGTCCCAAAGAATTGGACACGACTGAGCAATTGAACTGAACTGATGGGCCTGGGAGACAGCATCTTAGATATTAATAGCTCTTAGGGGCAGTCGTGGAGAGGTAAGGGAGGAGCCAGGATAGTTTTTCCATCAAAAACCAGGTAATTGAAACAACAAAAGATTACGTTAATTAAAGAAAACCAGGCATCTGAAGTTAATGAATTTAGCGCTTTTCTACGTATGGGAAGATGCAAGAGTCTGAGCTCATTGAAATCATTCCTTGCCTATGCACCTCAGTTATCTAAGGCTAGTATCCTGGTTTCCTCCATCCTGACTGTCCTCTGGGTACACAGCTGGGGCTGCTTTTGTTTATTGACATGGTAGATGACATTCTTTGTCCACAGATATTTGAGATGACTTGGAATATCTTGTTGCACTACCACACAGCAACATAACTATCAACGATTACTGGTCTTATCAGAAAGTCTCTCCAAGTTGGGCCAGCTTAGGCATGAACAAGATTATGGATTGCAGTGGAGATGGGGGGAAACTAACCTGTTTTGGTCACTGATTTGAAAATGTTAAATAAAGGAAAATAATAAAGAATTTATCTTATTTTTTTCTGTAAGGCTTCATTTCATGGTAATTCTATATATGAATAGGTGACGAGAGTAAGTTCCTTTTTATGGAAGTATGGCAGCTAATACGTGAAAAAGGAATTATGGGACTCTTTTACCATTTGCATCCTTATTGAAATAGTGTTTTTAAGACAAAGATTACCAATCGCTAAAAGAAAGAAAATCTGTTATTTCCTTCTCAGAGGAGTACACGACACCATCTGTGAACTAATCTCCCCTGACCAAAAAAAAAAATTAATAAGCCTGGATTTGATCAAGCTTCCAGATCTGTCAGCTTGTAAGAAACACAGGGGTCAGAGGATCATGTTACATGACGTTATAGAAGTACCACCAGCAAGATCTAGATTGTGGGGAAGTGCTGTAGGCCAAATGATCTGGTTTCTTCAACAAAAGCAGAAAACTTGAAAGGGAAATGGGGATGGAGACCTTATGAATTAGGTTAGTCCTTTCAGCCAGCCTTACTGAAATCTGATTCAAACGCGTTTGTATGTGTGCAGGCTTATAATAGATATACAAATACATATAAAATCTGTATGTGAAATACACATCTACATGCAAATGTTTATGTATATATAGTGGCACTAGTGGTAAATAGACTGCCTGCCAATTCAGAAGACATAAGAGACATGGGTTCAATCCCTGAGTTGGGAAGATTCCCTGGAGAAAGAAGTGGAAACTCACTCCAGTATTCTTTTTTTTTAATTTATTTATTTATTTTAATTGGAGGCTAATTTGGTTCAGTTCAGTTCGGTCGCTCAGTCGTGTCCAACTCTTTGCGACCCCATGGACTGCAGCACACCAGGCCTCCCTGTCCATCACCAACTCCCAGAGTTTACTCAAACTCATGTCCATTGAGTGGGTGATGCCATCCAACCATCTCATCCTCTGTCATCCCCTTCTTCTCCTGCCTTCAGTCTTTCCCAGCATCAGTGTCTTTTCAAATGAGTCAGTTCTTCACATCAGGTGGCCAAAGTATTGGGGTTTCAGCTTCAACATCAGTCCTTCCAGTGGATATTCAGGACTGATTTCCTATAGGGTGGACTGGCTGGATCTCCTTGTAGTCCAAGGAACTCTCAAGAGTCTTCTCCAACACCACAGTTCAAAAGCATCAATTCTTCAGTGCTCAGCTGTCTTTATAGTCCAACTCTCACATCCATACATGACTACTGGAAAAACCATAGCTTTGACTAGATGGACCTTTGTTGGCAAAGTAATGTCTCTACTTTTTAATATGCTGTCTAGGATGGTCATACTTTTCTTCCAAGGAGCAAGAGTCTTTTAATTTCATGGCTGCAATCACCATCTGCAGTGATTTTGGAGCCCAGAAAAATAGTCTGCCACTGTTTCCACTGTTTCTCCACCTATTTGCCATGAAGTGATGGGACCAGATGCCATGATCTTAGTTTTCTGAATGTTGAGCTTTAAGTCAACTTTTTCACTCTCTTTCACTCTCATCAAGAGGCTAATTTCATCAAGGAGGCTAATTACTTTACACTATTGTAGTGGTTTTTGCTATATATTGACATGAATCAGCCATGGGTGTATATGTGTCCCCCATCCTGAACCCCCCTCCCACCTTCCTCCCCATCCCATCACTCAGGGTCATCCCAGTGCACTGGCCCTGAGCACCCTGTCTCATGTATCGAACCTGGACTGGCGATCTATTTCACATATAGTAATATACATGTTTCAATGCTATTCTCTCAAATCATCCCACCCTCGCCTTCTCCCACTCCAGTATTTTTGCCTTGAGAATCCGATGGACAGAGGAGCCTGTCAAGCTACTGTCCATAGCGTCAAAAAGAGTCAGACACAACTGAAGCAAGTTGGTAGTACGTACGCATAGGTATATATATATATGTACATGACAGGGAAATTTGCTTCCTAACTGAGTATTTTTATATATGATGCATATTAATATCTTTACAAACTATTTAATAGTTATCGAAAAATTAAAGTCATACTAACTTGATGATTATGAATGAAGTCGATGACTAAATTTTAGAATTTTCGACATCATGTAAGATATTTTGTTTAGGCTGTCATAACAAAATACTACAGACTGGGAGGCTTCAGCAACAGAAACTTACTTTCTCATAGTTCTCCAGGCCAAGATCAAGGTCTTGACCGGCTTAGTTTCTACTGAGACTTTTCTCCCTGGCTTGCAGGCGGCCACCCTTGTGCTGTGTCCTTGCATGTTCTTTCTGCTGTGTATATGCCTGTCTGTATCCAAATTTCCTGTAATTATAAGGACTCCAGTCATACTAGATAAGTATGTCTTATCAGTTTGTTTTACCTTCATGACTTCTTTAAAGGTCTTATCTCCAAATACAGTCATTATTTCTATCAAAGGTACTGAGGGTTAGAGCTTCAACTTATGAATTTGGGGGTTGAGGACAAAATTCAACTCACCCCAGAATATGTTTTAATGATCTGAGGTGAGAGATTTTTATCTTTAAGTTCAAAAAACAAGTTAGCTAGTTTCAGTGATCTATTATATATATGTGTGTGTGTGTATGTGTATGTGTGTGTATTCTTTTTCATAATCTTTTATAGTTTATTATAGGATATCGATTATAGTTCCCTGTTCTATAGAGTAGAACCTCGTTTTTTATTTTAGATATGGCATTGCAAGGAAAAGCGCATCTTAATTACATGTTGTAACTCTTTCTTTGACTTGCTTTTCATTCTTTTTGTTCTTATAACCATACAGAATGGCCTGCCTCAGAGAATCCTGCCCCTCTGCCAGACTGTTAAACTGAACTGCCTTTGTTCAAAACCCTGTCCACCTGTAGATGGCAGGAAGGAAGAAATTAACACATCCCCTGCCTGAGGCTTGCCATTATAAGAGATATTTGCAAGATTAATGGCCTTTTTGGGCTTCTTTAATACCTCAGTTGGTAGAGAATCCACCTGCAATGCAGGAGTCTGCCTACAATGCAGGAGTCTGCCTACAATGCAGGAAACCTGGGTTCAGTTCATGGATCAGGAAGATCCCCTGGAGAAGGAAATTGCAACCCACTCCAGTATTCTTGCCTGGGACATCCCATGGACAGAGGAGCCTGCAGTCCATGGGGTTGCAAGAGTCTGACACGACTCAGTGGCTAAACCACAATGGCTTTTTTATTCTGTTTCCTTACCTCCCCCAATCCCTGTTCTATAAAAGAACCTGGCATCCAGACCTGGATAAGATGGTTATTTTGAAACATTAGTGTGCCATGTTTTGAACAGTTGCCATAAATTTGTCTTCCTTGCCTCAACACCTCACCTCCAATTCACTGGTGAGCATAGCAAGCTTGGACTTGTAACAATAGTAGCTTCTATCTACTAATCCCAAGCCCTCCCCCTACCTTCCCCTTTGGTAATCATAAATTTGTTTTCTATATCTGTGCTGCTGCTGCTGCTAAGTCGCTTCAGTCGTGTCCAACTCTGTGTGACTCCGTGAACAGCAGCCCACCAGGTATCTCGGTCCGCGGGACTCTCCAGGCAAGAATACGGGAGTGGGTTGCCATTTCCTTCTCCCATATCCTATATCCTATATCTGTGAGTCTATTCTGTTTTGTAAATAAGTTCATTTGTATCATATTTTAGATTTCACATATAAGCGATATCATATGATATTAGTCTTGCTCTGTCATACTGAGTATGACAATCTCTAGGTCCATCCATGTTGCTGCAAATGGCATTATTTCATTCTTTTTAAGGCTGAGTAGTATTCCATTGTATATATATATATACCACATCTTTATCCACTCATCCATTGATGGACACTTAGGTTGCTTCCATGTCTTTGCTATTTTAAGTAATACTGTATGTAAGTGCTGTATTTAAGTAATACTGCTGTAAACATTGGTATGCCTGTATCTTTTCGAATTAGAGCTTTCCCCAGATATATGCCCAGGAATGTGAATGCTGAATCATATGTCAACTGTGGTTTTTTTAAGGAACCTCATACTGTTTTCCACAGTGGCTATACCAATTTCCATTCCCACTGACAGTGTAGGGGCATTCCTTTTTCTTCACACCATCTTCAGCATTTATTATTTCAATGACCTGTTTCTTGATATCCAAAAAGCAGAAGCCCATGGAGAACACCTAGCCACTGAGGCATGGTACATAGTTTCACTTCCAGTCATTTGACAGTTTCTTCTTTGTTGCCATGCTGGTTCCCTTCTCTTTTCTTTTGATACTTTGGTAACACTGAAGTTAGAGCATCATCTAATCACATGAAAACAGTTCTCTACAGTTTTTGGAATTTTCTTCCCTTTGCAGACCCTACAGTAAGACCCTGTAGGAAGAGGCAAACCATTAAATATGATGTTAACTTTTTTCATTTAAATTAACTTGAGAAAGAATGTTCCTTATAGTTCACGTCTGTAGCCTTTTTTTTTTTAATTGGAAGATAATTGCTTTACAGTGTTACACTGGTTTCTACTGTACACCAATGTGAATCAGGCATAACTGTATATATGTATATATCCCCTCCCTCTGGAGCCTCCCTCCCAGCCACCCCCCATCCTGTAGGCTTTTTAATGCAATGAGCTCTGAGAAGTTTGAATACAATTTTTCATTCGCTATTGTTACAGCCTAAATATAAACTAACATTCAGGTAATGACTTCTCTCCCTTTATCTGTTTAATTACGAGTTTGATATACATATTGATACCATGTCTCTCTTAGTCATACATCCCTTACACAAATTACTTTCCATGTGTAGTCAATTGAAAATGGAAATTATGACTTGTCTAATTACTTTTTCATTTCTTCATTGTTCCTTTTGGAAAAGTAGCACTGGGAAACGGAAATGATTTTCCTAGTGAAATATTAAATTATGATGGGGAAAAAAAACTTGCTTTAAGCTTCATAGATTGGTTTTTCCAGAATGCCAGACAGTTATCACTGATTATATTAGGGTTATTATGGATGGCATTGTGATTCCTTAAGAAAGTGTTCACATTTTTTGAGACACATACCAGTGGTATCAGGATTTTCTTTAAAACACTTAAGCAGAGACAACAAAAGAGATCAAAGATACACATATGGCAAAATTCTGATAATTGTCCACTCTGGGTAACTGGTGTGAGTTCATTGTGCAGTCTCTCTCTTTTTGTGTATTTTACAGCTCTTCCCAGCAAAAAGTTAGTGTCATGACATAATTAGCATTACTACATAGTGACTTCATAGACAAATATATACCAGTAAGTATTAATATTTGCCACGTTGATTCCAACAGTTTATTTTCCTAGAGATAGAGGCATTCCTAGCAGGCCTAGTATACACAGTGTGCTGGGAAATGTACTCATTAAGAATCTTGTATCAAAGGAAGGTCAAAATTCTACCGTTAGTAGGAAGCATTTTTGAGTATGGCTCATTTTCAGCAAAAGATTAAATAATTTTGCTTTCTTTAAAAATCTTGGGCACTAAAAATCATAATTTTTCAGACATTCCTACTAAGTATTAGGATGATTCTAACTGAGAATCTGTCACCTTACATGCAATTCCATCTGTTTACCTTATAGATGTCATTTCTTAGGCTGAGCAGACATTTTTAGTTGCAAGCATGATATTATTGACTATAGAGATGTCATCCTATTAATTATGCAAGGGTTATATTTAGTGTATTTGGTATCTTCCCAAGGTCATTTTGATACTCCTCACGTAATATCTAGTTTTACCACATCTTAAAAGTTTTGAAAGATCCTTGCTCAGTGTCATGTTAGCTCTATTTTACTTTCCACTACAATGAAACAGCCCGACTACCCTGACATATTAGGACATCTGTCAGATAAAAGCTTATATGAGCTAAAGACATTTAATGATAGTTTAGTATTATGCTTAGAAGGACTTAATCGCTGCATCAGAACCTTGTAAAAGCTACCTTGAGAAAAAGCGTTTATGAGATGCTGTTCAGAGTTATCTATTTTTTTAAAATAATATGTATAAGATGTAGAAGTGAGAAAGAAAAATTGAAAGAATTGTCTTTTCATTTCATAGCATGGATTAATTGGGCTTTCCAGGTGGCTCAGTGGATAAAGAATTTGCATGCAATGCAAGAGCCACAGGATCCCTGGGTCTGGAAGATTCCCTGGAGAAGGGCATGGCAACCCACTCCAGTATTCTTGCCTGAAGAATCCCATGGACAGAGGAGCCTGGCGGGCTACAGTCCATAGGGTCGCAAAAAGCCAGTCACAACTGAAGTGACTGAGCACATGGATTAATTTGGGAATACACCTGCGTAGGTGATGTATGTTTTAGTTAAAATTTAAAAAAAGAATGATTTTTCCTTTGTAGTAGCCCTTATCAAGACTGAACTAACTTAATGACCATAGGTGAAAGAAGCAAATTTAAGTATCCTCTTGAGCTAAAACTTACTGCTATCTTAGGAATTTTCTAGGCGGCACTTCTGCGTTGCAAGAAGAGAGCTTTCAGGCATCCCCAGGGGCCTCTCCTTGTCAAGTGGACCATCTGGGGGTGGGAATGGGAGAGCTATTTCAGGGCCAGATGAGTCCCTGCAGAGCGACAAAAGTGAAAAAGACACTATGTCTCTCCTGTGGAGTTGGCTTGTTCCTCTTTTCAACATTCTTAAATAGAAAAAAAAAAAAAACTTTACTGAAATATGGTAAGTATTAAGGAAGCACCTACTTGAAATCTAGAGCTGCAGCCTATTAGTTCTGTGGTCTGTTACTTAACCTCTGTGAGACTTGATTCCCTTATCAGGAATGGGATAAAGTTACATTACAGGAATTGTTCTACGAGTCAAGAGAATAGAAAGTGACTGCTTTAGTGCCTGAGACACTGAGGCTAGGATGTCATATTTAAGAAATGACAGCAGCTACTTATGTGACCAGGGCTTCCCTGGTGGCTCAGTCGGTAAAGAATTCACCTGCAATGCAGGAGAAAGAAGGGAAGCAAGTTTGATCCCTGGGAGAGGAAGGTCCCCTAGAGAAGGAAATGGCAACTCACTCAAGTATTCTTGCCTAAGAAATTCCATGGACAGAGGAATCTGGCAGGCTACAGTCCATGGAATCGCAAAGAGTCAGACATGACTCAGCGACTATACCACCACCACTTACGTGAATGGAGAAGGATTGGATGGAGTAAAACTAAGACGATTCAATCTGATTAAGGTTTTTAACTATGTTCTATCAGCAATAACGAAATCTCTGTATTTTTATTTCACCCCATGCCGTGTATTTAATGGGCTTCACTGGTGGCGCAGATGGTAGAGAATCCGCCTCCAATGCAGGAGACCAAGGTTCTATCCCTGGATTGGGAAGATCCCCTGGAGAAGGAAACGGCAACCCACTCCAGTATTCTTGCCTGGAGAATTTCATGGGCAGAGGAGCCTGATGGGCTACAGTTCATGGGGTCGCAGAGTCCGACAGGGCTGAGCGACTTAACACTTTCACTTTCATGTACTTAACATAGAGACACTATCTATGATGATGTGTTAATCATATTGTTATTAATACTATTATCTCCATGAGCTCTTGTCAAAATAATACCGCATAAATAACAGACCCCTGTAAAACTCTGGAGCAGACGCAGCAATCATTATTCCTGTTCATGGATCTGTGGACTGGGAACGGCTCAGATGCTCCAGGATGGTATTGGATATAAGCTGCAGGCTGAGTTTCCCTCTGCTCCACATTCCCACCCTCCTGTTGGTAGCCAGATCATGTACCTTTGCAAGGTGATGGTGTCCACCGAGAAGGCAAAACCCCCACAGTGCAAGCCTGTGTCAGGCATTGGCTTGGGTCAGGTCCAATCATGTCCAGTGGCCAAAGCAAGACACAGATTCAAGCTCAGCATCCTTGGAATGGGAAAATAATATTCTGCCCATAACAGGGGGAAAAGCAAGGGAATGTTTCCTGTCTAATGATTCAAGTGATTAAAATGATGATGATGATCATTATTATTAATTGCATCTGGTTGCATTATTATACATTGACAGTTTCTAAGAGCAGTGAGCCGGTCTGCAGGATACAGCTGAGGTTTCTGGGTGGTGATTGTTTATTCTGGGGGCTTCTCAGATGGCTCAGTGGTAAAGAATCCACCTGCAGTGCAAGAGACACCAGAGACCTGGGTTCGATCCCTGGGTTGGGAAGATCCCTTGGAGAAGGAAATGACCACCCTCTCCAGTATTCTTGTCTGGGGAATCCCATGGACAGAGGAGCCTGGCAGGCTACAGTCCATAGGGTTGTACACAACTGAGCGACAGAACATTCAGTATCCTATGATCAATAGATGAAGCCCAACGAACAAATGCATATAAAAATTGTAAAGCACGCTGGTGCTTCCCTGGTGTCGTTAACGATCATGTCTATCTGAGGATGTTTTCTGCTTGTTTTATCAGTTCTTAATTATTCCATCTTACTCACCCTTTAGTCCTGCTGCAGTGTCTATTTGTACCGTTCTTTTCATTTCTTTGTGGAGAGTTTCCTCTCTAACTGAAGGCAGAGTTGCAGGAGCTCATTCACCATTGTAGCAGGTGAATTGGAATCAGCTGTAAAGCAGCTAGTGACTGTTGTTTTGGCATAGGTACCACTGCGTGCCCATGGCTCATTATGTGTAGTCATTACAGAGGAGGCTTTTAAAATGCATCCACCTTGCTGGTTGGACTTGCCACTCACCACTTGTAAGCGCTTCATTTTTCAGACTTTTTCTTTTACCTCCACATGACCCCAGACAAATCAATCAGGAGCCCTCTGGTTGAAAACTCTTCCAATGTATGATGTGACACCAGCAGAATGTCTTTAAAAGGAACCGTGTTTCCCTCTGAATGTACAATAACTCATAGCATCAGACACGTTCAGGGAGAGAGATCGAGCCTAAAGGGGTGTCAGAGGCTGCTGAGGGTTTTGTGCCAGAGGGAGCAAGTGGACTGGCAAAGTCTGTCTTCCGCTTGCCTGCAGATGGTATTGTCTTTTTTTTTTTTTTTTTTCTGTACCAGAGTGGGCAGAGAGGGCTGTTTTAGCTGCCATTGATGAAAATCAAACTCCCAATGTCTGATGGCAGGCTGCTATTTCACGCTCTGCTATTTTTTGTTTCAGCAGAAATGGAGTTTGTTGTTTATTTTTGCTGGCGGTGTTTGCGTCTTCTGAAGTGGAGAGACTGCTGCATTTAGTTAAGGGTTCAGCATGCTTTGCTTCCATTCAGATTCGCGTGCCTGGGTATCCTGCTTCTGATGTACTAAATAGGAACACCTCCACGCAGGTTGGAAAATAGCGTCATGAACAACATGGTAGTCTTGAAGAAATGCCAAAAAAACTTTAATGTCAGTCTCTAGATACCCACTTTGTATGCTTTGGGGACATTGGACTGATCTTACATATCAAATTCAGTTATTATTTATAAAAGCCAAATAATTTATCACCACGTGAGGCATATTTTGACAGGGTTGTTTCTGTGTATACAGTTTTTTGTTTTGTTTTCTGGGTTTTTTTTTTGGGGGGGGTTGTTTGTTTTTTGTGTATATGTTTAACATGATAAAATATTTGCCTATCATATCAGGTGAGAAGCAGAGACGTGGAGGAGAAATGTAAAGGGAAGTTTTATTTCGGTTTCCCTCCCCTTTTACTTTTTGGCCTTCAACACTAAATTAAGGTTAAAAAAAATACCACATTTCAAACTCACCAAAGTATTATTCTGCATATGGAAATGAGCTGTTTAGTAGATCTAAAGTCTTTTGTGATGAGAAATTAAATAGTCAGATGAAAACTTGGTTTTACCTTTATTGACACTTTTGGAACTGAAGTCTAGCCTGCCTTTAGAAGGCAAGTTCCTGTTTTTTTGGTTTTTAAATTATTATTATTTTAACAGGGTAGTCATAAGTATTGCAGTCTATTGGCTGAGTGCTTCGGAGGACAGTCTTACCCTCTGGTCTTAAAATATCTTGGGATGTAAAATGAAAAGTATTTTGACATGTTTTCTCGCTCATCAGTGAATATCGTGGGTCAAGGCTTTCTATGATAGATATTTAACTTTTATCAGTGTCTCATTTCTTCTTGGCTCCTAGCAAGCTTCTAGGTATTTAAATCTTTTAGTGCTGCTTTGTAGCTTACTTCCCTCTCCTTCAGCTGAGAATCCACTTCCTCTGCAAGTGATGTTAATTTGTTTGTGAGCTGCCTGGAGCATGGCAGATCACAAGCCATAGAAGATCTGAAGTATAAGGAATCCCTCTAGGAACCCCATCAAATACAATCATTTGGTTTCTCACACATCCCAGTAATGGCTGCTTCCTGAAATTCATCGTCTTCCTTTTCCAACCTTCCACTGCATTTCATGAAGGTGATATTGTATACCTGCCTTAAGGCAGCTTTAAAAGGAGAAATTTACTTTTACTTAGTCAGTCATGGCTCCTGTCCCTTTCATCCCTTATTCCAGTTCAACAGAAGTGGAATCTTAAATGCAAAATTATGTTATTTCTTTCCAGGGAAGTTCATTGAAAAGTCTAAGCAATTTTTTTTTATTAGAGTTAGAGTGGATAGTGCATCTAAAAGTCTATTAACGTGTCCATTCATTTCCTTTAGATTTTTTTTACTGAGTAGGTTGAAATTGATGGATAAATTATATCAGTTTTTTTCTGGTCTGTGACAATATGTAGATCTGTTACCTAGCATGCATTCTATAAATTTGCAGAGTGGTTTTCTCAGCACCAAGTCTCATATTACAACATAATTTGACTCAGGAATGTAAGATGTTCTTTGAAATTATGAGTTCTGTTTTACTTCCCTGCCCTTAATCATCCTATGTCAAAAAATACTAATTTTTGTTTGGTTTCTGACTATATCTTTGCATATTTTCTTCATGTTTTGCTATAGCATAGCTATCAGCATTGTTTTAGAGAAATAATTCTCTATTTTAATCAGCTGTCAAACAGTTTCTCCCAGTGCATTTTTTATCTTCCAGTTTTCTTCTAAAACTTTCATTACCCGTTAAGGACATTATGCAAATTTACACTAAAGTTGTCCAAATTTCATAATAACATAGGTTGTTGTTGTTATTACAATAGTAAGAATAAACTTTCTTCTGATGTTGCACAGTAATGCACCATATTGAAATTATTTAGATGAAAAAACATGTCTAATAAATTGTCATTTGAAGGGACGATAGCCATCTTACAAAAATACATGCTTGACTCAACCCCTTTTGGAATGGTGTGTCAGCTTCATCACACATGTGATTATCTTTAATAGGGTATTCTGGGTAACTATGATGGAATGAATGTCTTCTTAATTAGTAGCAATCATTCAGTTCAGTAATTATAAACAATTACCATATTCTGTATTATTGTGAGTCCTGTGAGATGCTGAATGTCTACATACTCCAAAACATACTCTGAACTTTACTTTTCATTCTTGAAATTCAAAGTTTAACTTCCCTTAGCTGTCTCTGTTTGTTACCTTCATTCTGAGTTCCGTGATGTCAGCTCAGTCGTGTCTGACTGTTCAGTGACCCTATGGACTGTAGCCCGTCAGGCTCCTCTGTCCATGGAGTTCACCAGGCAAGAATATGGGAGTGGGTTGCCATTTCCTCTTCCGGGGGATCTTCCTGACCCAGGGATCAAACCTGTATCTGTTGTATCTTCTGCATTGGCAGGCGGATTCTTTACCACTGTGCCACCTGGGAAGTCCTACCTTCATTCAGCAAGTATATATTAAGGGCCTGTTACGGGCCAGGCCTGAGCTAATCACCAGTGACCCTTAAGGGAAAAAGGCACAGCTCTGCCCTTCAGTTTGGAAAAGTAAATACACATTGAATACAAGTGTGAATGCTGAGATGGAGGTGTTTAAGGTGACAGTTACAACTGGTTACAGTTGGAACACTGTGTGGAAGGATTTAGTATCTTCCTGGGCTTCATAAATGAAATGACCCTCAAAAGAGGCATAGCCACTTGCCAGGGTGCTGAAGGAAGGACGTTCCAGTCAGGTGGACCAATGGGAGCAGTCTGATGTGGTTCAGAAACTGTAAGCAAATAGATGTGATTGGAGCAGAGTTCACTAACAAGGCATGATGAGAGAATGAGAGAATTAACTCTAGGCCGCGGCCACATCGTCAAGGACGTGTGCAACAGTCCAAAGAGTACATCTTTATTCTCTAATCAATGGAGAGCTATTAATAGACTTAAACTTGATCCACTTTGAATTTTAGAAAGACGTCTTCATTAGCTGTTGGAAGGGTGAATTTGGTAAATGCTACAAAGGCAAAGCGTATCAGATAGGAAGCTGTTGTTAGAAGTGTAGAAGATCTGTGTGCCCTGAGATGGAGAGAGGATGGGTTCAACAGATGTTAAGGGGATCAAGTTAACAGGGTGAGGAGACCAGCTGGATGAGGAAAGAGTTTAAGATGACCATACTTGTGGCTGGGTGACTGGTGGATGGTGATATCCTTCATTCTTCAAAGTAAGGGATGTAGGAGAACACAGCTTCAAAGGAAGGCAGATGTCAGTTTTCCTTTTGGATAGATTGAATTTGAAATTTGAGGTCTGTCTACATGGAAAGGTCATAGAGGCCCTTAAATCTGTAGCTCTGATCTCAAGAAAAGGCTTGGGGTTAAAGATACAGATTTAGGTCATAATGAAATAAAATGACTGTCATTTATGGAAAACATTCTATATGCTAGACTCTGTGCTGTTGCTGTTGATTAGTCGCTAAGTTGTGTCCAACTCTTTTTCGACCTCATGGGCTATAGCCAGACTCCTCTGTCCATGGGATTCTCCAGGCAAGAATAATGGAGTGGGTTGCCATTTCCTTCTCCAAGGGATCTTCCTGACCCAGGGATTGAACCTGAGTTTCCTGCATTGGCAGGC
Source organism: Okapia johnstoni (assembly GCA_024291935.2). Lineage (NCBI taxonomy): Eukaryota > Metazoa > Chordata > Mammalia > Artiodactyla > Giraffidae > Okapia > Okapia johnstoni. The sequence goes on from CM044309.1 coordinate 99,275,901, forward strand.
AATTCTTTTTTTTTTTTCCCCTCTTTTAAAAAATTTTTTATTTATTTATTTTAATTGGAAGCTAATTACTTTACAATACTGTAGTGGTTTTTGCCATACATTGACATGCATCAGCCATAAGTGTACATGTGTTCCCCATCCTGAACCCCCTCCCACCTCCCTCCCCATCCCATCCCTCAGGGTCATCCCAATGCACCAGCCCTGAGTGCCCTGTCTCATGTATGGAACCTGGACTGGCAATCTATTTCACATATGGTAATATACATGTTTCAGTGCTATTTTCTCAAATCATCCCACTCTCGCCTTCTCCCACAGAGTCCAAAAGTATGTTTGTTACATCTATGTCTCTTTTGCTGTCTCGCATATAGAATCGTTACCGTCTTTCTAAATTCCATATATATGCATTAATATACTGTATTGGTGTTTTTCTTTCTGACTTACTTCACTCTGTATAATAGACTCCAGTTTCATCCACCTTATTAGAACTGATTCAAGTGCATTCTTTTTATTAGCTGAGTAGTATTCCATTGTATTTATGTACCGCAGCTTTCTTATCTATTCGTCTGGCAGGAGGTTCTTTACCACTGAGCCACCAGCAAAACCCCAGACCCTGTGCTAGTTTTTTGTATGTGTGTGTGTATATATATATATATTATATATATAATATATTAAATATATGTTATTTTTCACCTTTAGTATGACTCTAGAAACAATATATGATTACCCTCACTCTTTTGAAGGATAACTACATCTTAAGAGTGGTGAGAAAACTTGTGCAAGCTTCCACATATTATCATTAGCAGGTCCAACATTGAAACCAAACATATATCATTAAAACTATGTCCACTGTCTTTTCCATTATCTTGTTTTAGGAAAATGGGTAGCAAGGGATAGAAGTGATGACAGGCTATGTGTACACTTGGATTGGAGAGCCATACAGAGAATATTGGAATGTTGGCAGATGGGATTGTATCTTATCCACAGGAGGGAACAGTGAAAGTGTTTAGCAGGGTAATTAGAAAAAAAGGAAGTGATTTCAAATGAAGTATACAGAACGGACACTGGAAAGGGATGTAATATTAATGTCCTTTTGGTTACAAGTAACAGAAACCAGCTTAAGCCAAAGGGATTGTTTATTGCAAGAATCCCAGGAAAGTCTCCCAGAAACAAAGTAAAAGGTTAACAGACAAGAAGTGGAGCCGTTTGTGGAATTTCTCCTCCAGGGTTCAGCCAAAAATTAACAGGCTATCGGCAGGTCCCTGGATTTGTGTATCTCCCTGCAAAATTCCGAGGAGCTGAGAAAGAGGAACAGTCCAGCTGGGGGTGGTTCCTCACCGCTGACCCTGTCACTTGAGATTATTCACTTGGAAACCCAGCTCTCCAGGTCTCTTGTCAAACTTTTGGCCTTAGGGAGATTATTTCTTCTGTCTTTACTTTATTCGTTAGCTTGAAATGAAAATTTTATTTTTCAAAGATGCAGACCATAATATGATATTTATTTCATAAGGAAAAGCCATGAAGTTAGACGTGAAATGAGATGTAATGAAAACTCGGTGCTATCAGCCACTAAAGAACTTATGTAAATGTCCTTAAAACTCACAAATCTCCACCAGCTTCTCCAAATCAAACCTGTGTTGCAGACAGCCACGTTTTATTTCCTCGGTAGGAAGGGGATTCATCCTTCCGTTGCTCTGCCAGGTTGAGATTCCCACTAAAATTTACTAGTTCTAGGTACTCTGCATTTTGTTCTTCTACTTCTTTAATGGAAAAAGATGAAATCTCTTTATTTCATAGACTTTATACAGAAATTAGGTTAAAATTATATTTTCGAAACCTTACTTTCAAATCCATGCACACATTGCCTTCATTCATTTAAAAATATCCTGTGTTGTGGGAATGGGGGTGTTTTTTTTCACTGCTATATCCCTAAGGCTCATAACAGTGCCTGGCACGTGGTAGGTGTTCAGTAAGTAATTGCTAAATGAACAGATACTTTTATAACATGGTAGAGTGATGCAATTTGTCTACTTACTTTCATCATAAGAAAACAACAGAATTTATTAAAGTGTAAGGTATGCCAGTGCTTTGGGAGTGTAATGTCAGGCCATCAATAGAGGTACACCAACTATGATATTATTTTGAAAAGAGTGGATCTTATTATCAAACAAATACTAATCACAGAATTACCAAAGAACCTCTAACCCAGAATACTCTTGAAGTAAAAGGGACTCTAAAGCATTGTTCCAGTAATTCCAATGCTATATTATTGGGTATTATAAAAACAGAAAAGCTTGTTTGTGAATCAACAGAAAAAAAAATCAGTTGGTCTAAATATAATGTTCACAATTTTGTTTCCTTTATACATACAGTCAAAAAGCAACAATAAAATGTATTAGTAAACCATAAAAGCACGTATGTTATTATTAAAAGGTGCTTATTAGCAATTTGGTGTTTCAAATATACCAGCTACAGCTTTCATATTTCCTATTTTTATGACGATTGCACTCCTAGTAGACAGCTATTTCTCAGTTGTAACTACAAAGGGTATAATAAAACCTAAGAACAGGACTTCCCTGGTGGCGTAGTGGCTAAGAATCCGCCTGCTAATGCAGGGAACACAGGTTTGCCCCTTGGTCCGGGAAGAATCCACGTGCTGTTGAGCAGCTAAACCCGAGTGCTGCAACTACAGAAGCCCCATGCTTGTTCTCCACAAGAGAAGCCACCTCAATGAGAAGCCCGCGCTCAAAGGAAGAGTAGCCCCTGCTCAAGAGTGGTCCCCACTCGCCACAACTAGAGAAAGCCTGATGCAACAACAAAGACCCAGAGCACAGCTAAAAATAAATAATTAAAAACTAAAAAAAACAAAAACCAACTAACAATGACTATTTAAAGATAAAAATATTCTTGGTATTAATTTGTTTCAGTTGTAAAATTTTTGTTTTTAAACTTTTGGCTATAAGATGAGTCAAGTCTGAGGATCTGCCTGCAATGCAGGACACGTGGGTTCGATCCCTGGGTTCAGAAGATCTCCTGGAGAAGGGAATGGCAACCCACTCCAGTATTCTTGCCTGGAGAATCCCCATTGACAGGGGAGCCGGGAAGGCTACAGCCCCTGTGGTCACAAAGAGTTGTATACCGACAGAGCGATTAACAATTTCCTTTTCTTTCATGGTGACTACAGTTGATAACACTGTATCGTCTAATTGAATTTCACTAAAACAGTAGAACTTAAAGGTCCTCACTATAATATATATACATATATCTAGATATATATATAAACTATGTGAGGTGACACGTGTTCATTAACTACATGAGAGGAATCTTTTCACAATGTACGTGTATATCAAATCATCACAATGTATACTTTAAATATCTCACAGTTTTATTCATCAGTTATACCTCCGTCAGGCTAATGAATGAAAAAAAAAAGTGTATTTAAATGAAATCAAAGTTAAACAGTTAAGGTAATTGGAAACATTTTGATAAAATGGTACATACCTCTGTGTCTCATTTGTAGAAAATAAACACATGTTTTCATTTCATCCATGCTTACTGTGAGTGGGAACATTATAACCTGCTTATGAATTACAGGAGAATATGTAAAGTGGAGGATTGTTGAAAAGTGCCAGGGGGCAGCACTTTGCACTCACGGCCTCTATCAGTTCAAGAACAGGTATAAAAGTGATGCGGAGGCAGGTCCTTGTTTCTGCAGTGCTTCTTAATTCTGCTGAAATGATTCAGCTCTAAGAAGGAAGGGAAGGAGGTGGATTGATCTCTAGGCTAATTCTATTCCTAATCTCTTTGAGTCTGCTAACAGCGTTGCTTGCACTGCTGTGGCATTTTTTTCCTGTTGTCATGGACACTTATCCATTGAAAACACACAGATGCCTGCTGACTGTCCATTTTTTTTCACTTTGCCTGGTGAGTCTTGGGTCTGATTCAGGCTTTGATTAAAGCAGAAAGTACTCAGTAAGTAGCAGTCCATTCTTCTTATTTCATATAAAGCTTGATGTGTGATTCTAGTAAGAAATTGAATGAATTGTTATGTTTTTAAAGAAAAGTAAAAAAATATGTATGAAGCCCAGGTGCCTATGGATACTTTATTTTAACAGATTTTCACTGCAGGAAACCAGTTTTACAAACTTGCTGACTAAAAGAGATCATCTCAAGAATGTATCAAATGATAAAGGTTTCATTATTTTATAAATGTATAATTTAGTGTGGTTTCTATAGGAAGTATATTTTTATTCATAAATATATTGATTCATGGCTTATGTTTTTACTCTCCACTTGTGCTTACTATAGACTCCTTTTCCAAAACTGAAAGGCAGTGAGATGTTTTTGAAAAATTGTACCAAGCCATGTTCAAATCACACAGCCCATGTTCAAATACTAGTTCCACCACTGTTTGACCTTGGACTTGGTACTTTATCTCCCTGTAACTTGTTTTCTTTCTTCTTTTTCTTTTCATTTGTAAAACAGTATCTACCTTTTAGAATTATTCTTAGGATTAAATGAGATAGTGTACGTAGTGTGTCTGGCTGGCATAATCGCTGAATCAATGGGCCAAAGATCTTTCAATATGAGAATAATGAGCTAGAATCCTTGGTATTTATTTTTCTTTTACTATCCTTTGGGTCTCTGGGGGGCCAGGACTGGAGCTCCCCATCTTGGTGTCCTGTGTTTAATACTGTTGCACTTAGTAGGGTGATATTCACTTTAGTGAGGTTTTGTAGAATTCCAGAGCTATCGAGCTCAGCTGGACTGTGTCAGTTCAACTTCTGCTTAATACTGTTTCCTCTTCTTTCTGCATCTGATGTTTTTCAAGCAGTTATCAGTTTTGCGACCTGCAGATGCTCTTGTTTCTGACACTTCTGTTAACGGGAGGCAACACTAAGAATTTTTATGTTGAATGCAGATTTTAAGAACACAGTGTTTGGCAGGGCACTGACCTAAAAAAATCACCATGCTCCGTGCCTCACGGAACTTTAGCTACTGGGAAATGAGTTAATTATTTTGTTGATGTGCTGATATGGACCTCGCCCCACTGGCGTCAAGTGTTTGGAGGACTGCCCTGTCAGAAATCCTAATTTACCCTCTGCTTATGTGAAGGCAGTTTTGTAGCTGTTCATGCGCCATATCTTTATAGGATCGTGGTCCTGTTATTATCTTAATGAGACAGTACAGCTGATGAAGTTTGTTTTGCTAAAGAACAATGTCTAAACTGTAAAGGACAGAGCGTGTGGAGAGGACAACAGCGTGACACACACTTGCTTGTATACTTAAGCCCAAGGCCCTGGGCACAAATGTTTAGTCAACTTTCAATAACCATCACTGGCTCCAACTAAGAAGATAAATACTTATCCTTCGGTAGCACCATCGTAAGATGTTCTCAGGATAAAAACTATTTGCACTTGTATTTGTGCTCACTTAGTCAAAAAGCATTTGCTTCTATTTGGAGCATTGCCCCAATCCGTCATGACAGTCGTTAAGCATGCATCATCATCAGAGTGTAGTTTAAAAGACATTGACTCGTTGGTTGCCTAATAATCTCCTTTTCTTGCACCATGAATGTTGACTTACTTTAATTTTGCTTCCTTTGTGTTTCCAGTATCACTGTAAAATTCCAGGACCAGTTTCATTGTCACACAAGACTCCAAATTTGGGAGAATTGCTTATCCCTACAACTAGTAGAATTGGAAGGAAATTATCCTCACAAATTAGTGGCAAGAAGAACTCGAGTTGACAAAAAAAAAAACCACAAACATGATACAGGCTATGATATCCTGACTTGGCACTGATAGAGCAGAAAATAAGTAATTATAACAAGGTATCAACTGAATGTGAGCTAGAAACCTATCATTATTTTTGTTCATTTGGTCCCTAATAATGGCAGTTTGTTCTCTTTGACAGTTGTGGGACCTCTAGCAGGTTGTTTCATCTCCCCGAGCCATCACATATTCATTTCTGAAGTGGAGATATGAGTTGCTGCCTACTCAGGCCAGAGTGAGTCATCAGCTTCCAGTAGGGTCATGTCTGGGAATCACTGAAATATCAATGCCAGTCTCCACCATACAAGAGCAGATTGAAAGGAGCACTGGAAGAATGCAGCCAAGTGAAGGGGACCACTGGGTCAGTGTGCCCTGAGCTCAGACACCTGCCATCCCATGGATCATATGTCCCCACTCTCCCCTGAACCTCAAAATCCTCAGATGTCAGAACTGGATTCATGCAAGAGGCCAGGCGGTTTCGGTTATGGCCCTACTGGAGATCACTTTCAGTGGCTGTGGAAAGAAGAGAAATAAAGACATTCTTTGTGACATTAGACCCAAGACATAAATCTGGTAGAGCAGTAAGCAAGGGACCAAGAACTTAAGGGATGACTCTCAGGGGCCACTGCTACCTTGCTTACAATACCAGAGATGTTGTCCATGATGGGACGTGCATGGCTCAATGATCGTTAATCCTTCCAAAGATTTTTAGGCTCACAAGAAATTGTCAAGTCTGCCTAAAAGGTATGAAAGTGGACAACTATTTTACATTTAGTAGGTCCTCTAATGTTGTTGGCAATAATTTACATTAGCATGGGAGTTCTTAAGGAATTTAATTTTGTAAGTTTAACATTTGGAAAAGGTAAGGGCATCCCCCTGAAGGAGAAAGTGGCAACCCACTCCAGGATTCTTGCCTGGAAAATCCCATGGACAGAGGAGCCTGGTGGGCTACAGCCCATGGGGTCACAAAAAGAGGGACACGACCGAAGAGACTTGGCATGATAACACAAGGGGTTCCCTGGTGACTCAGTGGTAAGGAATCTGCCTGCCAGTGCAAGAGACAGGTTCGATCCCTGGTTGGGAAGATCTCCTGAAGAAGGAACTGGCAACCCACTCCAGTATTCTTGTCTGGAGAATCCCATGGACAGAGGAGCCTAGTGGGCTATAGTCCATGGAGTCACAAAAAGTAGGACACAACTTGACGACTAAATAGCAGCAGCAGCAGTAGCAAGTTAGAATATGATGCCAAGGAGAAAAACACACATTACCAAAGGTTCCAGGAGTAAAGAAGCGAATAGATTTTATAAAGGGGGGAAGGGGGGAGACAAGAGTTTGACTCAGGAAGTTTTTATGTTTTTGGAGAGATGCCTGTGGATGAGATGGCTATCAGATGTTTTCTGTCAATAAGACAAATAAAGAAGATCATCTCAGCAGGAAAATTTTGGAGTAGACATGACTCTCCCTGCAAGTGACTTCAGCTGAGCACACGATTTGTGTGTCTGTCTCTATAAGCAAACTAAGAGGCCCTTCAGATAAGATCTGTATGGCCTTATCTGTTTATGAATTCCTTCTACATAGCCCCACATCAGGCATTTAGAAGCTGCACAATCCGTATATTTTTTAAATGCTAAATTCAATCAGCAGTTCTGAAAAGCAGTCTTTCCTGAAACTATTTCCTCCTTAACCCATTTTGCTTTTTTTTTTTTTAGATTCAAAACATTGGAAACTTTTTTGACTTTTTATGCTTCTTTCATGCCCATTCCTCCTCCTCACATCTAATTAGCTATCTGTTCTTATGGACTGCTTTTTAGCCACTTTTTTTAATACGTGTTCTTCTTTGGGATTCCTGTTGCCATCACTGTGGCTTGGAGCCCTAGTTCATGCTCCAACACTGAGTCTTTGGCTTTCACTAGTTCCAGCCTATGTGTTTGTTAGGTCATTTGTCCCAAAGCACTACTTGCTCTTCCCCAGCCCCCAAAATCTTCAACATCTGTCTTCTAAATTTTTAAAAGTGCTCTACAGTTTGTCCATGCTAAATCTGTAGATGTATCTTCTACCCTGTCCCTATATTTATTAAATCAATCAATTAATTTATTTTTGGCCACATCCCACAGCATGCAGAATGTCTCTGACCAAGAATCAAACCCATGCCCCCTGCATTGGAAGGGTAGAGTCTTAACCACTGGACCACCAGTGAAGTCTGTCTGTATATTACCACTACCCTGTCTGTATATTAACTTGATATTTCAGGCAATGGTTAGCGTTGGCCTTTTCTTGGATATGTCATGTCTTCTTTCTTCTGTTCTGGGTTATTCAAGTTACCTACCAGAATTCCCTTTCTAACTAGTCTCACCTCCCCAAATCCTCCACGGTTAAATTTTGTCCCAGAATACTTCTAGAGAATTCCTCACTGGGTCCCACGGTAGTCTCATGCCATAATCAACTGTTGAGCATATGGTATGAACTGGAAAGTTAACTGTGAAAAGGGGGACATTTCAGAACAAGACAGACTCTAACAAGCCATTGTTAAAAGCAGTTCTGCCTTCATGTTAAGAAGCCCATCTGAAGACCTTGTAAAGTTTCTTGGTGTGTTGAACATTCACAGAAATCCGAGTGACAAAGCACTCAAGAGTGTTGTATCGAGACATTAGCAAAATCATTGTTAGGTATGTTTTACATTTTAAGCATCTTTCCTTTTAGATGTGTTTAGAACATGGAGGACATTTCTTTATGAAATTTTGTACTTTAAACAAGTGTTCTCCAACACGCTCTTTTCTGGCATTTCATCTTGGATTCGTACCCAATTCTGGGTATAAAACCAACGAGTCCTTACTGGTCTTAATGATCTTAGAAGTACTTTGAGTGCTGCTGGGGACACAAAGCACCTTCATTATTGACTTTTCATCCAAGTTGCTTCTTTAGAGAAAGCTAGAAGAGCTACAGATATGTTTAACTGAACGACTTGCTAAGTAACAGGTGATGGAGAGGGACTAGCTCGCAAAACTAGGTAGAACAGGCATCTTAAGAGAACTGAAAGGAAGAGATTTGTCCAAACAGAATGCTATTCCCCCCTCCACTGAAGAATTTATTCTTCTGTTGTATTTTGTTTTGCAAACAGACAAAAGGACTGGCAGAGCTCAGGAAGGTTTTGTGTTGCACAGAGGTTAGGGGCAAGAATTTGAAAGGGATCAGTGAATCAGATGTAATGTGGACTCTGTTGAGCCATCCAGTCTCTGTTTTGCTTACGGTCAGTATTCCAGTTATAAAAAGTTGCAGAGGCATTTCCGTCCACTCCAAAGAACTTTATCCCTGTTTTTATTCTGACATACCTATTAGGACTTTGTTCACTAAGCAGAAGGAATTATGGGAAATGGAAATTCAGTGGCATGTTTTGATTAAAGAGCTACGTGTGCATCTTCATGGAGAAATGAAAGAGCCGAACAGAATCCTATGTTTTCCTTTCAGGTAACCAAAATTGCCTGATTTATTCCCACTAGCAGTGATTTAGTTAAACCAGAAAACAAAGTAACATAAAATGAGACCGCTTATGTACAAAGCGAACTTTACATTTTAAAAAAAGAAGTCAGTGATGCTATGCGTTTCTGTTAGTCTAAAATCAAACAAAAACGTAATCACCAAATAACTGTGCAGATGTATCTCTGGGGGTAGGGATGATGGTTTAAGGAAAGAACGCTTAAAAGCCATATTTCTCCTTTGCCTTCCTTAGTGTGGTAAGTACAGAGAATTGCACATCTTCAAGCCCAGCTGCTAACACTTTGCAACAGGCTCTGTATATTGTATATACAGGCTCCCTTTCTGTATATTGTAGACATTTTCCTACAAACTGCAAGTAAGTGGAAAGTTTACAAGCCAGGTGTTTTGTGGCAAATAATAGCCTTTTTTGTGATACTCCATTTAATCGTGTTTTTAAATGTCAACTTCAATTTTTAAATTTCTTGGCCTAATTACCCGTATCCCTACTATGTAGATCTTCATCTTAATTCACATAATTTGCTAGAGAAAATTTCAGATGAAACTATGACTTCCTTGATGGTAGAATGCTTGCCATTGTTTATGTTTAGATTTCAGCTTCTTCCTTGTAGGAAGACAAACACCTTCAGACATGGAAGGGAGGCAGAAAAGAGAATATCATGCAGCCATGAAAAGGAACTTTATAAATTGAAAAACATCATTAACATCCTTTTACATTTTAGTTCAGGTATCTATATTTTATAAACCTAATTTATTTTCAGTGGGATTAACCTTTAATTGCCTAAATGTGTTTAAGATTAAGAATGTGTTGCATAAGTCTCTCTTATTTAAGATCTACTTTGAGTTTAGTAGATATTCCTAAAGGTAAAGTCAAATCTAAAAGTCCTTGACTATGAGTCATCTTTAAATAAGATGCTTCTGTTAACCTGAAGTAACTCTGCAAGTCTGAGAAATGAAGGTTAGCCTCATTAATTTTGTAAAAATTTGCCAAACATCAAGAGACTTGAAACTGCCTAGAAGAACAATAAGATATTCAACAAAGTTGCTTGTTTAAAAGGCTGAGCTGTAATCCATGAAAGAATTATCAAAAGGTGGTGTGTGCATATAAAACAAGCTGTTTAAAGAAATTGACTTTGAACCTGAAAAGAAGAATGCTACTCATCAGAAACCAAAACTTCCAACAGAGTGTTTTTGTATAGCCATTATGATAAGAACTGAATAGAGATTGTCTCCTTTATAACAAATATTGAGTTTATTTTATTAGAAACTTTTCAAAGAAAAGAGGTCACAAAGAAGTTAAAGCAGCACCTTTTCTGCCATAACCTAATCCCTAAATAGTCATTGGTCTTCTGGCTATGTAATCTCCCCAGGAACTTTGTAGGTCATCAGTTTTTCTTTGGGCCATCAAAATTGCAAACTTAGGAGAAACATGGATTGCATCTTTAGTTGTCTCAAATGCATATTTTTATTTTCCAGAGTGATAACAGTTTTGTATTCCTTACTAAATAATTCTAAAGAACCATTCTAAGGAAGTGTCTTCTTAAAGAAGTTTTACCTTTTCTTGTTGACATTCATTATTTTTGAAAAGGATAAGGAATCGAATTGGGAACTTGAAATACTGCTCGTATTGTTTGATCTTCAAAGGTTTATACTCATTGTGACACCTGCATGCAGAAATGACTGAAATCTGTTTCATGCAAAGAAGGTGACTGGTCTATGGGAGGAAGAGCTGTGTTTCAAACAGAATAACTTGAGCTTCTTTTACTTTTCTCGATGACAGACAAATTCTAGCCAAAGGAAGGCAGCTAGGTTATGAATGATGATTTGTTAAAAATGCCCATGTAATTTGTGAACCTCTCGAGAGGAAAAGTGACCGTTGAATCGTGATTTTGATCACTCTAGCTGTTGCTCCCCTTTCATCCATTGTTACATGGAACGTCAGACTTGGATTTCTAAAATTATGTATTCATTTATTTGGCTGCAGTGGGTCTCAGTTGCAGCAAGCAGGAGCTTTGCTCTTCATTGCAGCATGTGGGATCTAGTTCCCTGACCAGGGATTGAACCTGGGCTACCTGCATAGGGAGCTCAGAATTGGAATAACTCCTATAGGAGTTATCCTTTGCTTTTTGTCTCAGAGAAGCCATTGTCTTTTAAAACTTCCTCAACAACATTGAAAGCAAAACAACTACAAAGAAAAACACTCGGGTATCACGTTCAGTGGTAATATCCACCCAGAAATTTGTCATAGTATTGAATTTTAGACCTAAAGTATGCATATTTTTTTGTGGCAGCCACCATTTATTATTGACTGTTCACTGCATGAGAAGCAGCAAAAATCCAATGCTATTTAGAGGATTATTGGATATCAGTGGAACCACAACCAGAACTGACTTTACTTACTTGTGGTCCCCTGTTTCCTCTCTCTCTCTCTTTTTTTCTTGGCAAACAAGAAGAAAATGATAAGAAAAAAGTATCATCATCAATGCAGTTACTTCTTTATCAGAGAACAGTACACTATGTCAGACTATTTGAGGGTATGGTTAAAGTGAGTATAAAATGGTAGTGTTTTCTTGGAGATTGCTTATAAAATACAGGAGATTAGAGCTGGCTTTTATAAACGCAGGGTTTTTTTTTAGTGTCTTTTAGCTTTATTAATAATTCATCTCATTAGAAACTGAAGTTACTTCTGTACTGTACTCCAAATTAAAGTGCATATTTAGTGCCCCTGTTGGCTGGACTATAATTTATTGAAGGCGTGCTTGTTATGTAATGACTCTGATTTTTCAGTGTGACTTGCAGAATCAATCTTATTTCTTTATAATCACAGCTTGCATATTATTAATATATTGTGTATTTTTAAAATAATCCCCATGTTTAAAAAATGCCACTCGTGGTCTTCTTTAAATTAAAAGGTCTCACCCCAGGAGCTCCAGCAAAGGGGAAATGCCAAGTCTTTTTTAAAAATTAGAATGGCATTTAAATTTTAACACCTGAATCCTACTGCACACGAGTGTGGTGTACACACATACTGTCCCTCAATTCTTCAAACCAATTTCATGTGTGTCAGTGATCAGATCTTTCGTTTGTGCCTCTGTTGACATTTCTCCTTTCAGCTGGATGGGTTTCAGTCTACCTGGGGACCATGTCTCTCAATAAGAGACTTTAGTCCACAAAACTCCTTCCCTTATAAAGATAATATGTTCTAAAAACACCTTGCCAAACAAATTTGCCCTAAAAAAAGCTCCTTTACAAATATTCATCCTTAACAAAGGCACTGAGTGGGGAATTGTTGAGCTGATCCAGACGTGGCTCTTTGCATAAACACTGCTGTCTCTGTGAAGGCACCGTCAGTGCCAAGCTGCCATGCCCCATTCATGTGGAAGTACCACCTCTCACCTGTCCCCACACCATCTATCAGTGTCCTGTTCATCCTTCCCTGCTTGGATCCAAAGCTGGCTGCTGTGAGGACTTCCCTGGAGGTCCAGTGGTTAGGATGTTGAGCTTCCAGTGCAGCGGGCACAGGTGTTTAGTCCCTGGTTGGGGAACTAGGATCCCGCGTGCTGTGCGGTACAGCAAAAAAAAATAATAAATAACTAAATTAAGTTAAAAATGATTTTATAAAAATAAAAAAGTGTAGTCTAGGGTGAAGATTTAATAAAATTAAAAAGATGGCTGCCATTTCACTGCATCTTCAGTGGTCCCCTTTCTCCCTTCAGATGTAATCATTCAGAGCTTTGGTTTAGCCCATCTTGTCATATATTGCTTTACTTGATGTTGATTATTGAAAGTCTTTCCTCCCAATTTTGAACTCCTGGAGATTAGGGATCTTGTTATCTTCATCTCTGTATTCACCTTCAATGGCAGATAAGAAATCGTGTGGTTAATTTTTGTGGAGTATGGGCCGTTGGGGGAAAAGTGGAACTCTTTCTTCATCTCGAGATGTAATGGGTGCTTCTCACGATGCCCCCCTAAGAATTTCGGGCAGCAGTGGTCTCACTGTCAATGTGACCAAGGAACTTACACTGTGTGGCCTTCTGGATCGCACATACATACAACCATAGGAAACAACAGAAAAAATGTGAGGAAGTAAGTAGATGAAAGTATTTGGGTCATTGTGGCTTCCCTGGTGGCTCAGACAGTAAAGAATCTACCTGCAGTGTGGAAGACCGGGTTCGATCCCTGGGTGGGGGAGATCCCCTGGAGAAGGGAGTGGCAACCCACTCCATGGACAGAGGAACCTGGCGGGCTACATTCAGTCCATAGGGTCACAAAGAGTTAGATACTACTGAGCAACTAACCACACAAGTTGATAGTTGGGGCTTCCCAGGGGGCTCGGTGGTAAAGAATCTGACCGCCAATGCAGGTGATATGGGTTCAATCCCTGGGTTAGGAAGATCCCTGAAGAAGGAAATGGCAACCCACTCCAGTTTTCTTGCCTGGGAAATCTCATGGACAGAGGAGCCTGACAGGCTACAGTTCATGAGGTTGCAAAGAGTCAGACATGACTTAGCCACTGAACAACAACAGCAGGTGATGATAGTTAAGTAGGATGATGTATCACAAACATTCTGAACTCGGGACTTGGAAACAGTAGTAGTGAGAATATTAGTTGACTGCTTACTCTGTACGTACTGAGTTACTCTGCTAAGTAAGTCAACTACCTGCTCTGTAGTTACTACTTATTCAGGATACAGCACCAAGCGGATAGACAGATTCACACATACACACAAAACAAGGTCATGTGATACCGTTAACTAGTACTGCTGGACCTAAGGAAGAGGGTACAATCCCCACCTTTGTCTTCTGTTTCTTCATATTAAGAGTCATGCAAAGAATATAAAAGAGAACTTATGTATGTATGTATGTATAACTGAGTCACTTTGCTGTACATCAAAACTTAAAGCAACATCGTAAATCAACTATGTATCCATTAAAAATATATTTTTTAAAAAAATCATCCTATCCACCTTCTCATTGAAGCAGGTTATTGTTGGGGTTGTTAGATGCTGAAACCAAGTTTCTTTATGCTCATTCTTAGTGGTCCCCAAATTTGAGGAGACTTCATGCATACATGAATGAATACTAGCCCAGCACTAGACTGTTGGTGTTGGCCTTATTCTCTAATGTTGAGGAGCTGGTTGGAATTTGTCCATTCCTCCTGCAGCTTTTCACACCACTGTTGTGTGAGAGGTCACATAGTGCAGTAGAGCACAAACTCTGGGTGGTCTGTGGCATCCCCACCCTGGCTGCAGGTTTTACTCCTTAGACCAATGACAAGGCTGCAAGCATCAAGACACTTTTGTTTGCTGTCTCTCTGTGTGCCTAGCTCTTATTAAGATACATGACATGCTCTACCCCTTCCCTATGCGTTCTATGACTCCTATCACTTGTCCCTAGTGAACCCAGCTAATAAATAAAAAGATGGTCTCACATTCCTTTTATTCATTATCTGGTTTGATTGGAAAAAGTCAATTCTAATCATCCATTGATATCAGTGACATAGTAAAAAACAAAACAAAACAAAAAGGAAGCAAATTGGAAAAATTAAGGAAAGGTAACTTTAACCATAAAGGCTTAAAAGACTAAATTTAACCTAGTGGTCTTTTACCTGGACAGTTGATTCAATCTCCTGCCTGCCTGATTGTCCAAGTTTTCTTGCTTCCTGTCTTACTCTTTCCTCCTCTCTCTGCTGCACTGTGTAATATTTCAAATAAACAGAAAAGGGTCTGAGGCAGGATTCCGTGTGGATGGTTGGAGTCACCAGACAACCTACGTGACTGTGGACACCCAAGGAGCTCCAGGAGGAAGAGGTTGCAGAGCCAAGGGCCTTTGTTAAGGGTTTTGTTCTACAGGTGATAGGAAGTCTTTGAACATGGTCGAACTTGTTTTTGAAAGGCTGCTCTGGGTGTCACGAAGAGTGGAAGTGATGGACGAGTTAGAAGCTCCAGCTGTAATTCAACCCGGATAATGGCTGGTGATAAGGTGTTTGCCATGGATGTGATGAGAAATGGTCATATTGGAGATATATTTTGAAAGCAGAGCTAACAGAACTTTCAGATAGTTTCCTTTTGAACTAAAACAAGGATCAAGCTCAACTTCTAGACTTGTAGTCAGAGCATTTGGGTGGAGGGTGAAACTGTTCACCATGGCGTTTGTCCTTGGTTGGGGCTCTGGGGCAGGAGTACATCAAGAGTTGGCTTTGGCATCTGTTCAGTTTGAGTTGCCCATTGGATGTCCAAATGGAAGTGTCACGTAGGCAATTGGATATAGGAGTTTAGATCTCCAGGGAACAGTCAAGGTTTATATATACTTTTTCAACATTCATCTTTGTGTAGGTGCTTTTTAAAACCTTGGGGATGGTTGAAATCACGTTGAGGTGAGAATGGAGAGAAGTGAAGATCCTGGTCAGAACCTCAATGCATCTGATAGAATTGGAGACAGAGTGGCCAGTGGGATAGAGTGAACCAGGGGACTGTTCCATGTAATTAAATTCATTTGGAGTGTGTTAAGTTCTGATTGTAGATTTTGTTGGCTGTACTTTATGTTAGATTTTCTTTTTTGATGTGTGATAAGTTGAGATTGTGGAATTTTTGTTTTCATCTCTCACTTTGTTCCTGCACAAACTCACCCTGAGTCCAGTCTCAGCTTATTCCATGGTGTCAAGTGGCAACCTGGATGCTGTGTCTACTTCCTCTGACTTTGAACAGAGCTTGAACTTCAGATTGTCCCTGAAAGCTTCCTGTCCAGATGGCAGATTACATTAAGGTAATTTCTGGACCACAGAGATGTTTATCTTGTTTTTGAGTCTGGCTAGGTTTTTTCTCTCTCTCGCTCTCTTCAAAAAATATATATATATATATATTTATTTTGGCTGTGCTGGGTGCTTGTTGCTGTGTGTGGGCTTTCTCCAGTTGCAGTGGCTTCCCTTGTTGCAGAGCACTGGTTCTGGGCAAACAAGCTTCAGTAGTTGTGGTTGCACAGACTTAGTTGCTCCTTGGCATGTGAAATCTTCCCGGACCAGGGATTGAACCTGTGTTCTCTGACATTGGCAGATGGATTCTTAATCACTAAACCACCAGAGGAGTCCTGTTTCTCTCTTTTTAAAAGCTCTTTATACTTTATTATCCTTGAAGCTTATTTGGAGCAAGGTGGTCCCCCAAAAACGTAACCTGACTATGCCATGCCATGCTGTCTAAGAGTCTCCTTCATACCTTGGGCTTCTTTTTGTTCTTGGTTTTTATACCTCTCTTTTTTTTTAAATTGGATTTTTTTTTTAGATGAAAAATTCACATTTAATAGATTTTTTCATCATTCTTGTTTAGGTGTATGTTTTTCTGTCTTTGTCTCAATTACTTGCATCTGTTGTTTTAATTCATTTTAATGACTGGAAGTCAGATGTCTAAGTTACTGTTTTTAAAATAGGGTTATTAGTGTATTATCCTAAAACCTGGGTACTTCTGGGGCTTTTAGGCAAAAAGATATGATTCTGACTAGTCTGCTTATTGTATCTACTTATGGGGACAAGATAAGGATACGATTTTAACCTAATTCAATTTACTGTAGCTAACACATGCAGACTGGGAATTAGTTAAGTTGGGAATGAATAGTGTGTACACTGGATACTTGCCTGGATATCATCTTGGTTAATGTAATGAAAATCCTTTAATACCTGCCTGTGTATTTATGGGTAAATCAAATATGCAAAATCTTTATCTCTGTAAAATTTAAAGGTATCCCGACCTTTCATAAGGATACATAAGAGCTGGACTAAATGTCTTAGTGTCATTTGGAAAAGTGGGCTTAAGGATAATGCCCCCAGGCAGAAGACTCCTGCACCTAAAATGGTTTCAAATAAATCACAGTGTGGCGCATCCATGAGATGGCCATAGTATTACAGTGTGTGACCATTCGGCCCATGTGCTTTGATGTAATTAATGAAAACGGTGAAATAGAAATGTAATCATTTCTCCAAGAGGAAATGTCAACCCATTAATGAGGCTAAGGCTTACCATTGCCAGGTGAAGCAGCAGATTTTTCCCCAGCTCTTTGGATTGCTGATGTGTGTTCACAGAGGTAGATGTTCATTTCAGACTATGATAGAGGGAAGAGAAATACTTCTGAAGAGGATTTTTTTTGTTTTATTTTTTTTTGGTTGGTTCTTTTAAACCAATGACAGTAGTTTGAAATGACTGAAATTCTAGGCATTATAAAGAAAAGTAAGCATAAAATATAATTTATAAATGAATAATTGACATTTAATAGAGGGTTACTCAGGTATTTATGCATTAGTGTAAAACTAAATAATCTTGAAATAGCCCTTTACGATTGTTATAATGATTCATTAAAATCATAGCCCACTTTTTAAATTATATGTCATAGATTACTTGCCCTTGTTTTTCTTGTGACTGTCTGTGGTAGATCAGAGTAAGTTGAACTAGAACTATCTCTTTATGTTGTTGGAAGGATGCTTTCATGCTACCAGAGCCGCTTTTTAAGTTTATACAGTAATTCTTCAGAAAGTTGAAAATTGGTCTACTGAGACAATAAAAAGATGCTGCCACTGCTGCTAAGTTGCTTCAGTCATGTCCAACGCTGTGTGACCCCATAGACGGCAGCCCACCAGGCTCTGCCATCCCTGGGATTCCCCAGGCAAGAACACTGGAGTGGGTTGCCATTTCCTTCTCCAATGCATGAAAGTGAAAAGTGAAAGTGAAGTCGCTCAGTCGTGTCCGACTCTTCGAGACCCCATGGACTGCAGCCCACCAGGCTCCTCCGTCCGTGGGATTTTCCAGGCAAGAGTACTGGAGTGGGGTGCCATCGCCTTCACCGAATAAAAAGATGGAGGCCATGTTTTTCCCCAGGTTATACGGTGTTGTTTACCAACTAATAACCCATTGACTGAATTTATATTAAAATTTGTTCATTGCTTTTACTCCTTAACTTCCATTGGCAGCTTAAGGATTTTATGTAATTACTTTGAACAACTTCATTGGCTCTGTGAAAGACGTGGTAGCACTGATGACATTTTTATGGAATCCGCTGTATATTAAAGACAACACATGCACGTCAATTTGTTCATGCTCAAAAAACATAGACAGCCTTTAGAAATAAGGCGTGTGATATTGTGGGTTTTGGTGTTGCTTTTGTTAAGATTTTTATAGTTTGCTTTCTGTAGAAAGTCCATCTTTGCTCTTCACAGAGTTCTTTCCAGTAGCTGGTGACACAGTGTATCTTTTGGGGGAATTTAGCATTAATCATGAGGAATTTGGCTTTTAAATTACGAGTTACATATTATGCAGAGTTCCATTTTAAACGCATTGTCATTTGTTCACGTATGACAGGCATCTTTTCCTCCTAACAGTGTGTAAAAGAATAAATATTTTTTTAATTTGTTTTAAGTGTTTAGGATAAAAATATTACCCTGTTTGCTTTGTAACTTTACTGTCTGCAAATACTTTAGGATTTAATAGTTTAATAGTTCAACGAACTTTAATTTCCATTAATGTAGAGCTAAGCTGCTTAATGAACATTATGTTCTGTGTTCCTCTTTCTTTTCTTCAAGTTTCATAAAATGTATAACATCTTTTTGTTACTTGGAGTGCCTATGTCTTAGTAAGTTGGGCTTTCTGGGGACATTTATTCTTTTCTGGCCTCTGTGGCCCATTTTGAGGCCACATTGTCGAAGCTGATGTAGACAACAAGATTGATTTAGTTTTGTTTTTTCCTTTCTAGTGGTGCACTTGAAAACTCTAGTTACTGAGAACTTCTTTTTTCAGTAAAGTTTATTAGGAGAACTCTTGTTTTCTTTTAAAAATAACAAAAAACCTGTCATTAAACTTAGGAATTAGGATTCCTTCTTTGTTGACATGAGTAGCCTGAAATATGAAGCTAACTAAATTGCATCAAATTTCAGAGACTAATAATCATACATTTGGGAAAAGAAGCTTCTACACAACCTGTGTTCTGTCAGAGTAATTTAATTAGAGGTAGTGATATTTCAATGTAATTTGTTAATGGGCACATTCTGGGGAAAAAAAGAGAGAGAGAGAGAAGGAGAGTAATTCTGCCTGAACATTGATCATTTTTTTTTATTTTTAGCTGGATTCTGTCAAAAGAAAGGGTTTTCATTGAATTTCATGGCACAGAGATGCCTGGAGGAAGAATATTAATGAAGTGAAGAACAGCTTAAAATTTTTGAGTTATTAGAATGAATATAAGGGAGAATGTAATAATCTTACTGCTTTTCCAAAAGTTTAATATATGAAATTGTATGCATGGGCATTATTGGACAACTGAAAGTCTGGATTTCATATTTTGAATGTCATATCATCCCTACTGCTTGTTTTTATTTTTTTCTAATTTCATATCCAAGAAGGGTATCATAGTTCTTTATTCTATTTTTTATTTGTGACAACTTGTATACAGATGTTAGTTAAATATTACATGACTTGCCCTGGAAAGGAAACAAAATAACAGCTTCTCTCGATTTTATAATACTTTGGAGAACATTATAATAAAACCTCTTTCTTTTGCTGGGGAAATCCAGAATAAGAAATATTTTAATCATGTTAATTTGACCTAAAATAACTTTTATTTTGATTTATTTCATTTCATAGACATTTCATCTTAGTTCTACTGCATTGAGAGGCTTTGAGTTCACTCAAGGTGATTCATTATCATGCAGGACAGCTTAGGATGTGCTGCAGTAACAATTACCCCCAGTCTTCTGTGCCTAACACAACAAAATGTCAATTTCTTCTTCCTGCAAAGAAGTCCACTGTGGTAGCAGGTGATCCAGGGCAGTTCTCCATAGATGGGCTCACTCATCCGTGAGGGTTCAATCCTGTTATCATCTGCATTTAACATATTCTTTCATAATCACCACTGCAGGGGAAGAGAGCATCAGCTATTTTTTTTTTTTAATTTCTGCTGTAAAGCAAAATGACTAAGTTATACATATATATGCATTCTTTTTTATATTCTTTTTCATTATGGTTTATCCCAGGATATTGACTATAGTTCCTGTGTTATATAGTAGGACTTTGTTCTCCATCCATTCTATATGTAATAGTATGCAACTACCAGCCCTAAACTTCTAGCTCATCCGTCTCCAATCTCCTTACCTCTTGACATCCACAAGTCTGTTCTCTATGTCTGAGAGTCTGTTTCTACTTTGTAGATAGGTTCATTTGTGTCGTATTTTGGATTGTACATATAAGTGATATCATATGGTATTTGTCTTTCTCTTTCTGACTTAATTCACTTGGTATGATAATCTCTAGTTGCATTCATGTAGCTGCAGATGAAATTGTTTCATTCTTTTTTTTTATGGCTGAGTAATATTCCTTGGTATATCTGTACCACATCTTTATCTACTCATCTGCTGATGGACATCTATGTTATTTCCATGTCTTGGCTATGGTGAATTGTGCTGCTATCGCTTACTCCTTGGAAGGAAAGTTATGACCAACCTAGACAGCATATTAAAAAGCAGAGACATTACTTTGTCAACAAAGGTCCATCTAGTCAAGGCTGTGGTTTTTCCAGTAGTCATGTATGGATGTGAGAGTTGGACTATAAAGAAAGCTGAGTGCCAAAGAATTGATGCTTTTGAACTGTGGTGTTGGAGAAGAATCTTGAGAGTCCCTTGGACTGCAAGGAGATCCAACCAATCCATCCTAAAGGAGATCAGTCCTGGGTGTTCATTGGAAAGACTGATGTTGAAGCTGAAACTCCAATACTTTGGCCACCTGATGCAAAAAGCTGACTCACTGGAAAAGACCTTGATACTGGGAAAGATAGATGGTGGAAGGAGAAGGGGACGACAGAGGATGAGATGGTTGGATGGCATCACCAACTCAATGGACATGAGTTTGCGTAAACTCCAGGAGTTGGTGATGGACAGGGAGGCCTGGCGTGCTGCAGTCCATGGGGTCACAAAGAGTCGGACACGACTGAGCGACTGAACTGAACTGAAGCATAACAGTGCGTTTATCTTTTGAATGATACTTTTTGTGTGGGTATAGAGGGTATCCAGTTTTAAATACTGCTGCTGGGAAGTCATGTGTGTCACTTTAATCTACAGATTTTACTGGCCAAATTAAGCTATGTGGTCATGCGAAGGGTAAAGGAGATGAGAAGTGTTATCTTTCTGAATGTTTAGAAAGAGGAGAAAAACTGGAAATATTGGTCGTCATTCACAATGCCAACCTAAACCTTTATATTACATCAATATGGCAGAATAGATCAGTATTTCCCAACCAGCTGTCAAGAATGAGATACAGATGTGCTGTAGATACTCATGGTTGAACTTTTTTTGTGGTATTAAAAATGTGAAGGCATTTTTATGATGTGTTTGTGTGCTGTCAGTTGCTCAGTCAGTTACTGAGCAGCTCTTTGCAGACCCATGGACTGTAGCCCACCAGGCTCTCTGCCCATGGGATTTCTCAGGCAAGACTACTGGAATGGGTTGCCATTTCCTACTCCAGGAAATCTTCCTGACCCAGGGATCAAACCCAAGTCTCCTGCATCTCTTACACTGGCAGGCAGATTCTTTATCACTGAACCATCTGGGAATAGTTCAAGAAACTAACTCATGACAGTGAAAATTACATTTGAATGCTCTTTTTTGTTTGTTTTTGGTAAAAACTTACTGAAAAATTTTATTATTTTTCCACTTTGGTGAGACTTGTATAGACCCAAGTCTCCCCATAGCATCTCCCCAGATCTTTTCATTGATCAAGTACTCACCTGCAACTGGAGTGAACATCAGAATCTTCTTTCTTACTGAATCCCCTCTGTTATCTGATCACTGTTTTTATATCAATGTCTTTATCCTAAGTGAAAATTTTATGCAGATGTTACTTTTATGATTCTTTCTATTTAATTTGCTTGCATTTTTTTGCTCATACTTTTCTCTGTTTAATTCTAACAGAGAGGACTTCCCCCGTGGTACAGTGGTTAATACTTCACCTTCCACTGCACGGGCTGCAGGTTCGATCCCTGGCCAGGCAGCGTAAATCCTACATGCCTCCTGGCCAAAAACAATCAAAACAGAAAGCAGAAACAGTAGTGTAACACATTCATTAAAGACTTTAAAGATTGTCCACATAAAAAAAAATCTTAAAAAATAGTAATTCTAAAAGAAAAGCTATGTATAAATTTTATCTTTTATCGTATACCAGAGAATTATTAATTTTTTTAGTTTTCTCAGTTATTTCTTCTTCCCACCTGATTTTTTCCTCCTTCTTTTGCTTTTTTTGTTGTTGTTTATTCCTATTGGATTTTAAAATTAACAAAAAATCTTTCTCAGTCAAAATCAATAGTTAATTTTGTGTGTTTTTTTTAAAAATTAAAGCGTCTCTATTATGTTAAATTTGCATAGGTTTTTAAAAACAGATTCCTTAGAAATAAGTTGGTTTTCCTGGACATAAAATTTACTAAATTACTAAAGGGGACTGTAAGTTGCAAAAATTGATTGTTTTCAAAATACTTTTTGATTATTCAGAACTATAAATAGTGATTACATTTTGAGCATTTTAAAGCCTATCAATTATTAAATTAAATGAAAATTAATATTCAGTATTATCATGTAGATAATGACATATTTAATTTTCCTAGCTTTTCATATGCTTTATTTTTAAATGTTTCAAAAATGCAGAAGACCTGAAACATATATTTTCTAGTTGTAATGTTTATAATACTCATTTGTATTATATTAATTAGACAATATTATTATATTGTAACATATGTAATATTATTAGACAATATTACTTAAAGTTCATTTTTATATATTATTTACAGATAGATTTTCTGAAGCTGTACCTGCCTGTAGTTTCTGTTGTGTTTAGAGTTCATTTTCAATTATGCTTACTGTCCCAGCCTAGTGAAAAATGAAAAGACTTCAGTCACCAGAACCCCCTCAAATGTTTTCCCTCAAATTGGAATCCATGTGTCCTTATAATTATTTTCACATTTGATCTAAAGGTTTAATTTCATGCAAAAATGATCAAATGAAGCTACATGTAGGACTCATTTTGAGGGCACCATACCCAAAAACACCTAATTTAAGCAGGAGAAATTTTGGATTCTCTTAAGCAGAAAGTAAAGAAATTCCTTTATGAGATTGAGTACAGCACGCTAGCATCAAGCTTTAAAAGCCATTTATAAAATTTTACACATAATGCTTTAAGCCAGAATGCCTCACACAAAGGGAGAATTTATGTTACCGGTCTGTCTGTGCATCATCAATGCTATACCGGAAACGAGGGAAGTGGAAGAAATAGAAAAGGAGCCATCATTGCATGTTGGTGACTTGAAGGAATTAATAAGTATGTTGGTTCATATTTATTAATGAACTTTGGGCCTCCCTTGTGGCTCAGATGGTAAATAATCTATCTACCTGCAATGCAGGAGACCCAGGTTTGATCCCTAGGTTCAAACCTAGCGATCTCCAGTATTCTTGCCTGGAGAATTCCATGGACAGAGGGACCTGCTGGGCTACGGTCCATGGGTCACAGACAGTTGGACATAACTGAGCAGCTAATGCTAACACTGAAATATGTTGGTTCATAGCAGTCATTAGAATCCTTGAAGAGCATTATTTATTTTGGAAAAAAAAAAAGCAAAAGAAACTTTTATAAATCAAATATTTGAGGAGATAAAGGAACACCGTAAAGGAAAATTAGGCAAATATGACATAAGGCTGATGCTCTGGCCCTAAGGTGTAAGGGCTGTAAGTGACATGAAGACGTAACATCAGGAGTTTAATCTGAGAGTCCCATGATCGGTGTTAGTTTTACTCACCTAGAAGCTCTTGTATATAAAAGTTTGCTCATGAATCTTAACTCCATAGAAATTGATATTATGAAAATAAATGACAACAGCTTTATGCAAAGATCAGGGATTAGAAAACCATATTTGCTGATCTATACCAAAGTACACAAGCCGTCCAAAGGACACTTTTTTTTTTGCAAGAATTTATTGGCTAATAGAAAAATGGATTGCGAGTGTGTTTGAATTGTTGTTCACTGCAGATTTGTCAAAGGAGACTAATTCGCTTGAAAAAAATAGCCTATTTAACTGACATTTTGGAGCACCTGAATGAACTTAATTGAAAATCACAAAGGCCATGTAAATATTACACATACTCACAGAGCTTATGGATTAGAAGCAAAGTTCAGCTTTGGAAAAAGGATAAAAATGATACATTTGTGGTATTTAGTTGGTGTTACATTTTAAACCCTAAGGAAAATTATTGACTGTTAGAGCAATATTTATCTATGCGTGAAGTCGAATTTTATATCATTATTTTAAAATACTTATGATAAAAAATATGAAAAACTTTTGCATTTCCACAAGGAATTTCAACATTGTGTTTGTCAGTTAAAGAAGGACCAGGAAATTTAGTCAATGTATTCCTCATGGTTCATGACAAAAATGAGTTTTCTGTCAACTGGAGAAAAATGAATGTACTCTATGCTACCCATTTGCTACCACTAACTTCTGTGAATAGATTTCCTTAATGGAAATTATCAAGCATTTGATTTCTCAGTCTTAAAATGTTATGAAAAGGCATTTCATGCAAATAGCTGAAATTTCTTATTAAAGATTTTTTTTCAGTTTTGGATAGAAGTTAGTTCTATGTGTATTTTATAGTATGTTTCCCAACTCTGTATTTCATTTTTCTTATTATAATTAGATGCTATGAAGAAAATGTGGGACTTTCCAGGCAGTCCAGCAGTAAAGACTTCACCTTCCAATGCAGAGAGTATGGGTTTGCTCAGTGGTTGGGGAGCTAGGATCCCACATGCCTTGCAGCCAAAAAACCAAAGCATAAAATCAAAGTAATATTGTAACAAATTCAATAAAGACTTTTAAAATGGTCCACATCAAAAAAAAAAAATCTTAAAAAGAAACAGAAAGTGTACTGACTTTTTCTACCAAAGTCCATGTGGACTTTTCCAGACTATCTCTAGTGCATCCACTGTGCATGTCTGAAAAGGATTGGTAGACTCTAAGTGGTTCTAGGAATAATTGTTGCTGAAATTGAAACTCAGAAAGGGTCTAGAGTAAGCAAAGAATATCTAAGCAGATTTATGAGCAAACCTGCAGTTGATAACCATTCTTCATTGGAATCTGTAAGAAAAAAGCCCATGAAAGTCTTAATGTTAAGATAGTTCTTCTTTACCTTTCTCCCTATAACTTCTTCATTAATAGAGATCTAGTTCCTTAATAAATATCGCCCTGTGCACATGGAAAGAGAACATCCGTTAACATTGTGAAACTGTTTCTGTTTTTCCAGTATGCCTTCAGAAATAGCAATTAATGTGGGAAAAAATACAATAAAAGTCAAAGGGATATTTAGGCACAAAAATACTTTTACAGTATTCTCTCATAATTGTTTCTAAATATGGTTGATGCTTTACTTAGGCAAAAATTATAAACCATATGTGTATATTTTAACATTTTCATTCCTATGGTTAATGTGTGCTATTAAACTGCTAATACGTTTAATGTATAAGATCTGTGGTTTCCTGTTAATATTTTATAAGGATATTATGTTTTTATGGTTAACATTAATTTGAGGTATTGTTTTAAGAGTCAAAATTACTTTAAAATAATTATTTCACTGGTGTTTAATTTTCTATTAATCATGTTAACAAAGTTCTATGTAGTCTAGAACACATTAACTACATATTACATATGGAAACTGTGCAGTGGCTCTAATAATACATATCTTATTTAATATGATGATGTTTTTAGGCACAAACATTTAATTTTGTGTAGAGTTGTTTTAAATTTGAATTATTCAGTGGATCAAGCTTATTTTTTCAGTTGTCTAAAGCAACTTTTGTTCTTTTATCCTATGTTTTGAAATTTTGGAGTTTCTACTTTATGTTATTTGAGCACTCAAGAAAAATTAATATTCTAATGTAAAGAAGATTGTCATAAAAAATATTTCAAATTGAGTTCCTTTTTTTAAATAACAGAATTTCAACTTTATTACATGTAATAAAATATTATGACTTTCATGAAACACCAATTCAGTATCTCCATACATAGGATGTTTATGTAAAGTTATTGATTAAGTTATATTATCCGGCTCCTGCTAACATCATATTGGAGTAATTCACTGGCACTCATGCTTGGCAGAGACTGAGGATATTGACAACTATCTACTTCTTTCAAATATCTGATAATATAGCTGGTTAGACCATCCCCTTAGGGAAATATTTTTTTAAATTATTAACAGACTATTTTTTAGAAAAGTTATAAGTTTACAGAAAAATTGAGTGCAAAACACACAGTTCCATATCCACCCCATCTTGAAAGTTTTCCCTGTTACTAACATCTTGCAT
This sequence comes from Okapia johnstoni, assembly GCA_024291935.2. Lineage (NCBI taxonomy): Eukaryota > Metazoa > Chordata > Mammalia > Artiodactyla > Giraffidae > Okapia > Okapia johnstoni. The sequence continues at coordinate 99,302,524 of CM044309.1, forward strand.
TAATGTAGCACATTTGCTGCAACCAATAATGATACATTACTATAAAGTCCTTAATTTACTTTATGATTCACCCGTAGTTGTTGCTTAGGCTATGGCTTTTGACAAATGCATAATGTCATGTATCTGCCATAACAGTAACATACAGAATGGTTTCACTGCTAAAGATGTATTTTATTTTAAAATAAACATATCATCACCTTTTATTTAAAACCTATATATTAAAAAATGATCAAACTGCTTCCCGTTTTGGAAAATGAAAGTTGAAAATATTATTAAGTTACTGAGAATTCTTTGCCTAACATCCATTAGGAAGATGTGTTAATAACAGAAGCAGCTTCGTTTTAGTGAACTATATATTTCTCCCCACAAGTCATATGACTGTGGTGTTTGCTTTCCTCATCTTCAAAGTTAAATTTTAAATCTAATCTTACTAATTTTACCATGTCCCTTGAATATCTCTTTCTCCCTTTCACGTGGCTTCTGTCTATTCTCCTTCTTATTTTTAACCAACTTTTTTGGTAAGCATATTCTGTCGTAGTCCTTCTGAAAACTTTTTGAAAGTCTATAAATAGTAAATAAATATAATATATAAACTATAAATATATAATAGTGCTGTGACTAAGGTTCTATAACATAACGGTTTTCTACTTTTTATTTTTCTGTTAAGGTCTATGTTTCTATAAAAATTTTCTTCTAAGTAAGTCTCAGCATTTGGTGCTAGGGCAGAAGTGAATCTTGTCAAATTTGAGAAAATATTCATGGTGCAGCTAAGTCAAATGTGAACAAGACAACATTCAGTAAACATTGACCAATTGTTAATAAATGGAATTCATGTATTACCCACTTGGGTGGTTTAAATGGCAGAAATTTATCTCACAGTTCTGGAGACTGGAAGTCTGAGATCAAGGTGCCAACAGGTTTGGATTTTCTTGAGATCTTTCTCCTTGTCTTGCAGATGGCCATCTTTCCCTGTGTCCATACAATGACCTTTCCTCTGTGTACATGTACAACTATGTCCAAATTTCCTCTTCTTATAAGATGCCAGTAATACTGGATAAGGGCCCACTCATATGGGCTCATTTACCTTAGTTACCTCTTTAAAAACCGTATCTCCAAATACATTAAGTTCAGTCGCTCAGACGTGTCCGATTCTTTGTGACCCCAAATACATTAGGTTGGCCAAAATTTTGTTTGGGTTTTTCTGTAAGATGTTACAACTCAAACAAATATTTGGCCATGCCAATACTTATATTCTGAGGTATTAGGAATTAGAATTTCAGCCTGTGAATTTAAGGGAAAGCAATGTAGTCCATAATACCATTGAAATTAGCAAGCTTTTTAATTTGCGTGACTTTGAAAGCAGTAAAACCTGGTAGTTACTGATTAAGCATGTGAACGAGGTGCTGTTTGTGCATTAAATCACAACCACAGGATGAAGTCAGGACCAGTAGCTCACTAAGGAAAACTTTTTCAGTTGGCAATGGACTTATTTTCAGTTAAGGTATTGATTCCACTCGTTGAATGTACAAAAGGAATTAATACCAATACAACACATTTACAGTTAATACAACACATAATACATCACAGTTCTTTAAAACTGAGCAATGCGCAAAATGTTGCTTATTTTAGTATCAGAGCAATGAAAATTAGCATTTGTTTAAAAATTCCAGAACAGTTTGATGACAGAACTATTAAACCAATGGGGGCAAGAGTGCTAGAAAAGCTAAAAGATTTTAAGTGACAACCTTTATGCAATTTCCTCCAAAGTGTTCTCTCAGAGCCAGACTCCCTGGGGTCACACGCTTCTCGTCCGCAGTGACCCTTGGTAGGAAAAGGCACATTTTTTCCTTTGCTAATGCATTTTTTCAAAGGCCTCCATCTTTGCTTGCTTGTATCTTTTTGACACCTGAATCCAAATAGGTAGCTGAGTACCAGATTAGCCAAAGTCCATGACAGTAACAGTGAGTATGGATTTTTTTCATCTGTCACACACACTCACCAGTCCCTAAGGGGCTCAGTTCCTCCCCTCAGTGGGACCTTTAGGCTGTACTCCAATCGAAGAACTCCTTTTTAATATGCTAGTTACTTTGATAGTTTCAAAGATTTAAATGTGGCACTATTCTCTTCCCAAGCATCTATCAAGCCTCTTTGTCATCTATTTACTTTTATTGTTTATTAAAGGTTTAAGACATGTGAGTTGAGTTAGATCCTTTTGTGTTTTTGTAGGGCAGACAAACACAAGGAGTCAAGCAGCATGGAGTGTAGATGGATTTCTGAATTTTCTGCCCTGTCTGGAGAACAGAGAAAACAATTCTCACTTTGGGTGGTTATTCTTAAGATTAAAGTAGATAACCTAACCTTAAGTGTCTTATTCGGTGCCTAGCATTCAACAAGTATTAATTCATTTTCTTTCATAACCCAACCACCTAAACAAAGTCAAATTATTGGAAGTCCCTGGGTTTTGTTGTTGTTGTTGACTATTGCTATAGTAGGCTGAGCATACATCTAAGTTTCCTGCTTTCTAGTTTTTAAAAAGATTTTAGATATTAATCTATATAATTGGTCTGTAGATATTTAATGAATGTTTATTCTGTCCTATCACTGTTACATGTCAAAGAAACAAAAGAATCAAGACTCACTGTCAGGAAGCCACAATGAGTTTATGGTCCACTTACAGAGACAAGATCCAGTCACACAAAACCATTAATAAGCAGACATTACTTATTATAATAATTATTATAATAAATAAAGTGCTAATGTGTATTTCTATGGACAGGAAACATAGGAACAACATTTTTTTAAAAAATTCAGAGCCTTCCCAAATGAGGCCACAGGTTGCCATTTTCCTAAGGACATCCAAGAGGACCCTTCCCCTGACTCTGAAGCCGTGGCTAGGAGTAGGGGGAGGGGAGAAGTCCAGGCCCAGAAAAGGTGATAAATATGGGTGTAAGGGCTCCCCAGGTGGTTCAGTGGGTAAAGAACCCGCCTGCAATGCAGGAAATGCAAGAGATGCAGTTTCTATCCCTGGGTTGGGATGATCCCCTGGAGGAGGACATGGCAACCCACTCCAGTATTCTTGCCTGGAGAATCCCATAGACAGAGGAGCCTGGTGGGCTATAGTCCATGGGTCACAAAGATCAGACACAGCTGAAGTGACTGAGTACCCATGCGTAGAATGTGGGCCACAGTGATGTGGAAACTGTCTGAGAAATCTGTCTGACTGGGCAGAATAAATTGTAAAAGATGATGTATTGCGTTAGTGAAAAAGTTCGTTTGGGTTTTTCCTTAAGATGCTATGGAAAAACCTGTTCAACTTTTTGACCAACCCAATAGATAAAACCAAAAAGACCAAGTGACTAGGAATTAAGAGAGCATCGTATACTAGGTCAGGGAGTTGACATACAATATTGCAGGCAGGGAGGAGAAAATCACTGCAGATGTTTATTCTAGAAGTGGACACGCGGTGACCTGGAGCAGGAGAAACACCACCCAAGCAGGCAGATACAACAGTCCAGGTGTGAATGGACAAGGAGTACCAGAGTGTAAAAGTCAACAAGAAAGTGCAGAAAAGTGTTTCATGTTTCTCATCCACATTGTATGTTTTTAAGTATCATGAATACCTTTTGTGATATAAAAGAGACTTTTTATACAAGAAGATGCTAAAAGTCTTTCATTTTGATTTCCCAGCAGGGCTCCCCCAAACAATTTGACTTTTCATTTTGTTGTCTTAATAAAAGACAAGCAGTAGATGGCATTGTTCTATAGAAAAGATTCCCATTTTTCATTTTTAAATCACATGGTGTGTAAGATGGGGTAATTAAGTTATCTTCTGGGATATTTCTACTTCAAAGACAAATATTTTGACTTATCATAATTCAGTGGGAGACACAACTTTTAATTTTGCAGTGTTTGAAAGATGAAGGATGGTATATGTGGATTATGTGGGAAAATAGTATATTCAGTGAAGTATTTTATGACTGTTATCAAGGATTTTATGGTTACTTAGGGTAATAAGCTTGAGTGTTATTTGTGGTCTGGTGCGCATCTCTGAATTTATGCTAATGAAAACAAAAGAATTTAATTAATTTGCATGTAGGTGGGAGTTCAAAAAATGAACTTAGGTCCTTGGAAAATGCAAAAAATATATATGATTTTACTTTGTAATGTGTGACTATTAATAGAATTCCAAAAGGTATCCAATGTAATTGTGGTCAGAACATAACCTCACATGTTTAGAGAAGTGAAAAATTGTTTTTTTTTTCTTTGATCCTTTTATGTTCTTCCCATAGAATTTTTCTTCAAAAAGAATAATTAAGAATTTCAAAGAAAATCATCTTCCGTGGAGAATATTTTTATTATAACTTTATTTTGGCTTGAATAGGTCTAGTTCTACATTATAAGTACATGGTTTAACCTTTGTTTTGTTTCCAATGAGACATAAGCTGATTGATGTTGCCTTTAAGAAAGCATTCATTTTTTTCAACTTTTAAGTAATTACATGTAAGATAGAGCTAATTAAGATATTGAATTTTTTTTCATTTTTTTTCTCTTCTTAAGACATTTTCAGTTGTTTATTTTGAGATGTACCTTTATTTTCATTTGTTTGAAAATCTGTAGAACTGTTAGTACTTCATAAAGCTATGATAAGCACCACAAGAACTCAGTTCAGTTCAGTCACTCAGTTGTGTCCGACTCTTTGCGACCCCATGAATTGCAGCATGCCAGGCCTCTCTGTCCATCACCAACTCCCAGAGTCTACCTAAACCCATGTCCATCAAGGCGGTGATGCCATCCAATCATCTCATCCTCTGTTGTCCCCTTCTCCTCCTGCCCCCAATCCTACCCAGCATTAGGGTCTTTTCCAATGAGTCAACTCTTTGCATGAGGTGGCCAAAGTATTGGCGTTTCAGCTTCAACATCAGACCTTCCAATGAACACCCAGGATTGATCTCTTTTAGGATGGATTGACTAGATCTCCTTGCAGTCCAAGGGACTCTTAAGAGTCTTCTCCAACACCACAGTTCAAAAGCATCAATTCTGCAGCGCTCAGCTTTCTTCACCATCCAACTCTCATATCCATACATGACCACTGGAAGAACCATAGCCTTGACTAGACGGACTTTTGTTGGCAAAGTAATGTCTCTGCTTTTAAATATGCTATCTAGGTTGGCCATAACCTTCCTTACAAGGAGTAAGTGTCTTTTTAATTGCATGGCTGCCAATTATTCACCTTTTAAGTACCATGAGGTTTTGTCATTCTGGAGCATAGTGGGCATTCAGTATTGGTGAATTTATTGCTTTATTCCTTTAAGAATTTATTCCAAAATTATATATTAAGGCTGCATGCCAGGAAACATGCCGGGTATACAAGATAGCTAAGAAAATTTGCTCTGAAGTACTTGCATGGTGAATGTCAGGCATGGCTTTAGAACTATGGTGATAAGAGTTCAGGTTGCTACACAAAGACTTAAAAGCAGTAATTTGTTCTGCCCTCAGTGACTCTGGAGCTGAGATGTATAGGATGAGTAGAAGTTTGTTAGGGAATGGAAGGCGGCATCGGTGAGACCTGGGAAGGAACAGGTATTCCTGAGGGTCCAGAATCCAGGGGCTTGTGGAAGGAGGAGGAGGACTTTGGAACAAGGAGGTGCTGGGGAGTAACTCAGAACATCTGACATTCTCTAGAACGAAAATTCCTGAAATAGAACAACCATATGATCCAGCAATTCCACTCCTGGGTATAAATCTAAAAAAAAAGAAAAGAAAGAAAGACTCTTATGAAAAGAAAAACATGCATTTCACTGATCATTGCAGCATTATTTACAGTTGCCAAGATATGGATGCAACCTAAGTGTCCATCAACAGATGAATGGATAAAGAAGACGTGATGTCACATATATATAAAATGGAATACTACTCAGCCATCCCTAGAGTGAAGTTTTGCCACTTGTAGCAACATGGATGGACTCAGAGGGGATTACACTGAGTGAAATAAGTTAGAAAAAGACAACTACTATATTATATCACTTATATGTGGAATCAAAAATTAAAATAGACTGGTGACTATAACAAAAAAAGCAGCAGACTCACAGATAAAGAGAACAATCTAGTGGTTACCAGTGGGGATGGAAGTGAGGGGAAATTTAGGGATGGAGAAGTAGTAGGTACAAACTGTTGGGTGTAAGACAGGCTAAAAGGATGTATTGCTTCCCTGGTGGCTCAGCCAGTAAAGAGTCTGCCTGCAAGGCAGGAGACACAAGAGACACGGGTTCGATCCCTGTGTCAGGAAGATCCCCTGGAGGAGGGCACAGCAACCCACTCAGTATTCTTGCCTGGAGAATCCCATGGACAGAGGAACCTCACTGGCTATAGTCCCTGGGTCGCAAAGAGTCTGACACGACTGAAGCGATTTGGCACGTACAGCATGTGTAACATGGGGAATGCAAACAATATTTCATAATAACTGCAAATCAAGTGTCACCTTTAAAAGTTGTATAAAAAATTTCAAGATAAAAATTCCTTGAATAATGTAAAAATAAAATTTTTGCATTTCACGTTCAGTTCAGTTCAGTCACTCAGTCGTGTCCAACTCTTTGTGACACCGTGGACTGCAGCACGCCGGACTTCTTTGTCCCTCACCATCTCCTGGACTTTGCTCAAACTCATGTCCATCGAGTTGGTGAGGCCATCCAACCATCTCATCCTCTGTTGTCCCCTTCTCCTCCAGCCTTCATTCTTTCCCAGCATCAAGGTCTTTTCCAATGAGTAACATTTCATGTTACTAAGTTTTATTTTACCCTAAGCTGGATATAGATTTAGATGAATAATTGTTTTTGCCTTTGTAGTATAATTAGTTTTGTTTATTTATTTATTTTTACAGTGAAGTTTAGCAACTGCAATGGGAAAAGAAAAGTACAGTATGAGAGCAGTGAGCCAGCAGATTTTAAGGTGGATGAAGATGGCATGGTGTATGCCGTGAGAAGCTTCCCCCTCTCCTCTGAGCACTCGAAGTTCCTGATATACGCTCAAGACAAAGAGACTCAGGAAAAGTGGCAAGTAGCAGTAAAACTGAGCCTCAAACCAGTCTTACCTGAGGATTCAGTGAAGGTAAAGTATCTAAGTATGACTTTGGATGGACTTAATCAGGATTGTGCAGTTTGAACTACGTGCATACTTTGCATCACATCAATAAGTGGCCAGTACTGGAATTTTTATCAACTTCGGTTGCTGAAGTACTATTTTGCTGTTGTTTTTTTTTTTTTTTTAATCTTACAAGATACTTTAGATTAAATGTTTTATCAGCAGTCCTAAACTGTATTTGAAAGATTTGTTTATACTTTGAGATTTATAACTTAAATTTACTTAGAAATAGCTGTTTGTTTTAAATTACTTAGAAGCTTTACATGCTGTTAAACTTAACCACAAGATAAACAGTTGTTTATAAGATGTCATCAGCCAAACTTATGGCAGGGGAAGTAAAGATTTATAGTAGTAACAGGAAAACATTTCTGCCGAGGAGTATTGGGTTTTTGTCTTGTCCCTCAGTAATCAAATTGGGGGATTTGAATTATTTATACTACGGACTTGACTTTTAGGAATAATACACTCCCTCTGGTGGAAATTGCTATAAGCCAAGATAAAACAAATAAGATATACTTTTAACAGAAAATTCATTTCAACTGAACATTTGCTAAGTACTTCTTTTGTGTAAGCCACTATTTTATGAATTTTAAATAAGATATAATAACTTCTTCAGTAAAGTTATGATAACAATATTAGTTTCTGAATATTATAGTTCTTTTAGTTAATTGGAAATAAATATGGGGCGATGCCATACTCATATAATTGGTCTATGATTTTATGAACTATAACTGTTACATTAAAACATAAGAATACACATATTCATTGCTGGTATTGTAAATGTGAGAGCCACAGCAATAATCAAATATGAATAAATATTAGAGAAAAAGATATCATTTTTTCTCTTATACCAATGTTGGACTTTCATTATGTGAAATGTAATTTGTTACTCTATTAACTGTGAAGGGAAATCATGTCATTTGGGTAATATAAAATAAAGATCTGGTAACTAATTGAGTGAAAAGATGCTTTTGTTGTTGAGGATTCACTGTGTTCTAGCAAACCAGCTTGGATGTTTGCATTGAAGCAGCATGGACTAGTGGCTAAAATGTCCACAGACACAGGGAAAAACAGAAGAAAATGTTGACATCCAGCAGAGATTAATACCCCATGTGCAAAGTGGGTCATCTATAGCATCCATCATGGCTGACATAGGTTTAGAATAATTACAGCATTAATTCTGTGGGTTTTAATAGGGTCATAAATATTTGAGACGTTCCTTAGCAGTATGTATTAAACTTCTCTTGGAATTCAAATTATATTTTAGCACATCAAGATCTAAATTTAATGTACAGTAGCACATTACCTGAACTGTGGTTTAAACTAATGAGAAATGTATAAAAGGGTACTATTAAATTTTGCTCAATGTTAACTAGTATCTAAGATGGTTTATAGAAACTGCAAATAGTTTACACAGCTGAGCCACCTAATACATTGTTTGGTATTTCATTTTTCAATAAACAGTGTCACCCACAATTTTATGGTGAAAGTGGAAAAAATCGCTCAGTTATGTCCAGCTCTTTGCGACCCCATGGACTATATAGTCCATGAAATTCTCCAGGCCAGAATACTGGAGTGGGTAGCTGTTCCCTGCTCCAGGGGCTCTTCCCAACCCAGGGATCAAACCCACGTATGCCACGTTGCAGGTGGATTCTTTACCAGCTGAGCCACCAGGGAAGCCCACAATTTTATGGTGTTTTCTATTATTTTATAGGCAGATGAGGAGAGGGCTTTCAGACTTATTTTCTTGTCCATAATAAAGTGTGATTCTACACTTATGGGTATTCATTGATATTGATGTACTTTCAGAAAGTGTTTTTCTAATACTCAGGAATGTCTTCTTGTATTTTCATGTGAAGGAATCACGAGAAATAGAAGAAATAGTGTTCCCAAGACAATTGACTAAGCACAATGGCTACCTGCAGAGGCAGAAGAGAGACTGGGTTATCCCTCCCATCAACTTGCCAGAAAACTCCAGAGGGCCTTTTCCTCAAGAGCTCGTCAGGGTAGGGTGACACAATTTCATTGATCTCTGTGGCATGTGTTTGGTGTATGTTAGAAGTGCTGTTGTCTCTTTTTTCCACGAAGTAGAGTTTAAGACATGCATGTGCTATTTTGTATTGATGAAATGTCTCTAGGGTTGTAAAGAGTCTCTTTTTCATTACCTTGGGTTATTTACAGGCAGAGCTTTCTGTGGGTCCGTCCAGTGGGCCATGGATGCTGAAGTTTGTTCGGTCTCCGAATATATACACCCTAGCTCCAGCATGCATTCACACCCACACCGTACCCTTCCCCTTCCACCTTATCTTCCCTGTCTGAAAGCTGCATTCCCCGTGATGATCTCTGCCCTCTACAGATAGCTTCTGGGCCAAAGAAAAAATAAAGGGGCAATCATTGCTAAAAATGCCGGTACTGAGTGCATTTGAGAGTTTTTTAAAGAAATAAAAAATGACCTCTGATACCATTAACGCATTCCCTGGGGCTGCACAAAAAAACATAGGCTTTCAGATTTGAAGAGCAAGATTTTTTTTTTCCAGTTACTCTAAACATGCTATCAGACCCAGGGGAAAAAAAATGACAGACATTTCTACATGCTTAGTAAAATTAGCAAATTTTTATTTATTACAAAAAGAAACTAAGACAACTAATTGTATTCTCAAATTTAGTAGAAGGTAACGTTTCAGTATATGATTAATTTAGCATCCCAATACATACTTACTGAAAGCTGTATTTTTTAATGTCATTTATTTGTGTTGTCCAATCTATGGTAATATGCATTATAATTCAGTTTAACAATGAATTATGTAACCTCCAAATCAAGGTGTTTTCTATGTTTCTACTTTAATGGAGAATGACAAAATTAAAGAATTTTGCCTTAACTGAAAAAACAAAACAGAAACTGAATTCTATTACTGGATTAAAAATATTTGTCTAATATACAGATATCTCTTATTATCACCTCCAAATAGTATTGCTCAAATGCCCTTTTTTCTGTCCTATTATGCCTCCCTTTCTGCAGCCTGTTCTTAACATCATGTTCTTAACATCATAGGATACATATGTTCCACTCATCTGTAAGCTGTTTTTCCAGGAAGTGTTGTATTTGGAGGAGAAAGCAGGGAGCCTGTAACAGATATAATTTTTATGCATAAAAGAAGTCTATTATAAAATCATTTCTTGCATGTTTTGTTATTAATAAAGAATTTGGGGTATTGGGTGCCAACTTAAAATAATATGGGAAGCTTTGGTTGCAATAAAAAACTTCAGCACAATGCAAGTACAGAAATCTGACTCCCAGACTCAACCATAATCTTAGAGTTCCCACCTGAGGCTCTTTCACACTATGATTAGAGAGTTATTTTGTGTCCTAACTGATGCAAAAAAAGTGAATAGTTTTATCTTCAGTAAATTGGACACCTGTTACTGGGTTAAATATTCTAACCTCCAAATTTCCAGGAGAGACTTTGATTCTGTTTAAAAATGGACACTCCTTAATTTCTGACTTTTGCACTGCTCCTAGTGAGTGTTCTTTTAGATGTTAGCATTGTCCCAGTCCTTCTACTGACAGATGTCATCTCTTTTTGAAGCCCATCACCAAGAACCAAGAAGAAGGAATAGGACTGGGAGAGCTTCAAGAATTTTCTGGGAAGAAATGGTGTATGTTTGGAAGAGGCCATGAGGTGTAGCATGCTCTGTCTCTGACAATGAGCTCGTTTAGTCCCTTGGTTAATGTGACTATCTTCTTGACCCTCAGATCAGATCCGATAGAGATAAAAACCTTTCTCTGCGGTACAGCGTAACTGGGCCAGGAGCTGACCAGCCTCCAACTGGTATCTTCATTATCAACCCCATCTCAGGTCAGCTGTCAGTAACCAAGCCTCTGGATCGCGAGCTGATAGCCCGGTTTCATGTAAGATTTCAACCAGCTGTTAATTCTTTGATTAACACTCTTCCAAATATGTGCAAGGTTTAACATTTGCCTCTCCTATCAGTCTTAAAGCTTTGATTCTGAATGTTTTAATGCCGGAAATGTACTTGTAGCCTTTTCAATTTATTTTAATATTTTTTTTATTTTTATAAAACAATTGTTTTTATAAAATTGATGAATGCTCATGGTAAACAAACAATGCCAAGGAAAAACTAAAAATTGCCTCAAGTCATATTACTATTTGTATGCTGATACTTGCCTTCAGATATGTGGTTAAGAACTTATAAGAACAAATTTCCATGAAAGGGATCTATTTCATGTAAATTACATACAGATCATTACATTTTTAATAGCTGTATAGTATTCTACTGAATGTATATAAACTATAATTTTAACAGCAGTTTCTTATAAATATATTGGTTTGGCCCAAAAGTTCATTTGGGTTTGTTGTAAGACTTCATAGCAAAACCCTAGTGAACATTTTGGCCAACCAAGTACATTTATGTTTGTCGGTTTGTCTACTGATATTACGATTACCATTAATTAGCATCATACAAAATGGATAGCACATTTTCATTTTGTTATTTGTTGATCATATTATCTCCAGAAAGATGTGCTGTTTTTATCTGCCTACTGAGAATTAAGATTTCCCTTTTCTGCATAACCCTGCCAATACTTGGTTTCATTAACCTGCCAATCTGAGCAATCTTTTCTTAGATATATTATCCAGTTATATTTTTTATGCTAATTTTATGTTATATTTCTATTTTATTCATTTCTTGATTGAGTTATAACAGCTTTTATATATAGTTGTGCTGTGTCCGACTCTTTGCAACCCCATGGACTTTAATCCACCACACTCCTTTGTCCATGGGGATTCTCCAGGCAAGAATACTGGAGTCGGTTGCCATGCCCTCCTCCAGTGGATCTTCCCAACCCAGGAATCAAATCCAGGTCTCCTCCACATTGCAGGAGGATTGTTTACCATCTGAGCCACCAGGGAAACCCTTATATATAGTTATGTGTTCCTATTTTTAATATATGTATGTATTTAAAACTGATTTTCCCAATTAAAAATTATATTGAGCATTGCAAAAATCAAGAATTTATTAATAATAAAGTATAAATTCCAGAAAGCATATTTATTTTCTTTTTTTCTAGCCATGCTTGCACATTTTTATGGAACAGGATTTAACAGTTTTTTTCATGTGTTTAATATAGAAACCTAAATTGATCTTTATTCCTACTCCAATTTCTATATGAATAGCTAAAACTTTTAATGAAAGCATCATTTTCTCTTAGAAAAGAATATAGGTACAATGTAAAAACTTTTCAAATAAAACAGTATTAGTAATAAAGTAAGAAGAATTTGCAATCCCAGTACATAAACTAGTCACTTTTCTTTAACTTTAGTAACATTCTGTAAGATGTTTCTTTGTGTATAGATTCATAAATATATTTTTTTGAAATTGGGATTATTCTTTGAAACCAACTTTTGTCACTTAGCAATCATAAGATTTAGCATCTTTCCACATCAGCAACCATTATTTATTTCTATTATTATTTTTGATTGCTTGCTCTAACATAATTGTAACTAATTACCTACTGGAAGATACTTGGATGATTTAGTTCTTTCTACTTTATTTTACAACTGTAAATCATGCAGCAATGAACAGCTTTCTGTCCATTTTCCCATCATGTCCTCAGAAAAAATTCCTAAAACTGGAATTATTTGATAAATATAGTGGAATTGTTCTCTTGAAGAGTTGTATTGTGTTGCAGTACCTCCCCACTATAAAATAGATACTTTCCATTCCATTATCAATTCCAGGCATTATTTTATTTATTGTCAGTGCTATTTCTAAAAAAATTATCTTGATGCTTTAAGTTGCATATGTTGAATATCCAATTAAAGTAAATTCCCTATTCCTGTCTTATGTTAAATTTGGGGTGGGAGAGTTGTTACCTTTTCCTCTACCCATTTATCATCTTTTATCTACTGGAGATGTTGATACATGATTTTCATATATTTCTTTTGTTGTTATTTGTTTTCAAACTTTATTTATAATTTTTCCCTTATTATAACTTACAGTTTTTACATTATGATATTTGTCATTGTTTTGATTTTATCATGCATTCTGGCTTGCTTTTTTATTTATTAATTTTTGGCTGTGCTGGGTCTTTGTTGCTGCATGGACTTTTCTCTAGTTGTGGTGAGCTATCTCTAGTTGTGGCACTCAGGCTTCTCTTTGCAGTGGCTTCTCTTCTTGCAGAGCATGGTCTCTAGGGTGCAAGGGCTTCAGATGTTGTGGCTCCCAGGCTCTAGAGCACAAGCTCAGTAGTTGTGGCACATGTGCTTAGCTGCTCTGCGGCATGTGGGATCTTAGTTCGCAGACCAGGGATCAAACCAGTATCTGCTGAATTGTCAGGTGAATTCTTTACTATTGAGCTACCAGGGAAGCCCCCCATTCTGGCTTTCTGGAGATGTTTAAAGAGATCTTTCCTACTCCAAGATGCTAATCTCCTGCATTTTATCTGTTTTATTTATTTATTTTTCTTTGCATCTAAATGTTTAACCTCTGTGGAGTTTATTTTAGTAAAAGAAGAAAGGTATATAGATTGACTTTGCTTTTCCTTTATGGCCAGCCCAGATTTCCCAACACTATATATTGATTTAGTATTCTGATTGATTTAGCATCAATGTCATGATCATACTTAGTTGTCCCATATTTTTTATGCCACTTATGCTAATGTGTTTTTTAGACTATTTTTCTCATTAATATATTTTTTTGGATTTTTGCACTTGTACAAACTTTTAAAATTATTTAAGTTTTGAAAATTATTATATAGATAAATATAGACATATGGTAGAGCAAGACACCCTAGACATAAACTTGCAAATAAGCATATGAAAAACTAAAAATGCATTTTAAATCCTAAGTATCACTCAATTCTCTCCTCCCAAGGGCCGTGATTGTTTTACCAACCAATTCTCTTAAAAGCCTTAATGAACACGTAATTCTAATGCTTTTTATTAATATATTGTTCTAAAATATAAAGACGTTTTCAAGCCTTTTACAAAATAGCATCACGTTAATAGGGAAACTTAGTAAAGGTGGCAGGGCTTCCCAGATGACGCAGTGGTAAAGAATCCACCTGCTAATGCAGGAGATTCAAAAGACACCAATTTGACCTCTGGGTTGGGAAGATCCCGGGGCATAGGAAATAGCTACCCAGTCCAGTATTTTGGGCTGGCAAATTCCATGGACAGAGGAGCCTGGAGAGCTACACTCCATGGGGTTGCACAGAGTAGGACGTGACTGAGCGCACACGCGGGTGGAGTAAAGGTAGATATAGTAGACCAGTCTCTAATTAGACTAGTCTGTAACTTATGAGTACAAAAAATACCAATCCAAAAATTATAAATATTTCTTCTGTATGAATTCTGGCTGAAGTCATGTGGTTAAATCTCAGAAAATAAATATTTTCAGGTCAGTGTTGGGATAAATTCTTGCTCTCCAGATTCTCACTACTTGCACGTAAATGAGCAATATTGATAACAAAATAGAATTAATTATAGAATGGCAGGGACAGTTCCGTATTAAAATCTCTTAATGTAATATATTAAATAAGTCAAGGGAAAAAGAGGCTCTATACGTGTTGAAAAGGCTTGTCTAATAAAATTTACAGTTTCATGTGCTAAATAACCTCAAAATTGGAAAAAAGATATGTTAATGCTTCTTTAAGTTGATAAAGCATATCCAGCAGAAACCAGTAGCCAGCATCATACTTAACAGGAAAATCATAGAAGCATTGCCTTTAAAAAGAAACAATTCAATGGAACACTACACAGCTTTTGAAAAGATTGAAATGGTTTTCTATGTGCCGGATGAAAAGATTTTGAAGATATTTTGCCAAGAGTAGCTGAGTGATTATATTTGTTTACAAAAGAAGAAAAAAGATAAAATTTCTAGAATGCCTGTAATACTGAGAACTCAACCTTGGGAGAGGAACAAACTGTCTTATGTGCTTTTAGTGTTTATGAGTGAATGACTTTTACAATAAAAAGAGTCAAAATTCCTTGTGCACACTTCATTCTTTCCGGATTCTCATCTTTTCTCTTGTTCCGTATGACTCCTTTAGGCCAGTTCCATATTTTTAATTACCCTGGCTCTTTTGTATGTATTTAGCAAAAGGATTTGGAAACTGGACAGAACTGGCTTAGGACAGGGGCTCTGTCAATAAACTGAGTAAAGTTACTGAGTAAAGTTACTTAGCTTTTCTGAAGCTCGATTTCTTCGCCTTCAAAGGTGGATCGTTTCTACTTCACTCTTTTGTATACAGATTAGATTCATAGAGCTCTGAGCCAGATGACTGTCAGCTGTATCTCCCTTAATAATGTAGTTTGGCTAACTTGAATTTTGATGGAAAGAATGGCTTTTGGTTTTCATCCATCTGTGCTGTTTATGGCTGTGGTTATGGTATCTTTTATCTTCTCACACGAGACCTAAATCCATTAAATCGTTTCATCTTCTAATTACTCTTGCAGTTGAGGGCACATGCAGTGGATATTAATGGAAACCAAGTGGAGAACCCCATCGACATCGTCATCAACGTTATTGACATGAATGATAACAGACCTGAGTTCTTACACCAGGTTTGGAATGGGACAGTTCCTGAGGGATCAAAGCCAGGTAAGTTCGAAGATCATAATTTGGAGGTTCCTTGAGGAAATACAATGTTATCCAGCCCTCGTATATAAGCTAGATGAGAAATCACGTGAGCCTTTAGTGTCATTTCTTTCATTCATGCTGCTTTTAGGCAAGACTTAATTCGTTATATTTAATTTTTTTAATTTAATTTTGAATTTAAGAAAGCCTCGACATTTAAACTTAATGCTCTATATTTCCTTCACCATCTATACTGGTTTGTACATAAGCCAATTTATAGATATAACTTTGTCTTAAACTGGCACTTTTCCTGGTTCAGATACACTTGTCTGTATCTCAGAAGAGCAGAGGGGTGGGGGCAGCTGGGGTGGGAAGACAGGGCTGTGCAGGAAGTTCAACCATCTGTGGCTCTGTCTGAGTCACATTTTAGAGTCGAGTTTGTCGGTATTTTAAAATACAGGAAAAAAAAATCAAAGCATGTTAAACATATCTTTACTAAAACACAAGGCTTATACATATATTCTAAGGATAAATAAACGTTGTACTTTTTTGCCTGGAGAACGCTTTTGGTTTTTTAAAATCATTCATTGGTCCTTTTTCCTCTATTATTTCCAATTTTATCAGAATTTTCATTTCATAAAAATTACCAAAAGTAAATCATTACAGGTATATTCACTATGCATATGCACATGAATTTCCTATAAAGCCTTCCCGTAAATAAGTGACTCTGAACGACCAGGAGATGTAAAGACATTTCATGAGTCGATTTCCTGCATTTGTTCTGTAAGTTTGAAAACATCCTTCTAGGCAAGATTTGATAGAGTCATGAATCTTAAGTTAAACTAAAATGCAATGCTGTAAGCAATATTTTGGTTCAAGATTCCAAAACACATTTTTGTTTTGTTTTAACCATTCATTCAACAAATATTTATAGAGTACATACTGTATGCCAGACACTGCTCTGACACTGTAGGTACAGCCGTGACAAGTTAGTTGTGCCCTGTTGGAGCTTGAAATCTAGTAGAGGAGAACAGTAAAAGGCAAACAAGCAAGCAAATGTTTTTGGGAAAAAAATAAAGTTTTGGAAAAAAAATTATCAAACTTGGCACATAGTCAAATAGGATGTCTTGTTTAGAGGGACAAGCTCTGAAAAAAAAAATGTACCCTGTAGAGGGAACACTAGCTGTAAAGGCACTAAATCAAACTCATCTTAAGAGTACTAAAGAAGAAGGTAGCCTGGAGATGGAACATTTTATAATCCAAGTCTTACAAAAAATTGCATGGAGCAAACCATCTTAAATAGTAGCTAATTTTCTCTTTACTTCTCAATTGCACAGTTTGTCTAACTAGTTTGAATGCATTTGATCGTAATGCTTTGTAGACTTCCTTTCCACAATATCTAATAAACTGGAGTCCCTAAGTTTGTTACAATGTTCTTTTAATCTCCTCAGAAATAATGAACCCCAGCGCAAAACCCCCTATTCAATGTACCAAAACAGTCATGCATGGAATGATTTCTCAGGACCTCAGTCAATGGAGTATGTGTTGTTATGCACTCGGCTTACTTTCAGAAAGTGACTTAGGCTTTGTGGAGAATCATACCCTGCATGTTGTTTTAGATGCTACTGCACAACGGAAAAAATACGGCAAAGGGAAGGAATCGGTGGCCATAAAAGATGTTTCAAATGACATCTATCTTACTTATTATTTGAATTTTATATAAATGAAGGGATATATAAAATATATATCTGAAGGGATCCTTTCTTTGAATCATAGAGTGAGTTTGTCTTTTAAGTATATGGAAGCATTTAGTCTTTATACATCTGTAAAAAAAATTTTTTTAGCAATTTCCTTTTAAGCAACTCAACCATATTTTATATTTTGTGAAGTGAGTTCTGTTCTTATCAATAGTGTATTAATCAAGGCTGAATGATTAAATGTTGGTCTGAAACAGTGGAAAGGGACTTCCTTGGTGATCCAGTGGTTAAGATTTCAAGTGCCAGTGCAGGTTTGATCCTGGTCAGGGAACCAGCATCCCACATGTTCTTGGTCAAAACCCCAAAACATAAAATGAGAGAAATACTGTAACAAATTTGCTAAAGACTTTAAAAATGGTCCACATTTTTAAAAACAGAAGTTATTTTTTAAAAAGAGAAAAAGTGGAATGGAGATTGATGAAGAAGGTGGGTATCACTTCTGTTGGGAAGAGCCTGACATGAAAGGCAACCATTCATTTTCCATGTCTGCTATCTAGGAACATATGTGATGACAGTCACTGCAATTGATGCTGACGATCCAAACGCCCTCAATGGGATGCTGAGGTACAGAATCCTGTCCCAGGCGCCAAGCACCCCTTCGCCCAACATGTTTACAATCAACAATGAGACTGGGGACATTATCACGGTGGCAGCTGGACTTGACAGAGAAGTAAGCCAACCGAAATCTGTATTTGAATTTGCTTGTAATCTTAAAAGTGCACAGGCTCACATCTCTTTTGTCTCCAGGCTCAGTGGAGACAAAAAAAAATCCCCCTGCCAATGCAGGAGATGCAGATTCTATCCCTGGGTCGAAAAGATCCCTTGGAAAAGGAAATGACTCCAATATTCTTGCCTGGGAAATCCCATGGACAGAGGAGCCTGGTGGGCTACGATCCATGGGGTCACAAAGAGTCAGACATGACTGAGCGACTGAGCACACACACAGTAACATCTCCACAAGATTATTCATGTGTTCATGGTCATGAGTAAATCTATTGTACTCTTTTTTACAGAATTTCAAGTTGGTTAAATGATGTATGTAAACTGGATAAATCATTGCTGGTCCATGTAATATTTAGGATGGTCATTGACTAAGTTAAGCCAGTAACCTTCTGGTATCTACTTTTTAAAATTCTTGGCATTTTCTGTTTTCCCTCATACTCAAAGGATTTCATGAGGAATTAAATTAAAAATTGTGTCCAAATAAAGTACACATAGATTTAAGATAATTTTTAACATTCGTATTTTGAAGAGGCTACAAATGACACGTGTGATGAGGAGTTTTTTTTTTGTGTGTGTGATCCTTGATTTAGTACAGAGGAGATGATCTCCTTCCCTTTAACTCTAAGATGAACTTAACAGGTTTGAACACCAAGAAGTGCCTGCATTCCACTGACAGGGCTTTAAAGTTATAAACGCAGAGAAACACACTTCTGGCGTATATTTTGTTGTAAAGGCATACGGTGTTGACAGTATTGAAATATTATGTCGGACCACAGTCTGAGAAGGAGTAGGTGTTTCAGTTCCTTCTAGGTGGGTCGTCTCGCTCTGACGGAGCTGAGCCCACCGTGCTGTGGCACCCTGCTGTGTTCCGCTCACGTGATTCCTTCTGCCAGCAACGTCTTGCCCGTTTTTCTTGACCTTGAACCCTCCAGTTCTTCATGTTGCCATTCAAGCCCTGCTTGTATCCTTTCCTGAAAACTCCAGCCCTACTGAATTTTCCTACACCCTTTCTCCATTCTGTTCTAACCGTTTTCTTAGTGATTCTCAAGGTCATCATTGACCATCAGTAATCATTGTGTGAGTGAATTATCAAAGTGCCAACTCTTAGAGATCTGTGCTTGTAGGTTTCTGGCTGAGCCAGCTTCTATCGTAATAAGACCTCATATTATGTGTGTCAAAAGGAAACATTAGACCTACCATCATAAATATTATTGACAAGGATTTTAGGAGTTGATTTTCATGACGTTTATTTGTCTTAGTAAGTAGCATCCACTTGAATTGGATCGAAGAAAACATTACTATTGCAATTCATTATGTACACAAGATAGAGGTGGCAACACTTTAATAAAGTGATATGAGCCAATCAAGATTACTTAATTCACAATTGAGCCCAGAGCCTTCCTTGGGAGTTAGATGGATGGCTAGTACAGTATGCCTGTTAACTCCCAGGTGCCAACAGTCCTTGTTCTAGGAATGTTTTGCACCAGAGATTGCTGAAATTTATCTTTTGCAGTAATACCTTTAGTTCAATGATATCTGGAACATGTATATCTTTTCACCTTTTCCATTACTGTATAAAATACTATTCTTAAATGTTAATAAATTCAGCATGAATACTGTATTTTATAGGAGAATATAGCATATATTTTTTAATATTCTCTGGAGTGCCAGCGGCTCACATCCTAAGGAGGTATATAGCTCATCTCCCAAACCTAATATTTCTCTTTCATTTCACACTCTCATTGTGAGATACAGAAATGGGACTTCATCTTGTTTTCATATAGTAATATTCCTATCACATTTAGCCTGACTGTTTTATGAAAAGCAAGAGGCATAGAGAATGAAAGATAGTTTTATCAAAGCAAACCAACCATATTTAAAAATCAAAGAGAGTCTTTAGTTTAGAGGGTGAAAGTTGGAAGTCAGGCTGTACTTTGGTTAAGTGTATCTTGCGGTGGCCGGAAGCAACTATGCACAACCTGATGAAATGAAAGTGGACATGAATTCAAAGCTATAGAATCACAAGTTAGATACAGCATGAGAAATTGCTTCTTGACAGTGAAACTATTAAATACAACAATGAGTTACTAGGGAAAATTATGGAAAACCTTCCTTTTCTGAAAGTCATTTAACATGGCAAAATATATCTATCTCAGATGGTTTATGGTAATTCTGCCTAAGGCCAGGGATAAATTATGCTGACTTCTCCAGGCCTCATGTAAGCTGGAAATGCTTTTATTTCTATTAGACTTCATAGTTTTCTTTCTGTCCAAAGTCATTTCCGTTGTCATCTTCTCAGGATGGATGACACCTTTAAGTGACTGAACTCCTAATCATTGAAATGCTTACTGAGATTTAGCTTTTTATTTTCCTTTCATATCCAGGTTTTAATTCTTGGGGTTCTGCAGACCTAAAGCTTCACGCACTACACTTGCCAGTCTTCAATTTTTTAATCTCCATCTGATTTATTTTGCTTTTTATCTTTTAGTTTTCTAAATGCATTTTTAAAATTTATTTTATTAAAGTATAGTTGTTTTAAAATGTGTTAATTTCTGCTGTACAACAAATTGATTCAGTTATACGTGTGTGTGTGTGTGTGTGTATATATATATATATATATATATATATATATATATATGTATGTGTATATGTGCTGTGCTGTGCTTAGTCGCTCAGTCGTGTCTGATTCTTTGTGACACCATGGACTGTAGCCTGCCAGGCTCCTCTGTCCACTGGGATTTCTATTGGCAAGAATATTGGAGTGGGTTGCCATTTCCTCCTCTAGGGGATATTCCCAACAGGGATCGTACCCAGGTCTCCCCCATTGCAGGCAGATTCTTTACCAACTGAGCCACCAGGGAAGCCCATCTATCTATCTATCTATCTATTTTGTATATATACATGTATATATATGTGTGTGTGTGTGTGTGTGTGTATATATATATATATATATATATATAGTTTGGGATTCTCAGGTGACTCAGTGGAAGAATCTGCCTGCCACTGCAGGAGCTGCTGGAGACACAGGTTCTATCCCTGGGTTGGGAAGATCCCCTAGAGGAGGAAATGGCAACCACTCCAGTCTTCTTACCTGGAAAATCCCATGATAGGCTACAGTCCATGGGGTAGCAAAGAGTGAGACACAGCTGAGCAGCTGAGCACACACGTACACATGTATATGGTTTATTACTGGATATTAAATCTAGTACCTTGTGCTTTACAGTAGGACCATGTTGTTTATCAA
Organism: Okapia johnstoni; assembly: GCA_024291935.2. Lineage (NCBI taxonomy): Eukaryota > Metazoa > Chordata > Mammalia > Artiodactyla > Giraffidae > Okapia > Okapia johnstoni. Next base: position 99,323,983 of record CM044309.1, read on the forward strand.
TCTGACTTCTTGTGGTACCACCTGACTTGGTGGTAACCATTCCTGGCATTTTCTTCTTTTCTCCAGCTTTTATATGTCCATATCCTGCCCTTTTTGGTCAGGACTACTGATAAGTTACCCTCTGCTTCATTAGGTTTGAATAATTCTGGCTTTACTATGATGGGCTATTTGACCTTTAGTGTATTAACCTGAAACCTCGGCTCCCCCATCTGTAAATGGAGGTAATAATATTACATCTACTTCATGGGACGATTAGAAGGATTACGTAACACGAAGCACGTAGCATTCAGCACAGTGTCCAACACATATGAGCTCTCATTTTCCCACGGCCATCATAGATCTAGCCTCAACATCCTGTGGGTGATCACCATCACTTTGACTTCTCATAATTTTTCTCATGGCAAAGAAAGAATTACACTTCTTGTTTTCCAAGCCCAGTAATACATTCACTTGGGCTCTCAATTCTGAGTTCTTTCCTGAAGGAATGTTGTCTTCTGTGCTCTTGGTCTTCCCTCTTCTGAAGAGTCTTTCCTAGAAACCACGACTGGTTCCTGCATAATCCTCAATCAGCTGAGTCTCCCCTCTGGTTGAAGGGCTCTCCAAGACCCACAGCCTGAAGTCAGAGCTCATTAACGTGGTGCCCCAGAGCCTCTAGGATGCTGGTCCCAAAGCCTTCCTTAGTCTAAACTCCGAGAATTCTTTACTTCCTGCTGGGAAGCCAGTGATGGCCTCTGCCCATACAACCACATGTCTGTCCTTGTACAGGTCTGAGCTTCTCTGCTCTTCTGCGTCTGTTGTTTCTTCTGCCTAAAGATTCCTTTCCCATCTTCCTCTAGAGCAGGCTAATACTCGCTCTCTGAGAGCCGGCCCTCAGCCCCTCCCTGGGGTACCTACCCATAATGGCCTGTGTTCCTCCAGATATACAGACTGTGTTCCATGGACATCTTATCTGCCTTCCAGCTCCTGATATTCAGTGAGCTCCGTGTGTTCCTCTTCTTTTCACCCTCAACAGGAACCTGGAAGAAAAGTTCAAGTTATTAGATTTTCTTCTTCGTGTCAAAGCCAGACTCCTAAAGGCAGCCATACTTGCGCTTCACTCCCACAATTCTTGGTCTCCTTGGAATCTGGCTTTCCACCTGCTCCCCCATCTCAGGACACACTCACGCTGTGCATTTATTGGAGAGGCCTCACGTAGTACAGCAGGGTAGTGGTACAGACTATGGATTCAGAGAGAGATGGATTCAAGTCTTTTTTCTGCTACTTACAGCTCATGTCAGTGGGTGCTTCCCTGCTCTCCTAAGCCTTGGTTTCCTCCTCTGTAAAATGAGTATAAAAATAGTCCACCTGCCTTATCAGTTTATTTTGAGACACAACATAAAGTGTGGATCATACTTAGTGCTCATTCTCGATAGATGTCATTTTTTATTATCAAGGCCCATAGAACAATGCTGGCATACAGTAAGCATTCAAAAATTTTTAGCCTACAAATTCATAAGGTAGATAGACTGTCAGCCCTGCCTCACAAATGAGGGAACTGGGAGCTTTGCATTTAAGAATTTGAACAGGGTCACAAACCTGCACTTCCCTCCTAGGATCTCATGATACCATTACTTACTTGTCCATCCCCTAACCCAGTGCATCCAAAAGCAAACCTGTCGTCTCCCTAAACCTGCGCTTCCTGAGGAATTTCCAATGTGACCAGCGCCCCCTCCCCAGTTTCCCAAGATCATAGTCAACTTCATTGTGCCCTGCCATCCATCCACTGATTGATTTAATCAAGTTCTTCTCAATTTACCCACCAAGTTCATCTTGCATTTATTCTTCCCATGGGAGACCTGGGTTCGATCCCTGGGTTGGGAAGTTCTCCTGGAGGAGGGCATGGCCATCCACTCCAGTATTCTAGACTGAAACCCCATGGACAGAGGAGCCTGGTGAGCTACAGTCCATGGGGTCACAAAGTGTCAGGACTGAGCAACTATAAGCACACAAACAAAACACAGGTCTCTGATGAAAGCTTTACCTTCAGCGCCTGACTCTTCTCCCCATTTGCCTAACAAATAAAGCCCAAATTCAGTGTCTTTGAAAAGACCTCAACTTGACTTTCCCAAATCTCATATGCTAAACCCAAGATATCCTAGCTGGCCTGAGTTCAGCCAACCTGAACTGTGCCTTACTTCACAGTCCCCTGGCTTATGCCTTTCTCTTCCTGTTCTAATTTCAGCATTTAGTATCTTAACGGGGAAGGCACTGGCAACCCACTCCAGTACTCTTGCCTGGAAAATCCCATGGACGGAGGAGCCTGGTGGGCTGCAGTCCATGGGGTTGCTAAGAGTCGAATGCAACTGAGCGACTTCACTTTCACTTTTCCCTTTCATGCATTGGAAAAGGAAATGGCAACCCACTCCAGTGTTCTTGCCTGGAGAATCCCAGGGACGGGGGAGCCTGGTGGGCTGCCTGCGTCTATGGGGTCGCACGGAGTCGGACACGACTGACGCGACTTAGCAGCAGCAGCTAGGCTTGGAGGACTGGTTGAGATGCATCTCTTAAAGACTGCTCCCGTCACTTCTTCCTGCTCTTACTATGGCTGCATTGCACATTTGGCCACATGATCCATTCATATTTGTCTCTTTCATTTAATGGCCGCAAGGCTATCTCTGGTTTTGTTCATTATTTTATTCAGGTAAATGCTATATTGCCTGGCATCCGGTAGACATTCATTAAATGTGTGCCAAGTGGATGACGGAATGTTGTCACCTCTTCATTCACTTAGAGCACTCTAGTTCAGTGCTGTAGTTTCAAAAGTATGTCACACAAGTATAGTGATTTTAACTGATACATGTAGGGAAGACTCTAGGGAAAACCAGAGAACCCCAAGTCTTTTAGACGCTTACTCCATCAAATAGAGGCTGCCAGAGAACAAGCATTGTATTGGCTTTATTTTTAGTTATATTTATGGTAAGTGGTGCTAGTTTTCTATTTACAGTACTTTTACAATAAATTGTTTCTTAAAAGAGAGTTCCTGTCAAGATAAATAGTAAGTGACTCACGCTGTAGAAAGATGAGGATATAGCAGAATTGAGAAGATGGCATATGAATCAGTTTAGTAGTTTGGGAAACAATGAGCTAGTTTATGCTCCCAGTATATATTTTAATGAATAAATGATAGCCAGCCATGTAAATAAAATAGTTTTTCCCAAACTTGAAATTATGTTTATAGTATCACACAAGGTCCAAGGTTTCTCATACATTCATCCAGCCACAAATTCAAAAGCATTTGTCCCTTGCTTATGCTGTGGCAAACATTATGTCATATACCAGGGACATAAATATCTGCAAAGCAGTGACCCTGAGGAGGGGTTTGTATACATGTATGTAGCTGGGGAAGACAGACAGATAGACTGATAACAGCCTCTTAAAATGGAAACAGTGATAGAGGTGTGTCCTGAGTTGGAAAACAACTCTTCCTCAAGGACTGTCAGAAGTCATCTCTGGGGTAACTTTAAGCTTGCTTGCCAGACTCAGGTAAAGGGGAAAGGGTGTTCTGGGCCAGGGTTTCTCAACCTTGGTGCTGTTGACATTTTGAACAGGATAAGCCTCTGTTGTGGGGGCCTGTCCTGTGCATTGTAGGGTGTTTAGTAGCATCTGTGGTCCCTACACATTAGATGTCAGTAGCACCGCCCAGCTGTTATAACCAGAAATGTCTCAGGATATTGACAGATATCCTTGGGGGTGATGAGGGTAGGGAGGAAAATCACCCCAGTTTAAAAACAGTGGTTTAGGCCGAGGAAAATGCAAATGCAGTTGTGTAGAGATGTGATAAGCATTTGGAAATAGATATTGGGTTGGCCAAACATTTGTGTGTTTCAGTGCCATCTTATGGCCAAACCCAAATGACCTTTGTGGCCAACGCGATACAAACAGCTCAAGATATGGGGTGAACAAATGGAAAGTGAGAGCTTTTGTGGGAAAGGTGAGTCGGGGGATAGAAGAACTGACAACAAGAAGAGGAGTTGAGATTTTATCCTTTCTAGAAGAGAAAGCAAGGAAATGTTCAAGCAAAGCTCCCTTGATCAGACATAGGACTGTGAGGGTGGGAAGTCAACGTCTTTTGAAATCTAAATGTCAGTCATTCAGAACTAGATGCCCAGTGACTAAATTAGGCAAGAAGCTCTAAATAGTTTGGTAGTCTAAAACATAGGCTGTCATGTCTTCCTTATGAAATGCAAAATTGTTTTACCAATCAGGCAGTTAAATTCAGACTATGTTATTTAACAAGTTGGCTTTTTTCTTTACTTGAATAAACACTGTGTTTTAGAAATAACAATGTTCTTTTGTAACTTAGAATTCTCAAGACTAGCTTGCAGCAATAGGAAATTTCAGGTATTAGTTATTGATCCCAATATTTCAGCTCAGTGGAAAATTGTGCCTATTATACTTATATAATTCTTTTTTTTTTTTTTTGGCAAAGTAATGTCTCTGCTTTTATTTATTTATTTTTTTTTTTAATAAATTTATTTATTTTAGTTGGGGGCTAATTACTTTACAATATTGTAGTAGTTTTTGCCATACATTGACATGAATCAGCCATGGGTTTACATGTGTTCCCCATCCTGAGCCCTCCTCCCACCTCCCTCCCCATCCCATCCCTCTGGGTCATCCCAATGCCCCAGCCCTGAGCATTTGTCTCATGCATAGAACGTGGAATGGTGTTCCGCTTCACATATGATAATATACATGTTTCAGTGCTATTGTCCCAGAACATCCCACCCTCACCTTCTTCCTCAGAGTCCACAAGACTGTTCTATGCATCTGTGTCTCTTATTCAGTCTCGCGTATAGGGTTACCGTTACCATCTTTCAAATTCCATATATATGCATTAGTATTATACTTATATAATTCTAAAGATCTTTGTAAAATAGACATTAACAAAAAACCATTATCTCCAAATAATGCCGATGTATGTTTTTTATCTTCTGTAAAAATATGTATTTTTTTGATAATGCTCATCTGTTTCTGAAAATAACAGCCAACAAAAATGGCATTTCAAAGTCGTAACAAATTTTTTATTTTTCATGATTTTCAGCTAGGAGGATGAAAAGAATACCCTACAATTCTCTCGATAACCATGAGAGCATTAAGCTGAAATGACACTCTTGATTGGGAATGGAAATCATTGAGAAATGTTAGTCTATGTAAGCATTACGGTGAGGGGTTATGAGTTAAGAAAAATTAAAATGGCTCAACCAGCCCTATTCCTTTGTTTCTTTTTTCCATTCAAAAAAGTGGGATTTTTTTTTTTTAAGAAAAATGAAAAGGAACGGAAATAAATAACTGCTAAGAGATTGGCATAGTGGTGGGCAGGCTAAAAATTGAATGTGTGAGGTTTGACTTTCAGTCTTACCCCTTCTTTGCCTTGCCCACAAACATCTAAAGCAAAAGCTACAACTTGTGTCTGTTCTCTCACAGCTCCCAAAATCCCTCAAGAGTGGTCATTCATAATGTCAGCTATACTTGGAATTAAAGGAAACAGTCTTTGCAGTGACCATTTATTTTTTTGTATGAAGAAGTGAATTTAATTGTTCAGGATGTTTTAGCGTTTTTTAATGATCTATATTTTTTATCTGTGCCAATTTCCATGGAGATTTCAAATGATTTTAGGTATTTGTTTTGTTTGGTTTGGTTTAGTTGCTGAGTCTTTTCCGACTCTTGTGATCCCATGGACCGTAGCCTGCCAGGCTCCTCGGTCCATGGGATTCTCCAGGCAAGAATACTGGAGTGGGTTGCCATGCCCTTCTCCAGTTTGTTTTGTTTAGGTTTTCCTAGTGTAAAACTAAGTCAGCCAGTGCTGTAGACTGTCTCAGACACTCTCAGGATTTTTCTATTAGATGCATTACAACTGACCTTGGCTCCCCTTTAAAAGGTTCAATCTGGAATTTGAAAGCAATGATGCAAATTTGATTTTAACCATCTGTGTGAAAATATATCCATATTCATCATAGGTCTATGGATTCAGTGAGTGTTGTACTCAAATAGAGGTCCACTGAGGGGCAACTATTAAATACCTACTAGGTTCCAAGATGAAGAATATAAACATAAGCCCTTTGTTTTGGTCTTCACTTCATTTGACAATGTATCTCTCCTCTATAGTTGTAAATAGTGTGCACTGAAGGAAATTAGAAGAAAAGACTGTATCAACTTTGCTATAATAGAAGGAACATATGTAAAGATGTATAAAAGGAAAGCATATATACTTTATGAATTATATATGTTTTCTTCTCCCTCTCAAGTTTCTTGATTGTTTTTAGTAGCCTAAACTGGGTAGAAATTAACATCTGAGAAAGTAAATACACATCACATGACTCAAATGCTTGATGACAGTGTTGTGAAGTTCAGAAGAAAAAGAAATGCTGAAACCAGATGGAAATTTCGGCTTAGCAGCGAACTTCACACATCTGCCACACGTTCCTTTCCGCCAGTCGAGGTGAAAACATCCAGTTAAATCTCTCTAGACAAGGACCAGACCTGTGCTTCACAAGTTAAAGTAAATTCCACTTGGGAAATTTCAAGTCCTGTTAATCAGAGTGAATAATGCCATGCTTTTCTGGGTGTAATCAAGAGCCACTTACGGAACAACTGTGATGTCTTCTTGAGGAATTCGTTTCATTTAAGTTGTTATCTTTATGTCTTTTTAGAAAGTACAACAGTATACGTTAATAATTCAAGCTACAGACATGGAAGGCAATCCCACATATGGCCTTTCCAACACAGCCACGGCTGTCATCACGGTGACAGACGTCAACGACAATCCTCCGGAGTTTACTGCCATGACAGTAAGTACAGACTGTCAGTCACAGAACTCGAGGCCTGTGGTCCATTACCATGAAGTTTCGTCATGAATAATAGATGCGTTAAACAGAGCTGGAACTTGCTTCATTCACCTCATTGTGGAATGGCTACTGACTCCCACGTTTTCTGTCACTTACACGAGAGTTTTAAATGAGGCACCAAACCTACTTGTTTTTTGTCCTCTCCAAGTCCACTGATAAAGTTATTAAAACATTCTGCCTGGTAGAAATGCCCTAATAGACTTTAGGCTGTTTTAACAAAATATTTATAAATATCTTCAGGTCCACAAACCATGTGACTGATTGATGCTACTTTGTCAGCATATAATTATGATCTCTTGGCTAAAATGGTTTCCTTCAGACAAAGTCCTTTCTTCTGACCACCACTCATGAATCATCCAGATACCCACAGAATTTACTATTAATGAAATTAATTTTATATTTTAATTTTAATGAAACTATAACATAATTTGGAAAAAATAATTTGAGGGCCGCACAGAGTTATAGTATTTTTAAAGTCAAACATAAATGCTGTGATTACCTGCATTACTAATCTCCCCGCTTAGTGTGGATAATAAAGATTTAATGGGGCCGTAAAATCAAGGCAGTGTGATCATCGAGACACGCCGTCCTTCAGGGGTGCCCGTCGCTGCTCTGAATCAGCTTTGTCTTTTCTTGCAGTTCTATGGTGAAGTCCCTGAAAACAGGGTAGATGTCATAGTCGCTAATCTAACGGTGACAGATAAGGATCAGCCCCACACGCCGGCCTGGAACGCCATCTACAGAATCAGTGGTGGAGACCCCGCCGGCCGCTTTGCCATTCAAACTGACCCCAACAGCAACGACGGCTTAGTCACCGTAGTGAAAGTAAGTGCCATGGTCTCCCTGATGGCCGCTCGGCCACGACCGCATGTGCCACCCACCCCCTCGTCTGTTCTTGACTCAGGACATTTTCTTTCAACCATCTCTATGCTGTGCTTAGTCGCTCAGTTGTATCCAACTCTTTGTGACCGCACGGACTACAGCCTGCCAGGCTCCTCTGTCCATGGGATTCTCCAGGCAAGAATACTGGAGTGGGTTGCCATGCCCTTCTCCAGAGGATCTTCCCAACCCAGGGATTGAACCCGGGTCTCCCACATTGCAGGCAGATTCTTTACCATCTGAGCCATTTGGAGAGGAAGCCCCTCTCTAAATCAGAGTTAATATATTCGGGGGAGTCACGTTTGTTATTTTTCATTTATGTTGATGCCAAGGCCAACATAGTTTCACTCTCTCCCTGGAACATGATTGATTTTCAATCATCCAGGTGTTTTAACAGTGAAGATACAACAGTCCTCAGCAGTGTTAATGGTCAGTGCAGTGAATGTGTTAGTGTTATGTTGTGGAGTTTTGTGTGTGTGTGTGTGTGTGTGTGTGTGTGTGTGTGTGTGTGTGTATGTGTGTAACATCTCTTTATTTTATTTATTTTGACTGTGTGGCATGTGGGATCTTAGTTCCCTGACTAGGTATCGAACTGGTGCCCCATGCATTGGGAGCCTTAATCTAACCACTGGATCACCAGGGAAGTCCCACATCATAGAGTTTTGATGGCCAACTGATACCTATTAGGAAGGATGCCACACACCTACTATTCTTATGTCTACAGATTGCTTTTAGAGTATTGGCTCAAGCAACAAACCAGAAAATACCACTAATGTATAACTAGATGAGTGTAGGCGATGAGAAGGCCTACACTCTTAAAAGGTTTTGAATTTACTTTGCCATTTTTAAATGCCGTTTTTAAGAAATTGGTTCTTCTAATCTTTCATTGTCAAAAAGTAAAACAAAGCTGAGTTCTGGAAGTAAAAGGGTGTTAACTTCAAGTGTAACAGACAGACAGTGCTAATGGAAAACCTCTGTGAAGTGAGCATCTCTTTCTAGCCACCCAGGCAAGAGTTTGCTTCTTTGCCTCCCATTCCAACACTCTGGGGCTTCCCAGATTGCCCTAGTGGTAAAGAATCTGCCTGCCAATGCAAGAGATGCAGGTTCAGTCCCTGGGTTGGGAAGATCTCAGAGGAGGAAATGGCAGCCCACTCCAGTATTCTTGCCTGGAAAATCCCACAGACAGAGGAGCCTGGCGGGCTACAGTCCATGGGGTCTCAAAAAGTCAGACGTGACTGACTAACACTTTCACTTTTTTCCAAAGGTCTTAGATAAGTAAACGTTGTCAGCAATGTTTCACGGGTCTAGTATACTCACTCAAAAGAATTCTGTAGTATTTCCTGGCTTCTTTGCTGTCTTGTTTAAAATAATTCAGAAAGGGAAGTTGAACTGGGGATTTTAGAGTGAAAATAAAAAAACTTCTGAATCAGAGTTGAGGAGGGGGTCTAGGTGAAGAAACTGGTGTGGTCTGTGCTAATTTTGTGACTTTCTCAGTAGCTTTGGCCCTTGATCTTTCTTAGATTCCCCAGGATGGCAGGAGAGCTCTTTTTCTCATACTATTAATATTACACATGGTAATGCTTATGGGTATCTTAACTGGAAGATCATCAATGAAATTAAGAGGGCAAGTCCAGTCTGGTCACTTGACTCCTGGTAACTTTTCTATTGACAATGAGATTCAGTGAAACTTTGAGAGCTAATGTTTACATTATCTATGCATTGCCTTTATCTCGAGTGGCATTCTTAGATTTGGGATTTGTACAGACCAGTAAAATCTTCAAAATTACTTTGGAAAACAACCATAGATTTAGTTTGCTAACTAAGGAAAAAAATGAAAAGTCCTTCTATCTATGAACACTATTTTTTAATTGTATATATGTGTGTACTCTAAAATGTGCACTTGAAATTATGAATGAACTTTTAAATAGGAAAAGTGTAGCTTTGTGAAAAAAAATCATGTTTTCTAGTTTTTGTTTTGCCCACTTCATTGCAGACTGATTAAAAGCTTTCCTGGGTGAGGAATGGTCTTTGTACCAATGTTTGAGAGTACAATCTAGATCGTCATATTCTCACTTAATCCCAGATTATTTAGTTGCTTTTTTTTTGTTTTTTGGTGAACAACACTGCTCTTAAGAATATGTAAATTCTTAGATGTAGTAAATAAATGCAGTGTGCAATAGTAATAAGCATTATTTTGTGAACATAAGTCTTTGAAATGTACAAGATACATAAATATCTTGTAGAAGTAGGTTATGTTATGATAAACATTTCAATCATTGGCCATGCTAATGCATGTTTTCCAGAAATTTGAGAGGAACCTATGGTGTAGTGAATAAAAAATTAATGTTTTAGAAATGGAGTTACTAGAAGGATCAACTGCAAAATGCAAATATTCTTATTCCCTGCAAAAGTATGGTTTCTCCTTTAAAAAAAAAATTTCTTTTTTTGGTTTTTCCAGCCAATCGACTTTGAAACAAATAGGATGTATGTCCTTACTGTCGCTGCAGAAAATCAAGTGCCATTAGCCAAGGGCATTCAGCATCCACCTCAGTCAACTGCGACTGTGTCTGTCACAGTTATCGATGTGAATGAAAATCCTTATTTTGCCCCAAATCCAAAGATCATTCGCCAAGAAGAAGGCCTTCACGCCGGTACCATGTTAACAACGTTTACTGCCCAGGACCCAGATCGATATATGCAGCAAAATATTAGGTATCAAATGCCATTTATGTCGCTTTTGTCATTAACATTATTTTCTATGCAGTGCATAAAGTTTTTTCACCATTTGGGTGAGAAACTTTCATTAACACCCATACTCCTTATTACAAGATTATTTTTAATTATTTGATGAAATTTTTTCGGTGGATCAATGAGCTTATTAGACAGGAGATATATAAATGGATCTACTCTTTTATCATTTAAAGAAACAAAAGTTTTCAGGCTCTTTTTTCTGTCCTCGCTCCTTTTAAAACATCTTTAGTAATAATTTACCCTGTGCTTTTATGCCAACCATCACAAAAAGCTTCTACCATGAGTAAATAGGAGAGTCTCAGAAAGCTTATAACATTTATCTCTTCTCCACACATCGGGAAGAAAAGAAAACTCATGCCAGCACCAAGATATAAGAGCTAATTATTTTCATCCCTCACCTGTGCAGTGGTTATAGGACTTATAAAATATATCTGTAAAGATTTCCAGCCTCAGCAAAATCTCATTTATCCTTCCTGATGAGGGTTGGCAGAGCATACCCCACACGACTATTATCCATTGCTGGTGATGGTAATTTTTAAAATTAGCTCATATTTTATTTAACTCCTTTCAGTACTATTGATAACAGATAACTGTGTATCTTCTTCTTCATTTCTCTGTACACTGGAATCAAGACAGGTGAATAGCTAGTGAATAGGTGTATTGAACTCGTAACTTTTTCCAACGGGATATGTTTTCCAATTTGCATATTGGTTATCCAAGCTTGAAAAGCTCACCCCCACCCCAAATAAAAAAGGAGGTTAAGCAAGTACAGGTAAATCTACTCAGACCACAGGATTCCCCTTGAAGGGTGTAGTTCTGAGGCTTGGCCCAGGTGGGCAGTCCTGGGAGGGATGGGATTATGGGAGGGGGGAAAGGAAGGTGGTCTCCTCACTGTGACCGAATCCTCACCATGATAAGGTAGTAAATGTTTAAGGAGTGTTCTGTGATAGAAAATTCAACTTCTATTATAATTTCTCTTAAGCCCTATACATTAGGGCTACTGCTCACTTAGAAGATACATTAGAACTATTTTATATGGACCATTGCTCTCCTATGAACTACGTAAGAGCTTATAATGAGACCTGTCAAATCTTCCCTAGCCCCAACCTGCAGTACAGAAACTGAGTTCCTCATCTTTCCCCTCTACCACCTATGTAACGTTTACTTCATGCCTGGCCATGCAACACACAAACTTCATGTTGCCTCCCAAACCACTGCCACAGAAATACCCACATTACAGTTGTTTGTCCCAACCATCACCTACAGAAATGCAAGTTAACACACTGGTTGTTTCTGGGACTAAACCAGAAAAATCAGCTTCCTGTTTTAAATTTTGTGTCAAAAAGAATAAACTTATTGCACTTTCATTTTGTAGATACACAAAATTATCTGATCCTGCCAACTGGCTAAAAATAGACTCTGTGAATGGACAGATAACTACCATTGCTGTTTTGGACAGAGAATCACCGAATGTGAAAAACAATATATACAATGCTACTTTTCTTGCTTCTGACAATGGTACGTAATTAAATATAGTCACTGTATTTGTCCTGGATGTTGTTAAAGAGCGTAGAGCCTCATCACAAATGCATCATCAGGAAATGAGGTTTTCTAGGAAACCCAATTGTCTAGAAAAATTTCATTCCTTCTAAGGCGCCAATGACCTTCATTCCTCTGAGGCCCCAACTTCTATTTTCCATTTCCTTTGGGCTTTCGATATTTGCTGTCTTCTGTAATGAATGTCCCCAGTGTCCTTACACCCTCCATGTTCACCTAGTATTGTGATCACAAGGCTTCGTGATTGTTCTGCGCTGCTATACCTTGATGGACTTCCCTGGTGGCTCAGATGGTAAAGCGTCTGCCTACAATGTGGGAGACCTGGGTTCGATCCCCGGGTTGGAAAGATCCTCTGGAGAAGGAAATGGCAACCCACTCCAGTACTCTTGCCTGGAAAATCCCATGGACAGAAGAGTGTGGTAGCTTACGGTCCATGGGGTCGCAAAGAGTTGGACATGACTGAGCGACTTCACTATATACACTATATACCTTGATGGCACAGTAGCCCACACGCTGTGTTTTCTGAGGTGGTCTTTTTAGATTTCTTCTAATCAGCATGTTTGCTACCATCAGTTTGTCTGTCTTTAGCATCTTTCCTCTAATTCTCTAACTCTAGTCTGCCATGGCTAGGAAACTCTTAATTTCTTGCATAAGTTAAAATAATTGAATATTTGAGCTTTAGTATGTTGGTTTTGAAAAACATAAACATATAGTTTAGCATCTTTTTTTCTTTCTGTCTTGGTTTCTTCTGAATTCTAAATAGCCAAGGTTAATAGATAGCACTTTTTTCTTTAGATCTGTAAGATAAAAGTGACTTACGTTAAACAGGAGTTGGATTCATTTTAGGTCTCAATATGATATGGTTTAAGAGTGAAGCTTTGAAATTCCACCTGACCTCCCCTCCCCCCTGGATCCAGACTCCATTTATACCATTTTTCTAACTGCAGGATTAGCAATGAGGTTTTAAATCTGTCCATTTCCTTTTTCTGTTGAATATGGATAATGGTAGCAGTATGTAACTCGTGTACAGGGGAAGATAACAAGGCTTGTATACATAAAGCTTTTAAAACAGCACCTGGCACAAACTATACACTCAAGTAAATATTTCTGTGATGTGTTAATAGTTTTAAAACTAAAGCACAGCCATCTTTTTAAAACAGTTTTAATGTTGGACTGTGAATGTTAGCATCCAATAAAAATAGTAGGCTTTTTCTATTTGGTGGCCAAGATGTGCCTTTTGAAAAACATTGCCTGTCAACATTTTTGATAAGAACAGTTGCAAAGAACCATTCCTAATCCTGTATAATAAGATTCAATGAGATCATTATCTGTTATAAATCTACAAGGTGACAAAACCAAAGCAATATTTCTTCTCCTTTCTAATGTGAGACCTACTGTTAACATATTTAGAGCTGAAACTTGGTGGGAAGCACTTCTGCCATTTCGCATCAAAGCAGAGCATTTGTGTCTGTTCTACATTTTCTGTAAGTGGTAGCTTTCTCCACCCTGAAACTTTTAGTAATATATCTTGCACCATTATGTTGAGATTTAAAGAGCTATAAAATTATATGTATATGTGCGAGTTGTGAGTTACAACCAGATTTTTCCTTCACCAAGGTGGATTGTTTCCTAATTGAAAGGGTGTTTTATATGAGAGAAGTGAGCAGTTAAATCTGTATAGCTGTGATGTTTTGCAAATGCACTCGACGTTAAATCACAAGGCTGGATTTAGAGCCCCAGTTCTGCTCCTTAATGTCTGGACAAGCTATTATAATCTGTGTGCCTTCATTTCATTATTGATCATTGTTTTTGCTGCTTGCTATTCTGTGAAGTCGTTATGAGAGTCAAATAATGTGAAATGTGATAATAAATATGAAAGTAATTCAAACTATAGGGAAACATAGTGGCCCTCGTGGTTGGACCACAGTATTAGAATATTGTAAACAGTCACGCTAGCCCTCCATCTTAACCTCCCTGCTCTCAGAACCATCCCTACTCCTTAGAGAGGTCCACAGAGATTTCTCCTTGTCGTCTCCTGAGGAGAGTATGTGTGCATCTTCCTAGTTTCATGACCTTGGGCAGGTCACTTAAACCTCTGGGTCTCAATACACAGCCTTATTTAGAAAATTCTTGTATTTCTATTCTCTTAAGTGTATACATTATATAGTTAAATATAATTGTATTATGTATTGTATATTCAAAGAATATCATCATTATGTTTACATATAATAACATTTCCATTAAGTTTTATATATTTATTATATATTTATTCATAAATATTTATAACATAGTAGAGTCCAACTCACCCATCTAAATTATCAGAAGATAAGTGTAGAGACAACATGTTATAGTGGAATGAAAATGGATTTGGGGTCAGGCAGACCCATCTCCACTAGCAACCCCAAGACTTCTAAGAGGGTGTGACCATAACCAGTTTATAGAGACACTCAGGTTCCTGTCTGTTTAAACCAGCTTCATAGGATGACAATGAAATGATGTATAGAGTGCAACCTAATACTCTCAAGCAAGTGATCCGGCTCCTCCTCAAGATAAGGTCTGTGGGTCTGTAGACTGTTTCAATATTTCAGAGTTGTGTCGGGGCTTGAAAAGCACACATCTTGGTTCTCCATCAGTGAGTAGGGTCCATGCAATCATGAGTCCGGGTTTCTGCTTGCTTATATCCCCCAGTGCCTAGAGGAGACCCTGCACATGGAGGTGCAGAGTAAGTACAGCAAGGGCACAGGACCACACCTGGTGGGGATGGGGGCTGGCGCATGTGCGTTGTTACCTCCCTCTGTGCCTGAACCTCCAGTGGGAGGAGTGCAGGGTCATCCTAGAAGAGACACAGGAAGTGGTCTTGTACCAAAACAGCAGAGATGCTTTAGCAACGAGATTTTTCCAAGGTTATGCAGTGATAAGGGCTGGAAAGCTAGAAACTTGGAGAGTTTCACTGTAATTGAGACTCAAGGGAGAGAATTGTTGAGCATTGGTTTGTGATTCTTCTCCCTTTTTAGGAATTCCTCCTATGAGTGGAACAGGAACACTGCAGATCTATTTACTTGATATTAATGACAATGCCCCTCAAGTGTTACCTCAAGAGGCAGAGATTTGTGAAACTCCGGACCCCAATTCAATTAACATCACAGCGCTTGATTATGACATTGATCCAAATGCTGGACCATTTGCTTTTGATCTTCCTTTGTCTCCAGTGACTATTAAGAGAAATTGGACCATCACTCGGCTTAATGGTAAGGACAGATTCATTATTTGAATATATGTGCATCTGAGAGGCTTTGAAGCCTGGTATGAAAAGTCCATTTTAAGCGCTTTATCATCTTTCTCCTTAAATATATTTTAAAAGCTACTTAAAGTTTAAATAAGATATGAAAAGCCCTTAAAGCCAAAAAAAAAAAAACCTTTACAGTGCAGGATAGTTGAAACTTGCTTTATATGTACCCTTCAGTCCATGATGCAGTCTAAAAAATGTTATGTGTTTTTGAATCTTATGATATATAAACTCTCCGACTATATTTTTCCCCTTTATTGTATAGGTGATTTTGCTCAGCTTAACTTAAAGATAAAATTTCTTGAGGCCGGGATCTACGAAGTTCCAATCATAATCACAGATTCGGGTAATCCTCCCAAATCAAATATCTCCATCCTCCGGGTGAAGGTTTGCCAGTGTGATTCCAAT
The DNA here is from genome assembly GCA_024291935.2 of Okapia johnstoni. NCBI lineage: Eukaryota > Metazoa > Chordata > Mammalia > Artiodactyla > Giraffidae > Okapia > Okapia johnstoni. Next base: position 99,339,751 of record CM044309.1, read on the forward strand.
GGGGACTGCACAGATGTGGATAGAATAGTGGGAGCAGGACTGGGCACCGGTGCCATCATCGCCATCCTGCTTTGCATCATCATCCTGCTCAGTGAGTACTTCCCTGTGTCTCAGCTTGAATTCCTCTTGCTTCCAGGATATTTAGCCAAGTACCTTTTTTCTTTACAGTTGGAAAATACAGAGCAACTTTTTTTTTTTTTTTTGCTTTTATTTGTCAAAATAGTCACATACATATAAATATCATGATCTGATGATTGTGGCTCTTGCCATCTTGTGGCATCCAGTATCCTGGCTGAAAGCTTTTGCCAGTGCTGCTGGGAGCCACGAAGGGTTCCTGTTTCCCAAAGAATGGAGTGGAGGCATGTGCTTTCATCTGAGTTTGAACCGGTGGAGCCAAGAGTTCCCTGTTGCTCTCTTCTCTAAGAAGTTTTTCTTTGCCGTAAAAATCTTCGCTTTTGCCTTTAGTTTCTTCCCTGCATTTTTCATTCTTCATTTCTTTCATTATTTCCTGCATAGTGGGCAGAGTCCTTGTTTTTCTGATCCAAGCTTCCCATTCTGTTGGGATATCCCCTACTTCATAGTCTGTTTCCTTCATTTGCTACTTCTAGATAATTCTTTTCTCTGGAATAGTTTGTCCTCTCCAGTTCTTGTACTCAGGGATATAGTACTGCTTGTTCCCAAACTGGTCAGTGCCCACTTGCTCCTTCACTTCCTTTGACAGTGCTCTCTGCAAGAGACAGAACAAATCCTGAGACGATCCCTGTGCCATCCCACCAGCTGTGCTCAATAAAAAGTAATTTTTATTGTTGCCTTTCAATGGAATCTAACAACTCTCTACCACCTCTGAACAATTTCTCGCAGCCAAGCCCACTTTAGAATGAGGAAAACCCTGAGCATCCTTGCATGCACTTACCTGTTTGCAGCAAACCCAGTCAGCCAACCTCTTCCACGCCCGTTGCTGTTTTCTGATGCTGATCGCTTGCAGAGCTGCAGCAAACTCTTCATAGAAAAATATTAGACAGTCCTAAGTTGAAGCACTTCTCTTAGGATTTGTGTCTGAATTTATGGCACGTAGTTGATGATTTAGGAAAATAAGTATATTGCTTTCCTTTGCTTTCCTTTATAGAAAGCCCCGTCAGCAACCTGCTCCAGTCATGCAGGGATCAAGGTATTTGTTTCCGATGGGCTGCATAAAATAGCGAGAGATTGTACTTCATACAGCACATTAGATAATAGAAATGATTACATAGCTCAATACATTGTCTGTCTTTAGAGCCAGTCTAGATTAAGGAATTGCTCCTTTTTAATATACTTTGCAGTCTTTGGTTCAGTGGAATGCAAGAAATTAACCACTGGAAAGTACTTTAGGAACAACTTCTAAGTATGCAGGTTAAAAGAACAAATTGCCTGGACCCTGCGTTGTATTGTTGAGTAGCAGCAGGACTTAGTTTATTGTGCAGTCATGCTATGCACCAATCACTTTCTTCAAAATGTTGGCCATTTCTTTTATGTTTTCTCCATTTACGAGTGTTCTGGTAATTTAGAATCCTGTCCTTTTTTTTTTTTTTTCTAAGCAATTACTGTAGAAGCCTGAGCATTTTTTACTTCCTATGTGGAGACTACTTTGACTATAATTTGAAACCTACATGCTATACTAATAATCCACTTGCTAGATTTAGCACTGGAACAATGGCAAATGAGATCATGTATCTGGCTTTAAAAGGAGGATATTTACTTTTATGGCCAATAATAAAAATGTGCTCAAATAAGAGTCATTAAATCTTTTTGCTTCAGGATGTAAACTGATAGCTCCAGATTTTAGAGGGAATGCATTCCTAGATGTGCACTTAGGGATATGTTTCAGTTTCAACTAACAAGAGGCATACAGGCCAACCTTATCAAGAAAAACTTAGAGCTGATGGATTGTGGCATGAAGAAGTGACTCGAGCCATTCTGAAGGAAAATGAATCAGTGCTGATTTTAACATCAACCAGCTAGAAAATTTATGATTCTAATCCTGGTGCAGAAATGTAGAGCGGGAAGTGTTAGTAATAGTCACTCACTCGTGTCTGACTCTTTTCGACCCCATGGACTGTAGCCCACCAGGCTCCTCTGTCCATGGGATTCTGCAGGCATGAATACTGAAGTGGGTTGCCATTTACTTCTCCAGAGGATCTTCCCGACCCAGGGATGGAACCCAAGTCTCCCACATTGCAGGCAGACTCTTTTACCATCATAACCAGGGATGTTATTTCAGTGCTCAAACTAATCCCCTGGCCTTCTTACCTGAAGCATGCTGTTGAACAGGAAAGAGAAAAGCACAACAGCGCGATAGAAAGACCCAGGCCCTTGGGAGTCAAAAATCGTCAAGATCAAGTCTCTGATCCAGGTCTAGTTTGCTGCAAAGGCATCTTGGCAAGCACTCCTCCTCCTTAATAAGTGTGCTTCTCTCTGATTTGGGGAGGAGAATGATGACTGATCAACTGGAATAAAACAGCAATTAAATAATGAGTGGCAATTTCACCTATTGTATTTTGTTTTAGAATTTACAATCCATTATATGACGCATATCCTATCCTCTAGCAAGACAAAGCAAAAGATGGAAATAGTTATTGTCCCCATTTGCAGATAGTAAAACTGACGGCAGACATCCACTCAGTGAATTCATAGGGTACTAGTTTCTAGAACAATCTAAATCTAGTTCTCAGGGTGTCTGTACTGTCTTGTTTCTTGTCATATGAGGCTAGGATTAGGTAACAGAGTAGAAGATGCATTGCAAGTTTTCCAGCCATATGAATATAAATTATTAGTCTTGAAAACTGTGATTAGATAAAGTCAAGTTTTTAAAATTATGGTATCATATGTCTTTACTGTCTTTCTGCCTAGTTCTTGTTCTGATGTTTGTGGTATGGATGAAACGCCGGGATAAAGAACGTCAGGCCAAACAACTTTTAATTGATCCAGAAGACGATGTAAGAGATAATATTTTAAAATATGATGAAGAAGGTGGAGGAGAAGAAGACCAGGTGAGCAGTGTTTTTAAATCTCTAAGTGAAATCTTACCATCTTACATTTAAAATGGTGGGGAAAATACTGATACATACAGTAAAAGAATAGTATCAAATGTCTTTTCCTTGATCACACTATCAAAGGCTTGGTGAATTCTTTTCAACCTGCCCACTGAATTTTTTTCTAAAGTGCTAAATGTCATTGTATTATTATGAGAGGATTGTTAACATTGTTTTGAGGAGCCCAAGATGTACACCTAATGCCAGTTACAGCTGTACTGATAAAAATGTTTTTCACTGCAGTGTTTCTTCACTGGATATCCAAAATAAAAGTAAAAGTAGTTCTGCATTGAGATTTGGATATTTCTGTGGCAGAAAAAGCACAGACTGTTCACTTCATAAACATTTACCAAGCACAGTCAATAATCTAGGCACTATTTTAACCATTGGGGATACAGCAGTGGGCAAAGCCAGCAATGATTTGCACTGAAGAGTCTTACATTTTTTGGCCACTCTGCACTTGGCTTGTGGGATCTTAGTTCCCCAGCCAAAGATTGAACCCAGGCCATAGCAGTGAAAGCTCAGAGTCCCAACCACTAGACCACCAGGGAATTCCAAAGAGTCATATTCTTGAGAAATATTCACAGTTAGAGACAATACTTAGTTCACATCTGTATCCGTGATGTCTGTCGTGGGGTCTGGCTTATCATAGTTGCTTAATAAATGTTGGGGCTTCCTTGGTGGCTCAGCAGTAAAGAATCCGCCGACAGGAGATTCAGGTTCAATTCCTGGGTCAGAAAAACCCCTAAAGGAGGGCATGGCAACCCACTCCAGTATTCTTGCCTGGAAAATCCCATGGACAGAAGAGCCTGGTGGGCTACAGTCCATGGGGTCGCAAAGACCTGGACACGACTGAAGTGACTGAGCACAGAAAACATTGAGCTCATGACTGGCTGTAAAATAATGTGAGTTTCTGTGTGTGTATAAGGAACTGCATCCCTGTTCAAGGATGGGAATGACTAGTAGGTGGAAAGTGAAAAAATTTATCTCTTGAGAAGCAACATTTTAGATACCAAAGATCTGTACTATTAATAGGCATTCTGCTAAGTACATTAAATGCTGTTATCTCTTAAATCTTTGAAACCTGTCATACTGTACTGTGACCATCTCCACTTTTGTGTTAGAAAACAGAGCCTAGGGATGGTGTTTAGTCTCTCAGTTGTGTCTGACTCTTTGCGACCCTATGGACTGTAGGCTCCATAGGAGCCCACCAGACTCCTCTGTCCATGGGATTCTCCAGGCAAGAATACTGGAGTGAATTGCCATGCCCTCCTCCAGGGGATCTTCCTGACCTAGGAACTGAACCCAAGTCTCTTATGTCTTCTGCATTGACAGGTAGGTGAGTTCTTTACAATTATCCCTACCTGGGAAGCCCTGGTGGGATTCTGTAAACTCATAAAGCTAGGAAGTGATAGAGGTAGGATTTGAATCCAGGTCTATTTGTTGTTACTGTCTAAACTCACTGCTCTGATCTAGTTCCTTTTGAAATTATCTGAGAGATATGAGTATAAACCATGAGCGATCACTGTGACAGGTATTTCTTAGGTACATTTGATAACTCTCAAGTCCATTTGCTAATACAAGTGTTTGGGTAGCAGTTGGGTGAAGAACCCAGAATCCTTGGATCTTGAATCATTATCAGTAAATTCAAGATCCTCTGTCTAGGTATTAGAGGTAGGACTGTTAACTTGAAAAAGAGCAAGTTTCATGAACATGAGTTCTCTTTCTCTTCTTTACTCCTTTGAGGAAATAATATACCACTCTCTGTTTTACAAAGCACATTCACGCCCATTGTTGTGTTTCATCTTGGTGGTGGGCCCATCAGAGTTTTCCATTTTCCATTTGAACAGGTTTTGCAATTTACTCTCCAAGTCTGTAACTGGCAGAGTCAGAAGTCAAGCCCGCAGTCTTCTGATATCCAATTCTGTGCTTGGTTTACAATACCTTGACTCTCTCATTTAGGAAAGCTGCATATTTCAAATCTGTTGAAAACTTGACTCGTGTGTAAAGCTGTTTTGAATACTGACTAATTAAAGTGGCTCTATAAATATGCCCCAGGGTTTCTTGCTTATGAATGTCTTTGGATATTAAAATTCATGTTTGGCTTAATCCCTCATTAATCTGTCCTTTCACTTTCCTGAGCTATGTTCAAGAACAGCAAACGTTATCTGATCACATTATCTCGTAAATCTTTTTCTTGCAGCATTTTATTTTTCATGTCACTGTGCATAATTTTCTAGGCATAAACCTAAACCCAACTCCATGGAGTTTCGGTAGAAATAGCAATAAGTAGAAGGACACTAGTCATGACTGGATGCTGCATAGAATCAAGAAGCGAGATATTTCTCAGCATCTGAACATCTGGACCAGGGCACATGATGTCACCTGAATTGGCTTTTTCTCCCCCCTTCCTCCCCACCAATCACTTTAAGAAATTGTTTAATGAAGTTTTATTGTCGTAGTTATTCTAGGAAAGACTTACTTCCATTGCTGGGACTTCCTTGGCGGTCCAGTGGCTAAGACTCCGAGATTCCAATGCAGAGGACGTGGATTTGATCCCTGCTCAGGAACTGAGATCCCATGTGCCCTGGGACATGGCCTTTCCTCACTTTATCTGCTTAGATTGATGCTTGATGTCAAATGGTAAAACTTACCTATTGCCAGTTTAATTAAAACTCTTATCATAAATCTTCAACCTCTTCTTTATGTGACCCTGAAAGTTTTCTTTGCTCCCAGTTCAACTCTTGGGCATGAATGTGTTGCTTCCTACACACTTTCTTAATAGACCAAAGACTTTTCTGGAACTCTCTCTGTATTGACGTCAGTGGCTCATGTTCTTTTTTTATAATTATTTATTTATCTTTGGCTGTGCTGGGTGTTTGTTGCTGTTGCATGGGCTTTCTCTAGTTGCAGCGAGCAGAGGCTACTCTCTAGTTTCCGTGCAAGGCCTTCTCATTGCTGTGGCTTCTCTTATGAAGCACAGATTGTAGAGCGCATAGGCCTCAGTAGTTACAGCTCAAAGGCTAGTTGCCCCACGGACCTTAGTTCCCCGAACAGAAATTGAACCTGTGTCCCCTGAATTGGCAGGCAGATTCTTAACCACTGGGCCACCAGGGAAGTTCCTTTTTAATTTTTTTTAATCCTTTCTTTATTGAAATAGTCCTGGAAATCTCATCGCATTTTTTTGTTGTTGCTGCCTCTTGGTTCCTAGATGGCATTTTAGTCCAGATTGAGATCTTCTGCCCATTTCTGATCCTGTTACGTTTCCCATTTGCAGTTCTCATTATAGAAGATTGAGACACAATTGATAATGGATTTTTAATTCACTCTAATTTTTACCTCATAATAGTGGAATAAAATATGCGGCATTGGGAGGCTACACCAAAGGTTCTGTCTCCTCTGCCTCTAAAACGATTCATGAAATTCATTCACTTTCACCATCATCAAGGCCACTGCCTTCCCTTAGGTCATAATCATCCCTTGCCTTCTCAGGAGTGTCCTGTCTCTAGATACACACTCCATCTGCTTTGTTGTTGTTGTTCAGTCACTCAGCAATGCCTGATGCTTTGAGACCCCTTGGACTGCAGCATGCCAGACCTCCCTGTCCTTCACTGTTTCCCAGAGTTTGCTCAAACTCATGTTCATTGAGTGAGATGCCATCCAACCATCTCATCCTCTGTCTCCCTCTCCGCCTCCTGCCCTCAACCTTTCCCAGCATCAGGGTCTTTTTCGGTGACTCAGCTCTTCGCATCAGGTAGCCGTAGAATTGGAGCTTCAGCTTCAGCATCAGTCCTTCCAATGAATATTCAGGGTTGATTTCCTGGGCTTCCCTGGTGGCTCAGCTGGTAAAGAATCCACTGCAGTGTGAGAGACCTGGGTTCCATCCCTGGGTTGGGAAGATACCCTGGAGAAGGGAAAGGCTACCCACGACAGTATTCTGGCCTGGAGAATTCCAAAGACTGTATAGTCCATGGGGTCGCAAAGAGTCAGACACGATTGAGCGACTTTCACTTTCACTTTCCTGCTCTTTGGAAATTATCAAACCCCTCTTTAGCATGACAGATCTGTGGCCCTGCACCCATCCTTTGGTGGACTTCCTCATGCCTGTGGGATAAAGGCCTATGGGAAGGATTGGTGGTGGGTAAAGCTTCCCCAGAGATGTGACTCCATCATGCCTGTGCACTCATGGCCATTCAAGTTTCCTTCAAAGTCAAGGTGATTTGTCCTTCCATCACTTAATAACAGTTCTTCTCACTCCTCCTCCAGGAATAAGAGCAGCTATGGGTCTTCTTTCTTCCAGAAAGGGCTTATCAATTTCTGTATTTTCATTCAGTTAGATCTCATTATGCTCTCAGCTATCTTATAGTCTCAGAAATCGATGATTTAGTAACATATTGGGCTCATTCTTAGCATTAGAGTATGAATGATAATCTCATGATTTTTTTTTTTCCATTCCAACCAGAAGCAAAAGGCTTCCTCCTGGTTTAAGACTAGAACCATCATTCATGTCAACAAAACATGTTTCTAGGACTTCCCTGGAGGTCCAGTGGTTAAGACTTCACCTTCCAACACAGGGGGTGTGGGTTCAATCCCTGATACAGGAAGATAAAACCCCACATTCCTCATGGCCAAACAACCAAAGCATAAAGCAGAAACAATATAGTAACAAATTTAATAAATACTTGAAAAATGGTGCACATCAAAAAAATATCTTTAAAAAGGAGCATGTTTCCTCACCCCAGAAACTTATTGTGTACCCCACTTCCAGGCAATATGCCCTCAGTCAAAAGTAACCAGTAGATTTTATTTCTATCGCATAGATCAGCATTACCTGGTTTTGGATTTTATTGTAAAAATGAATGTTGCATACAGTAGGCACTCTCTCCATCTGGATTCTTTTACTCAGTTTTATCTGTATGGCTCATCCATCCTACCTTTGGAAGTAGTTCATTTTTTTGTCGTTGCCAAATACAATTCTGTTGTGATAATTTACCATGTTTATCATTTCTACTAAAATTGGACATTTGAGTGTATTTGGTTTTGAGTTATGAATAAAACTGCTGTGAGTGTTCTTAGGCATGTGTTTTGGTGCATTTCTGTTGGTATGTGCTCAGGGGTTGAATTTGTAGATCCTGGAATTTGCATATATGTGCAGGCTTAGTACAGTCTTGCCAGTTTTCCAAAGTGATTATACCAGTTTATACCTCCCCCAGCCACAGTGATGCATGAGAATTCCAATTGCCCAACCTCCTCACTAGCACTTGGATTTTTCTCAGCCTTTCAAAATTTTAGCCACTCTGATGGTGTGTGCCTCATTGTGATTTAATTGGGATGTTCCTACCAACTTACTTCCCATTTGTATATCTTCTTTGTGAAGTTTCTGTTCAGCTTATTTATTGACTTTTCTATTGGGTTGTCTTCTTATTGATTTGTAGGAGGCCCTTATATATTATGGATATCAGTTCTTTGTCAGATAAATGCATTATAAATATCTTCTGTTCTGTAGCATTTTTATTCTCTTACTGGTACCTTATGATGAAAAGAAGTTTTTCATTTTAATGAGGTCTAAACTGTCATTTTTCCCATCATAGTTAGTGCATTTATACCTATTTAAGAAAACTTTATCTCCCCAAGTTAATGAATCCCTCCCTAAAAAAATAAAATAAAATAAAATCTTCTTAAATTATTGTTTAACCTATCATATTAAATCTGTGATCCATTTGTAGTGGATTATTCATGTGGTATAAGTTACGGATCAGGGGTGCCTTATCTTCTTAGAGGGCTATCCAGCACTGTTTATGAAACAGATAACCCATCTCCACTTCATGGGAGGGTTCATTTGTCATAAGCTGCTGCTGCTGCTGCTAAGTCACTTCAGCAGGCAGTTTTATACATGTGGGTCTATGTGGAAGATTCCAGATCTATTTGTGTATTCTTAGTCTGTTTGTCCTGTTTGTCTACTCTTGGGCCAGTACCATGCTATTTTCATTACTGTAGCTTTCTAATATATCTTTCTGTCAGGGTGATTTCTCCAACTAAATTCATCAAGATTTGTCTTTTAAAGTTTTGGGTGGATTTTATCATTTACTTCTTTTCCTTAAGGAAAGAAACGCCCTTTATTTAGTACTCTTACTTTCTAAGTGGATTTATGCCAAATGCTTCTCCATGTTCTAAATAAGGTGCCATTGCTTTTAAATCTGAAAATCGTTGTCGGTTCCTGAGAAATTCAGTTTTGTGAAATATATTGTATACGATTGTCCATAATTCACAAATGGCTTCCTGTTAGAAATTCTATTTCTTTGAAGCATGCATTAAGCCTTCTTGGCAACAGACTTTGGCTCAAACTTTTGTGTTAGTTTTTTTTAAAGACATTATTTCTTTACAAGAGTGAGTCTTGGAAATGGAAATGGTTCCATGTTACATTCTAGACAAGTTTTGGTCGATTTTTACTACACATAACTGGTATTTTATGGAGCATGGGTGTTACCTTGTGATGTGACTGGAGACTGTGCTATAGGAAGCAGACAGCTTGTCATGATCAGGCTGTGGTCTCCTGGACATCTCAGCCAGGCAGTCTTACAGAATCATCAGCATCCAAAGATGGGGAGATCTCAGAGGTTAGTGGAGGTGGTCAGTGGAGGCTTGAGGCTATAGAGGAAGTCAGGTCTGCAGCAGCTGTCTCCAGGAGGCTGGGATGCCTAGCTTAAAGCTGGCTTAGCCAAGATCCTTATTCTTGCTGCCAAGAGGAAGTATCCTTAAGGAGCTAACTGCTTAGAAGGAAAACAAAGCAAAACAGTCCTTTACAAGGGAGCCTTTATCTTCCCTGCTGTTGATTACCATCTCTGTTTAATTTCTGTGCCCAAACACAGGTTGCTAGTTTCTTTAACAAAAATACTGAAAATATAGAGCCCAAGAAAAGAGACATGAAACAAACAAACAAACAAAAAACCCTCTATATCTTTCTTCCTTGTCTTATGTTCGGTGGACTTTTCTCAGTGTGTGTGGATATTCCTCTCCGGTTTCCATAGTCAGGAGACGAGGTCGGGCCCATCTTTGAGACTGGCATTGGATGGGCTCTGAACACGACTATCATTTCCTCACAGTGCCGTTGGCAGTTGGACAGACTCAGTATAATGCCCAGTCTCTTTTCAGAGGGTGAGGTCCCTGCTTTATCTCCTTCATTACTGGGACCAGCGGGACTTGGGGTGGTTATCAAGTCATGCTTAATTATCCTCATTAGTAAATGTCTTTCAGTGCCCTTTTGGCCAGTGGGACTGGTTGCAGACACTGTATCCTTTTTAATGATCTTCGTATCTGGTTCCTTCCCTATCAGCATCACTAATAACATCAGGGTGAATGTACAATATAGCCAACTGATAACTCACACTGCTTCTGCAACCGTCCCCTTTTAGCCCCAGGATGGGAAACAGTAAGTGGTAACTTCTTGCTCTTTAAAGCTTGGACTTAAAGCTTGTTGTTCTTATATTAAAGAACATAGTTGTTCTTAGATTAAACAAACTGTAGTTGTTCTTATATTAAACATATACTGAATGTGTATTATAATACTCACAGTTGTTGTTTAGTTGCTCAGTCATGTCTGACTCTTGCGACCCCACAGAGTGTAGCCCACCAAGCTCCTCTGTCCATGGGTTTTCCCAGGCAAGAATACTGGAGTTGGTTGCCATGCCCTCCTTTAGGGGATCCTTCCAACCCAGGGATCAAACCTATGTCTCTCGCATTGCAGGCAGATTCTTTACCCACTGAGCCACCTGGGAAGTCCATGAATAACGTAAGTACTTTTAAAAAGAATAAATGGGTTTGATGACCAACTGGAAAACTCTGCCCACCCTGATTGGATTCCTGAGGTTCAGTTCAGTTCAATTCAGTTGCTCAGTCATGTCCAACTCTTTGCGACCCCATGAACCACAGCACTCCAGGCCTCCCTGTCCATCACCAACTCCCTGAGTCCACCCAAACCCATGTCCATCGAGTCGATGATGCTATCCAGCCATCTCATCCTCTGTCGTCCCCTTCCCCTCCTGTCCTCAATCTTTCCCAGCATCAGGGTCTTTTCCAATGAGTCAGCTCTTCGCATCAGCTGGCGAGAGTATTGGAGTTTCAGCTTCAGCATCAGTCCTTCCAATGAACATCCAGGACTGATCTCCTTTAGGATGGACTGGTTGGATCTCCTTGCAGTCCAAGGGACCTTCAAGAGTCTTTCCCACAGTAATAGATATAATGGTCATATGAGTTAAATTCACCCGTTCCAGTCCATCTTAGTTCACTGATTCCTAGAATGTCGATGTTCACTCTTACCATCTCCTGTTTGACCACTTCCAATTTGCCCTGATTCATGGACCTAACATTCCAGGTTCCTATGCAATATTGCTCTTTACAGCATCGAATCCTGCTTCTATCACCAGTCCAATTCACAACTGGGTGTTGTTTTTGCTTTGGCTCCATCCCTTCATTCTTTCTGTAGTTATTTCTCCACTGATCTCCAGGTTAGAGAATCTCTTCTGAGGTTTTGTGAGAGTAGTGTTTCTCACAGTAACTATGCAGCAGGTTCTAGATCCGTAGGATCCATCTCACTCATCCAGATGTGTCAGGAAGAAGGGGGTCTCTGGACACAGAGGAGATGCAGGAGGTCCAGCAGCTAAGGAAAATGGGACAGGGTGTGTCAGGCTCACCCAAATCCAGAGAGAGCAGCTCTCCCCCACCTGGTGTCCATACACCATGGGGATACTATAAAGTCTCCTTGATTGAGACCCAGACATGCACGTGTGAGGAATCACATATCATTCAGGATAAAAGGGCGTCATGACAGGAGCTCTTTTTAGTGGCCCAGATTCCGAAACCCAAGAGACTCAGTTGTGATTGCTGGGGTTTCCCTGGTGGCCCAGCAGTTAAGACTTCGCCTTCCAATGTAGGGGGTGGGTGCAGGTTCAGTCCCTGGTGGGGGAGCTATGACCCGGCATGTACTACGGCCAAAACCCCAAAACTTAAAACAGAAACAATATTGTAACAAATTCAATAAAGGCTTTTAAGATGGTCCATATACCAAAAAAAAAAAAAAAAAGGTTGTTAAAAAAAGATGTGATTGCCATATGAGTGTCAATTGAATTTTTTTCCCAGTGAAATTAGTGTCTTGCGTGATTTCTAGGAATTAGGCTCAGTATTTCAGTAGATCAGATCCCCAGCAGCCCCATGACACCAAAAGCACTTTCAACAGAGTTGAAGCTCCTGAGATAGAGAAAGAACCCACAGTTCCTGTGACTCCAGGTTTGGCTTTGAGGAAGAGGGACTCTTTGGAGTGATGACTTAGTTTCTCTTCTCATTGATCCTTCACCTTGCCTTTTAAACCACAGTAGAGTTGAACTTCCTGTACCTCTAACCTGTGTCATGCTATTTCCCACTTTCATGGCTCAGTTCAAGGTCTTTCCCAGCCTAGCCAGCCACCAAGATTCCATCTCAGGACATCTTCTCTTGGGGTCCCAGGTTGAATCAAGTGGGTCTGCTCTGCACTCTAGCAGCATGCTCTGACTGCCTCTATTTTGAGATCTTATGTGCAGCACTGGTCCTGACCTTAAACCTCATGAGAGCAGGAAATTGTCACATTCATTTTTTATTCCACTATCTAAGACAATTGGCACCTGGCAGTCACTCATACATAGAATGTTCGTGCATTGGGCCCTCTTCTGGAATCTCTTAGTTTGTAAGTCTTTCTGCGGGGTTCATTGAGCCATTGCAGCCTGATAACTTTGCTCTCATTTTTTTGAAATCTCTGATGGCTTCAGGAAATGATGATCATGTTCATAAATACTTGTGATTCATTACATACTTGTTTATTACATGTTCTGTGTCAGGCACTGGGCTCTGCTCTCAGTTGATGTGTCTTTTATAATCTTCCAACAAATCTGTGCATTAGTCCAGTTTTCAAATCCAGGTCTGTGTGATTAGAGAGGCCCAGCTCTTGTGTGGGCTGGTATAGAGGTCAGATGAAAGATGTTTTGTTTACTCTTGCTGGTCTATGGCAGGCAGATGCTACTAGATAAAATCAATGAGGCTGAACACTTAGCCTCAGCTTGTTAGATGACCACTGCTAATCTTGCCTTAGAACAGGCAAAGAGTAAGACCTAATTAATTTGTTAAGCATGGCTTGCAAAATGGAGCACATTTTGACATTGACAAACGTAGAATCTGGAGAAACAATATGAGCAGTCAAGTTATTAAGAGGTCTGAGGTACAGTCTGGGCAACAGGTACTAACATCTAAAATCCAGGCTGGATGTCTAAACAGAAGAATGAGGCACAGGTACAAGAGAGCACCTGGAGACCAAACCAGCCACGTCCCTGAGACCAGAGATCTCCGCTTGAGCCAAGAGGTCTCTAAAGATTACCCTCCAGTCTCAGGAACTACCCCCAGTGTGGGCAACCAAGCCCGACCCTCTGACTCAAGCAGAGAATAGAACTGCTATATTTGATCCTTTGAAATAACTGCTGTACAAAATCTTTCTGCTTTATAAGCAAACAGATGGCTGACTCTGGACATACCTATGGAGACCACTTTCAGCATTCTCATTGTTGGCTGAAGCACACTCTGTTAAATGTGTTCCCAAGTTATTCATCCATTTATACCCACCTGCAAACACCAGAATATATTAGTTATTGAAAGAGTGACACTGATTTCACCAGAGGAAAGTTTCACCAGGAATTTGGGTTAGCACACTGCCATCCCTTTTTCATGCTATTTTCAAAAACCTTCCTGGCCAGGTGCCTCACAGTGGTGGGCTACAAACAACGTATGTTCTGAGCTGGCTGATACCCATTCCCTACTGGGTACTCCGTATTTTTAATATGGACTTGATTTGCATGTGAATTTTTATTTGCTACCCTGATCACTTCACATAAATGAACATCATATTTTATGTAATTCATCTTAATATTCATTCTTCCTGACTATGTTTATCACATTTGGTTTAAGAAGTATGGAAAACTACCCAATGATAAATAGCAAAGATTTGTATGCCAAGTATGTGTTACCGGTGTACAAAAGCAAGCAAAAAGAAAACAGAAACCAAAACCTAAGATACTAAGTGGTAAATATACCAAAGTTCTACCAATTGGCCCAATCTACCAACTGTATATTTTTATAAGTTGTATTGGAACACAGCCTTGCACCAAGTCCATAGATTACATACTGTCTATGGATACTAATACACAGCAACAGCAGAGGTGAAGGATTGGGTTGGCAAAAAAGTTCATTCTGGGTTTTCCCATAAAATAGTACTGAAAAATCTGAACGAACTTTTTGGCCAACCCAATATTTTGACAGACACTCTGTGGCCCCCAAAGCCTCAGATATTTACTGTTAAGTCGGTGCAGAAAAAGCTGATCGCTGCTATAGACTTTTTCCATTAATAAAGTCTTCATTCACTTTTTTTGTCCAAAGGTTGACTACTCTGTAAGTTAGCACAGGAAATGTATGTAATCCACCTAAGTCCCTCAGTTAGATCAGAGAGAGCCAGGATTTGAATCTAGATTCTCTGGTTTTAGAATCCATTTTTTAAAGTCACGACATGAAGCTCCCTTTTCTGTATTGATTTTATGTTTACATTTATCTTAAAGGAAATTCCAAACGGATGTGACATAAACAAGTGAAGGACTTGGTTGCTCTGTCGCCATCAGTTCAGTTCAGTCACTCAGTCATGTCCAACTCTTTGCGACCCCATGAACCACAGCACGCCAGGCCTCCCTGTCCATAACCAACTCCTGGAGTCCACCCAAACCCATGTCCATCGAGTCGGTGATACCATCCAGCCATCTCATCCTCTGTCGTCCCCTTCTCCTCCTGCCCCCAATCCTTCCCAGCATTAGGGTCTTTTCCAGTGAGTCAACTATCCACATGAGGTGGCCAAAGTATTGGGGTTTCAGCTTCAGCATCAGTCCTTCCAATGAATATCCGGGACTGATCTCCTTGAGGATGGACTGATTGGATCTCCTTGCAGTCCAAGGGACTCTCAACACTCTCTGTGGTATTCTCCAACACCCCAGTTCAAAAGTATCAATTCTTCAGCGCTCAGCTTTCTTTATGGTCCTACTCTCACATCCATACATGACTACTGGAAAAACCATAGCCTTGACTAGATGGGCCTTTGTTGGCAATATCTCTGATTTTTAATATGCTGTCTAGGTTGGTCATAACTTTCCTTCTGTCACCATATTCCCAACCAAATATTGCCATTACTTCATTACCTATTTTTAGATTTCCTCCAAGCTAGAATAATAGGTCCTGCTAAGATAGAATGACTTTGACCTTATCAGGGTGATGGCATTTTTGTTTTTTTAAAGTTGGGGCTTGGGGTAAAAATATTACTGAAGATGCATTTGGAAGGTTACACTTTTTCTCTCAAGACACACAGTGCTCGGAAGGGTTAAGACAATACATCCATGTATATAGGGCTGTCACTGAATGACATGGAAAGAATAGGAAATTAAAATCGAGTATAAAAATTAATCTCAAATTTCTGAAGAAGCATCATCTTCTTTCTGAAGCTCCTGTTGAAAGTGGAAATGAAAGTTGTTCAGTTGTGTCTGACTCTTTTTGACCGCATGGAATTCCATGGAATTCTCCAGACCAGAACACTGGAGTGGGTAGCCTTTCCCTTTTCCTGGGAATCTTCCTAACCCAGGGATTGAACCCAGGTCTCCCACATTGCAGGCAGATTCTTTACCAGCTGAGCCACAAGGGAAGCCCAACAATACTGGAGTAGGTAGCCTTTCCCATCTCCAGGGGATCTTCCCCACCCAGGAATCCAACCAGGGTCTCCTGCATTGCAGGAGGATTCTTTACCAACTAAGCTATGAGGGAAGCCCTCTACTCTGCTAGAAATGCTCTGGTAGCCATATCCTCGTTTCTTTCAACAGCACCTCTTTCACAGCTCCACTTTCCATATTTTTGTAAGTTTTACCTATAAAGTTTTTATTATATTTATTTTTTAAATATAACCGTATATGCATATATATATACTTTTGGCTGTGCCCCTCAGTGGGTGGGATCTTTATTCCCCAAAACGCACCCCCTGCATTGGAAATGCAGAGTCTTAAACACTGGACACCAGAGTAGCATGAACAGTAAACCAAGGAAGCAGAAGCAGTGAATGTGTTTAATGGAGGCTCACCTCCGTCCATTGTGGGGAGTGGAAAACTGGCTCTGCAGTGAGACAAACAGGGATGAAAACTGAGAATGGGGAACCTTCATCTGTAGATTAAATCTCCAAGTTATTTTATTTCTGTTAGGCTTATCAGTTAAACCAGAAAAGATGTTAGCAATTTTTTTTTTTGTTTTGGGGCCTTTCATAATCCATGGAATCAACTTAGTTTTCCACAGCAATTCACCTGTGTAGATAGTTACCATCATAACCATATCTCACTAGGGAAGAAAATCAAGTTGTAATGTAATTTACATAAAGTTGCACTGGTATTTGACTTACCTCTCAGCAACTGTATGGTAATGTGTTGATGCCTTATTGCTATTTTATTCAATTATTTTTAATGCCTGGAGCTATATAGGGTGAGGTGATAATGTTCTCCTTTTCTGTCTCCCATTCCTTTTTGAGAATTTCTTGCCTGTCCCATGGTCAGCTCTTTTCCGGGTAGCCTTTTTTTTTCCCCCTTGAGGATTTTGTCCATTAACTTTCATGTTAGTATTTTTATTTCTCTCAGTCTTGAAACATTCAAAATGTTTACCTTACTGGTTATCCATTTTAAATATAGGAAACCAACAAGGACCAACTGTCTAGCGCAGCGAACTCTGCTCAACATTATGTGGCAGCATGGATGGGAGGGGAGAATGGATACGTATCTGTGTATGGCTGAGTCCCTTTGCTGTCCACTTGAGATACTTGCAACGTTGTTCATCAGCGATATACTCCAGTACAAAATAAAAAGTTTAATAAAAAAAAAATGTTGACCTTATATACTTGGGAATTTGAAAATTTACTTGCTACTGTAAACGGAATATTTTCCACTTGAACTACCCCTTGCCTGGGATATAGCAAAACTGGCTCTTGTGTGCCACCCCCGCTTCTCACCCATGGAGGCTGAGAAAGGACCGGGAACTTTGAGCCCCCTCCCCGTGCCTCACATACCAGACTGTCAGACCCAAGTGAAGACTCATTTCTGACTAAAAGTCAGTGAGGCTTTAGCGAGCTATGAACAGACCAGAGTCCTAGATCCCCGTGCCTTCTTGGCATGATTACCTTGAACTTCCCTTCTGGCTCTTAAAGCGCCTCATGTCCCACTCCACTCAGCAGACTCTTCTATTCATTTCCTCACTGGCCCAGACAACAAGATACAGCTTTTTATTTTTTTGCAGTCTGGTTGATTTACAATGTTGTGTTTAATTTCTCCTATATAGTAAAGTGATTCACTTTTATGTTCTTTCTCATATTCTTTTCCATGATGGTTTATTGCGAGATATTGAATATACTTGCCTGTCTACACAGTAGGACCTTGTGGTTTATCCATCCTGTAGAGAGTAGTTTGCATCTGCTAATCCTGAA
Source organism: Okapia johnstoni (assembly GCA_024291935.2). Classification (NCBI taxonomy): domain Eukaryota; kingdom Metazoa; phylum Chordata; class Mammalia; order Artiodactyla; family Giraffidae; genus Okapia; species Okapia johnstoni. Next base: position 99,357,382 of record CM044309.1, read on the forward strand.
CTCGTCCCTCCCTCCGCCACCCTGCCCCCTTGGCCACCACAAGTCTGTTCTCTGTATCTGAAGATACAGCTTTTGTGTGTGTTACTTTGCTTGCTCTGCTCGTCTCTGTTTGCCTCTTCCACACTGTCTGAGTCCCTGACCTTGGGCAAATCATTAACCTCTCCAAGTTACAGGAATTAGTGGGATAGAACAGCAGGGTTTTGCTCGGAGTGTCTGAGGTATCCCATGAGGAGGCACCTAAGGTAACTCCTGACTGATGATGGGCACCAGTGAAGGTGATTTCCTTCTTTCACACTCTCAGAGCTGAAAATGGCATCAGATACCCAGTAGGCTCCCTTAGGATACTTGTGAAATGGTAAAGGAGTATTTCCATCACTCTTTAAAACACATAATTTCACAAGTCTGTAGTTTCTGCAGGTCATGGGACTTTGTAAAATTTTTGCCTGGGACTCCAGAATTTCACTTTATCTTGAAGCAGCATTTTACTCTATTTAAACATAACCAAATGCCTTAAGGTCGATTCCTGGTATCTTTTTCTGAACCAATTATAAATCATTTTAAGTCAGGGGAATTTAATAAGAAAAGGCAGAACCACAGTTCAAGCTGCTAACTTCTTCCTGACTCTCCCAGAGTTGTATTATCTTTAAGATATTTTAAATCTTAGACCCAAACAAAGTCTTTCAGTTACTTGCAATGTTAATATTGAAAAACCCTAATTCCATGCCTACTTTTCATGGGTGTATGTGCTTAGTCGCCCAGTTGTGTCCAACTCTTTGCGACCCCATGGACTGTAGCCCACCAGGCTCCTCTGTCCATGGGGATTCTCTAGGCCAGAATACTGGGATGGGTTGCCATGCCCTCCTCCAAGGGATCTTCCCAACCCAGGACTCAAACCCGGGTCTCTAACATTGCAGGCAGATTCTTTACCATCTGAGCCACCAGAGAAGCCCATGAATACTGGAGTGGGTAGCTTATTCCTTCTCCAGGGAGTCTTCCCAATCCAGGAATCAAACCAGGGTCTCCTGCATTGCAGGCAGATTCTTTACCAGCTGAGCTACCAAGGAAACCCCTACTTCTCATGATCATTGACAAATAACACGTTCCAAGCATTATTTAAGATTTTCTGTGGCCTTCATTTGAAAGTTGGATTTCTCAGGGAAAGTTGACGTTAAAAAGGTTGACAATCATAAGAGAATTTTCAGATCCACTTTTTCTCTAGAGAGTCTTAGGAACCAAACAAAGATTTCTTCTGGGGCTGTGTCTTTCTAATCTTCAGAAATAAGTCCATGAACCCAATGACTTTGAGAATGTTTCCATTCTCCACAATTCTCTTTATAATTTTTATCCTTCATGTTGTAATTTGTGTGTGTAAGTAAAGCATCATGAGATTATGAAGATGTATAATTTAAGAGGTTCACATAGACTGACCCCTTATCAAAAGGCTTAAAATTGTATCCTCAGGTCAGGACTCTGCCATATAGCACAGATGGATGTGGACAGAAAAATCCCATCCCTGTGTCCTGAGGACACTTCTGCCCACTTCATACCACCATCAGATTTTTATATCCTGTATTTGAAATTGACAAGGCAAACCATCACAGAGAAAAGTTAAGCCGCATGTTCTGAACTAGATTCTAGTTTCCTGTAAATCAGTGATTTTGTGCCTCTTTTTATGATGTCAGTGTATCTGAGGAACATGACACATTTGCATCAAGGGGGATGGTACTCACCAAGGCAATAAGTCTCAGCAGTGGGGCCCCGGGTCTTTCTCTTCCTTCCCCTGATGAATTACTGCCATGGCATGTCATGCGATCCAAAGCAGCGACTTGGTTGCTCTTGTGCACATCCAGCTTGAATATCATCCCTGAGACTTTCATTCAACACATTTTCTAAAACTTTTATTTATTTATTTATTTATTTATTTTTGGCTGCACTGAATCTTTGTTGCTGTACATGGGCTTTCTCTAGTTGGGGAGACCAGGGTCTGTTCTTCCTTGCAGTGGCGTCTCTTATTATAGAGCACAGCCTCTAGGCCCTCAGACTTCAGTAGTTGTAACTTGTGGGCTCAGCAGTTGTGGCACACAGGCTTAGTTGCTCCGTGACATGTGGGATCTTCCCAGACCAGGGATCGAACCCGTGTCGCCTGCATTGGCAGGAGGGTTCTTATCCACTGCAATTCTCAACACATTTTTAATGAGCACTTTCTATGGGCCTGACATATTGACCACAGACATCTTGAAACTACCTGCTCTGGTTCTTAGGATAGTAGGAAAGGGCTGTCGAAAGTAAGAATCTATAAATGAACGTGCTGTTGTAGGTGTACACTAATAAGTGAAACACACCAGGTAGACAGGCTGTCCTTGTCCGAAGAAGCTAGATACTCTCAGCTGTAACAAATAGCTGTGTCAGAAGTGAAGCCTGGTTTTATGCCAGATCTTCCTGTTTTCAGGTAAAATATCCCAACATCTATAGGTTGACAACTTATTAGAAAACTTTTTCTGCACTGTCAACCAAACATAATGGATTTCTGTTTGTCACTTTGGTATGGTGGGAGCTACATAAGAAATGAGGGTGGACAAGTTCTTTCCATGTAAGAAATAGCACAGGCAAATCTCACCGCCTCTCATGTCTTCAGTTACGCCACAGAAATCACTCTGTATTCTTACATGGGATGATTATGATATACTGAGGACTGTCAAGAAATATGTCACCAGGTTAATGGCAACCCACTCCTGTATTCTTGCCTAGAGAATTCCATGGACAGAGGAGCCTGGTGGGCTACAGTCCATGGAGTCACAGAGAGTCAGACATGGCTGAGTGACTAGCACTGAAGACAGCCCTTAAGCATAAGATTCAATTACTTAATTTCATGTAATTGAGATCTCTAATAAAGCATTTTACACTCTCAGTGTAAAAATATTTATTAACTGTCATCATCCATATACTTACAGTCTGTTTTCCCCTTTCTACAAAAAGCTTCCATCAGAAGACACGCTTACTCATGGTTACCCCTCTATTAAGCTTGGTAGTTATGTAATTAAACATGGCATGGAAAATCATGCTTCTTCACATGCAAGCATTCAGAATTCTCTAAATGAATCCCTCTTTCTATTTTGTGAAAAGCATTTTAACATTTTAAAGGCTTTCGCCTCTGTCGTATCATTGTCTGCCTCTGCTTTCAGATATTCTATAAATAACTCATACATTCTATAAAATTTTAAATGGAGGCACATGTGTGCAAGATCAAGGTGTTTTCACTCAAGTTTTGTATGGATGCTTTGAAATATGCTCCCCTGACAGGAGACAGCATCCGCATACCTTTGCTCACAATGTGGATTCCCCCAGAACGGTCTTTTCTCCTGAACCCACATGTCATTCAAGGTGCAAATCTGATGTGTTCTTTCCTTTTCTGAGCACGTTATATTTGGCACTGTACCGAGTTTATATCCCTCTCTGACTCGTCCTACTCTGTATACCTGCCTCCCCTCCTCCCATGTCACCGTGTCCATCCCTCAGAGGAGGAGCTTTTTCTGAGTGCCTTCACTCATTAGCTTAGCTGAAGCCCTTGGTAAGGAGTTGTTTAGTGGAGGGTAGTCTAGAATGAAGGCATCTCAACAGAGTTCAGTTTTTTTTTTTTTTTATTTTAATATATTTTTTAGATTATTTTTACGTGGATTAAGTCTTTAGCGAATTTGTTACAGCATTGCTTCTGCTTTATGTTTGGGGTTTTTTGGGCCATGAGGCATGTGGGATGTTAGCTCCCCGACCAAGGATTGAACTCACACCCCCTTCATTGAAAGGCAGGGTCTTAAGTACTGGACCAGGAGGGAAGTTCCTAGTGTCCGGTTTTAGACTGACATTTTGAAATCGGACACACCTAGTTTTGATGCTCATGTCAATAGGATAACAGCTGTGTGACCTTGTACATGTTACTCAGCCTTTCTGAATCTGTTTCTTTATCTCAAATTATGATAATGAGAAGACACTTACAGGAGGCTGGTGTAGCACCTGGTACAGAGTGGGTTGAATATCAATGACCCTTCCCCTCTTGTCTCCTCTGTTGTTTTAATCATTCCTCATATTCCTGCCGCTTTTCCATCATCCATCCCAACCTTGTAGCTGGGACAAGAGCTAAGCTTTGGAGTCTAATCTGTTTGAAGTCCTAGCATATCTCTGTGTCTTAGTAGATCTGGAGCCTTTGACAAATGACTTGAGTGATTTAGACTCAGTTTCCTCAATTCTTAAAAGAGGATAATAAAGCTCAGTGTCACACAGTGTTGTTCAGAGCATGAATGAGCGAACATATATAAAGGATCTTGAGCATTGCCAGAGTGTGGTAAATATTCAAGCATTGAATGAATCAAAACCACTATAGAGATACTGTAAACAGTTTCAAGCTGGTTTTAGACAGAGATGAAGCCTGAACTAAAAAGAGTACCATAAAATCTGTACTTTCTGTAAATATCAACAGTGAATTAGATAATTTTGGTTAAGCTGAGGATGTGATGTTTCTTATTACCAGAATTTAGAGGTTTGAAAACTATAAAGTATTTGCCCAAACCTAAAATTTTGATGCATTTCCACATTATACTTAGTGTCTTTATACATTCCTGTCTAGCTGGCTGATGCTAAAGCTGAAAATAGTTAAGGGTCCAACCAGTGCCCAGAGCATTCTTCTTCCAAAGTTACTTCTCTGCCTCTCAAAGTGGACAGGCTGTATTTCAAAGACATGCTCCCGGGACTGCTCTGGAAGAGAATACACACTCCCTGTCCTCGTACCTCTGAGCCAGAAGTTGGCAAGCTTTTTCTGTAAAGGGCTGAATAGTAAGGCTTCGGGGCCCGTATATAGTCTCGGTAGGATACTCTTCTTGTTCGTTGTTACAACTGTTTTAAATAATCCTTTAAAAATGTCAAAGCCATTCTTTAAGAAAAAAGGCCACAGATCAGACTGGTCCCACCGATAATAGTGTCAGACTCTAGGCACTGAGGGGGCTTTCCAGGTGGCGCAGTGGTAAAAATTCTGTCTGCCAATGCAAGAGACACAGGAGACTCGGGGTAATCCCTGGGTTGGGAAGATCCCATGGAGGAGGAAATGGCAACCTACTCCAGTATTCTTGCCTGAAAAATGCCATGGACAGAGGGGCCCGGCGGTCTACAGTCCCCGGGTCGCAAAGAGTCAGACACGACTGAGCATGCACACACTTCCTACAGATGTTTGAAGAGAAGAAAGAGTGGTCTTGAAATCTTGATGATATAACACTTTCCTTTAAGTAAAGGAAAATACACTTAACAACAGTTTTTTTTTTTTTTTTTTTTTGTAAAGCAATATAATATCGTAGGGGAAGGAAAAGTCTTCTCTATCCTCCTAGTGTCCCTGGATGGGTCTGAAAATTAAACCAACAAAGACAGATTGCCAGGAGAAGAACAAACACATTTGATGGAACTTTTATCTCCATGTGGAAATCTCCACAAGAGAATGCAGGCCCTGGAAGAAGTGACCAGACCTGGGATGGTTTATACCCTGTAGACAAAGAAACAGTAACCTTGTAGAGAATTGATAAGACAAAGGTCTTGGGCTTCGAGTAGTAAATGGTGAAGAAGTAACTAGGAAAATAAGGGTTAGTTTGAGAAAGTTTACCATTTAAAAAATATGTCATTTGCAGCAACATGGATTGTCATATCGAGTGAAGCAAGTCGGAGAAAGACAAATATCATTATGATATCGCTTATATGTGGGACATTAAAAAGAGCACAAATGAACTTACCAACAAGACGTACATAGAGTTACAAACATAGAAAACAAACCTGTGACTCTCAGGTGGTAAGAGCAGGGAGGGATAAATTGGGAGATTGGAGTTGACATATACACACTACTATATATATAATAGATAACTAATAAGGACCTACTCTATAGCGCAGGGGAGTCTGCCCAATACTCTCTAATGACCTATGTGAGAAAATAATCTAAAAAAGAGTGGATATATGTATATGTATAACTGATGCACTTTGCTGTACAGCAGAAACCAATACATTGTAAATCAACTATACTCCAATAAAATTTATTAAAAATATAATAGCATTTTATTATAACCAAATACACCCAAATATGACTGTTACATTGTGGAATTATAGATGAGATCACTTTCTCTTTATAATTTTTAATTTTCTGAGTTTTGTATCATAAACACATAATTGTACTATCATAAAAAAGGAAATTTCTTTGTACAGAGTTCTCGGTCCCAAATGCTAGTCTCTGGTGATGAGGACAGTTTTGTGACTTGCTTCAGAGAAGAAGGGTGAGATGGGGAGAGTCAGAGCGACTTTCCTGTTTCAGCTGTTTTTTAAAAGTGCTTGAGCTTCAGATATTTAATAAGCCACGTTGCCATATCTGAGGGCAGCCTATTCTGAACCCCATCAACATTTAATGAGCACTTTGCTTCTGTGGTACTACCGTATTTCCTAGTTGATTTTTTAGTCATTTTGTAGTGGGACCTCCTCTCACTGCTGTTTCCCATTGGAAGCTGATGGAGGAGCATAGGAAAGCAGATGGCGCACAGACTGTCGAAATGAAAAACACAGAAGAAAGAGCTGCGTGAAAGCAATATTTAATCATAACATGAAAAGCTCATAGTGGCAACTTTTCCATTATGTTAAATTTCATTCATTTTTGTGCATTCTGGGTGTGCATTTAAAAACAGAGGTTGTAAGTTTCCATCCTCATGCCCATCTCCCATGGGGTTTTGGCCTTGTCTCTTGCAGGACTACGATTTGAGCCAGCTCCAGCAGCTGATACGGTGGAGCCAGATGCCATCAAGCCGGTTGGAATCCGACGGTTGGATGAGAGGCCCATCCATGCAGAGCCCCAGTACCCAGTTCGATCTGCAGCCCCACACCCAGGGGACATCGGGGACTTCATTAATGAGGTGCCGAGAGCGACTCTCTTTCTTTATAAGGTTGTTTATTGGATGCTAACAGTTAGTACTACTGAGGCTTCCTGGGTGGCTCAATGGTAAAGAATTCACCTGCCAGTGAAGGAGATGCAGGTTCGGTCCCTGGATAGGGAAGATCCCCTGGAAGAGGAAATGGCAACCCACTCCAGTATTCTTGCCTGGAAAATCCCATAGTCAGAAGAGACTGGTGGGCTACAGTCCATGGGGTCGCAAAGAGTTGGACACAATTGCGCAACTAAACAACAGAAGTACTATGGAAACCACAATTTGATGAGAATATAGCTTTGTAGTTCATTAAAATACAGCTCTTTTTTAAAAAGTTATTTTTGTGCAAAAGCCAATGTGACTTCAGTAACAGAGAACAGATGAGATGGCCCTGATCAGCCCAGAAGAGATCTGTCAACTACTATTCTGTATTTGTAAATCACAGCCTTATATGTTACCAGTATTAGTCACACTCTCTCCCAAGGATTTTTCCCATGATTACAAGTAATCAATAGGCTAAAGATATTATGCTCTGTGTTTAAGTCGCTCAGTCGTGTCCAGCTCTTTGTGACTCCATAGACTGTAGCCCGCCAGGCTCCTCTGTCCATGGGGATTCTTCAGGCAAGAATACTGGAGTGGGTTGCCATGCCCTCCTCCAGGGGATCTTCCAAACCCAGTGATCAAACCCAGTCTCTAGCATTACAGGTGGATTCTTTACCAACTGAGCCACCAGGGAGGCTCAAGAATACTGGAGTGGGTAGCCTACCCTTTCTCCAGGGGATCTTCCTGACTCAGGAATTGAACTAAGGTCTCCTGCATTGCAGGTGGATTCTTTACCAGCTGAGCTACCAGGAAAGCCCCATGATATTATAGTGTATTCTAATTTCATTTATTAGCACTGATACATGCAGTAATAGTTCACTTTCATTTCCCTCACTCTGTACCCTTTGAATCCCACAAATGAAGAGAATTCAGTGCCTACCCAGGTGACTCAGTGGTAAAGAACCCACCTGCCAAGTGAGGAGACATAAGAGACATGGATTTGATCCCTGGGTTGGGAAGAACCCCTGGAGGAGTGCATGGCAACCCACTCCAGTGTTCTTGCTTGGAGAATCCCATGGACAGAGGGGCCTGATGTGCTATAGTTCCTAGGTTCTAGGGTCACTAAGAGTCAGACAGGACTGAAGCAACTTAGCACGCATGCACCCAACAATGAGAGAATTCCATCAAATAAGATTAGCAGGAAGCACAGCTAAATTAAATATTATGTAAGTGATTTAAATACTTGTCTAGTTGAGGAGTTTTAAGAGCTTCTGCAAGAGACAGGCTAATTCCTTGTTGAATATAACAGATAATGAGTTCCACTGTCAAAATTATTATGGCATTCTTTTATTTCATTACTGACCAAGAGTTCTGCTACATTTAATCCTGAAGTTTTGAAGTCAAATGATTTAATACTGCTTCTTTTGATCATGTCTACAGTTTTATTGCAATTCTTCTTTGGAATTTTTATTATTAGTTTAAGAGAATGATACATATTGATATTGACTGAATATATGACAGGACTCATGTTCTCTGGCCGTGTTCTGGCATTCAGAAACAGCAAGACCAGGATTGGTCTCAGTGCCTTTCACAGTGGAAAGCATCTGTTGTATATTATTGCCTTCAATCCTGTGCTGATAAGATTCATTTCCTGAAAATGAAAGGGTTAGTCGCTCAGTCATGTCCGACTCTTTGCAACCCCATGGACTATAGCTCACCAGGTCCTCTGTCCTTGGGATTCTCCAGGCCAGAATACTGGAGTGGGTTGCCATTCCCTACTCCAGAGGATCTTCCTGACTCAGGGATCAAACTCGGGTCTCCCACACTGCAGGCAGATTTTTTTTTTTTACCATCTGAGCCACCAGGGAAGCCCCATTTCATAGGCTTCCTTGAAACAATCGTAAATCACATCTACATAATCAATCTACCTTAGGTTTTTAGCTGCTCTTACAGTTTGCAGGAAAAGTTTTGAAACACAATTAGCTAATCTGTCTTTAAAATTTTCATTACTGTCTATTCCTAAAATACATGCTGCTTTTTGAACATATCTATTCAATTCTGTTAAATAGTTAATAGGTTAATTTGTAGTAGACATGATTTAAAAGCTAACAGAAGGCAAAAACAGAGTGCAGGTAACTCCTTTATGTATAAAAATATGCCCTGACTTTTCCAGATTATTATACAGTAGGTTTGGTTAGGGGAATTAGCAGGAATACACATACACACACACACACACACACACGTATATAACTAGATATTTTTGAATATGTAAGCATGCCTGATGAGTTTACTTCTAATTTAGCTTTCGTCCTTATTATTTATTCCTGTGGTTGTTGGATTTCAAGACACGGTGAATCTTCTAAATGTAGATATAGGCACTGAACTTTCGTAAAGCAAGAATTCTGGCTTCAGTGAAATTCAACAAATACTCACCTGAAGGTTTCCCTGAAGTATCACTGTTCTGTGGGTCTCCTCCATTCCATTGAGACACTCCTCTTTTCTCAAGACAAAGTTCAAGCGCTAAGGGTCATTTCTAAGGCTGTTTGTAATCTGTGTCCTGCCCTCCTTTCCATCCATATTCCCTTCTTGTGCTGTGGCCCCACCAAACTATTTGTAGTCCCTCAAAAGCATCACAGGCTTAAACATAAATTAACTTTTCAGACTGAGCAACTGAATGACAACTTTTACAACAGCAACAGCTTTTCCAAAGCCCTTCCTTCTTAACTGTCAGATGCAGCTCAAATATCCTCTTCTCTCTGAAGCTGTTATGATACCTCTGTGAAGGGTTATTATTAATACCAAGACGCTCCCTGGATCATAGCCCTCACATGGGGTGTAACTGTTGGTATTTCTCTCTCCTATGTCAGCATGTCCATTCTCTCTGGGATGAGGGTTATTTCCTGACCTTCTTTGTGTCACCTAAGCATCTACTGTGTTGAGTATCTCCTAGATTCTGTTGTTTCAAGGAATCCAAGGACTGTGACAGGTGTGGGGCATGCACTATTTACTTATTTATTTTCGGCTGTGCTGGTTCTTTGTTGCTGTGCAGCTTTTCCTCAGTTGCAGCAAGTAGGGGCTACCCTCTAGTTGTGCACCATGAACTGCTCATTTCAGTGGCTTCTCTTGTTGTGGAGCTCGGACTCTAGGGCACTTGGGCTTCAGTAGTTGCAGCACACGGGCTTAGTTGCCCCACAGCATGTAGAAATCTCCCCAGACCAGGGATCGAACCCGCGTCCCGTGCATTGGCCGGTGGATTCTTAGCCACTGAGCCCCCAGGGAAGTCCCCATTTTTGAAAAAATATGACTGGACTTCCTTCAGTAAAGAGAGGAGAGTATTTAGGTAATAAGGTTCAGTTACCCAACCGTTCTAATGGCACAGTAGGAAGAGGTACACAGTAGGAATTTCTATGTGGAAATCTCCTTTCCCAGGTACACAGTTTCAAAAGTGGCTGGAGATTATAACAAACGTGTGAATACCTAAATGGAAAAGTTTGTTCCGAACAACTAACTTTGCACATCAACTTCTTAAATACAGCCCATTCATAATTTGAAAATTGTCTGCCTTTGTTAGAAATGGCTCATTTGGCAGTCCTCTTGAGCTTGGTTTAGGATCATCCATTCAGCAGGTAACTACCATCTAGCTACTGTGTACATCCAGGGCCAGTGATACATAGATAAGACAATAGAGGGCGAGGCTTTCGGTATGAGTTCCCCGAGTTGCTCCTAGCACAATCTCCATATCAGGCAAACATTCCAGTATCTGAATTCTCCCCTTGCCAGGCACAGGATGCCCTATTGGATCTGGTTCTTAACTTGGCAATCCAGCTTCATCTCAGGCCCCTCCCCCACCTGCATTCTACAGGCAAGCAACAGAGACCGCTACTTGTAGTTCCTTATCTCAGCTTGTAATTCCATGCCAATGCCAGGCCCCACACAGTTTTTCCTGCCTGGAATGCCCCTTGCTCTTTTTCTAGATACTAGTTCCTCTTTATTAGCCCATGAAGTGTCAGGCACACAGAGTACGGATGGGCGCCATCCAACGTTATCCGCTTGTATGTACAACTCACCTCCCTCCATTACTCCTATCCAAGCATCCCTTCTCATCCCTCAGGGCCCTCCAGTGGTCCAGGGGGAAGGGTGCATCCCTGGGGGACACTTGTGGGCAAGCTGGTTTGGTGAGTACATGAATGGACAAAAGGACTGCTTTTGGAAATCATCCCCCAAATGACTGCTAAATCCTCAAAACTGAACGTGATTGTAAGACAGAGAAATACGGAGGAGAAAGGGGAACCCAGAGTCTATACCTAGAAATGCCCTACTTTTGGACATAGAAAGAAGAAAGTCTAAGGCGTTTAAGGTGTTACAGAAAACAACTACAAAGTGGGTCCAGGGATGTGACGATCAGTTCTGTGAGAAAGTTCAGTGGAATCAAACCGTTAAGAGACCTAAATCAGAGATAACATTCAGACTCACTATGTAAATTCTTCCATCTAACACACCCACTAAGACTTGTTCGGTATCTTTCTATAACTAGACTGATAAAAATAAATACAGGTAAAGTTTTGAGTTGAAGGCACCTAGAAATAACTCAAGCACGTTTTATAACAACATTTAAAATGCAAACAGATTTCTTTATCTCCAGGTTTTATTTGATTTAGCGTAGTACTGAATGTTCCAAAGGAAGAAGGATATACTAGAGATTATAATTGGTGTGTTTTTATAGATGTAAAGAATAGGTAAGCTCATGAGAACAGTTTCTACTTTGTTTATTTAAATAGTGAATCTCAAAAATGATAACATTTCTATACTAGTGGATAGAGTAAAACAAATCACACATTTTGAGTTTCAAGCACAGAATTTCATTCTGTTTTGAGACTTTTAAAGTGAAAAGTTGAAACTAAAAGTAATTTAATCTCAGGCCAACAGTAGATATTAGCATACCTCCAATAACTATATTAATTCTGTATATTTCTTTATCTCAGAAATATAAAAACCAAGGGCATATTTCTGTTAAAAGACCAAGTTTCAATTAATATTATTTAAAAATGTTTGGAAGGTACTCCTGGAATAACTTGTTTAAAACTACCAAAGTTTAAAATATTTCCTTTTTTTCTCCTAATAATTAAATTTAATATATTCTTTTAAACATATCTCTGTCCACTCTTACAAGAGTTAGGCGTTGAAGTTCAAATCCAGGTGCCTCCTTTAACAGCTCTGTTACCTTGTACAAGGTTAGGATCCTTGGATGTAGTCACTTAGATTTCTAGTTTCCTTATTTATAAAATGGGGATAATAATAGACCTTCCTTTTAAGATTGCAGTGAGGATGAAATAGTACAGTCCACATAAAGTGCTTAGTATAGTGACTATAAAATCTCTTAATTACTATCAGTATCATATTATCATTACAAGTTACTATTCAGGAGTAAAAACTTTGTACTGCCCTTTAATTGTAAATAAAACAAATAAAAAACTCTAGTTCCAAAAAAAAAAAATGCTGAAGTAAAGTGAATTTTCCAGAAAAGCATGTTGTAATGTTGGCACTCATAAGTCACAGAATTTCACTGTCATGTGATCATGATATACTTCTATATTTGCAGATATTTTAAACCTAAATCCTGGCTTCTTCTGAAAGGTATAAATATAAACATGAACAAGGTGCCAAAGTGAGCAAATGAAGCCCAGGACAACAGTACAAATTACCATCTAGAATAGCTGTTGGATGTCAAGCAGCGTGTGCAGCATCTGAAATGAGTACAGAACCACCTCAGCAGAAAGGGATGTCATGATCCAGTATAACCAAAGTATGGCAATCAAAATAAAGAGGACCAGAGAGACCCCAGGAACGACTCTCAGTCATGGTTTGGGGAAGAATTCCAGGAAACAGAAGTGACATTTTTAATGGCCTTTAAACAGATGGATAGATGGATAGAAATTAATCAAATGAAAAAAAGTTTGACATAGGACATTTTAAACAAAAGGACTCACATTTCAGCTAGCAGGAAATGAGTATGTAAATAACATAGAGATACTCCAAAAATAAGATGTCTTTAGGTTTGAGGGGATTTTGCTGAATAATTTGGTGAATAATTCAGTTGTGGTTGCTGAAATTGAGAAGAGTTGCAAGGGAAAGGTGAAATGAATGCTCTTAGAAGGGTTTTGACTCCTGTAGGTTACCCTAACATCCGGCTTCAGGCATTTAAGTAACGCATCCTAGTCTTTTCCATGTCAGCAAACAGCTTTTATGATGTATTTAAATTTTTTTTATCAATTTTAACTTCTTTTACATAAAAATAACTTTTAAAATGCCTGTGTGCCATTTAAAAATCATCTTGCATACCCCCAGGGGGACTCCTCCCTTATTTTGGAAGCATTGCTACAGGGGATAGCAGTCAGAAAGTTTTAATTTGGGTTGGGGGTGTGACATCAAATAATCAAATAATGTCTGAGTGAGGAACCAATAGTAGTTGGCAAGACAGAAGCAATAGAGTCCTGGGGACATGGAAACCCGCTTAGAGAGGCTTTTGCCACGGTCCAGGCAGGATGTTCCCTGGAGATCTTCCCTGGTGGCTCAGACAGTAAAGAATCTGCCTGCAGTGCAGGAGACCCAGGTTCCATCCCTGAGTCAGGAAGATCCCCTGCAGAAGGAAATGGCAACCCACTTCAGTATTCTTGCCTGGAGAATTCCATGGACGGAGGAGCCTGGCGGGCCACAGTCCATGGAGTCACCAAGAGTTGGACACAACTGCAGCCATGAAATTAAAAGATGCTTACTCCTTGGAAGGAAAGTTATGACCAACCCAGAAAGCATATTGAAAAGCAGAGACATTACTTTGACAACAAAGGTCTGTCTAGTCAAGGCTATGGTTTTTTCAGTGGTCATGTATGGATGTGAGAGTTGGACTATAAAGAAAGCTGAGCGCTGAAGAATTGATGCTTTTGAACTGTGGTGTAAGAGAAGACTCTTGAGAGTCCCTTGGACTGCAAGGAGATCCAACCAGTCCATCCTAAAGATCAGTCCTGAGTGTTCATTGGAAGGACTGATGTTGGAGCTGAAACTCCAATACTTTGGCCACCTGATGCGAAGAGCTGACTCATTGGAAAAGACCATGATGCTGGAAAAGATTGAGGGCAGGAGGAGAAGGGGATGACAGAGGATGAGATGACTGGATGGCATCACCGACTTGATGGACATGGGTTTGGGTGGACTCAGGGAGTTGGTGATGAGCAAGGAGGCCTGGTGTGCTGCTGTTCATGGGGTCTCAAAGAGTCAGGCACGACTGAGCAACTGAACTGAACTGAACTGCACTGAGCAACTAACACTTTGAGGCAGGATGTAATGATGACCTGAACTGAGGCAGTGGATTTGAGACCATAGGGGACTGACTGTTAGGGATTGACTCTTGGGTTTTATATCCCTCATGTGTTCCTTCACACAAGAATGTGGGTGTTTATGGTCCCTGTAAAGCATGTCTCCACCATAAAACATGGGATGAGAAGTCTATAAATACAAGCTCAGCAAGAATTCAGCCAGAGTTGCAGGTTTGATTTGACAGAGGCAACTGACTGCAGAAACTAGTTCCGATTTATCCAGAGTTCAAGATCTGCCTCTCCAGGAAAGGTGAAACAAACACATCCTCTTGTAGATGTAGTCAGACCCAGTAGGGAGAGAGAAACACAGATAGTTTTTTTGTAAATTTGGCAAAAGTGTGTCAGACATCATGTGAAATCGTGTCCACACCAACAAATAAAGGAATCCCGGGGACTTCCCTGGTGGTACAGTAGATAAGAATTCACCTGCCAATGCGAGGGACTTGGGTTTCATTCCTGTCCCCAGAAGATTCTATGTCCTGTGGAGCAACTAAGCCTATGTGTCCCAGCCACTGAGCCCAAGCACTGTAGAGCCTGTGCTCTGCAACAAGAGAAGCTACCACAGTGAGAAGTGTGTGCCCTGCAAAGAAGAGTAGCCCCTACTCAGCACAACTAGAGAAAACCTGCTCAGCAACGAAGACCCAGCACAGCCAAAAATAAATTTTTAAAAAAGGAATTCCATAAGGAAAAACCAGAGCTTCTGTGCCCCCACCACTCCGGATTTATCTGTGTGTTCGCTTGGTTGCCTTCCTGTCATGATCACTTTCTAAGGACTTGACTATGATCTTTTTAGAATTACCAAAATAGTACCCGAAATTTATATAATGCCTTACCCAGAAAAGTCATATTTTATTCTCGGATAAAAATTGGTGCTCTCCAAGTGGCAGGGACATAAAGTACTTAACCTTCAGCCCAGAAAGATGGCTCACCTAAGAATTCTTGAAAAGTTCAGTGGGATTTGCCCTTTTGTAATCAGAAGAACCTGAGACAGCGTTTGATGTTTTGGGTAGCAGTGACCTCTCATGGGTTTTATAGCCTTAACCTCTTTTCTTTTAATGTAGAAATAAAACATAGATTCAGCAACTATCAGAATGATCAGAAAGCCATGGTAGGAGTTAAAAATTTTTACGAAATATTTTTGATGAATCTAAAGACTGTCATAGATAATGAAGTAAGTCAGAAACAGAAAATCAAATCCCATATATTAATGCATATATGTGCAATCTAGAAAAGTGATGAACCTATTTGCAAAGCAGAAAATAGAGACACAGACATAGACAACAAACATGGATACCAAGCGGCTAATGGGGTGGGATGGATTGGGAGTTTAAAATTGACATATATACACTGCTGTGCTGTGCTCAGTCATGTCTGACTCTTTTCGACCGCATGGACTGTAGCCTGCCAAGCTCCTCTGCTCATGGAATTTTCCAGCCAAGAATACTGGAGTGGGTTGCCATTTCCTACTTAAAGCGATCTTCCTGACCCAGGGATCAAACCTGTGTCTCTTGCATTGGCAGGCAGCTTCTTTACTGCTAGTGCCACCTTCCTAAGCATAAAATAGATAACTAATGAGAACTGATTGTATAGCACAGGGGACTCTAGTTAGTGTTCTGTGGTCATCTAGATGTGAAGAAAATCCAAAACAGAGGGAATATATGTATTCTTAGAGCTGATTCACTTTGCTGTACAGCAGGAACTAATACAACATTGTAGAGCTCCAGTAG
This sequence comes from Okapia johnstoni, assembly GCA_024291935.2. NCBI lineage: Eukaryota > Metazoa > Chordata > Mammalia > Artiodactyla > Giraffidae > Okapia > Okapia johnstoni. Next base: position 99,373,456 of record CM044309.1, read on the forward strand.
AAAAAAGGGGGAAATACTTTTGAGACTCTTGATGGTGAGTATAGGACTAGATTATCACCAGTGTTATATCTGTTTTGATATAACAAATTAAAGAGCCTCTTGATGAAGGAGAAAGAGGAGAGTGAAAAAGTTGGCTTAAAACTCAACATTAAGAAAAGTAAGATCATGGCATCTAGTCCCATCACTTCATGGCAAATAGTTGGGGAAACAATGGAAACAGTGGCAGACTTTATTTTGGGGGTGTCCAAAATCAGTGCAGATGGTGACTGCAGCCATGAAATTAAAAGATGCTTGCTCCTTGGATGAAAAGCTATGACCAACCTACTATAAAGCATATTAAAAAGTAGAGACATTACTTTGCCAACAAAGGTCCATCTAGTCAAAGCTATGGTTTTTCCAGTAGTCATGTATTGATGGGAAAGTTGGACCATAAAGAAAGCTGAGTGCTGAAGAATTGATGATTTTGAACTGTGGTGTTGGAAAAGACTCTTGAGAGTCTCTGGGACTGCAAGGAGATCAAACCAGTCCATCCTAAAGGAAATCAACCCTGAATATTCATTGGAAAGATTGATGCTAAAGCTGAAACTCCAGTACTTTGGCCACCTGATGAGAAGAACTGACTCATTGGAGAAAAACCTTATGCTGGGAAAGCTTGAGGGCAGGAGGATAAAGGTTACAACAGAGGATGACATGGTTGGGTGGCATCACCAACTCTATGGACATGAGTTTGAGCTATCTCTGGGAGCTGGTGATGGACTGGGAAGCCTGGCATGCTGCAGTCCATGGGGCTGCAAAGAGTTGGACATGACTGAGGAACTGAACTGAACTAGTATCTATTTTGAGGATATCAATTAGGTGTTGTTGACATTTGATGAAAGTCTCAGGCCCTTTAACAGCCCAGTGAAAACCAGGCAGCTTCCAGTAATTATTCTAAGTCACAGGAAACACAGGCCATGGCTTTCATCTTCCAGGATCCAGGCACACGTGGTGCCACACCATTGTCGCTTTCTAGTTCATCTTCATCTTCACCTTTCTGTACTTCCAGTTTTGTGCTGATACCATGATCCACATGTCTTCTGTATTTCAGGATCCGGGCAGATGGAAAACTCACCTGTGGGGCAGGCCCTTCTCCTGGCAGGCGGAGGGGAAATATGAGGGGGCTGATGGAGCGTTAGACTCTTCTGGTCTCCACGCTTCTGTTTCCGTTCATTGGCCAGTGCCAGTCGGGTGGCCAAGCCTGACCGTGGGTTGGGGAAGTCAGCTGGCTCTGGGGTGGCCCTTGTGGTGCTGTGGGCATGTGATCCACCCATGGGGAGAGGATGGTGAATCACTGAGGACAGTAACACAATCTGCCGCAAAAAGAGATCAGGAATTTTGAGAAATTGGAGTTTGCCCATCTCAGGCTTAACAGAATTGTCCTTTAGCTTATTCTATAAATATAGTCAAGAAAATCCTATCTAAAATTATTTATGTGTTATATATGGATGTAGTTTGAGGAAGACTTGCTTTATTTTACTTTGCACAGGCATGTCTGGGTTCTAGTGTACTTGAGAAGAAGTGGTATTTAATTAAAGGTTAGGATTGTTGGGGAGACAGACTCAGACATGAGGAAGTGGTAGTGTGTACTTTTTTTCAAGGTTTTTGGTTGAAGTCAAGCAGCTGCCATTTTGTTTCTTAAAACCTTTGTTGTTTTTGTTTAATCTCTAAGTCCAACTCTGCAACCCCATGGACTACAGCATGTCAGGCTCCCCTCTCCTTCACCGTCTCCCGGAATTTGCTCAAATTCTTGTCCACTGAGTTGGTGATACTATCTAACCATCTCAATCTCTGCTGTCCCCTTCTCCTTTTGCCTTCGATCATTACCTAAAACATGTCTCCACACTTCTTTTTTCAAATTCCAAAGCAAGACTTTTTTTTTATCTAAACTTAATTTTTTTTTTTAAATTCACTAGTATTCCTGAGCTGTAACAAGTGCCAGATCCTGTGGGAAGATACTCTTGGGTCGCCTTTATTTTATTTGGGCTTCATAATGACTGTACTACTGTGATTACAGTTGCAGATTAGGAAATGGGGCTGGTGGAACTCAGCCAAGGTCCCAAAACTTGTACTGTGCAGAGCTGAGGTGTCACCCCGGTGTCTGACCTCTAACACTACACATACTGACCATAATTTTCATGCTCTTTTTCCTCTTCCTCCAATTAAAAAAAAACATATTATGTATTCATGAAACACATGTGGATTGGAAGGATTGATCTAAAGATGGACAGTTCATCACATCTTGGACAAGAGGAGCCACAATGAGCCCACCAAAATTTAAAAAAGCAGAGTTGTGGGGAGAGAGAGTGACTGTTTGGAGACTAACCGTGGTTTATGTTGGACAGCTAGAATGGAAGTGGGAAAAAATTAAATAAATACTTAGTATGTGGCAAATAGACATACATTAGATTCTTAAGGTTTTGTAGAGTAATTATGAATTAACTGCAGATACATGGGTTATATATAAAAAAGCATCTTGTGCAAGAGTTAAGTTTATTGATAATCATTTCACTGATTCTTATTTTTTCAATTATTTTTAAGAACCGTGTGTGTGTGTGTGTGTGTGTGTGTGTGTGTGTGTGTGTATAATTTTAGATTGTTAGGATCCACTTCCCCAATATTTATACTGTGTATTGATATTGGATCATGACTTTTCTAGAGTCTGTGGATGGTAGAAGTCACTCTGTTCTTTATTAACTTAGTGACTAACTTTCCTTGTATTATTATCACATCTGGCCTGTCTTTATTCTTCCTTTGATACCCTTCCAAATTTATGTCAGATAGAATGCCACTTCTTCCTTGAATACCCAGCTCTCCGAGCCAATCAGTGTTTGTTTTTAGCATCCTGATGATATTTGCCTAAATTTCATAGTTTTGTTACCTAATTATCATTTGTTTCATACTATAATAATGCCTGTTACTAGGTTGTAAATTATAGAGGGCAGGGGCACTATGGCACTCATTTCTATGTCTCTTTTTGCCCTGCATATAATTCCTGCTAAACCAGTTCGTTGTCAAAATCTTTTGACTCTGACTCTACATAGATCAGGGTCCTCATATCACATGATTCCATAACCTTCCATATTGTTTCATGTAACTCACTTCACGAGTGATAATTCAGAACTAGTCCCGTCCAATGCAGTGTTATACTGATGCATTACCAAACTTCATTTAAGATCCTCCCTTTCTAGCTTCAGGCCATTGGTGGTTCATTTCTGTCATTTCTGTGAACTGCCTTCTCCAGTTAACCCCGTCCTGTGGTATGTCTCAGCCTCACTGAGCCAGATTCCTTACAGTTCTTTCTTTGCAGAGGAAACACATCCATTGATTTTTGTCTAACTTTCAAACATGGTGATAACCCCAGTTTCTCTGGGTTGTGCATGTGGTGGTCTGCAGGTGGAAACTTACAAACAGGTGTTTGATGCCACAGGACCACTAGCGTCTGCTTGTGGATTCGCTCACTGTAACCCTCTTTTCATCCTTTCCTTGTCTTCCCAACTGCAGGGCCTTAAAGCTGCTGACAATGATCCCACCGCTCCGCCCTACGACTCCCTCTTAGTCTTTGACTATGAAGGCAGTGGCTCCACGGCCGGGTCCTTGAGCTCCCTTAATTCCTCCAGTAGTGGAGGTGAGCAGGACTATGACTATCTGAACGACTGGGGGCCCCGCTTCAAGAAACTTGCTGACATGTACGGTGGAGGTGACGACTGAACTTCAGGGTGAACTTGGTTTTTGGACAAGTACAAACAATTGCAACTGATATTCCCAAAAAGCATTCAGAAGCTAGGCTTTAACTTTGTAGTCTACTAGCACAGTGCTTGCTGGAGGCTTTGGCAGAGGCTGCAAACCAATTTGGGCTCAGAGGGAATATCGGTGATCCAATACTGTTTGGAAAAACACTGAGCTCAGTTACACTTGAATTTTACAGTACAGAAGCACTGGGATTTTATGTGCCTTTTTGTACCTTTTTCAGATTGGAATTAGTTTTATGTTTAAGGCTTTAATGGTACTGATTTCTGAAATGATAAGTAAAAGACAAAATATTTTGTGGTGGGAGCAGTAAGTTAAACCATGATATGCTTCGACACGCTTTTGTTACATCGCATTTGCTTTTATTAAAAATATGGAATTAAACAGACAAACCACTCATGGAGCAATTTTATTATCTTGGGGGCTGAGACCATGAGATTGGAAAATGTACATTACTTCTAGTTTTAGACTTTAGTTTCTTGTTTGTTTTTTTTTTTTTTCCACTAAAATCTTAAAACTTACGCAGCTGGTTGCAAATAAAGGGAGTTTTCATATCACCAATTTGTAGCAAAATTGAATTTTTTCATAATCTAGAATGTTAGACACATTTTGGTCTTAATCCATGTACACTTTTTTATTTACTGTATTTTTTCCACTTCACTGTAAAAATGGTATGTGTACATAATGTTTTATTGGCATAGTCTATGGAGAAGTGCAGAAACTTCAGAACATGTGTATGTATTATTTGGACTATGGATTCAGGTTTTTTGCATGTTTATATCTTTCGTTATGGATAAAGTATTTACAAAACAAAGTGACATTTGATTCAATTGTTGAGCTGTAGTTAGAATACTCAATTTTTAATTTTTTAATTTTTTTTTTATTTTTTATTTTCTTTTTTTGTTTGGGGAGGGAGAAAAGTTCTTAGCACAAATGTTTTACATAATTTGTACAAAAAAAAAAAAAAAAAAAGGAAAGACAAGAAATGAAAGGGGTGGCCTGACACTGGTGGCACTACTGCAGTGTGTGTTTTTAAAAAAAAAATGAAAAAAAAAGCTTTTAAACTGGAGAGACTTCTGACAACAGCTTTGCCTCTGTATTGTGTACCAGAATATAAATGATACACCTCTGACCCCAGCATTCTGAATAAAATGCTAATTTTGGATCTGGTGACTGGTTGAACTTTTTCTTTTCTACGTGAGATGCTTTGAATGTTTCAAAAATCCCAGGTCCTGGAGTTGCATTGAGAACTGCAGTACAAAAGTATGAATTGGTTCTTGCACTGTTCACCATCAAAAAGCCCTTAGCATGGCAGCCAGCCGTGTCCGGTGAGCAGTGGAGAAACCCTGATCATAGAAGGAAAACATCAAGCCACCCAGGAATCAACTACACTGAAGGTGGTGTATGCAAATCACATCAGTGAACTTTGTGTAATTCTTAACATCATTTGTGCTTTTATTCCCTTCCACTTCTGTCTGTGGTTATGCTGACTCTAACAGGCTTTTCCCACTAGAGCAGGGGTCCCCAACCTTCAGGCCACAGAGCTGTATCTGTATTTACAGCCACTTCCTATCACCCGCATTACCGTCTGAACTCCCTGCCTCCTGTCAGATTAGCAGTAGCATCATAGATATTATGTGTGTGAATCATCCCGAAACTATCTAGTCCCATTCTGTGAAAAAATTGTCTTTCACAGAATCGGTCCCTGGCGTCAAAAAGGTTGGGGACCGCTGCACTAGAGCACCCGCAGCAGGAAAGCCTCACTAAAAAGTGATAGACTTCGCCCTGGAAAGTGCAATGGATGCTGGGAATTCCAAGGCAATCCATTGAAGCCATTGTTCGATGTATCTGGTGAAATACACTTGAGCTGGACTTCTGTTCATTAACTGGACCAATTTTTTCCCTAACTTTCTTAAAGAGGTATAATGGACAAATAAAATTTTGTATATTTGAAGCATATGATGTGATGACTTGGTGTATGTATACATTATGAAATGATTTCCACAGTCATGTCACTTACCACATATTATCACCTCACATAGTTAAACTTTGTGTGTGTGTGTATGTGTATGTGGTGAGAACACGTAAAAAAGTTCAAGCACACAGTATAGCGTTAGCTGATACAGTCACAGAGGACAAAAAAGCAAAATCACCTTATTCAGTTTTGTAAAATTGTTCAGTGCACACTGTAGTTCATAAATGAATTTTAAGAATCTTGAAAAATCCTCACTGCTTTTTCCTATATTCCTTATGATCATTATCGCAGTACATATACTTATATTGTACACTTTGGAAAAAACTTAATACAGTATACCTCCTCTAACTCCATGTGGTTTTTCACTTTAATTTCATTCTAGAGAGTAAAATTACTTTTCTATCAATTTGCTCTGTAAGCAATATTTTCTTCTCACTTTTCTAATCTTTAAATGCCAGAGCTTGTCTCTGGAATTTCCGTAATGAAACTTAGTAAATTTTCTGATTGGAATAGTCTTTTTAAAATGGATCTTTAGACTGCACCTCTGTACAACTGTACGTTCAAATGAAAACTGTCTTTTTAAATTCAAACATCTCAACATGTAAAATTCATAGCATTCAGGTAACAAACACTTCCAATTACTTTCTTAGGATTGATGTTCAGTGACAGACTATTTCTAACACAGGGGCTTCCCTGATGGTTCAGTGATAACCCATTTGCCAATTCAGGAGACGGGTTTGATCCCTGGGTCAGGAAGATGCCCTGGAGAAGGAAATGGCAACCCACTCCAGTATTCTTGCCTGGGAAATCACATGGACAGAGGAGCCTGGGGGGCTACAGTCCATGGGGTCACAGAGAGTTGGACACAACTGACTGACTGAACATGTACATACATCTCTAACACAGGCAAACCTCGTTTTATGCCATTTATGCCCTTTTATGCCCTATTGGGCTTCACAGATACTGCTTTTTTTTAACAAATTGAAAATTTGTGGCAACCCTGTGTGAAGCATGTCTATCATGCCATTTTTACACCATTTGTTCGGTCTTGTTTCTGTGCACATTTTGGTGGCTGTTCAGTCACTCAGTCATGTCCGACTCTTTGCGACCCCATGGACTGCAGCATGCCAGTCTTCACTGTCCTTTGCCATCTCCTGGAGTTTGCTTAAACTGATACCCATTGAGTCAAGTTTACCACATTTTGGTAATTTCTGCAACATTTTAAACTCGGCACCAGCAAAAATGATTATCACTCACTGAAGGCTAGATGATGGTTAGCAATTTTTAACAATAAAGTACTTTTTAATTAAGGTATGTGCATATTTTAGACATAATGCTATTGCCTACTTAATACAGTATAGTATAATAACTCTACCTATATGCACTGGGAAACCCCCCAAAAATTTTGTGACTGACTATTGTGATATTCACTTTATTGTAGTGGCCTGTAACCAAATTCTCAATGTACTAATTTTTAGCACTAATAATAAGCATTTTATATATACACAATCAGTAAATGTAAACACAGTTGTTTTCAAAACTTCCATATTTTGCTGGAGTAATGCATGACTAGGTTTCCTTTGTGGGGAAAAAAAAATGGGAAACAGAAACTAGAAACCCTCTGCCCTGATACAGGAGGAACTTCTGTTTAGCTGTTTATTAATGACATGTAATTTATAGTCTTTTCCAAAAAAACATTTTACACACAGATTTCCATAAAGATTTTATTTTGTTTTCATGAAAGTGGAATGATACACTATGTATTTTCTGTAGCTTGTCTTTTTCACTAGGAGTGAATCTTGGAGGTTTTTTCATATGAGTGTATGTATCTACCTCATCCTTTTTCATTGCTATGTAGTATTCCTTAATGTGGCCGTATAGTTTAACCATTTCCTAAGTAACTGGTTGTTTCTGATGTTTTTGCTGCTGTAGAAAATGCTGCAGTCAGTTAATAGCCTTGTTCATGTTTCTCTGCCTGGGAGCATTCTCTAAATGAGATGTTTGGAGATGGAATTGCTAGATGAAAGAACATGGAGAGTAGTTAATTAAATATGGCTAAAATTATAAGTGTTTTAATGTTACTCTAAAGTGCCTTTTAGCTAAAAGATGATAAGGCTTTCTAAAAGCCAACAACTTCCTTTTTTAGCAAAATGATTTTATGCTGCTCAAAATAGTAACCACAGAATGTAAGACAATCTAGCCAAGGATATTTTTTCTTTTTTCTTTGGAAAGTAGCCTTTAAGTCAGGCCACAATACTAGTTTCAAATACTCTGTAAAGTCATTGTAACCATGTGATGTAATAAAACCTTGAAAACTATATTTATGAACGTGGTTTATGGAGCCCATCCAGAAACATGTTTTTCTAGGTCGTTTCTAGTGATTTGAGTCACTTCTGCAACATTGCCAATAATAAACTTGCATACAAAGTGCTAGAATCTCTGTGAAATGAGTTATTTTTCATGATAAAAATGTGTGCATTTTAAATTTTAATGAGACATGGCCAAATTGCCCTAATAAATACTATTCCAACTGACCCTCCCAACAACACCGTATAAAAGTCTATGCATCCTCATCTTCAACAATCTGAAACATTACACATGTTTAAAAGTTTTGCCAGTATGATAGAAAACATAAAATAATCTCATGTAATTAAGACTTTCCTGGTTACTAATGAGATTAGTTGGTGATTTTTTTTCTTATGTTTATTAGCCCTTTGTGTTTCTTTGAATTGCCTATGTTTGTTTCCCTATTAAAGTAGTTGGCTTTTTCCAATTGATTAGTAAGAACTTCTGTGCATTTTTTTTCCTGGTCTTTTGCCAATCTTGTAAATTTGCCTATGGTGTTTTACTGATAAACATTTATTTTTTGTGATCTACTCTGTCAGTATTTTCAACTGTAGGTTTTTGATAGTCTTCTCGCCTCCAAATTATGCAATTACTATCCTCTGTTGTTGTTTTGTTTTGTTTTGTTTGCTTTGCACTTATGTAGCTCTTTAATTCACCTGGAAATTATTTTGTATGAGGTAGAAATCTAACTTTTAAAATACTTGTAGATACATGGTCTATTTTCTAAGCACCACTATTAACCCAATCATGCTGCTGCTACTGCTGCTAAGTCACTTCAGTCGTGTCCAACTCTGTGCGACCCCATAGACGGCAGCCCACCAGGCTCCGCCGTCCCTGGGATTCTCCAGGCGAGAATATTGGAGTGGGTTGCCATTTCCTTCTCCAATGCATGAAAGGGAAAAGTGAAAGTGAAGTCGCTCAGTCGTGTCCAACTCTTAGCGACCCCATGGACAGTAGCCTACCAGGCTCCTCCATCCATGGGAATTTTCCAGGCAAGAGTACTGGAGTGGGGTGCCATTGCCTTCTCCTAACCCAATCATAACCAACCTTTATCTTATACATAGAAATGTATGATTGTCTCTAGATCATTTATTCTGTTCCATTGATCGTTTACTTAATTCCTGCACATTACAAGATCTTTATACTAAAATATCATTTCTAATAAGCCATTTCTCCCACTGTTCTTTACTTCTAATAAAAATTTTCTATATTTATATTTTTTGTGTGCATTAATTTTAGAAAGTTTTGTCAATTTCTATAACAATTTTTCTTGGAAATTTTACACAGCTGTGAAGAGTTAATAGCTTCATCTATTATCCTATCTAATATTATAATCTTTTTCACTTTTCAGATCATATATACACTTTCATAAAGTTTTATTAGACATTTTATTATATTATAATTTTAATTTTATTAAAACAAGATGCTTTTGCAGCATTTTTTCTTTTACCGCTGTATTGGAAATTTATTCATGTTTATTTATCTTTCTTGTTTCTAACCCTCATTTTACTCTTGTATGATTTTCAATAGCTTTTAAATGATTTGCTCAGGTTTTTCTGATAATCATTTTTGTATATAATGAGGTTCTTTTCCTTATTCCAAAATCAATGGTTTATTTCCTGTATAGTTAGTAGTAATGTAAATCATAAGCTTTAACATTTTTATAATAGGATGGTTTTGTGTATTTCATCATTATGTATAACATTTCCTGTAAGTATAGATATAGCTAGCTTACTTAGAGATTTTATGAGTGTTCATGTTGAATTTTATAAAATGCATTTCCTTCATCTGTAGAGATAATAAAATATTAATCCATTAATACAGTGAAATATCCCATTAGGTTTTCCAATATTGAATCAAACTTTTTTGGAATAAACCCTCCTTGATCACGGGCTTCCCCTGTGGCTCAGTGGTAAAGAATCTGCCTGCAATGCAGGAGACCCGGGTTTGATCTCTGGGTGAGGAAAATCCCCTGGAAAGGGAATGGCTACCCACTCCAGTATTTTTGCCTAGAGAATCCCATGAACAGAGGAGCCTGATGGGCTACAGGCCACTGGGTCACAAAGAGCTGGACACGACTGAAGCAACTTGGTCGTAATGTTATTCTTTTAATGGACTAATGTATTTGATTTGCTGTGATTTTACTTAAGACTTTAAAATTACATGCAATTTTTTTATACTTTTGTATTTTTCCATTATTCTTGTTCAGTATTAGTCCTAAATTTATTATGGCTGCAAATAAAGAATTAGGAAGACTGCCATTGTTTTGTGCTCTGAAATAATTTATATAAATTTGGGATTATCTACTCATAAAAATTTGTTATACTTCTCCTACAATTTTGCCATTGTAAGAACAGGCTTTCCCTGGTAGGACTTGGTGTATTTAGACATTATTCTTCTTTTTGACCAATTTTCACAATTCACATCTTCCTCAAAAAGTATCTAACATTTAAAAATTTTATTGATAGAAAGTTCCATATAGCATTTAAAAAATCTATTTCATATCTGAAGTTATGTGTCCTTTTCTTTTTTTTTTACTTTTTTCTTTTTTTTCTTCAGCAGAGTAGTTAAAAGTCTATTTTTCTGTTCAAAGACCTAACTTTTTGATTTATTGATATAGACTATTTATTCACTTCATTATAGTGTACACCTTTTTTTAATCCTGTTAGCTTTATTCTTCAAATACCTAGTGTTTTACTGTTCAGTTTGTCAGTTTCTGTAACATTTTGAATTTCTGTATTTCAGGCCATATTGATGTCTGCTTAAAACTGTTCTGTCCTCTAGTTTGAATTTTAGTGTTTATAAGAAATGTCTTGCTTGACGGCTTTTAGTGCTTTGGGCGTTTGGTCTGTCCTGTATATAGCCATACCTGTCTTATCTTTTCTGTTTGTTTTGTTTTTGCATTTGTCTGATTATCACTTGGTCCATCTCTTTACCGTTAAGGATTTTTGAATAATTTTGCCTTTTATATCTTCAAAACAGCATATACATTTAGATTTGTTTTACTGCCATTTTCAAACGGGCATTATAAACTAGGATTGGCCAAAACATCAGTCTTGATAATGATTTGGTCGTTGCAATTCTCCATCTTTGGAACCAGTAATCTCCAATCATGTATTTGTGGAGGTAACCTAGTGAACTGGGCAAGTGAGATAACTCTCCCACTAATGCTTCACTACTCTTCTCCAGACCAATGGCATGTGAACTGATTGACCTCAATGGCATAAAGGTAGTAAAAGCATTAAAAATACAGGTCCATTTCTACTTTCGTTTTTACCTTGCAGTTTTACAGTTGTTTGTTTAAATAGTTTTTCATCATTGAGAGAGAAAAAATGTATCATTTTTGCATTCAAAGGAAAAAACTGGAAAACCTAAAGAAAGCCATACTAACCTGAAGTGTCACTGTCTTAGGGAATGCCGGTGAAATAATCAGTTCAGTTCAGTTCAGTTCAGTCGCTCAGTCATATCCAACTCTGACCCCGTGGACTGCAGAACACCAAGCTTACCTGTCCATCACCAACTTCCAGAGTTTACTCAAACTCATGTCCATTGAGTCAGTGATGCCATACAAATATAAAATACTGGAGAGTGTATCTCTACCATGTGCTCAACAACAGAAAAAAACTCTTCTTGGAAAGTATCAGTTGATTGACCTCCTTTAAGAAGGTATTTGGAGAAAGAAAGCAACAAAACTATTTCTCTTTTTCTTGATGCAGCAAATTCAGTCTTTTAGAGATGCTACTTTGTGATTGATCCTGAGCTTTTCTATAAAGTTGGTAATGAAAGTTCATATATCACCATTTTTCTCTGTTAGCTGATCTAATTAAAAGCTCTGGGTGGAGGAAGAGATGCTGCTACAGCAGCTAAAATAAATTTGGGCAAGATTATCTCTAGATTTAAAGTAATTCACATTCCCTTAATTTCTCTTAATAACAAATGATTGTGCTGACTATAGGTGCAACTTAAAAGTATGAAAATATATTGACTCCTCATAATTTGCTTTAACAAAATACAAATCCACATAAGGATTGTGATACTGATTATTTTAAGTGCCTACTCATAGATAGGAAATGAACTGAGGTGAAGTGGGTCTCTTGACTAGAAACATGTTTATGAATCAGAACCATTAATGGTTACAGATATTTTTGAGATATTCTAATACCCAATCAATATGTATTTTAATATATTGGTTTAATTTATTCAATTTTTTAAAGTTTGAACATGACCTTAAGGATAATTCTTAGAAATATTTATGTGTTCAGGAATGCTTTATAAACTTAATTACCAAATGGACACCAGTCAGCTTCTACAGTAGTTTTTTATTTTTTTCTGAAACTAATGTACTTTGAATAAGAATCTTCAAGTTTAAAAACATTACCTTTATCTTGTATGTTTATATATATATATATATATATATATATATATATATATATATATATATATATATATATATATATATATATATATATATGATAGTTTGTTTTTTCAGTTTCTACTTTGTGGGAAAGATAGTTGACATAGTACAATTTTAGACTTTGCTACATTTTCCCAATAGGGTTTTTGATCATATGTGGCAAAGACATTTATCATAGTAACATCTGAGTCAGAAGAGATATTGACTGGTTTAGATGAGAATTTTTTCTAGTTTATTTTCATTTTAAATGGCTTCTGTATTTGGAGGGCTACTTGAGACTCTATTTTAATAATGTTTTGTTTCATAGGATTATTTTTTACCTTCCTGTTTTAACTCCCTCTTGATTGTTAGTATCAATAAAGGCATCAATAACCAGAGACTGAAAGAAACTTCTTCCTTTGCCCCAGGGTATTTTCATCTTCCAAACTTACTTAATGCTTCCCACCTGGCACAGTGATAAAGAATCCGCCCGCCAGTGCAGGAGACGCAAGAGAAGCAGGTTTGATCCCTGGGTTGGGAAAATCCCTTGGAGTAAGAAATGGCAACCCACTCCACTATTCGTGCCTGAAGAATTCCATGAACAGAAGAGCTCGGTGGGTTATAGTCCATGGATTTTCAAAGAATCGGACATGACTGAGCGTGCACCTTTTTCACCTGTTTTACTTACTTAGTTCATATCCCTGCCTTGGATCTCTGTGATCTTGAAGTAAGTCAAACTGAATCAATGCTGTATCTTCCCAGGTCCCCTGTGAACTACTTTATAAATTACAGTTTACTTCTGTTTGGAGAAAATACGGCCTCATAGACGCTATTGAACTAAACCTGTTGCTCAGTTATACCCATAAAAACATCCACACTCAACTACATGGATAAATTTTAACCATGCTGAGTTCTTTTTATGTGCAAAGACACCTCTGTAGTCACTTGCCATATTGGTTCATTTAATCCTTACAGTGATTACCCTATTTCATTGCTTCTAATAGACTTATCATTTCCCCCCACGATGTAACAATTCTAAAATCAGAAAGCATCATAGACACTCACTGAGTAAATCCCAACCTGGTAGAGCAATGTTGTATTTGTGCTACAGAACTCAAGTTCAGCTGCTCATCATTCAAGGATTCGATACCAAGATTCAGTTCAGTTCAGTTCAGTCGCTCAGTCGTGTCCGACTCTTTGTGACCCCATGAATCGCAGCACGCCAGGCCTCTCTGTCCATCACCAACTCCCAGAGTCTACCCAAACCCATGTCCATCGAGTCGGTGATGCCATCCAGCCATCTCATCCTCTGTCGTCCCCTTCTCCTCCCTCCCCCAATCCTACCCAGCATTAGGGTCTTTTCCAAAGAGTCAACCCTTCAAATGAGGTGGCCAAAGTATTGGAGTTTCAGCTTCAACATCAGTCCTTCCAATGAACACCCAGGATTGATCTCTTTTAGGATGGATTGATTGGATCTCCTTGCAGTCCAAGGGACTCTCAAGAGTCTTCTCCAACACCACAGTTCAAAAGCATCAATTCTGCGGCACTCACCTTTCTTCACCATCCAACTCTCACATCCATACATGACCACTGGAAAAACCATAGCCTTGACTAGACGGACTTTTGTTGGCAAAGTAATGTCTCTGCTTTTAAATATGCTGTCTAGGTTGGCCATAACCTTCCTTCCAAGGAGTAAGTGTCTTTTAATTTCATGGCTGCAATCACCATCAGCAGTGATTTTGGAGCCCAAAAAAATAAAGTCTGACACTGTTTCCACTGTTTCCACATCTATTTCCCATGAAGTGATGGGACCAGATGCCATGATCTTAGTTTTCTGAACGTTGAGCTTTAAGCCAACTTTTTCACTCTCCTCTTTCACCTTCATCAAGAAGCTCTTTAGTTCTTCTTCACTTTCTGCCATAATGGTGGTGTCATCTGCATATCTGAGGTTATTGATATTTCTCCCAGCAATCTTGATTCCAGCTTGTGTTTCTTCCAGCCCAGCGTTTCTCATGATGTACTCTGCATAGAAGTTAAATAAGCAGGGTGACAATATACAGCCTCGACGTACTCCTTTTCCTATTTGGAACCAGTCTGTTGTTCCATGTCCACTTCTAACTGTTGCTTCCTGACCTGCATACAGGTTTCTCAAGAGACAGGTCAGATGGTCTGGTATTTCCATCTCTTTCAGAATTTTCCACAGTTTATTGTGATCCACACAGTCAAAGGCTTTGGCATAGTCGATAAAGCAGAAATAGATGTTTTTCTGGAACTCTTTTGCTTTTTCGATGATCCAGCAGATATTGGCAATTTGATCACTGATTTCTCTGCCTTTTCTAAATCCAGCTTGAACATCTGGAAGTTCACGGTTCACGTACTGCTGAAGCCTGGCTTGGAGAATTTTGAGCATTACTTTACTAGCATGTGAGATGAGTGCAATTGTGCGGTAGTTTGAGCATTCTTTGGCATTGCCTTTCTTTGGGATTGGAATGAAAACTGACCTTTTCCAGTCCTGTGGCCACTGCTGAGTTCTCCAGATTTGCTGGCATATTGAGTGCAGCACTTTCACAGCATCATCTTTGAGGATTTGAAATAGCTCAACTGGAATTCCATCACCTCCACTAGCTTTGTTCGTAGTGATGCTTTCTAAGGCCCACTTGACTTCACATTCCAGGATGTCTGGCTCTAGGTGAGTGATCACACCATCATGGTTATCTGGGTCGTGAAGATCTTTTTTGTACAGTTCTTCTTTGTATTCTTGCCACCTCTTCTTAATATCTTCTGCTTCTCTTAGGTCCATACCATTTCTGTCCTTTATCGAGCCTATCTTTGCATTAAATGTTCCTTTGGTATCTCTAATTTTCTTAAAGAGATCTCTAGTCTTTCCCAATCTGTTGTTTTCCTCTATTTCTTTGCACTGATCACTGAGGAAGGCTTTCTTATCTCTCCTTGCTATTCTTTGGAACTCTGCATTCAGATGGGAATATCTTTCCTTTTCTCCTTTGCTTTTCACTTCTCTTCTCTTCCCAGCTATCTGTAAGGCCTCCTCAGACAGCCATTTTCCTTTTTTTGCATTTCTTTTCCATGGGGATTTTCTTGATCCCTGTCTCCTGTACAATGTCAGGAACCTCTGTCCATAGTTCATCAGGCACTCTGTCTATCAGGTCTAGTCCCTTAAATCTATTTGTCACTTCCACTGTATACTCATAAGGGATTTGATCTAGGTCATACCTGAATGGACTAGTGGTTTTCCCTACTTTCTTTAATTTAAGTCTGAATTTGGCAATAAGCAGTTCATGATCTGAGCCACAGTCTGCTCCCGGTCTTGTTTTTGCTGACTGTATAGAGCTTCTCCATCTTTGGCTGCAAAGAATATAATCAATCTGATTTTGGTGTTGACCATCTGGTGATGTCCACGTGTAGAGTCTTCTCTTGTGTTATTGGAATAGGGTGTTTGCTATTACCAGTGCGTTCTCATGGCAAAACTCTATTAGCCTTTGCCCTGCTTCATTCCGTACTCCAAGGCCAAACTTGCCTGTTACGCCAGGTGTTTCTTGACTTCCTACTTTTGCATTCCAGTCCCCTATAATGAAAAGGACATCTTTTTTGGGTGTTAGTTCTAGAAGGTCTTGTAGGTCTTCATAGAACCGTTCAACTTCAGCTTCTTTGGCGTTACTGGTCGGGGCATAGACTTGGATTACTGTGGTATTGAATGGTTTGCCTTGGAAACGAACAGAGATCATTCTATCGTTTTTGAGATTGCATCCAAGTACTGCCTTTTGGACTCTTTTGTTGACTATGATGGCTACTCCATTTCTTCTAAGGGATTCTTGCCCACAGTAGTAGATATAATGGTCATCTGAGTTAAATTCACCCACTCCAGTCCATCTTAGTTCGCTGATTCCTAGAATGTCGAAGTTCACTCTTGCCATCTCCTATTTGACCACTTCCAATTTGCCTTGATTCATGGATCTAACATTCCAGGTTCCTATGCAGAACCTGTTTCTATGCAGAAGCGAGGCGGCTGCGACGGCTAGGCCGGGCAGGGGGCCGGGAGCCGGGGACGGCGGCCGAGAGGGCTAGGCCGGGCTAGGCCGGGCCGGGGGCCGGGGGGCTAGGGGGCGGCGGCTGGGGGCGGAGGCCGACAGGGGCTAGGCGGGGCCGGGGGCCCGGGGGGGGCCGGGGGCGGGGGCGGATGCCGACAGGGGCTAGGCCAGGCCGGGGGCCGGGGGTCGGGGGCGGGGGCGGAGGCCGACAGGGGCTAGGCGGGCCGGGGTCCGGGGGTCGGGGGCAGGGGGGCCGGGGCCGGGGGCCGGGGGCGGGGGCGGAGGCCGACAGGGGCTAGGCCGGGCCGGGGGCCGGGGGCCGGGGCGGAGGCCGACAGGGGCTAGGCCGGGCCGGGGGCCAGGGGTCGGGGGCGGCGGCAGACAGGGGCTAGGCCGGGCCGGGGGCCGGGGGCCGGGGGCGGCGGCCGACAGGGGCTAGGCCGGGCCGGGGGCCGGGGGCGGCGGCCGACAGGGGCTAGGCCGGGCCGGGGGCCGGAGGCCGGCGGCGGTGGCTAGAGGAATTACCCAAGGCCCAAGGAGCAGGGGCTGCGTGGGCACAGGAGGACCGAGAGGAATTACTCCACATTCAAGATCAGGAGGGGCCGTCGTGAGTAGATACCCGTCGTCCAAGGTAAGCAGCAACGGCTGCACTTTGCTGGAGCAACCGTGAAGAAATACCCCACGTCCAAGGTAAGAGAAACCCAAGTAAGACGGTAAGTGTTGCGAGAGGGCATCAGAGGGCAGACACACTGAAACTAAAATTACAGAAAACTAGCTAATCTGATCACATGGACCACAGCCTTGTTTATCTCAATGAAACTAAGCCATGCGGTGTGGGGCCACCCAAGACGGATGGGTCATGGTGGAGAGGTCTGACAGAATGTGGTCCACTGGAGAAGGGCATGGCAAACCACTTCAGTATTCTTGCCTTGAGAACCCCATGAACAGTATGAAAAGGCAAAAAGATAGGACACTGAAAGATGAGCTCCCCAGGTCAGTAGGTGCCCAATATGCTAATGGAGATCAGTGGAGAAATAACTCCAGAAAGAATGATGGGATGGAGCCAAAGCAAAAACAATACCCAGCTGTGGGTATGACTGGTGATAGACTCAAAGTCCGATGCTGTAAAGAGCAATACCAAGATGCAGGTGTTGGATAAAAGGACAGATAGCTTTATTGAGGAAGCCAGAAACCCTGGGGAGAAGGTGGTCTCATGTTCCAAAGGACCAACTCATCACTTCCCAGGTTTGCTTGGAGATTATACAGGGAAAAGTAGAAAGGGCTACATGCTGGGGCTACATGTCTCCTATTTTCAGAGATAATCATCTCCATAACTCAGTTTCAAGTAGCTGTCATGTCTCATTTGTGGTTGGAACTTTATCTGAGTCATAAATCTCTGGTCAGCTAGTCCTTCTGGTTCTAACTGGCCTAGGGTCTACATGCTTGTGGTCAGCACACAGTTAACTTATTTCACCTGGTAGGGAGGTTTCAGTAGCTGCAAAACAGCTTAGCAGATAAGGCTCAGAATATTATGTGTGTGGCCCTTGAAGAGGAGCCATTGTTCAAAGACTAAATTATTATTTTGTCTTGCTTGACTATTTTCCTTTGTTTCTGCATTTTCTCATATCTCTGATCAAGTTTATTCCTTGGAACTCGTGGAAGGCCTAGGAGGTGGAGTTTTGGTTTTTTGTTTTTGTTTTTTTTTAACTAACAAGAGACAGGCAGAGGACATGAGAGGCAGGGGGTGGGGGGGTAATCTGTCTCAAGAAGGCACCATAGAGTCCTACTCTGTTACAGTTGTATGAAAACGCCCAATGACACCTTTTGGTAACAACAATAAGACACTAGCATCAGAATATCTTGGAGTCTATGATACACATATTAAGGTACATAAAGATTGAAGGCAGGAGGAAAAGGGGACAGGGGATAACAAAGGATGAAATGGTTGAATGGCATCGCCGACTCAATGGGCATGAGTTTGAGCAAATGAGATGGTGAAGAACAGGGAAGCCTGGCATGCTGCAGTCCATGAGGTCGCAAAGAGTCGGACACAACAACTGAAAAACAAGTTCACTTCTGTTTTCCCCAGTTTCTTTAGATAAAGAAGCCAAAGCAGAAGTTACATGGTTTGTCCACTAACACTCAGCTAGTAAGCGACAGAGCCAAGATTTAAGCCCAACTGTCTGGCTCCTGAGTTGACACTATCTCTGTCACTCGGTGGCAGCAGGCAAGAGTGAAAAACCACAGGGCTGAGTGAACAAAGGAAAAAGCAACTCTTGCACACACTTCCTTATATGTTAGGTGTACCATATAGGAGGACCATTTGAGGATGTCAAGACAGTCTAATAACTTTAATTTACATGTACCTCAGTTAAACGTTTAAATTAGTTTAACCTAAATTTTAAAAATAAATAAAATATATTACAGGGAAACATACATATCCTATGAAACACTGAGAACATAGGATGTATGTGGGAGGGAGGGGAATCGAAGATTCCAAGATGAGAGGGGAATTTTTTCATTTCATCATTACTTATACTCACTAAGGGCTTCCCTGGTGGCTCAGACAGTAAAGAATCTGCCTACAATGCAGGAGACCTGGGTTAGATCCCTGGACCAGGAAGATCCCCTAGAGAAGGGAATACCCACTCCAGTATTCTTGCCTGGAGAATTCCATGAACAGAGGAGCCTGGCGGGCTACAATCTACGGGGTTGCAAAGAGTGGGACTGAGTGACTAACACTTTCACTTTTCACTATAATCACTAAGTCCATTTCCCAGACTGTTTACACCGACACTAGTACACTCCTAGCATTCTTGCTCAATTATCCCTTCCCCAGTCCTAAGGAGATGGCCCTGTGCCCTGTTAACCTAGGACTTGCAAAGCTGCTCCACGCATCCTTTCACTCGCAACCTCTATTAAGGGTCTCACTCATTCATTCATAGGAGACCTGCCTGCCATCTCTGGTCCAAACGTTTCATTTTCTGGTGTAAGCTGAACAATTTTGGAAATCAAAGTAACATTTCCAAAGCTCTGGGGGAACATTTAGTCTGCCAGCAGAAACTCATTTTCTTCTCGACTAAGATGAATCTTTTATTCTGTTCCTTTATCCAACATAGCTGGTTTGTTTTTCCAGTAGACTTAGCGGTCTGGACACTGCAACAACCTCAGGTGCCTTAGGGGGAAACTAAGCTTTCTCAGAAGGAACAGGTCAACATGATCCTCCCTGAGTTCAGAGTCTGCTTCTGTTCTTTAATGACTGCATATCCTCTGATAGTTTGCTTGGTTTCTCAGTGTCCTTGTCTATAAAACAGAGGTACATCACAGGGCTGTTGAGAGAACAGTGCCTGTGAGCTGAATCATAGAAGTGCTCCATAAAAGTTACCTGTTGTTATCTGCTGTCATTAAGACCCAGTCATCTTTATCTCTGGGCTTCCCTTGTAGCTCAGTCGGTGCAGGAGACCCAAGTTCGATCCCTGGGTCGAGAAAATCCTCTGGAGAGAAAATGGCAACCCACTCCAGTACTCTTGCCTGGAGAATTCCATGGACAGAGGAGCCTGGCAGGCTACAGTCCTTGTGGTTGCAAGAGTCCCACATGACTTAGCAACTAAAGAGAGAGAGAAAGAGATCTTTATCTACATACCCATATGTTCTCTTGTAATTTACAAAAGAATAAAATGCTTTCACTCTCAGAAAACTTTTTCCTTTAAATTTCAGTGGCATCACTTATTTTTTCCAAAGATTATTGACCGAGTTCAGTCAGAACTTTCATAAGAAAGTTTCGGATTCTGTAATCCGTGCTCTTTTCACCTTTTCATTGCGTGTGCTTACCTGGATGAAAGACTCAATTTCACCTCTTTAAGTTGAAGAAAATCTCAGCGTTAGCTTTGTAAAGTTTATGTTTTAAACTCTGTTATCTTTTTTAAGAGCAGCATTAAATATGTTTTATATAATGTATTTGGGTCTAATAGTCAAGTTTATTGAAGCAAAATAGTCCATGATTCCAGGCCCCAGTGACCAGGCTGCTTCAATACCTGTCAATGCTGTTTCCTTAATCACCAAGACTAAGAACATCCAAGTACACCGAGGAAACTTGGAACTACAGAAATTCTAAAAATTGATTAAATTGCCTGGAAATGATAGATCCTAAAGAGATCAAACTTTATTACTTTGGAGATTTTCCTTGTGGACCTCGGCATAAAAAATTCAGATTTAATAACTCAGCTATGTGAGCAGAATCATCTATTTTAGCTTGGCTCACCTAATTCTAAATCCACTTTCTAATATTTTCATTCTTAATAGTACCATTCCTCTTAAGCCCTTTGACTGCGTATATAGAAATCTTTCAAAAATTAGATCATCATGCAACATTAAACCTTAATAACTGGATGTACAGGGCATAGAAGCAAATACATCAAATTGCTTTTTGTTAATCATGATTACATTCTATACAAGAACTTAATGCCAGTATCACCCAGTTTATTAAATCATTCGGTGCAATTGGAGAATGTCAAATGAGATAATTGATGTGAAGATATTTTATAAAGTGTAAAGGGCAGTATAAATGTTAGGTCTCAAATATTAAATTCATAACTTGAAAAAATGAACAACACATGTATCTTCAAAAAGACACTACTTAAATCGAAATCTCAAAAGTGTATCTCTCTTGTGTAATAAAAGCCAATATCTAGTTATCCTAGAAATTACTGATGTCACAACCCAGAGAGGACAGAGATAAAGCTATTAGCTTTTTTCTTTTGTTTCAGCATTTGTTTGCTCGATAATTTTTATTTTTCTTAAATAATTTGTTGTCACTACAAACTTCTTAATGGTGGGATAAAATAATTAAATGGTGTGACAAAATAATCACTTGTCTTTTGATGCCTGGTGTCTTCTATTTTTTGCATGTTAAGTTGATTCTTCTATTGTCAAATCATAATTCTAGCGTGTCTACACTAATTCTTTACCTGAGCCAAAGAGACTGAAATCACTCATGGGTCTCAGGATGAAAAAAGCATGATTCCTCAAATGAGCATTAAATAAACTATTCCCCAAATCAAATACAAGAACTCCAAAGAGATAGTAAGTGTTGCTGTAATAAGGAAGCACAACCAGGAAGACAGACTTGATGAAGAGTGATAGAGTTATTGGCCAGTAGTTCCTGAACTGACCTACACGCTAGAATCACTGGCAATATTTTCAAAATACTAATGCCTGGCTCCCATCACAAAGTACCCAAGGCCACAGTCTGAGCAAATAAACCTACCATGGAGCATCACTCAAGCAAAGAACCAGACCAGGTTTGCCTAAACGTATTGCTGGGGTCCCTTCTGACTTGACAGTGTTGATAACTACTTCGAGAAATGATTAATTAAGAACACGTCCCAGGATGAGTTCCAAAGAAAGCAGATTCTGAGATGATTGGCATGCTGGAAGTTTATCAGGAAGGGCTTTGGGGATCGATGAGTGTGAAAAAGAAGTGAAAGAAACAGATGAGGCATAAAGAGATGATGAGCTGCCATGTAGACTCAAGGAAGACCTCAGCTGAAGGGTCAGGCTGTTATAAAGGTACAGCATTTCTTCAGAGCTGTTCCAAAATACGGCAAGGACATTGGATCTCTGCAGTCCTATGTTGACCAATCACAGGATGCGTGGCACCTAGAGGGTTTTTGACCTAGAGTAATTGGGCACTCTTAGGTGGAAGCAGTCTTGAGAGAAGGCTGTCAGTAAGACTGTCTGCCAGCAGCTTTCGCAGCTACTGGAGAAGGACATTCTTCAATTGTCTAGAAAGTTCTGGGAGGCACATCATAATGAATGCTTATTAATTTTTTTTTTAACTTCAGTAACTTAGCCATTTTATTATGTGGTCTAGTAAAAATAAAATTAAGCCACTTGGTATAAAAATTCCTCTTACAGGAAATGAGGCTTTGTGTAGGACCATAACTTCTTGGGGTTGAGACTGAGTACAAAAGAGATAAATAAAGAAAATCATATTTGAAACCCAAAGGAAGGAGATTGGTGGTGGAGGGGGTGAAAGTGAAAGTGAAAGTTGCTCAGTTGTGTCTGACTCTTTGCGACCCCACGGACTATACAGTCCATGGAATTCTCCAGGCCAGAATACTGGAGTGGGTAGCCTTTCCCTTCTCCAGGGGATCATCCTAACCCAGGGATCAAACCCAGGTCTCCCTTACTGCAGGGGAATTCTTTACCAGCTGAGGGTGGAGGGGGTAGGAAGAGCATAAGGGTAAAGATTAGAGAATATATATGATTAAATAGCACTGGTAAAAAAGATTAATATCAAGGATATTTGATATTCAATTTGTTATAGCATGTAAACTACCCCCTCCATTTCCACCATAAAACACATGTAGGAGAGTTTGGGGGGCTTGCTCTTTTTTTTTTGGTCTCATTGTGTTTTTCCGGTGCTTTGTGGAATCAATTATAGGTACAACAGAAATGTTGATACAGTGGGAGGGTGACATCTTGACACAGAAGTAATGGAGCTGTTGCACGTATGCTAAGTCGCTTCAGTCGTATCCGACTCTTTGTGACCCCATAGACTGTAGCTTGCTAGGCTCCTCTGTCCATGGGATTCTCCAGGCAAAAATACTGGAGTGGGTTGCCAAGCCCTCCTCCAGGGTATCTTCTGGATCCAGGGATCAAACCCACACCTCTTGTCTCTTATGTCTCCTGCATTGCAGTCGGGTTCTTTACCAGTACCACTGTCTGAGAAGCCCTTATAGATACTGAAGCACCAGGAGACATCTTAAATGGCTATTATTTTGATTACTTCCAGCATTTGTCCATGGCAAGTAGCACATAGATGCAAGGAAGAAACAGGAAATTCACTAGGTCCTACTGCGTGCGTGCTCAGTTGTGTCCAACTCTTTGCAACCCGATGGACTATAGCTTGCCAGGCTCCCCATCCATAGAATTTTCTAGGCAAGAATACTGGAGTGGGTTGCCATTTCCTCCTCCAGGGGATCTTCTTGACCCAGGGATTGAACGCTAAGTTGTTGTTGTTCAGTCACCTAGTCATGTCCTACTCTTTGTGACCTCATGGACTGTAGCATGCCAGGCCTCTCTGTCCCTCACCATCTCCCGAAGTTTGCCCAAGTTCATGTCCTTTGCATCGGTGATGGTATCCAGCCATCTCATCCACTGCTACCCTCTTCTCCTTCTGCCCTCCAGCATCTGATGACAGCTGACTCATAGGAAAAGACCCTGATGCTTAGAAAGATTGAGGGGAAAGATTGAACCCTAATATACAGTAAAATTGGGAGGAGAGAGTGTCTAAGAAAAAAAGTGGTGGGAAATGCAGGATTCATTCCAAAATACACACTGAAAGAAGGGTCATCTGATCCAGAAGGGCCACAAACATCCTCCTGACAAACAGAGGTAAGATCTTTGTGTAAACCTCTAGGGATATATTTCTATAATTTAAAGGAGTTCCTTCTATCCAGATTGTAAATACTATGCCCCCTGAATTTTTTAATTCCTTGTTAAAAATGGTTTTGCTTTCGTTCAAATATCCTAATTTAGCTGATAAAATATGAACATACCTGCATGTTAGTAGGGGCTTCCCAGGTGGCACTAGTGGTAAAGGACCCACCTGCCAATGCAGGAAACATAAAAGACAAGGGTTCGTACCCTGGGTGGGGAAGATCCCCTGGAGGAGAACATGGCAACCCACTCCAGCATTCTTGCCTGGAGAATCCCATGGACAGAGGAGCCGGCAGGCTACAGCCCACAGGGTCGCAAAGAGTCGGACACAACTGAAGCTACTTAGCATGCACATACATGTTACTAGACCAATTGATTGGTAAGCATGCCTTAAATTCTGTTAGATTATACATACAGAAGTTTAGATATGATATTGCACCATACTGTTCGATGCTGCATAGGGAGCTAATTAAAAAAAAAAAAAATTCTTAGAGGCTTGGTTCCTCAAGATAAAAGAAATATTCAAGCAGTAATAGAGTACAGTTTGTTAGAGTAAAGAAGTATAGTAGATAATTAATTCTTACTAGACGTTAGTCTCATCTTCCAGAGCAAATTTGAAACTGACATTAATCTCAGAGATTTGAAAAAAAATGTTTGCAGTTAGAAAAAAATAACCCAAGTTTTCTTCATTTTATTTTTCTCTTCCAACTTTGTTATCACCTTAGAAACATAGGTGTCAGATGTAAGAATTATCCATTATAAAATGTATTAAGATATGTGAGAACAGTCATGATCAACAAATATTGACTGTATAGTCGAATTGCCTACCCAACTTATGTACCCCATGTGTGGTATTCAAAATGTTTGCCTATATTTTTAAAGAAAGTAAAAACTAATTTACTGGGGTTTTCAAAATTAATGCTAACTGCAATTCATTTACAGCAGGTGATTTTTTGGCTTGATTATCTGGATTATATGTATTTTTTGATTACCTGAAGTACCGAGCTATTTAATTTGGATCAAGAAAGCTGAAAATGTAGTTTCACATCTTTGACTCCTTCTAATCCTACCATTGTGTTGTGTACACTATAGGTTTTCCAACAATTAGTGAATGGAATTTTGGGAAAAAAATTAGACCAAGTGACTGAGAATGTAGGCTGTTTTCATGTCATCCAGTGGTACATATCAATGATTATTGAATAAAACACTAAAAAGACATATTAAAAATAAAAAAAATATATAAATAGGCTAAATGCCATAGTAGCAATAACATAGTCATTTGTGTTACATATATCCTACACTTATTGATGTGCTTGAAATGCATTATTTTCCTTTAAAAGTACCCAAGCATCAATCCATCTTACAGTTGAGTAAACTGCTGTTCAAAAAAAAAAATTAAGCAAGTTATCTAAAATCACATTGTGGATTATGTAGTTTGGAGGAAAACTCATGCATATTTAATTCTAAAACCCAATACTTTTAACTACCACATATTCTTTTAAATAAATTTTCATTTTCATTGTAATAAATATTCATAAAACTGGTTTTATCTCCAATAAAGCAAAATTTCAGGCTTCACTTGTAAATTGTACATATTCTGGTAAGAAGTCAACCTTTTAATATATTTGAAAGTTGACCTTATAATTGTAATGCTGCTAATGTTCCCAGCAAATAACAGAAGTAGTTCAATAGGGGAAAAGAAATAAGACAGAAAAATACGTAATCTGTGAAAGAATGAGTGAGGAATAGATTAGTCTGTTCCTAGAAGGAGTTTGTAAGTAGCCAGAATCATGGAATCAGGGATGTTACAAAGTTTAGTGGAAAGAGAAGGATTTTAGGGCTAGAAGTCCTGAGTTATCACTCCAGAATTAATTGTCGGTTACTAATGTCATGACCACATATGAACCATACAAACTCTGTCAGCACTGGCATCCTTTTTTACTATTACGGGCATAACAATGTCTGTCATATTCTTAATTTAAAATATTATTATGAGTGGTTAGAGAAGGAAATGGCAACCTACTCCAGTATTCTTGCCTGAGAAATCCCATGAGCAGAGGAGACTGGGGGACTACAGTCCATGTGTTTGCAAAAGAACCAGACATGACTGAGCACACGCACCACACCATTAAGAGAGGCAAAAAGAACAGGTATATGAAAACTCATTGTAAAATGTAAATGTATATAAATATTAATTTTGATCTTTTAACCTGACTGGTGATTATCACAGCAGTTGTTCATTATGAATAAGCCTACAAACTGAGTCTATAACTTTAGCTTAATTTTCCACAGCCAAGCAAAAGAAAAACTGAAAACATTAAACTAAAAATATCTGACCTTCCCGAGATGATCTATTTTCTGTCAATATTATAGCTGTGTTTATAGTACAGCAGAATAATATAGTCATTCACATAAATCAAAGAGTCTGGGTTTCAGTGAAGCATTCTTAAAAAGGTTTTGTTAAAATTAACACTTTATAGATGGGAATGGAAAATATTTTTTAATCCTTAAGAGACAAATCTTGTGGTGCAAGAAACTACAAAGCATTAAGGAAACATATTTTACTTTGTACTTTAACCTGGAAAGATACTTAGTTGTTGAGCAACCAGTAGATTGAGCCTCACTGCTGTACAAGCAAGATGCCATGTGTGAAATCTACAAAGTAATTAAGACTTGAGATCTGCCCTCCAGCAGCTTCTGTCTCTGTAGAGAGAAAAGTCACATGACTAGCTACTGCATGAGGTGGTAAGTGCATGGCAGAAATGGACCTGATTTCCCTTGGAACTATGAAAAAGAATATGTGACTCTGTTTTGGATTATCTCTTCATCATGGCAATACTCATCATGAGTGTAGAAGGATAAGTTTCCCAAACCCTAAAGGGAGAAAAAGAATATTCTAGAAGGGAACAACATAATCAAAAACATCAAGGTGAGATTGCAACAGATATTTTCAGAATGATCTTGCCATTTGACGGGACTGTAGAATATAATGGAGTGGCAAGGAAACAGATTTGCTTAAAGTAACGTCTGGTTCAGATAATGCTCAACCCTGCATAGCATCCTAAAAAATTTTAGGTTTTTATGCCTTAAGTTATGGAAAGTTGTGATAAGGTGTTAATATCCAAATACATAAAGAACTCATAAAACTCAATAGCAAAATGCCAAATAATGTGACTACTAAGTGAGCAAAGAAATCAAATAGACATTTTTCCAAGGAGCATAGTAAAATGACCAACAGGAACATGAAAAGGTGTTCAGCATCAGTAATCATCACAGAAATGAAATGTTATAATGGCTATTACCAAAAAGGTGAAATAATAAGTGTTGGTGAGTATGTGGTGAAAGGAGAACACTGTGCACTGTATTGGGAATGTAAGTTAGTACAACCACTGTGGAAAATGGGCTTCCCTGATAGCTCAGTTGGTAAAGAATCTGCCTGCAATGCAGGAGACCCCAGCTTGATTCCTGGGCTGAGAACATCTGCTGGAGGAGGCATAGGTTACCCACTCCAGTATTCTTGGGCTTCCCTTGTGACTCAGCTGGTAAAGAATCTGCCTGCAGTGCAGGAGACCTGGGTTCGATCCCTGGGTTGGGAAGATCCCCTGGAGAAGGGAAAGGCTACCCACTCCAGTATTCTGGCCTGGAAAATTCCATGGACTGTATAACCCATGGGGTTACAAAGAGTTGGACACGACTAAGAAACTATCACTTTCACTTCACTTTCTGTGGAAAACAGTATGAAAATTCCTCAAGTAATTAACAGTGATCTGCCATATGATTCATCAATGCTACTTCTGAGTATATATCCAAAGGAAATGAAAACAATCTTGAGGAAATAATCTTCTCTTGCTTATTTATTGCAGCATTATATGCAATAGTCAAGATATAGAATCAACTTGTGTCCATCAGCAGATGCATGGATAACAAGCATGTAGTGGACTATGATTCAGTCCTGAGAAATAAGGAAATTCTGACATTCACAACAACAATGGATGGACCTTGAGGGTATTATGTGAAGTGAAATGTCAGACAAAGTACAATTTCATGTATTTGTAGAATCTCAAAAAAAAAAAAAAGAATTTATCAAAACAATGGAATGAATGGTAGTTAACAGATGCTGAAGGGCTGGGGAAATAGGAGATGTTGGTCAAAATGTACAAACTTCCACTTATAAGGTGAATACATTTTGGACATTTAAAGTGCATCATTGTAATTATGATGCTGCAAATTTGGAAAACTCAGCAGCCACAGAAGTGGAAACAGTCAGTTTTCATTCCAATCTCAAAGAAGGGTAATCCCAATGAATATTCAAACTATCACACAATTGCACTCATCTCACATGCTAGCAAAGTAATGCTCAAAATTCTCCACACCAGGCTTCAACAGTACATGAACTATGAACTTCCAGATGTTCAAGCTGGACCTAGAAAAGGCAGAGGAACCAGAGATCAAATTGCCAACATCTGTTGGATCACCAAAAGAGCAAAAGAATTCCAGAAAAAACATCTACTTCTCCTTTATTGATTATGCCAAAGCCTTTTACTGTGTAGATCACAAGAAACTGGAAAATGCTTCAAGACATGGGAATACCAGACTACCTTTCCTGCCTCCTGAGAAATCTGTATGCAGGTCAAGAAGCAACAGTTAGAACCAGACATGGAACAACAGACAAGTTCCAAATTGGGATAGGAGTACATCAAGGCTGTGTACTGTCACCATGATTATTTAACTTATATGAAGAGTACATCATGTGAAATGCCAGACTGGATGAAGCAGAAGCTGGAATCAAGATTGCCAGGAGAAATATCAATAACCTCAGATACGCAGATGACACCACCCTTATGGCAGAAAGTGAAGAACTAAACAGCCTCTTGATGAAAGTGAAAGAGGAGAATGAAAAAGCTGGCTTAAAACTCAACATTCAAAAAATGCAGATCATGGTATCTGGTCCCATCACTTCATGGCAAATAGATGGGGAAACAATGGAAAGAATGAGAGACTTTATTTTGTGGGGCTCCAAAATCACTGCAGATGGTGACTGCAGTCATGAAATTAAAAGACACTTGCTCCTTGGAAGAAAAGCTATGACCAACCTTGACAGTATATTAAAAAGCAGAGACATTACTTGGCCAACAAAGGTCTGTCTGGTCAAAGCTATGGTTTTTCCAATAGTCATGTATGGATGTGAGAGTTGGACTATAAAGAAAGCTGAGCACCGAAGAATTGATGCTTTTGAACTGTGGTGTTGGAGAAGACTCTTGAGAGCCCCTTGGACTGCAAGGAGATCCAACCAGTCCATCCTAAAGGAGATCAGTCCTGAGTGTTCATTGGAAGGACTGATGTTGAAGCTGAAACTCCAATACTTTGGCCACCTGATGTGAAGAGCTGACTCATTGGAAAAGACCCTGATGCTGGGAAAAGTTGAAGGCGGAAGGAGAAGGGGGTGACAGAGGATGAGATGGTTGGATGGGATCACCAACTCAGTGGACATGAGTTTGAATAATCTCTGGGAGTTGGTGATGAACAGGGAAGCCTGGTGTGCTTCAGTCCATGGGATTGCAAAGAGTCGGACACGACTGAGCGACTCAACTGAACTGACTGAACTGATGGTAATTACAGTTAATAATACTGTATTATATACTAGAAAGTTGCTGAGAGGGTGAATCATAAGTGTTCTCACTGAAAAAAAAAAAGAAATGGTAATTGTAAGACTTGATGAAGGTATTCAGTTCAGTTCATTTCAGTCACTCAGTCATGTCCAACTCTTTGCGACCCCATGGCCTCCCTGTCCATCACCAACTCCCTGAGTCCACCCAAACCCATGTCCATCGAGTCAGTGATGCCATCCAGCCATCTCATCCTCTGTTGTCCCTTTCTCCTCCTGCCTCAATCTTTCCCAGCATCAGGGTGTTTTCAAATGAGTCAGCTCTTCGAATCAGGTGGCCAAAGTATTGGAGTTTCAGCTTCAACATCAGTCCTTCCAATGAACACCCAGGACTGATCTCCTTTAGGATGGACTGGTTGGATCTCCTTGTAGTCCAAGGGACTCTCAAGAGACTTCTCCAGCACCACAGTTCAAAAGCCTTAATGCTAAAGTGGTAATCATTTTGCAATGTATAAATACAAGTGTATCAAATCAACATATTATACAGCTGAAATTTATACAATGTTACATGTCAATTATATCTCAAAATCTGGAAAATGTTAGATTAAAATAAAATAAAATGATTCTCCTAAAGTTCTGTGGCCAATGACCAAATTAAGTACATGCATATAACTATTTCATTGTATTTTCATGTTATTGGATAGTTCAGTCCTTAATATGATTGCTTTATTTGATAATCAATCTATTATGAATATTGTTACATGGCCTTTGAAGGGAGATTTTGATTTAGAAAATAACTGATCTTTAGGGCAGGAAGGAGATATGCTAAAATCAGAAAGGGTCCCTGAAGGAAAATCCAATAGTATCAAAGAGACAAGAGACCACTCTGATTCTGGTAGAAAAAGAAATCTATTCCTCCTAGTTGCAGTAATGGAAACTTCTCTAACTTGAAAGGAAATCCATACATCGGAGCATGAATGGCACTGAGATTGCTCTCAGAATCATGTCAGAAGGCAACGGGGAGTTAACTGCACAACCTACTGGCTTGCTTGATGGACAAAGACACAGACAATAGCGTTAATCAGACCTAAAATGGAAATAGGCCGAACCAGGAAAAGAAATAGTCTTTACGATACATATCTGTGTCCACATGAGAGTATTAACATACTTGAAATGATGAATGAAAAATAGAGCAATCACAATTTTGGAGCATATTTTATCCATTGTGTGAAAATTGCTCAGTCATGTCTGACTCTTTGCAACCCCATGGACTGTAGCCTGCCAGGCTCCTCTGTCCCTGGTATTCTCCAGGCCAGAATACTGGAGTGGGTAGCCGTTCCCTTCTCCAGGGGATCTTCCCAACCCAAACATCGAACTCAGGTCTCCCACATTGAAGGCAGATTCTTTCCGATCTTAGCCACCAGGGAAGCCCGTTCATAGAAATGAAGAGGTTGTAGGCAGGTCTTTCATCTTTTCACACTTTCACAATTGTGAGAAATACTTAGTGTGTACTAGCTGACAGTATCTTCTCTGATTTTCATTTACATTATCTCAGTGAAATTATTCACATGGAACCCAAATAGGTCAAGCTCTTCAATCAAAGCTACCTAAAATTATTGGCACTTGCTAGTGAATTGTGGCATCAAAGTCAACAAGTTGTGGTAAATTCTTACCCAGGTTTGGAAAGACTTAGTTAAGAATAGTTTCAAATATCTAAGAAAATATACACTGAGGCCTAATGCCATGTTGTTTAAATCCCGAACACCTCTAGCTTGCTTCTCCTAAAACATCCCCCGACTCACTCAGTTTCAAAACTCATTGACTTTGGGCATCCAGGATGGATTAGAGTTGCACAATGTTTAACATCTCAAAGTAAAAGCAGTGTGTTGGGTCTGAAGACAAAACTTTTCTGCTAAGGTAATAAATATCTCTCTCACTCTTTACTTCTCTTGTTTCTTTTTCCAGCCTAAGAAATGGAATTACACAAATTCAAACAGATCACTAGTTATGGCAGCAAAATCATAATATTATGATTTATTTAGGTCATGGGAATGGCTAAAC
This sequence comes from Okapia johnstoni, assembly GCA_024291935.2. Classification (NCBI taxonomy): domain Eukaryota; kingdom Metazoa; phylum Chordata; class Mammalia; order Artiodactyla; family Giraffidae; genus Okapia; species Okapia johnstoni. The sequence continues at coordinate 99,405,111 of CM044309.1, forward strand.
AATTATCAGTTTACAATATTTTTTACATATTTTAGATTTATAGTTGAAAGTGAAAAGGAGCCATTTCCATAAAGACCAGAATGTATGGATTTGCTTTTTTTTTAATTGTTTCTTTTAATTAATTGATTTGGTTGCACAGGTCTTAGCTGCAGTATGCTGGATCTTAGACCTTCGTTGTAGCCTGTGGTATCTTTTAATCACGGCATGCAAACTCTCAGTTGCAGCATGCAGGATCTAGTTCTCTGACAGGGGATTGAACCCAGGCCCCCTGCATTGGAAGTACTGAGTCTTAGCCACTGAACAACCAGGGAAGTCCTTGGATTTACTCTTGACCAAGGCATTCTTTGATTAAAGGGAAAATTTCCCTTTATCTATCGAGTTGACATTAGGTACAGAGAAAAACATACATTTTTGTGTAAGCAGTCTCTTAATTAACATTATCACAGTTTTCCTTCCTGTTTGATGGTGTATGTTGATAATAATAGATGAGCTTGGAGATTCAGGCTCTCCATTTTCTCTCTAAAAATATTCTGGCCCATGCAGAGCTTTCACCTTTGACCTTGGCTTCATCAACACCATGATCTCAGCAATCCATCTATCATCTCTGCCTTTTGACCTAAGGAATATGACCACATTACATCAGAGAAGAATGCCACAGTTGACAATTAATATTTTAGAGTTATAACTACATATGAACCCATGTGCTTGCATTTTCAGCAATATCGTTGTCTAGTGCTATTTTTTTAATTAATTAATTTTTTTATTGAAGGATAATTGCTTTACAGATTTTTTGCTGTTTTCTGTCAAACCTCAACATGAATCAGCCATAGGTATACATATATCTCCTCCCTTTTGAGCCTCCCTCCCATCTCCCTCCCCATTCCACCCCTCTAGGTTGATAGAGGCTCTGGCCCCTGTTTGAGTTTCCTAAGCCATATGGCAAATTCCCATTGGCTATTTTACATATGGTAATGTAAGTTTCCATGTTACTCTTTCCATACATCTCACCCTCTCCTCCCCTCTCTCCATGTCCATAAGTCTGTTCTTTATGTCTGTTTCTCCATTGCTGCCCTGTAAATAGATTCTTCAGAACCATGTCTAGTGCTATTTATTTCTAAAATAAAAAGGAGCAAATATATTATGTGATCTGCTACCAAATATGATTTCAAATGGCAAATGTTATTAATATCTCTGGACAAGTGTAGTATGATTCAGTAGGCCTGGTTGCAAATCAAAGCTAATTCTAGCTTTCTCTTAAATAAAGCTCTGTATTTATTTGAATGGTATCTGGTTGGTCATTCATAAATACTAAAAATCAATGAAGAGAACTGATTGACCTAATATTCCACTTACCTATGTCTTTTGTAAGTTAAAACCCCATGTAAGTAATTTAAGAGTTAAGATCAAGGCATCTTGTGTTGGTGTCAACTTTCTCCATCATTTACATGTTTTTTAACTGAAGCAGCTATATCTATACAACACATTTCAGCCTTCAAGCCAGAATGAATGGGGCTAACACCAGTTTGCTTCTGAAAACTTGCCATTCATTGCACGTGAGACTTCAGCTCCACCTTGTTAATCTGTCAGTGGGGCCAATGTATGCTTGAAGTTATTAAATAGCCACTTTCTATCATATGGGTTGAAAAACAGAGGGAACTGGCCTTCACTTGGGACTAATCCAGCAACTGTGCAGAGACAGAAATCAGAGGGGATAGGAAACTCCTTGAGAGAGGAGTCCAGTACCTCCTTGTCAGACATTCTTGATCACCAGCCCCATTGCCCTCTGTAGGTTCCAAAAGAGACTCCTGAATCCTGGTTCTAAATTTGGTAGGTGGGTGGGTGAGCGAGTGCTCAATTGTATTCAGCTCTTTACAACCCTATGGACTGTAGCCCACTAGCTTTCTCTGTCCATGAGATTCTCCAGGCAAGAATACTGGAGTGGGTTGCCATTTACTCCTTCAGGGGATCTTCCCCAACCCAGCAATTGAACGTGTGTCTTCTGCATTGCAGGCGGATTCTTTACCACTGAACCATTAAATTTGACTCATTGCTTAAAACAATTTTGTTTAACCTAAAACCAAAGAAGCCCTAAGAAATATAACTGGTAGCCAGGAAGTCTCAAAGAGAAATCAAGGAAGGTTAATTGATTCATAATCTTCAAAGAGTCTAGCTGAAGAATTTCCTGCAAAAGCAAAGTAAACTTCATTTAAATATTTTTCAATATGTAGTATATGATATCAATCAACTGTCTTAAAGACATAATAGAAAAATCTCTAGTAAACTTGGTCTCTCTACACAATAAGCCCCCCAAATAAATATGCCATTCAAAGAGGGTAAAGCCATATATTATGCTAACAGTTCACCTCGAGACATGTCATTCTGCATGTGGGATGGTGGCATTTATTACTTAGAATAAGCAGATTAACATGAAATATGAATTTGATCCTGGTTCATTTGGGGAAGACGAGATCCCACTGAACTTGAGACAGAGGTACCATATAGAGATAAGCATAGATAATGAGAAGACACTGGAAGAAGGCACATTGCCAAATATCATGAGTTTAAATCTGTTTACTAATGGTGTCCTAGATACCCCAAAAGACCTTTACTATTAGCCCTGAGTTTTCAAGCTACAGCAAGAGTATGAATATATATAAAGAAGGATAAATGATTCAACTAAGATTTATTCTGTTAACTAAGACAGCCAGAGGCAATTTCATATTTGCATTTTTATTATCACCTCTTAAAATAAGATTACATAAATTCTATGTTATCCAGTTGTTTTTAAAACTTTGTTTTGCATTAAAGTTTGAGTTAAAATTTATATTTTAAATAAAATCAATTTGGGGAGAAAAATTATTCTCTCTTATGAGACTTGGAGGGAACTTTAAATTTCTGTTTTTATAATACTTCTCTAAAGACTATTGACCATGTAATGAATATTTTATTCTCTAAATTCAACACTGGTGTTTTGTTAATGTCTATATTTTAAAATATATGAAGTGACTCCATGAGATAAGGTGAGTGAACTGGTTCACACGTCTAGCACAAATGGATCAAACCTTGCCTACCAGAAAATTCAAAGACATAGAATGTCTTGTCCCTTATACTATACTGAATAACTGAAGGGTGCTTATATTTTAATATTTTCACATATTCATTAAATGCTATTCATGAAAGAGATGTGTAATTTTCAATCAGTGCTAATTCCATTACTTTATGGGACAACATAGTTTAGAAATTGCACAAACAGAAACCTTGATCTTTTGAACTGGGGTTTGAATATGATAGAAAGAGAGTTTTAAAAAGATACTATCAATTCTTAGATCTCTGCTCCAGGAAATTACATTTCAGCTGCTCACTCACTGTTATTTTTATAAACAAAAAGAAATGGTTATTGCTGGTATAATGATGGGATGCACTTCAGAGACTGATATTATTACACAGTGAATAAGGCACTACATAAATCAGAACTTTAAAAACAGGCAAATTTGACATGTGGTTTCAAGGGCACTTATGGGTGTAGTGCCCTCTCAATGTAAATGACTAACTTCCATTATTGTTAGTAATATTTTCTCATATAAGTATCTCAGGGAAAGAAACCATTTCCCTTTTATTGGTTGCCATCTCCATGTTTCTGAGTGTGTTGCCAGCTCTTTGCAGGTAGAACTAAGTATACTGATTTAAATGTATATTAAATCTCCTCATAACAAGATGGTGAGCTACTTAAGACTATTACTAGTTTTTAATATTAGAACACAGATGATGTCAGATATTGCAACATCAGTAAGCTATCATTATTTAATTGTTCCTTGTGTACAGCATAGTACTGCTTTCCTGAGTTTTGGTAAAGAATATCTTATGAGCTTGCAGAAATTTTTTACTGTACCTCTTATAAAAAGTAAACTTCAAATTTTAAGTGCTTGATGACAAAGTAAACCAAAATGGAAAGAACCTATCATTTCCACCTGGAAGGTGTTAGGACCTAAGGACTCAGTAAAAGAGAGGCTGGCGGTGCCAGGTCAATCCTTACTGGGTAACAATGCACATCAATTTCCCTGTTACAGGTAATTACACATGGAGGACAACCTACTAAAAATAGGTTGAAGACTGTTTTTCTGCAAACATAAACTGTTTATCACTTCTTAAGTGTGAAAAAGATTATCTGTTGTAGCCAAAGTTAGTATTAGTGACAGGTAGGTATGACAGTTAAAAAGACAAAATGGAATGAAGCTCACTGCAGGGAGAGTATATTTGCCAAGACCGGAGAGTATTTTTAAGCATAAAGAAAAATTAAATTTTAGGTAACTATCATTACTAATATTATATTAAGTGAAATGTGTAAAAGGCAAACACAAGGTATTAAAGAAGCAAAGGGTGGGTAAAATAAAGGTACAAGAAATAAGTATGGGGATAGAGATTATAGTCTTTATTCACAGAGCAAGTTCTTGGTTACAAAAATAAAGGTCATAAAATATCTTCAGCTTATTCTAAGTGTCAATTTCCTCAACCAGAAAATAGAGATATTAACAATCATACATATTTCATGGCATTGTTCTGTACATTAAATGAGTTAATATGTATGAAGTACTTTGAACAGTACCTTGAGTATACAGGGACAGCTCATAGGATGTTAGCTTCTACCATTTTAATTATTATTACACTATTTCTTGATGAAAAAGAGCACTTGGAGAGTGATCACTTTCCAAATGATTTATGCTTTATCTTTACATTAGAAAGAGATAATGCATTATAGACTATCCTAAGGGACGTTAAAAAAATCTATTCAATTGAACAAGTAAATTTAGCGGGTCATAAGATACAGTATCCATGTAAAAAACTCATTGTTATTTTTTATAAGCTAGCAACAAACAATTGGGAAGTAAAAGTAAAATATAATTCTATTTATACTGGTGAGAAAAATGTAAAAGTTTTAGATATAAATTTAACACAAGATATTTATGACCTCTATATGTAAAAATCTAAAACATATTGAAAGTGAAGAGGTACCTACATAGGGAGATACACTATGCTCATGGATTGTAAGATAATACTGTTATGATGCCAGTTCTTAATCAGTTGACCAATAATTATATCAGCAAACTTGGGAGGTCTTAAATACTTGACTTAAAGACTTGATATAAAAATACAATAATCAAGTCAGTGTAGTATTGTTATAGAATAGACCAAAGAGATCAGTGCAACAAAATAGTCCTACAATAATCAACTGATTTTCAACAAATTTGCCAAAGCAAATCCTAATGTGGAAAGAAAAATCTTTTAACTAAGGCACTAGATCTGGATACCCATATGCAAAAATGTGAACTTTGGCTCCTATCTCACACTGTACACAAAAGTTGACTTGAGTTGGATCAAAGACCTAAACAAAAATGGGAAAACTATACTGATTCTAAAGGAAAATAGAAGAAAATATTTCTACAACAGGCATTGACTCCTTGGACACAGAAAGCAACAATCACAAAGGAAAAAACTGATAAATTAGGCTTCATCAAAACTAAATTTTTCTGCTCATCAAAAGACACTATAAAGAAAATAAATAGACACATTTCAGCCTTGAAGAAAATATTTTCAAAATATTTCGACACAGAAGTTGTACCCAAAATATTTAACTCTTAGAACTCAATAATTAAATGACTCCCAAATCAAAATATCTTGCAGGAAGATCCTCTATAACAAATCTGAGAAAGCATTATATGACAAGGTAGCTCTTTCTATTGCTGAACAGTTATAATAGACAATGTCTCATTTTATTCATTTGTACATCTATTCAACGAAAATTAAGTTAGGCTCTTGGGAATACAAAAGGGAACGATCCCGATTGCATCCTAGTGAAGTGAGTGAAAGGAGTGAATGAAATTGAATGAGTCATACCAGAGAATAGGCAATGACAAAGCACTTTTATAAGCACCAGCATAAGGAGACATGGAGAGTACTGCAGCAACAAATAGGAGGATGAGCACACTCCAGGCTTCAGCAACGGTTAACCCAAGGGAGAAACATCACAGCTACGCCTGAAGTTCAACAGAGGTTAATCGCGGAAGCATGCATGTGTGGCCGAGTGAGGAGGAGACAGGAGATTTCAGATAGATGGAACAAAATGAGCAAAGATAAGGAAAAAAAAAGACAGCACAGTGGGCAAATTGGAAATAGTGCAGCTTGGAAATTCACACAAGACCTGTTTGCAAGCCTGGTTCTGAGAATACCTAGGTTATTGGATTATGCCAAGGTTGGGAGAAGAGGGTGACAGGAGGATGAGATGGTTGGATGGCCTCACTGAATCAATGGACATGAACTTGGGCAAACTCCGGAAGATGGTAAGGGACAGTGAAGCCTTGTGAGCTGCAGTCCATAGGGTTGCAAAGAGTTGGACACGACTTGGTGACTAAACAACAACTAAAGGTCAGGGTTGTGTTTGTCCTTTCTTGGCTGAGGGAATAAAAGCAGTTCTTGGCTTCCTAGGTGTCTCAGTGGTAAAGAATCCACCTGCCAATTCAGGAGATGCAGGAGACTCTGGTTTGATCCCTGAGTCAGGAAGATCCCCTAGAGGAGGAAATCGCAACCTACTCCAGTATTCTTGGCTGGCAAATTCCATGGACAGAGGAGCCTGGAGAGCTACAGTCCATGGGGTTGTAAAGAATAGGACATGACTGAGCACAAATGCATGTGAGGTGTGTGAGCGCCACCAGTATCTAGGCAGAGGCTATTTCCTCTAATGTCATCTGCTAGCCATCCTTTAAAAATACAGTTCAAAATTCATTTCTATGAAGTCTTTCTTTCTCTTCTCTGATAGTATATTACAATAAAGCTACCTTTACAGAGACATCACGTTGTATTTTAAGTGTGTTTCCTCACCAAATGAAAGGTGTCAAAGGCAGAAGTGACAGTGTACTCACCTATGTTAACAGCTCGTAGTACGAAGCCTTGAACACAGTAGGCATTTAGTAATCAAAACCAGTCCGCTCCTGCTTCCAGATACAATGTGTGAGTTACCTATACAGCAACCATGTTCCTCTGACCGTTAAGAACAGGCCGACTTTCATGTCTACGTCTTGTTTCCTCTCAATAAACCACCAAAATCTCCCAGAAACTCCAAATGACATCTTTTACTGCCCTTTCAATGCCTCAATGCCTTTTGCAATGTGAGTGAACACAACAATCTTTGTCTGACCATGGGTACCAATTTTTTCATTCAGAGAATGAGTTCACTAAAGTATATGTCATGTTGTCTGCAAGCGTCAGTGCCTAAGAGGCAGAAATTAATTGTGAGAATGTTCCGCTCAATTGATGGCGTGCTGGGGTTGCTCAATACTTATTTAAAATACCAACAAAACTTGTTTCTTTCCTTTGACATTTGAACCATCTATAGAATGTGGGGCAAGGATTTTGATTCCCATACATCTACATGCCAAAGTTGAAAAATAAGGGACCTCTTTTTCCTTCGGAATTGTTTCATGCCTGTATCAAAATACCAAGTCACCATGGTGATAGCTACTCCTGTAAATAGGGCAACTCTACCCCCCTATAGAAGCAAATGTAACACAAAGGGGAGGAAAAATAAAGCTCTGAACTAGAGGACAAAAGAGCCTGGGGAAAATCCCCACAGTGAAAGAGATAAAGGCTGTTCCAGATAAAAGTCTTGGAAGGTGATAGGCATTCCTTTTCCCTCCTCCTCCTCACAGGCCTGAGGCGAAGGGGGTGGGACCTTGAACCCTTGAATGCATGTTAGTGTGTCTACAGTGGTGGCCCACGGAGGTTGTGTTTGTTGAGCACAGTGAAAATAAAGTGTTCATAAAAATAATAGCTAACATTCACTGGGGGCCTAATATGGGCTACGCTTTAGTACACAAACTCATTCAATCCTCATAACAGCTCTGTGAGGTAGATCAAAAGGTTATTTAAGTTCTTAGGCTGGGATTCAAGCTCTCACACTTAACCTCTTTCGTTACTGCCTGAAAAGTAATGAGGAAGAAATATGAAAATGGAAAGAGACACTGGCCTGATATTCTAGAAAAAAGTGCAGGAGAGAGGAAGCAGAAAAATCAGGATATGACCAACTAACCCAAGCAATCAGCTGCCCTGAGCTCCATGGACCGTTCCCTGACCCCAGGTCCGGGATGACAGCCAGATTGGATTGTGACAATTCAGAGGGTGGGGGGTGGGAGGAAGGAGGAGGTGAGCTGCAAGTTATGGAGGAAAGTTGCAGTCAGGATAGGAGAGGAAAACTTTCTGCCAACTGACTCCAAATAGAAACTGAGGTTTATGTGCATGTGATTAGCTTTTTTTGGGTGAAAATATCCCTTCCTCCATCCTAACACGTCTCTCGGCTGTATGTCTTCCTTCAGTGAACATGTTTTCCATCTCATTTGAATCAAATTTCAACAAGTTGGCAGGTTGGGGGGAATTGGTGACCTATGGTTTTCATTGTCATCACTCCAACTGGACACATTCTTGATTTCTGGCTTCCTTTCGTTTAGGTTGAGGGCTTGGTAAAGAAAGAAAAGGTAGCTTGAGTCTTCTGTGCTTCAACCTGGTCTGAAAGAAGAGATGGAAACCCCGAGCAGTGCTCCATGGAGGTGACAGTGCTCCACGGAGGTGACAGTGCTCCACAGGTGTGATGGTGCTGAAGTGGCTTCTAAGGAAGAGCCCTAGCCTCACAGAAACAGAATAGTTTGGTCAGAGATGTCAGCAAGTCTCCTTCAACACCAGACAGCAAACTCTAACCAGCCCTCCATGTCATACCGAATTTGTTGAAATGTTAATACCATGATGAATGCAACAAAAAAATGAATATTGTTCTGCAAAATAGATTTGATGGAAGTTTATATGCTCATTTTAATGAAGGTGCCATTTGTGCAAAATTCACTATCATGCATCACTATGTCTCTCATTTTCCTCCCTGAATCCTACTAACCAGATTCATCACCTATTTTATGAACCATTCTGAACTCCATGTAACTTTCTTTGCAAAAATAGAATCCACTGTCAAAGGATTAAGCTTCTCCATTGAGGTTTCCCCTGAATGGCTTGTGAGCTCTGAGAGAAATTCCAAGAGGAACTGCAAAGTGTTTTGGCCAGGGCTCAGCATCATGGTAAATGTGATCTCCAAAGGTAGTGCTTTCTGTGCTCTATACTCACACCAACATGTAAAATTTGGTAGACTTGAAATAAATCAGCCACTTTCCTCACCAGACATACCTATTAGAGTATATGGCCAACAAATTGGAATAATGACATAAACAATGAAACCAATATTAAGCAAACTCAGAACTATTGTCTGTACCTTTTTATTTATTTTTTATTTTTTGCCACACCCCGTGGCATGCGGGGTCTTAGTTCCCCAACCAAGGATCAAACCTGTGCCCCCTGCATTGGGAGCTCAGATCTTAATCACTGGACCTCCAGGGAAGTCCCCCTGTACCTTTCCTATGAAAGATTTTTTATTTTGAGTTTGTTCTATTGCAAAATTATAATGCAAATTTTTGCTTTGGGAAGCTATATCCTTAAAGAGAAAATTTTTATGAAGGAATTTCACACTCACACTTGTTCAAACGCATTTGGGGAAATAAATACATATCTTCCTACCACAGTTGGACCCAAAGAGTGATTTTAATCAATGATGAAAGTATAAACAATTACTTTGATCAACGATCACTGAGATTTTTCTAAGGACGCACAGCACACACACGCCATTGTAGTTCTCATTGATACTCTGCCGCCTATTTTATGTGCAAACTACCTAAACTGAGTGTATCTTATTCAAACAAAATTGCCAGTTCCTTGAGGGTAAAGCATTACTTACGATAGTGCTAAACACGTGGGGAAGAGTGATGTTTTACATGAAATCAATCATAATAAGCAAAACTACAAGTCAAGAACCAATGCAAGTCATAAACATGAAATGAAGTGGTTTTCTTCATGATTATTTTTCCTGCTGATTTAAAAAATATATAAAACATTTTTGGCTTTTTTCTACAGTTCTTTGCCATTTGATATAAAGAAATTTGACTGATGATAAGACTCACCCCTGGCAAATTTAGCTAGATCAATATTTGCATGTGTTAACTTTGTCTTAATTAGGTATCTTGAGACTGACTGCAGGGGGACTTTTCCCAGGATGTGCCAATAAGTGGTGTCTTCCATTTGCTCTTCTCAAAATTGTATCCAAAGGCAAATATTCCAACTGCTTCCCTTTCTCCATTGATACCATGCTCAGAACAAAACTGCGTTACTGCCAAGATTTTACTATATTCAAATGCAAGCCAGCTCTCATTAGGGACCTACAGATGGAGGAATAAGCAATCCTAATGCTTTAAGTTGTAATGTTGAAAGGTCTTTTTAGGAGTCTTGTAATTTAATGTGATTCGACTTCAAGTTGCTACAAAAAGTCTGTTTCTAATGTAAACACTGTTTCTGCTAGTATCTCACATATTCGCTTTTATAAAATATATTTAAGTAATTCAAAACAACTATCAAATATATAAAAGGTATAATCCTGTTATAATAAACACTCATGTATTCACGCCCATTCAAAGAACAAGAATATTAAAATTATCACTGAACTCCCCTGAGTGTTCCTCCCCAATTCATTTCCCATCTGTCACCCTCAGATGTTACCACCAGCCTATATTTTATACTTATCATCCCTTCATGATTTTTAACAGTGTTCCCCAAATGATGTGACCCTAAATATACAGTTAAAAAAAAAAAAAAAAACTTTTAATTTAGAATTGATTTTAGACTCACTGAAATGTTACAAAAACATGATAGAGCTTTCCTGTGTAGTGTAATCTTCATGAAGCTTCCCCTAAAGTTATCATCTTGCATAGTTCAATTACCAAAACCAGGAAACTAACATTGGAAAAATATTATGAACTACAGACCTTTTCAAATCGCATCATTTTTTCCAGCAATGCTCTTTTCAGTTCCATATTCCAATCCAGGATCTTACATTGCATTTACTGTTGTTGTAATTCACATATCTCACTGTGATTGAATTTAAATATTTCCCCATATGTTTTGGGACTATTTTATCTCCTTTTTTGCTTGAATTGTTTATTTATGTCTTTTCAGAATTTTCTATGAAGATTTGACTCTTTGTTCCTCAATGTTTGAGTTCTTTATAAATTAGGAATTTAGTCCTCTATTACATAGGTTGCAAATATTTTCTCTCCTTTTGACTTTATTTTTGGTATTTTGTGCCACATAAAATTTCAATTTTTATGTGGTCCAACTTAATCTTTTATTGCATCTGTATTTTGAGTCATAGTTAGAAAGATTTCATCTACCCTGAAGTTAAAGATTCATTTATCCATGATTTATTCTTGTGTTTGTATGGTTTAATTTTTTACATGTAAGTACCTACACCATTTGGAGTATATTTTTGTGTATGGGGTGAGATATAGATCTACTTGTATCTTTTTCCAAGTTGCTAAACAGTTATCTTGGCACCATTTATTTTTAAGTCAATCTTGTCCCAGTGATTTGAAATGCCACCTTATCACATTGAATTTGTATATGTATTTGAATTTATTTTAGGAGTATCTATTTTATTTCACTGTTCTATCTAATCATGTACCAGCACCACAACAGTTTATTTATAGACACTTTAGCAGAGAACAGAGTGTTATAGCAGAAGTGTACTGAGCACATAATTACAGGATCGTTATGTTTCAGTACCTGGTACTAGTGGTTTTCCTTTTAGTTTTCTTCTCAGTGTTTTTCTACATAAGCTTTAGTATCATATCAATTTTGATTATTAATTTTGGGTCTTTTTGCCTAGGTATAATTCAGTTATTTATCACTATTGTGTAATATTCCATTATAGAATATACAACAATTTATCCATTCTACAGTTGATGGGCATTTAGATTTTCTTACTATTTTATTATCAGAATCTCTGCTGTTTTAGACAATCTAGAGTATGTCCTTTATTACACAAATGAAAGATTTCCCTAGAGCATATACTTATAAATGGAATTTGGGGATGATAGAATATAAACATTTTCAACCTAACTAGATAATATCAACTTTCTTTCCAAAGAAGCTATTTCAATTCACAGTTCCAGTAGTTTTAAAGAGTGCTTGTTAACTTTTAATCACATGGAGTTTTCTAGTTAATTTTTTCTTCCTTGTTCTTTTTTTATTGTGGTAAAATATAACAAAATTTGCCATCTTATGTATTTTTAAGTGTATAGTTCAGTGGTATTAAATATATTCATAACGTTGTACAACCATCACCATCACCCTCGTAGAGAACATTCTGTGAAATTGAAAACTCCACATTTGTTAAAAAATAACTGCTCATTTCTCACTCTCTCCAGATCCTGGCAAACACCATTATGCTTTCTGTCTATGATTTTTGACTATTCTATGTATCTCATATAAGTGAAATTACAAACTTTTGTCATTTTGTGACTGCCTTATTTCACACAGCCTAATGACCTGAAGTTTCATCAACATTGTAGCATATGCCAAATTTTCCTTTCTCTTTAAGATTGAATAATATTCTGTTGTATTAATTACTACATTCTGTTTATAGATTCATCTGTCAATGGACACCTGGGTTGTGTGCATGTTTTAGCTACTGTGAATAATGTGGCTTTGAAAATGGGTGTAACAATATCTCTTTGAGATCCTGCTTTCAATTCCTTTGGGTGGACACCTATAAGAGGGATTATTGGATCACATGGTAGTTCTCCTTTTAATTTTTTGAGAAACTGCCACATGCAAAGTGACTGTACCATTGTACATTCCCAGCAATGGTGCACAAAGTTTCCAATTATTCCACATCCTTACCAACACTTACTGTTTTTTGTTTTTATAATGGTTGTTGTTCAGTTGCTAAGTCATGTCTGACTCTTTGCTACCTCATGAACTGCAGCACACCAGGCTTCCCTGTCCTTCACTATCTCCCTCCTCCTGGGAAGCCTGAAAGAACCATGGGCAATTGTAAAAGGAGTACCTTACACTATGCATAACTGGAATTATCATAAGAAGGAGAAAATGGAGAGGAAGATACAGTTGAAGTAAAAACGGCACCAACAACTTCTCAAAATTAATGGCAGATAGGAAACCCTAGATCCAGGAGTGTCAGAGAAGATCTAGGAAAATACATACTGAACAAAACACACCTGTGTGTGTGTGCGTGTCATGTTGCTTCAGTTGTGTCTGACTCTGCAACCCTATGGACTGTAGCCTGGGCTTCCCAGGTGGCACTAGTGGTGAAGAACCCACCTGCCAATGCAGGAGACATAAGAGAAGAGGATTATATTGCTGGGTGGGGACGATCCCCTGGAGGAGGGCATGGCAACCCACTCCAGTATTCTTGCCTGGAGAATCCCATGGACAGAGGAGCCTGGGGGCTACAGTCCATGGGGTCACAAAGAGTCAGACATGACTGAAGTGAATTAGCACGCATGCACGGATTGTAGCCCACCAGGCTCCTCTGTCCATGGGATTCTCCAGCCAAGACTACTGGAGTGAGTAGCCATGCCCATTTCCAGGGGATATCTAGGCAGGTTATATTCAAACTGCAGAAAGCCACAGACAAAGAGAAAATATTGTGGTGATGCCTACACAACTCTATTAATTTATAAGACATTACTGAATTGTCCAATTAAAATGGGTAAATGTTATGGTATATAAATTATACCTTAATAAACCTGTTAAAGAAATGAGTCAGACACTCAGGGCAGTATCAAATGCAAGTGTTGATGTTGAGGCAGATATAATATGTATCTACATCAGAGAATCATGTCATATTTTTCCTTAGCAATCAAGATTCTGAAGAGGTAAATTAAAGAGAAGCCCTGCCAGATATTTGACCTGGGTGAAGGAATGTTAAATATATCAGCACTTTATCTGTTGCTATTTGACAGCCCAACTTTGAATCTGAGTGTGTTTCAGCCACGTCTGTTCCCTCATTTTAAATTCACTAATATATTTAACATCTACTTTTCTACCTGACTTGACATGCATTTTCTGGTCCCAACTTTTTAAAAAAGATATGAGGAAGTTGCCATGGCATAATGAAGGAAAAGTGTTAACTCGCTTCAGTCATGTCCGGCTTTTTGCAACACCATGGACTGTAGCCCACCAGGCTCCTCTGTCCTTGAGATTCTCCAGGCAAGAATACTGGAGTGGGTAGCCATTCTCTTCTCCAGGGGATCTTCTTGGCTCAGGGATCAAACCCGAATCTCCTGCATTGCAAGCAGATGCTTTTACTGCCTGAGCTACCAGGGAAACCCTCTGGTGAAAGTGAAAGTTGCTCAGTCGTGTCCCACTCTTTGGACTCCATGGACTATACAGTCCATGGAATTCTCCAGGCCAGAATACTGGACTGAGTAGCCATTCCTTTCTCCAGGGTATCTTCTCAACCCAGGGATCGAACTCAGGTCTCCTGCATCGCAGGTGGATTCTTTACCAGCTGAACCACCAGGGAAGCCCATGGCACAAGGATAGATGTAAAAGAAACCCCAAACTCTCGGGGACAATAGTCTACGAGGCACATACGTCTTCTATGGGACTTATCTTTTTGTTTAAAATGCATGCAGATTTTCTTTTTCTAATCAGTGCTTCCTAGTCTCTTGAAGAGAAAAAAAACACAAAATTTCAGAACAGAATAGCTTCACTGACATTTTCCCTCTGATGCAATGCTTACTGCTTCCCTCTGAAGGTTTCTCACTGGGTTTTATCTCTCTCATACTTTTAACAGTTCCTGATCTGATAACTATTATTTGTCCAGCCCTGCAGCCTTTTAATCTCTATGGGTGGAGGCCCATTATGAGGGCTAGTTGCTAGAGAAGAACACAACGTTCCAGAAGACTTTCGTCCTTCAATAGTAATCAGCACACAAATGTACCCTGCTTCCTCCCATTTTAACTTCTGTGGCCACCAGAGATGTTTACCTAGTTTTAGGCTCACTAATCCAGTGATTAGCTAGATAAACTTCATTAATTAAAAGCCAAACCAAAACAACAGAAACAACAAAAGAAAAAGCAAGGCCCTGAGAGAGGTTAGAATTTTGGTCTTGGAATGAAGAGATACTTTTCAAGTTTAGCCTCTGACTTTGTGTAACCCTGACTGGGCAAATCATTTCCATTTGCTTCAACAGTCTAAGCACCTCTGAAGCTTTTGGGGGTTGACCTGGTATGATTCGCATCCATGTAACAAAACAAGTGATGCAGCAAAGATTAACTGAAATTATTTCCTAAAAATTTATTAACCCCAGCCAGACAAAAGGGACAAAAGGCAAATGATTCCTGGGAAATTGCTTTGGTAAATTCCTCCTTGAGGGGCAGTGAGTCATTATCCAAATGTCTGATCCATAGGCCTTCTCAGGATAGACCCAACTCCACTACCATGATCTAGAGGATGTGAATAGAAGACTTTTTTTCTTTCTTATTTTAACACAGCCAGAATAGAAATGGGCTGGGCAGAGTCCTGGATTCAGTCAAGATCCATCATACTCAAGAGAGAAGTCCTTCTGCCTATGGCTGATTCATGTTGATAAATGGCAGAAACCCACACAATATTGTAAAGCAATTATCCTTCAACTAAAAGTAAATCAATTATTTTAAAAAGAGAGAGAGAAGTTCCTAGAAGGAGGACATGGAAGCTTCCTCAAGGGATTCAGTAGCATTGAATAAACATGTGTGAATAAATAAACTGTGTCCCCAGGCTCTGAGCAGCTTTGTGTCATTCAGTTTTATCTCTCTCTTTGGATCCACTCTTTTCTGTATCTCTTACCAATGGTGCAAGCTTTAAAACCTACGATTTGTAAGACCTTATAAATGTCCATGAACCTACAAATGTGATGTCAAAATATTGGACTTGTTCCAGAAAGTACATGTCTCTTGCATTTTTTGTAAAGCAAATTGATTCATGATCTATTCCTTAGATGGCTTTTACGGGGTGTTAGACTATTTTAGTGAAATGTACTTAAAGAATGTAATGCAGGCATAAACTAGATGCCAAACAAAACAAACACTACCAACAAAAACAAAACAACATTGTGTCCAAGTCAAAATCTCAATTAGAATTACAGAGAGTAATTTTATTTGTGCCATGATTTTTAATAACTTCAAATAGCAGGGTGGATGGAGGTTCAAGAGGGAGAGGATGTATGTGTACTTACGGCTGATTCACATTGTTGCACTGCAGAAACTAACACAACATCACAAAGCAATTATGCTCCAATTAAAAGTAAATTAAAAAAAAAAGAGCAATTTCTATTACTTGGGGCTAGCTATATAGTCTTTTTGGGAGACTGAGTTTCTTCACCTTGAAAGTGGGTATAGTAATTTCTAACCTTCCTAACTGCCATGAATATTAAATTATAAAAATATATTTAAATGTCAAGCTTAGTGTTGGCAAATTAATTATAGTCCACACTTCTATTGTCTGTACCTCAGTTTATTACATCACAAACTGGAATTTCTTTTATAACATTTTAAAATTATTGTGAGATAAGGGCATAATAAATAACAGGAAAATATTGATAAAACTATTACAGGACACACTGAGCATTAATAATTGCCTGCATACTTTGAATTCTAGTAAAGTTTGAGCCCGGGGAAAACTCTAGAGTTCTGCCACAGGCAGATAGATGCATGATTGGATGAGGAGACACTTGTCCAGGTCATTTCACTGGTCTATAGGTCAGAAAGCCACAACAAGTGGTGACATTAGTATTTCTAGTTCCATGTGATTCCACTATAGTGACAAGCTGTGACTATTCAAGCTGACCACGTTTTACAGTCCTGATGTAATTTGTTCACCAAATGGTCCAAAGGCAAGATTTCCCTGGTGATCCAGTGGCTATGACTCTGCACTCCCAATGCAGCGAACCTATGTTCAATTTCTGGTCAGGGACCTAGAACCCACATGCTGCAACTAAGGGTTCGCAAGCCACAACTAAGATCTGGTGTAGCCAAATAAATATATAAATATTGAAAAATAAAAAGGTCCAAAGTCAAAGTAACAAGCCCTTTAAATGTAAGAATGTAGAAATCTTTGAAAAGAGACAGCAGTACCTACCAAAGGTGACAATGTTTGAAAACATCTTTGGGAGGGTTCATGCAACATTTCCAGGCTGATAAGATGGGCAAGTCAGGTGGTCTGATATTCCCATCTCTTGAAGAATTTTCCACAGTTTATTGTGATCTACACAGTCAAAGGCTTTGGCATAGGCAATAAAGCAGAAACATGTTTTTCTGGAACTCTCTTGCTTTTTCGATGATCCAGTGGATGTTGGGAATTTGACCAACATCCAGACCACTTGACCTGCCTCTTGAGAAATCTGTATGCAAGTCAAGAAGCAATAGTTAGAACTTGACATGGAACAACAGACTTGTTCCAAATAGGAAAAGGAGTATGTCAAGGCTATATATTGTCACCCTGCTTATTTAACTTATATGCAGAGTACATCATGAGAAACGCTGGGCTGGATGAAGCACAAGCTGGAATCCAGATTGCAGGGAGAAATATCAGTAACCTCAGATATGCAGATGACACCACCCTTATGGAAGAAAGTAAAAAAGAACTAAAGAGCCTCTTGATGAAAGTGAAAGAGGAGAGTGAAAAAGTTGGCTTAAAGCTCAACATTCAGAAAACTAAGATCATGGCATCCAGTCCCATCACTTCATGGCAAATAGATGGGAAAAAGTGAAAATAGTGGCTGACTTGATTTTTCTTGGCTCCAAAATCACTGCAGATAGTGGCTGCAGCCATGAAATTAAAAGACCCTTACTCTGTGGAAGGCAAGTTGTGACCAACCTAGACAGCGTATTAAAAAGCAGAAACATTACTTTGTCCACAAAGGTCCGTCTTGTCAAGGCTATGGTTTTTCCAGTAGTCATGTATGGATGTGAGAGTTGGACTATAAAGAAAGCTGAGCACTGAAGAATTGATGCTTTTGAAGTGTGGTGTTGGAGAAGACTCTTGAGAGTCCCTTGGACTGCAAGGAGATCCAACCAATCCATCCTAAAGGAAATCAGTCCTGAATATTCATTGGAAGGACTGATGCTGAAGCTGAAACTCCAATAGTTTGGCCACCTGATGCAAAGAACTGACTCACTTGAAAATACCTTGATGCTGGGAAAGATTGAAGGCAGGAAGAGAAGGGGATGACAGAGGATGAGATGGTTGGATGGCATCACCGACTCAATGGACATGAGTTTGAGTAAACTCTGGGAGTTGGTGATGGACAGGGAGGGCTTGCATGCTGCAGTCCATGGGGTCACAAAGAGTCAGACCCGACTGAGCAACTGAACTGAAGATGGCCAAATGATGTCAGAAAATGGGAGTATAGGACCCAGTATGCCAGCTTAGGACAGCAGCAGAGAATGGTTCTGTGCCCTTGGGTGGGTGTTTCCTTTCCTCCTGAAGCCAAGTAAGTACAGATCTCCTAATTCCCAGTTGGTACAGAGGATCTGGGAAGCAGCCTGCAGACAAATTTGAACATATCTATCTCAACTTTTTTCGTCAAGTTGCATCTTTACTTCTCAAACACTGAGATGTATCCATGAACTCTTCTTCTGCAATGACACTGTTCATTCTGTTTTATTGTTCTTTTCCCACATGCCAAGTACTGCGTGGTGCTAGATCTGGTTTTTGACTGTGGAGTGTAATATCCCTCACTATATATCAGATCATTACCTCAGGTGCTTTTACTTCCTCCGAGAATATTTCAGATATTTCTTGGGCTCCAAGAAAAGCAGTTGTTTGAAGCTTTTGTTCTTTAATTAATCAAAGATGTCCCAGGCAATCAAATATTATTTAGTATTCCTAGTATGATATTACACATATGTGCCATAAACTTGGAAAATAAATCTGAGTTACAGACCTTTCAATATTCTGTTATTGCTTTCTGGGAAATGAATTACTGGGTTGTATTTTTAAGATTATTTCTCTCCTCTGTTTCTCTTTAATAGTGCAGTCTAGCTTTTGTTTTTAATGTAATGTTGTTAATGAGGCTATTTCTTACAAAGCATGACTATTCTCTTCCTTCCAACAAATGATTTCAATCACATATTTTCTCCTTGTTAAAGTTGTCAATCTATCCTCTGATGACCAAGCCTTACCGGATTATTTGACAGCAGAGAAGTCAAGATACTCAGATACCTCTCTATGACTCAGGTCTGTGTGAGATGCAGTAATAATTAGGTAAAGTGTGCTGGCTAAATTCATACCAAACTCCCATAACAGACAGTGGTCACTAGGCCAGACGTCTGCTCAAGCCTAACAGAGGCCAGGGAGAAAACGAATCACATCTTCTCCCAAACGAGCTGCTAAAGCGTATTTGTTTCACACAATCAAAGAATAAATGTTCTATTAAAGAAAGTGTGAGATAAAGAAAAGAGGATTGAAAAATACGCAGTAGATAAGCTAATCTTTTCTCTCTTTGCTTTAGCTTTCATTAGACTATGAGATTCTCTGTGTATCCCCAATGTCTAACGGAGCCTGGCATATCACTGAGGACCCATCAAAGACTATTGAGTGAATGAGGGACAGCACAGTTTTAATTCCTACCCCCAGGTGGCTCAGTGGTAAAGAATCCACCCGAAGTGTAGGAGATACAGGAGACACGGGTTCAATCCCTGGGTCAGGAAGATCCCCTGAAGAAGGAAATGGGAACTCACTCCAGTATTCTTGCCTAGGAAATCCCATGGACAGAGGAGCCCAGAAGGCTGCAGTCCATGAGGTCACAAAGAGTCGGACACAACTTAGTGACTAAACAGCAACATAGATGCTTTACAATGTTGTGTTAGTTTCTGCTGTACAGCAAAGTGAGTCTTCTATATGTATACATGTGCATGGGTTACATATATCCCCCTTTTTTGGGGTTTCCTTCCCAATTTAGGTCACCATAGAGCACTGGGTAGAGTTCCCCCTGCTATACAGTAAGTATTTTATACACAGTAGTACAAATACGTCAATTTTAGTCTCCCAATTCACCCTACCCCCTGCCCCCAACTTCCCTGCTTGGTGTCTATACATCTGTTCTCTATGTCTATGTCTCTATTTCTGCTCTGCAAATAGGTTCATCTTGACATTTTTCTAGATTCCTCCTATATGTGTTAATATATGATATTTATTTTTCTGACCTCACTCTGTGTAACAGTCCCTAGACTCACCCATGACTCTACAAATGACCCAATTCCGTTCCTTTTTTATGGCCGAGTAATATTCCATTGTATATATGTGCCATATCTTCTTTATCTATTCCTCTATTAAAAGAATATAATGCTGAACTTTCTCCTACTTTGTTATACTCAGGTATCTCCTGGCCTTTCTCTTACTTTGCTATACTCAGGTGTCAATCTTTAGCTACCAAATGGGGGATGTTGATCTATAAATGTATGAAAACTTCAAATGTAGCAATTCCTTTGGATATCTACAGACTATCTATGTTAACTGTGTGGAATACAAAAATAACTATGGCAGGATTTTCAGCCTTTAAGGAATCGGGAAATGATTTCTTTCTTTTCATGTCTAGGAAGATGGCAAAATGAAATTGATTTCATAGTTGAAAATTTTTTTAAAGTGGGTTCAAAAGATATGGGTATCACAAAAGTCTCAGTGAAAGAGTCATCATTGTGAATTCATAAAATTCAATAAATAAGATCAAGTGCCAGATTCTGCTAACTCAGTGATCACCTCTGAGTTCAGACATGCATTTCAGGACTAGTCATTTTCTAGGTCCTTCTCTATTTTAGTCAATAATCTGTCAAGAGCACTAGAATATTTTCATAGTTTCTCACATTTCCCTCTTTTCAAGTAGAAAAGAAGCCACTCATATAATACCATAAAGCAAGAATTTGTGGATAACAACATGTATGGTGTTATTTTTTCTTGGATGTGGTTTCAGAGAAAATTCAAGATTGATATATTGGGCCAAAAAGTTCATTTGGGTTTTTCCATAATATCTTATGGAAAATTCCAAACAAGTTTTTGGTCAACCTCATCTACAGGAAGAAAATGATACCTTCCACCCTAGAAAGCACCATCCGTTTATAGACTGATTTTAGGAATGTGGATTCTGCTATGGACAACGGTGACTCCTGGCTATTAGGACATGACAATCCTGACTCTTTTTGTCTCACATCCCTTTGATCTTCTCCTCTATGTGTTGCACGCTAAGTCACTTCAGTCATGTCTGACTCTTTGCGACCCCAGGGACTATAGCTCACCAGGCGACTCTGTCCATGGGATTCCCCAGGCAAGAATACTGGAGTGGGTTGCTATGCTTTCCTCCGGCAACAATCTTCCCAACCCGAGGGACTGAACCAGCATCTCTTGCTCCTCCTGCATTGGCAGGTGGGTTCTTACCTCTAGTGTCATCTATCAGTTCAGTTCAATCACTCAGTCATGTCCGACTCTTTGAGATCCCATGGACTGCAGCACGCCAGGCTTCCCTGTCCATTGCCAACTCCTGGACTTTACTCAAACTCATGTCCACTGAGTCAGTGATGCCATCCAGCCATCTCATCCTCTGTCGTTCCCTTCTCCTCCTACCTTCAATCTTTCCCATCATCAGGGTCTTTTCAAATGAGTCAGTTATTTGCATCAGGTGGCCAAAGTATTGGAGTTTCAGCTTCAACATCAGTCCTTCCAATGAATATTCAGGACTGATTTCCTTTAGGATGGATTGGTTGGATCTCCTTGCAGTCCAAGGGACTCTCAAGAGTCTTCTCCAACACCACAGTTCAAAAGTGTCAGTTCTTCGGTGCTCAGCTTTCTATCTCACATCCATACATAACTACTGGAAAAACCATAGCCTTGACTAGACGGACATTTGTTGGCAAAGTAACATCTCTGCCTTTTAATATGATGTCTAAGTCGGTCATAACTTTTCTTCCAAGGAGCAAGCAAGTGTCACCTATAATCGGGGGCAAAAAGATTTCCCTTTTTTATTATTTTTGCTGAGTGAGAAACGCCATGCTATTTCAGATCCAAGTTTGGCAACATAAACCCCAGGCTGACAAACTCTATAATTTGTGATATTAGAAGTTGCCGGGTATCCAAAATATCAGATCACATTTTTTTCACCTTACACACATTTGGGGTGGAGAAAGTTAGAGAATTGGGATGGAAGGTTGAATTAGGTGTATGAGTATTTTATATGCTTTCAAAACTCCCTAGGTGATTCTTTCTTATTATTTTTGTTAGAACTCAGGGTTTTTTAAATATAATTTTTAAAGTTAACTAATTAATTTGTGGCTGTGCTCTGTCTGTTGCTGTACTCAGCCTCTCTCTAGTTGTGGCGAGCAGAGGCTACTCTCTAGTTGTGGAGGATGCAGTTCTCATTGTGGTGACTTCTGTTGTTGCAGAGCATGGGCTCTAGCGCACAGGCTCAGTAGTGGCAGCACATGGGTTTAGTTGCCAAGCTGCATGTGAAATCTTCCCAGACCAGGGATCGAACCTGTGTCCCCTGCATTACGGGTGGTTTCTTAACCACTGGAACACCAGGGAAGACCTCCATAGGTGATTCTTATTTGACCCAATTGCCAGTCCCCCAAGAACTATTCTCTAGATCCACTAAGACCTCAAGATTAAAAGGAAATATAGTACATTAAAGAAATCAGATGTAGAATCCACTTATGATCTTATGATCTACTGTTTAATATTGTTTGTAGTCCAACCACAACAAAAATAGCACAGAAGCACACACTCACCTGAGCTGATCTGGCACATCATTTACCAAGGCCAAGGCCGGAATAGTAGTAGCAGATCTTGATGAAAATCTAATTTAAGGGACAACAGTAGTGATGCTGAGGCCCTGGCAAGCTCACTTCTAATTTTTATTCTCTAATAATTTTCTCAGAAGAACACCTTTGGATATATAATTTATCTTCTGTACTTTGGGTTCAGAAGTGAATTTGAGAAAGGCTTCAGTGAAATTCAGTAGGTTTTAAAGTTATGCTGCTACGATCAGCTGAATTTGCTTTGCTTCAGAATGTACCGCTGGACAGATACAGTTTGATTTCAGCCCAGAATGGTTTATTTTGAACATACAACTTATGTGGATATTCTAATGTCCATTATCTAATGGATGATGATGAATGATTAATGAAATTGTAACAAAATATTTCTTGTCTACTGAATTGCTCAAAGGATGATATAGCTATGACCTAATGAATCTTTCCCTTCACACTGAAAAACAGATGAATTGTGAATGCTTCCTCCTTAATTTAATCATGCTGTCTTCAATACAGAGACCACAAGTAATTTGTTGAAAATCACCATATAATCATTGCAAAGCCCAGTAGTTTAGCTAGAAATTTTTCCAAATAGGGAAGAAGATAGAGTTTTAAAAAATGTATTTTTTGTCACTGAATAAGAGCTTGACTTTTGTGAGCTACTCAGGGGAAAGACAAGCCTTTGTACCCAAATACCTGTTATATTGTCAGATACTAGATCAAACCACATACACAAAAATCAATCAACCAGACAAGCAAATAACAATAACAAAAACAAGGTAGCCCCTTGGCTTGCTATTATCAAGTCTGCTTCAAAAAGGAAGGCCTGGATATTCTTTGTCATTCCTAGGTTTGACAATCACTCAAGTGCCAAGGTAAGAATTTGGGGGTGGGGATAGTCTTGAGTGCTCACCAATCAGCAGAGTTTCAAAGATTTGATGTCAATTAAGTGGTAGATAAAAACCACCTTTCAAAAAAGCCTACCACTAAAAGCTAACTAATTACATTTTGTATGTTTGTTTGATTTAAAATAAAATGAAAAGTAAGAGGTAACCTTCTGATGTTTTTGTTCACTGTTTCCCCTTAAATGTCTATAAATTTTGTGGTGAGTGGGGTGATAGATATAGAGGCAACCAGGGGCAGAAAATATGCAGCAACTGCTTCAAAGCGAAGCTATTTTCTGTAACAAAGAATAAAAGTAGCGTATTTCTTTGCCTCTCTGGCTCCTGATTTGCCTTGCTCTCCTCCATCTTCCCCGCCGCCCCCCTACCTCCTGTCACTTCAGTCTGCTCCTCCCTGCTCTCCTATTTTTGGCGTCCACATCCACTTTCCTTTATCTAAGACCAGGGAAGACTCTGGCTCTGTTAGTGGCCTACATCAAGGATTGTTGGTTGTTTGGTCGTTAAATCATGACCCACTCTTTTGAGACCCCATGGACTGCAGCCTGCCAGTCTCCTCTGTCCATGGGATTTCCCAGGCAAGAATATTGGACTGAGTTGCCATTTCTTTATCCAGGGGATCTTCCCAAGACAGGGACTGAACCCAAATCTCTTGTATTGCAGGTGAATTCTTTGTTGCTGAGCCACTGGGGAAGCCCCATGTCAAGTATTAAATGAAATTAGATTAGAATTAGCTTTGATTAGATTTGAGCTTTTTGTGCTGAAATGTTTTGTCTTCTCATTTCACTTTATGAAACTCTTGAAAATTAGATTAAATGTATTTACTTCTGGAATAACTTACATTTTATATATTTAAAAAAGATTTTTAGTGTAACATACATTTTAAACTGTATTTCTAGTATAGCTTACACTTTCATGAGATGAGGATGCTGCACTGCAGGGAGGGATCAGGGGATGGTGTTTTTTCACCACTATTTATGCCTGAAATTGTCTTGGTGACAACAAGTAAGTTCTACCAAGTATAATCCTGATGAGTGCATTCCTGAGAAAATCACTTGGTTAAGAGCTGCATTTTCTAACACTTGTTATATATTCTTGTTTTATTATTTGAGCCTCTAAATACTTGACTATTTTAACTTTTGCTGCTTTTCTCACTAGGGTAGATTTTAATGATCCTGAATATAATATTTTACATTTCATGGCATCCAATATAGGGTCTGAAGTTTTGGGAGCCCCTCAAAAATGGCAATTGGGAGAAATAATTAAGATGTCATCCATTGAGATTCCTGGCTAAGGTGTTTGATCAACCTAGTCTGTTGTTGTTGTTCAGTCACTAAGTTGTGTCTGACTCTTTTGTGACCCCATGGCTGTAGCCTGTAAAGCTCCTTTGTACATGGTATTTCCCAGGCAAGACTCCTTCTCGTTAATTCCGTTAATATATTTGACACCAGTAGGAGGTTGAGCACTGTGCAAGGAGCTGGTGAAAGAAGAAAAAAGACATCAATTTTGTCCTCTACAGTTTACATGATAAAAAAGAAGAAAAAATAGGATAGGAAGAATAAAATATTGTGCAAGCACTGAACAGAGCAGTGATTTTTACTTGCAAGATCTTGTGGGGAATAAATCAATTAACTCAGCTTAATTTCATAAATCTTTATGGACAGCAATTAAATGCCTGGTTCTGTGGTGAGGTGCTGGGGTTATGAGAGTCTATTAAGCCACCCTGCAAGGCTCTCATAGTCAAACCAGGGAACAGACACATAAATAACCAGTCAGTCATGAACGGAGGCATAAAAGAACAATGTCCATCTTTAGAAATTACAGAGGATGAGATGGCTGGATGGCATCACCAACATCACCAACTCGATGGACATGAGTTTGAGCAAGTTCCAGGAGCTGGTGATGGACAGGGAAGTCTGGCGTGCTGCAGTCCATGGAGTCGCAGAGTCATACAAGACTGAGTGACTGAACTTAACTGACCCAGTATTCTTGTATTATAAATAGAAACAAGAGCAAGTGATTGGAAATGTCAGTATGGACTAGATGAACGAGAACCTTGTATATCATGCAAAGGATCTGAATTTTAACATTAAAGTATTATATTTTATGTTTAAGATTGACCAGTTCTATCATTAGAGTGACTCCAAAATGTTTATGCATAGCCTAATCATAAGACCTATGTTATGTGAGATATTTTCCATTTTAACTCAGTTTCTTTTGCTATATAGTCTAAATTATTTTAAGGTAATAAAAATATCTCGATTATCATACCACATCCATAGTAGGTGTAATGTAAATATTGTTTGAACTTAATTGATTATCAGCACACATCGTTTTAAAGGAAAAATATTTAATATAGATCAAATACACTACTTTATAAACAGTTGTTTACAAAATAAGCAGTTATTTGCCAAGTTCGAACATGCTTTTTATTTCTCCAAGCAGATCTTTGCTGCAGATACAGCCTCAATTGCAAGCATAATTGTTCCTATAATCCTAGAACTAGCAATGAATAAAAATGAGAAGAAGTAATAAACAAGGAATAGTTTGCTATTATTAAATAGACTTGTTTTTATGGAAGATTTGGTGGAATGTTTATGTGTCATCAAGGTGAGAAATTAAACTCTTTTACCCACTGCAGGCTTTTCTTTTTAAGGAATTCTAATATCTGAATGACATCAGGAAATTCAAATTATACACTTACCTTTCTCACGATTTTAAAAATCTTACTTTTAGCCAGTCACAATTCTGGCCGTTAAAAAACCAGGGCCATCTAATAGTCCATTTTTGGTCATCTTTCCTAGGTCATCTAAAATGCTCAATCCTTGACTCAGACGCTAATTTAGCTATTGACGGGCTCTTTACGTTCCCATAGGATACATGCAGAAAATGAACACCAGGCGGATGCACAGTCTTTATATTTGCCTCGGTTTCATCTCTGAGTCCCTGGTTGGGCTTCTGCACTGCTGAGCTGCGTTACTCCATTATTCCGTGGGTGCAGTACAGTGGTCCACTTGGCGAAGAGTAGACAGGAGAAGGCTTGATCCTGCCTTCATTTTTCTGAACCCTCCCCTGGCCCCACTCATTTTTTTTTGCATATATTTATTTATATACATATTTATTTTCATAGAAGTATAATTGTTGGGTCAATTTCAGGTGTACAGCAAAGTGATTAATTTATCCATACATATATATCTATTTTTTTCAGATTCTTTTCTCTTTTAGGTTATTATGAAATATTGAGTATACAAAATATTGAGTATTCCTGGTGCTGTACAGTAGGCCTTTGTTGATTAGCTATTAATATTTTATATATAGTAGTTACATATGTTAATCCCAAATGCCTAGTTTATCCCTCCCCTCTACCTTTCCCCTTTGATAACCCTAAGTTTGTTTTCTATAGTCTATTTTCAAAAAGAAGAGAAGACTCTTATGATAGTGGCCATGTAGGAGAGAAGGAGGAGGAGAGCAGAGAACTATGTGAAGAAACTAAGTTTTAAAGGACTTGTCCCAGTCCTATACTCTTTATAATTCATTTCCCCTTTAAAGCTACACCCCTTAGTGTGAGCTTTAGTGCTTGCTCAGCTGCTCAGTCATGTTAGACTCTTTGTGACCCCATGGCCTGTAGCCCGCCAAGCTCCTCTGTCCATGGGATTTCCCAGGCAAGAATACTGGGGTGGGTTGCGATAGCCTCCTCCAGGGGATCTTCCTAACCCAGGGATCGAACCTTTGTCTCCTGCATTGGCAATCAAACTCTTTACCACCTGGGAAGCCATGTGCCTTAGTGTAGTAGCCTAATTATGTGTCCTTGGAGTATATTCCTCTCTTGGAGTAAGAGGAGTCCTTGATTAGCCTAAGAGATGAAAGAATGTCACCAGCTCAAAGATATGTAGAATTGGTTTCAAAAAAGACTTTCGAAGTGGTTCCCAAACTTGACTTTGCCTCCATTCCCCTAAAGAAAACAACATAGCCCATCAGTAATATCGAGTGTGGAGTCTGGTGAAGGGATTCTTCATGTGAGAGCCCAGAGAGGGGCCTTACAGGACTTTGGAAGGGTGGTAAAGCACCTGTATCACTGTAAATGCCAGTGCCAGGCAGGGCATTCTGATTCACCACTTGGCACAGAACTGGCTGGGGCAGAGAGCAAGGGGGACATTAGTGGATTGTTGTTTTAAACAATCTTCTCAGTTTAGAGAGGATAACACAGGGTCAGAAAGGTTAAGAGATTTCTTCTCATCCCACAGCTAGTTAGTGACCAACTAAGATGTAGAAACTATAAGTCTCACCTTTTTAAATGATTTTGTTGCACTCTACTGTGTCCTCATTAAAACCAGATTTTATATAGCATTTTCCTGTGTCTATTTAAAAGGAAAAAGAAAGAAGGATGAAGGAAGGAAAGAAGGCAGGGAGCAAACAACAGTAAAACACAAAGGATCAAACACAGAGGGCGTGACCAAGAGTCACCGGGTAACCAAATTCAAATGAAATATTGCATTTGAGTGCTGTCATATGGTGATTGGACTCTGAAAATGAAAACTGGAGGGGCTGATAGATGAACCATTCAGAATGACTTGGGAAGATCTTCATCTCATATTGACTTTGTGGACAAGAAGAACGACTTGTATTAGAGCAGGCTCTTGCTTATTTCAGTGTTTTTCCCCTGAGAAGATCCCAGTTCCTAAAACATGGACAACCTATCAAATCTTGTCCATTCTGAAGGAGCTGGAATTCGAAGGTTAGAGTTTTCTTCTTTTTCCTATAATTGTCTTATTTCTGTTTGAATGTAAACAGTCCAGAGGAAGCACTCAAGAGGAATTTTGCTAAGGGTTGGATGATAAGGGTAGGAAGATACTGACCATGTGGGTAAACTGATTAAAAAGGGCTCCTTCTGGGACTTCCCTAGTGGTGTAGTGGCTAAGACTCCACATTTCCAGTGCTGGGGGCATGGGTTTGATCCTTGGTCAGGGAACTAAGATCCCACATGCTACAGTGAAAGTGAAAGTCGCTCAGTCATGTCCGATTCTTTGGGACCATGGACTAAAGAGCCCATGGAATTCTCCAGGCCAGAATACTGGAGTGGGTAGCCTTTCCCTTCTCCAGAAAATCTTCCCAACCCAGGGATCGAACCCAGGTCTGCTTCATTGCAGGAGATCCTTTACCAGCTGAGCCACCAGGGAAGCCACACATGCTGCAGGGCATGGTTAAAAAAAAAAAAATTTCCATCTGACAGTGGAGCAATTCCAAAAGGATTTCCAGAATCCTAGGGAAACTGAAAATTAATTAAGTTTGGAAATATTTAAAAAGAATATTTGCGGCCACACAAAAAAGACACACTCTGCATTCCTGAGTTTGTTTAGTTTATTCTAGGCCTCCTGATAATCCTGAAGATGTCCAAAAACATCACTAGGTTTAATGTGTGCCTAGTCACTCAGTCGTGTCTGACTCTTTGCAACCCCAGGGGCTGTAGCCCGCCAGGCTCTTCTGTCCATGGGATTCTCCAGGCAAGATCACTGGAGGGTTGCCATTTCCTTCTCCAGTGCATGAAAGTGAAAAGTGAAAGTGAAGTCGCTCAATTGTGTCTGACTCTTAGCGACCCCATGGACTGTAGCCTACCAGGCTCCTCCGTCCATGGGATTTTCCAGGCAAGAGTACTGGAGTGGGGTGCCATTGCCTTCTCCGCTGTCATCCTATACTTGCCTATAATTTTCCCCTCTGCTGAAGGGGAAAATTCTGCATTTCTGCTGCCATGCCATACCCATCCTAGCTTACCACAGGGATATACTCACTTCCTAAGCAAGGGCCATGGATTTTTTCTCAATAATGTGAATTTGAACAAGGATACCCAAGGGCACAAGAGACTGAAGTTGACTATTCTCATGCTAGGAGGCTACAAGGTGGTCCGATGTCCCTCTTGTTGACATCATCAAAGCTACCCCAGCACCTAGCTTCCCCAAGGTCTGACTCCTTTTTTTGACTCTTTGATCCCCTGTAGGTTGCAACGTCCCCTTTTCCCTTGTGGCTGAAATTAACCAGATTTTACTCTTTTAGTTATTTTTAATTAATTTATTTTTTAAACTTTTAATTTTCTCCTGGGGTTTGGCAGAGTAACAAACAAACTTGTGATAGTTTCAGGTGAATAGCAAAGGGATTCATCCACACATATACACGTACCCAATCTCCCCCAAACTTGCCTCTCATCTAGGCTGCCATATAACATTGAGCAGAGTTCCATGTGCTGTACAATAGATCCTTTTAAATATAGCAGTGTGTACATGTCCATTCCAAACTCCCTAACTACATATCTCTTCCCCCCATCCTTCCCCCTGGCAACCATACAGAAGAACCGTTTTGTATACACATTTGCAAGAATAGAAAGGTTAAATAAGATCATACAACCTAAGATTTTTCTGGAAAGCTACATTTTCAAGAGACAGTTCTGTTGTTTATTGATGTGTTGGATTATTTGTCTTTCATATTTAATGTGGTCACCTTATTCTTTTATTCCTTTAGTTGAACCAACTCCAGTGACAGAAATACAAGGATTGCCTTTGGCTACCTTGATGAAACACTCTTAACAATCATATTAAGTGTATATACTGAAATTCACTATAAAATTCTGATTACCCTTTCTAGTGAACTCTGGAGTGGCAAGCGTATCTCTAAACTGTGATTGTTTGCATTTGAAAGGATTTTGTTCCACTTCTTTGGCCTCCTCCAAACACCAATTCTTCTTTACCACTCTGCATTAAAAACTCAAGACGACTTTTTCATTCCCCAAAGTTTTTCTGAATAACATACTTGGTTTGAAATAGGCCCTTAGAGTAGGACAATGATTGGCCATAGATACTGGAGAGTGTTGGCTAATTCTTCCACTTCTGTTCTTGTGAATCAGCAAATGCATTTCTGTGTATGACCCTTAAATCAAAAGTGAATGTTGGTGAAATTAAACACCATTAATAATTCAGCAAGTGGGATGCATAATTTTATCCTTCTTTACAAGATAACATGCTGATATTGCTATATTCAGTAAGGCTGCTGATTTAAATAGCTATGATTACAGAGAGTCTAAATTTAAGGAAATATTAATACTTCTCTTTACCTTCAGAAAAGAAACACTGAATTCTTTTTCTCCTCCCTAAAAAGAAAAAAGGTATTTCCAATAATGGAAACACTCAAAGATTCTGCTAGAGATGAAAATTTAACATTTAATTTTGGAGTTATCTTCTTCATTGCACGCTCCTTGCCTTATTCTTAGACTCCTAAGGATGAAAGCAATAGATGCACTTTTGTGACAAATCTCTGCTAAATGCCACACATAGTTGAAAAGAAATTCATAGAAAACTTCCTGGATAACCCATTCTAATTCCTCTCATTTGTCTAGAAAAGTTTTAGTAAGAGGAATTTTTAACTGAATAAATGTAAGACATGATTGTTCAATACCTCTTGCCTAATTTTTCTTTACTAGGTTCACAGCTATTTCATTCAATCCCCAAAGTCTCTACTATTAAAAAAGATGAGTGAACTGCATATTGAAGCTCATTAAAGGTGTCTAAGCACAAAGAAAAAGAATCATTTCACATTTCTGAGCACTATTGTATTGCTTCTACAGTGAGCTTTACTTTAACATAAATATCACTTCAATTCAATGGAAGTTAGATAAAAGCAAATGTTATTATTGTGTTTCAAAATTTAGAGGCAAATAAAATACCCCAAATATAATATTTAGATGCAATTCTCTCCCTTTCAAAGGTAGATAAGCTAACTTGTGCTTTCATTACAATCACACAGAAATATTTTTTTTCTTTTTGTCCCTTTCTACTATAAAATAAAATAAACATATTCCAAGATACTTTTAAAATTATACATTAAAATATGTAATATTTGGAAAGTTATATTATCTATGCAATTTGCTTTGATCATGCATACTGTCATCAAGCAGCACTTCTAATGTTATATATTTTCTCACTAGATACAACATTTCAAAACCAAAATAAAAGTTTTTCTGCTAATACTTGGACTTATTTGGACATTTTTAAGGGACCAATTAATTATTTTGTGAGTGAATGGGATCAACTAAATTTTTTGTGAGGTTACTTCCTGGACTTGAAGAAATTGTGTGCAGAATGTAAGAAATAGCCTGAAAAGCTTAAGAACTGAGCCTTAAGTGTAAGAACTCTTCACAAACAGTGTGTTCATAGTCATCACTCCTTTTCCTAAGTGAGAAGGATATATTTTTTTGGCTTATCATTTTTAATAACAATAATATAGTGTTTGGTTTGATAAATATTCAAATTCACTTCTTTGGATACAAAGAAGTTAAGTGTGATACAAGGAACTCTTTATTAGCCTGGAGGCAGTTTAACAATAACAGCCACTGGTTATCCAGCACCCAGGTGGGCCAAGAACATCCCCAGTCATCTCCTCCCTTTATCTCCTTTAATCTTTTCAACAACTTGAGAAACGTGGATTTATAAGCAACCTAAAATGTATAGCCTTTTCTTACCATCCATGGGGTTCACCACACAAGAATATTGCCTTCCTTGCTGCATGAAAGGAAAGCTACGACAAACCTAGACAGCGTATTAAAAAGCGGAGACATCATTTTGCCAACAAAAGTCTGTATAATCAAAGCTGTTTTTCTAGTAGTCATGTGCAGATGTGAGAGTTGGACCATAAAGAAGTCTGAGTGAGGAAGAATTGATGCTTTTGAATTGGGGTGCTGGAGAAGACTCTTGAGAGTCCCTTGGACTTCTAGGAGAACAAACTAATCAGTCCTAAAGGAAATCAACCCTAAATATGCTGAATATGCTGCAACTGATGCTGCAGCTGAAGGTCCAATACTTTGGCCACCTGATTCAGAGAGTCA
Source organism: Okapia johnstoni (assembly GCA_024291935.2). Classification (NCBI taxonomy): domain Eukaryota; kingdom Metazoa; phylum Chordata; class Mammalia; order Artiodactyla; family Giraffidae; genus Okapia; species Okapia johnstoni. The sequence goes on from CM044309.1 coordinate 99,437,597, forward strand.
GTTCATTAGAAAAGACCCTGATGCTAGGCAAGATTGAAGGCCAAAGAAGAAATGGACAGCAGAAGACGAGATGGTAAGATAGCATCACTGACTCAATGGATATGAATTTGAACAAACTACAGGAAATAGTGAAGGACAGGGAAGCCTGGAGTGCTGCGGTCCATGGGGTCAGAAAGAGTCGAACACGACAGCGACTACAAAAACAACCGTGATAGGTTACGCTAACACTCACTGAGTCTTTATGGTTTATGGTACTTCCAACATTATTCTAACTGCTTCATTATCCCTATTTTAAAGACAGAGAACAGAGCCTGTGAGTAAGAAGGTTAAGGAAGAAGACTAAGAAGGAAGTTGTGAAGTATGATGTTGTGGCCCTTCTAAAGTGAAAGTGAAAGTCGCCCAGTAGTGTCCGAATCTTTGTGACCCCATGGACTATACAGTCCGTGGAACTCTCTAGGCCAGAATACTGAAGTGGATAGCCTTTCCCTTCTCCAGGGGCTCTTCCCAACCCAGGGATCGAACCCAGGTCTCCCGCACTGCAGGCAGATTCTTTACCAGCTGAGCCACAAGGGAAGCCCCAGAATACTGGAGTGGGTAGCCTATCCCTTCTCCAGGGGATCTTCCTGACCCAGGAATCCGAACAGGTCTCCTGCCTTGCAGGCAGATGCTTTACCAGCTGAGCTCTCAGGGAGCCCGGTGGCCCTTCTAAATCCGTATGTAAAAGTCCTAACCACCAGTTCCCTCAAATGGGATTTTATTTGGAGATAGGGCCTTTATAGGTATAATTAAGGTAAGCTCTCTTCCATTATGACCAGTGTCCTTATAAGAAGAAGAAATTTATACACAGCCAGGTATGTGGGGAAGACCATATGAAAACATGGGTAAAGATACACTGCAGAGAAAGTAAACTTACCAATGGCTTGAGCTCAGACTTTTCCCTCCAGAATTATGAGAAAAAAAATTTCTATTGTTTGAGTCACTGTCTATGGTGCTTTTTTTTTTTCTTATGGCAGTCCTAGTAAACTAATAAAAGCCTAGGATAAGGGCTTAGGGTAACATGTAGAATAAATTGATTCCATAATCCCTATGACTAGTATTAATTGGAGGTGCTATCTAAATAAATAGAATTGTTACTGTTCAAGTGTATTAAGTCAACTGCATTCCAAGCTCTTAGGCAGGAGACACAGATAAATTAAATCTAGGACATTTCTTCTGTCTGTTGACCAGTAAAGACTGCCAAGTGTTTTGGTGCTTAGATCAAAGAAGAAAGTGGCTATAAGATAAAAATTAATGGATTGATAATAATTAATTACCAAGTAAAAAGGGAGGAGAAACATAAACATTGAATAACCAATGAGAATCAACGCCAAAAAGAAATAATTCAATAAATGAGAAATGCTTAAAGAGAAGACGCAAGATGCAAACTGTGTTGTTATTTCTTTCAGGAAAGGTCATTGTTTTTATAGATCGAGTTGAACTCTGAGAAAGTACCCTCCTTTTCTTTGCTCTGTTCGTTATTACAATGCATGGCCACTAGCATTCATCAGAGCTGGATTTTCAAGGGGACTTTCCAGAGTTACATAAAACTTTGCTTCTTGGTTCTTTTTGTTTTTTGGTGGGAAGTAAGATGATTAACTTATCTGCCTCTCACTTACACCGTTTTTTAAAAGAGCAGAGACTGTTTACCTGTGACATTTTCCAGTTAGCCATCATCACCTCGGAGTAGTGAATTCCAAAGAGTGTCACCAAATTCCAGGTTCATAGGCTATTCATAGAAATTGTATTTACATATTTAGAACTCTCTTGAGAAATATGTGTTATATAACTAACTCCCACTGGCATACCAGTATAAGTTCATTTCTTTCTTTTAACATCTAAAATGACAAAATCATTTAGTATATAAAATAATTTTATGGAATTATTGTTTAGTCTATGTTAAGACAAAAATTCAACTGACTGGAAGAATCTGAGAGGTAAATCAATTAACTCAATTAACTATGAAGTTTCAAGGATCTGAACTGACATATTTAATTTGTAGCCAGCAAATAATAAGGATGTTGATTACTGATGATGATGTGAGTATTTGTTGTTGAGTGTTTCCTAGGCTTTAGGCCATGAACTAAAACTTCTCAGAGGCTTTTTGTGCTAATGTACATTGTGAAGCTCCAATAACACACTGTAATATGTACCCTTTCTTAAAATTATTTCACCAGGGAGAACCCTCTTTTGATGAACACATAATAAGACTAATGCATAAAAGAGAACAGTTTGGGAAAGAATGATTTAAACTCACATTTCACCTTATAATTAACATCAGATTTAAGTTGACCAACTGCTGCTTGTTAATAATTACAGAGTTAAATCTTTCTCAGGACTGGAGAGGATGCTATGTAAGCATTTTCTGTCTTCTCACCAACATTTGGAAATACTCATAACAAATGTTTGAGTTAGCTGTGTTTGCATAACAAGCCCACCAAACTTTAGGGGCTTAAAACAGTAACAATCATCTATTTAACTCATGGGTTAATGACTCAGACTGGACTCAGCTGGGTGGTTATTCTGATCTTTGCTGGGCTCATTCACATGGCTGCAGGCAAATGTGGCTGCAGAGTGGAGTTTGTCTCTCACATGACTTGGTCATGATGCATAAGGTCAACTGGACTCTCCACCACATGTCCTCTCATCCTCCAGGAGGCTAACCCAGGGTTGCTCACATGATGGTTGAGACAACATAGGAGCCTGCCTAGGATTAAAACTGGCACACCGTTACATTTTATAAGTCTCAAATGCAGGCCAGCTAATGCAGAATTAGTTTAGGTTTGTCTTTTAACCTTACTTATAATACACTTTGGAGAAGGCAATGGCATCCCATTCCAGTACTCTTGCCTGGAAAATCCCACGGACGGAGGAGCCTGGTAGGCTACAGTCCATGGGGTCGCTAAGAGTCAGACACGACTGAGCGACTTCATTTTCACTTTTCCCTTTCATGCACTGGAGAAGGAAATGGCAACCCACTCCAGTATTCTTGCCTGGAGAATCCCAGGGATGGCGGAGCCTGGTGGGCTGCCGTCTATGGGGTCGCACAGAGTCGGACATGACTGAAGCGACTTAGCAGCAGCAGCAGCATCATAGTACACTTTTGCCATGCATAAATATTTAAGTAGTAAAATTTGTCAATTAATAATTTATGAATCCTGGATTTGGTGTCTTAGTTAGACTTGTTTATTTGATTATTTTTCCCTTAAAAACAAAAGTTAAACTGTATAATAGATAGCCAGTGGGAATTTGCAGTATGACGCAGGGAGCTCAACCTGGTGCTCTGTGACAATCTAGAGGGGTGGGATGGGGTCGGGGGTGGGAGGGAGGTTCAAGAAGGAGGGGACATATGTATACCTGTGGCTGATTCATGTTGATGTATGGCAGAAACCAACACAATATTGTAAAGCAATTGTCCTCCAATTAAAAATTAAAAGTAAAACTTATGCATTAAAACTCTTAAGAAAATATGAGAAATTTAAAAAACTGACCTTAATGTGAAAGAGGACTCCAAAACTGACAAGCAATGAAAAAAAAAAAAACAAAACACTGAAACAACCCCCCCAAAACTCAACAGATTCGCCCTTATAAAAAAATAAATGTGTCACTTTCAGCTGATCAACTTGCCTTTTGTTTTACTAAGAAAATAAAGTCCAATTAGATGAAACATTCAAGTTTCCACCACTGTATCTACCCCTATGGCAGCACCTATGTCCATATCTATCCCCTCTCCCCTATGTCACTATGAATAAAATGTCCATATTTCTATCTAAAGTCTTCCATTTATCTAGCAGATCCTTGGGTCTCTTTCCAAGTAAATATAGTGCTCCATTAAATCTTCTTTATTCTGAATCTTTTTCACCTCTCTAAACCTTTCTCATCAAAATAAAAACCAGTCACTTTAGTCTCATCTCAAATAAAACTCGCATCCAGTTTCCCCTCTAGCTACTGCTGCTCCTCTTTGCAGCAAAATTCAACCTAAGTGTTGTCTTTACTTACTATTTCCAACTTCTTTCCTCCTATTTTCCTCTCAAACCCATTCCAAGAGGCTTTCACTAAAATTCTTCCTTCCAAGGTGATTGACAACTTTCATGTTGTTATCTTTATGGCATGTCTGAATCTCAGTCACTGCTTTGTCCGATCAGTCACCAGCATTTGCCCAACTGATTATTCTCTCTTCTTCAAACTATTTCTTTCCTAATATTTCAAGAATCTTCTATCTTTCCTCCTCGCAGATGGCCACTTCTCAGACTCTTCTGCTGGTTGACATTCCCCAGATTTCAGACTTTTCTCCTCTTCTCTTTTACATCTACAATCATTCCTTGAGTCATCTCAGCTCATCACATAGCTTTTCTTCTTTCACTTGACTATCTTCATGACCATCTCCTCCTCTATTTTTATTCATAGCATCACTATCTTCTAACATAATATCTGTTACTTTAAAAAAAATCTGTTGTCTTTCTCCTTCAACTGGAATACAAACTTCATGAACTCCAGGGTTTTTGACTATTTTGTTTTAGCTTCGGAAAGGCCAGATTTTTTTTTTTTTGTAACTGTTTTTCATTTCTGTGTCACAGGACTTAGAACAGTGTGAAATCCAGAGCAAGATTTCAATAATTATTTCATGAATGTATGTCAAAAGGTACTCTGAATAAAATTAAGACAGAAATAAAAATTGGGGAAATGGTTTAAAATGTATTCGTTTATTAATATATTTGAGATGTATTTGTTTAAAGATAAATAAAAATACTAACATCTCTATTAAAAAATGTAAAATCATATTTTAAGTAATTTACAATAATATATGTACAAAATGATGGAACTGCACTGTATAAAAAATTCAATTACAGTAATAAACTTATATTTTTTTTTATTAATTTTGCAGAGATAAAATTTGTGATATTCAAGTATATCAAGTTTGTGAAGAAATGGATCCTTTGATATATTTCTTATGGGCATTACAAATCTTTTAACCAGTTTTGTAATACATGTTAAAAAGCCTATACATGATATTTAAAGATTTAGATCACAAAAGTCTACTTTAGAGACAGCTAGCAATGTATAAGAGAAATAAACAAACATATTAACCCTCTATATATCTACAGTAGGAAACAGATTAAAACATAGCATCGCTATATAATTATTATATTGTTATTAAAAACAAACCTATAAGAAAATTTACTACAGTAAGATAAAGTTTTTATAGCAATGACCTTGACCTTGTCTATCTGTAACTCAATATTACATTTAACCTTTACACTCTAAATATATAATCATAGTCACAATTTTGCATGAAAAATTAAATGTCTATATGCATACAAAAAATTGGAAGGGAAACAATAGCATTTTAACAGTGGTTTATAGTACTGTCATAGCTCTAGGAATTGATCTTATTTCCTATTGTTGTTCTTATTAAGTTGCTACGTCATGTATGACTCTTTTGCAGCCCCATGTATTATAGCTCACCAGGCTCCTCTGTCCAAGGGATTTCTCAGGCAAGAACACTGGAGTGGGTTACCAGTTTCTTTTCCAGATCTTCCTGACCCAGGGATTGAACCTTTAACTCCTGCATTGGCAGGTGGACTCTTTACTACTGAGCCTCCAGGGAAGCCCGCCTTATTTCCTATACATTTCCCAATCCTCTGAATATGAAAATTAGCACATATTTCTGATCATCATTCAAAAACAAACACAATTTAAATAGTCTTAATAAAAATATTTATAGTTCTCCATCTGTTTTCCTAGTCAGCTGTAGATGGTCTTCTGTCTCCCTGCAGAGTATCTGCTTCCAACACTCTTCCCTGTATTGATGTACTGATTCTACTAAGTGAAATTTAAATTTCCCTCGGTGGGTAGGACAGGTACCTTGTGAAACCAAAACTGCCAGTATCTACATCTAATTTTTAATTAAGTACAGTAATTCCTAGCCAGTACCAGCTGTTATCATGTTTCTTCAATTCTGTGCCTTGATAAATAGCTTAAGGAACGTTATGTAAAAAAACATAATCATGCAAAAATCTTCTCACTTTTAAAATAAGCTTTGGAAATAAAACCTCTTTGAATTCCCACTTTCTTGAAAAGCTGTGACTGGATGCTAGTTGAGAAGAACCAACACTCTCCCACACACCACAAACACACACGCCACACCTCAAACATATTTTTCTTCCATAACACCTTTGTAACATCGTATTAAAGCACTTTTCAAATATTAATTAAAACTCCTGTTCAGTTCAGTTCAGTTTAGTCACTCAGTAATGTCTGACTCTTTGTGACCCAAGGACTACAGCCTGCCAGGCTTCCCTGTCTATTACCAACTCCCAGAGCTTACTCAAACTCACGCCCATCGAGTCGGTGATGCTATCTAACCATCTCATCCTCTGTCATCCCCTTCTCCTGCCTTCAATCTTTCCCAGCATCAGGGTCTTTTCCAGTGAGTCAGTTCTTCTCATCAGGTGACCAAAGTATTGGAGTTTCAGCTTCAGCATCAGTCCTTCCGATGAATATTCAAGACTGATTTCCTTTAGGATGGACTGGTTGGATCTCCTTGCAGTCCAAGGGATTCTCAGGAGTCTTCTCAAACACCACAGTTCAAAAGTATCAATTCTTTGGCACTCAGCCTTCTTTATGGTCCAACTCTCACATCCACACACGATTACTGGAAAAACCATAGCTTTGACTAGATGGACCTTTGTTGGTAAAGTAATGTCTCTGCTTATTAATATGCTGTCTAGGGTAGTCACAGCTTTTCTTCCAAGGAGCAAGAATCTTTTAATTCCATGGCTGCAGTCATCATCTGCAGTGATTTTGGAGTCCAAGAAATAGTCTCTCTCTGTTTCCATTGTTTCCCCATCTATTTGCCTTGAAGTGATGGGACCAGATGCCATGATCTTAGTTTTCTGAACGTTGAGTTCACTTTCATCAAGAGACTCTTTAGTTCTTCTTCACTTTCTGCCATTAGAGTGGTGTTATCTGCATATCTGAGGTTATTGATATTTCTCCCAGCAATCTTGATTCCAGCTTGTGCTTCATCGAGCCTGGCATTTCCTGAAATGTACTTATATATATACATATACTTACATATATAAGTATATATAACTTACGTACTCTGCATATAAATTAAATAAGCAACGTGACAATATACAGCCTTGACATACTCCTTTCCCATTTTGAAATCAGTCTGTTGTTCCATGTCCAGTTCTAACTGTTGCTTCTTCACCTGCATACAGATTTCTCAGGAGTCAGGTCAGATGATTTGGTATTCCCATCTCTTGAAGAATTTTCCACAGTTTTTTGTGATCCATACAGTCAAAGGCTTAGGCATAACCAATAAAGCAGAAAGCCTGGTGGGCTGCCATCTATGGGGTTGCACAGAGTCGGACATGACTGAAGTGACTTAGCAGCAGCAGCAGCAGATGTTTTTCTGGAACTCTCTTGCTTTTTCTATGAACCAACGGATGTTTGCAGTTTGATCTCTGGTTCCTCTGCCTTTTTTAAATCCGGCTTGGACATCGGGAAGTTCATGGTTCACGTACTGTTGAAGCCTGGCTTGGAGGATTTTGAGCATTACTCTGCTAGCGTGTGAGATGAGTGCAATCATGTGGTAGTTTGAACATTCTTTGGCATTGCCTTTCTTTGGGATTGGAATGAAAACTGACCTTTTCCAGTCCTGTGGCCACTGCTGAGTTTTCCAGATTTGCTGGCATATTGAGTACAGCACGTTCACAACATCATATTTTAGGATTTGAAATAGCTCAACTGGAATTCCATCACCTCCACTGGCTTTGTTCATAGTGATGCTTCCTAAGGCCCACTTGACTTCGCATTCCAGGATGTCTAGCTCTAGGTGAATGATCAAACCATTGTGGTTAACTGGGTCATGAAGATCTTTTTTGTATGGTTTTTCTGTGTATTCTTGCCCCTTCTTCCTAATATCTTCTGCTTCTGTTAGGTCCATACTATTTCTGTCCTTTATTGTGCCCATCTTTGCATGAAATGTTCCCTTGGTATCTCTAATTTTCTTGAAGAGATCCCTAGTCTTTCCCATTTCTTGTTTTCCTCTATTTCTTTGCATTGATCACTGAGGAAGGCTTTCTTATCTCTCCTTGCTATCCTTTGGAACTCTGCATTCAATTGGGTATATCTTTCCTTTTCTCCTTTGCCTTTTGCTTCTCTTCTTATTTCTCAGCTATTTGTAAGCCCTCCTCAGACAACCATTTTGCCTTTTTGAATTTCTTTTCCTCGGGGATGGTCTTGATCACTGCCTCCTGTACAATGTCATGAACCTTCTTCCATAGTTCTTCAGGCACTCTATCAGATCTAATCCCTTGAATCTATTTGTCACTTCTACTGTATAATCATAAGGGATTTGACTTAAGTCATACCTGAATGGTCTAGTGGTTTTCCCTACTTTCTTCAATAAGTCTGAATTTGGCGATAAGTAGTTCATAATCTGAGCCACAGTCATCTCCTGGTCTTGTTTTTGCTAACTGTATAGAGCTTCTCCATCTTTGGCTGCAAAAAATATAATCAATCTGATTTCAGCATGTCCATGTGTAGAGTTTTCTCTTGTGTTGTTGGAAGAGGGTGTTTGCTATGACCAGTGTGGTCTCTTGGCAGAACTCTATCAGCCTTTGCCCTGCTTCATTCTGTACACCAAGGCCAAATTTGCTTGTTATTCCAGGTATCTCTTGACTTCCTATTTTTGCATTCCAGTCCCCTATAATGAAAAGGACATCTGTTTTGGGTCTTAGTTCTAGAAGGTCTTGTAGGTCTTCAAAGAACGTTCAACTTCACCTTCTTCAGCATTACTGGTTGGGGCATAGACTTGGATTAGTGTGATATTGAATGGTTTGCCTTGGAAATGAACAGAGATCACTCTGTCATTTTTGAGATTGCACACAAGTACTGCATTTTGGACTCTTTTGTTGACTATGAGGGCTACTCCATTTCTCCTAGGGATTCTTGCCCACAGTGGTAGATACAATGGTCATCTGAGTTAAATTCACCCATTCCAGTCCATTTTAGTTCACTGATTCCTAAAATGTCGATGTTCACTCTTGTCATCTCCTGTTTGACTACTTCCAATTTACCTTGATTCATGGACCTAACATTCCAAGTTCCCATGCAATATTGTTTTTTATGGCATCAGACTTTACTTCCATCACCAGTCACATCCACAGCTGGGTGTTGTTTTTGCCTTGGCTCTGTCTCTTTATTCTTTCTGTAATTATTTCTCCACTGATCTCCAGTAACATATTGGGCACCTACTGACCTGGGGAGTTCATCTTTCAGTGTCCTATCTTTTCACCTTTTCGTACTCTTCATGGGGTTCTCAAGGCAAGAATACTGAAGTGGTTTGCCGTTCCCTTCTCCAGTGGACCACATTTTGTCAGAACTCTCCACCATGACCCATTCGTCTTGGGTGGCCCTACACGGCATGGCTCATGATTTCATTGAATTAGACAAGGCTGTGGTCCATGTGATCAGTTTGATTAGTTTTCTGTGATTGTGGTTTTCATTCTGTCTGCCCTCTGATGTATAAGGATAAGAGGCTCATGGAATCTTCCCGATGGGAGAGACTGATGAGGGGTAAACTTGGTCTTGTTCTGATGGGCGGGGCCATGCTCCATGAATCTTTAATCCAATTTTCTGTTGATGGGCAGGGCTGTGTTCCCTTCTTGTTGTTTGACCTGAGACCAAACTATGGTGGAGGTAATGAAGATAATGGTGACCTCCTTCAAAAGGTCCCATGTCACACTCAGTGCTCCTGACCCTGCACCAGGCCACCGCTGACTCATGCCTCTGCCAGAGACTCCTGGACACTCACAAGCAAGTCTCAGTCAGTCTCTTGTGGGGTCACTTCTCCTTTCTCCTGGGTCCTGGTGAGCACAAGGTTTTATTTGTGCCCTCCAAGAGTCTGTTTCCCTAGTCCTATGTAAGTTCTGATGGCTCCATGGTGGGGTTAATGGCGACCTCCTCCAAGAGGGCTTATGCCATACCCATGTCTGCTGCGCCCAGAGCCCCCACCCCTGTAGTTGATCCATACTCCACAGGAGATACTCAAACACAGTTCTGGCTCAGTTTCCATGGGGTGTCTGAGTCCTGGTGTGCACAGGGATCAAACCCAGGCCTCCTTGAGAACTCTTGAAGAAAATACAATTATTACTACTCCTATTTTACTGCTGAAGATACATGTCTCTCAGCAGAGTTGCTTATTATTGGGTTTTTTAAATTATTTTCTGTAAATTTTTACCATTTATTTATTTATTTATTTATTTATTTTTGGGCCATGCCACATGTCATGCTGGGTCTAAGTACCCTGACCAGGGATTGAACCTGTGCCCGCTGTATTGGAAGTGCACAGTCCTAACCACTGAACTGCCAGGGAAATCCGTAGACTTTTACATCCTTGATCTAGTTCATGTCTGATTTTCTGACTTGGACTCCTGCTGTTATTTGCTTCTAATCAGAAGTTGCCATCTCATTCCTGTTATTTGAAGGTATCTTGAGATTTCTGAAGGTTATATAGTGAGTTGGGAATAGGCATTTGCAACTAAGATGTTCTGATCTGGCCTATATGTTTCTCATACCCATAAGTGTACCCAAGTACAGTTAAGAGTTACCTGTTTTCCACTACAATTGCATGCTACCAGCATCTTGAAGAAACTTCAGATAAAGCTAAGGAGGGTAAACAAAACTTTTAGTAAAATTTTGTTTTAAAATTGCTATAAAACAGATAGATAGATGGATAGATAGGTAATTTAGTCCATTCAACCAAAATTTATTGAGTAGTTAAAGATTTTTTTTTTAAAACTCTCTCGTTGTGGAAACAGAGGTTATCAGTCTATTTGTAAAACTGGAATACATTTAAGTTAGAATATATCAAAGAAAGAACTTCAGGTTTAAAATTTTGGATTGTAAGACTATAAATATTAGAAGATCTATCCAGAGCAAGAACCATGTGAGACCGGGGTTCCTTGAGAACTGGGGTTGTGTTTATATCACCCATGTGTCCAAGCTGTGCAGTGTCTGAGACCAACACTCTATCCAAAGGATTCTTGAAAAATAAGAAGCAAAAGGTCTATTTCTGGTTTTTAGACTTCTACCCATCACATAGCTGAAATATAATAACTGGAAACATTGACATTTAACCCTTGCCCTTATTTGACTTGTTGGCCAACTATATACAGATATTTCTGTTGCTCTCCAAAGTTTTTCTGAGGGCCTATCATACAAACATCAAGAATTTTGTGTTAGCAAGTAATATCAATATCTATCACTTAAAGTAACATTGGGGCAATCCCTAAAATCTGTGTTAGGTTAATAACAAGAATACCATTTTGGCTTTTAGGGGAAAAAACTCAGAAACACAAAGAAACAGGAAAATATAATCTATTCTTGGCTTACATTCATTCATTTATCAAGTTCTCACTTAATGAGCAGAACTCTGCTGAATGCTGCCAATATAATAATAAGAAAATCTAGTGTGGTCTCTGCTTTACTGGGGCTTAAAAGATAGATACACTACTACATATAAAATAGGTAACTAATGAGAACTGACTATAGAGCACAGGGAACTCTACTCTGTGCTCCATGGTGACCTAAATGGGAAGGAAATCCAAGGAAAATGGGGATATATGTATATGTGTGGTTGATTCACTTTTCTGTACAGCAGAAACTAAGACAATGTTGTAAAGTAACTACAATTAAAAAATTATAAATTGTAGATATAGGTTTCGTGTTCACTATGAAATTCGTTCAACTTTTTTGCATAGTTGAAAAATTTCTTAATAAAATGTTGAAAGAAACAAACAAACCAACAGAAGATAGTGAAGAATAAGACATTAATCAAACAAGTACACAAGTTTATATAAAGTACACAGTTTATATAAACTGGTGATAAGCATCAGGAAGAAGTTGAGGGTGCAAAGAGTAAGTACAGTGGTTGATCTGAACTGTGCTGGAGAGTCAGGCAAGCCTTCCTTTAACTGAGATCTGAATGGTCAATAGAGTTTACTCAGTGAGGGATCAAGCAATAGTCAGGCAAAGAAAGAGCAGTAGGAGCTAAAGCTGTGGTGTTGAGTGGGTTGGTGGGATGGGGAACTACTGAGGAAAATGGGGTAAGACCAATGGGAATGAAGCAGCAAGAACAGTGAAAGGTTGATATGAGACAGAGCTGGAGGGTTAGATTGGGGCAAGATCAGAAAAGGAATGGGAGGCCATATTAATAGGAGGCAACTGAGGTGCCTCAGCAGTAAAGAATCTGCCTGCCAAGAAGGAGACACAAGTTCTATCCCTGGGTTGGGAAGATCCCCTGAAGAAGGAAATGGTAACCCACTCCAGTATTCTTTCCTGGAGAATCCCATGGATAGAGGAGGCTGATGGGGTGGCAAAAAGTCAGACACAACTTAGCAACTAAACAACAACAAACAAGATTAGACAGAAAAGATCATACAGATTGATAGTACTGTATAGTGAAAGTCCCTTAGTTTTGTCCAACTCTTTGGGACCCCGTGGACTATGCAGTCCATAGAATTCTCCAGGGCAGAATACTGGAGTGGGTAGCCTTTCCCTTCTCCAGCGGATCTTTGCAACCCAAGAATCGAACCAGTGTCTCCTGCATTGCAGGCGGATTCTTTACCAACTGAGCTGTCAGGGAAACCCAGTACTGTATAGAGGTTGAGTAATTAAACATTAAACTAGACTTTAGAAAAATATGATTATATAAACACCAAAAGGAGTTGATGTAAAACCTATCAGAGCAAGCAAGGAAAAAAATATGAATAGAAAAGCAAGTAAAATCATCTTTGAGACATCCTTGATGGTCCAGTGGTTAAGAATCTGCCTTGCGATGCAGGGGATGTGGGTGAGATCCCCGTGGCTCAGATGATAAAGTATCCTCTTGCAATGTGGGAGACCTGGGTTCAATCCCTGGGTTGAAAAGATCCCTCAGAAGAGGGCATGGCAACCCACTCCAGCATTCTTGGGACAGAGGAGCCTGACGGGCTACAGTCCATGGGGTTGCAAAGATTCAGACAGGATTGAAGCGACTTAGCACACATACACACACAAACACACACACACGGAAAAATAAGAGGATAGAGGGTGAAGTTGGTGATTTTGTAAAATGATTCAAACTGTGTTTCGAAAATATCACTCTGACTCCTAAGTGAGGATTTACTGAAGTAAGAAGGCATTTGTATGAGATGATCCATTAAGAGGCTCTTTGAAATTCAGGGTGAGATGTGGTGGTGGCTGGAGTTGGGTGGTGGTAGAGATAACATGACTTCTTTGAGGTCTATTGGTGGTTTCAAAATGACATCTTCAAAATAAAAATTTCAAAATTTATATAAGCAGTGAAATTCTGAGAGAGAAAATGTCATGTTGATGTGACCAACTTTAGCACTTTACCTAAACAATGAAGTAATTCTTGTCATCCTTTGGAACGATGGATTATTAGGAAAGAAACTCAACTGCATATAAAATGTGACAAATTCAATAAGACAATGGAGCCAGATGGGCTTTCAGCTTAATTTTGACAAAGTTGTACCTGATGTGTATAGTTTTTTTTTTTTTTTCTTACAGTTTTTAACGATACTTCAGAATCTGGAAAGTTGCCAGAGTCAATAAGAAAGGCCATAGTGAAGCTGCCTAAGAAGCTAAGCCAAATTGAGTTTTAAATCATGCATATTGCTTGAGTTATTTTATTTCAGTTTAACTACCACAGATAATATTCTAACATGAAATTAATACTTGAAATAGTGGGTACTAGGAAAAGCAGTTTTCCTTAAAAAACAGCATTCCTTATTATATGTGCTGTTTTGGTTACACTTGAATTTTGGTGACAATCAGGAAGATTTTGACTGAGTGAATTGTTAAAGGTTAGACTACGGCTTTGAGAGACAAGTATATTAGTATCATAAACTTTAAAACTGTGTACTGTAGTCCATGAGGTTGCAAAGAGTCAGAACAACTTAGCAACTGAACAACAACAAAACTTTAAAATATTGTCACATTATTAAAAAAGGAAACAAAAAAGAACAAATATCCATAATTATATTTTTCTAATTCCCAAATTGTTTTCATTTACTCAAGTCTATTTCACAATTACGCACTGATGGAATCACAGTCAAGAGATAATTTGTATTGAGTAGCACTGTATAATAAATGCATTTCCATATTGCTATATTATGTTAAAGAACCATTTTAACAGCATTATGTCCTGTAAAGTTGGTGATCTGCAACTATGGACTTGACTATTGTCTTATTGAACTTGTAAGTTTCTATTTTCCAATTTATTATTAACATAATAACTGCCCTGAATATCATGATGTATGTTGGTATCATCCTGTCTTTTGTAACTTTTTTAAAATGATACATTCCAACAATTTGGAAATCTTGGCAAAATGATAAAAGCATTATCAAAAATGTTGAGATAGAGTTTCTACTTTCTAATTTAAAACTGCTACTTACAGGACATGAGTATATAACGGGGTTGGGTATGATTATTTTTAAGTTTCAATAATTTAATAGAAGATAATGATACAGCATTTTAATTTTTATACCTTTGAAAAAGATGTTGTTCAGTTGCTAAGTTGTGTCTGACTCTTAGTGACCCCATGGACTGCAGCAAGCTAGGCTTCCCTGTCCATCACCATCACCTGCAGTTTGCTCAAACTCATGGCTATTGAGCTGATGTCATCCAGCCATCTCATCCTCTGTTGCCCCCTTCTTCTCCTGCCCTCAATCTTTCCCAGCATCAGGGTCTTTTCCAATGAGTTGGCTCTTGGCATCAGGTGGCCCGAGTATTGAAGTTTCAGCTTCAACATCAGTGCTTCCAATGAATATTCAGGATTGATTTCCTTTAGGATGGACTGGTTGGATCTCCTTGCAGTCCTTTGCAGTCCTTTGGAGTCCTTGCAGTCTCCTTGCAGTCCAAGAGTCTTCTCCTGCACCACAGTTCAAAAGCATCAGTCCTTCAGTGCTCACCCTTCTTTATGGTTCAACGCTCACATCCATACATGACTACTGGAAAAATCATAGCTTTGGCTATATGCATCTTTGTTGGAAAAGTTATGTGTCTGCTTTTAATATGCTGTCTAGATTTGTCATAGCTTTTCTTCCAATGAGCAAGCATCTTTTCATTTCATGACTGCAGTCACTGTCCGCAGTGATTTTGGAGTCCAAGAAAATAAAATGAGATTACTTGTTTTCAAAAGCTTGCCTACAATGTATTAGCTCTTCTGTGAGATGACCACAGCCATAGCCTTCTTCAGTTTATCTGTTGGTGATATTATTAATTTGTATGAACTCAGCTTGTAGGATAAGTACTGAGAAAAAAAACAAAAGATAATTTTTTTTCTTTAATATTTTTTCCCTTTAAAATTCCTCCCATACCCCTCTCAGTTCTTTGATGAACTGGTGGAAATATCTCCATTCCCATTCCAGCTTGCCCTGTCCTCTGATCAATAAGACTCCCTTTCAGTCATCCCCACCAACTCTCTCTAAAAAAGAAAAAAAAAACAGATGTTGTCAATACAAAATGATGGCAAAATAGTTTTCTGCAAATTTGGATGCAAAAGAGAAATGCAGTGTGTGTGGAATATAAATGGAGCTTGCGAAGCACCTGGTGCTTTGCTCCCCGGAAAGGGTGATGCACGCAGGGAACTGAGACCTCCCCTCAAGCAGGGCCATTCAAGCCATCTGCTCTCTGCAGGTGCACCTGGAAACTCTTAAATCTATTGTTTAGTGTAGCCACCTTCATTTGTTATCTTAGCTAGATCTTCTGTATAACTTGCTGCAGCTTCTGCATCAGCGCTTGCTTTTTCATCTTGCACTTTGATGTTATGGAGAGGGCTTTCTTCCACTCCATAACCTTCCCTTTCAACCTCTGCTAGCTTCAAGCTCTCCTTCTGCAGCTTTCTCACCTCTCTCAGACTTCATAGGATTGAGGAGAGTTAGGACCTCATTCTGGATTAGGCTTTGGCTGAAGGGAATGTGGGGCTGGTTTGATCTTCTATCCAGATCACTCAAAATTTCTCCATATCAGCAATAAGGCTGTTTTGCTTTCTTATTATTTGTGTTCAGTGGAGAGGCTCTTTGAATTTCTTTCAAGAACTTTCCCTTTGCATTCACAACTTGGATAACTGGCACAAGAGGCCTAGATTTTGGCCTCTCTTGCTTTTTGAGACATGCCTTCCCCATTCAACTTACTCATTTCTAGCATTTGATTAAAAGTGAGAGGTGAGTGACTCTTCCTTTTACTTGAACACTTAGAGGCCATTTCAGGGTTGTCAACTGCCCTAATTTCAATATTGTTGTTTTTCAGGAAACAGAGAGGACTTAGGAGAGGGAGAGAGATGGGGGAATGGCTAGTTGGTAGAAGTTAGAACACATACAGTATTTATCAGTTATGTTCAATGTCTTATATGGGCATGGCTAGTGGTGCCCCAAAACAATTGCAATGGTAACATCAAAGATCGCTGATCACATATCACCATAACAAGTATAATACTAGTGAAAAAGTGAAAATTGTACACAGAGAAAAGAAGCAAATAGATGCTGTTGGAAAAAATGATACCAATAGACTTGCTTGATACAGGGTTGCCATGAGCCTTCAATTCGTAAAAAACACAGCATCTTTGAAGTGCAACAAAGTTGAGCATGATAAAATGAAGTATTTCTATAACAGAAGAGGATTAGGTGACCACTAATGTCAGATATGCAGAAGATACAACTCTTACGGCAGAAAGCAAAGAACTAAAAAGCCTCTTGATGAAAGTGAAAGAGGAGAGTGAAAAAGTTGGCTTAAAACTCAGCATTCAGAAAACCAAGATCATGGCATCTGGTCCCATCACTTCATGGCAAATAGATGGGGAAACAATGGAAACAATGAGAGACTTTATTTTCTTGGGCTCCAAAACCACTGCAGATGGTGACTGCAGTCATGAAATTAAAAGATGCTTGCTCCTTGGAAGAAAAGCTATGACCAACCTAGATAGCATATTAATAAGCAGAGATATTACTTTGCCAACAAAGGTCCATCTAGTCAAAGCTAAGGCTTTTCTAGTGGTCATGTACAGATGTGAGAGCTAGACTATAAAGAAAGCTGAGTGCTGAAGAATTAATGCTTTTGAACTGTGGTCTTGGAGAAGACTCTTAAGAGTCTCTTGGACTGCCGGGAGATCCAACCAGTCAATCCTAAAGGAGATCAGTCCTGAATATTTATTGGAAGGACTGATGCTGAAACTGAAACTCCAATACTCTGGCCACCTGATGCAAAGCACTGACATATTTGAAAAGACCCTGACGATGGGAAAGGTTGAAGGCAGGAGGAGAAGGGGATAACAGAGGATGAAATGGTTGGATGGCATCACCGACTCAATGGATGTGAGTTTGACTAAGCTCCAGGAGTTGGTGATGGACAGGGAAGCCTGGCATGCTGCAGTTCATGGGGTTGCAAAGAATCAGACATGACTGAGTGACTGAATTGAACTGAACTGAATGTCTTTTTTAAGCATGAAATTCAATGCTTCTATCATGTATTTATTAAATTATGAAACAGTGTAAATGCTTTATAAACAAAAATTGACAGGTAAGGTATTTTTTTAACAGTAATTAATGTATGTTTTGAAGAATGCTTGGAAGATCATGTTTCCTAAGCTTCTGGTGGGCTAAATAAAAAATAGATTTACCTACATTCAGAGATGATGTTATAAATGACTGGAATATTATATATTAATACATCACTTATTTTCTTTACACTTCTAACCCGCTCATCTTCAGCATTTGTAGGCTTTAACACTAAGCATACTAAGTGTGAATCCAATCCATATACTCCTTTAAAGAAGATCCTGCATACAGTATTCACATATTATAACATATTAATAGTTACAAATTTTATCTGTGGGGGGAACATAATACAATCATCTCTCACCCTATACTTTAACTACGGGATTTACTTATTAAAAATCTCTAGGGCTCTACTCCAAAACTGCAATATTTGTAGATTCGAAAGTTATTCTCTAATTTGTCAGGAATTCGTTTCTTTAAAAAAAAAATTTTTTTTATTTATTATTTATTTTTGGCTGTGCTGGGTCTTCATTGCTGCCTGTGAGCTTTTTCTGTTGTTGTGTGTAGGCTTCTCATTGTGGTGTCTTCTCTAAGGCTCTAAGGCCCACCAGTTTCAGTAGTTGGGGCTCAGAAGTTGTAGCTTACAGGCTTATCTGCCCTGAGGCATGGGGGATCCTCCTGGACCAGGGATTGAATCCATGCCTCTTCACTGACAGGCAGATTCTTAACCATTGGACCACCAGGGAAACCCATGAGAATTTCTTAACATTGATAATCCAGAACATCAGTTCCAAGGCACGGTTCTTCTCCTCAGTAGACAAAAGGTGTACACACATGGAGAAGGCTTATACTGTTTTGTTTCTTTATCACATACTTTCAAGATGTGGCTCAGTAATAGCCATCTGCAGACCAAGAGTCACTGAAGACGCTTAGAGGAATCTTCTCTGGGGGGGAACAGTGCCCATTCATCAGATGTGTACAGAGAAGGGCACTGGGGCCATGTGCTCATAAAGAAACCAATCAAAGAGTTCATGTTCAGAATGAATCTAGAGCCCGTGGCTATAATGAAACATCCTGGTACTTCATTTCTCATTCAAAAATCAAGTGAATATCCAATTCTTTCTGGGGCACTGCATATTTTTTATCAAATTGAGTAAAAACTATTTCCCAATGTTAAGGAAATGTGAACTTTCAAAATCCTCCCAGGTTGTGTACATCTTTTCCCTACTTGAGTTGTCTTTGTGATAGACTCTGTACAGGATGAAGATACGTTGAAGGTTTTGAGCCTTTAGTTCAGACTGTGTAAAGAAACCTTAATCTTCCCTTTAAGTGACTTGGGTATACTACCAAATTCCATTTAAAGATATATTCTTTTAATAATACCCAAAACCTCTCTTAAAATACCATGCTTCAGCACTTCTGCAGCAGATATATTTTGAAAAGAGATGAACCAAAGATCATTTCTAAGTTAATTCCTCACCAGTGCCTCTACCCAGCTAGGAAAGCATCTCAACCCCTCCCCATCTGACCACATCAACTGTTAGATCACCTAGAGGACTTCTCTGGTAGTCCAGTGGTTGAGAATCTGCCTGCCAATGCAGTGGGCAGGGGTTTGATTCCTGGTCTGGGAACTAAGATCCCATATACCACAGGGCAAGTGAGTGCATGCATCACAGCTACTGAAGCCAGTGAGTCCTAGAGCCCATGCTCTGCATCAAGAGAAGCTGGTGCAGTGAGATGCCCGGGCAATAGAACTAGAGAGTAGCCTCTGCTCACCGCAACTAGAGAAAGCCCATGTGCAGCAACAAAGAGCCAGCACAGACAAAAATAAATAAATAAATACAAAAAATTTTTTAAAAAAGAACATGTACCATTTATATGTATGTTTTGGATACATAGTACTTTGCACACACTCAGTGTAATACACGGAAGTTACAAAACATTCTACCGTACTCAGGCCCCAGATAAAGCTGTTAGTTGTACAACGTAAAGCTTCATGTCACCACCAGACAGTGTTGGAGCACCTACCACTGTGTGTTTTACAAGCTGCTCTGATTTCTGGAGCTCAAGAAAAAAAGTGCACTCACAGTTAATACATCTAGGAATGTGATTCAGTTAGTAAAAAATAAATAAAGTCTCTGGTCATTCAGAGCAGCAGTGACAGGTTCTGACCCGGGGCATGGGGCAGCAGAGGAAGGCAGGATTTTAACAACTGTGGCTGCACCACCCAAACGGACAGCTGGGACACAGACCTGTGAGTGAACCTGCTGGCGAGTCTCTCTACTCTAAAGAGAGTGGCAAAGAGAAGAGGCATGACCTGGTAACGTTATTATTGCAAGTAACTAATTAATAGAATTTAGCTTACCTGCTCCTCATTTTTGGCTTCCAAAAACAATTATGGTTTGTTTTTCTGAATTATTAAGAAAAACTCATACAATTTGGAACTTGAGCGGGAATTTAGAGACTTTTTTACCAATCTGTTATGCGCTGAAATCCATCCCTCCAAATTTTATATATTGAAGTCCTACTCCCCACCCCATACCCTCCCCACTCCCCACCCAAGACTTCAGAATGTGACCTTACTGCAAAATAGGGTCATTACAGGTATAATTGAGTTTCCCTGGTAACTTGACAGTAAAGAATCAGCTTGCAATTCAGGAGACCAGGATTCGATCTCTGGGTCAGGAAGATCCCCTGGAGAAGGGAATGGCTACCCACACCAGTATTCTTTCCTGGAGAATCCCATGGATAGAGGAGCCTGGGGGGCTACAGTCCATGGGGTCTCAAAGAGTCGGATACGAATGAGCACAGACTATTGGATCATTGTCCTTACAAACAATCCCCTCCATTTGTGACTCAAGCCCTGTCCAAACATGCATGTAACAATATTCACTAGGAGAGTATAGCAACAGAAGTGGTCTGCACTGAAAATTGGAGGATTATTTGGAGACAACTTATGTCACTGTTCGTGCCTTTTTATCTCCTTTTCAAAAACACATGCTTCTTTTAGACCATTATTTAGTATTCATATTTTTCTAGTGCTTTGTCAAGGTACTCTTTTTCTGGTTGAGCAATAAAAAAAACTGTGTTCATCATGCACTTAGCTATGTAGCAAAGTTTAAATTTGAATCTCAAGAAATTATAATCATTTGCACTTGTTATCTAGTTGAAGGAACCAGACTGCACTCCACTCCTGCAGAGATAAGAATAGCTATTCCCTCTGCTTATAGGACACAAACCTTAAGAACTGGGACTGAAGGCAGGAGCAGTAATTGAAAGAACAGTGGCAGGCTGGCAAAAATGGAAACACACTTTGATCCCTGACCCACTCAGCAATACTTCACGTTAGTGCATTTAGGTGTTTACAGAAAACCCAGAAGCTACTCATTTTAAAAGGCTCTTGGTGAAAATCAGACTCACCAGAGTGATAACACTGATGAGCACCAATGTCCTCTCAGTTGAGACTTTACTGATAAAGATTAACCTTCTCTCAAGAGAAATACCAAGAAAAAGTTCATGGAAAAAGACAAGGGGATCACTGGTGTCCAGGAAAGTCTCAATGAGCCTTGCTGTTGTTGTTTAGTTGCTAAGGCGTGTCTAACTCTTTGCGACCCCATGAACTGTAGCTCCACGGGCTCCTCTGTCCATGGGATTCCCAGGCAAGAATACTGGAGTGAGTTGCCATTTCCTCCTCCAGGGGATCGGAAGCCTTATCATTACTTAATGAGGAATTACCTGGAGGAAAAGATATCATTTCTATAATTGATTCAACATGGCTGTTTGGCCCGTGTCTTTTCTTTATAATAAAATTGATCACCAATCTGATAACTATTCACCCTCTGTGAATAGTAAGCCCTGATGGATCCCAAGAAGGGAGGGGCTGGTGCATTGGTAAAAGGAATAGGGGAGTCATCAGAAGAAAGGGATGGACATGCCTCACTGAGCAAATTACATTTTCTAGCCAGTGCTGGGGCCTATCAAATATCTCCGTGTGAAAGAACATGCTCTTCATGTGAGCTGACCATCCTGGCAAAAAGCAGGATGCTCCCTCCAGGATTTATTTATGACTAAACCAATCACACCTTAAAGGGATAGTTTTTCAAACAGTTTTGCTCATGCAGGAGGGTTTCTGCAGCAGTGACCATCCTGAAATCAGAAGCGAGGTGGCTTAAGGTCCTTCAAATCCACATCACGGATAATGTTTTTTTCCTTTGTCCTATTTCCCCAGGCTGTGCAGTTTATATGGCTCAGGATTTCTAGTTACTGAGGATCCAGTCTGATGGGGATGAGGTCGTTACTGAGCCACAGGAATTATTCTTGCTTCAGGTAACAAAGGTCATCATTTCTGATCTTTTACTATGGGCCTCTGGGGAATGAATACAATTACACACTACTGTTTCCTTTGTTGTTGTCTTAAGATTTTTACTGAGTCAAGGGAGGTAACTTGGGAGACAGAAACTGTATGTATTCCAGAAAAGTGCTTGCATCCATAAAACAAAACTCACATTTCTACCTATACCTGTTTAATCCAGCCCTAGAGTGTTTCCTCTATGGTTTAGCTGGTAAAAAATCTACCTGCAATGCAGGAGACACAGGAGACGTGGGTTTGAAACCCTGGGTTGGGAAGATCCCCTGGAGCAGGAAATGGCAACCCAGTAGTCTTGCCTGGAGAATTCCATGGACAGAGAAGCCTGGTGGGCTACAGTCCAAGGGGTTGCAAAGAGTCAGACACGACCAAAGCAGCTTGGCACAGAGGGATAGAAAAGCAAGAAAGCAAAAGAGCTGTGGCTGCTCCCTGATTCTTAGTGAATTGCAGCAAAGCTGCCACAAGCAGGAGAGACAGATGAATCCTGGGCAGGCCCAGAGCAGTCCCACTTCACGGGGAGTCGTGAGCAGCTGGGAGACCAGAGGGGAGGCTGGGGCAGCCCCGCACAGCTTCTCAAGAGTGAAAGTTCTGGGCTGACTAGGAATTCCTCAGTCAGAGCCAAGCTCTAGAAATAGCAGCCGCAGCTGCAGATCAAAGGAGTTTTACATGTGCGCAGCACAGAAGGCGGTGCTGGTTAGATGCTGGGGTTTCTGCTGTCTTGTCATCATCTTCTGTCAAGGAGCGTATACAAAGGAAAGGAAAAGATGTGTGGTTTTGGTTTTATTTTGTTCAGTTTTGTTTTGTGGGAAAGTGAAATGGGATGATGGTTGCTGTTAGTACCTGTCTGGGAATTACAAGGAGTTGTTTGGTTCTTAAGGTTTAAAAAAAAAAAAAAAGAAAGAAAGAAAATTAGGTAACTTAAATAGCTCTATATTGGGGGAGTTTTCTGGAGCCCCACAGAAAATGATATTAGCCAGACACTTACCCGTACCTATACGCTTGCCTGCTTACCTCCCACACCCCATCCCCAGCCCCCACCCTAGTCCCCAGTGCCCAGCCTTCAGCCCCCCTCATACCCTATAAAGCCAACAGCAGCAGGAAGACTCAAACACAGGGATTGAAGAGATGGAGAAAGGCGTGTGTGTGTGTGTGTGTGTGTGTGTGTGTGTGTGTGCTCAGTCATGTGCAGCTCTGCAGTTCCCATGGACTGTAGCCCACTAGTCTCCTCTGTTCATGGGATTTTCTAGGCAAGAATACTGGGACAGGTTGGCATTTCCTACTCCAGGAGATCTTCCCAACCCAGGGATTGAACCCAGGTCTCCCACGTTGCAGGAAGATTCTTTACCACCTGAGCCACAAGGGAAGCCCAAGAATAGTGGAGTGGGTAGCCTATCCCTTCTCCAGTGGATCTTCCTGACCTACCCCCAGGGTAAACAACCATAATAGATTTGAATCTAACTGGATGAAAGGAACTGGACTTCTCAAGTAGAAGCACAGGAAGGAAGTGACTGGAGACACACCTGAATACACCTGGGACTTGGCCTTCATATCTGCCCATGTCAAGATACGTCCATGACGGGAATGGGCTCCCTAAGTCGTCACACTTTTGTGCAGTGTACAACCACAGCATCCTTCCATGGTGGGCCTGAAAATGGTCCTCATGAATCTTTCAGCTATGATTCACAATAGACATTTTATGAAAGAAATGCCTTAAGATGAATGTAGAACCAGGGAAAGGCATGAGAAATTCTTTCTTTCATGCTGCTGCTGTGGTATTATCATCTATAAGGTTATTTTCTTTCTTCTCCACTAGAGAATGATACACTCTTGTTCCCACTTTATTTTATCTCCCTAGACGCAGGGCCTGGAGCTGTGCCAGCTCATAAATCCACGGAAGGAAAGAATTTCATGAATCATGATAGAAAAAATCAGGTTAAAATAGTTACTTTGAATGAATACCAGGTGCTATTCCTGACAAAAGTGTATTTCTGTATCTCCCACCCCACCTCTGTCCTAACCAGTAAAACAGTAAAGCCTTGGTCAGTCTTTCAAGAGAACCTTAAGAAGGTAGGAATCACAGAGTTGTCTCTGTAAGAGGAAATACCCTCTTCTTAAGTGACCACTTTAGAGGATCCTTAAGTGGTTTCCAGTAATAGAAGACAATGTTCACAGTTAAAGACAAGTCTCCAAAATTGATGAGTTGTTTCCGGGTATATTTGTTTGCCTGGAAGCAGTTTCACCATAGTGGTTTGCATTTCTAATTGTTTAATGGGGTCTGTGTCCTTTAGGTCCAAATGAAAAACTAGAAAATATCCATGTCGTGTTGTTGGGCTTAGTGAATGCATAATTAGGATGTAAATCAGCATTTTAGAGCTGATGACAGGTTTTTCTAGACAGGCATGATTAGAAGGCATGAGGAATTTGGAATGCTTCCTTTTTGGCAATATGATTATTTTTCTTTGGTTTGCCCTGCTCCCTGACTACATCCAAACGTACAACTTCATATAGTCAATAAATAAATATTATTTATCTTACCTGCTTTCTGAAAAGTTCCATTATAAGCCTTAGGTACTGTGTTGGTTTTACTTGAGAGACAGTGTCTCTGATTATCACTGTGCTTTAAGTATTTCTAAGGGCACTCTTGTCTATTTTTGATTGTGGCTTTTGTGTTTGCTTTAGAAGATAACCCCCTAGTAAAATTGTACTCCTCCATAAGAGAGTTTTATCTTAGAGTGGTATCAAGATTCCTGAGTGGTAATGTCTAGTAGACTACATTTGGGTCTGATGCTCAGAGGAAAGTTTGGAAATAAAATATGGGTAGAGACCTATGATATTTTGCTTTTTTTTTCAACAAATATATATTTAGTATTCACCATGCATATTAAGTTTTGAACAAAAATAGTCCTGGTCTTTGCCCTCATTGAGTTTACAGTGTGACAGGGAAGATGGCCATGGCACAAATAATATCATGTTTGAGGAGTGTTACAACAGGGTAAGAGGAAGATTCCCATTAGCAAGTTATAAGGGAACCTAATTTAGTGCTCTGAAGAGAAAGTATCACAGGAGATCTGGCGTATTTGGGGTAGTAACAATTTAGCAAAGACCTCAATAAGCTTCCAGGGTGACAATGACACTGTTCCCTGCCCAATGTGTGTGCGTGTTAAGTCACTTCAGTCGTGTCCAACTCTGTGTGACCCTATGGACTCTAGCCCGCCAGGCTCCTCTGTCCATTCTGGATTCTCCAGGCAAGAAGACTGGAGTGGGTTTCCATGCCTTCCTCCAGGGGATCTTCCCTACCCAGGGATCAAATCCGTGTCTCTTATGTCTCCTGCTTTAGCAGGTGGGTCCTTTACCACTGGCGCCTCCTGGAAAGCCCCAGAAACTCTTGAGTGGGTTGTAGTTGTGTTATATCTACATTTCCAGGTTCTCTGATGCTATTTCAATGGGAGAATCACTGTTCCTGAGGCAGTTTACGAGGCAGAAGAGAAAGATCTCTGAGGAGAGGTCTGAGACTAAAATGGAACTCAAGCAAATCATTTGGTAAACTTTAGGTTAACCTAAACCAATACTGGGGGCTTCCTGGGTAGCTCAGCTGGTAAAGAATCCTACAATGCAGGAGATGCTAGTTCGATTCTTGGGTCGGGAAGTTCCCCTGGAGAAGGGATAGGCTACCCATTCCAGTATTCTTGGGCTTCCCTGGTGGCTCAGACAGTAAAGAAATTGCCCGCAATGCAGGAGACCTGGGTTCAATCCTTGGGTTGGGAAGATCCTCGGGAGGAGGGCATGGCAACCCATCCAGTATTCTTGCCTAGAGAATCCCCACAGAGGAGCCTCACGGGCTACAGTCCATGGAGTCACAAAGAGTCAGACACAACTAAGCACAGCACAGCAAACCAATATTGACTGAGTAAAACAACAATAATACCAAATTTGGGGATAAAAATAAGATAGAATTGAAATACTGAACAACACAAAAAATGAGGTAGGATCACAATGATTGTAATTAAAATGTTCCTTTCTTTCAAAAGGGCAGAAATTGGATACAATTTTTCTGACTGATATATTATGACAAGAACAATTTTTGAACTAAGTGATCTAGATGTCAGGAGTATTAATGATGTCTATGTGTTTTGTTTAAAAATATTATAAATTACCCTTTACTAATGCTTTCTGATAAGTTATTTTATTTAACCTTTATAACAACACTATTAAATGATCAAATACATTAGATCAAATACATTCTCCTTTAAAATTGATGAGGAAACTAAGGGATGTTATAACTTGATAAAAATCATATGTTTTAGTGGGATAGGAGTCACAGAGATGGAATTCAAATGTTTTGATTCCATGCCTTCATTCTGAATTTTCATATTATTAACCCACTGCCATTTATCATTAATATAAATTTGACGCAAGCATGGTTTTTGTAGAAAAACATATTTTTAAAAAATACTCAAAAACAATTTTTTGTATCTTCTTTTAGATAATACAACAGAAGGGAAGTTAAAGAAAAAATCTTATCTTGAAATGTAACAAAACTATATTCTCCTCTGTACATACGCTTAAATGATTTATGACCTTGTTCTTTTCAGAGAATTAGACTCAGAAGGAAAGGATAGAATGACAGCATTTTTTTTTCCTGATGTGAAGTCTAAAAAGACTTGGAAAAACTTTCTCATAACAATCATCTTTTATCGATAAGATTGGTTTCTGTCAGTCATATAGAGTGGAGAATATAAATGACAGAGTTGATCCACTCTGTCCACAAGGGCATCCACTTTGGAGTTTTCCTTGCAGTGTCTTTCATGGATCTGTAGGATGGTTGGTGATAATTATGTTTTAATGTAAGCGTTGGTCCTTTGCCTGAAAACCCCAGCAAAGAAGAAAGAGGTGATCCCCTTTCAGTAACTCAGTCATGTCTGATTTTTTGACCCCATGGACTGCAGCATGCCAGGCCTCCCTGTCCTCCACCATCTCCCAGAGTTTGCTCAAATTCATGTCCATTGAGTCGGTGATGTCATCTAGCCATCTCATACTCTGCAGCCCCCTTCTCCTCCTGCCCTCAGTCTTTCCCAGCATTAGGGATTTTTTCAGTGAGTCAATTCTTCACATCAGGTGGTCAAAGTATTGGAGCCTCAGCTCCACATCAGTCCTTCCAATGACTATTCACAGCCATTAGAGACAATATATGCCAGTGTTTCAGGCTGGCCATTACCAGAGCCCTTGGCCTTATACAGTGCGGCAGAATCTCCTATAACCTTTGTCTATAATTAGATTTACATTGTAAAGCTAAAAGATCTTTTGATTTTAAAATTTACAAAGGGTCAAAACCTGGTGAGTCATATGTGGAATTTTTTTCCTATAATAATTGAAGGAATTTTCCAATGGAAACAAATGCCAGGATGAATTTCTTGGCCTTCTGGAACACCTTTTATGTAAAAGTCTTCATGTGCTTTGCAGACACGAGCTCATCCACTTCCTGACAGTCCTGGAAGACAGGTAAGTTCTATCAGATGTGGAATCTGAGGTTTGAGGAGATTAACACGCAGTGAATGCTGGCCCATCTTGGATTTGAATCAGAAGCCCAGCATCTTTCTTTGGAACCCAGAGTTTTATTTCTACAGGACTTTATAATTGCTTGTTTTAGATTACTCAGTATAGTTTGAAGTGACTCCAAGATGGAAACATTCATTATATCCTTTGGGAGGTAATTTTGATCTTGTGGAAGGCTTTTTCTGTCTAACTGGTTATATATATTTTGATTCAGTAAATTTCATTCTATCCAAGAGAGTTATTTTCCCCCTATGGGGAGGGACTTGTTTTTCCCTTTTAGTCTCTCTCTTTTAGCTTAATAGGGGCTTGCCTGGTGGCTCAGACAGTAAAGAATATGCCTGCCGTGTGGGAGACGCCGATTTGACCCCTGGATCGGTGAGATCCCCTGGAGAAGGGAATGGCTACCCACTTCAGTTTTCTTGCTTGGAGAAGTCCATGGACAGGGGGGCCCAGAGGGCTATAGTCCATGGGGTTGCACATAGTCGGACATGAGTGAGAGACTAGGACTTCAGCTTAGTAAGTTTTTGCTGCTGCTGCTGCTGCTAAGTCGCTTCAGTCGTGTCTGACTCTGACCCACCAGGCTCCCCTGTCCCTGGGATTCTCCAGGCAAGGACACTGGGGTGGGTCGCCATTTCCTTCTCCAATGCGTGAAAGTGAAGTCGTTCAGTCGTGTCTGACTTTTTGCAACCCCATGGACTGTAGCCTACCAGGCTCCTCCGTCCATAGGATTTCCCAGGCAAGAGTACTGGACTGGGGTGCCATTGCCTTTTCCATAAGTTTTTGAACTATGTTTAATTGTTTTAATAAATATTGTGGAATACTTACTATGTGCTCATTCCTACGGTGCGTGTGGGTATAGAAAGATGAGTAAGACATAGTCTTTTCTGCATGGAAAATAGGCATGAAGTTAAATCTGTAGATGGGTTAAGAATTAAGGAACTGGCAGGGAAGTAGCTATGGAAGGGCTTTTACCAGGAGAGAGGGACAGGTAGAGTGAATTTCTCTGTGCCTTTGCACAGGGAAAGGGAAAACTATCTCAGTGCTCTGAACCGTCAAATGTTGTTTAAAGTAACAACAATAACAAATGGCTTCAAGGCTGTAACACAATGGAGTGCAGACAGGAGCCCAAGACTTGAGTTCTAGCCTTTTATTGCTGGTTAAAGAAATGAAAAACTAACTTCCCTGCTGATGCAGTGGTTAAGAATCCACTTGCCAATGCAGGGGATATCGGTTTGATCCCTGGTTGGGGAAGACCCCATATGCCACAGAGCAACTAAGCTTGTGCGCCACAATTAATGAAGCCTGTTTGCCCTAGAGTCCATGCTCCTCAACAAGAGAAGCCACTGCAATGAGAAATCCACACACGGCAACTAGAGAAAGCCTGCTCACAGCAATGAAGACCCAGCACAGCCAAATAAATAAATGAATGAATGAATGAAAAGGGTTGAAGCCTTGCCTGCTTTCCTCCTCCCAAAAATATAAAGAAAAGAAAAAAACGGAGAAACCTTAGGAAGACGATGTAGGTGAGTATCTCTGTGGCTCAGTCGGTTGCTGGCGCACTGTTTATCTAAGTCCACAGGATGTGTGTACAGCAGAGTTAGTGGAGCCAAGCACTTGTTTATTCATTAAACATTTATTGTGGACCAACCCTGTCTCATGAAGCTGATATTCTCCTAAGGGTATAGGAAATAAATAATAAAGAGGCAAGATAAATTCAGATAGTGATAATTGCTGCTATGGACTGATTATTTGCTCCCTTCAGAATTCACATGCACAATATAACGCTGTATATTTTGCTGTATATAATGTAATTTAATAGCATCTCTGACTCAGTGGACATGAATTTGAGCAAACTTTGGGAGATATCGAAGGACAGGGAAGCCTGGAGTGCTGCAGTCCATGGGGTCTCAAAGAGTTGGACACGACTTAGTGACTAAATGACAATGTAATGCCAGGTGTGATGGTATTAGGAGGTGGGGCCTTTGGGAGGTGTTTGGTAATGTGGCTGGAGCCCTCATGAATAGGATCAGTGCCCTCACGTGCTGCTGTACTTGTCGCTTCAGTCCAACTCTTTTCGACCCCATGAACTGTAGTCCACCAGGCTCCTCTGTCCATGGGATTTCCTAGGCAAGAATATTGGAGTGGGTTCCTGGGCCCTCCATCCAGGGGATTTTCCCACCTCAGGGATAGACCCCATGTCTCTTATGTCTCCTGCTAAGGGAACCCTAGAGAGCCCCCCTGCCCTCTCCTGCCATGTGAGATTACAGTGACCAAATAGCTGTCAATGAGCAAGCAGGTGTCATCAGACATGGAATCTGCTGGCACAGTGATCCTGGACTTCTCAGCCTCCAGCACTATAAGAATTAAATGTTTGTTGTTTATAAGCTATGTAAAGTCTGGTGTTTTGTTATAGAAGCCTGGACTGAGATAATTGATATAAAGAAAAAAAATATGATGATATGATAATGGTTTGAGGTGGAGGCTGTTTTAGATAGGATGGGAGGTGGTTTTTTGTTTGTTTGTTTGTTGTTTGTTTGTTTTCAGTCTGAGACCTAAATAATAAGCAGCTAGCTATACAAGGTCAGAAGGAGGCAGTATTCCAGAAGAGACAACGTGGGAGCAGACTTAGTATGTTTAAGGCACAGGAAAACGTTGCTCTACAGCCAGGGTGGAGTGACAGAGGGAATAGTACACGCTTATAGTGGGGCAACTCTCCAGTGGGCGTCAGTGCGGGGCTGGAACATTCGCAAACCCACACACACACACTCCAGGAAGATCCCTTAGAGAATGTCATGGCAACCCATTCCAGTATTCTTGCCTGGAGAATCCCATGGACAGAGGAGCCTGGTGGGCTACAGTCCATGGGGTTGCAAAGGGTCAGACACAACTGAGCAACTAACATTTTCACTTTCACACACACACGTGTGTGTGTGCTATCTTACACGTGTATGTACCTGGTGCTGGGTGCCCAAGTATGATTATAGAGGAGGAAGCTTGCCTTTGTTGCTTTAGGACTTGGTCAGCAGACCACAAAGCACAGTAAAGTGTTACTGTGAGAGCTTATTTAGAGAAGGAATGCTGCTCTGAGGAAAAGATATTTGATTTGAGATCTGTAGGATAAATAGGGTGTAGGTACAGAGCCCCCAAAGATATATCCGAGTGTATCGAATATATCAGGAAAGTTAACAGGCATTCATTTCATGTTGGAGACCTATCTATAGTTTCATTAGATTCTTCCCATGGTTTATGAAAATAATATTAAAATTTCCATTTACGGGTGAGCAAATTGGAAGTTTGGGGAAAAAACTCATATACTGTCCACCCAGTGTGAGTCTTGATACTGTGTTTCTTAAATTCCAGATTGTTATACCCACTGCTTAGTTACACCCACAGATGGAAACTTGCTAGAATGATTTTTCTCTGGGCACAAAGGTGCTCAGATCCTCTAGAAAAGGGTGAAGGAACTAGAAGCTTCCTGATTTGTCCAAGAGGGTAAATTGGAAATAAGCTTGTAGTGCTTCTGGCAGAAGACTCTGCAAATCCCAAGGTAATCAACATACCCAGATGATTCCTTTCCATGAATCAGAAATAAAGAATGCAACTGAATATTTAGGGGTGTGTGTGTGGGGGTGGGGGTCTTTCATAGCTCTGCACCCCTGCCCTGC
Organism: Okapia johnstoni; assembly: GCA_024291935.2. NCBI lineage: Eukaryota > Metazoa > Chordata > Mammalia > Artiodactyla > Giraffidae > Okapia > Okapia johnstoni. The sequence continues at coordinate 99,468,788 of CM044309.1, forward strand.
ATCTGGGATCATGTTTTATGGGGCAGTTTCTGCCCTAAATTGCCATCGGCAGACAAGGCAGAGTGGGTAACAGAGTTCAACTGTCAATGCCATAGTTCTTGAATTTTCCAAAGTTTTACCTCCCAATGAATCAATGCCATTGTTCCTTTTTCTTGAGGAAGGAGAAAATGAGCTGCTTTTTCCACGCCCTTCCTGCTCTTTTTTCTTTTCTTTTTTTTTTTTTCTGCCCTAGCTTGAATTCAAGCATGTAGATATGGTTTTGTCGATAAAACATTTAGACAGAGAAAGAAGGATGCTGAATTTCTTTCTTGGCTCTTTCCCTGACCACTGATATAGGAGGAGGGGAGATCTTTTTACTAATTAGAATATTGAGGTAAGAAGAGATTTAGTGATGGAAGCAGAGTGACAACATTGTCAGTGACTTGTTCATGGACTTGAGTATATCATTTCCTCTTTGTGAGCCTTGATTTTTTTATATATGGTGATTAGAAAATTAAAAAAAAACTGAGCACCATCCTCACAGAGGTGGGATGGAGAATGACTTTGAGCAATGGCAACAGTAACTGTAATTAATGTTTCCATTAACACTGCTAGCATTATTCTGCCAGTCTTCTTTTAAATTTGCCTTTAACAGAGAAACAGCTCTTAGTGGAAAGATAAATCTTCAGAGGCAGATAGCACTGGGTTGGCATCTCAGCTCTGTACCTTCTTCCTTAACCAATGGATGAGATAAACTTTTCTCACCTGGAGATAATAAAAGCTACCCAACAGGCTTGTTGTGAAAAATAGCAGGCATATTCCTGACAATAACCATAGATGTTCGTTGGATCTGAAACAGTTTAGCTAACTTTGTATATTTCCTCTTGATCCTTTGAATCTGGGTTGTATTTAGTTTGATCAAAGAATCCCTTATTTATATGACTTCTGAAGATCTGACTCTAGGAGTTTTTTGTTTTTAACTCATTTATTTTTGGCTGCACTGAGTCTTCCTTGTTGCACATGGGTTTTCTCTAGTTGCAGTGAGTAAAGGCTACTCTTCATTGTGGTGCACGGGTTATTCATTGCAGTGGCTTCTCTTGTTACAGAGCACAGACTCTAGGGTGTGCTGGTTTTGGTAGTTGCAGCATGCAGGCTCAGCAGTGGTGGGCACATCGGCTTTAATTACTGTTCAGGGTATGGAATCTTCCCAGACCAGAGACTGAAACCTGCACTGGCAGGTGGATTCCCATTCACTGTACCACCAGGGAAATCTCAGGAGGTTTTTATACTGCTCTAGCTGAACTCAGTATGCCAGCAAATTTGGAAAACTCAGCAGTGGCCACAGGACTGGAAAAGGTCAGTTTTCATTCCAATCCCAAAGAAAGGCAATGTCAAAGAATGTTCAAACTACCGCACGATTGCACTCATCTCACACACTAGCAAAGTAATGCTCAAAATTCTCCAAGCCAGGCTTCAACAGTACGTGAACCATGAACTCCCAGATGTTCAAGCTGGACTTTAAAAAGGCAGAGGAACCAGAGATCAAATTGCCAACATCTGTTGGATCACAGAAAAAGCAAGAGAGTTCCAGAAAAACATCTGCTTTATTGGCTACGCCAAAGCCTTTGACTGTGTGGATCACAAAAAACTGTGGAAAATGCTTCAAGAGATGGGAATACCAGACCACCTGACCTGCCTCCTGAGAAATCTGTATGCAGGTCAAGAAGCAACAGTTAGGAATGAACATGGAACAACAGACTGGTTCCAAATTGGGAAAGGGGTACATCAAGGCTGTATATCGTTACGCTGCTTATTAACTTATATGTAGAGTACATCATGAGAAATGCTGGGATGGATGAAGCACAAGCTGTAATCAAGATTGCCGGGAGAAATATCAATAACCTCAGATATGCAGATGACACCACCCTTGTGGTAGAAAGCTAAAAAGAACTAAATAGCCCCTTGATGAAAGTGAAAAAGGAGAGTGAAAAAGTTGGCTTAATACTCAACATTCAGAAAACTAAGATCATGGTTGGAGAAGATTCTTGAGAGTCCCTTGGACTGTAACGAGATCTAATCATTAAATCCTAAAGGAAATCAGTCCTGAATATTCATTGAAGGACCGATGCTGAAGCTGAAACTCCAATACTTTGGCCACCTGATGCAAAGAACTGACTCATTTGAAAAGACCTTGATGCTGGGAAAGGTTGAGGGCAGGAGGAGAAGGGGACGACAGAGGATGAGATAGTTGGATGGCATCACTGACTCGATGGACGTGAGTTTGAGCAAGGTCTGGGAGTTGGTGATGGACAGGGAAGCCTGGTGTGCTGCAGTTCATGGAGGCGCAAAGAGTTGGACATGACTGAGTGACTGAACTGAACTGAGAAGGAGACTCCAGAGCTGATACACAAGTTGTTTATACATCCTTGGGATCGGGCTAGAGGCCTACTCAGAATGCAAATTTTTGGCTCCATGCTGGGCTATCTCCTTGCAGACAGAGCGGAGAAAGCCTTTCCATGTATAGGGTCATTTGGGAAGCATCCATGTGTATTAGAGTTAGGCTGCCATTTACAATTTAACATGTTCCCCTGGCCAAGTAGTAGATGCACATCCTGCTCAGCTGGTAAATGAGAATCTCTGATTTTTCAAGGCGATTCTGTGACCAGGGCAGTGGAACAGCCCCAACAGGAATAACACTTACCTGTCATTTGTTGATTCTAAGAACCCGTAAATGTAGCATTACTGGAATCATTCATATTTAGTTGGTATTGACTCTTTCTGAGGGTGCTAGTTTTTCTTCTGCTCTGACCTTTAAAACTGTCTGATCAGCTTTTTCCCAGGCTTAAGTCAGCACTTATTTGAAACTAGAGATCACCAAGCATCTCAGTGCATGATGAAGGCACTGCCCATATTGGTACCAGTCATCAACCAGACAGCTACTCTTGGGCTCTCTAAATCTCATGATTTAGACAAGCTATGTGGTGAGACCTTGGAAAAATAATTCATTTTAGTGACAATTATTAGTCATACTGGTTGGTTGAGGACCAACCAAAGTATAAGCCAGCTAACTTTCCAATTTGTAGCTGGATATGTCATCCTAGGGGTTTCCCTGGTGGCTCAGATGGTAAAGAATCTGCCAGCAATGCAGGGGACCCGGGTTTGATCCCTGGGTCGTGTAGATCCCCTAGAGAAGGGTATGGCTACCCACTCCAGTATTCTTGCCTGGAGAACTCCACGGACAGAGGAGGCTGGCCAGCTACAGTCCATGGCATAGTAAAGAGTCTGACACAACTAAGCAACTAACATACACGTCAATCCAGAGACGAAGTAACAGGCTCTTGTGAGATCTACCTTGGGTTTCTTGTCATCTTATAAATTCAAACTAAATTACACCAGCATTAGGAGAATCACATCACCTTGGCTGACTCTGCCCTCCAGGGCACAGACACGGAAAAAGTGAAACCACCAGAAGTTGAGCTGATTATGTTTTTGATGAAAAAGATCCAAGTGTTTGTGTGCCAAGGGACTTAGGAACCCTGCAGTCAAATCAGTTTGACTACAATCTCATTGGATCTTATAAATAAAACAAGGGCAGACCAAGTCAGCTCCTGGGTGGCAGATGCAGGATCTCCTGGGGAGTTGCAGTAAGTGGTGCTGAGAAGCCAACCAGCACTTCTCCCTTTGCACTGATAGTAAATCAGTACCTAGTAGGAGACAAGATGTTGTCTTTTATAGGTTTCTTCTCTGTCCCCGGCTTCTTTGTATACACTCCTCAAAAATGACTTCTGCCTTCACCTGTATTTTGAGATGACTTGCTCTTTCTTCCTCCAAACAGAAGTCACCTATTTTTCCATCACATGTCATGGACATATTCTCTTCATGTTTGTGGCTGCAGAGATATGAGATGTATTAGGACTTTTTTGTTTGTTCTTTTCTCTGAGGAGCTGGTAGAGTTTAAAGGTGAATGAATCAAACTTCCCTAACATGGGGAATAAAATGTTTTTGATCACAGGATTTTAGAAATAGGTATAAAAATGCAAGTGTCACTTCAGCAGTCCACCTTGCTTTGTTTATTTGGTTTTGGCTGTGCTGGGTCTTTGCTGCTGCTCAGGCTACTCCCTACTTGCAGTGTGCAGTCTTCTCATTGCAGTGGCTGCTTTTGTTGTGGAGCACAGGCTCTAGGCTTGCGGGCATCAGAAGTCGTGGCACATGGGCTTAGTTGCTCTGTGGCATGTGGGATTTTCCTGCTCCAGGGATTGAACCCGTGTCTCCTGCACTGGCGGGTGGATTTTTCACCAGAGCCACCAAGGAAGCACAGAGTTCACACAGGGGCTACATTCGTCTTTCCCTTGTTCCAGTCATGAATGCATTAATATTATTCTGGTTCAAATTCAGAAAGTTTCCGATATTTTAATTCTTATTTTATTTTTCATGGAAAAACTCCTATACCTTTCCTTGTGATGATCTCTTATTTGAACAGGGTTTCTGTATATCACTGCATATTTTATGTCATGTCTTCTTAGCTGTGTCTCATATAACCACCTTCTAATTTCAGCCTCTGCTTTGTTAAAACACTTTGTCAAACTTTCCTATCACATAATTTTTTTTTCCTCTCACACATCGTTTCATCCTGACTCCTGAAAAATCTGTTAGTGGCAACTCCAATATTGGCAATGTTAGAGTGAAGAAAAAAAACTTCAAAAAGGGAAAACTGAATCTGAATGTCATCACTGCAAAAATGAAACGTTGATACGTTCTTAGTGAAAGGGCATATCACATCCCAGGTATGTGTGGGTTGTTTAGCGAAGAATCATTACACAAAAGTTGAATCGTGTCATTCATTAACACAAAGGATTCATTGAAATATTTATTTAAATAGCTATTCCTCCAATACTTTTAAGCCTAGTTTGTGCATAACTAATGAACCAAGAGAAAGATTCTAGAGAAACAAAGTGTGAAGAGGTACTGCCAACAGAGGTGCAATAAAAATGAAGAAAACTTAATCCTTGAGATGACAATGCTCTTCACTTGGAAAAGGTAATTTTCTTTTTAGATGTTTTTGGAAACTTATCTACTACATAATGTACTGTGTGTCGTTATATAGCAAAATAGCTTAACTGATGCCAAATGTTAATATCATGTTTACACAGGAAGGACTTCAGGAATGTAGTCGTCCAGGACTGTAACAAATAAGGGATGTAATAAAGAAGGTGTCAAAAATGGCCTCCCGTAGGACATCATCTCCAAGTTGAGACCTGAGTGTTAAGAAGATAAAAGGGGCAAATGTTTCCCTCGCCTGTAGAGTCACAAAGACCGGTGAGCTTGCGGAGTGTTGGAGGCATTGAAAGATGTTTAAAGACTGAGTCTAAAAGGCAAGAAGGAAATTGGGAAGATTTGAGTTAAAGTGTAGACAGGGGTCAGCTGGATATAATCAGATAGAGAAAAGTGTGTGTCGTTGGGTGTATGTATTCTCCTACTTAATTCTGAAATTTATAATTTGGGATAGCAATACTTTTATACAAATATAATTTATGTCCAATTAATACCATATTTTGATATTTTAACCTCATGTTTTGAGAACCATTTCATCAATTTATTGATTCACTTACACAGTATTACACAAGTGCCAGATCAAAGGTAAATAAGACAGATTGCCTTCAAGGAGATGATTGATGGTGTAATGTGGCGGGGTGGGGTGAAGGTGGGAGGTGGGGGATGGCCTGTGAGCCAGGAGACTAAGAAGGTGGGATGTTGGGAGAAGGACATACCATGTTAGATCACCAATACTGTTAAAACTTCTCATGGGAGAATACAAACAAAATCGCAGATTCCTGTCTTGCTTCTCTCTCAGTAGCAGGGGGCTTCTGTTTTTACAAATACTTATTTAAGGGCATTTCCTGGTTCTTTTGCAGGGTAGGGGATGTGGGAATTGGAAAGTGGCCCATGATAGTGACTCCTTATTGACAGATTTTTTTACACAACCCCAGGGGGACATTCATACTATATTCTGTGTAAATGGTGCTGTTGTGATTGGCATCATTCTCCAAGAATGTGAAAGAAGTCCCAGAAGTTTGTAGGACTGACCCTGATGCCCCTCCTCTTTGAAAGAACATTCTTCAATATATGGTGATTAGGCACCACATATTGGCCAAGTTCAACGGTGAAAATTGTGTTTACAGAGTTTAGCATTAATTAGGAATAATCTTAACATTGATTTCTTATGTTCTGGAATTCCTGCTTATTACTCTTGAGTTTGGTTTCTTCCCACTCAAAGTTGGTGATTTTGAGGAAATGGAGCTCTTCTATTTAGCTGGGGACACACACACACACACACACACACACACACACACACACACACACACACACACACACACACACACACCCTCCCCTATCCTCTTGTCTCACAGTAAGACTTTAGATTCTAGTTTATTCTGCAGAATAACATGCTTTCCTGGTTTACTTAGACTTTCTTTAGTTGGTACACATTTCCATCTCCCAACAAACAAAATATTTTATTTACTGGTAGATCTTTTCCCAGACTTTCTCTTCTGGATCACCAAAGAATCTTTACAACAACATTTAAAAATATACATATTATAGTAATAAATGGCCCTTGTTTATAGCTAGGAGAAGTACACTATTCAATAGAAAGAAGAATATTTATAATATTTACCCTTTGGGTGCTGGCACCCGGAAACAGGGCATGACCTTACTTTAGGAAATTGCCTGCCTGATTTTTTAGCATTATATTATTTTCAACCCTTATAGTTTTAATTATTTGTCTTGAGACCTCTCAGAACTTGTGTATTTATTAAAATATGTCCATATAAACAGGGAGTGTTTGGAGTAAGACTAGACCTCTGAAAATGGCATACAGAAGTAGAATCTTTAGAGTAGGGAGTAATGGTTATGCAGCACTACTGTAACAGTCCAGGCTAGTTGCAGCAGGAACTGAAACCAAAGTGAAGTCTAAAGATGGAAGAAGATATAATGGAAAACATACAGGTTAGGTAAAACTGGAAAGGAACTAGTTGTGTAGATGTTTGGAACCCAGGTGAATCAAAAGATGAACTGACATAAACATGGTAGCCAGAGAGAAGAACTAAAGGATGGGAGGGAGAATGACAAATTCACTTATTCTAGATGAACTTTGAACTGTTAGCAGGAATCCAAGCTTTGAGCACTGAGTGGGAGCCAATGCCCATCTAAGCATCATTCTAGCTCTCTTTCTTGCCCCAGCTTTTCTTTCCTATCTCCCTCCATCACAATTTGCTTTTCTGTAGAGTATTCATAAAAGAGTGAAGATGTGGCTGCTCTGGGTCTTATTCTCATTGGAGAAAAGTGCCTTTGCCAGGCCCAGCTGCAAGCTGCATCAGTTTGGTTTTGCTAGTTGATCCAGTACACAATTCAATATTTGGGATTAGAGCTCAAGAAAGAAGTCAAAACTTCCCATAGCTATTTGGAAGTCTGATAATTGAAATGATAAAAGTAAATACATTTTCCTAGAAGACAGAGAATGGAGACAAAGGCTTAATAGAGAACTCCAGGGGCCTGAGACAGGGAGCTAGACCAGAGGTGAGGTCAGGGAAAAAACGATTCCAAGGAACGAAAGAAATAGGATGAACAGTGCCAGGGAGGAAAGATTTAGCATGAAGAGATACTGATCAGCAGTGGGCTGTTGGAGAAGAAAAGGATCATTGAAGAGATGGGTAAATTTGATACCAAGGGAAAGAATGGTGAGATTGAAGGTGAGATTTCAGCAGAGTGGCTGGATGCAGATTGTAGGGTGGGAAGAGGGGGCAGGTGCTGGAGATGGTGAATGAAGAGAAATTCAAGACTGAAGTGGGCTTGAGGAATGAATAAGCAGAGTGCTAAGTTTCAAATGCATACATATTTTACAGAGTGCTTCCTGGCTACGTGGAAATACCCAAGAGAAAGGAAGTCTGGGTATATAGGGGAGGGTGGGAAATGTCGTAAGACATACACCACATACACACAGAGCTCTTCCAATAGTCCACATGATGTCTAGACAAAAGTACATCCCTTGGTGGATGTAGACTGTAACCCCCTCACTGGAGTACATGGTTTGGTGAATAGAAAAGTGAGGGCTTAATTTCGGTTCCCATGTGCAACTTGCAACCTATACAAAGATACACGGCAGCACTCTCCATATACAACCTGCTGTAGTAACACTTAGAGAAAATGCTCCACGTTCATTCCACTCGCTTTGTCCTCTGTGCTCAGCCGCTTCCCTTCCTCTGTTCAGGATGTATTTCTTATTTATAGCCAGAAAATCAGTTAGTCGATGCCCAAAGCTGAGCTCTCTCCAAATACTCCCTCCCCAGGGCCCACAGAAGCATCCATGTAGAAAAGTCCCAGCTGATGTGTGAGGCACCCAGTAATCCCATTATAAAGAACACTGATCCTTTGTTGATGTACTCAGTCAGCTAATTCCTGCCACTGCACTCTGGGACTTAGGTATAATTTTGTGGTGTTCGTTATGTTTTGAAAACTTAACACATATTTTTTTCTCAATTTGAGTAGATAGCTCCCAGTTAGAAACACACAGTTTAATCACAGTATGCCAGAAACAGGAATAATTGAGTTCTTTTTTTTTTTTCTTTCCCACTTGGAAATGAAATAAAAAGAAGAGTAAATTTAGTTATGGGTAGTATTTAATTTCTTTGGGAGGACAAAAGCCATCAAATGTTAAAATTTTTAAAAAGACATTTGAGACTTCTTACTTGCATGTATATTTTTAGTAATTTCTCCAGGGATTTCAAAGAAGAAATTTTCTATTTCAGTCTATCTGGAGGACAGGGATCTGGATACAACTCCACCAGGGAATCTAGCAAAGAATCTGTCAGTGAACAAAGGAGGCAGGAGGGAGCCCTTGAGTTCCCTGGCTCTAGATAAGAAGGTCACTTTCCGAGGCCCTCTACTGTCTTTGTGTCATCATTTGCAAGAATAAAGAAGGTGTTCCAAAAACAGTCAGCTATAGAGCTTGGATAACATCCCTTCCCTCTAGACCTAAGCCAGCATTTGCTTTGAGAGTATGACTGCACTGATATATCTCCCATCCCTGTTGACATCAGTCACTATGGGAGCTGAGACCCCCCACATCATCCTTCATTCCTCCAGTTCTTTTTTTTTTTTAACTAATTAATTAATAGTTTATTTTTGGCTGCGATGGGTTTTTGTTCCTGCACGTGGTCTTTTCTCTGGTTGTGGTGAGCAAGGGTGACTCCGACACTCTGGTTGTGGTGTGAGGGTTTCTCGTTGTGGTGGCTTCTCTCGTTGTGGAGCACAGACTCTATGATGCACAAGCTTCAATAATTGCAGCATGTGGGCTTCAGTAGCGGTGGCTCATGGACTCTAGAGCACAGGCTCAGCAGTTGTGGCACACAACTTAGTTGCTCCGTGGCATGTGGGGCTTTCTGGGACCAGGGACCGAACCCATGTCTCCTGCATTGGCAGGTGGATTCCTAACCACTAAGTCACCAGGGAACCCTGTTCCTCCAATTCTAATCCCTTTTCCCATACCTGCTGCACACCTATCCTTACCCGTTGCATACCTATCCTCTTTACCATCAATTACCATATTGTACTTGTTTGTCTTTTTGTGCCCATTAGAGTATAAGCTAGAACTTTGGTCTGTTTTGCTCAGAGCCATAGCCCAGTGTTCTGCATCAGTTAGGCACATTGTGAGCACTCTTTAAATATTTGTTGAGGACATGAATAAACATAAAGCAAAAAAAAAAAAAATTGAGGAAAAGAGCATTTGAACTTGACACAGACTTGGATGTTGTCTATGAAAGACTAAGCATGGACTCCAGGATGGTGGGCCTGAGTCAGCAGTTGGTACCAACAGGGGCACAGTAAAGATAACCGGCAAAAAGACTTAAGTATCTTCATGGAGAAATTAATTTCATATAATGAGTGTCTATCTTATTGATTTTCTGTAGGCAGAATATTTTTGAAAATGATAAAAAAATCTTCAAAGTTCTTGATGAGCCATTGTTATCTACATTATGGTTTTTCCAGCATGAAGGTAGAATGTATCAGTTTGCTTAGGTCAACATTGCCTTCATGGAAGCTGAAGTAGTTTAAACAAATTACAGAAGGAGTTTTGCTCCCAGCAGGAAGTTGGTGCTTATCAAATGTCTGTAGGGTAAGCAGAGATATTCAGGCCTAGGCAAAATTTGAAGTAGGCAAAGTCTAGTCTCTCTCTCAGCTTTGTGGAGCCGCTTGCCTTCTGCTCTGTCTGTCCTACTGTGTTCTCTACATCCTGAAAGGGTCATTCAGAGACAATCTAACTTTTCCCTTTCCTCTTCTCCCTCTGAAATATAATTACATGACTTTTGCACTCCATTTCTACAGAACCATGCTTTCTCTGTGGAAGAAAGTAATACAGGCTTCATCAGACAAAAGAATCCTATGACCCGATAGGTTGTAGTTCCCAATAACTTTACAATACGTAAAACAAGTTAAAATAATAAAGATTTTTAAAGGCCCCTAAGAAATGATGCCAGTATCAGAAATTTCCAGCAGTCTGGTAAGACACTGATGAAGGTATCTGAGAGTGACTCGACTCTCATTTAAGAATTTAAAGCCTCCCTGAAAAAGCCAAAGGGCTATGTAGATTCAGAGACCATTCTAAGAAGGGGTGACATAATCCTTTCATTTCCACTAAGAGACGTGAGCAGGACAACAAGGCATCCTTGTTTGCACTGTAACACAGTATGATTTTCATATATTCTATCTGAATATGAGCAATTACTGGTTTTAATGTCAGAGCTCCTCACAGTTCAATGCATTGGCAATAAACCACACATGCGATGGACTTCTGATGATGAATGTTTTGTGATTTTTCTGTTGCTGAAAGAATCAGGGCATGGAAGACACCTGGAGATAGACAGCCATGTGGGAATGTCAGTTTAGATCTCATTTTCTATAGTGTTTGTGATGTGGAGTTGCCAGAGTGAATATCAACGTTTGGAGAAGTTCTGTGGATTCATGATCTGCCCATGCAGCATGAAGGAACCGTGGCACCAAAATTACATATTAGAACACTTTGATTATACTCCCTTCTGTGCAGAAGATGGATGAAGAAGTGAAAATATATTTTATTTCGTGTGACTTCAGAATAAATCAGTAAAAACTTTCTTTTTGATCAGAACTAGTTTTACTAATGTATTATTTTATAACGTTTCTGAATGCCTATCATATTTTACATACAAAGAATATCTCAGATGTCAACATTTCCTCGGTAACAATTATGGCTCATAAATGGAAAGTGCTAAGGAGATGACGATGGGTCGAGTGGAGATAGGATGGAGACAAAAGGAGAGAATAAACCCTTTCAAGTAACTTTTAAGTGTTAGGTACATTCTTATGTATTCTGTAAATCTTCACAGTACGATTGTATGAGGGGGGTGTAGTTAGAAACCAAGGTTTTGATCAGAACCTATATTTCCTACATGACAATCAGGAGGCAATGTGTAGCCCTTAAGCTTCCCACCTCCCTGACTTTCCTCTGTGTGTATGTTAGTCACTAAGTCTTGTTTGACTCTTTGCAGACCCATGGATGGTAGCCCATCAGGCTCCTCTGTCCATGGGATTCTCCAGGCAAGAATACTGGAGTGGGTTGCCATTTCCTTCTCCAGGGGATCTTCCTGACCAGGGATAAAACCTCAGTCTCCTGCATTGCAGGCAGATTCTTTACCATCTGAGCCACAGTCCATCACGTGATGGTTTGTGAGAACACAGTTCAACTTCAGGGAACTTAGAAATTTCTCTGTTTAAAGATAAATATGTATTGAAAAAAGTGATGATTGCTTGAAAAATGACCTCTATCTTTCAGTTGTTCTAAAAACATTTTCAACACAAATCTCTCTACCGAGAAACTCTGAGGAGAGCTATAAAAGTTAAGACTTGAGTGTCGTAAGTTCCCCAAACCCTTATTATTTTCACTAAAAACCTGTCACACTGGAGGAGAGGTGGCAAGTTACAGCTGGAAGCCCCTATTTATTATATGTCTTTTACTTAAAAAGCAGTTGCAGTCCAGAAAACAATGGGAATGTCAGTGACATGGGTGATCACAGGTACTCCTGTAGTACAGAATTCATCATTTTGTAGTTACAAATAGGGAATACAGAAGGCCTGTGACAGACATTTAATATGGTTTTAGATCGTATTTCCAGGATTTTGTTTAAATTAGTGGTCAAGGAATATTCAAGATGAAAATCACCATCTTGTTGACTAATCGCCTTTTGTTATACCTGGTGACCTTGTAACAAAAAGCAAACGATACAAACATCCTTATTAAATTTAGGCTGATTATTTGTTACTTGAATTTGTTTTCAACTTTGGGTTTAAATTGGCAATCCTTGGGAGTTCTGACATGAAGTCAAGTTCAGAGGAAGAGTGGCAAGGTGACAGGTGGGAAGAGGTGTCAAGGGCTAAAGTAAAATCTAAATGAAGGTGCCTACAGAAAGGAGACCAGGCTGTATGAAGCTGGGACACCTCCCAGGAGAGGTGATGTCTGAACAAGTAAAGAGGAATTACCAAGGAGAATGGCATGAACAGCTGGAGCAATGAATACATCCTGGATACATAAAAGGAAATGATAAGGCCAATCTTACTTCCAAGAGTAGAAGAAAATATTGTAGAAAAGGGAGGGTGCGTTTCACCATGTTTGACACATAGTAAGTGCTCAGTAAATATTTGGTGATTGAATAAATGGGTAGATTAGATTATGGAGGGATTTAAGAGTCAAATAAAATGATGTGTACTTCTTACTCACTGTATATTTCTGAGAGGTTAGCCTATATTAGACACTCAACAAACATCTCTTTAAGTGTTGAATGACTAATTTGACTTGCACATTGTTGCACAGATTAAATGGTTGATAATATTACTCAAATGATGATTATCATTAGTTGAACATCTTTATTTTCCAGATGGAAACATTCAATAACCAGTTTCTATTTTCAATTTCTATTTTGGTCTGATGGAATAAGTATGAAGACACCATTTTGTTTAAAGACATTCTGTAATGTTCCAAGGAGAAATTCTGTAGAAACAGCATTATATGACCAGCTAGAGAATTAGAGCACCCATGGTAAAATCCTCTTGTGAAACATAAGAACAATGAAGCTGTTTAAGAATTCAATTAAGATTCCCTACTATGGACCAGGTATTCTTCCAATAAATAAAGCATAAAGAAGCTTCTGCCCTTATAGGATTATATTCCAACTGGGGGAGTGGAAAATAAGCAAAATGTATAGTCATTTAGAAGATGGTAAATGGTAAGGAGAAGAAAATAGCAGGAAAGGGAAGCAAGAAGTGTTGGGGGAGTTGTGAGAAGTCCTAGTTTCAAGGATGATGGCCGAGCAAGGTGTTGCTGAAAAGGGGAACATTTAAGGTCTGAAAAATTGGGAGATTGAGATTGACGTATATACACTACTGATGCTAGGCATAAAACAGACAACTGATGGGAATCTACTGTATAGCTCAGTGAACTAAATGTTCTGTGGTGACCTAAATGGGAAGGAAGTCCAAAAGGGAGGGGATGTATGGATATTATGATAGCTTCATTTTGCTATGCATAAGTTAATACAACACTGTAAAGCAACCACATATTTGTGCATGCTCAGTCACTCAATCATGTCTGACTCTTTGAGACCCCATGGACTGTAGCCTGCCAGCTTCCTCTGACTATGGGATTTTCCGAGAAGAATAGTGGAGTGGGTTGCCAGTTCCTCCTACCAGAGGATCTTCCCAACCCAGGAATCGAACCCTTGTCTCCTGCATTGGCAGGTGGATTCCTTACCACTGTGCTACCTGGGAAGCCCTAATGCAAATATACTGCAATAAAAAATAACTTTAAAAAAGAAGACCTGAAAGAGTACTTCCCACTCCCTGCCCCCTACGAAGGATGTATTGTACAATGCAGAGAATATAGCCAATATTTGTAATAAATGTAAATGGAAAGTAACATTTCAAAATTGTATAAAAATTTTTGAAAACTAATTCTATTGCAAAAAACAACAACAACAAAAAAACAAACCTGAAATTGATATAGCGAGCAGTGAGGATGTGGCTACCTGGGCCAGGCACACTTCATTCAGAGGAAACTGCCTATTTAAAGGCCCTGAGGCAGCACTGGGCCTGTGGCTTTCTAGAAGCACCAGAGAGGCCAGGGTAGGTGGAATGAATGAGAAAAAAGTGTTAGAAGATACTCTCAGAGAAGCTAACCTAGAACTTGTAGGTTATAGGAGGGACTTTACCTTGAATGATATGGAGAAGCCAGTGGGGGTTTTAAACAGTGCTACTGTCCTGATTTGGTCATGCTCCTGGCAGCCACATTTTCTCTCCATGAAGCTGTCCATGATTTTATTAATTCCAATTTATTGATCCATCCTGGCTTCTCGGGGCTTCCCAAGTGGCAACAGTGGTAAAGAACCTGCCTGTTAATGCAGGAGATGAAAGAGATGTGGGTTTGATCCCTGGCTCGGGAAGATCCCCTGGAGAAGGAAATGGCAACCCAGTCCAGTATTCTTGCCTGGGAAATCCCATGGACAGAGGAGCCTGGTGGGCTACCGTCCACAGGGTCGTAAAAGAGTCAGAAATATCTTAGCGACTAAACAACAACAATCTATCCACCTCTCTCTCTCTATCAGTTATTGAGAGGGCCTCTAACTCTTCAGGCTACTAATGACAGAGTAAGCACCCCTCTTCTGCAGGAATAGCCATTGGATAAAATGATTCAATCCATTTAGATAATTTGGCATCACAGGACTCTGCCAAGGGACTGGCTTTTCCGATTGATTTGAAAGTAAATGTCTTCCCCTCCCTCACCACTGCATTTATTTTCCATAAATGGTCTGGCTTTGCCTCAGCATTCTTGCAACAGTGGGAGCCCATTATCCTGTGAGAATGTTCTCTCCCCTTTCACATTATCTCCAATTATTGCCCTCTTCTCAATAGACAATGCCTTTAGGAATTTTCATGTAATTTTTTCCCTCTGGTTCCTCTTCTGACTTGTACTGCCATGGGAAGAGGATTTGGGTATTAACCCCAGAAAGTCCAGAATAATGAATCTTGTCGACAGTTGGCGCAGTTTCCAAGGAATCCTTTGAGACGGGGCTGAGATGCTGTGAGCAACCTACAAGGCAAAAGCTTGGGAACTAAAAAATTTGCATTGAAGCCTTGGAGGGAAAGAGGGAAAAACAATGGAAATCTCAAGGCTGGTGGAGAAGGGGGACGGGGGATTTAGCTTTTCCCACATGCCAGTCTCTCAAGACCATCCTTCTTATTTATTTATTTGGAAGAAAAGTTTTTATCCCTCTCACTAACAAAAATAGCCTTCGCTATGTAAATCCTGTGTCTACCATTTAGTTGAGCCTGTAGCCAGCCAGATGAAAACAATGACTGCAAAAAAACTGAGAACTCCCCTGATGCATCTTAATGGCTGTTTGTTAACTTCAAAGCTGACCATTTAAATGCTAACAACACAAAGCAAGTAATCCAAAACATAAGCACCAAGTTTGAAACATTAGCATTTAATTATCTACCATTTTTTGTTATTGGTTTATGATGAAGGGTACATTCATCATATGTGCATATATATATACACACACATTTTTTAAAAAGCACTTTAGGACACAAGTTTCTGTTTAGACACAAATGCTTTGTATTATTATGAACCCACCAGACCCTAGGTTAAGGTTACTATTTTCTGCAGAGCAGAGGCACATACAAAATGTATTAAGAAGAGATTTTCACCCTTCACCCCCCATGCATCTGGCTATTAGCTCAAGGGATCCACAGAGTTCTGGTTGAATTTGTTATCAACATTTATTAACTACACTTGTGATATCATTGAACAAGGAACGTTAGATCTAAGTGCAAATATTTCTGGCAGTGAAAGAGTGGGCTGAAAATCCCCCCATGAATTCTTTGAAAAGACGGGAAAAAAAAAAAAAACCTAGAAATTTCTGGTGGTTTTCAACATAATATAAAGGTCACTGACAATAGCCTACCTGTAGATGCTGATGTGTGACATTTAAACTGAATACAGGGAAAGCATGATAAGCATTAAAAAGAACTACTTGCTTTTAAGATAATGTTGTTTACCAAGTCATTTCTCTTTGGGAAAAAAAATCTATTGTTTCATTTTATGTTGCTTGAGAAATATACATATTGAGTGCCTTTGAGAATGTGAATAAAGAATAGAATGTCTATTACTGATATTTAATCCACTGATTCATAAATAATATTTTTAAAGAGTGGCCTGGGCTGTCCAAAGTGTCACCTGGGGAAATGTTCTCTGGGAGATGTTTTCAGTTGTTATGTTTAGGTTAAAAAAAAAAAAAAAAAAAAAACCTTGAGGTGTTTGTATTAGAATAGTTGGAAAAAACCAAGTCATTTACAAAATTTTTGCCCACATAAAGGACACAATGGGCTGGACTGATTTGATTTCTTTCTGTGAAATCAAATTGTTTAAGTGAATTTATGATTAATCCTGTATTAGCATTATGTTGTTAGAGTTGAATCTGAATATGGGTGAGAGGTTAGTAAGGGTGGGCTAAGTAGGAAGAACTCCCAATTGAACCCTCACCTCCATTAGGGCTCATGAGGAACTGCGGAGACCAGGTAGGTGAGTAGAATCTATGGGATGAGTGAAAGAAAAAGGAATAGGAAGAGTAGGATCTAGACTCCTGGGTTAACTAATCTGAATGACGGTCTGCTTTGTAGTTTTGGTATGGAACTTTTGACCAAAACTGCCTGCCCTGGCCAGGCATGAAAATAACTCCTTGCATAAGTGTCTCACAAGAGGAGGTCCTGAAAAAGGTACAGGGAACTAACAAGCTGCCACCAAAACCAACTGGAAAAAACCTGGGAGGGGCTAAAAGAGGTAGGAGATGCCAGCCCATGTGATGCCTGACTTCTCAGAAAGCCTGGAACTAGACTCCATCCTGACTGAGAGATGCACTGAAGGGCTCTGAGTGGAGCCAAATACAGGCATGAGCAAGATGACTGACCGGAGACAAACTGGAAACTAATCCCAAGACTTCAAGCCTGGAGGCAGGGCTGTCTCCCTGAGTTCTCTTACTCCAGGATCTCCCCTCAAGCACCCCTTTGCAAGAAGGTCTTTTGCTTTGTCTGTGTCTCTTTGGATAATTCACTTCCGAGTGTTAGATAAGAGCCCACTCTTGAGTGCTCCTCCAGCAAGTCCAGAGGTGGAATCAGGGGCAGGTTCTTCGCCCTTTGAAGCAGTGATTTTCAGTGGCTGCTGTGCATCGTATCGTCATCACCTGATCCAGCCCTCACATGAAACCAGTTAGTCAGCATCTCATGGGCTAGACCCCTGGCTCATTTAGGGCTTCAGAATCCCCAGGTGTTTCCAATAAGTAGCTGGGTTTGAGACTCGCGAGACCAGTGGGCTAGCTCGCGCGATAGTGGGCTTACTCGCGAGACTCATAGGCTTTATAAGGTGACGGACCCACAAAGGCAAGCTTGACTGCTCTTCCGGGTCTCCAAGTACCCGGTATGGAAGGAGGCGAGGCTGCGTCTGCTGCTGTCTTCTGTCTACGGGGGACGTAAGTACTGACCACACGGGAGTGCAGACACTGAAGTAGTTTAGGGCAGCCAGCTTCACCTGCATAGAACCGGAGGAGTGTTTCCACGGGTTGGTCTCCCACACAGCAGGAATGGGAGCCAGGCCTCAGATCATCCATTATCCATTTCACTCTTAATCTAAGTGGCTAGAGGTACTGGGCAATGTCTCAGCACAAGTAATACCTATCCTTCTGAATTACAGAACGAAAACTCATTCGTACTTTTTACATTTCTAATGTGGCATCATGGCCTAAATTGATACATTATAATCCGTTTGAATTTTCTTTTTTTTTTTTTTTTTGGCCTCTGGGTTTCAGCTAGTTTAGACCACAGGCTAGTGAGTGGAAGAAAAATTCCGTGATGAAATATAATTTCTTTAGAAGACCCAGCCAGCATTCCAAATGTCACAGTCAGTTAAATGGGATGTGGGGAGGGAAAACTAACACAGTGTAATGTAGTATAAGTATTGACAGTTCAGTGTGTTTTCACTTGAACCTTGTATACAACATTATAAGACTTCACCCATTTTACAGATTAAATCTTTGAGTTTAGAAATTTAACTAGGTGGGTCAGCTGGGAAAGTTTAAAGGCTATCAGACAATATTAAAACAACTGACTTGTGGATTAACTGGGAAGAGGTCATTGCTAGTTAACCACTGGGTTTCTCTCTTGCTTTCAGTATTACTCAACCCAAAGTTGCAAGCCATTTAATATTTTGGAAAACAGACTAGAGTTAGCTGGAATGATGGTCCAAGACCAGGAAAATGAAATTTAGCCGTGGTCAAACATATTCACGTACTTGTACATTAAAGAAATTAACCATTATAAAGATAGGGCTAAGAGAAATCTGAAAATGGCAATTCATATTAAAAAATTCTGATATTGCTTGAGTCCTTCATTCAACAGGGATTATCAGAGCAAATAATGGCATTTTAGGCCATTTTGAGAGGTAATGTATTTTAAAACTTGTAGAGGCACACAAAACACTTTTTGCGCAGTGACTAGCCCAATATAAATGCTAAGTTAGTATCAGCTGTTGTAACTGACTCTGCTCTTAATTAGGGAAAGCCCCTGCGTTGAATAAGACTCACATCTTGATTCCACGTGCCAAACATTACCTACATGCTTTACAGAGATAATCTCTTATCCTAACTATAACCTGGGCTTCCCTGGTGGCACAGTGGTAAAGAATCTGCCTGCAATCCACGAGACACAGGTTCAATCCCTGGGTCAGGAAGATCCCCTGGAGAAGGAAGTGGCAACCCACTCCATTATTCTTGCCTGGGAAATCCCATGGACAGAGGAACCTGGCAGACTGTGTTCTGTGGGGTTGCAAAAGAGTTAGACATGACTTAGTGACTAAACAGCTACTATAACCTAGTGATGAGGGACTAATATAATTCCCATTTTAGAGATGAGGAAAGAGAGCTGCAGAGATGTTAACAACATTATAACAAGTCATTCAGATGGCAAGCTGTGGAGCTGGGTTTCAAACCTGGGTGTTGAGACTTCAGGAGTTTGGTCATCCCTAAAGTTGGGTCATTTTGGATGTTCAGATTTCAGAATTTATATGCTGTGAACAAATACATGACTTCTGTCTGGTTTCTGTGTTTACTTATACTACTATAAATTAGCGTGATAATGAAAACGTGAATATTTTAATTTAGTGAGTGGGGCCCTAGTGGACTAAAAGACTTAGCTTCCAAACATTCATAAAGGTAAGTTTTATCCAATAGTACTTGACCTGGTATTTTCACATTATTTTCTGTGTTTCAGGACAAAGAAATCTTTCCTTCCCTGTTCAGAAATGATATGCACACACTCGCATACGTATGACCTTTTTGATTGCTTCTCCTGTTGGATATATTGTCAGTGTGCTCTTCTCATGTCTATGAGAGTTTCAGGAAGATTGTTTTTAATTTTAGCTTCAAATGAAATGATGTGCTTGGGAACCCTGAGTCCTTTCCATCTCACCCAATCCTTCCCCCGTCAAAGTCTGCTATTGACGCCTATATCCAGGTAATGTTCTAGGCATGGCGTTGACAGCATTGAACAGAAGGCAGCCATCCCTGCCCTTGAACTCAAATTCTGTTTCTGCCTTCTCCCTCTTTGGACTTTCACTCATCTCTAACCATAGTTGGTGATTTAAAAAAAAAACAAACCCAACAAACTTTGTTCTTGGTCTACAATTTTTCTAGTAGTGGAGACACACGTGTGTAGTATAACTTCACCTATTCTGTTCCTTAGAGACATTGTGGGCAATTCTGGTTTAAGACTGTCTCTAAATTTGGTCTCCTTTGGAAGTATTCCATCTTTGGGGGATTTAAACTCAGTAAAGTTTGGATTCTCCCCTTCATCCTTCTGCTGGATACTTGAAGCTTCCCAAATAGCTACATGCTACCAATGTGCTTTGGGAGGAACTGAAACTAAGACCCAGGTGTGAGAAGAGTGAATTATCAGGGGCAAGAAATTCTAGACTGAAACTCATCATAGAATCAGGCCAAATGGAATTAAAATCTTCGTATTGTACACTTTTGTTGAGCTTCGTCATTTTGTGGCCAAAAACTTTCTACTAGTGTCTTTTCTGTAGCATGTGGGTGTACAAAAATCGATGGTAATTTTAGGGGGAAGATGGAGTGAAATCCACTGTGTGACTTCATACTCGGAATTATTACAGTGGAATGGCATGCCACAAACTCCTCAGCAGACATGAGTCACTGGTATAACAAAACATCTTCTGCTGATGAAATTTAATTTTTTTCTAAGTCTAATAACATAAGATAGTAGGAGCTTTAATGTTTTACTGTGTAATGAAATCCATTTGTAATTCTTTTTCAAGACCTTATGCAAACCTTTGATGTGACCTAAGTGTGATTTGAGAGCAGCCTTTTTATAGTTGATATCACTGATGCTGTAAGAGAAAAAGCCTGGAGCAGCAACAGGTTGAATTATTAGTGTAGTGGGGATAAATGGTCATATAATTTGAAATACATAACTCTTGTGGAATTTTTGAGTTTTTTCCCCCTTACACAGCTCTTCAACTTTAAGACTTGGCTGTGGGGGGACAGTAGACAAAAGCTGCTAAGCTCTGCTGGGAATCTTCTGAGAGACACAGGTTGGAATCCTCCCATTAAGAAGGGAAGAAGCTGGCCCACCACTCCGACCCCTTGTTGGTTGAGTGTAGCCTAGGAAGCACAAGCTGTGGCCTGCCCAGCTTACACCCTTGACCTCCAGGGATGAGGGAAGCTCTCATTATGTTTGGGAGCTGTTTGTAGATGACCCCTGAGTAGTAGGTTGAGTGCACGTGGGCAGGGCGCCAATGAGCCAATTATAAGTCCTCTACATACAAATAGAGCTTGTTAAGTTCAAAAAAGTTAGCCCAGGTACCCAACTAACACAATTGACTACATAGTACTGAAATAGGTTTATAATACTTCTCATAAAAATAATACATGAAAAACAAAGCATTTTAAATCTTACAGTACCTTGGAAAGT
Organism: Okapia johnstoni; assembly: GCA_024291935.2. Taxonomy (NCBI): domain Eukaryota; kingdom Metazoa; phylum Chordata; class Mammalia; order Artiodactyla; family Giraffidae; genus Okapia; species Okapia johnstoni. Next base: position 99,489,887 of record CM044309.1, read on the forward strand.
TCAGTAGTACATACAACAGCTGGCATACAGGGGCTGTTACCAAGTGCACAGGCAGGAAGTTACTGACTAGAGGAGGGAGGGGAGGTGGGAGATGGTGGAGCTGAAGGATTGTCAGCAATAGGAGATGGAAACAAGCTGCAGTGTCACTCATACCTGATGTTGATGGAATGTGCATTTCCATCTTTGAAAGTTTGCAACTTGAAGGTTTGTATGTAGGGGACTTAACTATAGTCAAGTCAGTTATTCAATAATGAATTCTTATAGTACCCACCTATACGTAAGTTACTAATACCAGTTTGTTAGAGCTGCTATAACAAAATACTGCAGCCTGGGTACTTAAGCAAGAGAAACTTATTTTCTCATAGTTTTAGGGGCTGCAAGCCCAAGATGAACGTGTGTGCTGGTTTGGCTTTGCTGAGGCCTTGCCCCTTGCTATGCAGGTGGCTGTTTTCTCGCTGTCCTCTCATGGCTTTTCATTCTGTGCCCAAGAATCCCTAGTGTCTCTCCCATCCCTAATCTCCAGAAGGGCACCAGTCAGATGGGATTAGGACCTACCCTAAAGGCCTCACTTATCTTACCTTAATTACCACCTTCAAGGCCCTGTTTCTAATTAGTGTCACATTCTGAAGTACTGGGAGTTAGGACATCAGCATATGAATTTTGGGTCCATAACAAGACTATCAGATGCATAAGAGAAACACAAGGTTATCCAGATCTTAGAGGAGTTTGTGTAATTGGGTCACTACTGAAAGATACTGGTCACTTTCCTGCACAGTGGGCGATTTTCTTGATTTCTCTTGAGGGTGTTGAAGATTAAGCATAATTTTATGTACTGAGAGGCAGATTTTCTAGCTCCCTTCTGTTTTTGGAATTCATACCCCCGAGTAGAAAATTGGCAGATATTTCAATAAGAAACTAAACACTATAGGAAATAGAATATTGATGCTTAGAGTTTCTCCAAAGAAAAATCCAGTTGCTTTCCTGATTATCTTACAAGTAGTATCTAGTCTCAAAAATTACTCAAAACCCAGAGCATAAGATTAGATTTTTAGTACCTTATTCTACAGTGTTCACAGATAGCAAAGGACCATGAAATAACTAAGGAAATCTAACAGGAAGACCAATCAAAACAAAATACAAGAGAAAATTGGCTTCTCTGGTAGCTCAGCTGGTAAAGAATCCACCAGCAATGCAGGAGAGCCCAGTTCGATTCCTGGGTCCGGAACATCTCCTGGAGAAGGGAATGGCGACCGATTCCCTTGCTTCGATCCCCATGGACAGAGGAGCCTGGTGGATTACAGTCCATGGAGTCACAAAGAATCTGACACAACTGAATGAACTAAGCACAATGGGCAATGCAGACAGCACTTTAAAAAATGTATAAAAATATCTGAGATCAGACACTTATAAGCCAATGTTGAAAAAAATCCTGAAATAGAGAAGTTGAAATGAGAATGCTCAAAATATGAAATGCACAGTAGGATAGAAATGATGGGACAGTTAACAAATCAGTCAGGACTTATAATATCTACTAGTCTGTAAATAGAGAACAGGAAAAAAACCAGAAAATTTTCAAAGAAATAAGAGAACTTGCTGACAGTGAAGGGCCCACAGAGTACCCAGTACAATGAATAAAGAGACTCCCATGAAGAGATGTTATCTCAAAGCACTAATGCTGAGAAATGTTCCCTTGGTATCTCTAATTTTTTTAAGAGATCTCTAGTCTTTTCCATTCTATTGTTTTCCTTTATTTCTTTCCATTGATCACTGAGGAAGGCTTTCTTATCTCTTCTTGCTATTCTTTGCATTCAAATGGGTATATCTTTCCTTTTCTCCTTTGCTTTCAGCTTCTCCTCTTCTCAGCTATTTGTAAGGCTTCCTCAGACAACTATTTTGCCTTTCTTTTTCTTGGGGATCTTGGCATGGACCTAACAGAAGCAGAAGATACAAGAAGAGGTGGCAAGAATACACAGAACTATAAAAAAAAGAACTTCATGATCTGATAACCACGATGGTGTGATCACTAACCTAGAGTCAGACATCCTGGAATGTGAAGTCAAATGAACTTTAGGAAGCATCAATAACAACAAAGCTGGTGGAGGAATGGAATTTCAGTTGAGCTATTTCAAATCCTAAAAGATGATGCTGTGAAAGTGCTACACTAAATATGCCAGCAAATTTGGAAAACTCAGCAGTGGCCACAGGACTAGAAAAAGTCAGTTTACATTCCAATCCCAAAGAAAAGCAATGCTAAAGAAGGCTCAAACTACCGCATGATTGCATTCATCACGCGTTAGCAAAGTAATGCTCAAAATCCTCCAAGCCAGGCTTCAACAGTGCGTGAACTGTGAACTTTCAGATGTTCAAGCTGGATTTAGAAAAGGCAGAGGAACCAGAGATCAAATTGCCAACATCCGTTGGATCACCAAAAAAGCAAGAGAGTTCCAGAAAAAATATCTACTACTGCTTTATTGATTATGCCAAAGCCTTTGTGTAGATCACAGCAAACTGTGGAAAATTCAAGAGACAGGAATACCAGACCACCTTACCTGCCTCCTGAGAAATCTGTATTCAGGTCAAGAAGCAACAGTTAGAACTTGACATGGAACAATAGACTGGTTCCAAATCGGGAAAGGAGTACGTCAAGGCTGTATATTATCACCCTGCTTATTTAACTTATATGCAGAGTATATCATGTGAAATGCCGGGCTGGATGAAGCACAAGCTGGAATTAAGATTGCTGGGAGAAATAGCAATAACCTCAGATATGCAGATGACACCACCCTCATGGCAGAAAGTGAAGAGGCGCTAAAGAGCTTCTTAATGAAGGTGAAAGAGGAGAGTGAAAAAGCTGGCTTAAAACTCAGCATTCAAAAAATGAAGATCATGGCATCTGGTCCCATCACTCCATGACAAATGGAGAAACAATGGAAACAGTGACAGACTATTTTCTTGGGCTCCAAAATCACTGTAGATGTTGACTGCAACCATGAAATTAAATGACACTTGCTCCTCAGAAGGAAAGTTATGACCAACCTAGACAGCGTATTAAAAAGCAGAGACATTACTTTGCCGACAAAGGTCCATCTAGTCAAAGCTATGGTTTTTCCAGTAGTCATGTATGGATGTGAGAGTTGGACTATAAAGACAGCTGAGCACCGAAGAATTGATGCTTTTGAACTGTGTTGTTGGAGAAAATGCCTGAGAGTCCCTTGAACTGCAAAGAGATCCAACCAGTCCATCCTAAAGGAAATCAGTCCTGAATATTCATTGGAAGGACTGATGCTGAAGCTCCAATACTTTGGCCACCTGATGTGAAGAACTGACTCATTGGAAAAGACCCTGATGGTGGGATAGATTGAAGGCGGGAGGAGACGGGGATGACAGAGGATGAGATGGTTGGATGGCATCGCTGACTCGATGGACATGAGCTTCAGCAAGGTCTGGGAGTTGGTGATGGACAGGGAAGCCTGGTGTGCTGCAGTCTATGGGGTCACAAAGAGTCAGACACCACTGAGTAACTGAACTGACGGATGAGAACTTGCAGAGAGAAAACTAAAGATGAATAAACTGAAACAAAATGTGGCATTGAACCCTGGAAGGTAGAAACTACTAGAGTGGTCCCTTTGAATTCTGATGAAAAACGGTTTTTGACTTGGAATTCAGTTCTTATCACAAACTGACAAAGTGAAAGGGAAGACATTTGTGATCATGGGAGAACCCAAAACACTTGCCTCTCCCATAGTCCTTCTCAGGAAGCTGCTGAAAGTAAGCCTAGAAGACTGCAAGGTGGAGGATCAGGAAAGAATGCCTCCCACACAGTGAAAGAATGTGATAGAGAAATCTTAGCAGCCAAGAGAAAGTTCTCTAGAAGATGAAACTGATAGTTTGTCTGATATATTTGTATAGAAAGTATTACTGAGATTAATTTTCCTGAGCTCTTGGAATATTAAACGATTATTGCCTCTAAAATAGAAAAAATACACAAGAAACATCACTGTAAATTATTGATTTAAAAACACCTACATTTACACAGTCATAGTAATTTAAAGAATATTGATTTAGCTAAATACTGAGATAAAATCTCATTTGGAACATGAGGCAGAAGGAACTAGAGATAGTAGTTTAAGAGAACTAAATCCTCATCCTTATGAAAGGAATGTCTAAAATTGGTAAATTAAGAAATAGAAATGTGGGCATCTTACTCAGTAATATGGAGATAAATGGCATAAAAATTTGCTAAAATATAGCCAAGTGGTTGTGATGCAGCCAGGAAACTGCTATTTTTATAAAGTTTTCATATTACTTTTTTGAGAACTATATGTAATAAAAACATAAAACTAGTAAGATATAAAATCAAGTAGAAATTATGTGTATATTATTTAAAAACATATACTTTAATAATCAGTTCATTTAAAATATATCTTGATAGTTGTATATAGATTTTAAGAATTAATATATAGCTTTATGTACATGAAGATATGCCAACATGTTATATTTTTGCCAGCACTGAACTATGCATTTTATATCACCTTAAGAGACCTTATTACCCCATTATAAAGACTGACAGTTTGAACCTAAGTGAGTATATGTCTTGCCCAAAGCCACATGGCTAATATGTAGTGTAGTGGTTCTCCAACTTCATGGATCATCTGAATGACCTGAAAGACTTGCTGAAACACACATGGCTGGGTCTTACCCTCAGATTGTTTCACTGATCTGGGAAGGGGCCAAAACAAAACAAAAGATCCCAGCTGATGCTGATGCTACTGGTCTAGGGATCAAATTTGAAAATGGTTGAACTTGAAGTGGTATTAGGAAGTGAAAGTGGGTGTCTCCCAACTCCAAACACTTACATAGTGCTCCTTATCTAAAGCCACATAGAATAGGGAATATTGGCTGAATTGACACATAAGCTGAGGGAAGAATTTGCCCCAGAGAACTGTCATGGAATGAACAGAGACATTTTAAAACAGACTCTTGGGCAAAATGTGTTAAGTGGCACAGACTTCTGAACACCATAAAAATGGTTTGACCTCATTCCTAAATAGAAGTTAGGTATTTTAGGGAATTCCCAGGTGGTCCAGTGGGTAAGACTCCGTGCTTCCACTGTTGGGAGCTCAGGTTCAATCCCTTGTCAGGGAACTAAGATCCCACAAACTGCCTGGCACAGCCAAAAAAAATAAAAAAATAAGAAAACCCCAGCTATTGTAGCAGACACTACTAATGGGGAAAATTCTAACTGGTTCAAGTGAATTACGATTGTGCTATATCAGTTGCTAGTGATTGGTTTACAGTGAGGCATGTGGCACAGTTCTGGCCAATGAGATCTAAAAGGTCTGATGGTGGATTTCTGGGAAAGATTCTTAGCAGGACACTTCAAAGAAGAGATGATATCATGTCTAGTTCTGATGTCTACAACAGTGGCAACAATTTGTTCCCAGGAGAGAGATTTGTTCTCAAGACAAAGCTGCAGTCTTATTCAAAAGTTGGTCAGAAAGATGAATTCTTGGTGATACTGAGGGAACTGCTGAATTAAGCAAACATGGAACTGTCTACATCTGGATATTTTTGACACGTGAGAAAAATTTTCTCACTCTTTTAGACAGCCAATTTAGGTGCCTGCATCTGTAGGCATCCCATATGACAGGTGAGAAGTATATACAGATATGTCTGAAAGAACTGAAACGTTAGTGAAAGACAGAATGAGGAGCAATTTGGTGAGGGGGAGGAGTGGAGCGGAAACAAGACAGGAGGAAGTCAAGTTGGAATAGCAAGGCCTGGCTGCTGGAAGGAACAGCATTTCCTGGTATAGCGTGAGTCTAGGTGTAACACCTTTCTTCCTCCCCACCATGGGCATAGCTTCCCCTGAATACCTGTGCCTTCTGAAAAGGAGGGGCAAATAATACTGTAACTCAAGATAATATTACAGCATTGCTGTTGTTCAGTCCTTCAGTCGTGTCCAACTTTGCAACACCATGGACTGTAGCCCGCCAGGCTCCTCTGCCCATGAGATTTCCCAGGCAAGAATACTGGAGTGGGTTGCCATTTCCTTCTCCAGGGGACCTTCCTGACCCAGGTTTGAAACTGCATATCCTGTATTAACAGGCAGATTCTTTAATCTGAGCCATCAGGGAAGCCCAATATTACAGCATAATAACACTATGATGCAGTGTTATAATGAAACATCATTTTAATACTCTAATGTACGTTATAATACATAACAGTTGAGATATTTCTGTGGAGGGAGTTAACTGATCTAGAGAGTTACCTGCTATGTGGACCGTTTGTCATAGGTAGTCTATTCTGTTAATTACTTATTATCATGTAACAAACCACTCTCAAATTTAATAGCTTAAAATAACAGTTAAATGACTCCTGACTCGGTGGGTCAGCAATTTAGGCTGGCCTCAGCTGGGTGGTTCTGATACTGGCTGGTCTGCCTCACATGTCTCTGGGGAACTGCAGGCCGCTTGGGTGGCCCTGCCCCTGGGTGTTGGCCAGCTGTCACCTCGGCTGACAGGGGTGACTGGCCATGTGATCCCTCAGATCCCAGCCCTTAGCTGGGCTTTTGCTCTTGATTGTAGAGGGCAGGTAAGGCACATGTCACCTTGGCTATATTTTGTTTGCCAAACCAGGTTGCGAGGTGAGTCCAGATTAACAGGCCAGGGAAATGGATTCCATCTCTTACTGAAAATGTCATGGATAAAGGAAGAGGGGGGCTGGAAAGATGATACCATTTTCACAAGTGGTCTGTCACACATTTCTAGTAGAAAACTGAGCAGGGAACCATCTGAGAGATGGGCAATGAACAGTTAACTGCAGAGGTGTGGGCAAATACTGATTGTATGGGAGGTGAAATACCCATGGGGTCATGGACCACAGTCAGCTTCAAACTTCTGAAGGGCTGGGGCAGCACCTGGGCAAGAACGGTTGTGTCTGGCAGAGGAACATCCCTATGAGAGGACAGATGGCTAAGGATGTGCTGAGGTACCTTGTCAGGAAGTCAGGAGAGGGGGAAGAACATGAATGAGTGTTGTTTTGAGTAACACTCAACAGCAATTTCCAGAGAAACAGAAGGAGACTGTGCCAAGGGAGTGGTGGTATAATGGACTATGGCTGGGTTAGAATGGCTGGGAGCCATGGTGATTTCGGCATTAATGTGTCACATTTATATCTTCCACTTGTCTGATAGAGACGTAGCAACTGTGCTCAGATGCTGCCTACCAGGCTCCTCTGTCCATGGGATTTCCCAGGCAAGAATAACTGGAGTGGACTGCCATTTCCTCCTCCAGGGGATCTTCCTGATTCAGGGATTGAACCTGCATTTCCTGCATTAGCAGGTGAATTCTTTACCACTAGTGCCACCTGGGAGGCCCAGAGACGTAGCGATTGCTCGTAGGAAATAGGCAGCATGGTTCTGATGCTAATCTGGAGTCCTCTTCAGATGAGTGAATCACGTACAGCCCAGGCTTGCATCTGTCCAGGACCTGCCTGGACTCTCCTTGTTGGCCCTCCTGGCTCCAGGTTACCCCCTCTTCAGGAGTCTCTGCTCTTCTATACCCATGACATTTGCATGGAAACAGCAGTTGCTGGACTTCAGACTCTCTCCCAGTAGTATTGATTTCTCAGACACCTTAAGCTGAAGATTCTGAAATTCAAACTTGAAGTATAAGGTTGACATTTTATATTCCAGTGATCTCTGTTTTCTGATCAACATATATCTGTGGGGCCAAAACTGAGGGAGCTAGTCTCTCCTACAATGTGTCCTCCCTAGTATTGTATTTCCACGTGAGGATGATGCCGCCATGCTTTGGGCTCTCTCCTGATGTTTCCTGTGTGCATGGCAATTAATTGGCAGTGTTCTGGAGTTCACCTTATTCTTGGATGTCTGGAGAGAGGCTCCCATGGGTAGGCCTGCGGGACTGCCTCCTTCACTGTGCAAAATCACTGACTTTTTACGTCGTCTTGTCAAACATGATTTCACTTTCTTCACTTCTTTATTCTCCTGTTTAACTGTATTGTCCAGTTCGGGGTTACACTTAGAGTTTAACTGGGGTGGTTAACATATATGAACTGATAAAATAATTCCAAGCTGATTACCTTGCCGGTTTTGATGGAAAAGCATGTCTGGGGAATGTCACAAGGCTTTGTCCTTGTAGGAAGACTAATACGTGAATAGTGTATGGGAAAATGGTTGGGGGGAGAGGGCAGGGAGAACATTCTAGACAAATCTTCAACTTGAAGACTAAGAATACTCTCTCTAAACTTTTTAAATGTGTGCATATATGTAAAATTCAAACTAAAACTTCAGCGCTCTTATTCTGTTTCTTAAAGGAAAGGTGAATTGTAACACATGAAATGTAGGAGTAACAGAAAAGATTAATAACTCAGTTTTTTTTTTTTTACCTTAGTATCAAAAGTTTCTGTGCACAAAAGTTTTTCAAATAGTAAATTATTTACTAAGCATTCAGTAAATATTCCTTGGTGTTAAAAATGATTCAGGCTTGATTCAAGTTGTCCTATTTTTTGATAGGATGAATTTTGAGAGACATGGCATTTAGGGAGAACCTTCAATCAGCAATCATCATTTTATGTTTTGAATTGAGTCATATCCTGTTTCAGAAGTTCCAGGAACGTAGTTCATGAATGTGGATTATGTGTGAAAATTTTATAGGGGTAACATCTTTGTTAGAATATATATTTAGATAGATGATCGATGGATGGACAGATGACATACCGATAGATACAAACTCATCTCAGCAAACCCCGAGGATAGTGGCAAAAGAGGGTCAGCGAAGAATGTTAAATTTCCCTGGGGGTGCTGAGATAGTGCCCAGAGAAATTTGCCTGTGTTAAGTAAGGCTAATATATCAGGTTTCCCAGAGTATGAAAAAGATGAATGGGGTGGCCCTACTCTGGCAGAAGCTTTAATACTGAGTTTTGGGTCTCCTGTGATGTGGTCCCAGGGCTTTCAGCATTGTGGGTATGTATCTTCAGGCAACTAAAGGAGGACATCCCATGCAGCATGGGATGTTCATGCAGTCCTTTCATCTGCCTATAACCCCAGTTCTCCAGCTTGTTCAGAGCGCCCTGCCCATCTCCTTTCCTCTTCTTTCTATATCTTTTTGTTTTTCTGTCAAATTTGGGAGGGTGGTGGTGGATAACCATAAATATCATCTTAAAAAGCCAGAAATCTCTCCTTTTCTCCTGATCCTTTTCTAAAAACAAACAAAAGCTTACTGTTCACTGAGAAGAGAGTTAAGGAATTTAATTAGTATTTTGAAATTCAAATCAAGGTCATCACACAAAATATGACAAACATTATGAAAGACTTGTGTTAAGATAAAAAATCATAGTCGTTGCAGTAAAACTTCCTTTTATCTTTCTCTGTTCTTGATTTTCTAAACTGACTTATGTTTTAACTTAGTCTCTAGTTTTTACCCCCAATCTAGAGATCATCTTTGTTCAGCGAAGAGGACCTTTTGCGTGACTTGACGTAACCCTTTTCAATCTTACCATTGTAAATTATCAGTTTCTCTGAATGTGCTGCTTTTAAATATTTCACTTATTTTAAGATTTCAAAAAGTTTATTATGCAGAAGTTTATATTTGCCATGAAGTATCACTATATGAAAAGTTAGCTTTTTTAAACTTTAGAAAGTTTTATACATTTCTTTATACATTTCAGGGCTTCCCTGGTGGCTCAGACAGTAAAAAATCCACCTGCATTGTGGGAGACCTGGGTTTGATCCCTGGGTTGGGAAGATCCCCTGGAGAAGGAAATGGCTACTCCAGTATTCTTGTCTGGAGAATTCTATAGACAGAGGAGCCTGGCAGGCTACAGTCCATGGGGTCACAAAGAGTTGGACATGACTGAGCAACTTTCGCTTCATACATTTCAAGTGTTTTCCAGTTTTGTTTGCAGTTTATTTGCTTAGGGCTCTTGTTTATGAAGTCTTTTAAAACATGGATCATGGAGCTTTAGTCATTACTTTGGGAATGTTACATTTTCTAACCCTATTACTGTCCTCAAGGAAATGACTAACATTAGATTACATTTTAGGATATTAAATTATGAATGGTTTATAAGGCTTCACACTTCCTCTTTCACTTATTACCTTTGACATGAATCTCCTGTAACTGAATAACTGGTTTGAGATGGTGATAGAAATTTTAGGTTCACAGTCTCTTAATTGCCTACCAAAATCTGTGGTAGGCAAAAACAAAGTGTTGAAAACTGACAAATTTTTCATAACTCTTTTGGTAGCTTCCTGACCTGTTCTGAGCTCCGTCAGTGGTAAAACCAAACCTGAAATGACATGAGGCTATTTACAATCTTGTCTTTAATCCCACTGAGTATAAATATTTATGTGTTTCCCTGAAAAAACATCAAGATGTTTACTTATGGGGTGATCTCCCAGATGCTGCTGGAGTTATCTATTTCTATGAAATAGAAAAATATAAAATATACATCTCTGTGCTTTCTAAAATCTGACTTCTGAATTCCAAACACATCTGGTCCCAGGTATCAAAGCATAATTAAAAAAAAAAAAAGGCTCTTCATAAATATAGAGTGAACACATGTCAAAGATTTTATTCAACTCATTAATTGATGAGGAAACCAGTAAGATGGTAAGCTTAGTTCAAAGGAGAATTGGGGGAATAAAGATATATATAGTCAGACAGTCAAAGGAAAACTGAAATAAATGTGACTAGATTAAAAAATGGTTAATGGCTTACAAATTAAGAACTTAATTCAAGAGGAGCCTACAAATTTTCATGTGATTTCAAAGTATCAGTACTTTGACTTAATATTAAAATAACAAAGTCAAATACATAGGTGTGTTCTCCAAGATATTTATATAATCCTTAGTTAAATAATGACATTGAAAGGACATGTGGTAACTTCCTTGTCAGTCCAGTGCCTAAGACCCCATGCTCTCAATACAGGGAGCCCAGGTTCAATCCCTGGTCAGGGAACTAGATCCCACATGCCACAACTAACAGAATTAAGACCTGATGCAGCCAAATAATTTTTTTTTTAAGGACATGCTATTATCCTTAAGTTTTATTTCCAATTTTTGGATATTTTTTTTTTCTCAACTCCTTACTCAGTCCCCACTATGACCATGAGTAATTTCTGAAGCTTATTCTTGACAGCAACAAGAGATAGTCTTATTAATTTTGGCCCCATTCTTTACATAGGTGGAGTGAGATGTTAACACACATAAGCCTCTTCTGGCATATAGTCTTTTGCAAACTAAGATGGAGAAGATGTGAGAAATTGGACTCATAAAATCTCATCCTGAATATATCTGCCTATTCTGCCTGTGCTTCCTCAGAGCACAGAGTACCTCATTCCTGATCTTTGTCTGAAACTCCTTTCAGGGTATGTTGAAGGTCAATGACAGCAGTGGTTAGTGACTTCATTGAAAGAAAGTGAAAGTGAAAATAGCTCAGTCCTTGAGACCCCAGGGACTATACAGTCCATGAAATTCTCCAGACCAGAATACTGGAGTAGGTAGCCATTCCCTTCTCCAGGGGATCTTCCCAACCCAGGGATTGAACCCAGGTCTCCTGCATTGCCTGTGGATTCTTTACCACCTGAGCCACCAGAGAAGCCCAGTGACTTCATTACTGTAGACAATACAAGGGACACTTTTTATTTGACAACTTCGTTACTTGGGCTTCCCTGGTGGTACAGGTGGTAAAGAATCTGTCTGCAATGCAGGAAACCTGGGTTTGATCCCTGGGTCATGGAGATCCCCTGCAGAAGGGAATGGCTACCCCCTGCAGCATTCTTGTTTGGAGAATCCCATGGACAGAGCAGCCTGGAGGGCTACAGTTCATGGGGTCACAAAGAGTAGAGCCCGGCTGAGTGATGAACGCACTCTGTTAATGTGCTTTTCTCTTGAGAGTAGGAAGCCAAGGCGAAGAATCTCTCATCATGAAATTTCACTTGCAGTACCTGTAAGTTGGGGTGAAGTCTCATTTCATAGATATTCCCACCAGTTTATAAGGTTCTCTTAGCAAATGACCTTACTTATCACTGTGAGACTGGACCTTTTTAAGCAGTAGAATAGTTTCCAGGCCAGCTTTCCCGGGAAGGATTTGGTAAACATTATCTCCACACATCAAGAATTATTTTTATTGTTTAATTTGTATACTTTTAATGTTCATTATACTGTATCAAATAAGGATTCTTACATGACACTTTAGGTATGGTTGTGGTTACCCAATTAGTACAGTTATACCTTAATAGCGAGAACTGACTCTCTTTACTAGGAGACAATCTTTGCAAATAACCATGCTCCCAGTAAAAGCAAGAAGAGCAAATACACATTTTTTATTACAAATAGAGACTCTGAAAATCATTTGAATTCTGTGGATCAATAAGAATTGGATATCATTTGTCAAATGATCCAATCTGTAGAAGCACAGTCTGCTAATTTGAGAGAGCTTTTCTCACATACTGACTAGAAAATAGAACACTAAAAATAATACTAAATATATTCCAAAATAAATAACTACAATTACATTTCTCTCATTGGTTCATTTAGTCTGCTGTAATTAAGTTTTGCTTAACTCCCATGAAATTGTTGGCTTCTGGGACAAAGGGTTTTACAGATTCTCACTGCCTTCAGGAATAACTAGCTAAGTGACGTCATCTTTAAGCTCCAAAGCCTGATCGGTGAGTTTTGACCTTAGAATCTCTGATATAGACTTTTGTAGGAGTTGGCTGAGATCATCTTTTTTTGTTGTTGAAGATACAAACTCATGTCGGTAGACTATAGCAGAGTCTTCAGGCAAGCATCCTGGTAGAATAGAAGCCTGTTCGATTATGACGGTAGTTGCTGTGATTCATTTATCACAGTAGCCAATACTATAAAAAATACAAGAGGGTAAAATTCTCTATTGCAATAAAATACACTGTTTGAATTTTATCAGTGTTACTCCTGAGTAAGGATATATAAAGCAGATTGAGGATATTTGTGAATTTCTAGGGTCTTTCAATCAGTTCTGTGAGATCATGGCATCTCACAGTATGGTATCACTAGTGTCACATAGGGAGGCTTATATAAAGGTCAGATTGTTGGGCCCCACTTGAAGGATTTCTCAGGTAGGTAGGTAGGTCTGAGGTGGGTGTCTAGAACTGGTATTTCTTTTTTTAAAGAACAATTTATTTTTATTTATTTGGCTACAGAAGTTCTTAGTTATGGCACTTGGGCTCTTCTACTTGTGGCATGCAAACTTGGTTTCAGATTGTGAGATCTAGTTTGCTGACCAGAGATGGAACCCAGGACCCCCTTGCATTGAGAGAGTGGAGTCTTAGCCACTGGACCACCAGGGAAGTAAAAGAACTTTGCTCTATCCTCTAGGTTCTTCTGGCAGGTCTAAGAATTAAATTGACACCAGACATTAGCAGGAGAAAGTCAAATTTAATTACATGTACAGAGGTGGAGGGGGTTCCATTGAAACTTATGTACCATTTAAGAAAAGAGTGGGGCTGGGGATCTGGGACTTCACAGGGAAGGCATTCAATTCACAGAGATAGGAAAACAAATATTTGATAACCAAACATTTGTTGATGCCATTCAGAGACAGTAGGACACTGAAGGCTGGTCTTCAGTTCCTTTTACCACACCTTGCCTATAATCTGTAGATTTCTCTGGTGACAGGCTCTTCCTGGCCCAGATGCTTTATATAAATTATTTTAGGCCGTGAAAGGAGAGGTTAAAAAACAAGAAAACAAGACTTCCTGAGTTGCCTGTTCATTAAAAGTAATCAGCCTAAAATAAACTTCATGCCAAAGAGACATATTTTGGGGTGACATATTTTGTTCCCCTTTGTGAACAAGATCCCAGGTAATACTGTTGGTGCCAGTGGTCAGGGAATCATACTTTGAGAAACACTGTAAAGGGTGTAATCTGAAATATCTTGTACACATTCATCCTTTGACAACTTTCAAGAGTGTCCTTGTAATAGTATTGAGGTAATTGAGAAAAATAAAGCATCCCAAACTCACTCTGTCATTTCTAGGGTCCTTCCTTTTCTAATGTTTGCTTAGTCACTCAGTTCTGTCCAACTCTTTGTGACCCAATGGACTATATAGCCTGCCAGGCTCCTCTGCCCATGGGATTCTTCAGGCAAGAATACTGGAGTGGGTAGCCATTGCCTTTTCCAGGGGACCATTCCCAACCCAGGGATCGAACTGGAGTCTCCAGCACTGCAGGCAGATTCTTTACCTGCTGAGCTACCAGGGAAACTCAAGGCAAAAAGACATATTTGTGGTTATCCAGAGGCTGAATGGGAAATTGCAAAATTATTTCTGAAAAATAAAAAAAATCTGAAAATTTATGTCTTTTGTAAATATGAGTTCTGATCTTAAGTCCAAACTAAAAGTTATTTGATGTCTTATCTGGTTAAGATAGGCTTTATGGATTCTTGAGATAAAATCCAAATACTTGGCAACCTAGTTAATCAAGATAACTTTACAATATTTCAAAATGAATGCAGTAGAAGGTACCATGACCATAGGGGATTGTGTATGGTAGGGTTCCTGTTCATGGAAGGACCTGCCCAGCAGTCAGTAGGCAGCCTCAAGCTTTCAGCTCCCAAGAACTTTGCTCAGATGCATAGAGCTGCCTTGTCCAAGTGTTCTTCCAGGGTGGCTCAGATCCAGTGATCCCAGGTGGAAAGGCCTCATATCTTGGTCCAACTCTGAACACTTTGAGCCGTATATGTTCCAGGATTGCCTAGGGGGTTGGCTGAAGTGTTGTGGGGCCTGCATACTTTAGCTCCCGCCAGTTCTGTACTCTGCTTCTATCTTGACACTATCTGCTCACGTGGAACCCAGCCTCCTTCACACCTTAACACCCTCGCAAGTGAGTACACTTTGTCCTCTATTATTTTTTGTTAAATCAAGGATGAAATGAAGCAGTGCAAAGCACAGAGAATTGCCCTGGTGAGTGTGGAATCCTGTTTGGACAGGTTACACTAAAAAGTAACCATTTACTATCCATTGTTATGACTAAGTATTTCAAGACCAGTTGTCATTTTAATAGCAAGCCAAGTTCTGTTTCATATTAATACAATATTTGTCAGTAAGGGTTTTCAAATTAACTTAAGCTCATCAAAACTAAGCAAGCTGTCAATTTTAACATTTCATTTTTTTCAGACTCAGGTATTTTAAACCAAGGTAAATGAAATTCAGTTCCCTCTAAATGTCTACAACTTGCTATACAAATTCAAATTTTGTTCTCCATTATGCTCTTTCATATTCTGGAACACACACTTTCCAGCAATACTTTTATGATTTTCCTGAAAAAAAACATTTGCATCCCATAACTTGTGTATTCAATTGTATTTTTCTGCTCCTAAGTGCTCCAAATAAGCTTACTTCTATTTTGCTGGGAGGTAGGTAATTGATAATTTCCTGTCTTATAGTTTAGCAAACAACAAGCATGACTCAGTTCCTATAGCCACACATAACAGCTTTATACATCGTTAAAGTGGCAAGGATGAGCACATCCAATAATATGATCCAAAATTATAATCACTGTAGTAAAGAAACTAAAGGTACATATAGTAAACCTGTGCTTGAATTTCAGTATCATTTTACTTGGAAATTATTCAGGTATCTGAAGACTATACAGTAATTAACTCTACAGTCAGTTAGAGGTTTTTTTAGTTAATGAACGATCTAAGGAATTATGTTTAAGCTGAAATGCTACAGAACATAATTACCGTTCATATCAAAAAGTTTATCAGAATTATAATTTATCTTAGTTTATTTTTTACATTTTTTCATAATCTTAAAATGTAGGAATAGTATAAGCTTTTGATCAAAAGTGAGTGAAGAAGCTTAGGAAATTCATGAAAACAAAATCAAATCTTTAAAATGTATTTTTATATAATACTGAATTCTGATATAATCACAGGAAAGATATATCACTGTTTTCATAACCAAAACTATCAAGACAGTCTCATTTGCCCAGTGGTTCAACTTGATTATGTGAACTTGGATTCTTATATAAATCATGCTTTTGGAGTAGTGATTTATTTGTTTTATCTTTAAAAGCTATCCCATTTAAAATTCAGTTTTATTTTCTGGAGAAATTTTAGGAATGGTTCACTCAAGTAGGTATTAATGTCCCTAACCCACACAAAACAGAGTCCCTTTATTTTGAGACTCCGCCATTAATTTATTAATAACTTCCAGAGGCAGGACAATATTTCACAATTTACACAGTGAGAGCTTAAGGCTTTTTCTCAACCTTAGATACACAGATCCATATTTAACTAAAACTCTCTGAGCCATAGGTCAAGATAGAAACACAAACTCACCAGTTTCTCTCCCCAAGAGCTGTTTTCCTTTTTAATGTGTACAGAATATTGTTTTAATTGACGTGAGCACATAGAGACAGACAAAAAGTTCTTCCCTGCCTCCCTGACAGAAAGCAAACACCCATCTCAATACAAATGACACACTGTCAACCCTCACAACCAGAGCCCCATTGCTTCCAGTGGAAAATAGTACATTGGTTGTGTACAAACTAGAATCAGATCTGAATGTGGCCAAGGACCAGAAGTGAAACAAAAGCACAGGCAGAAAGAGTCAGCAAGGCTTCTGCTGCTTGAGATTGACTGTGGGAGCCAAGAGAAGGTATGCCTGGGCTCACAAAGCCCAAAAAATTGCACTTCTTGATCAGTGCAGTTTAACTGGCTTTGGCAGTGCATCTGAACATCTCAGTAGAACCTCCAAAACTGCCAAAGCACAACTGTCAAAAAATTAAATGTGACTCATAGAAACATTAAATACGTATTACTGAATTTATTCAACCCATTGCTTAATGAAGAGATCACTAAGATGGTAGGATGGCTCAAGAGAGCTTAAAAAATGAAGTCAGATCAAAGAAGAGCAGGATGAATTTGCTTGTAGATGCAAATCTGGTTAATGCATTACAGGGCACACAACTCTAACTTTTGAGATTACCTTTCCTATGGATGGAAATCTACAAGTTTACATGTAACTTCGCAATGTCCAGTCTAGTTAAACATTAAAAAGATACTTTATATACTTCAATATTCCTTGGGTTGAGCCAGTTAAACAGTAAGGTTGAAATGCATATGGTCATCCTGTTTATTTCTAAATTTTGGTGACTTTTAATTAGCAAAGTTCCTCATAAGAGACTATGGATCTGAATTTACTTGGGCAACTTTGGCTCTATCATTATTCAGTCAACTTCTATGACACATATTGGTTTGTGACTCAGTCTATAAAGTTATTTTTTTCCCACCATGATATGTATATTATCAAAATTAAATGAGCTCAAGTTGCTAGTAAGCACTAGTTGATCCATTCAGCACATAAAACATTCAAGATTCCAATACAGTGTTTGTTAACTGCTGTTCTGTAGAACAACTTCATTGGAATCACATAGAATACTTGTTAAAAACGCAGACTCCTGGCAAGATGTTAGGCCAGTGAAGCTCAGTCTCTGGGGAGGTGGCCTGCGAATACACAATTGTCTAGGTGGAAAGAAAGGCTCCTGCCTAAAATAAGTTAATACCAAGAAAAGCTCAGGATAACAGACCTAAGTCATTTTATGTCTCCAGGGATCAAGTCACTGTTTGAGCAAAAAGGGTAGTTGTTGACAGACAGTTTCTGGGGTTAAAATGGTGTTTGTACTTAAGGGGTCTCTTATTCACTAAGGTATTGGTGTTAATGAACAGTATTTACATTTGCGTAATTTTAAGTGTGATAGCGAAAGCTTTTGTTGGTTTACAATCTTGAACTTAACTTCCCTGTTAAGTTGATAGTGATCTTAGGTGTTGAACAAAACCTTGGCCTTAAAGGAAAGGGAGTGAATGTGTCATAAAATGTGTGTGTGCTGTGAAAGAGAGAGAGGAGCCCTCTTTACAACAGGTATTGATAGCGCTTTCCTTTCATTATACCTCCTTTGCTGCCTGTGCACATAAACCTGAACCATGAAATTTTGTGTTCTAATAGAAAATTTCTGAACGCTGTTGTAGGATCAAAAGCTGGATATTTTTATAAAAACAGGTTGTTGTAGTTAGCAATTTATTGCTGTAAAAATGTCTCTTATTACATGGTCTATATCAGAAATAGGCCTTTGCTAAATTATTAATAGTTAAATGTAGAACTACTAAAATTCTCATAGCTGTTGGCTTATTGGGGTGGGGTATATATGTATCCATTGAGGGGTATTCCAAAAAGGAGGGGTAGACAAAAGGAAAAAATAGGTTCAATGTTGAACCAATACAATTATGAAGTGCAAAAAAAAAAATGCAGTGGCAAAAATTACTTATCCCCTGTCATTAAAAAAAAATTTTTTTTTTCCTGGCCAAAACCTTTAGGCGATAATATCAAAATGATTGCAAATAGTGTTTCGGGATATTTTTGGCTTTACCCTTTGAAAAATTCATTTACTTTGAAACATCTCAAATTTTTTCCTTTAAAATCATTTTATCAGTAGTCACAGAAACAAACACAAATGGTTAAGAAATGTGTTTTCAGTAAGAATTGAGGTGTGATGCAAAAAAAAAACATTACAGGAGACTAATATCTTGCCATTGAACTATAAAAATCCTCCTGAATTTACGGGAGCTGAATTTTACTGGCTTTGACCTGCTTTTCCTGTTGGAGCTGGTCAGGAGAACGCTGGCAGCAGGCGTTCTCGGGCCTTAGTGGTTTCCTCTTAGCCACTCGTTGGCTCTGCATCTGCTTATGATCGTGGAGGAGCCCCAGAGCCCATGCTCTTGACAGTAGAGCTGCTTTCGCGGTTCTTGCAGCTTCTTCAGAGCACAAGGCCCCACAGATGACAGACCTTTAAAGCAAGATTGGAAAAGCAGAAAATGTATTGTCATCGTCACAGCTGCCCTTAGACCTGAGTGAGAGAAGTCTCATTTTAGCAGCCCGTACTTAGGCCCCTGCCCACAGAGAAAGGGATGTGACCACCACTGCCCCCACTGCTTCTCTATTCTAGGCATTTACGAGTAAGAGGCCCTCCCTTCTTAACATTTTTGTTTTCCTGTTTGTGGCTGATCAGTACTTCTATAACATACAAAATTCTACCCTGGGATGATGCAGCAGTATCAAATTGCTGTGAAAGGCTCTACATGCTTGCTTTCCCTGTCTGTACTTGATGCAGACTATACTAGTTCGAGAACCAGGTTCAAAGACTGTACATTGAAGAGTACTTTCTAGACCATGTGTGGGGCCCCAGAATCCCCTGCCCAAAGGGACCTGCACTTGCTTCCTGGATCTATGTAGAACTTTCCCCTAAATCTACACTCTAGAGGCAGATCACACTGCCGGTGGCCAAGGGGCTGCTGTGTGGAGATTGAGGCTAGAGCTTGGATGTGTGGGATGGGGTGGCCACCCATGTGGGTCCCAGGCCCCTTTGCAGAGTGGGGCAGAGCAGAGCTTGGAAGAAGGTGTGTGGGAGGGAGATGGGGGAGAGGTTGGGAGCCATGCTCTGAACTGAGAAATTCTAAATTTGCGCCTGGTCTTGCAGTCATTATAAGGTATATTTATCAAGATAGAAGTGAAGAACATACTTAATAACTTGTTTTTTTAATTAATTTATGTATTTTAATTACTTTACAATATTGTGGTGGTTTTTGCCATACGTTCACTTGAATCAGCCATGGGTGCACATGTGTTCCCCATTCTGAACCCCCTCTCACCTCCCTCCCCTTCTCATCCCAATCCCTCAGGGTCATCCCAGTGCACCAGCCCTGAGCGCCCTGTCTCATGCATTGAACCTGGACTGGCGATCTATTTCACATATGGTAATATACATCTTTCAGTGCTATTCTCTCAAATCATCCCACCCTCACCTTCTCCCACTGAGTCCAAAAGTCTGTTCTTTACATCTCTGTGTCTTTTGCTGTCTCGCATATAGGGTCATCGTTACCATCTTTCTAAATTCCATATATATGGTTAATATACTGTATTGGTGTTTTTCTTTCTGACTTACTTCACTCTGTATAATAGGCTCCAGTTTCATCTACCTCATTAGAACTGATTTGAATGCATTCTTTTTAATAGCTGAGTAATATTCCATTGTGTACATGTACCACAGCTTTCTTATCCATTTGTCTGCTGATAGACATCTAGGTTGCTTCCATGTCCTGTCTATTGTAAACAGTGCTGCGATGAACATTGGGGTACACTTATCTCTTTCAATTCTGGTTTCCTTGGTGTGTATGCCCAGTAGTGGGATTGCTGGGTCGTATGGCAGTTCTATTTCCAGCTTTTTAAGGGATCTCCACACTGTTCTCCATAGTGGCTGTACTAGTTTGCATTCCCACCAACAGTGTAAGCAGGTTCCCTTTTCTCCACACCCTCTCCAGCATTTATTGCTTGTAGACTTTTGGATAGCAGCCATTCTGACTGGCATGAGATGGTACCTCATTGTGGTTTTGATTTGCATTTCTCTGATAGTGAGTGATGTTGAGCATCTTTTCATGTGTTTGTCAGCCATCTGTATGTCGTCTTTGGAGAAATGTCTGTTTAGTTCTTTGGCCCATTTTTTGATTGGGTGGTTTATTTTTCTAGAATTGAGCTACAGGAGCTGCTTATATATTTTAGAGATTAATTCTTTGTCAGTTGCTCTATTTGCTATTATTTCTCCCATTCTGCAGGCTGTCTTTTCACCTTGCTTATAGTTTCCTTCATTGTGCAAAAGCTTTTAAGTTTAATTAGGTCCCATTTGTTTATTTTTGCTTTTATTTCCCTTACTGTGGGAGGTGGGTCATAGAGGATCCTGCTCTGATTTCTGTCAGAGAGTGTTTTGCCTGTTTTCCTCTAGGAGTTTTACAGTTTCTGGCCTTACATTTAGATCTTTAATCCATTTTGAGTTTATTTTTGTGTATGGTGTAGAAAGTGTTCTAGTTTCATTCTTCTACAAGTGGTTGACCAGTTTTCCCAGCACCACTACTTGTTAAACTGATTTACTACTTTTAACATTTAGACATATGGTGTGTGGATTTTTAATTTGTATTCTTGTCCAGAGCCCTGCAAATGCTGAAGGCAGACCTGGTTATGGTCTTAGAACCCTACTCAAGAGATAACAAAAGCCCCTTCTATCAACTCAGATGCTATGAATAAATATCGTCATCTAAAAGTTCTTGGGGGAGCTCCATTTTTCTCGAAAGGGTTTGTATTTTTAAGACAATGGGCTTTAGAATTAATGTGGATTAGAATCTGAGCTGCTCAAGTTTTTGGATGGATGAAAAATTTAGGCAAGTTATTTAACCTCCCTGATTCATGGTTTCTTCATCTGTAAAATGGGCATGATGACTTGCTGTCTATCACATAGAGTTGTGTTCAGATTAAACAAGCAGTGTTTTAAAAGTGCCTGATACATAGTGAATAAATGGTAGCTGCTGTTTTCATGAAGAGTTCTTCACTGTTGAAACCATCTGGAAGCTCTGATTATAATTTCATTTTTCCAGATGTGATTTTAGAGTTAGGATAGGCTGGGGACATGTGCCAGGAAGAGGCCTGTCTTCTAATAACTCTCTCGAGCAAGACCAATGGAAAGTCTAGTCCTCTGTGAATGTGGCAACCAATCATGAGAAGAGATAGCTTTCTGCCCATTTAAGAAGTTTACCAACTCTGGAAACTGGTAATTTTAATTTTTTGAGTTTGAGGGTCTTTTCTAACTTTTACTTGTTTAGTATGTCCTGATGAAAGTCCTTTGCCCATTCTGGTCTTGGCCCTCTCCACCTAGCTTTCACATTGGAATTAAATTTTAACCAACTCTCAATTGCATGTGCTTATGTTCTCACAGAATGTTATATCGGGCATTATAAATAATTCCCAGGCAATATTTAGAATGGCCACAAGCCATTTTTAGGATTGGTTGAGAATTATTTACAATACCCAACTCGCACCCTTTGCCTGTCATATGTTCAGTATGTATTTTTCTTAGCATCCTTGAAGCAGAGAGGAAGCATTGATACTCAGGGGTTTATCCTTTGCCAAGTCAAGGATATGATAAACATTTTTTCTTTTCCTGTCCTAAGCCTAAATGAACTTGGAGTTTCTTGAACGCTCCATGGTCTAATTTGCCTCCACCTTACGGCTCCTGCTACCTCTCCTGTATAGAGTCCCTTTCCTTTATTTTTCCCTTCATGTGCACATTCCCCATCTCTTTTCTAGTTCCTACTGCTCTGGTTTAAGTGCCTCCTCCAAGCCCCTGTGCTTATCTCTGCTCTGTTTATTGGTGAGTCTTTATCACTGGACTAAGAGCCCATCAAAGACAGAAACTGTCTTTTTCTCCGTGTATAGGAGTGATAGTAAACATATTAAATGTGTGATTATGCATATTAACAAACCTGGCCAGCTAATGGGCCCTGGAGGCCCCTTACTGGGCCAGAGTGAAGGAGAAATTGTGCACAATTTTCAAATGATTGTTGTTGTTCTTTAGCTTGGTCGTGTCTTGACTATTTGTGACCCCGTGGACTGCAGTACACCAAGCTTCCCTGCCTTTCACTGTCTCCCTAAGTTTGCTCAAACTCATGTCCAGTGAGTCGATGATTCAGATGATTAGCAGTTGTGTTCAGTGGAACATGCATGGGGTGGGGACCGTTCTTCCAGTTTGTCTGAATCTGTGAAGTCTGGACCTTTCATTGTCTTGGCACTATCCTGCTACTCTGCAGAAATAGAAGTTAACTTGCTGAAGTTAATTTGCATGTTAGTAACAGGAAAATAATTTTTGTTTATAGACATTCAAAAATGTCTGGTGGATGTTCAGCTGATTTCTGTTCCCCACTATGGAAGCAGTCAGTGTTGCACCTATCTAGTAATTTAATTTTCACAGGCCTGATGGGCTTATATATTTACGTGGTCTTTGAATTTTCTTTTGAACTGGTCATAACACCTTTTTGGGTTCCCTTGTTAATTAGAGTAAAAATCTGACAGGTGTTTATTCTAAGTCTGTATGAGAGTTATTTTATCTTTTTACAAAAAAAAATCGTCCTTAAATAGTTGTGGAGCTCTTCCATCAAGATTATTTAAAGAAAATACATCTAAGAGAAGATGAAACTTCCTGTCTCAGGAAAGAAGGTTCTTTTTAGCTGTGTTATCTTTGTTTACATTTAAATGCTTTAATGTCACTTTAATTAAGTAGGTAATCAAGTATTTCTCTGAGGCACCCATATGAGGTCCTATGTTAGTCAGATGTGTATAAATTTTATCTGACTTTTTTGTTGTTTTTTTCCTTCAAAATACTCTAAATATAGGAAAAGAAAACTTTTCAGGATATCTTTTTATGCCTGAAACCATCTTTGAGATTTCCCAGAAGATCTCTGGAAATTTAGTGAGTTGTTCTTATAAAGTGATGCAGAAATAGGTTTTTTTAATAAGCTACTCAATGAGAAGACATACTCAGATTTCCCTAGGTTACATTTGAACACATAAAATGTGTATAAATATTTCAGAAATTGTTTTCATGGAAAATTCCTAGAGGTTGGGTCAGTGACCTCATTGCTCATAATACAGGCAATGATCAGGGATGCAAGTATCTTTTCAAGACGATGATTTCATTTCCTTTAGATGTATATACCCAGAAGCAGGATTACTAGATTGTGTGTGTGTGTGCGTGTGCGCGTGCACGCACACATGCTCAGTTGTGTCTGACTCTTTGTGACCCATGGACTGTAGCCTACCAGGCTCCTCTGTCCATGGAATTTTCCAGGCAAGAATACTGGAGTGGGTTGCTATTTCCTACTCCAGGGGATCGTTCCGACCCAGGGATCAAACCTGCGTCTCCTGCATCTCCTGTATTGGCAAGTGGATTCTTTCCCACTAGCGCCACCTGTGAAACCCAATAGACCATATATGGTAATTCTATTTTTAATGTTTTGAGGAACCTCTATACTATTTCCCATAGTGACTATACCAATTTACATTTCCACTGACAGTACTTAGGAGTTCCCCTTTTTCCCCACATTCTTGCTCTCACTATCTTTTGTCTTCTTGATAAGCTTTAATTTGAATCTGGCATCTTCTAGGCTGGTATTTCTAAATTGGTGATGCACATTAGACTTATCTGTAGAGTTTTATAAAAATACAAAAGTCTAGGCCTTACTCCAGAGTTTCTGAACTTCTTGATATTCCTGATATGTTCCACTTGGGATTACTGTGTATCTCAAGGATTTTTTCCTTTTAAATATCACATTTGCGCATTTATAAATCAGATGTAATACTTGAAAACTGACTTAATGTTACACAGAAACATTTCATCTACATTTTTTGGAAAGGCTTTATTATCTAGCTTTGGATCCCACAGAAGTGACCACGTTTCCTTATCACTTTATTCTCTCATCAGATCTTTGACATTTGAAAATTAGCAGTAATAACTAACCACACCTATTTTACATCTCTTTCCTCCATGGATAGTTTTTATTTTACTCCAATTTTCACCTGAATGAACAGAGTCTGTCAGTTCATGTCTTCAATAAGGATTGTCCTGGCCCCATGGTGTACAAGCTGCGTCAAACTATTGCCTCTTCTAAGAACAGACTCTTGGGTTCAGAAGCCATTGCTTCCCAGTAGGCTGAGTCAGAATCTTCAAATTCTTTTGTTCAGAATAAGAGGGCTTCCTGAGTCTGCTATGCTGAGATCTAGCAGGACGCTACTAAATTACATAGGACTAAGTGAACTCATGTGGAAATATTTATTATGAGTATTTGTTTAGAATACTGGTCGATGTTCTTTTAATGTTCTTTCTTCTAGATATGTAAGAAGCATCCTTTAAAAAGTTCTTCAGCTATCTGTAACCAAAAGTTTTTAATAGATGCTATTTTAAACAAAAGCGTAACATTTTCAAATGATATCTGATTTTCACCAATTCCTTCCCCCTCACTTCTACTGGAAATGGGAGACTCTCACTAAATTATCTTCTGTGTTCTATTTGTGTGGGTTCAATAAGAATGTGTTCTCCTTAACACCAGGAGTTAATTGAAAAAAATCGGGTATACACACAAAGCCTTACCTGGAATGTCTTATTTGAGAACAGTTTTCAGTCAGGTATGAGAGTCACTTTTAAGAAAGATTGACTCCTTATATTTCATTTACAGCCTTTTTAATGAAGCCAATGTCTTTTGAAAGCTCCTCAGGAAAACTGGCCTAGAATCTTGCTTCCTGGGGCCCAGTCTTACCCATGGTGAAGAAGCCACCTCCAGGGAGGCCTGGGGCATTGAAGAGAGAGGGATTCACCCATGCTTACAGATACTGCAGGTGACATTTGGTGAAGAGTGTTTGGGGGCTTGCTTTCCTATCCTCAAGATAGCAAATACTAGAAACATGAAAGGGTCCAATCTGAAATTTTTTATGAGAAAACTTCCCACCAGAAGTTTACTTTGTGATTGTTCCATACTATAGAGCTTTGAATTTGCCAAAGCCACCTTGATAAAGCCTCTTGATACTGTGGGGGAGGAAAAATTTCCCCCTTAGTTCTTTTGGCTAGCAATTAAAATCATATAAGGCAGGTTAACAGGAGAAAATCAAATTTACTATGTGCGCACAAAATTCACATGGGTTGAATTCCAAAGACAGCAAGGCAATGTAAAAAAAAAAAAATTATATATATATATATGTATGTTATATATATAATACATATACACACTCACACACTGGACTAAAGAGAAAAAGAGGTAGGGGTCTGAGGCTTCAAGGGGGCAGTAAAGTAATTTATAGGAAGAAAAAGAGTCAATGGGACATCTAGACACGGGACACAGAAAGGACTTTGATCAAATGGACCTGGCCTGGTACCTGTCTGTCGACCACACCTAATATTTAACATAGTTATCAATGGCTATAGCTTCTTCCTGGGACAGGCCTCCTATCTTAAATTCTTTTAAGCATTAAGGGAGAAGTTCAAAGTTCTTCCTGAGTCTTTGGGCCTTGGTGGTGCTCAACTCAAAATAATCCAGGTACCAGAGTGGCCCATTTTGGGGTGGCCTGCCCTGGGCCCCATCTATGCAAGTAATGAAGCCACATCTAATGAGACCAGCCCTACAAGGATGATTTTTTTCTTTGGGATTATCCTTGGTCAAAGTAGAAAATTATAACCAAAAAACTGTGAAAGACTTTTAGGCCAAAAGATTTCTGAGTTTTTTCAGGGGAAACCTGTGCATTGTTTAGAGCATACCTTTCAGAATTATCTGAGTCTATAGGGTTTGCGCTTTTCATGGTTTTTGAGTTATTTTACAACGCTAGAGATAGCTAGATATTAACTTTACTGACATTAATTTGTACAATACTGATATAATGCATGTCTAGATAAAATTATTGGCAGTCAGGTTCTTTTGTGTGTGTGTGTGTGTGTGTGTGTGCGCTACCGACATTCAGTTGACTTCTGTCGCTGTTGTAGAAGTCAGTTTTGCATCCCTTCAGCAAATTAGTTTCAACATTTCTGATGGGCTTTGAATTCTCTTTTGCACTGTTTATGACAGCTTTTCCGGTTCCCTCATTAGTGAGTTGAATCTGTGGCATAGTTAGTGTTCTATCTGTGTGAGTCATGATTGTACCTTATTCTGAAAAATTATCCTTTAACTCAGAGTAAACCTTCCTGCTGCTAGTTAACGAGGCATCCCCCGGTGTTCAAGGAAGGGGGTCAGTGGGGAGCTTAAGGGAGTTGCTATTAATCAGCTGGTGAAATACTTAAGCATCTTAAAAACTGATGTGTCTGTGTCTGGGCACCTGCCTGTGAGTCAGCCCTGATTACGTCCAGCCTTTGCATAGTTTCTACCCTAAGAAGGCGCTGCAAACACTGCTACCCCCCCTTCTCCCCTAAATTCAATCATAGATAGAAAAAAAGACCAGGTAGGTGTTTGGATGGCTTGATATTCATGTTCAGGTTTGCTGCTGATTCTACAATCCTATACAACTAGAATAAAGACACAAAAATAATAAAGCAGTTTTTCTGAGGATGAATCAGTAGCTTAAGCAGCTGAGGAAGTTTAAGGGAACTTCTGCTTCTGCTTAAAAATGACAATTAGCCTTTAATGAGCATGTACTATATTCCTGGCACTATTGTAAGAATGTTGCGGATATTCACTAATCCTGAATAGACCTAAGAACAAAGTACTTTAAATAGATCCATTTTGTTTGTTTAAATTTTTTTTAACTTTTTGTTTTATATTGGGATAAACAATGTTGTGACACTTTCAGGTGAACAGCTAAAGAACTTAGCTATACATATACATGCATCCATTCTTCCCCAAATGCCCCTGCCATCCAGGCTGCCACATAACATTGAGCAGAGTTCCATGTGCTATACAGTAGGCCCTTGTTGGTTATCCATTTTAAATTTAGCAGTGTGTATATGCCCATCCCAAAATTTCCGTAACTATCCTTTTCCCCCATCCTCCCCTCCACCAGCAACTATACGCTTGTTCTTGAAGTCTGTGAGTCTGTTTCTGTTTTGTAAATAAGTTCATTTGACAGAGGAATGGATAAAGAGGATGTGGTATGTGTGTGTATAAAATGGAATATCACTCAGCCATAAAAAGCAATGAAATAATGCCATTTACAGCAATAGGGCTGGACCTAGAGACTGTCATACTGGGTGAAGTAAGTCAGATAGAGAAGGAGAAATGTTGTATGGCATCCCTTATATGTGGACTCTAATAAGTAGATGCATTTTTTAAGGTGAGAACACAGAGCTGTTAACTTGCTCAGGTGAAATAGCCAGTTCTGGTTTAAATATATTGGTTCTCCTTTTAACATCAGATTCCATGTATTCAATTGGTCTTCTGACCAGAATCTTATTTTCATCTAATTCTTAAGACATCCCTATAAGAGAGACATTGCTGTCCCCATTTTGCAGATGAGAAAACCGAGGCTAAATGGCCATACGATTAAAATGTATCATTTTTTGTACAGTGTTTCTACTGAGTTACCTCTTATATTTGTCTACTTGTGTCATGTGCTTTGTTTAGTTCCAACTTGTGTTACTGATGAAACCTGTTCTTCCTTCCAGTGAGTGTGTGGTTTCAGGTGCTGTACATCCCCACCTGTTAAAGTCAGGAATGCTCTGCTCCCTCCCTGGTGAAGGAGCATCTTCCCCTAAGAGACACTGGCATATGCTCCTCAGGGCACTTGGGAAACTGCTGGGTTTGGAGGTTACTACTCTGCTTTATGGAAGATACAGAGAACATAGCTGACCAAGTAGAATTATCCACGAGGTAAGCCCACAGATAGCTGTATTCTTTGCAGGGGTGAACCCCTCTTTTTCCTTGGCCTGGCCACTCAGTATATTATTTAGCTTTACAAGAGTGCTTGCCTTTCCCTGCCCTCAGTACCAGTTTCCAGCACTCTCTGTCAGGGCCCTCCTTCTCTCCCCTTCTGGCAGAATGAGATTCGCAGCTCTACTTTTCCCGAGCCAATCCTGGTAGTGCTCCTTGATGACTTCAGTGGTGCATTCTTGGCTGCCTCTAGCTTGATTTCAGCTGGTTTTTGTTCACTCTGGCAGATTGTTAAATAACGTGTGTTTCCTAGGTACTGAGTTCCTCATCCTTGTGGCATCTGACATTTTTGTTTCTGTCTGTCACAAACCTCACAGAGTCTGCGGTTGGGGCCGTTGGTGATTAGTTCAGCATTGATGTAAGCTGGGTGTTCACTCTCTAACACTTGGAGGCATTGCCAGCCCTTGGAGGCACATCAGTCTCTGTGCAAAATAGGTTTCTCTTTCTTGGAGCTGCTTTGTGCGTTGCAGCCGGAGCTTGGTTCTTCTTTCTGGTGCTTGAACACAGAAAGTCCAGTCCCCCTGCTGGAGAAGTCTGTAGGGAAGGGACAGCCTCCCGCCCCATCTCGTGCCCCAGCAGTCTCTCACCTCCCTTATCAGTGAATGTAATGCAGGCAGTCTTCTAGTATGCAGGGGAGCTGGGCAAAGTGTGTAGATTTCCAACTATAAGGTAAATAAGCATTGGAACTATAACATACAACATGATGACCTTAACTAAAAAAGCTGTATGGTGTATTTGAAAGTTGCTGTAAGGGTAAATACTAAAGGTTCTCATCACAGAGAAATATATTTTCTGTAACCATATGAGGTGATGGTTGTTAGCTCAGCTTCCTGCGGTGGTCATTTTGCAGTATATGTGTGTGTCCAGTCCTGAGGCTGTGCCCCTTGCACTTCCACAGCATGTCGATCATTTCCCAAAACTGGAAGGAAAACAAAATAGGTAAAAAAAAGTTTGAGAGAGGATTAAACTTACCTCTTCTCTCTGAATCTTCTCTCACCCTCTGTTTCTATTAATTAATAGCCATTTTCTCATTCATTGTCTTCCCAGATAGCTCAGTTGGTAGAGAGTCCATCTGCAATGCTGGAGACCCCAGTTCGAAACCTGAGTCAGGAAGATCTGCTGGAGAGCAGATAGGCTACCCACTCCAGTATTCTGGCCTGGAGAATCCCATGGACTGTATAGTCCATGAGGTCACAAAGAGTCATACATAACTGAGTGACTTTCACTTCACTTCCTCATTCATTTCTTCTCAAAACCTGCAATTGTTCTGTCTCCCTTCATACTTAATACCTAATGGAGTATAAGTCCCTGTTTAAGTTTCCTTTAGGCTTCCCAGGTGGCTCAATGGTAAAGAATCTGCCTGCATTGCCGGAGATACAGGTTCAATCCCTGGATCAGGAAGATCCCTTGGAGAAGGAAATGGCAACCCACTCCAGTATTTTTGCTGGGAGATTCCATGGACAGAGGAGACTGGCAGGTTGCAGTCCATGGGGTGACATGACTGAGTGACTCAGCAACAAGAACACAACAAGATAGGTAGTGGTCGTCCCTGGTGGCTCAGTGGTAAAGAGTCCACCTGCAATGCAGGAAACTTGGGTTTAATTCCTGGGTCAGGAAGATCCCCTGGAGAAGGAAATGGCAACCCACTCCAGTATTTTTGCCTGAGAAATCCTATGGACAGAGGAGCCTGGTGGGCTACAGTCAATGGGGTCGCAAAAGAGTTGGACACGACTTAGTGACTAAACAACAACAACAGGTGATTTTCAACCTATGTCTTGCATCTACTTTCACTTCACCATTCCTCGTCAAATGTTCCGTATTCAGTCCTCAGTACTAATAGCTGTTTCTTCAAGAATTACATACAGGCCAGACCTCACCACCAAAAACTTCATGCAGTTGTCCCCTACCGTGGTAGGTTCTAGAGATATCTACAGAAGGGTGAGGACTGTCCCAGACAGAATATCTTCTTTACTAATTAAGGCCTGAGTTTCAAAACACTGGCAGCTCTCTTCCCATGGAGTGCTAAGCTGTATTATATTTGAGTTTCCATAACTATTTCTACACAGACTCTCTTGTGGCCTAGACAGTATATAGCTTAAGCCACATATTCCAGTTTTTTTTCCAACTTGAACCTTACTGGGTCTGTTTCTTTTTTTCCCCCCCAAGGCAAGTTTGTTGTCCAAGCAGGAGGAATTTCACACATTGCTCTGTTAATCAGATGAATTCAAGTGTGAGTTGATTAAAATTATTTAAAAAGCCCACTACGAGTTCTTCATCTCGGCTATGACAACTCCATCCTGTGCCATTCTGGGTTCTGTTTTGTGCTTGACCTGCCTATGCAGAGGTTAGATCCAGGGGCTGATGAAGGACTAGATGACTCAAATCATGTTCAGCCTTCCTGCCTTGTTCTCACCCCTCCCTGTGTTCCTCCTCCACACTCTAGGCTACTGTCAGAATTGGCTTCTTAAAATGTCAAGTCACAGCCCCTACATCAGTGGCATCGGAGGCTGCTCATTACTTGAGAATAACATCAGCACTTCCCAGTCTCTGCTCTGAGCCTCTGCCTGCCTGGCTCCCACCAGTTACCTTGACTCACCCGGCCCCGCTGGACTCGGTCCGGAAGTTGGTCACTGCATTATTCGGCAGCTCTTCTCTCCGGATCTGTTCCTCTGTGTTCACTGAAGTGGCTTTGTACTCAGTGGGGTGGGTCAGGGGAGGAGGCAAATATGAAAAGGTTTTATTTTTATTCAATCATCACTTTAAACCATGTTCTGCAGACTCGCTTCTTCATCCCCTGATACCGGGAACAGCTGTCCATTCACTCGCCTCTGTTAAAATCCGAGCCACTCTGCTTCAGAACTCCTGTCATGACTCCCTTTATGGCTCAGGAGTGGTGCTTGACTCTAGGGATCTCCACGTTCTGTGGGAAGGGGAGTGGTCTTCTCCATCTATCCCTCCTGCCTTCTCCCTCTTGGAGCTCACCTGGAGTTGTGCCCTGGGTGAGAGGACCGGCCAGGTGGTGGGAGGAATTTCTGCAGCTGAACCACCTGCAGCTCATCCTCTCTTGGTGTCCTGTGTGATCTTCATGACCTGTCATTCATGCGCTGCTCTCCTCAGGAGGGGACACCGCATTGTGTGACTTCCCTCTTCAGGAGGGCAGGGTGACATCCGCCTCCAGATGCCCCGTGTGAAGCATAAAGGAGGGGTCACCTCTTACATGAACCTCTGAGCCTCTTCAAAGCCCTGGAAACCAGGCTTACCAAAGATGGTCATTAACCTAGAAACTAGCAGGCAGAAGGCCACTTGTGTTCTTACGATTCAGTTCAGTCGCTCAATCGTGTCTGTCTTTTTGCAACCCCACGGACTGCAGCATGTCAGGCTTCCGTGTCTATCGCCAACTCCCAGAGCTTGTTCATACTCATGTCTACTGGGACGGTGATGCCATCCAACCATCTCATCCTCTGTTGTCCCCTTCTCCTCCTGCCTTCAATCTTTCCCAGCATCAGGGTCTTTTCAAATGAGTCCATTCTCATCAGGTGGCCAAAGTATTGGAGTTTCAGCATCAGTCCTTCCAATGAATATTTAGGACTGATTTCCTTTAGGATAGACTGGTTGGATCTCCTTGAAGTCCAAGGGACTCTTGAGAGTCTTCTCCAACACCACAGTTCAAAAGCATCAATTCTTTGGCACTCAGCCTTCTTAATGGTCCAACTCTCACATCCATACATGATTATTGGAAAAACCATAGCTTTGACTAGACAGACCTTTGTTGGCAAAGTTATGTCTCTACTTTTTAATATGCTGTCTAAGTGTGTCATACCTTTTCTTCCAAGGAGCAAGCACCTTTTAATTTCATGGCTGTAGTTGCCATCTGCAGTGATTTTGGAGCCCAAGAAAATAAAGTCTGTCACTGTTTCCACTGTTTCCCCATCTATTTGCCATGGAGTGATGGGACCAGATGCCATGATCTTCATTTTTTGAATGCTGAGTTTTAAGCCAGCTTTTTCACTCTCCTCTTTCACTTTCATCAGGAGGCTCTTTAGTTCCTCTTCACTTTCTGCCATAAGGGTGATGTCATCTGTATATCTGAGGTTATTGATATTTCTCCCAGCAATCTTGATTCCAGCTTGTGCTTCATCCATCCAAACATTTCTCATGATGTACTCTGCATATAAGTTAAATAAGCAGGGTGACAATATACGGCCTTGATGCACTCCTTTCCCAATTTGGAACCAGTCTGATCCATGTCCATTTCTAACTGTTGCTTCTTGACTTGCATGCAGGTTTCTCAGGAAGTAGGTTAGGTGGTCTGGTACTCCCAACTGTTGAAAAATTTTCCACAGTTTGTTGTGATCCACACAGTCAAAGGCTTTAGTGTAGTCAATAAAGCGATGTTTTTCTGAAATTCTGCTTTTTCTATGATCCAACGGATGTTGGCAATTTGATCTCTGGTTCTTCTGCCTTTTCTAAATCCAGCTTGTGTATCTGGAAGTTCTCAGTTCATGTACTATTGAAACCTAGCTTGGAGGAGTTTGAGCATTACTTTGCTAGCATGTGAAATGAGTGCAGTTGTCTGGTAGTTTGAGCATTCTTTGGTGGTGGTCTTCTTTGGGATTGGAATGGAAACTGACCTTTTCCAGTTCTGTGGCCACAGCTGAGTTTTCCAAATGTGCTGGCATATTGAGTGCAGCATTTTAACAACATCATCTTTTAGGATTTGATGTAGTTCAGCTGGAATTCCATCATCTCCAATAGCTTTGTTTGTAGTGATACTTCCTAAGGCCCACTTGACTTCACACTCTTGGATGCCTGGCTCTAGGTTAGTGATCACATCATCATGGTTATCCAGGTCATTCAGATCTTTTTTGTGTTGTTTCTCTGTGTATTTTTGCCAATTCTTCTTAATTATTAATTCGTAAAAGTTCTTAAAATTATTTGCCTACTATTGGGGTGATCTTTCTATTCAGAAAAACAACTGAGAAAAGAATTCTCTTGGTGTATCCTAGAGACCTGCTTTGGGTACACAAGTTTTAATGATGCGTTTGCTGCCTTTGCTCTCATCTTTGGCTGACATAAATTGACTGAGAGGACTTAGGAAGGGGAGTCACGTGGCACAGAGTAACTCTTGTGTGGGGAGAAAGTGGTCCTTCTTCTCTAAAGCTCTCAAATAGGGAAACCAGTGATTGGGTTCCTGATGACTGCCTCCTTTGATTTCAGAAGGATTTGCTCACATTCTGGCTTTTTTCCCCCTCATTTCCCAAAGGGTAGTCTTGCCTTTTTATTACATGGAAACAATATTTTATTTTTCCCCTCCCCATCTTGCAGATTGCTCATGCTTTACTCAAGGTGAGCTGAGGTTCCTTGAGTAGTAGAGCAGAATCAACTAGGCTTTAGACCTCCTGGAGCCCCTGGGAGCCCATCATCTGCGTCCTGGTGATATATATGTGTGTAGTTTTGTTTTGTTTTTAAATTGGAATATAGTCATTTTACAAAGCTGTATTAGTTTCTGCTGTACAACAAAGTGAATCAGCTATATATTTACATATATCTCCTCTTTTTTTGGAATTCCTTCTCATTTAGGTCACCACAGAGCATGGAGTAGGGTCCCCTGAGCTATACAGTAGATTCTCATTAATGATCTATTTTATACAGAGTATCAATATGCATATATGTCAAGCCCAATTCATCCCAGTCCACCTGCCCCTTACCCCTTGATGTCCATACATTTGTTCTCTATGTGTCTCTATTTCTGCTTTACAAAGAAGATAATCTACACCATTTTTCTAGATTTCACCTAAATGCATTAGTATATATTTGTCTTTCTCTTTCTGACTGACTTCCCTCTGAAGTGAAGATAGTCTGTAGGCTCATCCATGTCCCTGCAAATGGCCCAATTTTGTTTTCTTTTATGGCTGAGTAGTTTTCCGTTGTATATAAGTACCACATCTTTATCTGTAGTTTTTTAGCTAAATTTATGTTACAAATTAGCATATAGTATACTTATCCTTTTCTTGATGTACGGTTCTAGAATTTTCTCACAGGGATATATTCACATAACCCCCATCACAGGATAGAGAGTAAGTGCCCCATTCTGAAAACTCCCTTGTGCTGCCCCTTCCTGGTCACATATTCCTCCACTTTTAACTCTTGGAAATCACTCATCTATCATCAGTCACTATTGCTGTATCTTTTCAAGGCTCTTATACAATTGCAAATCCTACAGTATGTGACAGCGTGAGACAGGCATTTTTCAATCAGCATGATGTCTTTGAGAATCATCCAACTTATATGTATCAATACTTTTAAAAATTGAAATACAATACACATGAAACTAGTTTCAGATGAATAACATAATGATTCAATCCATGCATATATTACAATATGATCACCATAATAAATCACCACACACAGTTAAATCTTTTTCTTGTGTTGAGCAATTTTAAGATTTATTCTCTTAGCAACTTTCAGTACAGCATTGTTGTAGTCACCATATTATATATTACATCCCCAGTGTTTGTTTATTTTTAAACAGAAAGTTTGTACCTTTTGACTATCTTTACCCATTTGACCCACCCCCACCTCTGGCAATGACACATCTGTTCTCTGTATTTAAGAGTTTGGGTATTTTTTTTTAAATAAATCCATGTATAACTGAGATCATACAGTATGTATCTTTCTCTATCTGAATTATTTAACTTAGCATGATGCCCTAGAGGTCCATCCATTTGTCACGGGATTTTCTTCTTTGTAATGTCTGAATAATATTCCACTGTATACATATTTCACATTTTCTTTATCCATGGATCCATGAATACTTTGGTTGCTTCCATAAGTAATGCTGCAGTGCACATGGGAGGGGCACATATCTTTTTGAATTAGTGTCTTTGTTTTCCTCAGATAAATATTCAGAATGAAATTGCTGTATCATATGGCAATTCTACTCTTAATTTTTTGAGAAAGCTCCATACTGTCTTCCATAGTGACTACTTGTATCACTAGCTTATTCGTGATGAAGGTGAAAGAGGAGAGTGAAAAAGTTGGCTTAAAGCTCAACGTTCAGAAAACTAAGATCATGGCATCTGGTCCCATCACTTCATGGGAAATAGATGGGGAAACAGTGGAAACAGTGTCAGACTTTATTTTTTTGGGCTCCAGAATCACTGCTGATGGTGATTGCAGCCATGAAATTAAAAGATGCTTACTCCTTGGAAGGAAGGTTATGGCCAACCTAGATAGCATATTTAAAAGCAGAGACATTACTTTGCCAACAAAAGTCCATCTAGTCAAGGCTATGGTTTTTCCAGTGGTCATGTATGGATGTGAGAGTTGGACAGTGAAGAAAGCTGAGTGCCGAAGAATTAATGATTTTTGAACTGTGGTGTTGGAGAAGACTCTTGAGAGTCCCTTGGACTGCAAGGAGATCCAATCAATCCATCCTAAAGGAGAGAAGTCCTGGGTGTTCATTGGAAGGACTGATGTTGAAGCTGAAACTCCAATACTTTGGCCACCTCATGCGAAGTGTTGACTCATTGGAAAAGACCCTAATGCTGGGTAGGATTGGGAGCAGGAGGAGAAGGGGACGACAGAGGATGAGATGGTTGGATGGCATCACCGACTCGATGGACATGGGTTTGGGTAGACTCCGGGAGTTGGTGATGGACAGAGAGACCTGGCGTGCTGCAATTCATGAGGTTGCAAAGAGTTGGACACGACTGAGCGACTGAACTGAACTGAATATCCATGGTGTGGATGTAACAATTCCTGATGCTGATTTTAGGTCTGTGGATTGACCTCTCCATGGCTGGATCCTGCTTTTCCTCTGAACTCTGTATTGATCTTGCCCAGCAACGGTTACTACTGATCCCAGTTGGGGACATTTTATACAACTGCTAGTTCTGCCTCGTCTTTGTTGGAGCAGCAAATATAGCCAATGGGTGTTTTTGTCCTTTCTCTTTCAGTAGCTTTCTTTCCAACAGGATGTGATTTTGCCCTTTCAAGTTTCATGCTTCCTTTATTCAGGGCATATTCTCAAGGAACGAAGCTGTGGAAGACATGTGAGGCTGCCCTCTCTGATGCTTGATGGGAATTTTAGGGCTCTGAAGGGGATTATATTTCACTGAGTCTTCTGTAGATGGTAAAGAATCTGCCTGCAATATGGGAGACCTGGGTTCGATCCCTGGGTTGGGAAGATCCCCTGGAGAAAGGAATGACTACTCACTCCAGTATTCTTGCCTGGAAAATCCCATAGACAGAGGAGCCTGGAGGGTACAGTCCAGGAGATCACAAAGAGCTGGACACAACTGAGGACTAACACATTCACTTCTTTTCTGATCCTACAGAACTCAGCTCCACCCCATCCCAAGTTCTCTTCCTCGGCTCCAAGGGTCTCAACAACTGTCCCTGTGATGGGACTCTTTGGAGACTTTCATGGCATGCCCAGGTTGTGGATGACTTTAGAATAATACATTGTATGGTAGTGCCTAGGATTAATGCACTTACATATGCCTCACTTAATCTTTGTTGCTCCAGTGTGATGGAAGAAGGAGAGACTAGACCTAATGTGTACACAGCGCCTAGGATATGCCAGGCACTTTAGATGATCATTTCATTTAATCTTCTAGGAACTTCATGGAGAAGTCTTCTCACTTGCCATGTGAGTAACCTGCAACTTGGAGAAGTTAAGCGAATTGCTTGAAGAGAGCAAATAAATAATAGGATCAGGATTCAAACTCAGGTGTATCAGATACCTTCCACCCTGCCCTCTGTTTAAAAACAAAACAAAAACCCAGGAGGAGGATTACAAGGGAGAGAAACACAAGGTATAATGTGCCTTGATTAGTTTCCTAGGGCTTCTGTAACAAAGTACCATGAACTGGGTGGGTTAAAACAACAGAGATCAGTTGTCTCACAGTTTTGGGGGCTAGAAGTCCAAAATCAAAGTGTCGGCAGGACCCCTCCCTCTGAAATCTGTAGTGGAACCCTTCCATTCCTCTTGGAAGCTCCTGGTGGTTGGCTGGCAATCTTTGCTGTTTGTTTAGCAGCGGCCTGACTCTAGTCTCTGTCCTTGTCATCACACGGCCTTTTCCCTGTGTCCCTCCATCTTCACACAGCCAGCCTGTGAGGGCACCAATCTGCTCCCGTATGACCACATCTTAACTGTTTGCATCAACAATGATGCTATTTCCAAATAAGGTCACGTTCTGAGATATTGGGATTAGAATTCAATCTTTATTTTGGGGGAACGCATTTGCCCAAGGACAATAACATTATGGGGATAACTATTCTTATAAGAAAAAAAAGTATTCTTTCAAGTGTGGTTTACACTGTCTAGAGCACTTCATTAGAATAATCACAATTTAATATGTAGACATGCTCTTCTGTTAGAGTCCTACTAGGAATTAGAATGTTCATGAAAGTGAAAGTCACTCAGTCATGTCCGACTTTTTGCGACCCCAGTGACTGTATAGTCCCCAAATTCTCCAGGCCAGAATACTGGAGTGGGTAGCCTTTCTCTTCTCCAGGGGATCTTCCCAACCCAGGGATCAATCCCAGGTCTCCCGCAGAGAGGGAGGCGGATTCTTTGCAAGCAGATTCTTTACCAGCTGAGCCACAAGGGAAGCCCTGGAATATTCACAGTCTAATACAAATTTTGTAGTTGAGGAAGCAGTTGAACTGAAAAGTATTTCCCCTTGTGAACAGTCACATGCATGCAGGATACGCTTCAACTTTGTTCTCAGATTTTATTGTCTAGACCTCTGTGCTGCTTTGTCTATCCTGTTTTTTTGAGGAGACATCTATTTCGAGAGCATGCTTGGTGATTCTTGATCAGTAAGGCTCAGAACGGCAACTAGTAAATGCCGTCATTATGTGTGCTCTTCTTTTGCTCTTTTTTTATCCCCCTACAACATCCATACTGAAGCAGTTCAGGATTTTCTAAATTTTCAGTAAATGAGAACACAAAGTGGAGAAGTGTCATATGGGAACTTCCTATCACAAATCTCAATGATTGTCTGAGATTGTTTTAGAAATCCATTTTATTTTTCGATGACAATGCTATCTTGACCATTTTTTCATAAATCATATTATGGACATTTTCTGCATAATGGAAAGTTAATTGGTTATTGCCTTTTGAAATTCCACTTGCCTCTAAACACATTTTTGTAAACTGTCCCATGTGACCTATTGCCATGTTGAATTTGAAATTCCAGCTCACTAGACAAGGATCGTGTCTAATATGCTTGGTTTACCTGTCAGTCTCAATAAATATTTAAAAATCATGCACAACTATAAATTTTATTCTTACAGTACCTAAGTACTTTATTCCTATTTCTGTGCAGAACCAATGATAAATCCTTTTTAAGGATATCAGTAAAGAATGTGCTCAAGTACATGAAGCGCTCATCTGATATATTTGACAAATTCAGGATGTGAATATGGGGAGAAAAGCAGTGCATGAAATGTTTTTCTTAATTGATGAAACTGCTTTTAAAAATAGCTGATCACCTAGTCCTTTCTGTTTGAACATGTATACTCCTTGTCTCACCTCTTTTCATAGCAAAATCATTGGAAGCCAATGTAGGATATTTTATTCAAAACAGTTTTATGACCATTCTCTGTCTCTTGATTTTGACAAAACTCTCTCCCATGTGGTAATGGAATGGCACAGTTCCTGACAATATTTCCTTTTGGAATTTCTTGGAGATAAAGATCTTGTCATTTCTGAAACATTTTTAGGTGGTTTGAAGCAAGGAAGCTATTTTTTAAAGACGGATTCAATTCAAGAGAATGACATAGAAATAAGAATTTTAGCATCTTAAGATTTTATTTGGGAATTGAATCTTTTAAACTATTGTTACTACTGTATTTGTTTTTGGCTAACCGTATTATATAACACTCAGCTAGAATTTCCATACACTGGGCCTCAGTATTTCTTTGATTTTTCCAGAAGTTCCTAGAGACACTAGAAGGAAGCACAAGGGGGTGGTTGAGAGCACAGATTCTGGAGACTCTGCCAACCCAGATCTTGTGACCTTGGACCTCAGTCTTCCCTCCTGAGAATTAAGTGAGGCAAGTTCAGAGCAATGCTTGATACATAGTAAGCACAGCACAAGTGTTCCTATCCTTCTTCTAGGCTTACTTTGATATTAGGTACGTGATCCAGGGCAAATCCTTGAACCTTTCTTAGGTTTTATTATTCACATCTCACATAACTCACAAGCTTCTCATGAGAATTAAATTACATACTTCATGAAGAAATCCAGTGTGCATGTAGCTTATTGCTTTTAACTATGGCAGGTTATCTATTTACTCTTGAGTGTTTTATTTAAGCTATTTTCGTGACTGAAAATGATGAACACATCTTAAGCTCTTAACACCCATCATTCCCTGGGCTGTTTAGACATTGGGAGCAATCTAGATCATTGTTACTCTTTTAATATGTTGCTTGATGTTACTGCATGTGTGTTATTAAAGTATATTCAACTACTTTGTTGTTGTTGTAATTCAAGCCATAACCATTGAGTAGTTGTTCCCCAAATCATAAAGTACCAAAGTCTCTTGAGTAAAAATAAACCAACTCAGAGAAAATGTGATTTGTGGCCTGCAATATCATCATTCCAAGACTCATGGCTCAGTGAAATTGATTTCTGTTAGTAAAATAACACTCTGGTTATATAAATCTCAGCCTTGACTATGACTATATGTTTAGAGCTTCAAACTTAAAAATAATATTGCACATCATTACGCTTTCCCTTGGAGAAGGAAATGGCAACCCATTCCAGTATTCTTGCCTGGAGAATTCCATGGCCAGAGGAACCTGGTGGGCTACTGTTCATGGGGTCACAAAGAGTCGGGCACAATTGAGTGACTAAGCACATGCTTTCCCTATCAGTGGGAAAGGAACAGAGTCAGTCAAAAGTGTAGCCTCAGGTTTTATTGAAAAGGAAGGATTAAAATAGAATATATATATATATATTTTAATTCATGAGAACTGCCTACATCTTGAGGAATGACTTGGGGACATGACTTGCTGATCTGAGGTGGTAATTTGGAAGGTAATGTTCTTTACCATTGGTGAGAGTAGTAATTTCAAGAGTACTCTAACTTTGTTTTGTATTTCTAAGCTGCCTGACTCACTCAGTTTTGGGTTTCCTGGTTCATGATGTGATCATCATTCCATATGGTGCTATTATCTTCCAGCTCATATTTTCATCAACCAGCACTGGCTTGTTGCCCATTTAATGATGCAGACATTCAAATTCATGGATGGCAGTTTCTGATGTTAAAACACCATTGCAAATTTACCTAAGGAAAATGAGTAAAAGAGCATTTTTGCATTCAGAGTAAAATGAGTCTTTATGCTAAGGAAGAATTCTTCATCTCCTCAGTACCCATACCATATAAAAACATCACCCAATTATAAGACTATCTAAAAATAAGAACTTTAGACTCCTACTACAAATTTAGCCTACTATGAATTGAATTAAAATTTGGAAGAATGTATTTTAACTCCAACCATGAGTGTTAGGCTTACCCAACTGCCACAAACCTCTTGTTTGTCAAAATGATTCATTTCAGAATAAACAAGCACCTGTTTTCTCAGGTATCCAAGAGCTCCCCCCCCAACTCTCATTTTTTTAAGCCTCGAAACTGAATTCTCTTAAGTCCATCCGTGATCTTCATACTTTAAACATCTGACACGGGCTAGATGACCTTCGTAAGTGGCAATGGCAAAATCTAACACATGAGTTTAGTTATTTTTGTGGCTTAATGAAAATCCAGAACTATAGCAAGCCAAGACACTCAGTCACTGAGCAGAATTTTAAACCTGGGTAAGAAGTCCATGAATCTCAAGATAAGCAGCCTAGATGGAGTCCTGGAGCAATGTGACGGTTGCTCTTTGTCTTTGAAACAATTACGGAGCAGTGCTGCTGTTAGCATCCTTTCCAGATGAAGGTTGCCCAAAATTTTTTGGCAGGCTGTTGAGATATTCTGATGATTTCTCAGTGGGTGCCTTTTCAGACAGGTGAATATGGTTTCTGTAAATTTGCTTCCTAGCTTAGCTTTCTCATTACTTCCATCTAGGAGTTAGACTTTTTCACACAGTAGGTTGCATTACTTGCATGTGTTAATGCTGGCTGTGGTTCCTTTGTGGCACTGAAAATAGATTCTTACCACTTGGTTGAATCTCTGCTTCAACTGTTTGCTATAGCTGGTCAATATCCAAGACTGCTAGAAAGGGGAGACCATAACTGAAGGAGTAGCCATAAAGTAAATATTTTGTTTTCTTCTGAAGCCGACAACTACCCTTGTTTACTTAAATAATTAGGTCCAGATGTTTTACAAATGACCATCTTCAAAAGCAAGTTAATGGTAAAAAATAAAGGCTCATATATCTTGATCTGAATTGGCTGTTATTTTTTTTCTGTTTTTATAGTGTTGTTAATAGCTCAGATCCCATAATAAAAATCTGTAGGTTTTATTTATGATTCAGTATCATGCTTCTAGATATTTCCAGATGCTTAAATGACTTGCTGAATATAAAATAATATATGATTATTTGTCAGTACTGTGAAAAATCTAAATACTTGTCCCTGGAAGATACATACATGGGCAGGAATAATATCTTTGTTTCTTATTGGTCAGCTGCTATATCATCTGAAGGCTAAAATTAAACCTAGTGCCTGGGAGAAGGAACTGGTACCAGTTCTTAATTTCTGCCTATAGCACAGATTTGCTGGAATAACTGATATTGATCACAAATCTGCTATGCCTCCTTTCCTTTTCTCTGCATGGCAAGCACCATCCTTTCCCTGCAGGTCAGCTACAGATTTAATTAGGGCTGGGGAAGTAGCTGGATGCTTGGCCTGGAGTCACTGGGCAAATAAGAACTTCAGTTTATCCATCAGATACACCAACCAGAAAGTCAAGTGGCATCATTTTACTCTTTCACCTTTGCCTCAAGCTTCTACCATCTAAATTTCAAAAGCTCTTATTGAACGGGGCAGGGGGCGGGGGGAGTGGTGGTGGAAGAAAAATGCCTCTTTCTTTAAGAAGTCTATAGGACTGCTCATTGTGTATATGGATGTAATTTGCTCTCCAAGGTCATAGTCCAACATCTTGGAGTGACTGTCTAGTGAATGAGAGGGACCACCATAGATAATAAATTCTTTTAGAATATAAACAAATGATGTATGTGTGTGTGTGGGGGGGGGGGTGCAGTCGTGGATGTGGGTTTTTCACAGCTCTGTGAGCTGAATGCACCATGACAAAGATTACTTAGCAGTCCGTGATGATGATCTCTCTGTGTAGTGGTCAAGAACATTTCATGTATCATTTATAAACACCGTGCTGTGATGTCACCATATCATTCCCCAAAGCAGATGAAGCATAAAGAAACACAAAGAGACAGGCTCACTTTCTCTTCTTGGGGACTGTCATTCCTGCGTCACATAAATTCTGGGTGGAATGAGACGGTGCCCCTCCCGATGGAGGAGAGAATGAGTCAGCGGTTGGGTGCTTAATGCTCCATTGTGCAGCTGATGCATTTCACAGTTCTAACCCGAGTCACACTCAGAATAGTTTCTCCTTCCACTCTTCTAGAAGAAAAACATGCAGGCAGGAGTTTTTGTGTTTCCAAAAATGTGCTGAGGGTGAATTCCGAGGGTGAATACTGCCTTGTCTTCTTTCTTGTTAAATTTGTGGACGTGATTCAGCAGCCTTTTCTCCAGGGTCTGTCTCTCTGTGTCATTTGGGGTTCCCATCTGAGGTCTCTCCACTGACATCTCAGAGTGCAATTATTTCAAGTCTGCAGATCATTGCATATATTTCCTTCAAATGCCAAGCCTCATGCTAACCTTTTTGTCCAGTGTCAGTCCTTTTCCTGTGAGAATCATGCTTTGTTGCTTGCTTCCAAGATTTAAAATAACCAAGAGCTAATTTTTTTCCTTTTCTTTGCTCTCTGAAACTTTCCTTTCCAAATCATCTCATGTGCTCCCTAGCACTCTAAGTTACTTTCTAATCTGTAGGCTTTTTATTGACCTTTAGGTTCAGTGGTTGCTGTTCATACCAAGAATCAAACATCTCTTTATATTAATTCTGCCAGAGTGAACAGCTCATGTTAAAATACGTAGTCAATATGAAATGATGTAGGTTTGAAAGGGAATATCAGTGTGGTCAGATGAGGTCTCCATGGCTCCAAAGTACCATTTTGCTGTGGTATAACCATGGCCTACACACTTACCTCCTTATTATGTTGTTCCATGTTTTATAGAATTGGAAGGGCTGACTCATGCTAATCAATCATGTAACACTAAAGGGTATGCTCAGTAGTTCAGTTGTGTCTAACTCTTTGCGACCCCATGGGCTGTACAGCCCACCAGGATCCTCTGTCCACAGGATTTTTCAGGCAAGAATACTGCAATGAGTTGCCATTTCCTCCTCCAGGGGGTACTAAAGTAACAAGCCATAAGAAGTGCTTAGAATGGGGAGATGAGTACAATGTATCAGAATCCCTGATAAGTGAATTTACCTACAGTCACTTGGTGAAGAGGGCAGCCTTGAGG
Organism: Okapia johnstoni; assembly: GCA_024291935.2. Classification (NCBI taxonomy): domain Eukaryota; kingdom Metazoa; phylum Chordata; class Mammalia; order Artiodactyla; family Giraffidae; genus Okapia; species Okapia johnstoni. Next base: position 99,533,739 of record CM044309.1, read on the forward strand.
CATAGCTGGTTTGAACCTCTTGGATTGTCCTCATTATAGATGTCATCACTGTAGGAACCAAAAAGTGTCTGTCTTTTACGGGACTTGATATACAAGGTCAACTTCAGGCTCCTGGTCTTTCTGCTCTGTTCTTTAGGCTGACTGTCCTCCTGTTCAGTTTTTCTCCAAACTGATTGTTATGTTCCTGCTTTAAAAATTATAAACGTCTTTCAAATCTGCTTTCCTGCTATTCCATTTCAGACCCTCTGACTTCTTGAGAAATTTAGAGAGAACCTCCTGAGTTAAATCCTACGTACTCCTGTGCAATGTATATGGAATACTGAATATTCCATACCTGGGTGTCTGGGTAGGTGGTTGATCATTTTTTTATGTCCCTACAGTCCACCAATATATAATAGAATACTTATTATAACAATTCTCTTTTCATATGCAGATTGACAAAATTTACATGACTTTCAACCAATTTCTCCATAAATAGTTTATTGTAAAACAGCAAAATGCAAGTATTTTATACAAATACTCAACAGTAGTGAAATTGGGGAGTATAAAAGCTCAGTTTTAAATATGTAAATCAGTCATTAATCGTTAAATAACCTTGTGTTGTTGGAGAATGCCCTCCACTCTATCCTGACTGTTAACTGTTTAGTGGAAATCTATACTGATGAGGAATTTGCTGTTTCATGGAAGAATCCAACTTCCATGGTGACTGAAGACTGTTAGAAAATACTTCCTTCTCACTGAAGTTATTGGTGAACATTTGATTCTTATGAGTAGTTTTCCATGCCTTGCATGATCATTCTCTTCCTTTCAACCACCTTTTTAGTTTTTCCAATGTTTTTAAATGTTAATGGTAGAATTGAACAAGTATTATACATAATTTGGTCTGGAGGTGCCATGTTTGCTTTCAAGACTACAGCACTTTTTAATGCTTTTTAGCATCATACTGTTGGCTCATAACAAGACTAGGAAGAACTAAAACCCAATTACTTTGAACAAATCCCAATGACAAACCAAGTCTCCATATCCTGTGATAGTACCAACAATTCCTTTGATTCTAAGTATAGAACTTTCCATGTATGCTAATTACGTCATTTTGTTGTGTGAGTTTGGACTTTCATTCCCTTAAGTTTCTTTTTAATTCTTATTTCATTGTGCAGTGTATTTATCCCGGATATTGTCATGAGAAAAAAAAAAAACCAAAACAAAACCAAGAACCCCCAGCCATGCCTTGCATATCTCCATATAAGAGATACACAATGATAGAAAATATATTCTTAAAGACCAAATAGAAGATACAATGTCATAACATAGGGTTTTATTTCATTAATTCACTTAAATGCTCACAGAAACCTAGACCATGCCAGACACTGTGTTAGGCCTTATGAATAATTAAAGCCTTAGCTTTTGTGAAGCTGATGTTTTAGTGAAAGAGATGGAGTATAAACAGAATGTGGTAGAAGGTAAACATGGGTAAGTTAGAGAAAGTTAAGGTTGAATAGGTGGCCATCTACTTTAGAGATAGTTGCTGAATAGGTGGTCTTTTAAACTAATGCCTTAAGTTTAGAAGAATTCAACTATTCAAAGAGCTGAGAGAACATTTCAGGCCAAAGGGAACAGCAGATACAGGAAGGAATGACTTTGGTTAAGAGCAGGTGGTCTCCAGCATGAAGTTTCGATTACTTTTTTTTCTTTCTGAATTACCAATTGATTTTTAAAAATTTCTGTTTATTTATGCACGGAGTCTTCAATGCTGCCTGCAAGCTCCTCTCTAGTTGTAGTGTGTGAGTGTCTCATTGCAGTGGCTTCTCTTGTTGTGGAGCACAGGCTCTAGGGGATGTGGGCTCAGTAGTTGTGGCACTTAGTTGGGCTTAGTTGCTCTGCAGCATGTGGGATCTTCCCTAGATCAGGGATCAAACCCACTTCCTCTCCTGCTTTGGCCGGTGGATTCTTAACCACTGGATGACCAGGGAAGTCCTACCAATTGCTTTTGAATAAGCTTGTTTAATTAGTATGGTTAAATGAATTGTTTATTATTATCCAATGCATATTTCTCCATGGTATTAATGAGAATATCACAAGAAACTATCAGATATATTGAAAAAATCTTATTTTATTCTGTACTTCTTTTCCTGATGTATGATTCCAAATGAACAGAAATCCTTTGGAATTTGTTCCTAGTAAACTGTGGTGACTTGCTTGGTCAGGTCTTCTAAACCACTTGTTCTTGGATCCTTTATAGAATTTATCAGGAGTCTGAGTCAAGTGAAACAGTCAATAATTTCTAAAATGTATGTTTTTAAAACTTGGTTCAAGATGTTTTGCATCTTCAGTCTATTCAGATTTCTTCTTTTCCCCCAATTGTGCAAAGATAATCACAAATAGTTCTTGATCAAACTTAGGAGATGGTTCAATACTTGGAAATCTAATTCATTCTGTTTCGAGTAATTAGATTTTCTTGCACACTAGAAATATATCAGGATTTGTTCTGGTTCATTATGCTTTAAGTTTGGAGGCACTTTACTTAATAAAGAAAAAGGAATCTGAATAGTATAAAACTGCTCTGTCCCCTCTTTCTTATCTAGAAGTTTTGCTTCATGTGTGATGGTTTGCTTCATGACTGTCAGGCCTGGGCCAACTCTCTCTATTTTGCTTTAAGCATAGCTAACCAATTATAGCTTCTCTGGTGACTCACTATGATGGTGAAGAATCTACCTGCAATGCAGGAGACACAGGTTTGATCTCTGAGTTAGGAAGATTCCCTGGAGAAGGAAAGTGGCAATCCACTCCCAATATTCTTGCCTGGGAAATTCCATGGACAGAGGAGCCTGGCAGACTACAGTCCATGGGGTTGCAAAGAGTCGGACATAACTTAGCAACTAAACAACAACAAGGGCCTTTATAGAGAGTAGATTGGAACTCGCAGCAAAGCAGTGGTCACCGTGGTCTTGACATCACGCCCATGACTTCCAGGACCCGGAGAGAACAGTGTGGTACAGGATCCAGAGGTTTGTTTCTCCAAGTGTTTCCTTTGTCACTCTTTAAAAGTCTTCCTAGATATGTAGACTAAACAGGGCTTTATAGGAAGGAAAGTCCACACCCCAGAGAATTCCAACACTCAGAAGTACCTCAAGGACTCTTACAATTGAGGAGTGGCTCTTTTGGACACTTCTCCATGCCAAGCTATCCCTGGCAGTAGGCCAACATTTGAAACTGATGAGAAAAATACCAGAAAACTCACAAAAGTCACCACCAAACATAAGTCCTCTTAAAGGTAGCAATTAGCACTTTTTGAACAGAAATATTTTATTTGAGCAAGCAGTATTCCTAAATTAATTCCCAGATTATTTGTCTTCAGAAAACCACAAGGAAAATATACTATTCACTTTCTTTGCCTGCTTCTGCTGGCAAGTACAACTAGTAATATGGAGAAACTAAAAGGAGAGAAAGGGCATAGTACTTGATTTTCAAAGCAGAGGAAAGGGCCGGTGGTGACCTAAGTGTTGAATTTATCTCATAGGTAACCATAGGAGCCAGCACTTACTTGGCTGACTGTTCACAGTCAGTTCTAGGTTCGATTCAAGAGTGCATATTCTTTCTTACCTTTGTGGTTTACATCTTAATGAAGTAAATCTACAATACAAATCTTAAAAAATTAGAATGTCTATGGTATCTCATTAAAAGGTAAGAATGAAGATGGCCCTGAGTCACTTAGATTGTCTGATGCCCAGTTTTCTCATTTGCAAAATGAGGAGATGTCATCTCTGAAACTCTTTGTAGCTACAATATCTGTGATTGTTAAGAAAATTGTCTTACTCCTGAATAGAAAGTTTGATCTTCTTTGTGGAGACTGAAAAAGAGCTGTGATCTTTCTTTTTCATTCTTTAGCAATTTTACATGCAACTTTTACATAAGGCATTAGAAAACTGGATCACTGTTTCTGGAATTTTTGAAGAACCTTAAAAATGCATTCCTCTTATCAGTTAATATTTCCTCTATGTCAAATGAGGCAGCATTATGCTGGATGGTAAAAATGACCAAAACCTAAGTGATAGTTCCTGGATCATGTTCCCCCACTTAGTAATTTTTATGAGGCCACCTTCAGTTTCTTGTAGCCAAATACTATGAGAAGATGTTCATTAAATCTTCACAGTCTTCTGTGTTGCCCAGTTTGAATAACAACTCATTCATTCTGTAGCAGCATCTAATCTGCATATAGCTTGATAAGTAATTTTAAGAACTGTAAAATTTTAGGAACATCCTTGAATAAGTAGATAGTGCTAACCCCTTTTTAGATGTTGTTTTTTTTTCTTTAAATTGAAATATTGTCATTTTATCCTTAGGGAAAACAAATTGCCACTAACATCAATCCACTGGAATTTCATATACCTTTTTTAATCCAGAGGCTTAGAAACAAATACAGTCACAGAATGTGTATCAGATAAGCCAGGCATTTAAAGGTGAAAGTATTTTTCTCATTTTTTTTTTCAAGCTTCTCAATTTTTATGGGATACTTGCTTAAACATCATTGCTCAGGGTATTTCTGATATGGAATAAACATTAAGATTAAATTTCCAAAAGAAAATATTTAGTCCTCATAATCTGTACCAGGATTGGAAAAAAAAAAGGGTATGGGAAAGAATAATTAAAAGTTGTGTCAAGCTATATTCTGGTTTGAGAGAGAGAACAGAAAGGAGGGAAGAAAAAAGATGACAAAAAAAAATTCTTCCCTTGTAATTCTGTTCATCAGATACTATCTCTATCTCATTTTTATGGATACGTATTTCTCCCGAGTTTCGACCAATCATTCTATTGTAGTGTATTTGAATCTTGAGACGTTATTTGCCTGTGTTTCATAAATCTTGATAATAGAACCTAATTCTTGGTAGTTAGGTAGTACTAAAACAGGTTAGAAAGGTTATTTTAATACATTTGATTAGATAAATTGACCACATTAACTGCATTAGCTGTTATATTAATAGAAGTCTGGACTTGGATGAATTCAGAGACCTTGATCTTTGTTCTCACTCCAAGTGACAAGGATATTTATTTTGTCTATTTCTTTTTTTATCCCTTTATTAAATGTTCTTGGGTAATATTCTTGAAAAGGCAGAACTGAGAATAGTCAAGCTTGTTTTTGGTGTGAGATAAAATAACATGTACCCCCCATCAAGTGTGTGTGTGCACGTGCGCATCCTGTGAGTGTGTGTGTGTGTGTGTGTGCGCATTGTTATCACCACTGCTGCCACTCAGAAACTCTTTGTGGCTGTGTTTCCTCTGAGGCAGATAAGAAGGCTGGAAAATGAGAGAAGATCTTGGGTCCTAACACAAGACCCAGAGCACTTCCTATTGCAACAGACACACGGTGTTGAACTCTCTCCTCCTCAGTTGGGTATAAACACAATGCGTTGTCCATTATTCTTAATTCTAAGTAAATGCGATGCCCCTGGCTGATTTGCTGCTGCTGCTTAAGTCGCTTCAGTCGTGTCCAACTCGGTGCGACCCCAGAGATGGCAGCCCACCAGGCTCCCCCATCCCTCGGATTCTCCAAGCAAGAACACTGGAGTGGGGTGCGTTGCCTTCTCCAATTCATGAAAGTGAAAAGTGAAAGTGAAGTCGCACAGTCGTGTCCAACTCCTAGTGACCCCATGGACTGCAGCCTACCAGGCTCCTCCATTCATGGGATTTTCCAGGCAAGAGTACTGGAGTGGGGTGCCATTGCCTTCTCCCTGGCTGATTTAGTGGGGAACAGTCTTTGTCTGTTGAGTAAAAGCCATTAGGGGTGTTTCTCGCATGCCATCTGTCTTTGCATTCTGACAGAAAGTAACATCTCTAGAACCATGCCTCCATGGACAGAGTTCACAGAGCTCCAAAGGGTGGCCCCCAGGAACTGGGTGGCATCAGACTGGAATCCTACTAGGGAAGTGATGATTTTCTCATAAATAAGCCCTGTTGTACTCCTATTCAATGTGAACTGACACCGTTGCTTTACCTTCTCACATTTAATTGTTGTGAAAACTTATCTTAAGACTTCTCCATATCTAATTTTCACATTTTCTCCTAGAAAGCATCTGTTTCATGCAGGTGCTTTTGAACATGTTATGTTATTTTTTTTTCCTCTTTCTCTCTGGAAACAGTTGGTGTTAATGTTTATTGGGGGCATCAATGTTACATTTTTTTTTGTGGTGTGACAAGTGAGGTGTGTTGCCACAGTGAGAAATTTGATGGTCGAGTCTTCTAGCTGGGTAGCACTTTCTGGTATTTGTGCTGGTACCTGTGAAGTTCTAAAAGGGACTTGTAATGAAGGCACACTCAGGCTGGAGGGTAGAATGGGTTCTCGGAGAGTACTTCAGTACATGACATATCTCTCATGACTTTCTATAATTACGAAAAGCCCTGTTCTGGTCAATAATAAAATGTATTCTGAAAAGAATAGTTGTAAGGGGCATAAAAAGAAACACAATATGTTGCTTGCTTTTTTTTTTTCTCCCTATTGTATAGCACAGAAGGAAATGGAATCTGAGGCAACTTTAAATCTGTCATCAAATAACAAGTAAGATTAAAGTGAAACACTTAAGACTGGGAAGCAAGCATCCATTGTAGATGAAGAAAGGAGAACTTTTTCTCAGATCATGTTACTTGAGTGAAAGGGAGATTCCATTGTCTAATGGGCAGTTCATTGCTCTGTTTACTTTTGAATATTTAGAGAAAGCTACGTTTTGGTGTTTTGAATTGTAGCTCTAAAGTTGAACATGTTAGGAATTAGTTCTACCCAGATGTCAACTGGTTACAACTACTGCTGGATTTTTCCTGGTTTATTTTTTGTTTAGTCTCCAAGTTGTGTCTGACTCTTTTGTGACCCCATGGACTGTAGCCCGTCAAACTTCTCTGTCTGTAGAATTTCCCAGGTAAGAGTATAGGACTGGGTTGCCATTTCCTTCTTGTCCCAGGGGATCTTCCCAATCTGAGGGTCAAACCTGCATCTCCTACATTATAGGCAGATTCTTTACCACTGAGCCCCTTGGGACAATTTCCCATTAGTGTAGTCTGACACTGGTCCTCTGACATTTTTTTTTTCTGGGCTATAAAATAATTTCATCCCAAATTAATCATCTGAGTAGGAATGTAATTATAGAATAAAAGTGAAAAAATCTGTTTCCATTTGCAAATTCAAGGATGGATTGTTATACAATTCCTTAGCTTGTATCATGTGTGTATGCCACCATTTCGCATTCTTAACTGCTACGTCTGCTTAGAATAAATGATAAAAGAATGAATTACCATTGGTAATGGAATGAACAAGTGAATTAAGGCTGTTGGGGGCCTGGGTTACTTCAGAGACATAAAAACCAGTGACTCAGAGAGGCAGGTGGCAGAGAACAGGAAGTTGCTGGATAAGCTGCCAAAAGAGCCTGGGTGGTGGAGGCGTTAGTCCAGAGCTAAACTCCAAAGCAGAACCCCTGGGAGATGATGGATTTTTCAGGACGTCTTCTCCTCTGTGGGCAGATACAACTGTCTGCTTAAAAAGAAAGGCTCCCTTTGCCTGTGCAGATTGAGAGCAGACAAGCTGCAGTGGTCCAGGAATACCCACCTGCCTCTCCTAGTTCTTGCCCCCTTGACTCCCTTTTTGATGGTCACCATCACCGTTGAAGGGTGTTCCTGCTGCCCTCAGCCTCAGCCACTGGCAAAGCAAAGGTGGCCCTGGGAATCAAAGATCTGCCTCTCTTCATGGTGAAAGGGAAAGTGATGGCAGGTCTGAAATGCGAGTTGGGAAGAAGACAGCATTGACTCACGGAAGAGTCAAGGACCCCCACTGTCCCCACCCCTCAGAGTGCCAGGCCCTGTGCTAGGCAGTGTGGTGTGAACCTGGCAGGGGCTGGTTTCTCCCTGCACAGAGCTTACAGATTAACCTTGTGCAATAGAGATAGCTCAAGTCTCAGCTCGAGTGACCTCATCTTTATACAAATGGCGCAGTAAGGACAACGCCACATGATGTCGTGAAAATGTGTACAAAGCACCTAGTCTAGTGTCTGGCTCTTGGCAGATGATCAGTAGATGCTTTTTTCCTTTCCTCCTCTTCCTCTACTTAGCCTGAAACTTAATCACCTATACAGATGCTTTTGAAAAACAATGGACAGATGGTCATTCCTTGTCCATATAATCAGCCCTCCAACACCTCCTTTATCATCGACAACTCCCCCTTTATTCCACTGCGTGTTTCCTTTTGGTGATGATTTCATTTCTCCTCCAAGGTTGTCCTTGATGTTCTTTTTAACCTCATTCCTCCCACAGACCATATGCTGGAGGGGGGTGGGAGACAGGAGAGGCACTGAGATTTGTTCTGTATCCTGCACCTGTCTGGGGCTGGACCTGCCTATATATAGACAGACGTGAGCAGCAGGCATCTCTGAAATGTCACACCAAGGGAACAGGCAGGGCCCTTTGCTCTGTGGGGTACTGTGTGAAGGGGTATTGATAGACGGGCATGGCCGTGCTCTCAAAACCTTGTGCTGCAACTGAGCCCTGCTCTTCCATCCATGTTTATTCTGAGCTGCTTGAGATTCTAGGGCTGTGTTCAAGGCCAGCCTGGGTCAGGAAGGGAACAAGGGGTCTCAGAGCTGACTTTAAGATTGTATACCCTCCAGAGTCTGCCTGACTTGGTCCAGGCCCACTTCCACCACAAACAGGCTGTGTTACCTGAGGCAAAGCCACAGTCCAGGGGAGTCCAGCTTTACTAATTCTTGGCTCTCCTGGTGGCTCAGATGGTAAAGAATCTGCCTGCAATGCAGGAGACCTGGGTTCGATCTCTAGTTTGGGAAGATCCCCTGAAGGAGGAAATGGCACCCCACTCCATTATTTTTGCCTCGCAAATTCCATGGACAGAGAAACCTGGTGGGCTGCAATCGATGGGATCCCAAAGAGTCAAATGTGACTGACCAACTAACACTTTCACTGTCTTTCAACACAGAATGCAATGTCTCTCATAGTAAGGCCCAGCTCGGTAAGTGGGAATTTCATAATTTTGCTCAAAAGTTTTGGAGTCATCCTTAGTTTTTCGCTTTCTTTCCTGTTCTTCTCTCTAGCTATCACCATATCCTGTTAGCTCTATATTCAAACTAAATCAATAAACCAAATCCAACCACATCTCTCACTCTCTTCCCTTTCTAGGGGATCTTTTCAGAGAGGCCTGCCCTGATCACTCTATCATATCTCTGTCTTTTCCCTTGTTCTGAGTTATCTTGTACTTGGGACTTCTTTCCATCTAGTGTACTATGTATGTCTATTTTATTTCCCCCACTAATAGATGATAAGCTCCATGATGACAGGAGTTTTGTATGTTCTGTTTACTACTGTATCCTCATCAAGCAGTGCATTGTCTGGCACAAAATCGTTCCTGTGAGGATCCATGTCAAAGAAAGCATGGAGCCTTATGATTAGGTTAGGAAACATCTGTATATCACCCAGCAGAGCACCTTGGTATCACACATTTGCATCACAGGGAGCTTTTCTTTTATGTTCTTCTGCAGTAACAAAAACTAACTTCAAATTCTAGGCCACGGCTTGGTGAGAACCTCCCAAAGGACAAATTGTTAAATCTTTTAGAAGAGAAAAATAGATGATACCAAGCTGATGGTGTCAAAAGCAATGTACAAGGACTGCATAGAAACCTGACACTGACTGCTTGATAGCAGTGTTTTTGAACATCTGGCTGCCACTGACCAGCATCAGAATCACCTGGGGTGCATGTTAAATACAGATTTCAGGATCCACGCCTGATTCTTCATTTGAGAATTGCTTCATAGTCATGCTTTGTAAATCGCTGTCGTTATTGACAGAACATTTACATTTGCAGCAGCCTCCCATTTTCCCAGGGTCCAGTAAGCGACCTTGGGAACCAGGTGCTAAAAGGAGAAAAATGGTACCATGTTTGCTTCAGTTATCTAGATACATGGATTGATTGAACATACCAGTACTGGATAGAACAGAATGAAAATACTAAGCCCACACGTGAACTTTTTATACCCTGAACAGATTAAGATGGTTGGGTGGATGGGTAAGAATTGTGGTTCACTGCAAGAGATGAGGCAGTGGTTGTCTAGCTAGGTATATCAGAACTGTCTCATCTTGGAGAGGCAGAGGGTCATGATGGAAGGTCAGAAACTATTTTTGAAAAGTTCAGCTTGATTATGCATCTATTTTTATGGACCTTATAAGCATAGATCCACAAACAAAAATCTTTTTCAAAGGCAAACATAGGGCAGTATGGTGCTGCATATAAGAATTACCCAAATGCCCAGAATCTGTATTTAATTCACATAATATATTACAATATTGACTACTGTTACACTGGAACCAAATGTGATTGATGTAATTAATGTAATTTTAGTGATAGTAAAATTGAATTAGTGCTACTAATTTCTAGTTTTTCCCAAGACTTCTGAAAAACTTTTTATTGCTTGAATGAAATATAGGAAAGGAAGAGTATTGTCAATTTATAAATTGAAATTTTATTAGAACTTGCCAGGAGTTACCTAGGTAGGTGGAAACTTCAGTCAGAGTCAGTAAAACCCATAGGCCCCGGAAGACTTGTAGTCAAAACTACCTTGTGTTCCATTATTTGGTGATAGAATGAGATAAAATGTGTCTCTTGAAAGCAGCAAGGTACTTTTCTGAGAATATTTTAAAATTAGCATGACTTATTTGAGGAGCTTTTCATAAAACCCTACTGTTCGTCTGAGATGAGAAACATTGAATGACTTTTTCATTTTTACTAAATACTAAGCTGGGGTGATTTCTTTCAGAGCCTTCTCCACTTCATTGTACTTGCCATATGTTTCCAGCATAGACTCTAGGCCATGTACTTAAAACTACCTTATTTCTTCAAATTCATAAAGTGTAGCCTGCCAATTCCTTTTTTTCATCACTAGTTCAAACTCAGCTGTATAAGATAGGCACAAGTATATTCTTTCATTTGTCATTTGGGCTGTTTCCACCTGATTCGTAGTGTCTTTGGAACCCTGAAAGTGAATTCTAATCATTTGGTTGGGCTAGAATGGGTATGCATATGGAATTTTGGAAGCTGAACAGAAGATTGAACTATATAGCTTTATATGTCTCTTTTCTTTATTACTACATGATTTAAAAAAAATACAACTTCCAATAGCATGGAGATTCCTTAAAAAACTAGGAATAGAACTACCTTTGACCCATCAATCCTACTACTGGGCATATACCTGGAGAAAACCATACCTGAAAGAGACCCATGTACCCCAATATTAATTGCAGCACTGTTTACAATAGCTAGGCTTCCCTGGTGGCTCAGCTGGTAAAGAATCCACCTGCAATGCAGGAAACCTGGGTTTGATCCCTGGGTTAGGAAGATCCCCTGGAAAAGGAAATGGCAACCTACTCCAATACTCTTGCCTGGAAAATCTCATGGATGGAGGAGCCTGGTAGACTACAGTCCATGGGATCGCATAGTCGGACATGACTCAGTGACTTCACACTTTACAATAGCTAGGACATGGAAGCAACCTAGATACCCACTGGCAGATAAATAGATAAAGAAGTTGTGGTACATAATACATACGTACTCAGCCATAAAAACGTAGACATTTGAGTCAGTCCTAATGAGGTTGATGAACCTAGAGCCTATTATACAGAGTGAAGTAAGTCAGAAAAACAAATATTGTATATTAACACATATATATGGAATCCAGAAAGAGAGTACCAATGAACCTATTTCCAGGGCAGCAGTGGAGAAGCGGACAGAACAAGACTTGTGGACACAATGGAGGAAGGAGAGGGTGTGATGAATTGAGTATAGCAGGGAAACATTTATGTTACCATACGTAAAACAGCCAGTGGGAATTTTCTGTATGACTCTGGTACTCTGTAACAACCTAGAGGGGTGGATGGGGTGGGAGGTGGGAAGGAGGTTCAGGACAGAGGGGACATATGTATATCTATGGCTAATTCATATTGATGCATGGCAGAAACCAACACAATATTGTAAAGCAATTATCCTCCAATTAAATAAATTTAAAAAATAAAACTTTCAATTAAGAACAGGTTCTGTATTCCTTTCTTGGAGGGGCTAAGGGATTATACTATGTTGAAATGGGGAGAGACTTGGTTTGCAGCTGCATTTGAATTAGTTCAGTCTCTCAGTCGTGTCCAACTCTTTGAGACTGCAGCACGCCAGGCTTCCCTGTTCATCACCCACTCCCGGGGCTTGCTCAAACTTATGTCCATTGAGTCGGTGATGCCATCCATCCATCTCATCCTCTGTCATCCCCTTCTTCTCCTGCCTTCCATCTTTCCCAGCATCAGGGTTTTTTCCAGTGAGTCAGTTCTTCGCATCAGGTGGCCAAAGTATTGGAGCTTCAGCATCAGTCTTTGCAATGAATATTCAGGACTGATTTCCTTTAGGATGGACTGGTTTGATCTCCTTTCTATCCAAGTGACTCTCAAGAGTCCCAACACCACACTTCAAAAGCATCGGTTCTTCAGCACTCAGCTTTCTTTATTATCCAACACTCATCCATACATGCCTGCTGGAAAAATACTTGAAAAAATACTGGAAAAATATCTGAATAGCAAATACTATATTGGCAGAATAGTTGGCTCCCATCTGAATAGCTCTGATTCTGAGACCAAACTGAATTTATGAATCACAAAATTTTGTCTGAATACTGCTTCTCTTTCAAGCATATAAAGGTCCCTTAGTGAGAAGTTAGTGAGAATATGTTGTGAGAATATCTGATTTACAGCACACCCTGTTTAAATTTGGTTATAACACAGTTTCTTGGCTAATAAAACTTACTGAAAACACTTACCAGTCTGCATTGCAATTGTTATAAGCAGTGTAGAAGTTGGGAATGGACCACATATGCATACTGTGCCTGAAAACCTGACATGGACTATTAGAATATAAAGAAATACCTAAATTGCTAAAAAGTTGAATCACAGTCGATATATGTTCCCCTGTAGAAGGGAACAGCTACCCACTCTTGTATTCTTGCTTGGAGAATTCCATGCACGCATAGAGGAACCTGGTGGGCTCCAGTCCATGGGTCGCAGAGAGTCAGACAAAACTGAGTGACTAACACTATATGTTAGTGGTTTAGTCCTCCTAATTAATAACATTTTCGATTTAACCACTTGTGAATTAGAAACTTGAATTCTGATGTCATGTTAGTGATTTCCATTAATGCTTTCATGGGTAGAATTGCATGGCTTATATAAATGTGGGAAAATGAAGAAGAAAATAAATTATTTAGCCTAAGTTCTCTTTGATAACCTTTGGGGTCCTACCTAGTAAGTTCATAGTTTTAGTACATCCTCTGGGAGGAAAGTTATAACACACAAAGTGCTAGTGTTGATAGTATCGTGAAGCAATAGGTGAATTGTTTCCGAGACCCTGAAGCAACATGTCTGTGTCCCAAGCCTACTCTCAACTAAAATGGAGCTTCTTGGATTCAAAGTTGTTTTTATCCATCACAAATCTGGCATATTTTGTGAGTGGTATATTTTAGTGCAGTTTTTTTTTTGGTGCTACTTGATCATTTTGGCTTAGTAAGATAACATTTATTTTAAAAATAAAATAATTTTTGTTTCTTATATTGTGACTCTGTAATGCTGTTTTTAATATTGGGATAATAAAATTTTTCAGTTTACCACACTGTTGAAGATACGTGTCAGCAAAAGAGTATTCTATGAACCATGAAGAAAGATGTCAGAATTCGCACCATGGCTTAATTAAGCATTTTCTCCACACATACTCCTCAAAGCTCTATAATGTTTGTAAATCATCTGTTACTTAGTAAGAGAATTACTCATAGAAATTAGCTCTTAGAAATTAACAAATCTGGAGGATATAATCATGAAAATATTATTTTGATCTCCATGAAGTCACAATCTTACTATTGACATTAACTGCTATAGAGTAGAAATATACCCTGATAAGGATGTTTGATAAAGGCTTAAGGAAAGTGGAGATAGTTTAATTATTATACTGTGTATAGTGCTTAAAAAGTGATATTTTAAATGCCATAGGTTAGCTTGTAATTTAGAGAAACCAGAGACTGACAAAATAATGAAGTATTTTCTCTGTAGTACGAGTAATACTTGATTCTAAACTGTTTTTGGTATTTTTGTCTAATATCTTTTATTTGTTTTTTTCAATGCAGGCAGACTTCTTAATGTTATTTTAAAATTAAATATAGTATTTAATAGTATGGAAAATACACTTGGGTGTACCTATAATTTTCCTATAGTATCTTAAAAAATAGTAATTTCTTGGAGCTAATTATCCTTTACATGAATTACCACAATACTGAAAAAAAAGCTATTAGGTTTATGTTAGGAAAGCAATAGACTCTCAAAAGCTTGTGGGTTTAAGGCCACAAAGTATTACAAGGACCCTAAGGCTAAAAGAAATGCAAGAAAAAAGGACAAAGGTCTGAGCTGCAGATTAATTAACCCTCAAATGGCTGTTTACACAAGGGGAATTGTGTGGAGATCTCTATGAATGTGGTTGCTTTCCAAGCTATATAAGATGTACCTGAGCTTCCCCTGAAGCTCTTGAAAAGAGTGTCTAGTACAATAGAGAAAGGGAGTGAGCTGATTGCAATTATCTTTCAAATCAGAATAGACTGCTTTTGTAAGCTTGTAATTGACCTTTTCAAATTTTTTAACTATGCAAAAGGCTTTGTGAAATTTCTTGTTTTCCTTTGAAAATTTAGTCTTTTATTTGTTATGCTCTTTAATTACAGTATATTTGTTGTAGTACCTGGAGTAAATATATATATATGTGCAATCACATAATTGGGATCAGTAATTATGATATGTGACTGTGATATAAAATTTTCTACTAAGCTTTGTCAAATGAAATGTCCTAAGCATACACATCACATTCAAACCTCAATGGATGACTTTTCTAATTTGTTCTTTTTCTAAACCATTGAGTGTTTACTGTAATTTGTGTTTTTTTTTTAAATACCTTTTATGTAATTTGTAAGTGGAATACATGTGCTCTCATTAGCTCCCTCCTAAATATTGTTTGTTTAACGTTCAACTTTGGCTATCTGTGGAATAGAATGGTCAAGAGAATGTGGTTGATAGTGTTTCAGGGGACTACCTAGCTGCATGACACATCTTCTGGGGAAGGGTAAGAGGGGAATTGACCCAAAGACTAATGAAGATAGGCTTCAGGTGTGCAAACACCTTCCAAGACCAGCATAGGGCCCCAACTGGGTCTTAGCATGATTACTGAGTTGGTATAATTGTTTGTCTTTTCCAATCTCTTTCCTTTCTATTAGCTCTTACACCTCACATTGAGTGGTATCCGGTGGCTGCAGACATTTTGATACCTAGGAAGGCACTGGCACCCCACTCCAGTACTCTTGCCTGGAAAATCCCATGGACGGAGGAGCCTGGTGGGCTGCAGTCCAGGGGGTCGCTGAGAGTCAGACACGACTGAGCAACTTCACTTTCACTTTTCGCTTTCATGCATTGGAGAAGGAAATGGCAACCCACTCCACTGTTCTTGCCTGGAGAATCCCAGGGACGGCAGAGCCTGGTGGGCTGCCATCTATGGGGTCGCACAGAGTCGAACACAACTGAAGCAACTTAGCAGCAAGGTATAACTGAGTTAAGAATAGATTGTGTTGAGTCTAGCGGGACATGTTAGCGTGGTTTTCATTTCTGTGTAGTACAGTTGCGTGAGTGCTAACTGTCCTGGCTTTGCAGTGGCTTCCTGGAATACTCCTACTGCCCAGTGTGCCAACTGACCAAGTGTCCTAACACAAAAAGGTACTACTAAGCAATTTGAAAAGATATTTTGGGATGTTTTAGTAAAACATGAGAAATTAGACCTGTGTTAGATGTATTTGATGAATCCCTTTTGTCATCTTAAAGTTACTTATTAAAGAACTGAGAGTAATTTCAGATTAAAAAAATGCATGAATGTGAACCAAAGTCCTGAAAAGTGAGTGATAAACTCAATAGAAATTATGCTAACATTGAGCATATAATTACAACCAAAAGTTTTTCAGAGCATAGTAAAGAATAGTTAAGAGGAAGTGATAAATTTCTGATAGAAGTGGTGAATAGGTTCTTGCATTAAGTTGTATGAATGAATGACATCTGAACCCTTTGGGAAAATATTATAAATTTCTTGATTTAATTTAAAATACTAGTAATAACAAAGCTGATATGATGTCTTTGCACTGAAGTTATCAATGACAAACTGGTTAAGTTAAAGTTAAAACTAGTCACAGCAGAAAAAACTCAAAATTCTCACATGTAAAAGGAACTTTTTCAAAGTTGACAGCTATCATAATGAGGGGGTGAGTATGTGTTAGTTGCTCAGTTGTGTCTGACTCTTTGTGACCCCATGGGCTGTAGCCTGCTAGGCTTCTCTGTCCATAAAGTGCTCCAGGCAAGAATGCTGGAGTGTGTAGCCATTTCTCTTCTCTAGGGGAATCTTCCCAACCCAGGGACTGAACATGGCTCTCCTGCATTGCAGTAGATGCTTTACTATCTGAGCCACCAGGGAAGTCCACCATAAAATATACATATTATTAATAATAATTTGAGAAGCTGAAAATAGCTTTCAAAAATTATCAATAATAAATTATTATTAACTGGAGTAGAACAGAGGTGGCAAACTATGGGCTGTTTTCTATGGCCCATGACCTAATAATGATTTTTATATTTTTAGATAACTGGGGAAAATATTTCATGACCTGCAAAAGTTACATAAAATTAACAATTCAGAGTCCAAAGCTGTTGCATTCAAACACAGTCATGCCCATTCATGTATGTATCATCTGTCACTGGTGTTATGCTATGACCGAGTTGAATTCTGTGATGGAGAGTGTGTGGTATGAAGTCTAAAGTACCTACTGTCTGGCCTTTTATAGAAAGGACTTCCTAGGTGGCTCAGTGGTAAAGAATTCGTCTGCCAATGCAGGAGCTGCAGGAGATGTAGGTCTGATCCCTGGGTTGGGAAGATCCCCTGGAAAAGGAAATGGCAACCCACTCCAGTATTCTTGCCTGGGAAATTCCATGAACAGAGGAGCCTGGTGGGTCACGAAGAGTCAGACATGACTGAGCATGCATGCATGCCACATACACATGCATATTTATAGAAAATTTGCTTATCTGAGGGAAAGACTAAATTCTCTTCATAATACTTGATATTATAAAATCTTTGTCATATGAGGAGACGATCAGAGTATGCAGTCAAAATATGTAGCAAAAATTGTATGGGTGAAACTGATAATTTAGGTTTATCTTGTGATCTTTCTGGATTTTATGATATTGTATTTTTCAGCCATTCTTTTAGTTTTTGATAAATTTTCTCGTTCTTTCCATTTCTCACTTTTAAAAAATTCATTTTATTGATGTATAGTTGATTTACAGTTAAGCTTTTATTTTCTATTTTATCTTTTTCTTAAACATTATCCTCTCAAATTATTTAAACTCTGGGTCTAACAAAACTTGATGCAATATATAATAAACTACATTTTCTCAACTGGAGCCTCAATGCTTTTCTCATGCAATGTGCCTGTCCTGTTTATAACTACCACACATTAGACTGGAATTAGTTTACAAAGGGTAAACAAGCATCTGGGGTGAAGTAAAGAAAAAAATTCTGCTAAATATTTTACTTTATGAGAACTTGACCCCCTGCTAAAACTTTCTCAAATATTGTTCCTAAACAGTGGAAAACCGCTGGTTGAAGTCTCAGAATGGCACATTATTGCTCAGAGGGATTTTTTATGACTAGGTTTAAAATGGAAATGCCAACAGGTTTAATTATGGTACCACTAGAGAGGGCACAGCATATTAACATTATCGCATGAAAAAAATATCAATCTATTCTGTGACTGTATCGAGCACCTTTAATATTTTCATTTGCATTTACAAAAACTCACATTTAAATTTTTTATGAAAGCTAAATAGGACTTCAGAGAAATGCCCTCTCAAGATCTTTCAGTTTGAAATCTCTTATTTTAGAAAATGTGATATGAAAATATGAAGAGCTATAGTTTTTGATCAAAATCAAAGTGCTTGTCATTCTCCACTATGGCCTTTCTGATGGTCATATTTGACCCATTTTCCTGGGGGTGAAGAGTATTAAAATGAGTTCAACATTCAGCTGTTATGTATAGCTACATTTCTCTTAGATGCTTATTTAAATGACTCAAGACAATGCTATGATAAGATTAGATGGAGCCACTGGCTAAGATATTTGGGACCAACAATTTTTTTTTTTTTCTGAGCCCATGTGTATGGTAGAACTGAAAAAATGTTATATAAATAGACTTTTTGTACCTTGTAAAAATTGATTCAGGACTTGTAGAGTGGATAGGAATCTGCCTGCTAGTAAAGGTGACAGTGGTTCGAACTCTGGTCCAGGAAGATTCCATATGCTATGCAGCAGCTAAGCCTGTGTGCCCTAACTACTGAGCCCACATGCTTCAGCTACTGAAGACGACTGTGTGCCCAGAGCCTGTGCTCCACAACAAAAGAAGCCACTGCAATGAGAAGCTTGTGCATACAACAAAGAGTAGCCCCCACTCACTGCAACAAGAAAAAGCCTGTGTGTAGCAACAAAGACCAAGCACAACCAACAAAAAATGGTTCAGTGCTACAGTATATTCTCATCTGAGCTTTAGTCTCCTTCAAGACACCAGATGGTTATTAGTGTCCTGAACTGGTCCATTGCTCCTAACAAGGCTTTCACTTTGTCTGAACTCTAGCATGGCTTCTAGCTACTTCAGACCATGTCACTAGGATAACTCCAGGCCCCACTTAACTCATTATTGACCAGAGATATATTAATATGTCTTTTCTTTCCCAAATGCTATTGCCCAGAGATGTTTCAGTATTCACTTACATAACAAATTGCCAGTCATAGAAGTTAATTTCTGCAAAAATCCTCTGATCGATAATGTGTTAAAATGTGTTCCTAAAAAGCTTGCAGTTAGAAATCCTTTCTCCGACCTTTGAGATGAAACTCTTCTACCACCTAAAATTTACTCAAAGATCTGGGAGAAGTCTTTGTAATGAAAACATCCAGAGAAAGAACTCTCACTCTCAGTTTCTAGGCTTCAAAGTAAGACAAGGATCAGACCTTGGTGGGCTCCTTGCTCCATCTTGCACCATTTTACCCCCTGGCATAGAGATGAGATGTTTGTTTCTCTTCGGTATAAGTGTCCATTAGCCTACTCCATGGACCTACCCTTTAACCCCTTAATGCCTTTTGATGTCTTTCGTTTAGTACACTCCAGCATTGAAAAAGTTTCCTGCCTTTTGTGTTTCAGTGGGATTGAGCTCAGATTACACAACATTCTCTTCTCTAATGCAATAGTCACTATTGAATAAAATCTTTCTTTATTACTCTGAACTACTGTTGAGCTTTATCATTGATACTACATTCATTCCTAGCTGACTATTGATGATGCTGTGTAGCTTTTTATTTCTTAGTCTTAGAGTCAGAAGGGACTCAGACTGCATTTTATTTCAACCCCCTCTTTTACAATAAAGACATTGAAGTTTAGAAAGAGGAAGTGTGAAGCACAGGTCAGTAACTGTGAAGATGAGGTCAGAAGTCAGTGTTCCTGACAGTCCCCTCTGCTCTGTGCATTGCCACATCCCTGGTTGGGAACCAAATTTAACTTTCCATGAAATTATTTTTATGATATGAGGAGGTATGAGATTGGTACTTTACCAGCTTCTGAGTTAAAAAATCTTATTTTTCAGATTTAAGGACAAAGTTACATAGATGTTATGACAACAGGACATATACTTCTGCCACACAAAAGTAATATAAAACTTCCTAAATTGAGCAGTAAAATCCAACAATTTGATCATTTTAATATTCACTGAATTAGATACTCATTTTTCCACCCCCATCATATTGAGATCAGGATGAAGTGAAGATTTAGCACAAAATTCTAACCATTGTTAGTGTATCTGAGCTGTTTCAATGCATAGCTGTAATTTCAAGGCTCAAACACAATTGCTCTATACATTTTCTTTATGTATTTTTTTCTTGTGGATTTCATGTCCCTTAAGAATAAAAGTTAGGTGTATTTAGCATCAGCAGTGGGGAGGATCTAAAATTCTTTAATTCTCTTATCTCTGTTATAAATACAAGTAAGCAAACTAAATTAAGCTACTGTAAAAGACCTTTCAGGCAAAATGGAAAAATATGGGAAAACGAGCTTTAAAAATAGAGATATCTTCACTTGTATCCTTACTTTAAATGTGTGAAAATGGCACATAATAATCTTCCAGATAAGGTATTCATTCACAACATCTACGTGCGTGCTTAGTTGCTAAGTCATGTCTGACTCTTTGTGACCCCCATGGACTGTAGCCCTCTAGTCTTCTCTGTCCACGGGATTTCCCAGGCAAGAATACTGGAGAGGGTTGTCATTTCTTTCTGCAGGGGATCTTCCTGACTCTCCTGATCCATGGATCACCTGGGAAACCCCTCATAACATCTTGTTGCTCAGTCCATAAGTCGTGTCTGACTCTTTGTGATCCCAAGGACTGCAGCATGTGAAGCTCCTCTGTTCTCCACTATTTCCCAGAGTTTGCTCAAATTCATGTCCATTGAGTCAGTAATGCCATCCAACCATTTCATGCTTCATCTTTCCCAACCATCAACTCTAGGTGGCCAGTATCCTCTGCCTCCCCCTTCCTTTTGATCTCCTTGCTTCAATCTTCTCCCAAAACATCAATTATTTGGGTCTTTTCCAATGAGTCAACACAACTTTGCATTAGGTGGCCAAAGTATTGGAGCAATTTCAGCTTCAGCATCAGTCCTTAGCAGGTATTAAATAAATGCTTGTTGAATTAGATTTTAGATTCCTTTTGGGGGGCTTCCCTGGTGGCTCAGATGGTAAAGCGTCTGCCTGCAATGTGGGAGACCTGGGTTCGATCCCTGGGTCGGGAAGATCCCCTGGAGAAGGAAATGGCAACCCACTCCAGTATTCTTGTCTAGAAAATCCCATGGACTGAGGAGCCTGGTACGCTATAGTCCATGGGGTTGCAAAGAGTCGGATACCACTGAGCAACTTCGCTGATAGCTCAGTTGGGGAAGAATCCGCCTGCAATGCAGGAGACCTGGGCTCGATCCCTGGGTTGGGATGATCCCATGGAGAAGGGAAAGGCTACCCACTCCAGTATTCTGGCCTGGAGAATTCCATGGACTGTATAGTCTGTGGGGTCTCGCAGAGTCGGATACGACTCAGCGACTTTCACTTTCAAAGAGTACAAATTAGCTAAATATCAGTCATGACAAACAGCCAAGACCAACCTCACTGTCCTCTTTATCTTTTGTTTGGTGCGTATAAAAACTGAATGAAAGTATGGACTAAGCCAACATGATTCTTTTATTGTAGGTTTGGTGGGCTGAGACTCTAATTTTCCCATTTGTTGCCCTCTCAGTTCCAGGCTACCCCTTAGAAAGTCTACAGTCTCGCTGAAGCCAGAAACACTGTCATTACTTCTTTGTTTCTCCCATTATTAGGATTATTGAACTGACATATTTATTGCTTTATTTCAATACATCAGTGTATTTTAAGGAGAAGATTTAAACTAAATTGATTGTTTTTTGAATGTACAAATGGACAAAAAAGAGGCTTTGGTTCATGGACAGTCTATTCAAATTAGCAAAGCTTCAATTTGTCTAGACATTTCACTGTAGCTATTTGGTATACAGAAAAAAAAAATGCTATCACCTCCTTCTTCCCTTTGTGTTAGCCTGGTTATTTAGTTCTGTTTCCTACCCTCTTGCTTTTTTTGAACTCTGTTTTCTGGAAGTTCACTCTTCTGCCACATTGTTGTGGCATTTAAATTAATGTCAGTATGGGAAAGATATAAAGGAAGAACATTGATTTCTTGTAAACTAATTTTTCATTGATGCTGTATGTTATGAAAGATTCTCTGTGTTTTCTTTAACAGGTATAGAATTTTTCTCTTATTCTTAAAGGTTTTGAAATTGTACAAATAACTATTTCAATGATGGGTGAATAAGCAGAACTTATATATAATAAAGACTTTTATGTTTCTGATATGTTGATAATCTTGTTTGTAACATACAAATTCTTACAGATTCATATCATTTTTATTACAGATGAGGAAATTGAGGTTCAGAAAATTAATTTGTTTGCCCAGTTGGTTTTTTGCATAGCTAACAACCAACTTAAAAAAATAGAAATATTGCTCATAAATTTTAACCACTAATGATATGCTAATAATATATATAGATTACTCATGCTTTGATGTTCATAAATTATTTTCAAAGGCAATAGCTTACTTAATTTCAAAGAATTTTTTTTGTTCTATAGATTTTATTATTGAAGGGTTTTAGAGAGATCCTTATTGCCTATCACAGTATATTCATAACAAACATGTATATCTAGCCTATTTTTCAAGACTTTATATTTTATTAGGATGTTCTTGATGCTAAGTTTGTATACATTAAGTAATCTCATTTTTTTCGAAGGGACTGTCACTCCCTCTTGGTATGTAATGTAACTCTCTTAATGAATTTCAGAGCTAAGGTTTATGGCAGCTACACATCATGAGACCAAATGGATAATTCAAAATGTCCTTTTTTTCCAGAATGATATTTTCCCCAAATGTAGATCTTCCTTTTTAACTAAAAAAAAAACACACTACAAAAATATCTTCAAGACTCTTAGCATATTATCTTTAAAGTTGCTAATTCAATGGTATAAATATCAGGCAACATAAAAATTAAAGTCTGATTATTTATTATGTAGGCTTAATCTTTTATTTGAGGGTTTAAAGCTGCTTTCTAACAGAACTAAAACTAGTCCTTTTGCTTTATTTTTTCATATGTCTATATTTATACGTGAAAACTTCTCTTAGACCAACAGTACTTGGAATATTTCACTGTTTTTCAGTAAAGGAACAAATCTTAGATTTATGTTGACTAGCATAACCCTATGACTTGGAGCAAGGATCTAATACAGGAAATTTGGAATTAATTCAATTCAGTGAACACTTAAAAGCTACTGTGTTCCAGGTATGACACAGAGTGCTAGATCTGTAAAGATAGATAAGATGTACTTCCTGTTCTCAGAGATATCACGGGGTAGTGGAAAGTCAGATAGATGAAAAACATGAATGTCAGATGAGTGGGAAGGAAATTTGAGAAAAAACAGTGGCCCCAGATTTGATGGCACATGGCTCATTAGCCTTTCTGGAGTTGTTGTCCAGACAGGCATTCACCATCAGTTCCTCACAAGCTGTGGCCATGTTCAAAGGGACATGGATATTTGTAGGACTCACATGGAAATGCTTCAGTGACATTTCAATTGCTCACCTCCCCAAGATCAGAATGATAATCCTTTACCTTGGAATTCTTCCCTCCTCAGCCAGTGTCATATAAAGAAAAAAAGAAGATGACTGGTCCTATTGATGAAATCAGTGGGATGGCATTTTGTAGTTTAATCATTTTCATACCTTTGTGTGACAGGGCATTCTCTTGTCTGACCTATAAGAGCCCAAGAACAGAGGTGACATTAGATCTCTCCAGATTTTCCATTCTCAAATCTGGTTGCATTTTCTTTAAGGTTATCATTTGAGTAAATGTATAAGAAGAGAGGCCTGATGTGCTGCAGTCCATGGGATCGCAAAGAGTCAGACATGACTGGGCAACTGAACAACAACAACAACAAAAAGAGAAGGTAAGGGTTGGGGTGATGGGGTAGCTGGGTTCCACATACTAAAGCACTTGGCCCTGTCCACCCCTGTGGCAGCAGTTCCACTGAAATCATCTTGATGTGCTATGTTGTGATCTCTATGGCATTAAAAGATGCCAAGATTCATGGAGAATCTCAGAGCAAGGTTCTGGAAATAAGGGGTGAAATAAACAAGCCAATGGCTAGGAACCACCTTAATAGAGGATCCCAGGGCAACATCCAGGATGAATGGAAGAAATAAATGAAACAGTGGATAGAAAATAGCTTCTCTCTTGCCTGGCTTTTGCTGCCTGTCATTTTCCAGATATCTCTCTCTCTCCCCAGTGCCAACAACCTTGTCAGATATAACACTGATCTAAGTACAGAACAGCTGCCTGTGAGGATCTGACACCCTCACCTCCCACATTATGACACCAAAGATGCAGCTTGTATTCCTAAGGGAAGCTGAATTTAAAAGAGTCGGTGTGCCACCCCCATGGTTTTCCACCGGACACAAGGATGTGCAGAAACCTAGAAATGTATCAGCTAGGCACACGCTGACTGAGAGCCTGGGTAGCACAAACGTTTAGCTCAGTGATTGTAGTCAAAGATGGGTATATGAGCTGAGGATACAAATGAGATTTGCTTCAATTATAGCAGCTGTCTCAGCACCAGCTTATTTTAGTGACTTCAGGTAATACAGCCTTTTGTATAAACCAGCAACATGTCATGGCCATCCTTCTCATTTACCCTGATCTTGGGTCCTAGTCCAGTGAGAAGTCTCTCCTTTGACAACTTGGGCTCTTGAGGTTAAATGGAACAACTGAAGTCTGTCTCCTTCTTAGAATTTCTTGAGTCCTTCCAAGTTGATCACATGTGATCTTTAGTATGGGCTTCCCTGGTGGCACAGTGGTAAAGAATCTGCATGCCAATGCAGGAGGTGTAGGTTTGATCCCTGGGTAGGGAAGATCCCCTGGAGAAGGAAATTGCAACCCACTACAGTATTCTTGCCTGGGAAATCCCCTGGACAGAGGAGCCTGGCGGGCTACAGTCCATGGGGTCACCACAGCATTGACACGACTTAGCTACTCAACAACAATCTTTAGTATAAACCAGCTGGAATTGTGAGTTCAGCCTTTGTCATTGGTGGTTTCTCTCTCTTGTATAGGAATATCACAGAGCAAAAGTTTCTATTGCATCTCTTATATTTATGATTCAATAAGAATTCAGTAGACTCTGTAGGGGAGAGTTGTCTAGAAATCTTTTGAATTAGATATGATCCAAAAAATCAGTGTAGGAACATGGATTTATTCTGCTGGAACATCTCTATAAGCTTCATAGAGTCTTTGGGGGCAGACTCTGCTTCATAAATTTTTGAACCTCCTCCTTGCCTATCTAGCACCATACTCTAAACAGGGAAGATTCTCAGTAAATAACTGCTGGCAAAACATGTGTGCTTTGGAAGCAGTATTTCCTTACTTTGAAGAAGGAGCTATCTCAGGAAATTTTAGAATTTTTACATTTAGTGAAATGTAATACTTAATTTTAAAAAAATCTCTTGTACCAAACTCTTGAAATTAGGTTCATCTGCATCTTCAAAAAACCTGTGTAAGGAGTTATTTGTTAATAAATTGACTCAAATTTCTCTGCAGAATTAATGTAATCTGTTTGAAAGAGATAAGAGTGAGGATAGTTTGCAGTTTATAAAATGAAAACTCACTCCATCTGGATTTGGCACTTGTCAACCATATACAGACTGCTGCTTCTTGCATCCTAAACTAAAAGTATTGAAGCAAAAAAAAAGCTATGTAAAAAAGTTTTCCATGTTGATTCCCCCTGCTCTCCCTAACACCTTGAAACCATTATTTCTAGAATGCTAGAATTCTAATGCTTTCTTCCCCCTTTCCTGCTATCTGCACAGTTTTCTCTCCTTTTTATCTATAAGAATAATGTTATTAAGAATTCTGTTTACGTGTGTGAGTTGAATTTTTTTTTTAGCTATTTGAATCAGACTTTGGTGATGCCTAGGTAGCAGTGCTATCACACCCTGACATTTTGCTTTTCCCTTTCTCAATTTTCTTTTTCTTTTACTACAATCCAGTTTTTCCAACTAGAAGAAAATTCATGAGTTTCAGGTCAAAGCTGATGCTTTGACCTAGACATTCACTTGGAGGAGATGAAGGAACAATTTAAGCCACATTCTTCTCCCCTTTTCTGTTACAGGAGATTGCTGATGTGCTGGTTATAGGCATGTGTGCACATGTAGACACACATACTCATACACCCCCGTGATAGGGTGTGCATGCGTGCACACACACACACACACTCGCAATAGGGCTTGCCCTATCTTCTTCAACCTAACACTAATTTGGGATTCCCCATCTGATGGGCACTGGCACAATGATCTCTTTCAGATACAGAGTAGTAATTTCACACTAAATACTTCAATTATTTATAAATGGATCTCAGGCACAGCAACTAGCAGCTGGGCTATAGAAGCTGCTCTGACTGAGGCGTGGCCATGCCACTCTAAACAGTGTTATTAATATTTATGGGACTTGATCGGCTAGTTTAGATGCAGGTCTTCCCCGGGCTGTGCGGAAGAAGCCTTCCTCTTCTCCTTCGTCTGTAATTATGAGCAGATTATTTTCTTGGTCGAACTTCAGGGGTGATGGAAGGTCGAGCCCCAGCTGAAGACTGTGCCAAACATATCTGTGTGGTTCCTTTATGGCTGAAGCATATACCTGAAAATAAGAGATGTGGAAGCTTAGACACTGAAACTTGGATGAAGGTTCTGATTTGAACTTTTGACAATATGTAAACGGCAATGAGTAATCTGACATAAAGGGAATTATCAAAACAGATAGAGAAACTTGGGTTAATGAATTTACACTTTTTTCCCCGTTTGTTAATATGTTTATTATAATGCGTTTATATACTTTTTTAAAGACACAGATATATTTATTTACAGTCTGATATCAGATGGTAAGGGGCTTCCCTGATAGCTCAGTTGGTAAAGAATCTGCCTGCAATGCAGGAGACTCTTGGGCCGCCTGCAATGCAGTTCGATTCCTGGTTCGGGAAGATCCACTGGAGAAGGGATAGGCTACCCACTCCAGTATTCCTGGGCTTCCCTGGTGGCTCAGCTGGTAAGGAATCTGCGTGCATTGCGGGAGACCTGGGTTCGACCCCTGAGTTGAGAAGATCCCCTGGAGAAGGGAAAGGTTACCCACTCCAGTATTCTGGCCTGGAGAATTCCATGGACTGTATGGTCCATGGGATCGCAAAGAGTTGAACACAACTGAGCGACTTTCACTTCATCAGATGGAAAAGAATCCTGCAATGCAGGAGACTCGAGTTTAATTCCTGGTTGGGGAAGATGCCCTAGAGAAGGGAATGGCTACCAACTCCAGTATACTTGCCTGGAGAATTCCATGGACCTGGACTGAGGAGCCTGGCAGGCTACAATCCATGGGGTCATAAAGAGTTGGACATAACTGCACGACTAACACTTTCACTTTTACATGACTGTGATAATCAGTGCACTTAAAGGGCACTGCCACAAACTTCAGGTATTGCTTCCTTCCTGGTAAATATCTTTGTTTTCAATGAGAATATATTGTACTACAGTCTAAAGTAGGATCCTTTAGTGCTTCACTATCTAAAGATTCTTTACCATCTGAGCCACGAGGGAAGCCTTTTACTTTTGGGTAGTTATTACCCTTTTCTGTCTTTAACCAAATAAGAGTTGACCTTTCTGATTTAGTTTTTTCATTATCATTTATCCTTTTAATACTTGTGTGTTTGTGGGCTGTGTTTTTTTTGGGGGAAACTGTAAACAACCAGATGACTTCCCACCCAAAAGTACAAATTCCTAAGTCTTCCATGACCCAGCATTATAACAAAGATGGTTATTGTGGAGAGTCTGGGTTAAACTACATAGAGAACTAACCTGTGATAATGACAAATCACCTTGTGGGTGATCTCATTTGCTAGCTATGGCCGTCGTAGCTACAAGCTACCAGGGAGATGAGATCTGGGTAAATAATCCATAATTACAGTACAGATTGATGTAGAGAAATTTGACCCTTTGGGATCGGAAAACTTTTCCTTGGGCTTGACTAATGAATTAGTTATTAGAGAACAGATAAATACAATGTGGCTTGCTATACTTAAAAAATATTCCCAACCTGCACATCTTTCTCAGTAGATTAAGGAATGTCTCAGATGTAGAGGTGAGCTCAACAGCTGAAGGGGTGGAGCGTGAAGCCCAGCCAATGCCTCAGACCAGAGAGTAACCTGGAGCTCACTCATTGCACAGACCAGTGGACCAGAAACTGGGGTAATGAGATCATCGGCTCAGTCTTTGGACAACCATGAGCCAACACCCTTCTCAATTCCTTGCTCTTCTCCGATCTCCCAAGGATCTGCTTTCTGCTCAGGCACAACTTGACAGAAACAATTCCAAGATGCTGAGTTTGAAAATAGAAACAAAATTTAAATACTGGAAGGATAAAAGGAATCAAGTTAAACATGAGCGTGGTTGCAGCTAATTAGCATGTAGGCACCTTCCTCACACGGAAGGTAGTGAGATATTTACTTTCTTTTTTACGGAGTGGGAATAAGAAGTAAAAGATGGGGAGATTTGGTCGGGTGCTGGAGGCTTGAATATACATCACTAAGGGAAATATAAAAGGTCAAAAAATATCAGGTGCACAATCTAGAGACTGAATGAAAACTTATATCACTGAATTGAATTTTCATTCAGCCAACTTGACTGTTAATTAAGACCAGTGTTCTCATTTTTCCCCCTATGTGCTTTGACATCATTTTTGACTCATTCAAGTACTAACATTGGCTGTACTGTGCTTTAGGGGGCTTGACAAACAGTAGAAAATGGATGTATACACAAGTGTAGATATACAGTGTGAGTCCCCATAATTCTCACTGCCATTCCCAGTCATCACCATTATTTTTTAAACATTAAGTTGCATGTGTGTGTTAGTTGTTCAGTTGTGTCCAACTTTTTGTGGTCTCATGGACTGTAGCCCTTTTTGGCTCCTCTGTCCATGGGATTCTCAGGGCAAGAATATTAGAATCAGTTGCCATTCTCTTCTCCAGGGGATCTTCCCAACCCAAAGATTGAACTTGGGTCTGATGCATTGCAGGCAGACTTGCCACTGTCTGAGCCACCAGGGAAGCCTAAGTTGCATAGACCATGAGCTTAAAGCTGACTGTACTTTTGTGTAACTGTATATTAACACACTGCCATGATCTGTGCTGCTGGAGCTCCTCACTGGGTAGGAGAACCTTTGAACACAGGTCAGCTGCATTTTAAGGAGCACAATTCTTAGGGGTGGGAAGTGTGGCTCTCATGGAGCATGGTGACTTTAGAGGATGAGAGGGATAGGGGTTGGTGAGCCCCTTGTGTATCATATTCCTGTCCCCAGACTCTTTGTATCAAGAAAACTATAGACTGGTGCCCACCTGAGAATGGCCCTCTATGTCTTACCCCGGACATCATTTATAACCTGGATGTACTTGTTGACTCCTGTCACCCATTAAGCTAAGAATCTCTTCGCAGCCAGAAGCAGCATATTTGCTGGGCTGCCATTACAATGTATTCCAAACTTAGGGGCTTAAACATAGTCCTTTATTGTCGTGACCATATTTCCAAATAAGATCACATCCTGAGATCCTGGAGTTAGGACTTCACTGTGTGAATGTGGGGTTGGTTGAGGGTAGGGGACACAGTCCAACCCACAGCAGGCAGAAACTTTATTAATACTGTGAATTTCATTTTTAGGCCGTTTATACTTTTATCTGTTCAGAGTAAACCATAACATTATTAAGAGATATAAATGGAAATACTTTTATGATGGTTTATATATTTCTTGGAATTTTAATTGAAACTGTATTTTTCTAAGTAGTGTAGCTCTACCTGTTTGTTGGAATTAACACAATCAATTGAGTCGATCAGCATAGTATTCTGCTCCTGTCCCTTCAGAAGAAGAGTTCTTCAGTTAACCCAAACCTGCGTGGCATCCCTAACAAGCCCATTCTAATGCTTAATAACTAACCCTCAACACCACCAAGTTCTCTTTGCTTCCAGTTTCCCTAGGCTTCAGGTTAAATTGCCTCCTCTTGTTCCTGCTTCAGTGAAAACAAAGAGAGGTTGGCCAGCGTGCTTTGTAGAACTCATCATGTGATGAGCACACACATGTTTCTTCTCTACAGTCCGTCTTATAAACAGAATAATCTAACTTTCACTTTGGTTTGATACTAACTCTGAATCTTCTTTGTGGCTCTTGTAAAACCTCTCCAGCATCTCCTGCCACTCTTGAGTTAGTCATCTCAGAACTGGAGGTAAATCCCTGGGCAGGTCTGAATTCAGCAGGGTAGAAGAGGACTGACCATTGTGGATTCAGGTGTGTCTGTTTCCTTGGAGAGTCCTGTGGTGAAGTGGCAAACCTTCTGAATTTCACATTTCCTTCCAACTGAGCAGGGAGCCATCTGTATTTCATCTCTTCAAAATATATTTATTTAATGCTTTCTTTGGGCTTGGTACTGGGGCTAGGAGCTGGGATATGAGAGTCAACATAATGAGGCTCTGTGACAAAGAGATTGTGGCCTAGAGGGAGAGATCTCAAAGTCGCTCAGGATTTGGCCTCTGAAAATTTACTGAGGACCTCAAATAACTTATTTTCATCAATACGTGAACCAAGAACTTCCAGATGTTCAAGCTGGTTTTAGAAAAGGCAGAGGAACCAGAGATCAAATTGCCAACATCTGCTGGATCATCGAAAAAGCAAGAGAATACCTGAAAAACATCTATTTCTGCTTCATTGACTATACCAAAGCCTTTGACTATGTGGATCACAATAAACTGTGGAAAATTCTGAAAGATGGGAATACCAGACCATCTGACCTGTCTCTTGAGAAACCTGTATGCAGGTCAGAAAGCAACAGTTAGAACTGGACATGGAACAACAGACTGGTTCCAAATAGGAAAAGGAGTACATCAAGTCTGTATAGTGTCATCCTGCTTATTTAACTTATATGCAGAGTATATCATGAGAAACACTGGGCTGGAGGAAGCACAATCTGGAATCAAGATTGCCAGGAGAAACATCGATAACCTCAGATATGTAGATGACACCACCCTTATGGCAGAAAGTGAAGAAGAACTAAAGAGCCTCTTGATGAAAGTGAAAGTGGAGAGTGAAAAAGTTGGCTTAAAGCTCAACATTCAGAAAACTAAGATCATGGCATCCAGTCCCATCACTTCATGGCAGATAGATGGGGAAACAGTGGATGAATTTATTTTTCTGGGCTCCAAAATCACTGTAGATGGTGATTGTAGCCATGAAATTAAAAGGCACTTACTCTTTGGAAGGAAAGTTATGACCAAGCTAGACAGCATATTAAAAATCAGAGACATTACATTGCCAACAAAGGTCTGTCTAGTCAAGGCTATGGTTTTTCCAGTGGTCATGTATGGATGTGAGAGTTGGGACTATAAAGAAAGCTGAGTGCTGAAGAATTGATGCTTTTGAACTGTGGTGTTGGAGAAGACTCTTGTGAGTCCCTTGGACTGCAAGGAGATCCCAACCAGTCCATCCTAAAGGAGATCAGTCCTGGGTGTTCACTGGAAGGACTGATGTTGAAGCTGAAACTCCAATACTTTGGCCACCTGATGGAAAGAGCTGACTGATTTGAAAAGATCCTGATGCTGGGAAAGATTGAGGGCAGGAGGAGAAGGGGACAACAGAGGATTAGATGGCTGGATGGCATCACTGACTCGATGGACATGGGTTTGGGTGGACTTAGGGAGTTAGTGATGGACAGGGAGGCCTGGCGTGCTGCGGTTCATGGGGTCACAAAGAGTCAGATATGACTGAGCGACTAAACTGATGTTGACTATATGTATTGATATCTCCCATATTGGAAAGGAAAACTGAGGCATGTTTAAATACTCATTTGAAGATAACACTAACTCACACTATGTTAATATAAATAATGAAAAAATAATGTCTTAATGAAAAAATAGTTTTTGACATAAAGGTAAATTGTGCGAGAAGAATGACATTGTTCACCATTTTTTCAGATGCATTGTTAATGCCTAGATTAATAGAAGGTGGCTGAATTTCCCTACCTGTTTTTGCATTCAATTTGTTGTGAGATGTTATTTTGGCTTGAGTGTAAGAAGATAAGTAGCTGGGAAATGATGAGGATTTTAATTGCTTTTCAGATAATTGTAGATATTCTTCTTTGATGCTATACCAAAATGCAGCAAATGCTGCTGCTGCTGCTAAGTCGCTTCAGTTGTGTCCGACTCTGTGCGACCCTATAGACGGCAGTCCACCAGGCTCCGCCATCCCTGGGATTCTCTAGGCAAGAATACTGGAGTGGGTTTCCATTTCCTTCTCCAGTGCATGAAAGGGAAAAGTGAAAGTGAAGTCGCTCAGTTGTGTCCGACTCTTAGCGACCCCATGGACTGTAGCCCACCAGGCTCCTCCGTCCATGGGATTTTCCAGGCAAGAGTACTGGAGTGGGGTGCCATTGCCTTCTCGGATGCAGCAAATGATAGATCCCTAAATGTTAGTTGCAAAGTGGATTTTGAAACCTTGTGAATTAACTGTTCATGCTTTGTTAGTGGAAGTCCATTGCTCTGTTATCCTTTGAATGGATATTTTGTCAGTGGTCACTTGGAAAGCATTGGCCTATTTAGTTATGCAGGTTTTCTAAATGCTAATCTAACGTTTCATCATATCTTATCAAAAAGTTATATTTGTCAGTACCACTGATCTTATCAGAAAAAATCTTGAAGTGTTGGGAAACTCTCAAGGTGATAGTGACATGTTTTTCAAATTCTAATTTTCGCTTGAAAGCTTGAATCTTCTTAATAATAAATGTTGTCAGTTTTCTTCCTTGAACTGAGAGACTGACTTTGTTCATTTTTGATAAAATGTCTACCAAATACCCAAGTCTGAATAGTTAGTTTTTCAATCATTCTTTCATGGGAAAGTGAAATTCTATTAAAAAAAAAAGTTCCACTGGTAAACTATGTACAAGTGCTTTTCCTTGAGACAACTATCATCTGTTGGTGTACAGCAGAAGTGCTTTGTGCTTGCTTCTCCTTTCACTACAGAGACTGTGAAAAAGATGTGCACGTAACAGCAGAAATTTATTTGAAATAATTATTACTCTTCCAACAGAGGATTTGTAAGTGAAATAGCCACTGTTTTTACAGTGAGTATGTGGCAGTGGAAAATTTATGGCTTCTAGTCAAGTTGGGAGCCACTATTTTGATTTGAGCTAAGATCCCATCATATTTAATCTACCATTGTGTTTGCAACATTGGTGCACATGTCAACACAGAAAGGCAAAGAAAGTCTAAGTATTTCTGCTATTTGAAAATAGTTTTGATGTTGTGGACACTGAGTCTCAGGTATCCCTAGGGGTGTATAGTTCATGCTTGGAGACCTGATGGTCTAGTTTGGTCTGTAAACAGCCAAGGACAACTGCGTTTTCAGTGATATCCCGGGATGGTTGCTGTTCAGTCACCAAGTTGTGTCAGACTCTTTATGACCCTATGGACTATAGCACTCCAGGCTTCCCTGTCCTTCACCATCTCCCAGGGTTTGCTCAAACTCATGTCCATTGAGTTGATGATCACAGCCTTGTGCAACTCAGTGAAGCTAGGACCCATGCCTAGCAGGGCCACCTGAGATCGATGGGTAGTGATGGAGAGTTCTGACAAAGCGTGGTCCACTGGAGAAGGGAATGGCAAATCACCCCAGTATTCTTGCCTCAAGAACCCCATGAACAGTATGAAAAGGTAGAAAGGTATGACACCAGAAGATGAGCCTCCAGGTCGGTAGGTGTTCAATATGCTACTGGGGAAGGGCGAAGAATGAGCTCCAAAAATAATGAAGAGGCTGAGCCAAGGTAGAAATGATGCTCAGTTGTTGATGTGGCTGGTGGTGAAAGTAAAAGCTAGAGTAGGCATAGTAAAATTAAGAGCTAGGAGAGTCAGGAAATGATGCTCTGAAGAGATGACATCTAAAGTAAGTGCTAGCAGTTAAAACTTAGAAGGTGTTAGGAAGTTGAAGAAAGGGTGGTCAGAAACCAAAAAAAAAAAAGTGTGCAGGAGATGACTTGAAGGTGAGAAAGCATGGCACTTTCATTGTTCTGCAAGAGATTCAAAGGGTGTGCAGAATATAATGTGAGGGTGCTGACATAAATAAACTGAAGGCAATAAGCAGGGGCCAATTAGGTAAAGCCACATGTGCTGTGTAATGATATTTAGAATTGAAGACTTCTTAGCTGTTGAAGTATTCTAAGGAAGAAAGCAGAGTGGCCTAAATTAAGGCAGTATTATTAGGGCTGGGAGAGTGCATGGATTCGAGGTACAATGAAGACATCTGAATGGTTAATTGGATGTCAAGGATAAGGGAGAGAGAAGTCAGAGATGATGCCCCAGTCACTAGTTTGGGATGTACTGATTGAGGGTACACTGGAGAGAAGCAAGTTTGGAAGTGAGAAGAATAATGAGTGTAATCTGGCACGTGCTTTTCTTCATCCCTGTCATCATTAGCGGCTTTCAAGAAAAGAGGACTCTTTCCTACAATGGTGTAATACTAGCCTTGCAGATAAAGTTGGAACAAAACTTGTATTTTTCAAAGCATCTTGGAACCTCAGTGCATTTAGGAGCTTATATTACAAAGACCATGTTTCCGAAAGAAATCCTTAGCATTTTTCCTCAAAGTCTGGGACACTTGGGGTGATAATATTGGCTGTAACCTATTGATACTAGAAATACCTTAAATCTTACTGGTGTTTTGAAGCTCACAAAGTGAATTCATGTTAAATCATGAAATGCCTATGAGGTGGGTACTTTTGTTATGCAATGACATACAGCTCACATTTAACTGGGACTTGTCCTACTCCCCACTGTAATATACCCAGGAGTCTCCATATATGACCATGAGCAGGCTTGGTCGGGGGACATGGGATCAGCTATGCTCTTTTTCTTCTTATCTCAGCTGCCTGTCCCAAATGTTGCTACATTCGTGAAGTTTGTCAGCTACTACAGTTGAAGCAAAGAAACTAAAGAGCCTCTTGATGAAAGTGGAAGAGAAGAATGAAACAGTTGGCTTCATACTCAACATTCAGAAAACTAAGATCATGGCATCTGGTCCCATCACTTCATGGCAGATGGATGGGGGAACAGTGGAAACAGTGACAGGCTTTATTTTTTTAGGCTCTAAAATCACTGCAGATGGTGACTGAAGTCATGAAATTAAAAGGTGCTCCTTGGAAGAAAAGCTATGACCAACCTAGACAGCATATTAAAAAGCAGAGACATTACTTTGCCAACAAAGGTCCATCTAGTCAAAGCTATGGTTTTTCCAGTAATCGTGTGTGGATGTGAGAGTTGGACTATAAAGAAAGCTGAGTGTGGAAGAATTGATGATTTTGACCTATGGTGTTGGAGAAGACTCTTGAGAGTCCCTTGGACTGCAAGGAGATCCAACCAGTCCATCCTAAAGGAAATCATCCCTGAATATTCATTGGAAGGACTGATGCTGAAGCTGAAACTCCAATGCTTTGGCCACCTGATGCAAAGAACTGACTTATTTGAAAAGACTGTGATGCTGGGAAAGGTTGAAGACAGGAGAAGGGAATGACAGAGGATGAGACAGTTGGATGGCATCACCGACTCAATGGACGTGTGTCTAAGTAAACTCCAGGAGTTAGTGATGGACGGGGAGGCCTCGTGTACTGCAGTCCATGGGGTCGTAAAGAGTCAGACACGACTGAGTGACTGAAATGAACTGAACAGTTGAATCTTCCAAAAGTAGCCTCATATGCTGAGCTCTGCATATTTTTTTCTGATTTCCCATTCCCTGGGAGAGTTGATGAGCTTCCCTGGTGACTCAGAGGGTAAAGAATCTGCCTGCAATGCAGGAGACCCAGGTTTGATTGCTGGGTCAGGAATATCCCCTGGAGGAGGAAATGGGAACCCACTCCAGTATTCTTGCCTGGAGAATCCCAGGTGGACTACAGTCCATGGGGTCACAAAGAATCAGACATGACTGAATGACTAACACTTTCACTTTGAGAAAGTTGGTTCCTCCATTGGGTTTCCTTGCTGATGTAATGGAGCCTTCCTCTTGGCAGAGCTGCAGTGGCATATGTTGGGAGTGATGTTTAATATCTCTTTCCTATTTGTATGATTAGAGCAGGAGAAGCAAGATGAAGTAAGAGTAGGTCAGTTCATTATTTCTACTTGAGAATTTTGTGCCTAGTTTTTCTTTTAATATTTTACCAAGGTGGAAAAAAAGGAAAATAGGTTATAAAGTGTTTGTGTGGGATGGACTCAAGAAAGCCGGGTGTTCTTTCTACCAGAGGAACCCTGGTGGCTATTTGCCCTCTTAACCACCCCCACCCCTTTCTCATTCCCCCTCTGCCCAGCTCTGTTTTCCTCCCTTACCATAGTCTCATCACTTGCTTATTACTTAATCTCTAGTGTAACTGGTTAATTAGAAGGGGAAAAATACCTCCTTCCAGTATCCCAGGCTCCACACAACTCTTGGAGATAAGAAGGACCAGGGTGTCTAAAGTAAGTCAGAAAGAGAAAGACAAATACAGTATATTAAAGCACATATATGGAATCTAGAAAGGTGGTACCGACAATCCTACATGCAGGGCAGCGAAGGAGACACAGACATAAAGAACACCCTCTCCTCCTCGATGGAAGGAGAGGGTGAGATGATTTGAGAGAATAGCTCTGAAACATATATGTTACCATATGTAAAATAGATAGGCAGTAGGAGTTTGATGTATGACACGGGAAACCCAAAGTCGGTGCTCCATGACAACCTGGAGGGATGGGGTGGGGTGCGAAGTGTGGGAGGGGGGTTTAGGAGGGAAGGGACACATGTATGCCTATGGCCGATTCATGTTGAAGTATGGCAAAAACCATCACAATATTATAATTATCCTTCAATTAAAATAAATTTATTAAAAAGATAAAGGGCCACTGGGTGGGATTATGAGATTGTTTTTGCAGAAGGACAATGGAAGTTGATGGAAAATTCCCAAAAGATTTAGGGTATTCCCTCATATACTGAGAAGAGTAAAGGGGTTTGTTGGTTCCAGGAGTAGCTGAGAACAGCACCCCATCACTCAGCTTCCACATGAAGTGTCATAAGAAGCAGTGGTAGACACTGTAATAAGGACTGTGGTGAAGGTAGGAACTGGTCACTAACACTGCATGCTGGGAGGCTGAGGGAAATTTGCACAGAAGTTATGGAGCTGCTGTTTTTCAAGAACTGGTGAATTAAGGAGGGCAGATTAAGAAAAGTCAGGCTTTCTGAAGATGTTCTCAATTCCATATGCACCACGAGAAATGTGGTGAAGTCTCAGATTGGTGGCGGGGCTCAATAATATCAAAGGATTATTGCCATCATAGTGGGATAAAACGTTCATTCTGAACATATGAAATTTGATTTAAGGAAACAGAGGAAAGTAACTTTTTTTTTTTTACATCCAGTATTGCAGGGTAAAATTCATGTCCATTATAGATTTTTGTTTTGCATAAACCTCAGTTATCAAATAATATTGATGATAATAATAACAGCAGCTAGTATTTATCAAACTATCACTATGGAACAGACACTAAGCTAAATGTTTTACTTGAGTCAATTTCATTTTTTACAACAAATTTACAAGGACACTGTTACTGTAAATCCCTTTTTATAGGTAGAGGACAGAGACTGGAGAATTCACCTAACTCCTTGCAGTTCTCAGTGATTAAGTAGAAGAGTTACATAGGCTTGAATTCCCCAGTCACCTCTTCCTGTTCTGCCTAAGCTTTATGCTGTGCTGTCTCTCTGTTGACCAGAGAATTGACAAATAGATGAATATTCATCCAGAATAGGCTTGGACAGCTATCTGTGACTCTTAATTGATAACTTTGAATGGAAAGAAAGTTGGAACATACTTTCAGAGTTTTTTTTAAGTAGCTTTAAGATCTTTATAGGAAAGAAGTAAAGTGATTATTGTTGTTGTTCAGTCTCTCAGTGCTGTATGACTCTTTGTGACCCCATGGACTGCAGCACGTCAAGCTTCCCTGTCCTTCACAATCTTTAAGAATTTGCTCAAACTCATGTCCATTGAGTTGGTGATGCCATCCAACCACCTCATCCTCTACCATCCCCTTCTCCTCCTGCCTTCATTCTTTCCCAGCATCAGGGTCTTTTCTAATGAGCTGGCTTTTCACATCAGGTAGCTAAAGTATTGGAGCTGTGCTGTTAAAACAAGGTGCCAGTATGTACATGTTAGTACATTTTAAGTTGCATCACTGTTCTGGATTCCTCCCCCTTTTCTGTGACACCATGAAATTTCTTTCCTCCTCCTGCAGTTTGGGTTTGTGCATATTATGCAAGGAGCTCTCAACAGTGTGGTACACTAAACTGGTGAGAACTGTCTCCCATCAAAGAAAGAACAGTAAAATTAAAATCCCTCTCTCAATCTTGAAACAAGAAGAAAAGTCACCTGGTGTCAGAAATAAAGATGAAATTCAAAGATAATGCCATCCTAATCTAGTAGAGGAGAGATTGGCAAACATATTCTATGAAGGGCCAGAGAGTAAGTATTTCAGGCCTTCTGGTCCATTATGGTCTCTGTTGTAGCTACTCAATTCTGTCATTCTACCTCAAAAGCGGTCAGAGACAATTCATAAATGAATGAGTCTGACTGTGTAGCCAGAAAACTTGATTTGAAGAAACAGCAGGCTGTTGTTTGTTGACCCCTAGAGTGGAGAATCAAGTAGAACATCATAAATCCTATTGAGGAGCTGGAGATTGAGATTTTAATGCCCAGATAACTATAGGAGAATGCACCTTGAGGCCTGCATAAGATGGGGGACTAGAAATGAGGTAATTGCATTAATCTGAGTCCTTTGAAGGCCTAGCCCATCCTTGAACACCCACTTTTAGCTCTTCTGATTTGTTAAAAAAAATTCTTCGCTCAGAAAACTAGTGTCTGCTAAGTCCCATGGCTGCAATCATCCTCTGGCCCAGGGACATAGCAAAGAGGCTCTGGATGGATGAGACTCAGGGGTCTTCATTGTACGCACTAGAATCACACTATTCACTTTCAGCAGAAAAGAATTTCCAGGGGGTCCAGAGAGCTAGAATCTGAAGCTACCAAGGTAGAATGCCTAGCCCACCACAGGACATCACTGCCATTTATCACCTATAATCTTGTACATGGGATGTGGGAAGCTCCACCACTATCCTTGCTCCTAGGCTCTGCAACCATGTGTGC
Organism: Okapia johnstoni; assembly: GCA_024291935.2. Lineage (NCBI taxonomy): Eukaryota > Metazoa > Chordata > Mammalia > Artiodactyla > Giraffidae > Okapia > Okapia johnstoni. Next base: position 99,572,810 of record CM044309.1, read on the forward strand.
TAGAATAGTCGGTCCTCTTCTCACAGCCACTTCTGCCGGGCTGTCATTTCCAAGTTTAAGGCATGTGTATGACTCCTTGTTAGAATCTGCACTGCTTAGGAATCTAGAGAGATGAGTCTTTTCTGCCTCAAGAGGGTCTTGAAATGTGGAAAGTTAATAAATATAAGGAAAATATTCAAAGATGTTGGATAACTACAGCTGATTAAAATCCACAAGGATGAAGATTTTCAGTATTCTGCGACAAATAAAATTCTAGTCTATATCACACGTCAGAAACCAGTCTCTTGTATTTCCTAAGGGGAAAGGAAAGCCAAAAAAAATGTGAAACCCTTGGCCCATTGGTAGAGATAGACAAACTCCCCAATTTTCTCAAGTGTGTCTTTATAGTCTTAGTATATTTGAAGGAAGATCCAAATCTTACAGTTATGTTTTTTCCTAGTTTTATTGAGATCAGTTCAGTTCAGTCGCTCAGTCATGTCCGACTCTTCATGACCCCATGAACCGCAGCACTCCAGGCCTCCCTGTTCATCACCAACTGCCAGAGTTTACCCACACTCGTGTCCATTGAGTCGATGATGCCATCCAACCATCTCATCCTCTGTCGTCCCCTTCTCCTCCTGCCCTGAATCTTTCCCAGCATCAGGGTCTTTTCAAATCAGTCAGCTCTTTGCATTAGGTGGTCAAAGTATTGGAATTTCAGCTTCAACATCAGTCCTTCCAATGAACACCCAGGACTGATCTCCTTTAGGATGGACTGGTTGGATCTCCTTGCAGTCCAAGGGACTCGCAAGAGTCTTCTCCAACACCACAGCCCCAAAGCATCAATTCTTCAACATTCAGCTTTCTTTAGAGTCCAACTCTCATATCCATGCATGACTACTGGAAAAACCATAGCCTCGACTAGATGGACCTCTGTTGACAAAGTAATGTCTCTGCTTTTTTAATATGCTACCTAGGTTGGTCATAACTTTCCTTCCAAGGAGTAAGTGTCTTTTAATTTCATGGCTGCAATCACCATGTGCACTGATTTTGGAGCCCAAAAAAATGAAGTCAGCCACTGTTTATTGAGATAGAGTTGACATATATATCACTGTGTAAGTTTAAGGTGTATAGCATAATGATCTGACTATGAAATGATTATCATAAGTTTAGTGAACATCCATTATCTCATAGACACAAAATCAAAGAAATAGAAAAAAAATCTCCTTGTGGTGAGAACTCCTAGGAATTATTGTTTTAATAACTTTCATATATAGCATACAGTTGTTGTTCAGTTGTTGTACAGTTGCTCAGTCGTGTCCAAATCTTTATGGCTCCATGGACTGCAGCACACCAGGCTTCCCTGTCCTTCACCATCTCCCAGAGCTTGTTCAAACTCATGTCCATTGAGTCAGTGATGCCATCCAACCATCTCATCCTCTGTCATTCCCTTCTCCTCCTGCCTTCAATCTTTCCTGGCATCAGGGTCTTTTCCAGTGAGTCAGCTCTTCGCATCAGATGGCCAAAGAATTGGAGCTTAAGCATCAGTCCTTTCAATGAATATTCAGTATTATTTTCCTTTAGGATTGGCTGGTTTGATCTCCTTGCAGTCCAAGGGACTCTCAAGAGTCTTCTCCAACACCACAGTTCAAAAGCGTCAATTCTTTGGTGCTCAGCTTTCTTTATGGTCCACTTCTCACATCCATACATGACTACTGGAGAAACCATAGTTTTGACTGTACATGGGTAGCATGGATTATATTTATCATTTTGTACATTACACCCCTAGGACTTAGCTATCTTATAGCTGGAAGTTTGTACCTTTTGATGTCCTTCCTCCATCCCCCTCTCTCCACCTCCTGCCTCTGGTAACCCTAAATCTGATCTCTTTTTTTATGAGTTTGAGTTATAATTTATCTACAACAGAACCATATAACATTTTCTGTTACACAATATAGTGATTCAATGTTTCTGTACATTTCAAAATGCATGATAAGTAGAGTTGTTACTGTCATGATACAAAGAGGGTACATTATTATTGATTGTTTCCCACACTGTACGTCTTATATCTGTGACTCACTCAGTTTTACAACTGGAAGTTGATGTCTTGCAGTCTCTCTCATCTATTTCTCTCCTTTTCCTACCCACTCCTGTCCAGCCACCACCTGTTTGTTCTCTGTATCTATAACTCTTGTTTCTGTTTTGTTTGTTAATTTGTTTTTTAGATTTCACACTTTGTCTTTTATGTCTCACTATTGTTACCCTAGTTTCCTTTTCATTCCTTTGATTTGTTCGAGAAAACTGGTTCATTTGTTTTTTTTTTCAAGTAGAAAGACCCCATTTTAGATTCAAGAATGTTTTCTTTCGGTGTCCTTTAGATTGTTTATCTTCCACATTTCCTGTAAGTTAGTAATACAGTCTAGAGAATGCTTATTCACACTAGGTTTTTGTCTGGATAAGAATGCTCCACCAGTGGTGCTGTGTCATTCCTGCTCTGTTCAAACACAGGCACCTAAGTCTGGTTGGTGGCTCTTTCAGTGATGCCAAGATGACTTCATTGGTTCAGGTTGCTGTGGTTCATTCACCTACTCTCAAATTACCCATTAACATTTTACCTGATGGCTTTAATATTTATGACAATCATTGTCTGTATCCATTATTTATTTCATTATGGGTTTTGAAGCAGTGGTTTCCTAGGTCTATAATTCCTTGTGCATTTTAAAGAACAGTCTCTCAACCACTATTTGAAATAAAGTTAGCACAGAAAGACAAATCTTTGATTTTTTTTTTATCAGCTTTCAGACTGAGTTGGGGCTCCAGCAACTTCCCAAGATGACCACCAATGCTCTGAAGAAATTTTAACATAATTTCATGTATCTGTAATACTACTCTGAAGGCATGGGTTTTAGAAGTGTATTTGATGGGCTTTGATACATTCATTCTTTTCCTTGCTCAAACTGTTCTGGCTTTTGGTCAGTAAGAGCTCCTTCACATTGTCCCCTGTGATCTTTCTAGTCTTTGGTAGCCTCTGAACTTTCTGGCCTGACAAGGTATCTCTGGCTTATTTTATAGGTTTCCAAGATGTGGAATAAGAAAGGAGCCCTGTCATGGCAAATGGGCCATTGAGGCCAGGGCGATGTCTGTGTCCATTGCTACTGACATGTTATTGGTTCTTGGCTTTTCCAATATGCAAAGCAGGGAGACTTTTTTTTTTTTGAAGGAAAAAATAAGGTGTTTATACTGATACTTCTAACTTTTTTTAAAAAAAAACCTTTTTAAAATTAGGGATTGGTTACATATATATAAAGCAAGATGCTGAGTTTACCCAGAGATAATAAGAGTAGACCCAGAAAACAAAAGGGAAGAGACAGAGGCTTAAGAATTTATTATTTTAGAAGTGGAGCCCTCAGGGACTGAAAGTACCCATATAAGGACCATGATGAAACCAACTGCAGCTTCCAGGGTGATACACTTGTCCTTATGTCAGTGTCTTTCCAGTCCTGCTGGTCATCTAAAGGTTATTTTCTAGGCTCATCTGATTTATTAGAGAAGGGTGTCTGTGGCCTTTACACTTGAGTTTCAGGTCAGCTGTCTACTAAATCTTGAAATCACTTGTCTTTCTTCTACATTCTTAAATTATTACTGCATTATTTTTTAAATTAAAAAAATTTAAATGTAATTTTTAATCAAAGTATAGTTTGATAAAAGTGTGATTTATACTGCTGTGTTAGTTTCAGGTATACAGCAAAGTGATTTATACATATATCTATCTGCCTATCTATCTATCTATATATATATATATTGTTTTTTAGATTCTTTTCTCTTATTGCCTATTACAAAGTATTAAGTATAGTTCGAAAAAGCAAGGGAGTACCTGGAAAACATCTATTTCTGCTTTATTGACTATGCCAAAGCCTTTGACTGTGTGGATTACAATAAACTGTGGAAAATTCTGAAAGAGATGGGAGTACCAGACCACCTGACCTGCCTCTTGAGAAACCTATATGCAGGTCAGGAAGCAACAGTTAGAACTGGACATGGAACAACAGATTGGTTCCAAATAGGAAAAGGAGTATGTCAAGGCTGTATATTGTCATCCTGCTTATTTAACTTATATGCAGAGTACAATGTGGGAGACCCAGGTTCGATCCCTGGGTTGGGAAGATCCTCTGGAGAAGGAAATGGCAACCCACCCCAGTACTCTTGCCTGGAAAATCCCATGGACGGAGGAGCATGGTAGGCTACAGTCCATGGGGTCGCAAAGAATTGGACATGACTGAGCAACTTCAGTTCTGCAGAGTACATCATGAGAAACGTTGGGCTGGAAGAAGCACAAGCTGAAATCAAGATTACCGGGAGAAATATCAATAACGTCAGATATGCAGATGACACCACCCTTATGGCAGAAAGTGAAGAGGTACTAAAAAGCCTCTTGATGAAAGTGAAAGAGGAGAGTGAAAAAGTTGGCTTAAAGCTCAACATTCAGAAAACTAAGATCATGGCATCTGGTGCCATCACTTCATGGGAAATAGATGGGGAAACAGTGGAAACAGTGTCAGACTTTATTTTTGGGGGCTCCAAAATCACTGCAGATGGTGATTGCAGCCATGAAATTAAAAGACGCTTACTCCTTGGAAGGAAAGTTATGACCAACCTAGGTAGCATATTAAAACGCAGAGACACTGCCAACAAAGGTCTGTCTAGTCAAGGCTATGGTTTTTCCAGTGGTCATGTATGGATGTGATAGTTGGACTGTGAAGAAAGCTGAGCACTGAAGAATTGATGCTTTGAACTGTGGTATTGGAGAAGACTCTTGAGACTCCCTTGGACTGTAAGAAGATCCAACCAGTCCATCCTAAAGGAGATCAATCCTGGGTTTTTATTGGAAGGACTGATGTTGAAGCTGAAACTCCAATACTTTGGCCACCTCATGCAAAGAGCTGACTCATTTGAAAAGGCCCTGATGCTGGGAAGGATTGAGGGCAGGAGGAAAAGGGGACAACAGAGGATGAGATGGCTGGATGGCATCACCGACTCAATGGACATGAGTTTGGGTAAACTCCGGGAGTTGGTGATAGACAGGGAGGCCTGGCATGATGCGATTCATGGGGTCACAAAGAGTCGGACACGACTGAGCGACTGAACTGAGCTGAACTGAAGTATAGTTCCCTGTGCTATAAAGTCCTTGTTGATTGTTTTATACATAGTTGTGTGTATTTGTTACGCCATTATTTACTAGCATAAAAATTAACACTAAAAATGCACTTTTTGCCTATCTGATTTTCTCTTTAGTAAGTCCCTTGGTTTGTTGCCTGTGGGCCCAAAGACTTTGCTTTAAACTCCAGTTAACATTTCAGAGTGTGTCATTCTGGATTGTTGCCCCCCAGATAATCATTGTTCCCTTTCAGAAAAATAATTGGGAGTGGGGATAGTAAATTTTCTGAGTTTTAGTATTTGCTGTGTCAGATTGGATTTCCTTTTTAGCAGCCACTTTCTATACATGTTGGCTCTTCTTGTGTATCTACTATTTGCCCCTCACTCCAAATACATTTTATCCCTTTTCTTTCTTTTGGTTGTAAATTTTCTTTGCTTTTACCTCCTGCCTCTCACAAAGAATTATCTGTTTCCTCTTGGATGGATTGTAATTCAGGCTTCATATCTGAAATGATTTTTTCTTTTATTTCTAATTCTTTCCTTAGTTCTCCTCCCATATCGACTTTTTCAGTCTTAACTTGGGATATTATGTAAATTTTAAAATATATGAAAATTTCTATTAGTTTGTTTGAAGTAGCTATAGCTTTCATCTGTTTGGTGACTTTACCTTCTTTCAATCTGGAGTGACATTTTTGTGTTCCTCCTGATGTGTGTGTATGTGGCATTTGACACAGTTCTGTTTATTGCTCATTTCTGTGAGATACTAGATTTACTGAATTTTGAGGAGGCCAGGGTGGGTCAGGTTAGCTTTTTTGGCATCACAAATCTAAACCTGCCTTTTTAATTTTTTTTATCTTTGTCAGATGTTTACAAATCAAACTTAAATATGGTCTATTGTTTTCTGTCTCTTTCCCCTCTCCTACTTTATCCATATCTTTCTTTATACTTTACTTCCATGGATTTTGACTTGCAAAGTTTGGAACTTGTTGCCAACTGTCCTCAGGATGAGGCTTTTCCTGAAAGGGGGCTTTCTGTGTTAAGTGAGCTTGGATCCTCAGACCTCCAGACTCTTCAGATGCACACTTTCTAATTGTCTGTGAGCATTCAAAATCTCAATTTTATTTTGGTGTGTCAAACTTTGCAGTAAATACCTATCAATTGTTTACCCACTGAGCTACCAGGAAAGCCAAAGAATCTGCCTTCAATACAGGAGACCCAGATTCCATCCCTGGGTCAGGAAGTTCCCCTGGAGAAGGAAATGACAACCCACTCCAGTATTCTTACCTGGGAAATCCCACAGATGGAGGAGACTTAGGCTTCCTTTATTTTCAGGTCTAGCAGGCAACGCACTACTTTCTTCTCCTACAGAGATGCTCATAGCATTGTTATCCACATACCTTTCTATCTGGGGGCTACTTGTCACATAATTTTGTTGTAAATGCTTCTCTGTATTTTTGGTTCTGCATTCCCAGCTGCTCTGTCCTTTTTTCTGGGGTATTTGAAGAGATTTTTTAAAAGATAGCATTGCTGCCTCAGCATTCTCCGCAATTCCTTCCAATTCACATTTACTTGTTTCTTGTTTTTACTTCAATTTTGTATGTTACTAGTACTTTAATGCTGAAATCTTGATTCATGATACTATTAATATAATGACTCTTTTGACATATATTTAAAATAACTTCAAAATAATGATAAAATTACTCAACTTAAGATTTCTTTACCTTTATTATTTATCTTAAAATAAGGTGCTACAGTTGTCTTGGTTTGCCTAGGATTTTCCCACATTTAGCACTGAAATTCTTGTGTGCCAAGAAACCCCTCAGTCCTGGGTAAGATCTAGATTGTTGGTTATTTTATGTATGAGACTAAAAATAGATGCCAAAATCCTGTTGAAAAATTCGTTGGAAACTACTTGGGTTTTGAGTGTGGTATGCCAATAGTTTGATAAACAGACTCACTTTTTTCAGTATTTTAATTTTTTTTTTATGTTAAACAGAAACATTTAAGTAGCCTAAAAGTCAAATCTACCGAACAAGGTACCTTTAAAATCCTTATTTTCAACTCTTTCATGCTGTTCATGTCCAGGTGACCATCTTTATTGGGTTTTTGATTTATCCTTCCATTATTTCTCTTTGAGAATATAAACATATCTTTGTATATTTACATATTCCCACTTTATAGAACAGAAATTGATGTTATACTCTGTATTCTGCATTTGACATTGTCTCATAAATACATGCTGGATTGTGTTTGGTAGTACAGTTATTTTCACAATATTGATTCTTCCTACCCAGGAACATGGACTATCTCTCCGTCTGTTTATGTCGTCTTTGATTTCTTTCATTAGTGTCTTATAATTCTCTGTGTACAGTTCTTTTGTCTCCTTAGGTAATAAGTTTGTTCCTAGATAGTTAATTCTTTTTGTTGCAATGGTGAATGGGATTGATTCCTTAATTTCTCTTTCTGATTTTTCAATGTTAGTATATAGAAATGCAAGTGATTTTTGTATCCTGCAGCTTTGCTAAATTCACTGATTAGCTCTAGTAATTTTCTGATACTCTCTTTAGAGTTTTTTTATGTACACTATCATGTCATCTGCAAACAGTGAGAGCTTTGCTGCTTCTTTTCTGATCTGAATTCCTTTTATTTCTTTTTCTTTTCTGATTGCTGTAGCTCAGACTTCCAGAACTATGTTGAATAATAGTGGTGAAAGTGGACACCCTTGTCTTGTTCCTGATCTTAGGGGGAAAATGCTTTCAGTTTTTCATCATTGAGAATAATGTTTGCTGTAGGCTTATCATATATGGCCTTTACTATGCTGAGGTATGTTTCTTCTGTGCCCATTTTTTGAAGAGTTTTAATCATAAATCAGTGCTGAATTTTGTCAGTGGCTTTTTCTTCATCTATGGAGATTATCATATGGTTTTTATTTTTCAACTCGTTAATATGGTGTATCACAGTGAATGATTTGCATATATTGAAGAATCCTTGCATCCCTGGAATAAACCCAACTTGATCATGGTGTATGAGCTGTTTGACGTGTTGCTAAATTCTGTTTGCTAAAATTTTGTTGAGGATTTTTGCATCTGTGTTCATCAATGATATTGGCCTGTAGTTTTCTTTTTTGTGTGTTGTCTTTGTCTGGTTTTGGTATCAGGGTGATGGTGGCTTCATAGAATGAGTTTGGAAGTGTTCCTTCCTCTGCAATTTTTTAAAAGAGTTTTAGAAGGATAGGCATTAGCTCTTCTCTAAATGTTTCACAGAATTCTCCTGTGAAGCCATCTGGTCGTGGGCTTTAGTTATTTGGAGATTTTTTTTATCACAACTTCAATTTCAGTGTTTGTAATTGGGTTGTTCATAATTTCTGTTTCTTCCTGGTTCAGTCTTGGAAGATTGAACTTTTTAAAGAATCTGTCCATTTCTTCCAGGTTATCCATTCTGGATCATGATTCCTATCAAATTACCAATGCGATCCCTATCAAATTACCAATGGCATTTTTCACAGAACTAGAACAAAAAATTTCACAATTCATATGGAAACAGTAAAGACCCTGAATAGCCAAAGCAGTCTTTAGAAAGAAGAATGGAGCTGGAGGAATCAATCTTCCTGACTTCAGATTATACTACACAGCTACAGTCATCAAGACAGTATGTTACTGGCACAAAAACAGAAATATAGACCAAGGAACAATATAGAAAGCCCAGAAATAAACCCATGCACTTATGGGTGCCTTATTTTTGACAAAGGAGACAAAAATATACAATGGGGCAGAAACAGCCTCTTCAGTAAATGGTGCTGAGAAAACTGGACACCTACATGTAAAAGAATGAAATTAGAACACTTCCTAACACTATACACAAAGATAAACTCAAAATGGATTAAAAACCGAAATGTGAGGACAGAAACTGTAAAACTCTTAGAGGAAAACATAGGCAAAACACTCGATGACATAAAGCAAGATCCTCTATGATCCACATCCTAGAGTAATGGAAATAAAAGCAAAATAAACAAGTGGGACCTGATTAAACTTCAAAACTTTTGCACAGCAAAGGAAACTGTAAGCAAGGTGAAAAGACAACCCTCAGAATGGGAGAAAATAATAGCAAATGAAACAACTGACAAAGGATTAATTTCCAAAATATACAAACAGCTCATACAACTCAATACCAGAAAAACAACCCAATCAAAAAGTGGGAAAAAGACCTAAATAGACATTTCTCCAAAGAAGACATACAGATGGCTAACAAACATAGGAAAAGATGCTCAACATCACTCATTATTAGAGAAAAGCAAATCAAAGATACAGTGAGGTATCACCTCACACTGGTCAGAATGGCCATCATCAAAAAGTCTACAAACAATAAATGCTGGAGGGGGTGTGAAGAAAAGGGAACACTCTTGCACTGTTGGTGGGAATGTAAATTGACACAGTCACTATGGAAGATGGTATGGAGATTCCTTAAAAAACTAGGAATAAAACCACCATATGACCCAGCAATCCCACTCCTAGGCATATACCCTGAGGAAACCAAAATTGAAAAAGACACATGTATCCCATTGTTCATTGCAGCACTAGAACATGAACCTAGCAACCTAGATGTCCATCAACAGATGAATGAATAAAGAAGTATGGTACATATACACAATGGAATATTACTCAGCCATAAAAAGGTATGCATTGGAGTCAGTTCTAATGAGGTGGTTGAACCTAGAACCTATTATACAGAGTGAAGTAAGTCAGAAAGAGAAAGATAAATATTATATTCTAATGCATATATACAAATATAGAAAAATGGTACTGAAGAATTTTTACAGGGCAGCAATGGAGAAACAGACATATAGACTTATGGACATGGAGAGAGGGGAGGAGAGGGTGAGATATATGGAGAGAGTAACATGGAAACTTACATTACCATATGTAAAATAGACAGCCAACGGGAATTTGCTGTATGACTCAGGAAATTCAAACAGGGGCTCTGTATCAACCTAGAGGGGTGGGATGGGGAGGGAAATGGAGGGAGGTTCAAAAGGGAGGGGTTATATGTATACCTATGGCTGATTCATGTTGTGGTTTGACAGAAAACAAAATTCTGTAAAGCAATTATCCTTCAATTAAAAAATAAATATATGCTGGAGATAATTTCATATCAATGCTATAGATTTTATTGTTTACATTTTAAAGGTAAACTTACTCCATGATATGGTTGAACCTTAGTTTATTCAACCTGTCTTTGTTGATGGTTATTAGGTTGTGTTTAGTCTTTTACTATTGTGAATGATAGCACAACAACTAGATTTCTTCAGATACCATTTCTTTGTCAGTGCATCACTGGAACAGAATTCTGAAAGTGGAATGGGCTACTCGGTCAGATGATGATGATGTGTGTGTGTGTCTGTATGAATATATGATATTACCACATTCCTCTTTATAAGAATTGTGCCATTTTGAATTCCTGTTAGCAAGGTATGAAAGTACCTGTTTTATTGACACAGTGTATGTTGCTATGCTTTTGAATATTAGACAATATATGTAAGAAATGGTACTTCTATTAATTTTCTGAATATGAATGATTTTGAGCATATTTTTCTATAACTAGTGTCACATTTTGTTTAGGCCCTTTTCCTTTTTTTTTTTTTTTTCCTACTGATGGTGTGTTTTCTTCTTGGCGTTTAGAAGTTCTTTATTTAGAACTATTGACCCTTTGTGGTATAAGTTGCACCAGCTTAAACTTGGTTCTTATAAGACTTAACTGTTTTCTTACCCCACGGTATCCAGACAGGATGTTTGAGAAAGGACTCACTCCTGTCATTACTTAGGAGGCATTTCTTCATTACAGATTCAGTACTGAGGTTCTAAGGTGTTTCTGCAAGCAGGAGTTTGCTGACCTGGGTATTTAGTATCGCTTCTTCACTCCTCTTCCCCATCTTGTGTCAACACCCCCTCTCTCTGCTTCTGTCGAACTTTGGCTCCTGCCCTGGTCACCTTCCTGACTTACCACCCTGGCTCTGGCAGGGTCACAGTTTTGAGCCATCCACTTTTACGTTGATTAACTGCCCAGGAAAATGAAGAAACTGAGCACGGATATGGCATGGGAACTTTGCTGAACTCCGTAAGCTCTTTAACCTTCCCTGGACCTCCCCACTGCTCACAGGACAGTTCTCCTGACTCTTGAGTCAGCCTTTTTGTCATCACTGAAAGATGCCCAGCCTTCTGCTCACAGCCTTGGCATTAGTATTTATAAAATCATATCTATGTAAAAGTGCATGATGGATAAATAGATACAGTGTTAATATGTCTCACTGGCCACATCCGTGCCTCCCTCCTTCCATGTCCCTTTGTGGAGGACAGGAACAAGTAGGAGGCAGCCAGGGCAATCATGAGCCACAAATGGCATGCAGGTGCCTCATCAGCATTCCAAGCACAATAGCAGCCTTTAGTTTTGCACTGTGACAGGCTTCAACTGGCTGCTGAGAAAAGGAAATAGCTGTGTCAGCCAGAACTCACCATGAAACTCAGTGGGTAACTATGTGGGTAAATGCCTCTTTGCAAGTCTTAGGAAAGAGTTTGGAGGAAGCAGGGCTTGGGGATTTTGGGGGTAGCTGGGGGCTTCCCAGGTGGTGCTAGTGGTAAAAACCCACCTGCCAATGCAGGAGATGTGGGTTTGAACCCTGGGTCGGGAAGATCCCCTGGAAGAGAGGGCATGGCAACCCACCCCAGTATTCTTGTCTAGAGGATCTCCTGGAGAGAGCTACAGTCCATAGAGTGGCAAAGAGTCGGACACAGCTGAAGCAATGTAGCACACAGGCATAGCTGATGATACCCAGTGATCTCTAATGAAGATGAGATTTTTTTTTTAGCAGCCACATAAGTCCTCTCACTCTGGGAGAGACTGCTGACTTTCCAGGCAACAGAATCCTCCTTTACTCTGGAGGTCAACTAAGAGAACAAAATGTTCTTTAGGCTGGGTACCTCCTACCATGAGTGACCTAAAGCTTGAGTAAATAAGAAGAGCTGATGGATTTCAACACCATCACAATTGCAAAAGAACAATTGGAGCCCAATTAAGTCTTTCTCTAAGCTATGCAGTTTTTCTTTACAAGAAAACTTCCTGATAATTATTAATGAGGACTTGACATTGGTGGACACTTGGGCCATGGCAGAGGGCAAGATGAATTTTCGGGGCTGTCTCACCACTATTGTCCTCCGAGATAAGACACTCAGGCCAGTTGATGATTAGAGCCGCAGAACTTGTTGTCTTTGCTATCCTACTCTTGATCACTGACTAAAAAGCAGTCACGGTGCTAGGTATGCCTGAGCTGAGTAAAGATGGGCAAAATTGTACATTTTTTGTATTTAAATTTCAACACACTTCTGTTTCTTAATAGATATCAGAAAGAGAAATTTTCCCACTGAACAAGGTGTGGTAGTTCTTGAAAGGCTTAAAATTTTCTTACCCCATGGTATCCAGTTGGAGTGTTCAAAGAATGACTCACTCCCATCACTGCTTCAAGGGGGTCTGTTCATTACAGACCCAGTTCTGAGGTTCAAGGCAAAATATTTGCAAATTGCTACCCATAATGCACAACTAACCCCTAAGCCAATTTTTTCAGCCTATTTTATGATGTAGGATTATGTTGATGTCATGAAATTTTAAAAATAAAAATTCTTGCCTGCTGTGCAACCGTGCTCAAGGAAAACCCAGGAAAATTGAGCCTTTCTCATTAGACATTCAGATGAACAATCCAAGCACAGCAGAAGAAAGTTGAAAAGGAAAAAAAAAACAATGAAATAAATTCCTAAACAGTATTTGATTATGATTCTCCTAAGATTAAAAAAAATAAATAGCTACTACTTCCGTTCTGATGGAGCTCACTGAAATACACATGTAAATGGAATGCCACTGTCTATATCAGCCAAAAGAAGACAAGTAGCATTTCTCTTTCAATTGAAGTGCTCAGGCAGAGGCTGCATACCATTATCAGAGATTTTGTGATGAGGTGGAATAAATGACCCCTGAAAACTCCAAAATTCTATAGAACTACAGCTTTAGTAACATTCTCTTATTTGAGGACAGTAAAGAAAGAAGAATCAATATTTAGGGGGCACCTGCTGAGAGGCACTTACCTTCCTTACAGCGTGAAGCACGGGGTTATCTGAAATTAGTGTTGGAGATTTTAATATTGTTTAAAAAGAATACAAGAAAGTACCTTAAATTTACCTATTGAAAAGTTTCCACCTGCACTGTGTTGTTTGGGTCTGTTATAACTGTGGGAGATGTTGAGGGACGATGTCTCTGTTCCCATTTGTAGATGGAGATACACATCAGAGAGGCTATGTAACTGTCCCCTGGGCACTCACCTAGTTCAATGAGAAGTTCCCTAATCTTTTTTAAAGTTTATTTTTCTTTTTAATTGGGGGATAATTGCTTTACAATGTTGTGTTGGTTTCTGCTGTACAGCAGCACGAATCAACCATAAGTATATATTGAGTGAGATCAACAGGGTGGCCAATGAGCACAACCCATGAGGTTACTGGTGTCCATAGTACCTTCATAATTAAGAAGTTGAGTGTGCCTGTTGCCAACTTTCTCACCTGTCAAATGAAAAGAAATAATAGCCACTCCATCTGCTACAAAGGTTGATTGAAAATATCTTCAAGGTAAGCAATAATTTAGATAGTTTTAATTATGATTATGATGTATGTGGGGGTGCAAGATACAACCTTTATGTGTCATAACAGTTGTCAAAGAATTGGTAGTTTATAATAGAGTTCAGTATGCTAATGCAATTTCACTCACAGTTTAAACATTTCTGCTTATTCAATTTGTTCATTTGGTCTCTACTGATGAAATGAAAATGCTTCCAAAACATAAAGTAGAAAGGATAATTTTGAAAAGGCCTTAGTTCCACAATTGTTTATTAATAATTTGGTAGATTTTCACTAGATACTGTTTTACAAATGACTTAGTTATATCATTTATAGTTTAATCATTTTTTATTTTAAATATTACATCATTTTACAAAACTGTTTTTAATGACCGCATATAATTCCACCAAAGTGATTAAACAATTTTCTGACTGATAGGCATTTAGGTTATAAAACATTATAGGTAAGATTTTTTGGGCATCTAACTAACAGACACTAGGTAGGTAATGTTTTCTTTCTTGTTTTTGTTTTTAAGGAGAAAACAAGCTTAGGCAAGGCCAGGCCTGAATTTTAAGCATCTCACTACACAATATTTTCCTAGCCCATGTCTCCTGTAATAACACAATGTGACTTTTAACATAGAGTATTTGCTAAAACTTGTTGTATGTATTTCACTGTCTTGAAGTCCAAAGGAAATTGACCTTTTTTTTTTTTTAAACAACAGCTTTCTATGAATTTTTTACTTAAGATTAGATCTAAAAATTAGGATGCAAAGGTAATAAGGGATTGCTTTGTGGCCCAAATAAAACAGACCTAAACTCTAAGGGTGCCTTAGCGTGGATCTGGCCTTAACCAATGACACAGTCAGCATTCGATAGCCTTGGGCTTCAAATGGGATATGGACTTCTGTGGGAATCTAGGACCTCCACTAACTTTCTCTCTTCTCTTGCACTAGATGGTAGCTTTAGGTGCTTCCATTGTGTTTTTATTTACAATGTATTAATACTTTTAAGTCTAAAAGAGATGAGGGACAGCAATTTTAGCCTGGAAAGTGAACCAAGGACAGTCTTCTCTGAAGGCTAATAAATGTCCCTTTTTAAAAACACGGAATACTTAGTTAATTTAAACAATCACATCTGTGAGTCAAAATACATCTGGGCTTGCAGAAAACAGCTGGGGCCAGAAGCCAAGCTGGTGAAGGCTGCATCCATTGTAGCAGGGAGATAATTGGTCTCAGAAGAAAAGGCTTCCAAAAGCTCTGCTATTCAACATGACTTCAAGGAGTGTCTCTGGAGGAAGATTGATCTTGACACGCCATTCTTCTTTCTGTGGTGTCCTCTGACAGTGTATGAAGATGATGAGAGGTAGCAGGGGAGTTGAGAGAGAAGCTCCCAGAGTGTTTGCAGGAAATTCATTCCTGTGGCAGGCAAAGTCGATCAAGATGTGGACTCTTTGTTCAGTCCACTAGCTTCAAGGCAAGCCCCGACTCTGAGCAGAGGAGTAAGACCTCTGAAGGAGGCATGCCTCTTGAAGAGGCATGGAATGGTTTAGGAAAAGGGTGAACGTTTAGTCTGTCCTCTGTGCCAAAGTTTCCCCATCCATGGGCTTGGAAGCTTTGGGGGATGAACTGATGACTGTCAATGATGGACTTTGTTTTGTGTTCTCAAGAGTGAGCCTTGTGCACAACAAAGATGATTCAAGGGTGACGTTTGTTTTAAATATTAATATTTAGTTGAATAAAGTTGCTCAAGTAAAACTTGAGTTTTTCCTTAAGCTTTTAAATCTTATTCAATAAAGAGTACTTTTTTGGGACCTATTATTAATGTTTGGTACCATTTGCAGACTTAGATCATTAACCTTTTAATAATTTAAACTATGTTTATAAATTTAATGTTATTGACTTTCTTTTTAATCAGATTAACAAAGTTTCCCAAACTCAAATAATATTTATGTCTAATAATTAATTTACCTTATGAATAAAGTGAATCTTAAGAGCAGTGTTTCTCAAAGTGTGGTCCCTGGGCCAGCAGTGTCAGCATCACCTGAGAATTTGTTAGAAATGCAAATTCCCAGATTCCACTCCAGATCTGCTGAATAAGAAACTAGTCGGGTAAGCTCTCCAGGGGATTCTGAAGGGTGGGAAGGTTTGAGGACCAGTGCCTTAAATGCCCCTATGTTATATGCAAATTTATAAGATTTTTGGTTAATATCATGTCCAAATTGATGCTTTAATCAAAATCATGACTTACTTTGCATTGTTGTTGTTCAGTTGTTATGTCTGACTCTTTGCAACCCTGTGAACTGCAAAACACCAGGCTTCCCTGTCTTTCACTGTCTCCCAGATCTTCTCCCAAACTCATGTCCATTGAGTCGGTGATGCCATCCAACCATCTCATCCTCTGCCTCCCCCTTCTCCTCCTGCCTTCAATCTTTCCCAGCATCAGGGTCTTTTCCTATGAGTCGGCTCTTTGCATTAGGACAGCCTAATATGTCAAATCCTCTTATACATTATCAATACCTAAAATATCTCATATATAGGTTAGTTCTAAATCTAACATGAAAAATATCCTAAGAGGTACGATTTAGTTCTTCCCAAAGAATGTACTGTCTAACAAAACAATTGTAGTTTTGCTTACCAAGGGAATCAAGTTTTAAATTATGTTATTAGCTCCTGGAGGTTGCTAATTGACCAAAAGTTTTGGTTAGCTCTGTGATCAGAAATTGGTGACATTTAAGGTAAGCTTCCTTTTATAGTCATTATGACGTAGAACCCACAATTTCATGAAGGGAGTGATCACCTTCAGCCACCATCTTGCGGATGAGATAGCTCGTTCCTTGAATTTCAAGGGAGACTGAAGTTCACAGCCTCCACCCGTGTAATCCATGGTGCTTAGCTTTGGCTAATCCATGTATTATTTATTTCTATTCTGAATTCTTGCTTTTCCTATCTGTCCCCTCTGACAATCAACCTCCAGTTTTTTAAGTGGCTTCTGAATGAATTTAGTATATCACAACACTGACTTGGATGTCACTTTTCTTCAGAGGTTACTTCCATGACAAAGACAAGGGGTCTGTAAAACCTTATGCACTTTACCTGTGGTCAGTGAATTATAAGTATTTGGTTTTGTGCACCTGCAATTACTTTTCAGTCAAGTGGAGAGGCTGTTGTACTTGTAAAATACGGCATTTTCAAGCATTACTGATTTTATTGTAGCTTTTTGTCATTATGTATTATTTTCATCTGTAGGAGCTAAACATACAGCTGAATGGAAATAGTCATAGTCGTTTTCTGTTAAAAGTGTCCTCATTTGGGAAAAGCACCATAAGCAAATAAAAGGAGAGGTGCTCGATGCAAAATGCATTAGTTATCTGTCCTATTAATTATGATCCAAGAGCAACATATTTTCTGCCAAAATGTAGTTTGGGCATAGAGGCTGAAAATATATAGTGAATTTTGCTATAAGACACAGGTCTAAAGGTGATTCTGCTGACATCAAGAGTATATATTTAGAATGGATCTTCCAGTGAAGTGTTGCAGATATAGTTCTGTCTGGCTTGATTAATTCCTATTTATGTGAACAAACTACTGACTTGTCAGCATATCCACAACCACCACTGCCAGGCGTCTTGCATGGGTTTCAAGTGCCCAAACTGGGCTCCCTGTCTCCACCCTCACCGCTGCCTTTGCCTGTTTACATGGCTTCCATAGAGATCCCGCGAAGCTCTCAAAATCACATTGCATCGCTCTTTTGCTCCAAACCCTCCAGTGCCTTGTCATCTCTTTCTGAGGAAGAGATCTTTACAATGGCTGCCAGGAGCTTCCCTGGCAGCTCAGAGGGTAAAGAATCTGCCTGCAACACAGGAGACCTGGTTTCGGTCCCTGGGTCAGGTTGGGAAGATTCCCCTGGAGAAGGGAGTGGCTACCCACTCCAGGATTCTTGCCTGGAGAATTCCATGGACAGAAGAGCCTGGTGGGCTACAGTCTGTGGGGTCACAGAGAGTCAGACATGACTGAGCAACTAACACATTCACTTTTCAGGGTCCTCTGTGATGTGACTTTTGTTCTGTCTGACCTCACTGCCACTTCTCTCTTCTAGCCGTCTGAACACTTTGCTAAACACAATCATGTTTTCTTGTTTTGCCTCAAGGCCTCTGAATTTGCAGTTTTGTCTGCTGATCTTCCCCTGGTGTTCATGTGATTCCTCACTGTCTTTGACAACTTTGCTCAAATGTTACCTCTTTGACGAAACCCATCCCATCCACCTAATTAAAATGGCAAAGTCTGCCTTTGTACTACCTTGCCCCCTTTCCTGCTCTGATTTATTTATTTATTTTTTCATGAAGATACCTACCACCTTTTAATCACCTGACTGTCTATCTTCTCCCTGATAGATGTAAACTGAGGGCAGGAATTTTTTCTCTGCTGTATCCCCTGTGTTTGGAATGATGGCAGCACACATGGTCAGCCCTCAATAAGCAGCGGTTGAGTGAAATAAATAAATGGGCTGGAAAAGGGAGAAGAGGTCTCTTTGTTATGCATCCTCATCAACTTCCGCTGGTGGTCCCAGAATATACTTCTACAAATTCTGGCCCTGGTTCTGTCTGGAGGAATGCGCTTTCCAGTGGCTGTGTTGTGAATAGCTATTGTAGAGAGCTGTAGAAACTGTCTTTCAAGAGCTAGGGTGAGGCAAAAACAGAGTGGAGTGTCAGAACTTCCTATGTACCGGAGGAATATAGCTCCCCTTCATAAATCCCCCCTGTAATTGCCTCAGAATTTGTGCAAATGTCACTGTCTCTCCATGCCCTGCCATTCCTCACCCCACACTCAGCCCATCCCCAAGCCTAGAACATCAGACACAGGGACGTAGGGGCCTAGCTCTGCCACTCATTCCCTCATAGGGGCATTCAAGGTCATGGCGATCTGACATTGTGGACTTGACTTTTACTGTTGGTTTGGGCTAACGATACAGTTTAGGCCAAAACATATTTCTTACCTGTGCCTTGGTAGTATCTCTTCTCTCAGCTCCATACTTGCTTTCGCTTCATACTGGGATTGAAAGACTGCAACTGTGTACCAAGCCGTCTTTGCCTGCTGTCTAAAAGGAGTGCAGCTCCAGTTTTTCCACTTAGGACTAATGTGGTTCCATCAAAGTAGCAGTCTGTGTGGGCTCACAAGAGTCTGCCCAGGAGCAGTAGTGGTTTCCTGATCCTAGATGAGCAAGATTCTCTTTTTCCCTCTTCCAACACCCCTCCCATCAGCCTCAGAAATTCCAGCTCCTCTATAACCAGGGTCATTTCTCAACATTGCTCTGTTTGAAATATGGAGTGTGTTTTTCTGTTACTGGTTGGATGCTGATTGACTATTCGAGTCCTAAATGTATGATTTTTTCCTCTACTTTCCAAGTGCATAAATCACAACAGTATGGCTAGTCTCTGAAATCTGAGAATCACAAAGAAAATCTTTTGTTGACAGGTAAACTAGAAATGGGGTGTCCTACGTGATTGGTTAGGGGTGCATATTTGGTTTTCTCTTTGGTCCTAAGTAGAAAGCAGGGTCAAAAATTGGGGAAGCTATCAGCATTAATCAAGGTTTGGACATTTGGGGATGATTATTACAAAAGTTATTTTTTGGCCTCCTTAGTTGTTACTAGCGGAGAAGACAATGGCAACCCACTCCAGTACTCTTGCCTGGAAAATCCCATGGACGGAGGAGCCTGGTAGGCTGCAGTCCATGGGGTCGCGAAGAGTCGGGACACGACTGAGCGACTTCACTTTCCCTTTTCACTTTCATGCGTTGGAGAAGGAAATGGCAACCCACTCCAGTGTTCTTGCCTGGAGAATCCCAGGGACAGTGGAGCCTGGTGGGCTGCCGTCTATGGGGTCGCACAGAGTCGGACACGACTGAAGTGACTTAGCAGTAGCAGCAGCAGCAGTTGTTACTAGAGGTAGCAGTCTAACTTCCTGCAAGGCTGATTTATAGTAGCCCTGATTTCCAGGGCTGATGATTATAAAGGGTTAGTTTCCTGGGCAGTCTGCTGCCGGTCGTGGGTCAGAGTTCTATTTTGATATATGGCCTGGCCACTGTTTTTTTATGTGATCAGTCTCTCAGAGTTAAAGGTCTTATGGAATCCTCGCTTTCCTGCTGAACTCGGGGAAGCTTGTTGGATCTGGGCCAAAGCTACAAGCTTGGGTTAAAGGGAAGAATGGCTGTCTTGGACCTTTTAAGCACTTTGAGTCAGGTCATGAGCCCCAGAACAGAGTGGAGGCTGAAATCAAGAGACAAATTTGATATCTCACCCTAATGCCAGAACCTCAGAATCGCCTGATCAGTCAGCCTACTTTCTTGAGAAGTAGACTCCTCATTCAAATCTAGGGAAATCTGGACAGTTGAATTTTAACAGCTACAAAAATTAGTGTGTTTATTTTCCAGATAACTTTTTTTTTTTTTTAGAATTATATTTTGAGGTGTTTGCACAGACTTCCAACAACCCCTGAACAATACTGAGTACATTTGATCTCTTTGTTAATTTTGATTTACATTAAAAAAAAAAAAGCTTTGCAACAAAGTCCCCAGAGGAGAGTTAACAACTGCATGGACAGCAATCACACATATTGCTTGCTGGGTGTTCCAGCCTGTCTGGAATGGGGCCCCAGCAATGCTCGTTGCATGACGTAATTATAAATGAAAATACATCTGTGGTGAACAAAAGCATTTCATCCCATGCAATTGATCTTGCATTACATCTCCTTCAGTGGAGGAGTCACGGTTTGTTAAAAATACAATATATTTTCCGCTAAAAATTTTATTGCTTCTACAACTGATTTTCTATTTTGTCAGACCAGTTCTTGGTTTCCTCTTGAATTCACTTCATAGCAGTGGACACAGGATGGGAGAAAGAGAACATGACAGAGTTATTACACAAACCCGTTGGCTGTGGCAAAGGGCCAGAATGAAATCTAAACACAGTCTTGTTTCCAGATAACACTGCAAAGCTATCAAGTAGCACTTGCCTTTCTCCCCCTGCCTCTTGCTTTCTGTCTTAAAATGATCTAGATCACCCTCACCTTGTAGAAAACAACATCTGAATCCAGGAACCTTCTTTTTCATTGGCAACTTTTATTGATTCTCTAAAATGTCTTTGGCTGGACCGACTGTTCTTCTCAGCTTCTGTCTTTTGTGATGGTGACATAGCGCTGGCTCACGTGTTTAAGCCTCCCTCCCAGGTTTTTCCCCTTCTTGGAGACAAAGAAGTGTTCCCGTCATTTGATATCCTTGAAGCCGAAGCAAGAGCTTCAAAGGACACCCAGGAGAGTCATAGGAGCAGGCTTCCCAGCTGCTTCCTGAATGATGCATTTCATGTAAATTCCTGCCAAAAACCATTGGCATCCCAGGCAAAAGGCCCCACAAAATCTGTATCTGGAGGCTGCGTGCCTTAAAGAATTTTTTTTAAGTCTGTGTTTGCTGGGAGTATATGTTTTAGGTTGATGCTGCAACTATGCCTTTGAATTCTCAGACACACTTGGGGTACACTGAAATGCCCAGACAGATGCATACACGCCTATTTCCTGAACATTCAGCATGTTCAAACTGTGTGATGATCAGCTTGTAATGGGAAGATTTTTCAGCCTGCCTCTCTAGTCAATGATAATACTCCATTTTTACTAGGTTGGAGTATAAAAATGGTTGTTTCATGGGCTTCTTAGGAGAAGAGCCATTTTACTGTAGGCTTCCCAGATGGCTCAGATGGTAAAGAATTCACCTGCAATGTGGGAGACCTGGGTTCAATCCCTGGGTTGTGAAGATCCCCTGGAGAAGGAAATGGCAACCTACTTCAGTATTCTTGCCTGGAGAATTCCAGGGACAGAGGAGCCTGCTGAGCTACAGTTCATGGGGTCGCAAACAGTTGGACATGACTGAGTGTCTAACACTTCAACACACTTCCCTATCCTTTTCCAGACTTGTTTTCCATATGAACCACACAGCATGGCACCTTTATTTCTATAGGGGAGATCCATGCTTTGCCCACTGAAACTGCCTCTAGTTTTAATGGGTAGATAAAAGGCTTTTCTTTTGACACTTTAAGCTGTAAGTAAGATGCACCCCCTGGAGGGTGTTTTTGTTTTTAAGTTATTTGGTTAAAACATTTAATTTGGGGAAGCATCCACAAGAAATATTTTAGACTTTGGCTTCCATCATGACCTCCTTGGTAACCAAAGTCCCCTTGCCTTCTCCTCTACCGTAAACACAAAGGCTACTGCTCTAACACCCAGGGGGCTGCATCTCACTTTGAAGGATGCAGCGAAATGCTCAGGCTGCCAAATTCCCGATGACCAGAGAGGTCTTGCCGGGGACCGATTTAAGTTGGCAAGCGCATAAGCTTCATTGGGCTATTTCAAAGTTCACACAGCTTTAGCGCTAATCCTCTTAAAATATTAGGCTGAGTAACTCACAGACTATGATGGCAGTGGCATAAAGGCCCCTTCTATTTTTATTTACATTTCTCTGCATGCTAGCATGCCAGTCAGTTCACTCTCCCCTCCAGATGCCTTCCTCACCGTGCCCTGCCCCAAGATGGTGGAAATTATTTGTAGCCCAAACTGCTTAGGCTAACTTATTTGAAGATTTTATATAACACTGTTTTCCCAAAACCTTGGAACACTTACCAGTATATTGGCTTAGTGATTGGGTTTTTCTTTTTTTCCCCCTCCTTCTGTAAAGGATAACATCTTGGCTGTAGACAAGGTAAGCATTTCCAGTATGAATGTTTAATGAAGATGAAGTCAGCATGCAGCTTGCTGTTTATTTTGCTTTCTAATAAACTCAGACTCAGCAATAGTCTTATTACTGCTGTGACTCCTTGCAACGATTTTTCAGCTGCTTGTATGCTCAGAAGAAATTTCCTTCAACATTACCATGCTTATGATAAATTAACTACACAAAGTATGAAGATGTCAAGGTGGTGAAGAAGCTAAACATAACCCCTAAGAACTCTTTTTTAAAACCTCCAAATACCATGTGCATGTTCATATATGACAGAAACAGAGCAAGAAAGAGTAAACTCTGAGGTTTTCCAAATGTATTTCAGATTCCAAATGGGTCTCATGTGGTGGATGCTACCAGAAAAAAAAAAAAAAAATCCATCACTGGTGGAATAAAAATGCTTGTGTGAAAAAAGTTAGAAACCAGAGGAAAACAGGGTGTTGAAAGCCTAGAAACACTGCGAAAGTCTGAGAAATGTCAAAAAGAACTCAGCATAGAACACAGTCTAGAGATTATGCCCCAGTCCCAGCTGAGTTGCAAGCTGGTTGTGCGACCTCAGACAAGATACTTTGCCCTCTGGCTTGAGTTTACTGTCTTGTTAAATGTCCAAATGTCACCAGAATGACCCTAAGGTACCTTTAAGGGCTTCCCAAGTGGTTCAGTTGTAAAGAATCTGCGTGCCAATGCGAGAGACACAGGTTCGATCCCTGGGTGTGGAAGACTGCCTGGAGAAGGAAATGACAACTTATGTTTAAAAACTCTGGATGATAACACTATGACAATGAGGACCATTCATTGAGGACGTATATCCCAGTTGACTGTAAGCATATCTTTTCTAAAATCCTGTAAGTTACCCACAAAGGTAAGTATTATATCCATTTTAAAGTTGTAAAAATCCAGCTTGGAGAATAATCTGGCCATAGTCACACTGATTGTAAATGGAGGATTTGGGATTCACACTCAGGTTTTCCTGACTTCACAGCCCCTTTGCTTTTTGGTTATGCTGCATTTTCAAAGCTGGAAGAAACTCGAGTGGACTTTGATAAGCATGGAGAAGTAGCCACAACCATCTCCTTTCCTCACCTGTTCCCCTCTGGTATCATAAATGATACTTGCTTTGGATGCTGAGACAGATTAGAGAAATAAAATCCACATTTGTTCAGATTCAAAAGACAGCTTTTGGTTGAAAGGAAGGAACACAGAAATGGAAGGTGAAGCCTTGGATTACGTGTCACTGTTTAAAAACCCGCTCATTTTTAGACCTGTGGAAAAGCAGAAACGAGAATAAATGGAAATCCAGTCATTTAAAAGGAAATTTAAAATCTTGTCAAAAGAATGAGAAATTACATATGTCACTGGAAACTCTTCCAACCTCAAATAGGCACCCCAAATTGTCTGATGACCAAGATACTCAGTGTCTGTGTTGGAAAATTTAAAGTATCAATTATATGGTTCAGAACACAGTCATGAATTCTGCTGTCTCTGGTAATGATACTAATTCTATAAGGTGAATGAATGGGAGTAATTGGTACATTGCTAGCTGGAGAAACACTGAATGAATAGATCATGAGGTGGGAGGACCACTTAACTTTTTAAAGAGATGATGCCATTCGGAAGACCATTGGCCTTGGAGTTAGATGACTTCCTGTTACAGCTCCTCAGTGTGTGGAAGTAGGAAGACACCTATCCTTCCTGTGTCTGGGCATTCATACTTATGAAATGAGACTGGTAATACCTGCCTCAGAAGATGCAGTGTGATAATATATATAAAAGTACTTCAGTCATTGGCACGTGGTGGAAACTCAAAAATATGACCTATCTTTCTCTCCCCTTTCTGTTTTACTCAAATCCCTCATTTCACAGTTGAATTCAGCTTATACTAGGGAGGAGTCAATGGAAGCAGAATAGTCAATGTTCACCATCTTTGTCTTGATGATCTTTCAAATGCCTATGCATGTACAATTTATTCTTGAGTCTCAGACATGTCTTCCCCACTCCAAAATGTTGTGTAGATGCTGATAAATCTTATCTTCATTTTTGAGCATTTTCTCAAACTTCTCACATATGGTCTGGAGATGCAATAGAACTATTAAAAATATAGCAAGAGCATTGACTATAGAGTCAGATTGCTGGATTCAAATTTCATTTCAACATCTAAAATGACTGTGATCAGGAGAAACATGCTTACCTCTCTATGACTCAGGTTTCTTATTTGTAAAATTACAGTAACAGTAGTACATAACTCACTTTTGAGAGCTAATACTTTAAAAATTCTTGGAAGCAATATCTGGAAAGTACTGATAAGTATTAGCTGTCACTATCATTACTATCATTAATTTATTATACTTAAGGAGAGCTTATCACTCAGGATTTTCATAGATATTTGAGCATTTTGTGCATTTAACATGTTCTTTTAACTAACACACTTTCACTTGCATATGCCTTTATCTACATATGGGTATCTAGGCATCTTACATATAGTTACTTTGTGCATCTTATACTTTCTGTTTTGATTATCTTTTAAATTCATGTTTTAGATTTATTATACATATATAAGTGGACCTAGTTCATTTCTTTTTGAGTTCTATAAATCTTTATAGGCATATAGCTTCTTTTTATGTTTTCCCTTCAATGTCCACTTAGGTTGATTTAGCCTTTTGCCTTTCCCAATAGAGCTGTGGTGAACAACCTTAAATATATAACTTGGTGTATCTACTTGAAGGTTTCTCAGAGATGTGTACATAGAAATAGGATGACCTTTCTGGAGGATATATGTGGTCTTGATTTCAATTAACACTGCCAGACTGAGTATCTAGTAGAATGCTCTTTTGCTGACCTAGGTTAAACTGATAAATTTCTGGCCTTAAAGTTTTCCTGTTTCTCCATTTGGGATGTCTGCCTCTTGCAGATTGTAGGAATTCCTTGTGTGTGTGTGCTAAATAGCTTAAGTTGTGTCCAACTCTTTGCAGCCCTATGGACTATACTTTGCCAGGCTCCTCTGTCCAAGGAATTCTAAAGGCAAGAATACTGGAGTGGGTGATCGTCCCGACCCAGGGATTGAACCTAAGTCCGCTGCACTGGCAGGCAGACTCTTTACCACAAGTGCCACCCAGGAAGCTCAGAAATTCTTTATGTATCCTCAATATGAATCATTTGTCAGTTATACACACTGACAAGTGCTGTTGTAAGCCATTATTAGCACAATGTTAAGGCAGACTGCTGTGATTCAAACACTAACTCCCCCATTCAGTAATTTTGTGACCTTGCTCAAATTCCTTAACCTCACTGAGGTCCAGTTTCCTCATCTATATATTAGAGTGGTAACTGACTACCTTTAGGGAGAACTATGAGGACTAATTGAGTCAAAGCATACAAACCATTTAGAATAGAACATGGCACAGAAAGGACTCAGTTGTCTTTTGGAAATTTTAATATGCCCAATACAGCAATTTTTGCTATTTTTTTTCACTCTATTCTAATGATTTGACCCTACCCTTCAGTTCAGTGCAGTCGCTCAGTCATGTCCGACTCTTTGCAACCCCATGAACCGCAGCACACCAGGCCTCCCTGTCCATCACCAACTCCTGGAGTCCACCCAAACCCATGTCCATCCCTACCCTTATACTCATTCAATTCCCCTCATGCTTCCTGATTGAACTGTGTGTTCTTTAGGTCAAGAACCATGTCTTGGTAGATTTTTGTTTCCAAAAAATGGCCTATCCCATTTAAGAAATATCGATTTCACGTTTGTAGAACAAACGAACAAATGGATGCTTTTGGTGTCATGTCACCTCTCTTGTTAGTAAAGTCCCCTTTCATTTCCTTAAGGTATAGTTGGTGCCACTGAAGGGCGAGTTCCTTTCCTCCAGTAGCCTTGTGATGAAATCTATGGAGAGACCCCCTTTGGGGACTTATGTTACTAATAGCTGAATTTTTGAGACAGAGTTCCTTATACATTTAAAAACTGACTTCAACAGAATGACCTGCTTTTCACTTCCATTACAACTGCAAACTGGAAAAACATGTATTCCAGTTCCATCGTGTGGGTCAGTTTTTGAAGTTTAGATGTCCCTGTGGTATATGAATGTAAAGACATGACTGATCTCATGGTAAAAATTCTCTTCGTAAAGTCCAAAGAGACCTGCACAGAGTCCAGAATGAATTGCAGATGGACTTTAAGATTAGACACCGTGTCCTGATTTATAATTCAGTTCTCTTAGATTTTTTGTAGCTTAAAATTTTAGAAATATTCAGATTATCTCAAGAAGTGACCTTGAATTTCAAGATTCTCTGAACTCATGTAAGAAAAATGTGTTTCTAACCTTGGCAATTTCCCTTAACTTGGCATGGAACTTCAATGTTGATAAAAAATAAAGGGTATTTCGTAGAACAAAAGGTAAATGATAAAAAGTGTGTTAGTGCAATTTAGAAGAGCTGAGAGAATGCAAGGAGGAATAAAAAGGAGCAGGCAAAAGGGAAGTGACATTGAATGATAATAGTTTTACAAGATATTAAAACCTTAGTAGTATCTTTTTATGATTCATATACTACATATTTGGCTGAAACTGTGAGACTAAACTGAAAAGAAGTAACATAGGTGCTGTGTTACATATTCTCTAAAAATTGAAAATGAAACAGAACAGATGTACAGTGAAATATGTTGCTGTCACTGTTAAGGTGTAAATATAAATTTGTGGTCATCTTGTTAATTCTCGTGTAGGATTATTATTAGTGAATTTTTCTTTAATGTGTTAAATTTAAGACTTGCAATGTAGCTGAGCCATAGGGAACATGGATATAATAAAAACTCAAGTTTTCTTACATCTTTATTTAATCTATCAATAGCTTCTGCTTTTAGTGACTGTTTTCAACCAAGTTGCTTTAATGAATTTTGCAATTTTTAGCTAATGAGTGGGAATTAGTACTCAGTCACTAACAAATTACCTCCTCATCTAATTTCCTCTGGCTCTCCTAGGTAAATCACATTAATGTAGTCTGGATGTTACACTTGGATTGAACAGCAAAGTGCTGGTTCTCATTGACTATTTCCAACTTAGTCCTTTCCTCTGCTCTTCTAAGCAGAAACCTGTGCAGACTCAGATCTCCTCTCATCCTTTAAGTGAATGGGCCTTCCGAGGTTTGTTAGTAACAAGTAAGGACCAGACTGAGAATGCATGGACTTCCCCCATGCTTCCCCTTTCTGCATTCATTCATGCATTTATTCATTCCTTCAGCAAATAGGAATTGAGCGACAGCTATAGAATGCTTATTTGGTGCTAGAGACACAGAGATGAACAAAATGCGATCTTGCCTGTAGGAGACTGACAGTGAGAGACATTAAAACTGTTATTTTGTGGTGAGTTAAGTGCCCTGGGAACTGTGGAGAAGATCTGAGAGGCAACCTCACATATCTCAAGAGCAAAAGAAGGGAGCAGACCGATTTTCCAGGAATGAAGAGAGATTAGTGATTGGAGGAATGAGACAAGACCATCCCAGGCCTGGGGAACCATGTAAACAGTGGCTCAGAGGTTTAAGACCCATGTCTTGTTTGAGGAAATTACAAATTTCTCAGTATTTTTAGGGGGAGGAGAATGGAGATAAATGAGACCAAGAGAATTTGGGAAAGACCAGGATGGAGTGGCTATTGTTCATCATGTTCAATTATCTAGACTTAATCCAGAGGCCTGGAGTAGGAAATGGCAACCCACTCCAGTCTTCTTGCCTGGAAAATTCCGTGAGCAGAAGAACCTGGTGTGCTGCAGTCCATGGGGTCACAAAGAGGTGGGCACAACTGAGTGACCGAGCATGCAATCCAGAAGACAACGAGGAACCATCCAAAGCTTCTACACAAGAGAGTAAGATGGCAGCAGGATAGAGAAGGGATGGTATGGAGACATGTCTACAGAGAAGAGATCCAATGGGTAAAAGTACAACTCTATAGAGAGAGATGATAGATGGAATGATAGGAGGTGGGGCTTCCGAATTTTAAGAGAGAAAAAGATTGATAGCCAAAATAAAGTGAAGGCAAGGATAGAGGAGTCAATGATATTTCCACACTGGGACTCGAGTATCTAAGTGGTGTCATCCTCAGAAAAAGGAAATTGAGGGAAAACTGGGGGGAGAGTAAAGATGAATTCCATTGGGGGTGTTTTTGAGTCTCAGATCTAGCTATCAGGCATCCAGGCACACTCATCATGTAGTATCATAGACCCAAATATAACTTGATTTTTACAGTGTATGTTGCAATTATTGATTCAGAGGATTAATACCAGAACTCATACCTTGCCCAGGTAGCAGGAAATGAAGTTTATCTCTTTAAAAGGGTCCCCGTTCTCTCTCTTAATATGCCCAAGAATCGCTTTGCTCTTAATTGCTAATGCCTAGGTTTAAGTATGGTGGAACAAGGGGGGAAGTCACTTGTTAACTACACATGGCTCATTGAGATAAACTGTAACTGAGATGGATGCCCTTAGCTGAAGCCTGGAAAGCCTGAAAGTAAGACCAACATGGAGATGTATTGCTTAGGCTTACTTGTGGACCAGGGCTTCCCAGGTGGCTTAGTGGTAAAGAATCTGTCTGCCCACACAGGAGATGTGGGCTGATTTGATTTCCCTGGGTCAGGAAGCTCCCCTAGAGAAGGAAATGGCAACCCACTCCAGTGTCCTGCCTGGAAAATCCCAAGGACAAAGGAGCCTGCTGGGCTATAGACCATGGGTCACAAGAGTTGGACACGACTGAAGCGACTAAACAACAACTACTCCCAGGCCATCAGCAGAGAGCTAATGACTCATTGATCAAAACGTAGGTCTAAAAGTAAGTTTGAGGACTTAGACAACGATCACGTTCTCATGTTGTGATTAGTCAAAAAACATGAAAAAAAGAAATGGCCCTAGTTTCCCTTAGAAACATGTAATTCTTTAACATATCCTCCCCTCCCTTCCTATAGAGAAGAGCTCTCTCTGATGAGTAGGCCATTGTCTACATTGAAGAAGGTCTTTCTTCAGTGGAGACATTCTGTTTATGGTGAGGACACGTGGCCTAGAATGAAAAAGCCTTGGGTGTCCAGGTGTAGATCTGAAGTGTTGTGACCAAGTCACCTGCTCCCAAGTCCTCTCCTCTAGATGCCATCCTAGGTACTGGACCGACTCCCTGCCCCAGTGCTATAGAGTCCTCCAGGGAGGATGACTGGAGCATCCAGCAGATGCTCAATCAAGAGTAGCTCATGATATGGAAATTGGAGTCCTTGAGGTTGTGGCATGTTCCATCAGCTCCTGTAGTCATCTCCGTGGGGGTACAGTCTGACCCCACTTCCTCCCTGCATAGAAATGCTGGGCTGGTATAAGTTCTGTGAACCAGATCATCATCCAGATTATCTTCAGGACAGAGGTCAGTCCAGTGGTTACTTAATCTTCCATTCTGTGGTGGAGTGAATGTTTGTGTTTTCCCCAGATTTACATGTAGAAATCCTCACCCTTGATCAATGATACTTGGAGAAGAGGCTGTTGGGAGGTAATTAAAGTTAGGCTAGGCCACGAGGGTAGTGCTCTTATGAGGAGACTAATTCTCTTAAAAAAAAAAAAAAGGAGACATGGCACTCTTTCTGCTCTCTGCCATCTGAGGATACAGAAGGCCATCTGCCAACTAGGAAGCAGTACAGCAGACACTGCATCTGTAGGCACCCCAATCTTTGACTTCCAGCCTCCAGAATGGTGAGATATAAAAGTTTGTTGCTTAAGCTACTCAGCCTATTATAGCAGCTGGCACTGACCAAGACACACCCCGATGGCAATACACTTCCAGGAGAATGCACCTTTTTAACCCTGGTCCTTGACCTAGGCCACCCCAGCACACTCTCAGTTTTTAGTATTGCAGGAAATATGAGAAAGTCCTCAGCCTTCCACCCACTAGAAAACTCTGTGCTACTTGTGCAAATGGACAAACCCCTCCTTCGACTTCCACACACCGAAGTGGGCAGGAGTTTCTTAGACTTCACAAACACAGGTAAACCCTCCAAATAGATGCTGTTTTGCACATTGCCCGGGATAAACATTGCTGCTTGGCTTTTATTTATATAACTGAGACACTGGCCATCCTTGATGCGGTAGGGAAGACAACTTGCTTCTCTTCCTCCCAGCCATGTGAAAGGTTGATCTTTTTAAATGGAGACTGGGCACTGACTGACTGCAGTTTTAGAGCAAGAAGCGTATGAAACATGGGGATCTCGCAGGGTGAGAAGCTAGGAGGAGAGGCCTTATGGAGGGGGGAACAGAGGAGGGGAGAGAGGGCAAGAGAAGGGAGGAGGTGGGAAAGGTGTAGTCAGGAGATGAGGAAGAGTTGTGCCAAGAGCCACTGGGGAGAGTTTCAAGGAAAGAGTGGTTTGATTGTCCAAATCGCAGGAGTTTAAGTGAAATAAAGGATGAAAAATGTCTCCTTTTACACCTCGACTCAGGAGGCAAGATGGAGCCTTGCAGCAGGATTCATACTAAGGCTTTCTGTGCAGTGGGCTAAAATAAAGGCAGATGTCAAGAGGACAGCCTGAACAGGTGTCTCCTAAATATTTTGTGAGATCAAGGCAGGACAGGGGCCCTGAGATAGAGTAAAACAGGATCACAGCAAAGGACTAGACAGTGTGGTGGGGGTCTTGAGGATTACAGGTGACCAAAGTTATCCTTAGAAGTTTGGGGAGGGAGAGCAGGGGTGAGTATGAGGTGTGCCTTCTCTCCTCCAGTCTACCTCTGCCCATGGGATGGGGCAGCTACTCCAGCCCTTGTTTAACATGGTCATGAGATGCAGAGAGGAGTGCCTGGGGATGAGGGGTCAATATTGTCCTTGAAAAAAGGGACAAAAGAGGAAGCAAAGGAAATAAAGGATATAGGTAATCCCCCAAACATGAAGGGGACAGGCAGACAGGGACTGCTTGTAGAGGGCTAGAAGTAAATATTGAGTTATAATGCAAGTGATTTAATCAACACTTCGACACCTTAACTGGTTTGATGTTTTTTTTTAAAAGTTGAATTGACTAAACTTACTTAGACCCCCTCATAAGACACACATTTAAACAACCATAATGATGCTGAAAAAATAAAAATGAGCCCATCTATATGGTTTTATTGTCTTCAGCTATTTAAGGCTTTATTGTTGTCAAAACAAGCAGTTAATTTAGTTAATTTAGCCAACCAGCCAGTTATATCAGGAGGAAAACAAGGCTTTCACAAGAGTCATGTTTCAAAATGCAAGCCCCAGGCACCAGCTGTTAGGCTGGACTTTCCACTTTTCTATTTGTAATATTGGCACGGAAAACCAGGGCCCCCAAGGCCTGGAATGGCAGTCAAAGAAAGTCTGTTAAAATGTGAACAGTAGTTGAGGATTAGAGCAAAAGAGAGAATCCTCCAATATCTTCTGCTGATACAGTGACTGTTTCTAAAACGCTTTCTACTTCATTGTATGATTTCCCATAAAATCATAGGGAGAGATGAGAGGCTGGCATGAACATTATTTACATTTTAGAGAAGTGGAGACTAGAGCCTCAAGAAATTACATGTTTGGAGCAATTCCAGGCAACATATCATGAGCAGGACCATAAACAAAGCTTGTGTTTTTCAAAATCCCATTTGTGGGCTTCATCTATTATAGCACGTGATCTCCATGATTTTATGAAGCAATCTACCTCTAGCGGCAGGCCCCGGTGGGTGCCTGATGCTTATTTGTTGAAGATGATAATAATGATCATGATAATAGCCATCATCTGGAATGAACAAATGGTAAGTAGCCAAAGGGAGCCCAATGAGAGAAGTGTTTATGGAATTTTATCATCAGTCATAATGGTGCAAATGGAAAAGGGATGGGAACGTCAAAGAAGTGACACAGTAAGGAACAGGCCTCTCTTCATTTCAGTTTAGTTAAACTTTGATTTTTATGACACAGAAATAAATTGGAGCATGTTTTAAACTGAGTCCTTAACAAAAAAGAAACATAAAGACAAGGAAGTGATGATAAGCTTCACATAAACCAACTGATAAAATCCCAAGTGGGAAACACCCATCAAAACTGAATGTCTAGTATAACAATCAGCAGCTGTGAAAACTCTTCTCCCTGAGGTCATAGGGAAATGAATTAATGAATTCACAAGCAATTCTTTCTCTAACAGTCATGTAAGAAAATTCAAGGCATTGCCAGAAGGCCCATGGCAAGCAATTCACTTGGCATCTGACTAATGGCAGTATAAACTCTGAGTTGATATCATGTTGGCCCGAAGACGTCACTGATATGCTTTGCTACTACCATCAACAAAATGATGCACAGCAGGGCAACTTTGTTGATGGACTTTCTATTACGTATCATCTTTGTTTTCTACCACAGATGACATATTTTGTTTTTCTTTCCTGGCCCATTTTGGAATTAAAACCACTCAGGGTTGGAATGGACTTTCTATTTTAAGGGTAGCATAATCTAATCTAAATATATCACATTGCTGGCTAAGCTTTTTAGTCAATTCTACTTCCCCATAACATGTTTCATTGATCATACAACTTTGGGCTAGGGAAAGAGGCACTGGGTAGTTTAACTTTTCCAGTTTAGGAGTTAGGTTCTTTTCAAGTTAAAAATGATATGATTTCTTATCGATTTCATCCAAGTAGTGAGTCATTACATGGATTACTGTAGTATGAAATGTAAACAATAGTACCAGAAATCAAGGCAGAAATGACCACGGTGGGGGGTGGTGGTGGTGGTGATGGTGGGATCTCAGTAAGGCAAGCAGAGGCAGGAGAAACATTGGGTTGCCCAACAATTTTGTTTGGGGTTTTCCATCACGTCTTATGGAAAAACTGGAGTGAACTTATTGGCCAACCCAATAGAATGAGGCACGGATGGTGCTCCCAGAGTGGCTCAGTTCCGAGTATTACCTGGAGGGAATCACCTGCATCCTCCCTAGCTGAGAGTGGACACAAGAGGCAGACTCTTATCCTGGGTTAATATTTCTGAAAGTGTGTTTTTAAGTTACATTAAAGAGGGCTCTGTTATAACCTTGGGGACATGCTGGGTTACATAAAGTCAACAGAATACAACCTTTGGAAGGGTTTTCAAATCAAATCCCTTATGATTATACAGTGGAAGTGAGAATTAGATTTAAGGGACTAGATCTGATAGACAGAGTGCCTGATGAACTATGGACGGAAGTTCGTGACATTGTACAAGAGACAGGGATCAAGACCATCCCCATGGAAAAGAAATGCAAAAAAAGCAAAATGGCTGTCTGAAGAGGCCTTACAAATAGCTGGGAAAACAAGAGAAGTGAAAAGCAAAGGAGAAAAGGAAAGATATTCACATCTGAATGCAGAGCTCCAAAGAATAGCAAGGAGAGATAAGAAAGCCTTCCTCAGTGATCATTGCAAAGAAATAGAGGATAACAACAGAATGGGAAAGACTAGAGATCTCTTTAAGAAAATTAGAGATACCAAGGGAACATTTCATGCAAAGATGGGCTCGATAAAGGACAGAAATAGTATGGACCTAACAGAAGCAGAAGATATTAAGAAGAGGTGGCAAGAATACACAGAGGAACTGTACAAAAAAGATCTTCATGACCCAGATAATCACTATGGTGTGATCACTCACCTAGAGCCAGACATCCTGGAATGTGAAGTCAAGTGGGCCTTAGAAAGCATCACTATGAACAAAGCTAGTGGAGGTGATGGAATTCTAGTTGAGCTATTTCAAATCCTGAAAGATGACGCTGCGAAAGTGCTGCGCTCAATATGCCAGCAAATCTGGAAAACTCAGCAGTGGCCACAGGACTGGAAAAGGTCAGTTTTCGTTCCAATCCCAAAGAAAGGCATTGCCAAAGAATACTCAAACTACCACACAATTGCACTCATCTCACACACTAGTAAAGTAATGCTCAAAATCCTCCAAGCCAGGCTTCAGCAATATGTGAACCATGAAATTCCAGACGTTCAAGCTGGCTTTAGACAAGGCAGAGGAACCAGAGATCAAATTGCCAACATCCGCTGGATCATCAAAAAAGCAAGAGAGTCCAGAAAAACATATTTCTGCTTTATTGACTATGCCAAAGCCTTTGACTGTGTGGATCACAATCAACTGTGGAAAATTCTTAAAGTGTTGGGAATACCAGACCATCTGACCTGTCTCTTGAGAATCCTGTATGCAGGTCAGGAAGCAACAGTTAGAACTGGACATGGAACAACAGACTGGTTCCAAATAGGAAAAGGAGTACGTCAAGGCTATATATCATCACCCTGCTTATTTAACTTATATGCAGAGTACATCATGAGAAACGCTGGACTGGATGAAACACAAGCTGGAATCAAGATTGCCGGGAGAAATATCAATAACCTCAGATACACAGATGACACCACCCTTATGGCAGAAAGTGAAGAGGAACTAAAAAGCCTCTTGATGAAAGTGAGAGAGGAGAGTGAAAAAGTTGGCTTAAAGCTCAACATTCAGAAAACTAAGATCATGGCATCTGGTCCCATCACTTCATGGGAAATAGATGGGGAAACAGTGGAAACACTGTCAGACTTTATTTTTTTGGGCTCCAAAATCACTGCAGATGGTGACTGCAGCCATGAAATTAAAAGATGCTTACTCCTTGGAAGGAAGGTTATGACCAACCTAGATAGCATATTTAAAAGCAGAGACATTACTTTGCCAACAAAGGTCCGGCTAGTCAAGGCTGTGGTTTTTCCAGTGGTCATGTATGGATGTGTGAGTTGGACTATAAAGAAAGCTGAATGCTGAAGAATTGATGCTTTTGAACTGTGGTGTTGGAGAAGACTCTTGAGAGTCCTTTGGACTGCAAGGAGATCCAGCCAGTCCATCCTAAAGGAGATCAGTCCTGGGTGTTCATTGGAAGGACTGATGTTGAAGCTGAAACTCCAATACTTTGGCCACCTCATGCGAAGAGTTGACTCATTGGAAAAGACCCTAATGCTGGGAAGGATTGAGGGCAGGAGGAGAAGGGGACGACAGAGGATGAGATGGCTGGATGGCATCACCGACTCGATGGACATGGGTTTGGGTAGACTCCGGGAGTTGATGATGGACAGGGAAGCCCAGCATGCTGCGATTCATGGGGTCGCAAAAAGTCGGACACGACTGAGCGACTGAATTGAACTGATGAATGAACATGCGTTCAAAACTCCGTGAGGCATATTTCCCAGTATTCAGTGGTTCCTAAATTCATCTGAACATTTATTTTCTTCATGGAGATTCTCAAGGGTTCAATTTTCTGATGAACAGATTTTTGCAAACATTCTTTGTAGTAATACTTGGCAAATTCAAGTTCACCCCAGAGTGAGGCCCAAAGGATCCCTTAATGTGAAATCCTGGCATTTATATTAGACCTGTGCTTAACAAGCTCTGAATTTACAGTAGATAACTCTTGGGGCAAAACTAGCCTCCACAATTCATAAGTTGACCTTCAACTTGTTTTTGTTTGCATAGTTTTTTTACTTGCTTATCTCCTGAGCAAAGGTTAGCTCAATTTTGACTGAAAGGATGTTTTTAAAATGTGTAACCTATTTATGTATTTCCCCTTGAGGTGTTACTAATATATTTTCCTCTCTATTCGTATAGAATTTCAGAACAGATTTTATCATCAATCTCTTTAAATTGACAAACTTAAGTTTTTTGAATGACTGCAAAAATATCCATTGATTTATCTGGTTAATTTTGATGTTTTTAATCACATTAAAAAACCCATCATACCCTACATGATATAAATTATGATATAATTCATAGTGTGAAATGTTTCAAATTTCCAGTCTTTCCAAAACTGAATAAAATTTTGAGAACTGAGCAAAAGATTCTTTTTAAATTGTAAAATTTCTTGAATGAGACAAAACTCATTTTGGAGATATATAAAATCAGTTGAAAATCTGGAGATCACCACGTGCTTGTCTGTCTTCCACTTGAACCAAAAAAAGATTTCATATAATGCACGTTTGGGAAAGACAAGGTTAAATAAAACAGTTCCTACTAGAGGATGAACCTCTTATTACATAGTCTGTCTTCCCCACTATTGTATAGGAAAGAGTCACATACAGTATGTTAAAGACAAATTTAATGTTTTTCACCTACAAATAACTAAGGGAAAAAATGTGTAGATGGAAACATGACAAAGTGGTTTCATCCAGGTCCAGTACATATGCATTTGACAAGTACCTCCCATTGCTTTTTTAAATGGATTCGGTTGAAAGGGTTCCTTAGTTTGGCTTTCCTCAGTGTATTTCTAATCATGTTGAAAGCCTTCAAATAGGCCCTGAGAAATGCTAGATGACTGAGATTCATTTAATTTTAGCTTATCAGAATATTGTTATGTGAGAACTATTTGGTACTCAAGCATTTCTCCACTCTGCTTAGATACGACTTTATTAACCTAAAACAAAACGCTAGGGTAGAGGCCAAAGTGCAGGAACAACTCATGTTTATTGATATCACAGTTTATCACATAGTGTTTAATAGCATAGAACCACCTATGCAAATTCTTCAAATAATAATAAAATAGAGCTGGGGAATGGCAAGTGAGGCATAGTTGGTTTATCATTTGAGAAGAGAGTTTAAGAGACAGTTAGTCAGTGAGTTGGAGAAGGCAATGGCAACCCACTCCAGTATGCTTGCCTGGAAAATCCCATGGACAGAGGAGCCTGGTGGGCTGCAATCCATGGGCTCATGAAGAGTTGGACACGACTGAATGACTTCACTTTCACTTTTCACTTTCATGCATTATAGAAGGAAATGGCAACCCACTCCAGTGTTCTTGCCTGGAGAATCCCAGGGATGGTGGAGCCTGGTGGGCTGCCATCTGTGGGGTCACACAGAGTCGGACACAACTGAAGCGACTTAGCAGCAGCAGCAGCAGCAGTCAGTGAATGCTTTGTAATCATACTCACTTTCTAATTGTGTATGTTTGAAAATTGCTAAGAGAATAGATTTTAACATTTCTCATCATAAGAAAATGTAACGGTGTGGTAATGGATCCTAATTAGATGACTTGTAGGTATCATTTTGCAATATATACATAAATTATTATGTTATATACCTGAAAATAATATAATGTGATATTTCATTTAAAAGTTATAAAAAAGAAAGCAAATCTTTGATTTCTCTGTCACCCCTTTCTCCCACCCCCAGCATAACAGGCACATCTCTTGTACTTGAAAGATATTTCTTAATTCAGCAACCCCTATACTTTTTAGTCTCAGTAGACTTTGCATTCTTAAAAATTATCAGAACCCTAAAAAGATATTGTTTTGTCAGTTATATAGTAATACATCAACATTTACAGTGTCAGAAATTAAAACTGAGAGTTTTTAGAATCCACAAATACACATTTCATTAGCCATCAGAACAATGACATCACATATAGTTTCTGGAAAACTGCTGAATACTTGTAAGAGAATGAACATAACATAGGCAAAATGTTTTAGTATTACTGAAATAGTTTTACCTGATGAACCACCGGAAAGAGACTCAGGTACCTTTAGAACAACTATATTAATTCATTAATAAGTATTAACTAATACCTACCATGTGCTGGACACTGAAAGAGTTACTATAGATGTATTAAAACCCTGACTTCTTGATACTTTAAGAATGTAATCTATAAGCTTCTAAATAAGCTTCTTAATAGCCTAGATCATGTTTTAGTCATAGTATAGCCTCATAGTTCTGTGGACATACATTGTAAATGCTCAGTAAATAACTCATATAATAAACAGGTAAACAGTTCCATGGTTTACCTGCACCATTCAATTTCTTTGTCTCTGAACCTGTGATTACCCATTTTATCTGAAACCATGCAATGTTTATACCATTTTAAACAGGGATATATGACTTGTTCTATTACATTCCCAAAATTAAATAGAGTGAGAAGAAAAGTAGAATAGGAGAAAGCAAATCAAACACCATGACCAAAGAGACATAAAAGCAGTTGATTGTCATTCAGTTCTGTAGCATTATTCTCTGAGGGGTTTTGAATCCTAAAGATTCATGGTACAGACAGAACAGGAACCTGCTGAGACTCAGCCGGACCTGAACCCAAGCTGTGAAACTTTTGGGGAAAGTTTTACTTCGTTAAACCAATTCTGTTGTTGTTCAGTTGCTAAGTCATGTCCTACTCTTTGTGACCCCATGGATTATAGCCCGCCAGGCTCCTCTGTCCTCCACTCTCTCCCAGAGATTGTTCAAATTCATGTCCATTGAGTTGGTGATGCTATCTAACCATCTCATCCTTTGTCATCCCCTTCTCCTCCTGCCTTCAATCTTTCCCAGCATTGGGGTCTTTTCCGGTGAGTCAGATCTTCGCATCAGGCAGGGAAAGTATTAGAGCTTCAGCTTCAGCATCTGTCCTTCTAATGAATATGCAGGGTTAATTTTCTTTGGGATTGACTGAGCCAATTTATTCCTCTTAAAAAGAAGGGGACAGTTATTATGAGAATCAAATTTGGATGATAGACATGAATAAAGTTTAGAACCTTTAAAAGATGGAACAAATATAGTTGACCCTTGAACAATCTGAGTTTGAACTGCATGGGTCCACTTTCAATAGTAAATACTACAATATTACATGATTGACAGATGGTTCACAACTGATTGAATCCAGGGATGCAGAACCAGGGATCAGACAGAAGCAAGCAGGAAGCCTGGATAATGGAGGAGCCGTGGATACAGAGGGCTAACTATAAGTTATAAAGTTGAAAGACTGACACTATTAAATTTCAAGACTTAAAGTTATTACAATTAAAACAGGATAAAATTGGTTCAGAGATAAATAGATCAGTAGAATATAATAAAGTTCAGAAATAGACTCATATATCGTACAGGCAGGCAACTGTGATATAGTTGGGTAAAGATTTTTTTTTTTAAATGAATAGTTCTGGACCAACATGATAATATGTTAGAAAATATCAAATTCTGTCTCATACTGTATAGAGGTCAGCTGAATATACAAAAATACTAACATTATGAAAACAAAGTTTCAACCTCATTCATCATCAAGGAATTAAATTAAAATCCTAAGGCAACACTGATACTGGGGAGAAACTGGCCTTGTCATGCTATGTCATGATGCTGGGGGAAATGTAAATTTGTACTACCACTGTGGAACACTAGTAATATGGACTACACATACCTTGTTATCTTTATTACATTATTCTGTAGTAAGCTTTTAAAATAATCATCAAGTGTTGCCACATTCTGAAATCTTTTCCTCGATGTTTTATGGTTTTTACTGGGCTCTGAATGGAGTCCGCTCCCCCCGCTTTTTTTCCGCTTCTGATCGCACTGCCTTGTTGGTTATCACTGCATTACAGGAAAGTTTGATTTTCTGTGTTGATCCTTTCTATGGCCATGTGTATTGATATTTAAGTAGATATTCTTAGAATCTAAATTAGTTTCATTTTTATCTCATCCTTTCATAGTTTTCCACATTATATTTATGTTTTTCGGATTACTGCTTTGGTAAGGATCTTTGCTAACATATTGAATATCAGTGATGATAGCAGCCAAAGTATCTGATGCCTGACAATTGAGATAATGTTTCCAATACTGTATTATTAAAATTCGTGGTTTTATAACTTTTTGGTGACTACTCTTTTTCAGGTTAAGGAAGTTTTCTTCTATTGCTAATTTTCTAAGAGATTTTATTTAGAATGAGTGACGAATTTTATAAAATTCATTTCTGCATGTCTTTTTTCTTTTATATATTATATATAATATATTATATATATATTCCTTATATTCTTAATGTTGAAAAAATTTCATTCCTGTATCATTCTTTAAATATATTCCTGTGTTCAACTTGGAAATAATGTGTGTGTATATTTGTCATCTATGTTTTTTTTTTTTTTTTTTTTTTTTTTTTTTTTTAATTTTAGTTGGGGGCTAATTACTTTACAATATTGTAGTTTTTGCCATACATCGACATGAATCAGCCATGGATTCACATGTGCTCCCCCTCCCAAACCCTCCTCCCACCTCCCTCCCCCTCCCATCCCTCAGTGTCATCCCAACGCTCCATCCCTGAGCATCCGTCCCATGCATAGAACATGGAATGGTGTTCTGCTTCACATATGACAATATACATGTTTCAATGTTATTGTCCCAGAACGTCCAACCCTCACCTTCTCCCTCAGAGTCCACAGGACTGTTCTATGCATCTGTGTCTCTTATTCTGTCTCACATATAGGGTTACCATTACCATCTTTCAAATTCCATATACATGCATTAGTATACTGTATTGGTGCTTTTCTTTCTGGCTCACTTCACTCTGTATAATGGGCTCCAGTTTCATCCATCTCAATAGAACGGATTCAAATGTATTCTTTTTAATGGCTGAGTAATATTCCATTGTGTATATGTACCACAGCTTCCTTATCCATTCGTCTGCCGATGGACATCTAGGTTGCTTCCATGTCCTGGCTATTGTAAACAGTGCTGCGATGAACATTGGGGTACATGCGTCTCTTTCAATTCTGGTTTCCTCGGTGTATATGCCTAGCAGTGGGATTGCTGGGTCATATGGCGGGTTCTATTCCCAGTTTTTTAAGGAATCTCCACACTGTTCTCCATAGTGGCTGTACTAGTTTGCATTCCCACCAACAGTGTAAGAGGGGTTCCCTTTTCTCCACACCCTCTCCAGCATTTATTGCTTGTAGACTTTTGGATAGCGGCCATTCTGACTGGTGTGTAATGGTACCTCATTGTGGTTTTGATTTGCATTTCTCTAATAATGAGTGATGTTGAGCATCTTTTCATGTGTTTGTTAGCCATCTGTATGTCTTCTTTGGAGAAATGTCTGTTTAGTTCTTTGGCCCATTTTTTTATTGGGTCGTTTATTTTTCTGGAATTCAGCTGCAGGAGTTGCTTGTATATTTTTGAGATTAATTGTTTGTCTGTTGCTTCGTTTGCTATTATTTTCTCCCATTCTGAAGGCTGTCTTTTCACCTTGCTTATAGTTTCCTTTGTTGTGCAAAAGCTTTTAATTTTGATTAGGTCCCATTTGTTTATTTTTGCTTTTATTTCCAATATTCTGGGGGGTGGGTCATAGAGGATCCTGCTGTGATTTATGTCGGAGAGTGTTTTGCCTATGTTTTCCTCTAGGAGTTTTATAGTTTCTGGTCTTACATTTAGATCTTTAATCCATTTTGAGTTTATTTTTGTGTATGGTGTTAGGAAGTGTTCTAGTTTCATTCTTTTACAAGTGGTTGACCAGTTTTCCCAGCACCACTTGTTAAAGAGATTGTCTTTTCTCCATTGTATACTCTTGCCTCCTTTGTCGAAGATAAGGTGCCCATAGGTGCGTGGGTTTATCTCTGGGCTTTCTATTTTGTTCCATTGATCTATATTTCTATCCTTGTGCCAGTACCACACTGTCTTGATGACTGTGGCTTTGTAGTAGAGCTTGAAGTCAGGCAGGTTGATTCCTCCAGTTCCATTCTTCTTTCTCAAGATTGCTTTGGCTATTCGAGGTTTCTTATACTTCCATACAAATTGTGAAATGATTTGTTCTAGTTCTGTGAAAAATATCATTGGTAGTTTGATAGGGATTGCATTGAATCTGTAGATTGCTTTGGGTAGTATACTCATTTTCACTATATTAATTCTTCCAATCCATGAACACGGTATATTTCTCCATCTGTTTGTGTCCTCTTTGATTTCTTTCATCAGTGTTTTATAGTTTTTCTATATATAAGTCTTTTGTTTCTTTAGGTAGAAATATTCCTAAGTATTTTATTCTTTTTGTTGCAATGGTGAATGGTATTGTTTCCTTAATTTCTCTTTCTGTTTTCTCATTATTGGTGTATAGGAATGCAAGGGATTTCTGTGTGTTAATTTTGTATCCTGCAACATTACTATATTCATTGATTAGCTCTAGTAGTTTTCTGGTAGAATCTTTAGGGTTTTCTATGTAGAGGATCATGTCATCTGCAAACAGTGAGAGTTTTACTTCTTCTTTTCCTATCTGTATTCCTTTTATTTCTTTTTCCGCTCTGATTGCTGTGGCCAAAACTTCCAGAACTATGTTGAATAGTAGTGGTGAAAGTGGGCATCCTTGCCTTGTTCCTGACTTTAGGGGAAATGCTTTCAGTTTTTCACCATTGAGGATAATGTTTGCTGTGGGTTTGTCATATATAGCTTTTATTATGTTGAGGTATGTTCCTTCTATTCCTGCTTTCTGGAGAGTTTTTATCATAAATGGATGTTGAATTTTGTCAAAGGCTTTTTCTGCATCTATTGAGATAATCATATTGTTCTTATCTTTCAATTTGTTAATGTGGTGAATTACATTGATTGATTTGCGGATGTTAAAGAAACCTTGCATTCCTGGGATAAAGCCCACTTGGTCATGATGTATGATCTTTTTAATATGATGTTGGATTCTGTTTGCTAGAATTTTATTAAGGATTTTTGCATCTATGTTCATCAGTGATATTGGCCTGTAGTTTTCTTTTTTTGTGACATCTTTGTCTGGTTTTGGAATTAGGGTGATGGTGGCCTCATAGAATGAGTTTGGAAGTTTACCATCTTCTGCAATTCTCTGGAAGAGTTTGAGTAGGATAGGTGTTAGCTCTTCTCTAAATTTTTGGTAGAATTCCGCTGTGAAGCCGTCTGGTCCTGGGCTTTTGTTTGCTGGAAGATTTCTGATTACAGTTTCGATTTCCGTGCTTGTGATGGGTCTGTTAAGATCTTCTATTTCTTCCTGGTTCAAATTTGGAAAGTTATACTTTTCTAAGAATTTGTCCATTTCTTCCAAGTTGTCCATTTTATTGGCATATAGCTGTTGGTAGTAGTCTCTTATGATCCTTTGTATTTCTGTGTAGTCTGTTGTGATCTCTCCATTTTCATTTCTAATTTTGTTGATCTGATTCTTCTCCCTTTGTTTCTTGATGAGTCTGGCTAATGGCTTGTCAATTTTGTTTATCTTCTCGAAAAACCAACTTTTAGTTTTGTTGATTTTTGCTATGGTCTCTTTTGTTTCTTTTGCATTTATTTCTGCCCTAATTTTTAAGATTTCTTTCCTTCTACTAACCCTGGGGTTCTTCATTTCTTCCTTCTCTAGTTGCTTTAGGTGTAGAGTTAGTTTATTTATTTGAGTTTTTTCTTGTTTCTTGAGGTACGCCTGTATTGCTATGAACCTTCCCCTTAGCATTGCTTTTACAGTGTCCCATAGGTTTTGGGTTGTTGTGCTTTCATTTTCATTCGTTTCTATGCATATTTTGATTTCTTTTTTGATTTCTTCTGTGATTTGTTGGTTATTCAGAAGCGTGTTGTTTAGCCTCCATATGTTGGAATTTTTAATAGTTTTTTTTCCTGTAATTGAGGTCTAATCTTACTGCATTGTGGTCAGAGAAGATGGCTGGGATGATTTCAATTTTTTGGAATTTACCAAGGCTAGATTTATGGCCCAGGATGTGATCTATCCTGGAGAAAGTTCCATGTGCACTTGAGAAAAAGGTGAAATTGCTTGTTTTGGGGTGGAAAGTCCTGAAAATATCGATTAAATCTAATTTGTCTATAGTATCATTTAAAGTTTGTGTTTCCTTGTTAATTTTCTGTTTTGTTGATCTATCCATAGGTGTGAGTGGAGTGTTAAAGTCTCCCACTATTATTGTGTTATTGTTAACTTCCCCTTTCATACTTGTTAGTATTTGCCTTATATATTGTGGTGCTCCTATGTTGGGTGCATATATATTTATAATTGTTACATCTTCTTCTTGGATTGACCCTTTGATCATTATGTAGTGTCCTTCTTTGTCCCTTTTCACAGCCTTTATTTTAAAGTCTATTTTATCTGAAATGAGTATTGCGACTCCTGCTTTCTTTTGGTCTCCATTTGCATGAAATATATTTTTCCATCCCTTCACTTTCAGTCTGTATGTGTCCCTAGTTTTGAGGTGGGTCTCTTGTAGACAGCATATGTAGGGGTCTTGTTTTTGTATCCACTCAGCCACTCTTTGTCTTTTGGTTGGGGCATTCAACCCATTTACATTTAAGGTAATTATGTCATCTATGTTTATATACTCTTTTTGTACTTCTTTCTTGTTTCAGAATAGAGATAATCCTAGGTCTTAAAATGAGCTAAAACTTTCCCTCTTTTTCAAGATATTGAAAGCTATCTTTTCTTTAAAGATTTTGAAGTTCTCAACCCAGTCATTTGGACTCAGTCTTTCTTAGCAGTATGTCTTGTCAGCCCTTGTCTCTGATTCTTATAAGGTTTCTTAAAGATTTATGAAATTTTCTTGAGTCAATTTTGATAACATGTATTTTCTTAGAAGAAAACAGTGACTTTTTCCAGGTTTTAAAGTTTATTGATAAAAATATATTTTACATACTTTAATAATTTTAATCCTCTTTAGTACAGTTAA
Source organism: Okapia johnstoni (assembly GCA_024291935.2). Taxonomy (NCBI): domain Eukaryota; kingdom Metazoa; phylum Chordata; class Mammalia; order Artiodactyla; family Giraffidae; genus Okapia; species Okapia johnstoni. Next base: position 99,617,743 of record CM044309.1, read on the forward strand.
AAACTATTATTTGTGAGACCATTGGCATATTTTATCATATCTCTTTTGATCAGAGTTATCAAGGTTTATCTACTTTTAAACAATTGTATTGTCTTTTCAAAGATCCAGACTGTGGTTTTTAGTGATGTGGTGCATGATTCTTTTTTTTTTACTATTCTACAACACACACATGCATGAATGTATTTAATTCTGTGCACATTCTGAGATGATACGTGGTCCTTTCTGTGCAGTTCCACTTGGAACAGTTCCAATGAACTCTTTTACCAGTGAGAGACCTTCTATTCTTTTGCTAAATTTACCTTAAAATAGACTCTATGTTTAAAAGTGTGTAAAAGCCCGAATGCAACTACGGCTTGAGACTGTTTTCTCAAACCACTGAAACATTGTATCCCCAGCTAGACCCACGCTACCAGGTCAGGGTTTTCCTTAAAGACAGATCTCTGCTATTTGCTCCCTTTCTCCACCCTTCAAAAATTAAACAAAATTACCTAAATCCAATATTCTATTGTCCACTGAGACTATCCCATCTTGGTTAGAATTACAATTATTTTGCTCCTATATATTGTTTGACATTCCAAATATCAAAGACCTCAGAAGATTAGGGACTACAGATAATGCCTCTATATCCATGACTATAATGTAAGCATTTCATGTGCTATTTGACTGTCTTTTTGACCCAGTCCATCCAATTTGAATGGCTTTGAGGAAAGAAATTCTAACACAAAAAATATTTAACTTGAGAAACAATTTTCTCAACGTGTTTGCTCATTCAATTCTCACTTAATGTGGGAAACATGAAGGTTGAAATACTTTTTGGAAAACAATATTTCAAAAGATTCACTCAGACAGAAAGTTAAAGTAGGCTATACATTTCCCTTCCCTGGTGGCTTGAAGTGCCACCATCCACTGACTAACAAAAAATGCAAGAACATCGTTTGTGACTAGCTGACGTTTTACTTTCTTTGGAAATAAAGGAGATGTGCCTGTGACTGCCAACAGCACTGCTCAAACTGAGAGGCAGGCAGCCATCTACTTCGGTTGGAAACGAAGTCACCACTTCCTTGATAGTTTAAAGTCTCAGAGCAAACATTGGTTTAAAGCCTGTAGTATCCTGTTGCTCACTTCCTAATTTACAACTTTCAGGGACAGAGAGATTGTCCTGTAGCAAAGACAGATGGTTAAGAAAGTGAAAGCCACACTATGTTGATCACTTTGCTCACAGAGAGCATGTATCAAATTACTATGAATGCCAAAGTTTACTTGTTCGCTTATGTATTTTGCCTTTCCCATCTCCATCTCTGTGTTTGCTTTATACCCAGTCCCACCTTGGGTCAATTTTTGCAGAAATAGATTAGGCAGGTTGGGCTGCTCCTTTCCACCTGCCTGAAACACACATTACCCCTATGCTGCCAAAATAAATTACCTTTTCCTCTTCTGTTCTCTTTGGATCTCTGTGATTGCGGAAGTTGAGCTGATTTGAGCGACATAAGAAAGAAAAAGCCACCCCCTGCTCTGCTTTGCAAACTGCCATTCATTTCAGGAAAATAGCTGCCTGTTGGCTGGAAATCCAGCTGCTTGTCATGTTAGAGCATGTGGCGTCTGCTGCTGAGTCCAGCTGTACAGCCGAGATCAGTGCCCTAAGGACTGAGCACAGAAATGCTGTGATCCCTGGCGGTGACAGGGTCTCTGCTAACAAGCCTCTAGACATTCAAGATGAAATGTCATCACCCCAGCTCAGCTATCACAGAAGGATGAAGCAAAGCATCTAAAGACCTTTAATAGCATCAGAGTCGGGGAAATAAGTGAAGCATCCTTGTGTAGTTCCCCATTCCATAGAGTTGATGTCAATTCTGTGAGCAATTGTGACCCCTCTCTATCACCTTCATCCCTAATACTCAGAGATGAAAAGGTTACATGGAACAACAATTTTTCCCATGAAATAACTTAAAGCATTTTCAGATCTGCCTGCTAGTTGTCATTTCATTACTCAATAAATCATTTTAACACCTATTGTGTAAAAGTCCCTCTGTTAGAAGTTGAAGTTGATGAAGAAATGAATAGTCAAATTCTCTGCCTTCATGGAGTCACAGGGAAGAATCAGTCGATATTTACATCAGGTCCCCAGTCCCACTGCGCTGGCCCTACTCCAATGACTGGTGTCCTAATAAGACAGAAAAATGCATCTAGGCACAAAGGGAAAAAAATCTTGTGATGATGGAGGCAGAGATTGGAGAGAGGTATTACAAACCCAAGAATGTCAGGGATTCCCAGCAATCACAAGAACCTGGGAAAGAGGCATAGAACAGATGCTTGCTCAGCCTCTAGAAGGAACAAATCCAGATGACACCTTGATTTCAGACTTCAGACATCCAGAACTGTGAGACAAAAACATTCCTGTTGTTTTAAGCCACCTGGTTTGTTGTTACTTATGCCTGCCGTCCTGAGGTATTAATAACCTGATCTGCAATTCCTGGACTAGGCTATGAAAGAGAAGCTTTCAGACTGAAGAGAGTACAAAGAAGCTGGGGAAGATAGAATGCAACAAGTAGTGAATACATGGCCTTCAACCTTGATTGATTCCTCTAAAAGTCTATGAAAGTAGTTTCACTCTTGTAACAAATAATAAGAGCCAAGTTCTTTTTCCGTGACTACTTCTACAAGTAGTACCACCTGGAGAAGGTTTCTATATGCCAAGCACTGAAGAGGCATCTGTCAGTTGGACCACTTTCCTTTCGGTCAATTCTTTTGTTAGAGCAAGCATCATTGAAGCCCCAGCTCCTTTCTGGCTATGAAAAGTAGAAAGTCACATGTGCTAGCAGTTGTCTAGAAAATGACATTATCGTGGCTGTGGATAAGGCTGTTTTACTGGGTTCAGTAACTTTTTTTTTTGGCACTATATGGTGTGTGATAAGCAATAAGTGAGTTTTCAAAATATGCCAGGACTAATACATCCAAAGATTGCCATCCATTAAGTCAGTCGCCATTGTCTTTATAACTCTGAATATTGCTAGAACTCCTCTTGTGCAATTGTCTTCAAATCTGGTTAATGAACCACATGAGAAGCCAGCCTCACAAATTTATACTCCCACATAATTTTGACCATTAAGGATGTCACCGTGCTTGATGGATCTTACCCACCTCATCCATCAGAATTGACTCTGAATAACTTTTGACCATATCTCCAAATAAAATCCACCATCCATGGAGTAATACTTGCTTCCAGTGAGCACATTCAAAAGAAAAATAGCTTCTAAAATTCCTTTCAAAAGAGGGTTTAGCACAGTGCCTTACAGATGGTTGACACCCAATTAAGATTTTGTGGAATTGCTTTGAATGCCCCATGGGTTCTGAAGATACCGCCAAAGGAGAAATTTCAGAAATAAGGAAGTATTACAAGTACATAGCTTTCTAACATGATTTGGAGGAAGGAAATGATACTCAACTATATGTTTAAATTGTAATCCACATTAAAAATAAAGTAATATAGGGACTTCCCTAGAGGTCCAGGGGTTAAGACTCATGCTTCCAATGCAGGGGGCACATGTTTGATCCCTGGTCAGGGAACTAAGATCCCACAGGATACATGGTGTGGCAAAAAAATAAAAACACAAATTGTAAATCAGCTATATTTCAATAAAAAAATTAGCTGAAAATAAAATAATATAACTTTGTTGCTACATTAATACAATACCTATCTTCCTGTTAGGAGATCCAATTTTATGGATTTTGCAAATTATAAAGAGTGCATGTACAAACGATACTTATGACTATTTACTTTTTCTTTCTTGGATTAATAATAGCATAGTGAAACATCTTACCAAAAATTTATTATTTTGTTTCATTTTGCCAACACCATCTATTCATTTCCTTGTCAAACTGCAACTGTGGATCTAAAGGCTACATTTGTAAAAGCAGCAGGAAAACAGTAAAATAAACTGATACAAAGACTAAAAACCACTAGCACTGGGGTAACTAATGGATGGACTTCCTGAGGCTCAATGGTAAAGAACCCATCTGTCAGTGCAGGAGAGGTAGGTTCAGTCCCTGGGTTGGGAAGATGACCTGAAGAAGGAAGTGGCAGCCCACTCCAGTATTCTTATCTGGGAAATTCCATGGACAGAGAAGCCTGGAGAGTATAGCCCATGGGGTCATAAAAGAGTCTGACACAACTTAGCAACTAAATAACAACCACTAATGTGCAGGTAGCATGAATTGTTTTCTCACTCCAAGAACACTGTTAAGAGAAGATTCAGAGAAAGAAAAATGTATTATAACTAAAGGCTTAGATGACAAGTGTGACCGGATTGTCAACAAAAAAGAAAGGGACTGAAGCCGTTTTAAAAAAGGAAGCATTTTGGTGATTTAATGTGTGGTCTTGTTTTCCTTTGGTAGCCTTATCACTTTCCCTGGCTCTTTGGCCAGTCACTCTAACAGATATAAAATGACAGGTCAAAGCAAAGCCACTAATTTAAAAAAAAAATGAAGGTGGAGTACCAGACTTTAAAAGCGGCTCAGGTTGTAGAAATGTAAAATGGTGCCGTACCTTGAAAAATAGTGTGGTGATTTCTCAAAAGGTTTAACATGGATTTACCACATGTCACAGTAATTTCACTCCTAGATACATATCCAAGAGAAATGAAGATATAATATATATCCACACAAATGTTCATAGCAGCATTATTCATAATAACAAAAAAGCAGAAGCAACCTAAGTGTCAATCAACTGAATATATAAACAAAAAATGAGGTATCCATACAATGGAATGTTATTTGGTAATAAAAAATGAAGGGGCAATATGTGCCACAATATGAATAAAACTTGAAAACATTATGCTACATGAGAGAAGTTATTCACAAAGGATCACAAATTATGTTATTCCATTTGTAGGAAATTTCCAAAGTAGGCAAATATATAAGGGACAGAAACAGACTAGTGATTGCCAGAGGCTGGGGAGGAGGGCGGAGATGGGGGAATGACTGCTAATGGATCCCCAGTTTCTTTTGAGGGTGATGAAAATATTCTAAAATTGACCCAGTGCTGGTTGCACAACTATGTGAAATCATGAAAATCATTGAATTATATACTTTATATTTTTTAAAGACTTTTTGATGTGAATCAATTTTAGGGTCTTCATTGAATCTGTTACAATATTGTTTCTGTTTTATGTTTTGGCTTTTTTGCCCAGAAGCAATGTGGGATCTTTCTTAGCTCCCTAATCGGGGATCAAACCTGCACCCCCTGCATAGAAAGACCTAGTCTTAACCGCTGGACCACAAGGCAAGTCTCAGAATTTTACACTTTAAATATGTGAAATGTATGGGTGTTTATCTAAACAAAGCTGTTAAAAAAAAATGACTCAAATCTTTTTTGAAAGCCTCAAGCCCTGTGTTAAAAGGATTTTCTCCCTAGGCGCTGGTACCTCTCCTGGGCAAGAGATAAGGAGTGAAATTAAACTTTCAGGATCTGGAAAAGTCCAGTTTCTGCTGCTTCCCTGGAAATAAGAAAGATTAATTCAAATTTGGGGTAGAGATATTTTAGCCATTTTATCATGTTTAAAAAAAATTTATTTTTTTCAGAGCATCTCATTATTACCATAAGTCAATAGATAGGTGTTTAAATATTTGATATCTTGAAAGCAGAAGTAGTTCTTAGGAAATTATCCTAGGTTCTGACGTTTCTGAGTTTCCTCAATGTCTCAGAAATTTCTGGAATCACATTAAGGATTCCAGGGACATTCAATCTTGTTTATATCCTTAAATTGTGACCCAGCTATAGTTTCTTTAGGAAGTCAACTCTCATTGATGTCACTGCTGATATTATTTAAACTCTCAGTTATTGGGTATTTTTTCCTACCAATGATTTATCTAATTTTATGTGTACTCTCTTATTCGATCCTTACAACAATGCAATATTGCATCACACCAAGGTGGGGCATCTCAAGTGGTTGCAATGTTTGAAGCAACAGTTCTAAATTTCATTATCTTCAGTGGCTTGGAAGACGGTTCAGAGCCTCACCCAAGGTGACATAACCAGGGAACATTGGAGCAGAAGGTGAGCTTTAACCCCCCTGACTCAGAACTTGACTAGGTGAGGCTCCAGGTTGAGAGTTTGTGAAGGCAGTTGGTTAGTGCATTGAAGGAGGGGATTATGACAGTACAACACAGGGGCTAAGCCTAGGGTTCCGTTCAGGCATCCTCTTTGGAATACAGGTTAAATCACTTGAAACTGTAGACGGTGATCAATTACTTATGTTCTTCTGCCTCTTTTATTCTCAGCTGTAATAACAGAACAATAATTTATAATATTTTGAGGTTTTAAGTGAAATAATCCTTGTAAAGAGGTTGATACAGTGTTTGGTATACTATAAAGCTACTAACAAGTGTTAGTTCTTAAGGTGTTTATGAGTGAATGACTTTATAGGGCAATTATGCTACTCTGTCCACACTTTTTTTTTTTTTAAACATTTTGGTCATGCCCTGTGGCATGTGGGATCTTAGTTCCTCAACCAGAGATCGAACCCATACCCCCTGCATTGGAAGTGCAAAGTTTTAACCACTGGACCACCAGGGAAGTCCCAGGTCTACATTTTTGAAGCTGTCAAATGGCAGAACTATACAATTATTCTTGCTGTCTTAGGGATAGAGTTGGAGCTCCACATCAGGGATGGATTAGTGAAGAATCAATCAGTGATATTTTGCATACAGAGATGAGCTACAAAAGCATCAGTTCAGTGATCTCAAGTATATATGTATGTATAATTTTCATAAGCATTGAGTAGTATGTGTTTTTACAGAACTGGGTGACTAAGGCTTATTTTGCCACTATTCTGTTGTGAACAGACATGGAATAATGTTTTGTTATTTCAATGCACCCATTCAAAACACCTTTATTTGAGAATCTACATTTGAGAAATGTTTATATTTGAGAAACAACCTGCCAATATGTACTTTTTCAGAAAATAAAAGCAGTGAAGATACTCTCTATACACTAATATGAAAGTTCTTCAAAACATATTAGCAAAAAAAAGAAAGGCAAGTCGTAAAGCAGTGTGATTTGTGTGATAAAACTGGTGTAAAGGGGGTGAGGAGAATGTGAATGTATAGCTGTATCTTCAGCTGGAATGGGAGAAGGACTCTTTACTTTAGGCCATTTTGCACTTGTGGATTTATTCTTGTGAATGTGTTACTTATTCAGAAAGTTAAACATGCACTTTAAAAAGTAAATCTCCCCAGTGGCTTTTGGTTAGAGGAAGTTGAGGAATCATATTTCATGTCACTTTTTAATAAATAGTAATTGTTGAAGGACAGAGGGGGAAAAGGGCACAGGGAATTCTTATTTGTCACTTAGAACAGAGAATGCAAATGAAGAGTCTGTTGTTTTCAATCACCTTATTTATAATTATGAACCTGAGGACAAGATAATAATGTCACCGAACACAAGGAGAAACCCCAGCTGGTGGTGGTTGAGCTAAGGAGGGGAACATAACTGAGCAGCCCAGGGTTTGTTACCCAGGAGAAGACCCTGACCTTGAGGCTAGGTGTGCAAAGTCACATTCAAGGAGTGTCAAGCACAATTATATTTTGCACTTACCACTTTGAGCCGTGGAATTGTTTGTTCAAAATTTACAAAAAGCTAAGGGTTAAAAAAAGTTTGTTTTAGCACATTGTGTATGTTATATAATATAGGTATAGTTAAATAAATGCATAATAAATGTGCTTATCTTATAAAACTTTTAGTTCATACAAATATGTCAAGCAAATCAGCTATGCTGGCTTTGAAAAAAATTCAAGGTTTATTTGAAAATGGAAAAAAAAAAAAATTAGAGCCAGGAAGACTAGAACCGTCACCACATGCCTGATAGAACAGCGAATCATTTTCCTATTGTTATATAGTGTTCTTTTTTATAAAAAAGTTTTGATTATCTTAAAAAAGTTGTATAGAATAATTCCATTACTTAGATTTCTCTGAAAGAGAAATAATCTGTAAACTCTAAGAGCCTTGGGGTCAAGGTGGTATCTTATCTTGTACTCCATTATCAGGTGCTAAATAAGAGTTTTTTTTTTTTTTTTTTTTTTTGAGCTCACAGATCATCCAAGTAGAGGTTTATTTGAATTTAGGATGACAAACTCAGCTATGCCTGTTTGTTTTTCAAATGATTTAGGGCTAATAGACCACTGCCTACTTGAATAGTAGGAGTGTAGCAGTTAGTAGGTTGGGATAATTTACAGCCTCATGAAGTCTTCCCAGGTGGCTCAGTGGTAAAGAATCCATCTGCAATGCAGGAGACCTGAGTTCATTCCCTGGATCGAGACGGTTCCCTAGAGTTGGAGGTGGCAACCCACTCCAGTATTCTTGCAGGGATAATCCCATGGACAGAAGAGCCTTGTGGGCTACAGTCTATGAGGTTGCATAGAATCAGACACCACTGAGCAACTACATGCATGCATGTGTGCACAGAAACACACGCACACACAGTTCCATGAGGAGGACCTTCCTCTTTTCCTTTCAGAAGAAAGAGTGGTCTAAGGATGAAAAGCCATCTAATCTGAAATATCTTGTGTTATAGAGTGAATTAAAAAACCAAAACCAGACACTGACTTGAGTTGCTTTCTCAGGCAATCATATTACTTGTATGTCCAAAGAAAAGAACTGAGTGAATCACTGGATGCTTTGAGCACTCAGGCACATGTGCCTGGAGGTTGGTTTTTAGATTTAAGAGTAGATTTCCCAGAATATGTAAAACTTGGAATATAATCCCCAGTTCTGCTACTTCCAACTGTATGGCCTTGGACAATTTATTTCACTTAAACTTGAGTTTTCCCCATTGGTAAAAGGGGGTGAGGGGTTGAGCAGAGGCAGGCTGCTGGTTTTGATGACAAACTAAGACCCCTTGTACATCATAAGAAATATATCAGGATGTTACCTCAGACTACTGATCATGCTTCCTTCTAATTCCCACACTTTGATGGTTTTTCCACGGACTTTTGACCACATAGACCACATGGGCTCAGCCATACAGATTTACACTATTTGAAATTTGACAATTCGTGTTTGTTATTCCAGATCTCATGCTAGGCCTGCCTCTGCTAGTCTCCATCCCTGTCACCTCTCCCTCTCCACCCCCTCAATGCAGCCTTGGTCACAAATTCCCCGGTGTCCCTGACCGTCCTTTCCTCTCTGGTTTAGCATTTTCTACTGAATTAACAATTCAACTTTGGTACTGCAACAGGAGAGTTTCTAGCTCAAAAATGTTATGATTTCTACTAGAATAGCTCCTTATGAACAGAAGTATTTTTAAGCCTCTTTATTCAGAAATAAATGCATTTATCCCTAAAATTATATTGAGCACAATCACATTTTTAGAGCATCAGAGGGATTTAGAATCTTTCAGTGACTTATAGTCATTATTACACATATCAACTTTCCTCATATGCCTTTGTGGGGCATTTTGATTTTTGGAGTTTACTGCGAATTGGCCTATATCTGTGTGATCAATGAAGGTAACTGTTGTCAGTATTTTATCAAGTCTTTTTGGAGTTGAGACTATTCTTTTTGCTCACTCTTGTCTTGAGTTTTTCTGTTGACTTCTGCTGACTCTTCTATCAATTCTTGAAGAGCATTCAACTCTTTCATTTTCCAATTATTCATTTACCTAGATACAGTTTTTGCTATTTTCATCTCTACACTCAGATTTTTTATTCCATTACTTAATCATAATTCACCTACTATTATTTAACTATTTACTATTTAACTATTTAACTATTACTATTTATTTACTATTTAACTATTTACTATTTAAATATTTTTAAATAGTAAATAATACAATTATTTAAATATTTACTATTATTATGGACCTATTATTAGGTCCATATTATTATGGGCCTAAATATTTACTATTATTATGGACCTGTGTCCATAGAGTAAGACAAATGAGTTGAGAACATGATACACAGACATGCACATGCATTTCTTTTTAATTTTTAAAATTTATTTATTTTTAATTGAAGGATAATTGTTTACAGTATTGTGTTGGTTTCTGCCAAACATCAGCGTGAACCAGCCATACATATACGTGTGCCCCTTCACTCTTGAACCTCCCTCCCTCCTTACTCCCCATCCCACTGCTCTAGGTGGTTTCAGAGCCTTGGTTCGAGCTGTTTGAGTCATACAGCAAATTCTCATTGGTTATCTGTTTTACATATGGTAATGTATATTTCCATGTTACTCTTTCCATACATCCCACCCTCTCCTTCCTCAGTCTGCGCCCCCCGCCCCCGACCATGTCCATAAGTCTGTTCCCTATGTCTGTGTCTCCATTGCTACTCTGCAAATAATTTCATCAGAGCACATGCATTTTTTAATCATTCTGAAGGTAGATTAAACATTGTCTCTTTAGTCTTTTGTACGTATATAAATGCATTGAATAAAAAATGCTGTTAAATACCACAATGTCAGTTTATTTCAAACAAACTATAAATATAACAATAGCTAGTGTTCCACAAAGTTCTTTATGGTTTCTGAGAAAAGTCATGAAACAATGACGGCTGTAGATGTAAACAGAGGAGTCGTTTTACTATGTTGTTTAAGGGATTCTAGAAATCTCTTTTCCCAAGCATCTCCCCTAAAAGTCTACCAGATGGCAGATGTCCCCACCACCTGCTTTGTTAAAGTACCATATTCAGAACATCTAGATTTTATGCAGTCTCATTCCTTAGTGAATAAAGCACATTTATCTGTAACCCAACTGAACGCTTTTTTTAAAAATTTATTTGTGAGATCATTTAGCAACCTCACAAGTTTTAAATCTTAGGGAAAAGTATAGGAGATAGGTATATTTGAGATTCATGAAGAGAGAAGAGACATAAGGAAATATTTAAACTGTGAAATACAGAGTAACAGAAGTTGGTTGTGATAATTTGATTTGGGTAGTAGAATAGTTGTTTAGGTTTTATGTAAGAAACAAGAACAGGGACTTTCCTGATAGTCTGGTGGTTAAGAATGCAAGTTGCAATGCAGGTTGGGGTTAGGTTCTATCCCTGGTCTGGAAATTAAGATCTGACATTTCTGAGGCAACTAAGCCTGAGCACTGCAACTCCTGAGCCTGGGTGCTCTGGAGCCCCCAGGGCCACAGCAAAAGATTCTGCACGATGCAAGGACGATCTCTTGTGTGGCAACCAAGAATCGACACAGCCCAATGAAAAAATGAAAGTGAAAAGTGAAAGCCACTCAGTCGTGTCTGACTCTTTGTGACCCCATGGACTACAGTCCATGGAATTCTCCAGGCCAGAATACTGGAGTGGGTAGCCTTTCCCTTATCCAGGGGACCTTCCCAACCCAGGGGTTGAATCCAGTCTCCTGCCTTGTGGGGGGATTCTTTACCAGCTGAGTCACAAGGGAAGCCCAAGAGTACTGGAGTGGGTAGCCTATCCCTTCTCCAGTGCATCTTCCCAACCCAGGAATCAAACTGGGATCTCCTGCATTGCAGGTGGATTCTTGGCCAACTAAGCTATCAGGGAAGTCAAATAAATCTGGCCCACATCTTCATTTCTTCCTGTGTCCCAGGGTCAAATTTATTTTTATAAGTAAATATATATTAAAAAAAGAAAAAACAAGAACAGAAGATTGGAATGGAGCATTGGTATGATATAATGATGGTTTAGCCTTGGGACACAGGAAGAGATGAAGATGTGGGCCAGACCAACAGGTTAAGACTGGGGGAATTGTTCCAAGTCCTAAGGAGAGACTTAGAATGCAGGATGAACACAAGCAATCAGAGGAAGCAGACACTCAGAAAAACACAAAGACACAGCCAAGTGTGCAAGGTCTTTAGGATTTAGGAGTGTTGCTGCACATCAGGGTTTAGCACTGATGTCTTGAAACCTGCCCAGCCAGGGCAGGAAAAGCTTGATCAGCTCCAGTTGGCCCCTGGCTTCACCTGGCAGATGGTGACAGAGACTGTCAAGGCTATACATGGTGCTGAAGTTATCCTTGTAGTGTCTGGATGCATACCAGACTGTGCCCTAGAAACATCAATTCTGCACCCACTCCATCTCAGCATTTCTAATATACAGCCATCAGTTTGGCATCTGAGCTTTTGCTTTCTGGGTTTGCTTTTTTCTTTTTCAAACAAGGTGCCTCATTAAGGTCCTCACAGGACCTGCCACGAAGACTGGAGAACTTCTTTTTCTGCTGCTGCTGCTGCTAAGTCGCTTCAGTCATGTCCGACTCTGTGCGACCCCATAGACGGCAGCCCACCAGGCTCCGCTGTCCCTGGGATTCTCCAGGCAAGAACACTGGAGTGGGTTGCCATTTCCTTCTCCAATGCATGAAAGTGAAAAGTGAAAGTGAAGCCGCTCAGTTGTGTCCGACTCTTCGCAACCCCATGGACTGCAGCCTACCAGGCTCCTCCATCCATGGGATTGTCCAGGCAAGAGTATGGAGTGGGTTGCCATTGCCTTCTCTGTCTCTTTCTGCAGGTCTTAGCAAACACAGTCTAAGGTGGTGTTTTCAGACCCAAACCACAGATGTCCTCTCTGCTGATGGAAACTTTTGTGGCAGAGTGCAAATCGCGCAGCTAGTGATTTTAGGGTGGATGTGAAATTTCTGCTGCAGCGCCAAAGGGGGGATTTCTCAAAAGCGTTTCTCCATGTCAATCTCCACAAACATCAAGTGGTGCCTAGTGGCAGCTAGACTGACACTTACTGCATCTTCCCTGTTTGTGCTCTGTTTAAATGAGGTTTGGTGTCATCATCTGGTTTGTGTGAGGATAAAGGGACAGCTATCTGACCCATCACCTTCTCTGGAGTTCCTGGGAGGGAAGAGGCAATTTTGGTTTTCTAGGTGGAGGATATGAAACACGGGAAACAAAACCCTAGCTAAGGAAGGAATTGCAGTGAGTTTATTCTGTTTCCTGGCTAGTTTAGCTGAACAAACTTTACAGTTAGTGCTCTTTTGGAGATGGACTGTGTGCAGAAGTCAAAGAAGGAAACCAAATCTTTAGACAGAAAGGGAAAAGACAAAGCCACATGAGGAGGCTATCTGGTTAGGAAAGAGACATGAAAAAGATTCAGAATAGGTCATTTAAAATAGCATAACTTTAGTGCTCATTTAAGTGTGATGGAGTTGCCTGTAGAATACTTTGCAAATTAGTTAAAGTCGCTCAATTGTGTCTGACTCTTTGCAACCCCGTGGACTATACAGTCCATGGAATTCTCCAGGCCAGAATACTGGAGTGAGTAGCCTTTCCCTTCTCCAGGGGATCTTCCCAACCCAGAAATTGAACCCAGGTCTCACGCATTGCAGGTAGACTCTTGACCAGTTGAGGTGCAAGAGAAGCCCAAGAATATGGGAGTGGGTAGCCTATCCCTTCTCCAGCAGATCTTCCTGACCCAGGAATTGAACTGGGGTCTCCTGCACTGCAGGCAGATTCTAACATTCACCACCAACTAATGTTGCAATTTAGCAGTGGATTGCATAGATTTTTAAGAGTATTCCTCATTCTAAAAAAAAAAAAAAAAAAAAAAAAAATGGTAACCAAAACGAATTTAGAAGACCAGAGTGGAAGAACCTCCTGGATATTTACCAAATCCATTTCTTCTTTGTCCTGAGCTCATAGCTTAGCTTTAGTTCTCAGTCTTCCATGTGTGGACATGTGACTGACTTCCCGTAAACGAAAAGAAGCATGAGTAACATATACTAGTTCGCAGCCAAGCCCACTGTTATCTACCTCAAGATACCTCTTTTTCAGATTCTTTTCCATTGTAAGTAATTACATAATATTGAGTATAGTTCCCTGTGTTATACAGTAGGTTCTTGTTGGCTATCTATTTGATATATAGTAGTGTCTACATGTTAATCTCAAACTCCTAATTTGCCCAAACTCCTAATAATGACCCCCTTTCCCCTTTGGTAACCATAAGCTTGTTTTCTATGTGTGAGTCTATTTCTGTTTTGTATATAAATTCATTTCAAGATTATTTTTAGATTCTACATATAAGCAGTATCACGATATTTGTCTTCCCTTGTCTGACTTCCCTTAGTATTATAATCTCTAGATCCATCCATGTTGCTGCAAATGGCTTGATTTCATTCATTTTATTATTGTTACTGCTATTGCTTTCTTCTGAGTGGCTGGAAGTCATCACCCAAGCAACCTTGGAAGCCACAGGTTGCATGGTGATTCCTGTGGATCATCACTTGGAAGAGAGCTGTCCGCAATTAGGAATGCCCAGTTTGGACATGGCATAAGAAAGAAATGGTTTCTGTTTATTACACATTTTAGGGGTTGTTACAGCAGCTCAGGGCTTCCCAAGTGGCTCAGTGGTAAAGAATCCACCTGCCAGAGCAGGAGACTCAGGAGATGCAGGTTGGATCCCTGGGTCAGGAAGATACTCTCGGGGAGGAAATGGCAACCCACTCCAGTATTATTGCCTGGAAAATTCCATGGACAGAAGAGCCTGGTGGGATACAGTTCCTGGGATCACAAAGGGTCGACATGAGTTAGCAACTGAACAACAACAACAACAGCAGCAGCGCAATCAGTACAACTTTAACTAATACTGTAACTAATACAATCCTTGAAATTTTTTACATTAGAAGGTCACTTATGTTTTTCTGGCAGTTTTGACTCTATCAAAGCTTAACACAGCAATGCCTAGAATACCACACATCTACACCACAATGGTGCAAATTAAGATTTTTTTAACTAAGAAGACGTAAATAGAATATCAGGGAAATATTTTTCTTTCCTGGTATATGCAAACTGAGACCTTTATGGCAGTGCATCATGGACTCTAATTCTTTAAGTTGCAGTGGGACCTGAACATTCAGGAATTTTCTAAACTGTCAGTTTTTTCATTATCCTTCATGTTTCAGGTGAATGTGCCTTATTCCTTAAGTCTTCATAAAAGCAAAAAATAAATTGCTCTTGGAGTAGTTTTGCCTATTAATCCAGACTTGTTTTTAACATGCCTTAGAGCAGATGTCCCAACTTTTGGGGACCAGGGTTCAGTTTCCTGGAAGACAATTTTTCCATGGACGAGGATGGGGAAGGTAGTGATTTTGGGATGATTTGAGTGCATGACATTTACTGTGCACTTTAATCTAATGCCACCACTGATCTGGCAGGAGGTATCGGTCCTCAGCTCAGGGGTGCAGGGCCCTTGCCTTAGAAGGAAACTCCTTCTACTTCTAGCTGCTGTGGCTCTTGTCAGCTTTCAATCTCAGCCATTCAGGTGACACAGAAGGGGACGGACAGGGCTTTCCTAGGTAAACTGAGTGATAAAAGGCAACATCTGGGTAGTTGGCAGAGATGATAGAGAATAGCCTCCACAATGGCCCATAGCCTCTGGTGTTTCTTCCAAGGCAAGCAGGGAGCCAGAAACACAAATAAATTAATAAACTTTATTCACAACATAAAAGTTGAGAATTATGTTTTATTCGGTGGGAATTTTTAGGACTTGGAAGCCTGGGAGGCAGCCTCTCCAGTGACCCTGAGAGAACTGCTTAGAGGAGGCAGGGGTGGGAGGGTGGGGAGGACTCAGGTTATATAGAAGTTTGCAGCAAAGGGCAGGTAGTCTGAACATCAAAAATTATCTGTGAATTAAAGAAAACTTGATAGCTCAAGGTAAGGAAGTTAGCACTTTTCTATGTTTGAGAAGATGCAAGAGTCTGGGCTCACTCAAATCATTACTTTCTTATGCATCTCAGCTATCTGGGGGCAGATTCCGGTATTTTCCCTCAGTGCTCACCACAGGAAGTGGCTGTAACCTAGTGCTAGATCTCAGGTATTGTTCTCCTTCCTGGTTGCCCTGGAGGCTGCAATTGCTGATGACTGTGACATCATTGTTTATTGATATGGCAGGAAATACCCAATTTCTCATAAAAAAATACTCCATTTCTCATACATACATATATGTTTATATATATTTTATATAATGATATATTTTTATGTATAAAATATTTTATATATAATTTGTATTGATCCCCTGGAGAAGAGAATGGCTACCCACTCCAGTATTCTGGCCTGGAAAATTCCACGGACTGTATAGACCATGGGATCACAGAGTCGGACATGACTGAGCGACTTTCACTTTCATACATTTATATACATTATATATAAAATGAATGTTTTTTATATATTTATACATAAATATATATTACCCTTATATATATATGTATATGTACATATGTGTATATATACATGTGTGTGTGTGTTCAGTCGCTAAGTCATGTCCAACTCTTTGTGACCCTATGGACTGTAGCCTGCCAGGCTCCTCTGTCCATGGCATTCTTCAGGCAAGAATACTGGAGTGGGTTGCTATGCCCTCCTCCAGGGGATCTTCCTGACCCAGCGGTTGAACCCACATCTCTCATGTCTTCTGCATTGGCAGGTGGGTTCTTTACCACTAGAGCCACCTAATACTAAATTCCATGGCAGAGCACATTAAAAGTAACAAAGGAAACAAAGAAACATATGTAAATAAATTTCCGATGCTATCAAAGACAGGGTTCCCCAGGATCAAACCACTTGTGTTAGTCTCTTCTTATTTCCTCTGGTGGCCGGCTTAGAAGCTGCTTCACTTGAAGGCAGCTCTACATTCTGAGCCTCCTGGGGGCCTCCACGTGATGTTTACCCACTGATATTACTTTCCCAGGCAGGGTCAAAAGAAAGGCCCCATTTAATAATGCCCACATAAAGCCCTTTGCTCATCTGTAGAGTCTTCTGTATTCTAAGTGTAAATTGCAAGACTGTTCACTAATTTTCAGGAGTTACTCTGCTTTGGGAAATTTACCCAATTCCAAACTTTTTTTTTTGGATCAGATAATATGTCCCAGGAAAGAAAATTGTTGATTATGAAAAACTGATTAAAGTTTCATTTGTAGACCAGTATCTATGTGATCATTTTTGTAAATATTCCTTTGATATATAAAAATATATAGTTTCTATGTGGTGAGCATATATTTACTAACTTCAGCTTATCAATTGAATGATTCTATTCCTTTGTGTTAATGACTGGTTTTTCCGATTTCCTTACTGAATTTGAAAATTCATAAACCATAATTTTTAAGACTCAGTGATTCTTTATGCGCTTTCACTGAATCCCTTTAGGTTCCCTGATTAGTTTGGGAGTCACCTCTTGTGCATATCCTCCTTGAGTCCATATGCTGCCATGTGCAGACTGTGGCCACATGCTAGACTGTTGGAGGTGTGAGCCTGCACCCTGTCACCATGTTGCAGATGCTGGAGAGGACTTGTGGCCCCCGAGTGTCCTCTGTTGCCAAGGCCATCTCCTCCCCAACTCCGGGACACGTTCGTGCATAGCTCCTTGGAACCAGAAAGATTGGCATCTCCTTCCTAAAAATCACGTGAGCTTGTGTCTCTGTCTCATCAGGGAACATGGGTCTCTTCCATCCAAGCTAACCCTGAAGACTAGTTATTTGGACTCACATCCAACCTGAGCTTCCTTGTGGCCCTGAGTGAGAGCATTCTGCCCCAGTTCTCCTCACTCAGAATTTGGAGGAACCCAAGGTCACACTCACAAACTCCAGGCCCCTCTCAGAGACACACAGTAAGTCCTGTACATAGGAACCTTCAATTTGTGAACTTTCAAAGTTGCGAACGTGCATTCTATCAATGTAGGTGTGAGTGAAATTGCAGCTTGCCCTTTATCTCCTGTTGCTGATGATACTTCAGCTCTATCACTTCCTGCCTCCTCTCCCTCCTCCAGTCAGTAACTCTTCTTGTCTGTTCACTTGATGCCAGCACCCATATGCCAGTTGTTGTATTGTATGACTGCACTTTTCAGTGTACTATACTATAAGATTAAAAATGTCTTCTTGATTTTTTGTGTTTGAAAAAGTGAAAGTCTGTCAGTCGTGTCCAACTGTTTGCAACCCCATGGACTATACAGTCCGTGGAATTCTCCAGGCCAGAATACTGGAGTGGGTAGCCTTCCCCTTCTCCAGGGGATCTTCCTGGCCCAGGGGATTGAACCCAGGTCTCTCTCATTGCAGGTGGATTCTTTACCAGCTGAGCCACCAGGGAAGCCCAAGAATACTGGTGTGTGTAGCCTATCCCTTCTCCAGTGAATCGTCCCAACCCAGCAATCGAACTGGGGTCTCCTGCATTGCAGGAGGATTCTTTACCAACTGAGCTATCAGGGAAGTTTATTGTTTATGTACTATTTGTGTGAAAAGTATTATAAACCTATTACAGTATAATGCTATATAGACAATTGTGTTAGTTACGTACCTAGGCTTTCTTTGTTGGACTTAAAAACAAATTGGACTTAGGAATGTGCTCTCGGAGTGAAATTCATTTGTATGTAGGGGATTTACTGTGGTCAGAAGTCTTCCCCATAATGGCAGGGGGCACAGGGCCACCATTTAGTCCCATCCTCCTCAGCTCTGCTTTTTGTCCCTGAGACACTTTTACCTAGGCAATTGGCTGGACAGGCTGTAGACTGTTCAATTACCTTCTGATCCTCAATGCAGGAATTAAGCCCAGCTGTTAATGCAAGGGCCATCCTGCGTGAGCAAAGAAGGCTCCTGCCCTGCCATCATTCAGTATTAGCTGCAGACAGTTGTTTAAGTCATGGAGACAAACTTCTCACGTTGGAGAAACTTACTGGGATGAGAATAGAATTTATGGTGATGACTGTAGCTTTCCAGGGCCTTCTGAATATGTTGAGTCCATCAACAAGCTTAAATTTCTCTTTTTTTCTGTTACAAGGGCTTCCCTGGTGGTTCAGATGGTAAAGAATCTACCTGCAATGCAGGAGACCCATATTCCATCCCTGGGTTGGGACGATTCCTCCAGAGAAGGGAATGGCAACCCACTCTAGTATTCTTGCCTGGAGAATTCCATGGACAGAGGAGCCTGGTAGGCTACAGTCCACGGGGTCACAAAGAATCAGACACGATTGAGCGACTTCCACTTTTCTGTTCGAGTGTTCTGAAAGCAATGATTTGCTAAGGGAGTGAAAACATATATATGTCACAGAAACTCCTGCTTATGTCACACGCCGATGAAAAACTCTTCTTCTTCTGATCATAATATTATTCCAGAATGTCATTTGATAATACAGGAAGTTCATAAGCCATTAGGATAATGATTCCTAACATGACTTGTCAGTAAAATATGGAAATCATTTCTCATTACCCATTCATATTAACTTATCTTACATTTATTTAGTTGCAGCAAAGACTTTCTGAAGTGATTGTTTCCTACTGATTAATTCCCAGTTCTAACCGATCACTAGATGATGTACAGAGATGTTTTCTTAACAGTGTATTTTTACAAAAAGAAACATTTAGATCTCAACTGACTCAGTTATGAGGCCTCATAAACGTGAGGGAAATAGCTGCCCATATAGTCACTGGCCTGTTTGAGAAATACTCAGAGACACTCATGGCCATGATTACCTATCAATTAAAGGACTCTTCCTCCAGCATTCTTTATAACTCGATGATCTTTCTTGATCTTCTCTTTCTAATGCTGCCTCTGTTCCCCTTCATCCCTCACTCTGGCCTCAGGATTTACCTGTGGCTCCAGACACCCCCATAGTAGCATCTGAATTGCTGCCCAGTTTCATAAGGTACTTGGCTTCCCAGGTGGTGCTAGTGGTAAAGAACCCGCCAGCCAACGCAGGAGACATGAGATGTGGGTTCGATCCCTGGGTCAGGAAGATCCCCTGGAGGAGGGCATAGGAACCCACTCCAGTATTCTTGACTGAAGAATCCCATGGACAGAGGAACTTGGCAGGCAATAGTCCTTAGGATCACAAAGAGTCAGAGAGGACTGAAGTACAGCTAGATCCCCCATAACCCTTTGTCCCAAGTACGTAGTTAATTAGGTCAATTTAGGATACCAAGGTATCTCTGGTGAATTTACTCAAGAGTTCTTCTAACCAGGTAAGAACTGGTTAGAAGTTACATCTTCTAACCAGATGTAAACTAATTTGAGTTGATAGATGGTGGTTCATGCAACCAGTATCCAAATAGTCCTTCGGTTTGCTTCAACAGAAGAAATCCTAGGATAATTGTAAGTATTAGTGATTGGTGTGAGTGTATTTGTATGTGGAGAGGCAGACAGTGCAAGAAAGGGGAAGGGAGACATTTGGAGGGTCTTCTCCAAGTCTGTTGGGGCTTCCCAGGTGGCTCAGTTGTAAAAAAACAAAAAATTCACCTGCGCAATGCAGGACCTGTAAGAGATGTGGATTCAGTTACTGGGTTGGGAGGAGGAGGAAATGGCAACCCACTCCAGTATTCTTGCCTGGAAAATTCCATGGACAGAGGAGCCTGGCAGGCTATAATCCATGGGGTCGCAAAGAGTTGGACAAGAGTTAGCAACTGAGCATGCAGACATGCATTCCAAGTCTTCCCCATCTCTCTGTTTATCGGCTTCTTTGAACATTTGAACTTGCCTGTAGGTATTGTTTCCAGGCACTAAACATCTCATCACCTTTTCTAAGGTTGTGGTTTTTCCTTTGGTGATGAAGAAATTGCACCATCATGATTTTTTCCCTTTCCACAGTTCGTATGCATCACTAGATGTGCTCATTGTATTTGCCATGTCCGTTGTATCAATAGCAACAGGAAAACATGAGAATATACTACTGTTCTAAGAGTTGAAAGGTGTTTGAAGTAGGAGTCCATGAGTAAGAACCTCAACCCCATTCACACACTCACAAAAATATAAATAAAAATCTTGATACAGAAAAAGCAACTTTAAAAAATTGCTGTACTGTGGGGATATTCACCCAGTTTACCAAACCTATCCCTTCTCACTAAGCCTGACCTCTACACAGCCACACTCAGTTACGCAAAGAAGACATTTCCCCCTTTCCCAAGAGAAAAGAGGCAATTTTAGAAATAGAAGAGATGATAGGAAGACCATGGGGGGAAAAATACATGTCATCACCTTCCCTTCTCTCCTTTTTCTCTAACATTCAGTGTAAATGCTAGGGGGCAAAAAAAAGAACCCAAACTTTTACAGGGAAGAATTCACATTTCTCGGGCAGGTATCTCTAGTCAGGCAGACACTCTATCTCATTTTAAGCCAGAGTGGCACCCTTAGGAGATAAGAATTGGAAAGGATTATGCAAAAGATCGAAGGCCAAAAGAGGAGCACTGAAAAGTAGTAGGTAATCCTAAACAGATGTTGTTAGGATCAAGATCAGGCTCTATTTCTTAAGCAGAGAAATGGCCCGGAGCCGCCCCTGCTTTGATGGATCCTAAGTGGCTATCCACACTGCTGTGACACTGATCATGTTCACAAAACTGGAGATGACATTCCCAAAAGGCCACCAGAGATAAGCGGTTACAGACAACCTAGCTGTCAGTAGATAAGGAAATATTTAGCATGTTTTCCCCTAATTCTTATGAGGGAAAAAGCTTCATTTTTACTTACCTTAATGCTTGGCTGGAGTAAATATACTTAATACATAATTATAACACTAAACTGTCAATTAAACACGACAAATATTTCTTGGTTAGAATCATTCAGGAACACAAAGTAATCCCAACTGTCACTGAACAACCTTATGAAGCTCCTCATCCAGGGATGGTTTTTCCTTCAAGGTCTCTCACATGTTGTAGGGAAATTCCAAGGGGCTTTATTAGTTAATTGGAAAGCAAATACTGACAACCTCTTCATGCACAATACTTAGAATTTAACGCTGATAACACTGAAGCAGAAAAGAAAAAAAAAATTGCTGAAATTGAGTTCAGCATCTAATATGACTATGACTCACTACTGATGGATAATAAGGAAAAAAGTCACATGAAGGAAAGTAGAATAACTGAAATTATTCCCCTGAACTACCAGGTAAATGTCAGCTGACCCCTAAGATGACTTGCCCTTGGTAGGGAAATGATATTTTGAAATAAATGACTGTTGACCTTGCTGAGTTCTCTTCTGTGACAGTCTGCCTGTTAGCTCTACATTCAGTGTCCAGGGATTCATTTTGTATTAAACTTTGATGGGATTGGCCACAATGAAGGATGAATACAAAGATTTTTGAACATTGTTTGACTATTCTTGATATTCATGGAATAATCATCTTCTTAGAGAAGGACATTGAGGGAATTAACGACACTGGCATAGTTTTTGGGTTCCTTGGAGCTATCTAAACAAAAAGAAGTAGCAATAATTGGAGAGAGCAGAAGGAAATGAATTCAGTGTGGAAGTCAACAAGCCAAATACTTCAGCTGGAGCCTGAGCCCAGATACACAGTAATGAGACCAGCGGCAATTTCTCTCTGCAGCCCTGGTTCACACGGTGTAAACATGATAAGCAACAGGATCCAAAGCCCCAAGACCTGCAGCCAAAGTGCAAACAACAGCCACTTTGCATGTCGGGAAAGGGCGCTTTCGTTTGAGTTGAAAGGTCCGGTCAACAGCTCCTCATAACTACCACCAACTGGAGGAATGTGTGGCAGCTGGGCTGAGGGATACAGAACAGCTCAGTGTTTTAGAATCCCCAAGGAGGCTGAAGGCTTCTCACAGGCACTGCCTTCATTACTATACCTGGTAGGAAGATAGAGTTCATAATATATATATATATTTTTACATTCTATTGATAGTACAACAGCAACAGCAAACAGGCCCTGAGAAACGAAATGTTTCCCTAATTGAGGCACAGAGAAAGCAGGATAGAATTCACTCCTAAATGTAAAACTGGTATTTGTTGGTCCTGGCAAAATGCTGAAATGTGAGGAAAAACTTAAAATATGCACTCAAGGCTAACTACTCATGACATTAAAAATAAACCACTCAAGCAAAACAATGAAGGACTATCAAGTGGTCACTGAAGGCCCTGGCCATGCTTTACTTTTAAAAATAAATTATTTTTTTCAAAATGTCCATAAACCAATTTGCCATTCATGTCAAATATTAGGCAGAAAAACTGAATAAATACTGACATGACAATTATAAGGACTGGTTTCTGACTAGGATGTTTCTCTTTTTTCAGCACTGTCCAATAGGAGGTCTACTGGTGCCCACCACACTCAGCCTTTAACTTCAGACATCACTGATATCATCCTTCCTGCATTCTTAGGCACTTACACTGTTTTAATAGAACAGTAGCATTTTTTAAAGATGATGGTTGGCTCATACTCA
Organism: Okapia johnstoni; assembly: GCA_024291935.2. Classification (NCBI taxonomy): domain Eukaryota; kingdom Metazoa; phylum Chordata; class Mammalia; order Artiodactyla; family Giraffidae; genus Okapia; species Okapia johnstoni. Next base: position 99,640,868 of record CM044309.1, read on the forward strand.
TTTTTGAGTCCCAGTGACAGAGTGGTAAAGAATCTGCCTGCCAATACAGGAGATGCAGGTTCAGTCCCTGGGTCAGGAAGATCTCTGAAGTAGGAAATTGCAACCCACTCCAGTATTCTTGCCTGGGAAATCCCACGGACAGGGGAGCCTGATGGGCTACCATTCAGGTGGCCCTAAAGAGTCAAACACAAGTAAACATGCACAAAGAAGGATAGCACAAGTTAAATGGGTTACATTACACATAGTTAGTACATGCACAAAGAAGGATAGCACAAGTTAAATGGGTTACATTACACATAGTTAGTACACAATAAATATTTGTTAAGAGAATGAATGTATAATTGAATTAACATGTATCCAGAAAATACTCTACCAAGACTGATACCAAAAAGACAATAAAATAGCAATCAAATGGCAATGAAATCACATGAAAATTACAAAGGAAATGCTACACCAATTGGCACGTCCTTTAGTTTTCTCATGAGGGTACTCAGACTAGATTGTAACTAAATGTGCATCTTCGTTATTGTGTGTCTTATTTTTTTCTGTGTCAGTGCTGTCACTGTTTTTATTAAATAGTTGTTTACAGCATGTGGTGAAATGGTATGCCATAATGCACTGTGACTAGAAATGCCTTTGTTCTCTGTTATTGTTGTTGCTTAGTCTGTAAGTCGTGTCTGACTCTTCCGCGACCCCATGGACTGTAGCTCACCGGGCTCCTCTATCCGTGGGATTTCCCAGGCAAGAATACTGGAGTGGGTTGCCATTTCCTTCTCTAGGGGACCTTCCCCACCTAGGGATCAAAACCATGTCTCCTGCATTGGCAGGCAGATTCTTTACCACTGAGCCACCAGGGAAGCCCATTGTTCTCTGTTAGAGCAGGCAAATCTCTTCTGTAGTAGAGTACTGTCAGTGTTTTTCCTTAGGATGGTGGTAGAGATTTTTTCTTTTTTCTTTTTTAAGTGAAGGTAGAGTTGATATACAATATTATGCAAGTTTCAGGTATACAACATAGTGATTTATAATTTTTAAAGTTTATACTCCATCTATAGCTTTTATAAAATATAGGCTATATTTCCTGTGCTGTATAATATATCCTTGGAGCTTATTTATATGTAGTAGTTTGTACCTCTTAAACTCTTAGCCCTATCTTAGTCCTTCCTCTTTCCTCTCCCCAAAGGTGACCACTAATTTGTTCTCCGTATCTGTGAGTCTGTTCCTCTTTTGTTATATTCAATAGTTTATTCTTTCTTGGACTCCACATGTAGATGATATCATACACTTATACTGATAGTGATATCATGCAGTGTTTGACACTCTCTCTTTTTTTTAATTCAAAGGCAAAGTCTCTTTCTACAGATATCCCATTCCAGGTTCCATTGTCATGGGTAGAATCATCATAGTGAATTCTACAGTTGCCAGATAAAATTAAGATATCCAGTTAAATTTAAATTTCCAATAAACAGCATATAATTTTTAATGTAAAAAACTTTTGGTATAAGGATATTCCCAATATTTCATGGGTCCTACTTATATTAACAACATCTATACTAAACATTCAGTTCAGTCGCTCAGTCGTGTCTGACTCTTTGCGACCCCGTGAATTGCAGCACGCCAGGCCTCTCTATCCATCACCAACTCCTGGAGTCTACCCAAACCCATGTCCATCGAGTTGGTGATGCCATCCAACCATCTCATCCTCTGTCGTCCCCTTCTCCTCCTGCCCTCAATCCTTCCCAGCATTAGGGTCTTTTCCAATGAGTCAACTGTTCGCATGAGGTGGCCAAAGTATTGGAGTTTCCGCTTCAACATCAGTCCTTCCAATGAACACCCAGGATTGATCTCCTTTAGGATGGATTGATTGGATCTCCTTGCAGTCCAAGGGACTCTCAAGAGTCTTCTCCAACACCACAGTTCAAAAGCATCAATTCTTCGGTGCTCAGCTTTCTTCACCGTCCAACTCTCACATCCATACATTACCACTGGAAAAACCATAGCCTTGACTAGACGGACTTTTGTTGGCAAAGTAATGTCTCTGTTTTTAAATATGCTATCTAGGTTGGCCATAACCTTCCTTCCAAGGAGTAAGTGTCTTTTAATTTCATGGCTGCAATCACCATCAGCAGTGATTTTGGAGCCCAAAAAAATAAAGTCTGACACTGTTTCCACTGTTTCCCCATCCGTTTCCCATGAAGTGATGGGACCAGATGCCATGATCTTATACTAAACATTACCTATTATTAAAAACAAATTCTTTTTTGCTGCACCCTGTGTGGTCTGTAGGACCTTAGTTCCCTGATTAGGGAGAGAACGCATGCACCCTGTGTGGGTTAACCACAAAGTTTTAACCATTAAACTACCAGGGAAACTCCTTTGCATGGGTGTGTGTGCTCTGTTGCCTCTGACACTTTGTGACCCCATGGACTGCAGCCCTCCAAGCTCCCCAGCTCATGCAATTGTCCAGGCAAAAATACTGGAGTGGGTTGCCATTTTCTTCTTTAGGAAAACCAAAAACATTACCTACTATTTACCTGAATCATAAATTTACATTGACTAGAAAATTTTTCATAGTTTACCTGAAATTCAAATTCAACTGTACATCCTATATTTTTATTTGCTAATGCTGGAATACTTGGGCCGTGATGTGCTTAGTCGCTCAGTCGTGTCTGACTCTTTGTGACCCCATGGGCTGTAGCTTGCCAGGCTCCTGTGTCCATGGAATTCTCCAGGCAAGAATACTGGAGTGAGTTGCCATGTCCTCCTCCAGGGAATCTTCCTGACCCAGGGATCAAACCCAGGTCTCCCGCATTGCAGGCAGATTCTTTACTATCTGAGCCATGAGGGAAAGCCTAGTAGTGACGAGAAATCAAAGGAGAACCAAGTAGAAATCCCTGCCATGGGAAAAACAATGTGAAACCCTTGCTTGCTTACCTCTGACCATATGTCTGAGTTGGTTGAGTGTCTGCTTCTCCTGAAGGAAGCTCCAGGAAGCTCACTCTCTGAGTGCCCTACTTCTTCCAGGGCTGCACTGATATGGACAAATTTTGAAGCAGAACCGACTTTGTAGTGGCCCTTATAGCATCATGGAGGAGGAGAGCAGTGAAGCAGATCGCTGAGTTTGCAGTCAGCTTGTTTTTTGCCCCCCTCTCCCTTCACCCCCAATACTTTTCTTTCTATAGGTCTTTATAGGAAGTTATTTTAAATGGATCTGGTGAGAAGGAATCAGACATTCCAATTGAATAAAGTGTTTTGTTCAAACTGAAGTTCTCCATATCATAATCTGAGAGTAATAAGACAGATCTTTTTTTTAGTTTCAGAAAGGACAAGCTTGGGAGACGATCTCAGTAGGATGAAGAAAAGGAAAGGACAAATCTGGGAAGGGCTTCAAAGGGAAAGTTGAGGAGGCTGTAAGGAGGATGGGTCTCAGCCAGCCAGCCCTGATCCTAGTCATAGTTTGCTTAGTGGCTACCTAACTTTTAGCAAGTGATTTAAGTACCATTAACCTCACTTTTGTCACTTCCCAGGTAGTACTTGTGGTGAAGAACCTGCCTGCCCATGCAAGAGATGTAAGAGATGTGGATTTGATCCCTGGGTCAAGAAGATCCCCTGAGAAAGTCATGGCAACCCATTCCAATATTCTTGTGGGCTACAATCCATAGAATCGCAGAGTTAGACAAGACTGAAGTGACACACTATCTATCCCTCAGAATATTTGTGGATATTAAGTGAGTTTTAACTCTTTCTTGTCATCTGGTAAATGGTCAGTCAATAGCATGGGTAGTAATTTCAGGTTATTTTTATTTATTTATTTTTTTATTTCAGTGTGTGTTAGTTGCTCAGTCTTATCCAACTCTTTTTGACCCTTTGGACTGTAGCCTGCCAGGCTCCTCTGTCCATGGGGTTTCCCAGACAAGAATTCTGAAGTGTATTGCCATTCCCTTCTCCAGGAGATCTTCCCAAACCAAGGATTGAACCCTGATGAGCAGGAATTGAACCCTCTTGGTGATGGTCAATTTCCTGTCCTTCAAGTTAAGATAACTCACTCTTGCGTGTGTGTGCGCTCAGTCACTCAGTCGAGTCCGACTCTTTGCAACCCCATGTACTGTAGCCTGCCAGGTTCCTCTGTCCATGGAATTCTCCAGGCAAGACTGCTGGAGTGGGTTGCCATTTCCTTCTCCAGCAGATCTTCTCAACATTTATGTTTCTTAATTTCAGTGGTTAAAGGCTTTCTCCTTTGTTATTTTCTAACCCTAAGAGTGAAAGCACAGTATCACTGACTGACAACACAATGTCACTTTACCCATCAAGTAAAGAGTGTCTTTAGAGTTAGAGGAGAAAATAAACAGAGTCAAAGCAGAAATTACCAATTCAGACTAAGAGAATGGATGCTTAAGATTTTAGAGAAAAGATGACTTGATTTCTAGAAGTTACCAGAATTAAATGATAATGACTTGTACAAGCTGACCATTCCCTGCCTCTTTTTCATTTGTCACAAATTGGGAAGACTAGTTAAAACACTAACACAACCCACAACCAGTCTCTCTTAGAGACAGTGAATAGCACATTTCTGTGTTCAAGTAGATAAAGGACACATAGACCACTCTATATAGGGATACTAAGCTTGCTTTCAAATTTTTGCCAACAAACCCTTGAGAAAACATTACAGCTAGAGAATTTTCATCCTTCTTCTTGTTTTTACCTTCTTTTACTCCTTTCTTTCCTTCCTTCACCCCCTTTTTGGGTTTCATATGTAACTTCTAATCACTACCTTTTCAGATAATCAAAACGACCCCCTTGGCCTCTGATGTTGGATTCATTTGAGCAAAGAACTAAGGATTCTTTGTTTAGCTAGATTCCTATGTCCATTAGGGTTCAATGGACCCTTTGGCAGCAGACAATAGGCTTGATCTGTGGCCTTTCTGCTTGACTAACCGCTCCTACAATGCATGCCCTGAAAGGCACTGGAGGAGATTCTTATTACCGAAACCGAATTAGCAACAAAAGAGTCAGCGAAAGGGTTGCACAAACCAGGGAGATTTTCTGCCATGGAGCTATTGATTGTCCTCCTTTCTGTAATCTTTCTGCAGACAAAGCAAATGGCTTTGCCTAACCACCGCTCTGCCTACTGATCTGATTGTGAACCGAAAGATGGTCTGGATGTTGTCTCCCTGAGAATGTTGATCTCAAAGCCTGCTTTCTCCTCACTGACTCTAATGAGCGCTCTAACGATGGCATGGCTTTCATTCCACCCCTTTTGTTCTGCCGCTGAGAAATGCATTTAAACAACAGTTATTCAAGAGCTGTGGCATTTAACGATTGGATAAACACAAGCCTGAGATTTGGTAGTGTCCCTCCCAAACCTGCCAGCTCCTCTCTTTTCTTATCAGGTTTGCCTCCCACCTTATGGGGGGTGATGGTGCATTGCGGTCTTGTTCTGTAAAGGCAGGTGAAATAGGGATGGCAGAAATGTGCACAGCATAATCCTAAAGCTCCTTGAGGTGCAATTCTGATAGGACCCCCCCCCTCCCAGATCCTTTTACAGTCCATTTATGGATAAATACAAATATATGAAATTAGAACAACTCTGCTTTTCAGGAGACCGTGGACAGGTCCACTCAAATAACGAACCAGCTTAAATGCCAGTGACATTCGTGGTTGAACATTATAAGTACTACAACATTTCCTAGGTCAAAGGTAACAGATGTTGGCATTTCAATTAGATTTACGATTACGTTTTTGTCTGTACAGTTTTGAAGAAATCAGTCCATTTGGAGAAAAGGGGTGATGCTTTTTCAACATGTAGAGATAGAGGGCACAGGGTGAAAATATTCTAGAGTGGTGGTCTCAACACTCATTGCAGATGAGTTATCTTGGATTTTATTAAATTCCAACTGACCAATTTAGGGGCCCATCACTTCAAATTTTGATTTAATTAGTCTTTGGTAGGGCTTTGGCATTGATGTATTTTAAAAAGATCTTGGACAATCTTCTTGTGCAGCCCAGGTGAGAACCACACAGGCTGTGTCTACTGCATGTAAGGGTCACCAACAGAGCTCCCTGAATAGACCTTAATATGGGTCCCCCTCAGACCAAATGAGACCAAATCACTAATTAAAAAAGATAGTAAATCTCCACAGGCGGTTTTGATGCATAATGAGATTTTAGGACCACTCTCATCAGTGAGGGAGATCAAAACATGCCACCCTAACTATGACCCTCGGGTATATGGATTATTTTGTGCTGAAAGCCACTGGGACTCAGCAGATGCAGAAAGAGTTTCTCACACTCTCCTTATTTACTTAAAACAGGGGTCTCCAACCTCTGGGATCTAATACCTGGTGATCTGAGGTGGAGCTGATGTAATAATAATAGAAATAAAGTGCACAATAAATATAATGCACTTGAATTATCCCCAAACCATCTCTCCGGCCCTGATCCATAGAAAAATTGTGTTCCATGAAACTGGTCCCTGATGCCAAAAAGGTTGGGGACTGCTGGCTTAGAAGAAGGGTATAAAATTCCCTTTGAGGAGGTTATCCCCTCCATTCCATACCAGGGGCAGAAAAATAACTCATCCTAGAAGTTGGGGAGTTGACACCAAGATGAGTTTGTATAAACAGAGTTTATTAAAATAGCCCTTATTTTCCATTAATTCCCACAGATATTTCCAAGTCACTTCCCCACAGCTTATCATCCCTGAAGTCCAAACCCTTTTTCCTTCATTAAAACAGTGTGTTTGTCCCCAAGTCTGTCTCTTTTGAGTTTTACTTCTTTTCTGCGAACTCCTGTGCACATAAACATTAATAAAGATTGAGTGCCTAATCTGTCTTTTGCTAGTTTAATTTGCAGACTCCTACAAACTAAACTTAAGAAGGTAGTGAAACTTGTGGACAGGATGAGGGAAGGATAGAGTGGGATGAATTGAGAGAGTAGCATTGAAACATATACACTGCCATATGTAAAATTAGATAGCCAGTGGAAATGTACTGTATGATGCAGGGAGCACAGATCTGGTGCTTTGTGATAGCCTAGAGGAGTGGGATGGGGTGGGAGGTAGGAGGGAGATTCATGAGTGAGGGGCCATACGTATACCTATGGTGTTCCCCTAGAGAAGGGAATGGCTACCCACTCCAGTATTCTTTCTTGCTTGTAGAATTACAGGGATAGAGGAGCCTTGTGGGCTACAGTCCATGGGATTGCAAAGAGTGGGACATGACTGAGCAGCTAACACTTTTCTTGTATGGTGGGATGAAGGCCGTTATAAATAAAGAACAGAGAGATTGCATGCCCTACTTCTCTGTCTCTTTCCCTCCCTCCCCTCTCCCTCCACCTTTGCCGGGTGAGGATACAAGACAAAAAGCCATCTGCAAGGCAGAAAGAGAGTTCTCACCAGAACCCAACCATGCTGGCACCCTGATCTTAGACTTCCTAGCCCCCTACAACTGTGAGAAATCAATGTCTATCGTTTAAGTCACCTGGTATATGATATTTGTCATAGGAGTCCAAGTTGATTAAGACACTGACCCAAAACATAACTGTTTGACTTATGAGATTATGGTAAATTCTTCCCAGTGTACTTGATATTGACAAGACTTGACAAACACTGTCTAGCTGCTTTTACATTGCATAAGGATATAGATCAAAACCTTTTCCAAATTTAGAACTTCTGGGCAACTGCTAGGGCTTGTGAAGCCTTGGATAAAATATTTTTTGCTAGGTCTGTATAAAGAGCTTCATTTAAAAAGCCATTATAAAATACATATGTTACAGACATTCATGAGGCATAGGGATTTATTGAAGATATAAAAAAGGGTAGAAAAGCAGTACTTATGGATTTGTTTGTTATCCATTCCAGCGCATGTCAAATGTCTAGGTACCACCTATTTATACTCTATTGTCAAATACATTCTCTCCTGGCTAATTCCATATCTCCCACCATGACAAAAAAGGTGGCAATGCTATTATTTCTCACAATGCCATAGTTCCTTCATATTTGTATTTGAAGCAATATAGATTTTCTTGCTTTTATAGTTCCCTCATGCCATCTATTTAATATCAACCACATCATTCATCATGATGCCACATCATCTATTGTACCACCTGTAAATACTGGCTTCCAGTGACTCTGTCCAGAAAGGACTGTTGCTGGGCTTCTCTGAAGGTGATCACAAAGCAAGACTTCCCTGGCACATGCAGGCAAATGTGAACAATAATTTGTTTTCTAATCATATAATAGTTACCTGTCAGAATTTTATAGTATAAACAAAACAACACATCTTCCAATCACTCTTTAGGTTATAATCACTGTTGTCCATATATCACCACCTGTAGGGACTATGGTTCAGGGACTGTGGGCAGAGTGGGAAGAACAGTCTCATTGGTACACACAATGTCCCTTCTTTTTCCGGTACAACTTAGGGCAATCTAGAGAGAAATACAGCAGATACATGGACAGGAGGTGAGGGAGGGAATGGATTGGCAAGGCCTGTTGGCATTGTGGAGCAATGACCTCAACAGCCCTGGGAAGAGGGCAGCCACCCCCAGGACAGCCTGTGGAAGCTAAAGATGGAAGGGCTACCCTGGGCGCCAGCAGCTAGGAGAACATGGGGTAAAGGATGCCCAACACCACATTAAATTCTCAGATAGTGAAGTCCAGAGGCATTTTCGAGGCCAGAATATGGATGACTAGAGTCACAAATGAGCCTCTATCTAGGGTTCAAGTCTTGGCTTATATCTGACATGAGGTTCCCACAAATAAGTGTTCTGGGGGCCCAATCTCAGCTGATTCTGTGAAAGACGTATGATAGTGCCAGGGAACTAGAGTAATCTGCTTGCTAAGTGGTCCCTGGAATCCAAGCCTAAAACAGGACAATCCAGTAGAAGTGAATCTCAGCGTTCTTCCTGCTATCTAGTCAACCCCATGTTTGGTAGTGGAATGATGAAGAGGGCCCAGAAAGCACCCTGGAAACCAGGACTGAGGACCATGTGGGTTCTTGTCCAGGCTTGAGTTATCCCACCCACATGGCACTGTTGACTCTGGGTGATCCCAGGCACCTGAAGGGTGGTTAAGTGTGGGGCCCTGGACAGCACCCCAGTTGCTTGGATCTAAGTGTAGAGCTATAAGATTCTGTGTCTCGTGACACATTGGTTGTTTACATGTGATAGTCAAGTTATCAGAGAAGCCTAGGGCTATCCATGTGGTTTTCTTTGTTTCTAGTTCTTCAGAAAGAGAGGGCAAGAAAATTCATCTGATTATATATCAGCTATATAATTTCCTACCTTTGGAACCAAATTTTATAAAGCCAACTCTAACCTAAGTTTTGGGATGATGATATCATATTTAGAAAAAATTATGGTACAAAAAAAGCTACATTTTACATTTTGTTTTGGTTGCAATGACAAGGGCTTCCCAGGTGGCGCTAGTGGTAAAGAACCCACCTACAAGTGCAGGAGACAAAAGGGACCAGGGTTTGATCCCTGAGTCTAGAAGATCCCCTGGAGGAGAGCATGGCAACCCACTCTAGTACTCTTGCCTGGAGAACCCCATGGACAAAGGAGCCTGGGGGGCTGTCAAAGAGTCAGACACAACTGAAGTGACTTAGCAGGCATGCATGCATACACAATGACAAAATGCAGATTACATGATAGAAGTATATGCTCCCTGGTGGTTTGGTTATGATGGCTTACAGGAATTCAAAACATAAAGGATCAAGAGGGATAACCCAACACACGTGGCTATTTTAATAAACTTCATAATAGTATAATTATGGTTGTATTTAAAAACACACTGGGTGATATCTTAATCTTATTCTTTCCTCAGATTTATTGATCTCTTAGAATCATGCTCTCATATTTAAAAATTAAAAAGTACAAAACCAGATTCCCAGAAGTAATAATTTCACAGTTAATCTGAATCCTTCTCCAGTTCATCTAATCATTATTTGATCAAATCTAACTCTTACAGAGTTATTGTCTCATTGGAGTGAAACATTAATGATTTTCCTTCTCTTATTAATGAATCTCACCTGCTGGCAGGAAGCTTGTTCTCACTGGCATCCATGGTGTTTCTTCTTTACTTTTTTCTTATTTGTGTAATGATTCACAACGGAGGGATGCTTAGAGCAAAGATGATGGGGGGGGGACTTAAAACCCAATAAGCAGTTATTAAAACCAAAATAGAGAATAGATATTGGAAAAGTAATTTGCCAATCTGCATCTAAACCCAAGCTCAATAACAGAAGAGAGGAAATGAAACTCACTTATCAGAGGAAGGTGCACGAGAATTAGAAAAGGACTTAATAGAAATTACTAGGCATTTCACAGGCATTATCAAAATTACTTGCTGTAGTTTCAACATAAGTACATTTAACCTCAAAGAACAAACAACTTAAATCAATAAATATTTATTAGCGCCTACTATGTTTGGACAAGGCAGTAAGCTGAGTTAGGGGGATACCAAAATGAGTTAGTCATATCTAATTTATTCAGTTGAATTGACTGAATAGTTTACATAATCACTGAAATGTCTGTCTAGACTTTAGACTATTAGTTTTTAAAAGCAACTCAAGACATTGAATATTTAGACCAACAGAGTTATGATTAGACAAAATGATTTGCCATTTTTCTCTCTTTTTTTTTAACTTTTTAAGAAACTTAGAAAAAATAGATAGCATGTAAAAATGGAAAGTGACTATAATTCTAGAAAATGTGGTATGCACGATTTTCAAAGAGTTCAAAAGAAATGCTTTTATGGAAATTGACTAAATTCACATAGGATTCATATTGTATCCAAGGAAAAAGGGATTATAAGAGATTAAACACTGATTTGTGGGGATGGCATTCAGTCTAAAAGTCTCTCTTTGTTCCTTTTTGTCCCTTTCAAAATGGGATAACTGAATGTAATTGCCTATTGAAGGTCACATATGACATTTTATTAAGCATCACATGAAGGGCATTGAGAAATAGTTAAGCAGGATAGGAAAACTAAGGAAACATAGGATTCAGCATAGGGCACTAAATGATTAATCAGTTCAGCTGTGTTGTCCTTTAAATTACTGTCATACAATTCTGTAAGCACTCAAAGGGAGTACACTCCAAGTCTGGGACATTCTATCACCCAGCAGGAGCTGAATAATACTTTTGCAGGACTTTCGTTGTTGTTAAGTTCCTATCACATCATTTAAATAGGGAGGGGAAAAAGAACCACAAGTAAGCCTTGAAAGTTAGTGGCATCTTTAAGAAATTAACACTAGTGGTACCTACCATTCACATGGCTCTGAGCTAAGTAGGTGCTCTGTGACTATCATCCTATTTAGTCTTGAGGATCATTCCCAATTTACAAAGGAGAAACCTTTATGAATTTTTTAAAAACTCTTTTGATCACACCACACTAAGGGAACTAAGATGTTAGCTCCCTGACCAGGGATCGAACCCATGCCCCTTGAAGTGGGAGTGTGGAGTCTTAACTGCTAGGCTGCCAGGAAAATATTTAACTGCAAAAAATTTAAGAATTCACCTCAAATCCTACAGCTAATGCATGGTATATACAAAATGTGAATTCTGGTCTACCTGGTTATCATGAAGCAAGAAAGAGATTTGAGTAGAACCAGTCTAGAGTTATAATTTAGGAGCCATGTCTAAGGCACTTTGCTTGATTGGTTAATTGGTTGGTTGATTCATTAATTCACCAAACAAACTTTGAGCACCTGTTTTATTTCAGAAAATGACCAGGGCCCTAAAGTGGCAAAAGAATCTTCCTGTAAAGAGGTTCAGGTCTAGGGATTACACTTGATATCAGCATTAACTGTTTCAAAACTCACACTTTACCAACTCGCTTGATGGTGAGGATCCTCCTACAGAAATTATGCTCATAAGTGAAGGACTTCCTCCAACCTGTTGCATTCTCATTCCCAGGAAGTCATCATTCAATGTTTCATGGTGCACATCCAGAAATTTTCTAGGTACATTGAAAAATATATATAACATATATTTTATGATTTAAAAATAATAGATGAAAATGCTGTGCATTTTCTCAAACCCAAATGGGCAGAAAAATAGACATTTTGCAGGGATTTTATGCATGTTTCTTTGCCTTCTTTACATTATCTATCAGTTTATCTATCAGTTTGTTCAACTAGTGCTGCTTTCTCGTGGTGAGCAGGAGCCCTGCCAGGGGTGTTGACAAAAGCTGCTGAAGAGAGAGTTTAGGATCCTTAAAATACCTTCTGTGCTTCGACAGGTATTACTTGATTACAAAACTCCATCCTTGGAATAGTTCTAATTCTTCTAGCTATCTGCTCTGGGCAGCCTCACTCAATTGATAAATAGAAGTTGATAGAAGAGAAGACATTACTTTTTCATTTGGAATCCAGTTCCTGCTCTCTTTCAGAAATGTACATTTTCCAAGTGCGTACACAGAATTTACATGTAGGTTAGAATTTCATCAATGTCTTTTTTTGAAGACATTTTTTTTAAATTAAAAGAAAATGTTTATTTATTTATTGTTGGCTGTGCTGGGTCTTTGTTGCTATGCACCAGTTTTTCTCTAGTTCAATGAGCAGAGGCTACCTCTAGTTGTGGTGCATGGATTACTTCCTGCAGTGGTTTCTCTTGTTGCAGAACATGGGCTCTAGGGCACATGGGCTTCAGTATTTGCAGCACTTGGGCTCAGTAGTTGTGGTGCGTGGGCTTAGTTGCTCCGAGCCATGTGGAAGCTTCCTGGACCAGGGATTGAACCCGACCCCTACATTGGCAGATGGATTCCTAACTACTGGACCACCATGGAAGTCTAGAATTTCATCAGTGTCTTAAGAGGAAAAAGCATCGATGAGCTGGAGAGTTCAGAAAAAGAAGAACCTTCTGTGTCAGTCATTTAGAAATTTGGGCACTTCCGGATTCAGAGGCAACTGGTTTTCTATCACTATCAATAATTGAGTTGTAAGCAGTAATATAGTGTGGAACTGAGTGGGAACAGAAGGGGAGGGTTTGGTTCAGTTCAGTGGCTCAGTCATATCCAACTCTTTGCGACCCCATGGACTGCAGCACACCAGGCTTCCCTGCATCACTAACTTCCGGAGCTTGTTAAAACTCAGTCCACCGAGTTGGCGATGTCATCCAACCATCTCATCTTCTGTTATCCCCTTCTCCTCCTGCCTTCAATCTTTTCCAGCATCAGGATCTTTTCTAATGAGAAGAGGAGAGGGAGGGTGAAATATTAGTATATCTTGGTCATAGTTTTTTCAATAAGAAATAGTGCATGCCTAATACATGCAGATTCTGAGATTTTCTGATTTGAAAGGGCTGCTGGCCATCCTCAGCCTCCCTGTCTAGTTAACTAGAAACAGTTGGATTTCCAGCAGCTGCAGCCCTGCATGTATGTCTTCTCTGATGCGTAAGGCTGTTTCATGCTTAAGATGATCATGGTTCTTCACTTCAGAAGGACTTGCTTTGTAAAGCATATTTGCAGGAGAGGGAAGGACTGCACCATGGAGCTATACTCATTAGAACCAGCCTTTCTATTTTTATTTTTTTGAAGACAGCAAATGTTGCAAAAATTCTGTTTGAGCAGGGCATGTAGTCTTATTCTACATCTATGGAGCAGGGGAACCAGCTGACCCCCATCAGGAAGCAAACAGAAAGCAGAAGTAACTTTCCTCGTTAGACTTGAAAATCCCTTAAAGGTGCTTAAAAAATGTAAAATAACTCTGAGATCTGAATGACCTTATGCTTATGTAGAACAGATGCCCATGGAGCCCCAAGAGGTCAAGGCCAAAGATCCTTGGACTCTGAAAGCATAGATGAGTGTCTATGTGGTTCTGACAAGGTAAAGGGAGACCACTTACAATATTTTTTTTTTCAGGTTCCCAAAGAGACTGTGGCTCAAAAAAAAAAAAAAAAAGCCTCATACCTCTCCCATTTATCTAATCCAATGTCCTAGAACAGCTATGACTTGCTCAAGACCCAAATCTGAAGTGGTTTATTGAAGTCCATATTCATGCTTTTCTATCAAACCACTTTCCAAGGCTTCAACTAATCTTGAAAAATATGTCTTTTCCTTACACCAACTTTTTGCTTTAAAGCACCATGTTTGAATTGCTTTTCTTAGAAATGTAAAAGCCCTTCCAGGGAGCTAGGTGAGGTGGGTCCGTGGGATTCTCCATCTACATTTCCACCAGAGTGATCATGCTTTTATCTACTTAATACAGTGGAGTTCTGAGTAAGGTTTATTTTTTTGGAAAGATTCAGTTCTTCTAAAATAAGAACCATTTCCCATGGTTCTTATTTGACCAACTATTTGTCTAAAATGACAAATACGGATTGGAGGCCACCATGTTAACACAGCCTGGTAGTCTAAGTGACAAAAATTTCTCAAAGTTGTGCAACACTCAATTGCATAATGAGATATCAGAGCTGTGAATAAATGAGGGCCTTGAGTTTTGGAAACCCCCAAATCCCATAAGGGTTTTGGAACTGGAAAACATCTTCCTGGAGGGATTTATCTCAAAACTAACTCTTTAACATCTTGTCTACTCATCCTGTTCTGTGATTTTTATGATGTGGGATGCTTAGTTCACTTTGTGGTGGAAAGTTTATCCCTGATTTCAGAAACTTCCCCAAATAGAATTTCTGATAAAACTTCTTTGCTTATAAAAATAGTATTGTAAGATAAAAAGGGAATTCCCTGGTAGCCCATGGCTAAAAATCCGCCTTCCAATGCAGGGGACATGTGTTCGATCTTTGGTCTGGAAACTAGGATCCCACATGCCTGGGGCAACTAAGCCCACGTGCCACAACCTCTGAGCCCACACACCCTGGAGCCACGTGACACAACTAGAGAAGCCCACTTGTCACAACTACAACCCAGCATGGACATATACATGAACAGATATTTTAAAAAAGAAGAGAAAAGGTCCTTGGCAACATCTTTCCTTACATATAAACATTGAGAATATTATGAAATAAATTTATCACTTTTCAAGTAAAATGAGCCAAAAATGTCATAGTGACTTTTTGAATGGTCTTTTAAGTTGCCCAAATAAATAATAATCTCTTAGCAATAGAAGATGCTCTTCTTTCATTCTTCCTTCTCATTCCCAAACTTCTATTCTGTTGGTATTAAGCCTTACTCATAAGTCAGAATTACAGCTAAATATAAGACCTACAAGGGTTTTCCTATTGGCTCAGTGGTAAAATATCTGCCTGCCAATGCAGGAGATGCGAATTTGACCCCTGGATTTCCCCTGTAGAAGGAAATGACTACCCACTCCAGTATTCTTGCCTGGGAAACCCCATGGACAAAGGAACCTGGTGGGTACAGTCCATAGGGTCACAAAAGAGTCAGTCATGACTTAGCAACTGAACAGCAACAGCAACAAGGACCTAAGAAAAACTTCTGTAAGACCAAGACAACCCCAGCTTACATATTTTATACTAGTTCACGTTTAGCTCAAGCCCTATTTATTTCTTTATGTATCTATGTATCATTGATCTTTAAAAAGTAATTGCCAACTTTTGTAAAACACTTAACTTATCTCCTCCTCAAAGTCCCAGCTTATAGTAAGATGGGGTGAAAAAGTTCAGTTTTTTTAGGCGTAAAATGAATGCTGGCTAAGGAAGTAGTTCTAAATCCTTTTGTGTGTTGAAGTAGAAGAAAGAAAGACAAATCCCACAGGACATCTGTGATTATCTCAAAACTTTCAGAGAAAGCACTTGGCATACCATCATAACTACATACTTCTCAAGCATACTGCACATGTGCTGTGATCATTCTCATGGAAAAGATTTACTTCAATACATTGAGCTATAGTGCAACGGGGACCCAGAAAATATTTACACTGTCTACCATACTCTGAAGGAAATATGGAACTTGGCTAGAAGGACAAGCACTTGGGACTGTCAAGGAATTATGAAACACTTGAAAGCCCACAGGTAAGTACCTCTTAAGAGCTGGCAAGCATCAAAGGATCATTAGTTATCCTCTTCACTGTTGTTTTTCTTTGACAAGCATCTCAAATCTCATGGGGAAACAGCGGAGACAGGCTGGATACAATGTTCTCAGTGAACCAAGGAGGAAGAACAAAAGAGAAAGTAGAATTTGGGCAGTTTTCAATACATCAAGTAACTCTGTAGTTATCTCAAATTCCAAAGTGCCTGAAAGGACTGGGGTTAAAATAGAAGAGCAATTGTCTTGAAGGCCATGACAGCAACCAGAATAGTCAGGGCCTTACTATACTTGACTCGGAGAAGTGATGCCAAGTCTATTAAATCTTCTCATGCACCTGAGGGAAATGTGTTTCTTAAGCGATACTTCTCCAGAGAACCAAGAAAAGTTACAAAGAGAAAGAGAATGTACCTCCCATGGACATGTTTAAATAAGAACTTCACACTATTTAGTTTTCAAATTTTACTCACTTCAACAGTGGAATTAACTTTGATACAGAAATAATAGATGGGTGGGAATATGAATAAACAACTGTTTTGTTAATTCATTCTTTCATTCATTCATCATTTACTTTCTACTGAGCAAAAATGCTGTGATGAAGCCCCTGATGTGAGTGTTGTGTGTGGGTGCATGCTAAGTCACTTCAGTCATGTCTGACTTTTTGAAACCCTATGGACTGTAGCCCACCAGGCTCCTCTGTCCATGGGATTCTCCAGGCAAGAATATTGGAGTGGATTGTCATGCCTTCCTCCAGGGGATCTTCCCTACCCAGGGATCCAACCCACATCTCTTATGTTTTCTGCATTGGCAGGCAGATTCTTTACCACTAGTGCCACCTGGGAAGCCCGGTGGCTGTTGTGGGTAAAGGAAAAAGATAAAAAGTGCTTATCCTCAAGGAGTTTACAAAATTAGCTATTTGGAGGTGAAAGTGAATATTTGGGAAAATGAAGAGTCCCTAGAATAGGATGATTGTTGCTTTCAGGCTTAGCATGTTTACAATAGGGAGCCATAGGATTAAGTTCATGGTCCTGCTTAATGATGCTGAAAGGACTGATGCTGAAGTTGAAGCTCCAATACTTTGGCCACCTGATATGAAGAATGGACTCCTTAGAAAAGACCCTGATGATGGGAAGGATTGAAGGCAGGAGGAGAAGAGGACGACAGAGGATGAGATGGTTGGATGGCATCACCGACTCGATGGACGTAAGTTTGAGAAAGCTCTGGGAATTGATGATGGACAGGGAAGCCTGGCATGCTGCAGTCCATGGGGTCACAAAGAGTTGGACACGACTGAGTGACTGAACTGAACTGAACTTCTTAATGATGCATCACAGCTCTGGAGCTTGGATGGTACTGGCTGAAGATTGAAGGAAGGTGCTGAGTAAGCTGTATTTTATCCGGTTACAAAGTTTGTGGTATTCTTTTGTTGTCTGAAGCAAGAGGTGTGATTTTTGACACAGCATCAGATTTTAATCACCTCATAATGGCAAGAGAGGTGAACAAAGTTGAAAAGATTTGATATTTATCTTTTTTGACGTATTACCTATAAAAATATAAACATCATACTTGCAGCTTGAAACATTGTGTTCAATCAATCACAGTAGTGAAGTGAGATCTATGGGAGCTTTATACTGTGTAACTCCTATGTTTACTCATGTTTCTTCCGTAATTTATCTCTATATTAAGTGATCTTCTACCAAATTATATCCCTGGAGAAGGAAATGGCAACCCATTCCAGTATTCTTGCCTGGAGAATCCCATGGACAGAGAAGCCTGGTGGACTATAGTCCATGGGGTCGCAAAGGGTTGGACACGACTGAGCGACTAACACACACACACACACACACCGAAGTATATAAACATTCTGTGTGTGATTCTATACAAGTGAATTTGTGTGTGTGTGTGTTAGTGGCTTAGGCATGTCCGACTCTTTGCAACCCCATAGACCGTAGCCCGCCAGGCCCCTCTGTCCATGGGATTCTCCAGGCAACAACACTGGAGTGGGTTGCCATGTCCTTCCCAAAAAGAACTATAGAAAGTAAGGAAGTGAAGTCGTTTAGTCGTGTCTGACTCCTTGCGACCCCATGGATTGTAGTCTGCCAGGCTCCTCCATCCATGGAATTTTCCAGGCAACAGTACTGGAGTGGGTTGCCATTTCCTTCTCCCACAAGTTAATTTGTTGGAGGCTAATTGTATAATAAGACAAGATTGAAGGGTAAGGCAAAATAACGATGATATTTGGAAGGTAGGGGTAAGGTCCAGAACAGCGCAAGTATGGTTGTTTGTTGATATGATCAAAGCTGAGCCACCAGATAAGAAGAGCATTCTCTGACTCTAAGGGAGAGACCATCCACATGGACTAGTTGACAGTTAGTGATGAATTTAGGCTCAAAATTAGAGTCCAGCCAGAAAGAATCTAGACATTCAAAATATTGATACTATGGTAGATAGGCTACCAGTTCTGGGGATGAACATCTTAAGATTGACAATGAAATTTGGATATTAACTTATTCTAAACTGACTGTTCAGTTCAGTCACTCAGTCGTGTCCGACTCTTTGTGACCCCATGGACTGCAGCACGCCAGGCTTCCCTGTCCATCTAACACCTGTAATTAAACTGAGGATCTTTACTTCTCTATCTGTATTTAGTTTGTATTCTTTAAGAATGTTTGGGGCTCCTACATGGCACTAGTGGTAAAGAATCCGTCTGCCAATGCAGGAGACTTGGGTTTGATCCCTGGCTTGGGAGATCCCCTGGGGTAGGAAATGGCGCCCCACTCTAATATTCTTGCCTGGAAAATTTCAAGGACAGAGGAGCCGGAAGGGCTGCGTAGTCCATGGGGCTGCAAAGAGTCGGATACGACTGAGTGACTGAGCACAAGAATGTTCGAAACTCCTGCAACCAGAACAAATAGAAAGAAAGAAAAACACATACAATAAAAGAAAACTATTTCTGAATAAAATAAACCTAAACACACACATTCAAAAATGTTCGAATTTTAGCTGGGAAGAATGATGGAAAAAAAAAAAAAAAGACTTCGTGCTCTAGAGACCGTGAGCCACAACTACTGAAGCCAGCGCTCTAGAGAGCATGCTCTATAACAAGAGAAGCCCCCACAGTGAGAAGCCTGAGCGCCACAATGAAGAGTAACCCCCACTTCCCATAGCTAGAGAAAGCCCAGACACAGCAGTGAAGACCCAGTGCACCCAAAAATAGAGAAATAGAAAACAAAGATTCTTACCTCAAAATACTGTGATCATTTTTTTTCAATTATGGGGGGGAAAATCTTATAGTTAAAACATATGGGTAAAATTCACTCAAAAGAACAAAAATCAGATTGGTTTTCCATCTCCCTGCAGTTGGAGATAGCAAGGAAAACAGAACTCTATGGCTACATGTCTGGGAGGGGAAAAGTTATGCCACAAAAATTTGGTACCCAGAAGCTTTAGCTATGGAGGCAAAGGCAAGGCATTCTTTCAGGAAATTTCCAGGAAAATGAAGACCTGCCATAGCTAAAGGACACAAGAATCCAAAGTAAAGATTCAGAGTCATAAAAGAAATGATTTTGAATGACAGTTAAATTAGTGAAAAATAAAATTAGGTTGAATACCAAAAGCAGTTCTTGTAAATACTGAAAATTCCAGATCATGATAATAAAAGGAATATGAGGCTATTATCAGGTATCATAAGTATGTCCTAAATACCTAGATTTATACTGGAAGTATCAAAAAAGACTTTCATACTTGACTTTGAGTTCTGATAATATAGGTTCTTCAAAAGTATGCATATATGAAGGTTTACAAAACCAAGAGTATGAATATTTCAAAATCCTTAGACAATAATGCAAATCTTTAAAAACAAAGAAAAATCACAGTTCACATAACAAAAGAAAAAATATAAAAAAAATGAAAGAAGAGTATATCATTAACAAAATATAAGACTTCAGATTTAAGATTAGACATCAAATATTCTAAGAATAAATAGCTTAGAATTTCACAGTGCTGAGTTGCTTCAAGCATGTCTGACTCTTTGCTAACCCTGGACTGCAGCCCACCAGCCTCCTCTGTCTATGCAATTCTCTAGACAAGAATCCTGGAGTGGGTTGCCATGGCCTCCTTCAGGGGATCTTCCCAACCCAGAAATCGAACCTGCATCTTTTATGTCTCCTGCCTTGGCAGGTGGGTTCTTTACCACTAGCACCACCTGGGCATGTCATAATAAAAGACAAAAATTATTAGGATAAGAAAATAAATTCTAACCAAAGTTTCTTACATGTAGAAAGGAAGTGAAATAACACAAAACATTAACAATGTAAAAACAGAGAAAGATTTATTACCAAATATAAAAGGAGAAATGCTAACTAATTAGTTAGTTGGTTGGGTTTGGTGTGGATGAAAATAATTGCTTTTAAAGAAGTAACTAAGAATCTCTGCCTATTCAGGATAATTTAACTTTTAGGTATAGATAGGTCTGAAACATGAAGAGCCTATTTTCTTTGTAAGAATGCTTGGAATAAAATTTATTATTTGACCATACTTATAAATCAAGATGTTCATGCTGGGTCGCTTCAGTCATGTTTGACTCTGCGACCCTATGGACTATAGCCCTCCAGGCTCCTCTGTCCATGGGATTCACCAGGTAAGAATACTGGAGCAGTTGCCATGCCCTCCTCAAGGGGATCTTCCCCATCCAGGAATCAAACCCGAGTCTCTTATGTTCTCTTGCATTGGCAGACTGATTCTTCACTAGTGCCACCTGGGAAACCCAACTCAAAATATATTTTATTGAGTGGTGTGTTCACTCAGAGGGGCTTATAACTGCTATAAGCTACTGAAAAATACCAGTTGATTTCATTCTGGAGATTTTTATATTTGAAGCATATGCAATTTTGAATCCTCATAAATGTATAAGGATTTGCACTCCCACTACAAATACATAACTGCAATGCACTGGGCACCCTAATGTTAAAAAAATAAATTATCTGCAGTGAATTTGCCTACCTAATCTGTTGTCACACATTCATTTCCTATAAAAGCTACCTTCCTTGATTTAAATCATCTAAAAAACTTTGACAGCTTTCCAAGCAATTTCTCTACAGAGACGCAAATGATGTTTTTTTTCCCCCTCTTCTTTCTGCCTATTTCTGCTTTTTAATAGGTACAAATGATTAAAAGCAAAGCTGTTATTGACAGAGAAATACTAAAAACCCAGAGACAACAAGAAGAAGCATTAATTATCTTTTTTAAATGGGTATATAAGAATTAGATAGTACATGCAGAAAAAGGTACATTTTTAATTGGAATTATTTCTCTCATTGTAGTGCCACAGGGGTTGAGGTGGTGCTGAATAAGTGAATTTTAATTCTAAATTAACCAACTGGGTCAGATGGACAGGTGCAGCTGACTGTTAATTTCATTCTTAGGGAGAGTAAAGGACAAGAAGTCAAAGAGTAAAAAGAATAAACAATAAAGGATTGCAGGACTTTAAGTTGCTAGGACAAAAACCCTCCCTACCCACTTAATTTTCCGGACCAATAGAGGATGTGCTAGGACTTTTGAAAGTAAATCCTTATGTCTTTTAAGAAATCTCTTCTTATGAAAATGAAACACTCACACTTGTTTTATAAATGAAGTTATGTGACTGGTTTTGAGCCGTGTGTTTCAAATGTATTCAGGAGTAGTATGCACATTTTGATCATTTATGCTGAATCGCTCAGTCATGTCCTACTCTTTGAGACCCTTCGGACTGTAGCCCGCCAGGCTCCCCTGTCCATGGGATTCCCCAGGCAAGAATACTGGAGTGGGTTGCCATTTCCTCCTCCAGGACCTTTCTGACCCAGGGATTCAACCCACGCCTCCTGTGTCTCCTGTATGGCAGATTCTTTACCACTGAGCCACTGGGGAAGTCCTTTAAGGATGTGATTGAATCAGATCACAGACCCATAGCTTTGGTTTTTCTCATGGGCTATGAAAAAAGTTTCAGCATGTTTAATCCATCAGCCCCTTCATCCACCCAGTAACAGTGTTAGTATCTAGAATTCATCCTCGCATATTTTTCTCCACATACAGGGTTTCTATTGTTATTGTCGGCCTTTTAAAAAATGATACTCGCTGTATCTTGCTTTTTTTTGCTTGAAAATACCTCTTGAAAATTCCTCAGTTCAGTTCAGTTCAGTTCATTCGCTCAGTCATGTCCGACTCTTTGCGACCCCATGAGCTGCAGCACACCAGGCCTCCCTGCCCAACACCAACTCCCAGAGCCCACCCAAACTCATGTCCATTGAGTTGGTGATGCCATCCAACCATCTCATCCTCTGTCGTCCCCTTCTCCTCCTGCCCTCAATCCTTCCCAGCATTAGGGTCTTTTCCAATGAGTCAACTCTCCGCATGAGGTGGCCAAAGTATTGGAGTTTCAGCTTAAACATCAGTCCTTCCAATGAACACCCAGGACTGATCTCCTTTAGGATGGACTGGTTGGATCTCCTTGCAGTCCAGGGGACTCTCAAGAGTCTTCTCCAACACCACAGTTCAAAAGCATCCTTTCTTTGGCGCTCAGCTTTCTTTATAGTCCAAATCTCACATCCATACATGGCCACCGGAAAAACCATAGCCTTGACTAGACGGACTTTTGTTGGCAAAGTAATGTCTCTGCTTTTTAATATGCTGTCTAGGTTGGTCATAACCTTCCTTCCAGGGAGTAAGTGTCTTTTAATTTCATGGCTGCAATCACCATCTGCAGTGATTTTGGAGCCCCAAAACATAAAGCTCTCACTGTTTGCACCGTTTCCCCATCTATTTGCCATGAAGTGATGGGACCAGATGCCATGATCTTAGTTTTCTGAATGTTGAGCTTTAAGCCAAGTTTTTCACTCTCCTCTTTCACTTGCATCAAGAGGTTCTTTAGTTCCTCTTTGCTTTCTGCCATAAGGGTGGTGTCATCTGCATATCTGAGGTTATTGATATTTCTCCTGGCAATCTTGATTCCAGCTTGTGCTTCCTCCAGCTCAGTAATCTCATGATTACTCTAACCCTAATTCATTCTTTTTAGTAGCTGCATATTATTCCCTATGGATATAGCAATATTATTCAGTCATCCTCCTTAAATACTTCTATCTCTCTTAGGATTTTCTTTCTAGGAACAAATTGTTGGCTCAAAAGACCTACCTATTGTTAATTTTATGAAATGTTGCTAGACTGATTTCCAAAAAGTGCCAGCACCTCATAGTACCATGATACTATTTTCTCACTCTCTCACAATGTATGTTCTTAGTCTTTCATGTTTTGCCACTCTGATGGGTGTAAAGTGAAAAAAAGTGAAACTGTTAGTCACTCAGTCTTGTCCAGCTCTTTGCAACCTCATGCACTTTAGCCTGCCAGGATCCTCTGTCCATGGCATCCTCCAGGCAGAATACTGGAGTGCGTAGCCAGCCATTCCTTTCTCCAGGGGATCTCTCTGATCCAGGGGTCGAATGTAGGTCTCCTGCATTACAAGCAGATTCTTTACCATCTGAGCCAACAGGGATGGGTTTAAAAAGATATTTAATTCCTTTAGTTTGCTTTCTCCATAAGTAATTATGAGCTTCTTTTTACATATATTTAGTCATCAAAATTGTCTGTCAATTGTTTTTAATATTCCACTGGTTTGCTTTCTTGTCAATATAAGAAATAATACTCGAAAATCTATTTATTAGTCCTGTGGCTACCTGCTTTACCTAATTAAAATCAAAGCATATCATTTGTTGATTAACTTTGCTTTTGACATCTTTCCTCTGTATCTATGTTATCTTTTATGTTTTTCAAGGTTTTTCAATGGAACAAGAATGTATTTTATATTCTCTTGCAGTCCACTTGCCTGAAAGGAATTTATTATTTTTACATTAAAAATTTATCTGGAAATTGCATTCATATGATTTCCAGTTTTACTTCCTTCTAGGTGGTCGGACAATTGTGTCATTATTAAATAATTTTTTGAATTTAATTGAAATGCCACATATCTCCTGTTATTACACTTATTAAATAAATATGTAATTATTGAGCTATACTTCTGGATTTTTCTAGATGAGGTTTTATTATTTATTTCTAATTTTATTGGATTATGATTAGACACAGAGACTTATAAAATATCAACTTTCAAGGAACTGTTAGGATTTTCTTTATGACCAAATGTACTATTTTGTAAATCTTCATGGACAATGAAAAATTATACACTCTCTGTTAGAAGATATGAGGGTCTCTCTACGTGGTTACTAATCATGTCTACTGATTTTATTCATCAACTGAGGCTGCAGGATGTCCAGTGGGTCAATGGAAATGGAAATGGAAATGGGATCTGGAGCTCAGAAGAGAGACTAGAGGAAAAAAAGTAATTCACAAGTATGTAAATGGTATTTTAAGCCAGTGAAACTAGGTGGGATTTCTCGGGAAGAGAATTTAGTGTGAGAGTGAAAGAAGATTAGTATTAGATCCTTGGAAATCAGTGACCCTCCTGGGATGGAGGAGAGAAAACAGAGAAGAAGCTTGAGAAAGATATCATTTCTATGGGTGAGTGAAATATTAGAGAAGAATAGAACAGGGAAAAATATATTCTTTTTTGATACTAGGAATTGAGCATTTTATAAATTTTGTGCTTTAAAAATGATATTTATTTGTATTGTAATTTAGTTTATACAATATATATTCATAAGTTATTTGGTTAAATGAAAGAGGAATAGACAACAATCCCAAATTGAAACATTGTAATTATATTTATATTATGATTTTTTGGTCTATAAATATATTAATATTAGTTATTTATAATAAATGCAAATGTTCCTATTTCGCTAGTAAGTCTGTTTTAATCTCATATATTTTGTATTTCACACTAGGAAACCAGGGTCAATCAGTATTCCCACATAGAAATACTTTTCAAGGAGGATGTAGATACATGGAATTTCTTATACATTGCTGGCAGGAATGTAATTGGGTGTTATCTCCTGAAGTTGAGCATTCAATTTACTGTGACTCAGCAAATTCCACTTTAGAGGAAACCTCCATTAAAGAGAAAATCTTATGCATTTACAAAGGAAACATATCCAAAAAACCCATAATACTATTTCCAATAGTAAAAACAGGAAGCAGCTCAAAAGCTCATTTATTGGAAAATGGCTTAATAAAGTGCATATTCACACAATAAAATATTATCCATAAAGTAAATGGACTATAGAAATAAGTGACACCATCAAAAATCATAGCAATATAATATTATAGGAAGAAAATGAGTTCCAAAAGATTACAGGTAGCATGCTATCCTTTTTGTAACATTAAAAAGAACTAGAACAAACTAACAAATGATACATAGAAATGCAAAGAATTATTTTCAAAGGAAAGTTAGGAAATGATTAGAATTTTGATGATGACTGATCTTGCATTGCAGAGCCAGCAGGGATGTACTGTTGGGGGAATCATGTCATTAGATGTCAGTCATGCTCTGCATTGTAGCTTTTGTTTTGGGGTGGTGAATTAGCAGGTGTTTGTTACATTATTCAGAAAGCACTAATTGAATAACTAACCAATAAAAGTGAGGCAAGTATGGATCAATGATGTCAATGTCATGGCACAAAGATACAATTCATCCAATACTGTGCATCTGAGTTTGAAGGGGGAAAATTTATTTAAAGATATGGTTTGCAATTTAAGCATAAAGGAAAAGTTGCTAATAATTCTCTGTTGTAGTGACTAGATAGTGCTACTCTTTTTTTTAAGCTATCAAAGTATGACAACACATTTACAGGAGACTTTGAAAATACAGAGAAAATTTGCATATCATTTCACTATATATTCAGTTATTTTTTAAGTAGATAAGTTAAGACTGTTAGTTGGATTTTCAATATCAAACTCTCAAAAATTAATAGAATGAATGTATGGAAAAGCAGAAGGATAAAGTAGACCAGAAAAGCACTGTGAACCAATTCAACGTAAGATTTGTACTATTTTTGCAGAACAGCAGGGTACAAATTATACTCAAGTTCACATAAACTGTAAACTAGGAGACAATGGAACATGTCCAGGGACATAAAACAAGTTGCAAAAATTTCATTGCATACAGATATTTAAATCATACAAAGTCTCTTCTCTTATCACTGTGGAATTATGTTAGAAATCAATATCAAAAGATATTTGAAAATAACCCACATATTTTCAAGTGCAGTGTGACATTTACCAAGAGAAATCTTTGATTTAGCCATTGAAAGCCTCAATAATGTTAGAACACTGAAAAAACACAAAGGGTGATTGCAGAGAAGAAAGCATTTAAATGAGAAATTAGTATCAAAATGAGAAGTTAATATCAAACATACTTTGATGTATTTGTATTTGATGATGTATTTGATGTATTTGGAAATTTATAAACTCTTACTGTGCATGGTGGGTGACTGGAAAAAAATAGGTCCTGTTCAGAAATGTTACCTTTTTCAGATGCAGAATTATTCTTTTTAAATACTCTGTGTTGAAATCTAACACAGAAATCATTTTGTTCATTACCTGTTTGCATAAGTTCAGGAAGAGTTCATTTCGATTTGATTTATTTTTCTCTCTAGATTGGAATCTGTTCAGAGGCTTATAAAATATTGTTAAAAACTTTAAATCCTGAATCTTTCAAGGAATATTCTGCTTGGTAGTTTCCTTTGCCTTTTTTTTTTCCTTCTTTTCTGTACAACTACAGCAGGAACAATACATTTTCATGCCCTCTCATACTTGACATTTTAGTTAATCGCCCAACATTGTAGGGAATCATTTTAATAACCATGGCCACTAACCTTGTATTTTGACTATTGGCCTCGGAATTCCCCTGTAGTATTAATACTTGGAGATTACAAACCTTTTTTTAGCAGCTGTGTATTTTCATTCACCTTTTTATTCAACACTCAGCACAGGGTGAAATCCTTGTGTGTTGATAGCATAGTGTAAATAAGGAAGTGTTCCAATCAGGACACTATTGTATTTCAATAGGCATGTTATATTCATTTATGTTGAGGAGTTCCACTCACATCACCAGGAAGGTTTATCCTTTGTTGATAGTCATTTTGCTAGATTGAAAGCTTTTCTGTGTTTTATTTTAAAACTATCCACATTCTTCACATTTGTTTTCTTTGGAAACTTGATTCCCAAGAACAGAGTGCCTCTTGGCAGTTATTTTGCATGTTAACTATGTTGATGCCATTGGAAATAATGCTAAATAGTTTTTATTATAATATGAAGACATTCGTATATTTGGTATTCAAGATTCTTTTCTTTGGATATGTTAATGTTCATTTGGTATCTGCCAGTAGAGGACTTCCCTGGTGGCTCAGATAGTAAAGAATCTCCCTGCAATGTGGGAAACCTGGGTTTGATCCCTAGGTCGGGAAGATTCCCTGGAGAAGGGAAGGGCAGCCCATTCCAGTATTCTTGCCTGAAGAATTCCATGGACAGAAGAGCCTGGCAGGCTACAGTCCATGGGGCTGCAAAATCAGACATGACTCAGTGACTAATACTTTCATTTTCACCTTTCTTTCATGCACCAGTAGGGCCTTACTGATTATTAAAATTAAAAAGTTCTTCAAAACTTGTTGTTAATATCCACTTGCCTGATCCTTTATAATATCTGTCTGTTGTTTCAGACTATTCTCTGAGTACCCTGACACCAGGGGACTTCCCTGGCGGTCCAGTGACCAAGACTCTCTACTCCCAATGCAATGGGTTTTGGGTTTGATCCCTGGTCAGATCTCACATGATCTCACATGCCATGACTAAGAGTTCACTCGCCACAATGAAAGATTCCACACGCCACAACTAAAGATCTTTCATGCAAAAACGAAGATCAAGGATCTTGCATGTTGCAACTAAGACCCAGCGCAGTCAAATAGATTAAAAAAAATATTAAAAAAAAAAATCCTGCCACCAAATGGTTAATAGATGGCAAAGAAGATTTGGTCTAGCTCTATGACAATGTTTATTTTTATTAAAGTTCTTACAATAACAATCATATCATAGTATTAGTGTTAGTTGCTCAGTCGTGTCAGACTCTTTGTGATCCCATGGACCATAGTCCAGAGACCAGACTCCTCTGTCCACAAGATTCCCCATGCAAGAATGCTGGAGTGGGTAGCCATTCTCTTCTCCAGGGAGTCTTCCCAACCCAGGGACTGAAACTGGGTCTCTCCCATTGCAGGCAGATTCTTTACCAAAAAAAAAAAAGAAAAAATCATATCATACCTATTGTTAAATAATATTGACTATCATCTGTATGTGCCTTTTTCATTATATGAATAATGGTTCAAACCTTCATAGGAAAACCGAGGACTGCTCAAATCCTCAAGAAGCAATGTCTAATTAGCAAGGTTAATTTATGTTCATAATTATAATCTTAGCAATAAGTGTAATCCCTAAGGCTTATAAAATGCATTTTAATAAATTTATTGGAGGTAATGCCTATCCTATCTTCTACATTATTCAGCAGATCAGCACTTTCTTTGTGTGCCTTGCCCAAGTAATACAGAGACAAGAATTCAAGTGAAAGTCAATTATTTGGGAAGTATGAGAAACACCAGCAAAGAAATAGGAAAGTAATACAGGGAAAGGAATTGCCCTGTTACTGTCTTGTGAAATAAACTTAATCCTGCAGGGAATCTCTGGGACTGGTTGAGATGTATGCTTCAGAAATAGCCTGTTAGGTGGGTCAAGGGAGTTGAGGTATTTGTACACCCACATTGCCAGAGATTGGTTGAGGGCTGCTCCTCTGAATGTTAAGTCCTTGACACTTTTGATCTCTGAACCCTAGAACAGAGCAGCCTTCCCGAGAAGCCTGCAAACACAGATTTCTCAATACTGGTTTGTGGAAGTCCTGCTTTCTGAAGAAATAGGACTGAAGTTTCTGGCTGGGCACTGATGGTAGCTACTATAACTACTTTATTATCATCAGAATCAGGTTCTGTGTTTTTTTAGCTCTTGAATCATTCTTTTAATCCAGCCTCATCAAAGATCCATTTTGCTATGATAAAGAACTACTTCTTTAGCCTTTTGGGTGAGAGATGGAATTGAAAAGCTTCTTTTAGAAAGGTCATGTTCCTTAAAATAAAAAGATTTAGTAAATTTGAAGTCTTTGAGGATTTAGCTTGCCTTCCAATTTCAAGATTGCCTCCTATGTTCATGCAAGGCAATATTTATTTCCATCTGTGCAACTATCAATGTGTTCAGTTGGTAACTGTGTACTTTTATTTTGCTGAACATTTAATTGGGTAGGATTTTCTCCCTTCTCTAACCCACATGTAGATACTGGTATGCAGAGTGGAAACTGTAATGACAGTGAATTCAAACAAGCCAACTGTACAGTGTTGTAAGAAGCTCTTTGGGTTTAGCTGAAGATAACAAAGGCCAAAATAGATGGATTCGATAATATCCCCAAAGTATTATAATCTTTTTGGTAAATCTGGATAATACAAGAACATATAAATAAGAAAATACAAATCACCTAGTCACCTCTAGTTTTACTCTTTAGTAATAACTACTACCATCATTTGTCATATTTACTTTCATTCTTTTTTCCTATGCTTAATTTTTACATCATTAAAATAATATACATCAGTACTTCTGTCATTTTATGACAAAATTCATTTTTCTGGACTAGTGGTTCTTAAATTTTTGTGTGCCTTTGAATCACCAGGCTTTGATAAAACACAAATTTCTGTGTCTCTTTGTCTCTGGGCCTTCTAACTGGGTAGGTCTAGGGCTGGATCTTAGAATTTGCAAGTTAGAGAACAATTTGCAATTGTGAGATTCCCCATGTAAGACTGATGCTGCTGGTCTGAGGTCTACACATATAGAATCTCGATTTTTAAGCTTTATACACACTGGAATGAAGCTAATATTTTGATTCTTGATTGGGGCATGGGTTCACATATGTGTGTTTATTTTGTGAAAATTCATCCAACTATGAATTTTTATATGAGTGCTATATATCAACAAAACTTTAACGAAAACTTAAAACCTCAGAAGGGTAATTATAATGACTTGGTAATATTTTCTCTATGCATGTGCCATGGTTTACTTAACCATGCCCTTAATTTTAATTTTTTCTAATGAATATTAGTATATTTTAATATTAAAGGTAGAGACTTTTGGAGACTTTCAAATTGTTTTATAGAAAAGAAAGTGAAAGTGAAGTCACTCAGTTGTGTCCGACTCTTTGCGACCCCATGGACTGTATGTAGCCTACCAGGTTCCTCTGTGCATGGGATTTTCCAGGCAAGAGTACTGGAGTGGGTTGCCATTTCCTGTTGTACAGAAGAGATTAGGACGATATTGTAAGTCAACTATATGTCAATAAAAGTTAAAAAAAAAAAGAAATGCATATCCAAGTTAAAAGCAATTATGAATATTTTAGCACTTTGTTCATATTGCCATAATATTTCCCAAATTATAATAATTCATATTTCAATGGTTAATATTTTCATCTTTGTTTTCTGAATGGGTGATTGCCTTCTTTGGCTGAATGTATTATGATAATGTTTTTTCATTTTTATGTATATTTGTAACATTTGAAGCATAATTGAAACAAGTGATTAACCTAGATGGCTTTCATGTGCCAAGCTTTCGGAACTATACAGTCTTAGAAAGACAGAAGTTCTTTGAAGTCTTCTATATAGCTTTGTCCTAGGTAAAATACTAGAGAATTAAGTAGCATTTTGTTTTATTTCATTTTTAATTTTAAGGGCTAGGAACTAACACTGTAAATTGAGTAGAATCAGTCATTTTTTATGTTACCAGAGTACTCCTTCTAGCATTATACTTTGGTCAGAAAACAACTAAAAGTTTCTCATTAACTCTCATTCTTCCTCACTGAATAATGGAACCACCATTATACAACAATCAGAATGACTATAGGGCAAAGCTTGGAGGAATAGGAATATAGCTCCACTAAATACATTTTAAAATGAGTACAGTCCTTGAGTTTAGCCCTCATTGAACTACAAGTTTTTTAAACCGTCTTTATTGAAAAATAAGCATTAAGGATAATCAGATTGTGTGTTTATCTCTGTGTTCTCGACACAAAGCATTATTTTGAACAAAAGCCCTTCAAAGTAGCTTTTCATGTATATATTTTTACATATAATTTTTCTTGAATCTAAAGATTATGTATGAAGGGGATTTTCAGTATATTGTTTTGTGTATTCAGAGAGAATTACAAATATGGGAATCACCTAGTGCTACATCATCTTTTCTTTTTAATCCAATAAAAAGTTCTTACAACTCCAGCAAATAACTATCTCTAATTAATGGAACAATTTTTTTATATTCCCCAATATTACTTGTGTTTCCTAGTGAGGAATTCCAGGTTGCAGCATTATGTGTTTGGGCAAGAAAGCACAGAGAGGATAATATCAAAGTGGAGACTTTAAGAAACTGACGCATCATGGGTGCTCCGTGAGTATTTTTTATACAAATACGTTAAAACTAAAAGTGATCATTCTTATAACATAGATGGCTGGTAGGAAGCTGCCGTAAAGCACAGGGAGCTCAGTTTGCTGCTCTTGATAAACTAGAGGTGAGATGAAGGGTGTGGGAGAGAGGCTCAAGAGGGAGAGGACGTATGTATACACTCGGCTGATTCACGATCTTGTGTAGCAGAAACGAACACCACATTGTAAAGCAATTATATTCCAATAACGAAAGAGAAGTGATTGTTCTTGAACTGGAGCATGTTCCTAGGGTAGAAGTCAAAATGCTCGATGATGGATTATAGTTGCTGGTTTTATTTTCTGCATCTTTTCTAAATGTTTAGGAGATAAATGATAGGGGTAAAACTTGAAAATAAGGGAAAGAAGATAATACAATACCTTCTCCAACCGTTGCTTGATTCTTTCATTTCCTTATATCTGATGTTTTCCCTTAACTCTTCCACAATCTGCGCTTAATTTATTAGTATAAATGGAAAATATTTTACATAGAGGTGTGTATATTTTAGGTATTTAAGCATCTTGTGCCCCCATCCTTTCTCTTTCCTGTCTCTTCATTCTTTCCATACAAAAACTTATATGTAAAATTTGTCTAGATGTATCACACAGCTCCTATAAAAATGTGGTAGAATATATGCAAGAATGAAAAGATAGGGAAATCAGTATAAGAGGCTTCTTTGAGGCTTCAACCCTTCCTTTTGCTTTTCAACTACCAGCTTTATTAGGATTTGGAAGTTACTTGATTCAGATTTTACCATCTCAGAAAGTCCTTGAGAGAAAAAAGCCAGTCACTTTTTTATAATAGTATTTCATACAACATAGTGCCAATATTATGGCATACAATACATTCCAGCAACATCATGATGTAGTAGAGTAGGAAACTAGAAGTTTCTATATGTACCATTGTATGTATCATTATGTATGTATAATGATATACATATAGACCACATTTATATTCATTATATACATACCACTGTTCCTCTGAAAGCATCACTGAGCACTTCACAGCCAATTACTAGTCTTAAATGTCACTGAGAGGATGTGTTAATTTTTAAGTGAAACCAAAATGACTTTCCTATCTGAGCAGCCAATGAAATTCTGCATCTAAGGGATTTTCTCCTGCAAATGCCAAACTGGATACATTTGCACATGTTCTCCCTGATGTATCAAGAAACTGGAAATTGCACATGACTTTAAAACAATTTAAGAAATTGCTTTTACAAGCTGAGTGTTTACATCTATGTATGATTATTTTAAGTTTTGGATGTTAGGGGATTCCCAGAAATTACTGATCAAAATTGATTATTGATTTTCTTGTTTGTTACTTAAATAAACATTTTACTGCTGATAGCTTAGTGCTCAGATTTATCGACTTAACATTGATGTAAAGGATAACGATTGTTCCTAGACCAAAAATGTAAACAGAAATGAAATTTGTTACATCAGATAAAGGAATATTACGCTTAAAAGCAAATGAATCAATTCAGTTTTATTGTCATTTGTGACACTTGTTATGGGAATTTAGTAAAACCTCCTATAGAGAGATAACAGTCATATGGGTATTTTCCTCTTTACTTAACTAACTGATGTGCAGCTAAAATTCATAAGCAACATGGTCTCAACCCTTTTTCACTATGTTGTTGTTTTAGTCACTAAGTCGTGTCTGACTCTTTTGCGACCCTGTGGACTGTAGCCCAGCAGGTTCCTCTGTCCATGGGGTTCCCCATGCAAGAATACTGGAACGGGTTGCCATTTCCTTCTCTAGAGGGTCTTCCTGACCCAGGGATCGAACCCGTGCCTCCTGCTTGGCAGGTGGATTCTTTACTACTGAGCCACCTGGGAAACCTCCCCTTTTCACTGTAGGAAATAATTTGTCACTGTTGACTCTTTCGCGTTACAGTCAGAGGATTATTAAATTGTGTTTGCCATGTACCTCTTATGTAACCAGAAAATTCACCACATACTTTATATTAGCTTCTGGTTTATATTTAAGAAGTGACAACATTCACATATGAGAAATATGTACCTAGTAACAGTAAAACATACTGGATTCTTTTGGTGCATCTCCAGAGTTTGTTTGTATGAAATTATATTTTAATTATTGAGCATATGCTAAAAATAGCAAGTATGTAATGAACACTATGATAACCATGCAGAATTGCTGAACAGCCCATTGCTGTTACTGCCCATTTTCAAACCCCAGTCTTTTCCTGCCCAGCCATCTAGAACCACCTCATGAAGTGTCAACCAGGAGTCTGTAAACATATCTTATTTTTTAAAACTCAAGTCTGAGAACCCAATTAAATGGATATTTTGCTGACAGACAACCAAGGTAGAAAAAAATAAAAGGAAAACAGCCATAAAAAAGAAACTAAAATAATTCGAGGAGTGGGTAGACTTCTTTTTTTCCTGCCAATTCTGTGTGTAGACACCAGGATAGTTGTTGCTGTTATTCAGTTGCTAAGTTGTGTCCAACTCTTTTGTGACCCCATGGACTGTAGTCCACCAGGCTCCTCTGTCCATGGGATTTCCCAGGCAAGAATACTGGAGTGGGTTGCCATTTACTTCTCCAGGGTATCTTCCTGACCAAGGGATCTAACCCGTGTCTCCTGCATTCCCTGCATTGGCAGGCAGATTATTTATAACTGAGACACCGAGGAAGCCCAAAATCCAGGATAGGGGATGTATGAAATGAGAAAACCTTTTATTGTATGCAGGAAATCTCTGATTTCCCTTGATCAAGCAGAGGTACATTAAGAGGTTTCCCCACACACACAAGTTTTCTTCGTGGAAAAGAATTTCCTTGAATTTGGAATTTATATTTTGACTGTGGCAAAAAAAATCAGTCCATCCCAAAATTATTGATTAACTCTCCATTATATGTGAAGACACTGTTAGGAATAAAAACCAAAGATAATATGACAGAGTCGTCCTTTTCATATTTTCCTATAATCATCATGGTCCAGTGGAAATTGTACTACGTGACTTCAGCCAACTTGAAATGAATCTTTGATACAGATCCTTTCTATTTATTCTTCTTAATTTCTATTTCTAGTATGCTACTCAGTGGTCAATGTCCTAATACAGAATATATAGTGAATTGTTGGATTTGGGAGTACAATAAAGTCCTTCACTTAACATGTCTGCTATATACTAGATGCTATGAACAGGAGTAGAAGAAATAAGAGTAAAGACCTTTTCTATACGTATTGTTAAGCAGACACTTAGAGGTGTTACACCCTCTGGACTCAAACCAAATCAAATGAGAAGCAATGAGTCTGTAAAGGAACAAATTCTCCAAAGTGTGACATTATTGGTACTGAAATAGTCGATGACTAACAAAGATCTTACCTTTTTTACAGCAAGGGACAGTTTATTCAGATCAATAATCCCACACCTTTATGGAAACGATTTGCACAGCAAACATGAAAGACAGCTCCTGAAACAGCATCCATTGTGGTGATGGCGACTGGTCCATTAAGAACCTCTGGGTATCCACATTAGTCATTTCTAAAGTGTTACTGTTAAAAAGAAGTCACTCCTACTGAGATGGAGTGTGTTTGACCTTGTCTGAGGCTCAGGCACTTAGAGAGAGAGAGAGACATTGGATTTAGGTAACAGCAGGTGAGATCTGTTAGGACCAGAAAAATAAGAGGCCATTTTTCTCTGAGTCCAAATATTTGTATGTGTTTGTTCTTAAGTAAGGCGGGAAGCCTATTGGTGTTTCCCTTCTGTGGCTTAGCTGAGATCTCTGGTGCTTGCCAGGTGGCTCAGTAATAAACAAAAAAACCCACCTACCAATGCAGCAGACACAAGAGACTCAGGTTACATCCCTGGATCGGGAAGATCCCTTGGAGTAGGAAATGGCATAAATTTGAGCAAACTCTGGGAGATAGCAAAGGACAGGGAAGCCTGGCCTGCTGCAGTCTATGGGGTCACAGGGTTGGACATGACTTAGCGAGTAAACAATGACAATGAGGAAATGGCAACTCACTCAAATATTCTTGCCAGAAAATCCTGTGGACTGAGGAGCCTGATGGGCTACAGTTCATGGGGTTGCAAAAGAGTCAGACACGACAGAGCATACACACACACTGGAACAGAATTGAGAACTTTATGGATTTTAGTGATGAGAATGTTTTGTGTTTCTCATGTCAAGATTTCAAAGCATTTTATTAAGAACATGAGTGCCCTCACTGGGGGAAAACGAAGAGCAGGTTGGCCATAAACCTAAGGGAGGGCTCTCTTCACTGATTCATGTTGCTTTTCATTCAGAGTTCTATGATCTCTTGTGCCAGACATATGGCAGCTGGATGCTATCATGGCCTCTTCTTTCATTGTCCTTTCCCTGGAGACAATATGATCTCCATTTAAAAGGTGTTTATGAAGCTGGACGAGTCTCTGAGGGTGCAAGTTCTTTGTGTATTTACAAAACCAGAGGATTGTCTTTCCTCTCTATTGTTGCCTTTAGATGCTTTGCTGAAAGGGCTGAAGACCTTCATGGCTGTGGGCATTTTCTTTCATGAACACAGGACACCAGGAAGAGCCCCTTGGCAGGCAGTGGGCATTCCATGACCGGCATCTCATCTCTCTCCACAGTCTCTTAAAGATGATATGACTTCAGATTTCCTTCCTTATGTTAGAACTTTGAAGGGTGGGGGTGTGAAATCTGGCTTCCCCTAAGGCTCTCATGTGAGTGTTGGCTTCATAAGCCATCTATGAAAAGGGTGTATGAACAGACTCTACAGATGCTACATCTAACTTCATTGTGCCAAAGAAACTGAAGGTTCTCTGCCACCAGGTTTTCTATTTCAAGACAGCTTACATATTTTTAGTGGTTAGATTTTTTTTTTTTTTACAAGCTATCTTGTTGTTGCTGATAACTGACCTAAATGCTGTGGTCAGAAGATGAAAAATTGTTCACGTATTCCTTTCCAGCTGACAGCTCAGATTTGTGAAAAGAGTAAAATCCTTAAGTTAAGTCATCTGTTTATAGGGTAAAACAGTTTAAAACATGATTTGAATATTTGAAACTAAGTGAAACTAATATCTTCAAGATACCTTTATTTGGAGGCAAGTTGCTTTTTTCTTCTCTCATCTACCCCATCTCTCTCAGGGTATGTGTGTGTTTGTCACTCATTCCCACTCAGTAGCCCACCAAGATCCTCTGTCTATGGAATTCTCCAGGCAAGAATACTGAGTGGGTTACCATTCCCTTCTCCAGGATATCTTCCCGACCTAAGCATCAAACCCAGGTCTCCTGCATTGCAGGCAGATTTTATACCCTCTGAGCCACCAGAGAAGCTCTCTCTCCCAGGGATCACATGATCATGAGACCCTGGGTCCATGTACCACAGGTAAAGTAATATAAGGGCACAACCCTGGCTCTCTCATCTTTAATTTTAGGGATTCTAGCCCCATCACAGTTTCCCTTTCTCCTTTGTGGCCTTTTTGTATCTTAAGAGTGATGATGATCTAGCTCTTAACTTGTATGTGACTCTGCATTTTCCTCCCTTCCTGTGGTTTTCTGACCTTTGTTTTCATGGTCATAGTTGTGGGCTGGTCCAGCCTGATGCTTGAGTCCTGTGTCCCTTCTGTGCCTCACTGATTTCCAACATCTGCCCCAGACAGAGATTCTTGCCAGGACCTGATACAGATGGGGAGTGAGGCCATTCTGATGCAACATCTTATTTAAATGCAACGTCTTATTTAAATGCAATATCTTATTTAAATGAATCTTTTTAGATTTTTATCTCTCATTAGTTCTATTTTATCTTCCAAAATTTAGTCCCTGAGAACTAGAACTAAAAACAGGAAGCAAGCTGAAATGAAAATCACTCTTTCCTCTTGGAGACCTGCCTGTGCTACCCTGGAGCAAAACTCTCTCTTTAGGATGAGGCTTTTTTTTTTCTTCCTCCAAGAGAGACCTGATCCTTCAAACACACCTCAAACACATCAGAAGTTTCCTTGAGACTCTTGATTTTTCTAGACATCTCACAGACATCTCCATCTCAGTACGCACAAATATGGACTCATCATTCACATAAGCCTTCTTATCCTCCTCTTCTCCTGCTCCTTGTGTGTGATGTTACCCAGTCTTTCTTGCAGTTTAAAAAAAATTTTTTTTTTGCCTTTTTACCTCTTTTCTTTTTTCAGATGCTAGTCCATCTGCTGGGAATATTTCCCTAGACAATTTCACTCAGCTAGTACTTTTAAACTCAGCTAGTACTTTTAATCAATAGAAACTCAGCAGAAGTGCTATTAATACTTCTTTCAGAAATCTTATATCAAATCTCAAGTCTTGGCTAGAAGTCCCTATTGCATACTTTCTTGATAATTTCTTTAAAAAAAATAAACTTTTTATTTTGTATTGGGGTATAGCCGATTAACAATGTTGTGATAGTTTCAGGTGAACAGTGAAGGGACTCAGCCATCCACATACATCTATCCATTCTTCCCCAAACTCCCCTTCCCTCCAGGCTGCCACATAACATTAAGCAATGTTCCCAGTGCTATCCAGTAGGTCCTTGTTGGTTATCCATTTTTAAATATAGCACTGAGTATATGTCTTGGCCCTTTTTACTTGTCTATAATCCCACTAGACTCGGAGTTCCCTGAGGCTTAGGGCTGTGTCTTGTTTGTTAGTGTATTATCAGAGCCTCTGTGTGTGTGTGTGTGTGTGTGTGTGTGTGTGTTAGTTACTCAGTCATGTCTGACTCTTTGTGACCCCATGGACTGTAGCCCGCCAGGCTCCTCTGTCCATGGAATTCTTCAGGCAAGAATACTGGATGGGTAGCCTTTCCCTTCTCCAGGGGATCTTTCCAATGTAGGAATTGAACCCTGGTCTCCTGCATTGCAAGCAGATTCTTTACCATCTGAGCCACCAGGGAATCCCTTATCAGGGCCTGGGAAATGGTTATATATATATAAATGGTTATGATAAATATGATATATATCACATGTATATGATTATGATAAGCCATATATAAAATGATTATGATTATATGATATAAATCATATACATTGTTATGATAAACCATATATGTAAATAGTTATTATATGTATATACATATCATATATAGGTATATCATAACCATTTCCCAGGCTCTGTTAAGGGCTTCCCTGGTGGCTCAGACAGTAGAGAATCCACCTGCAATGCAGGAGACCAAGGTTCAATCCCTGAGTTGGGAAGATCCCCTGGAGAAGGGAATGGCAACCCACTCCAGTATTCTTGCCTGGAGAATTCCATGGACAGAGGAGCTTGGTGGACTACAATCCATGGGGTCGCAAAGAGTGGGACACGACTGAGTAACTAACACTTTCATATATATATGTATATAAATAACATGCTACCCGCTTCTTGTTTGCTCCACAATGCATCAGGTTTCAGTGATTCAGCTTCTTGGACTACTATTGAATCAATCCCTCTCCCTTCTTCCTCTAATTTGATTTCTGCCTGGTTATTGCAAGGGTCTTCTTATCTTCCTGCTTCGAGGCATATTGCACCCAAATTTATCACATATGTTAGCTCCAGAATTATCTTTCTAAAATAGAAATCTGATCATGCCACTTATCTACTCAAAGTCCCTCTATGGCTACCTGTCTACCATGGCTGTCAGACTGCAAAACACAACATACCAGGTGCCTCCTACTTTGTTCATTGTGACATTTCCTATCTCCCACCTCCCATGCACCCATGTTTCATTTAAGTCCCACCAAACTTGTCATGGTTCCTCAAATGAGATGTCATATTACCCTGCTGTGCCTTACTGCCAGCTCTTCTTTCTGCTTACGATCTCCAATTTAAAAGTTAACTTTTGAAAACTAGCTCAGGCTTTACTTTCTCAGGCAGGACTCCCTTGCCTACTGTAGAACCAGTCCAGGTGCCCTGCTTGCCCTTCCTAGAATCTTCTGCATGATTGTTTATTTTAAGGTGGTCTTAAGACTCCAAAGGCTCCTTGGACAATGATAAATATGTACTTTTGAAGGGTGGACATTCTGCTGTTACCCTATAGCAGTTTTATCTTTCCAACTAAATTTATTTCTTTTGAACTTTTTGTGATTGGTAAGGCTTCATGCTAAAATCGTCTCACATATTTCAAGGCCATTATCCATCACTACAGAATGAACACTTTCAGTCTGCTGAATGTTAAATATCAAAAAAGAACTACTGGTCCTTCTCCCTGGGGCATGATACTCTGTTTCCTTTGAAAACGTACTCATTCCTCATGGCGATACTCTTAGGGGCCCTTTTCTTTCCTTATATGTTCTCCTGGGACTGCATTCTCATATCTTCCTGGGAGAGAGAACACTGTGGCACTTGGCAGTGTTTTGAGAGCTGCCAGCAGAAATGAAAGAGATCGTTCACTGAGTGGTTCTGCCAGGGAACACCTCCAACCATGTGTTGGGACTCTTATCTGATATACTTCCTTTAGGTGCAAAAAAATACAGCTATGAGGTATACCTCACCTCATTCTGCTCATTCATTTATAGCTTCCGAATAATTATGGCATTGCTAGGTGCTGAGGATACGAAAATGAGGAAGGTGGAGACCTTTTCTCCCCACAGAACTTATAATTTAGTAAGTAGACTAGATAAGCTTTAAAAATGCATGCATAAAGTTCAGTGATAGACCAAAAAAAAAATTCCTCTAAGGTGAGCCTGATCAATTGTAAGTAGTGGAGAGAATTGGGAATGGAAGATGATAGTTTTGGTGTTGACCATATTGAGTGTGAAGTGCTTATGTGACATCCAGATGGAGCTGTTGTCATTAGGCAGGATGATATTACAAGCATGGCCCTTAAGAGAAGATCCTCTCCTGATAACATAGATATGGGATTCACCAAGTGAAAGAAGATATTTGAAGCTGCAAAAAAAAAACGATAAAAGAACGTTAATGGCAGTGATATTTAAGGGATATTAGACAGGGAAAACGGAGCCCGCAAAAGAGAGAAGGAATAGTCGGAGATCTCAGAAAGATCATGAGTCAGGGACAACATTTCAGAAGCCGAAGAAAGATATTTACAAAGAGAAGAGTGGTTTGCAGTCAGATATCGCCAGGAGGTCGATCACAAGGCATGAAGAGTCCATCAGTTTCTGAGCAGGCGTGGAAACAAACCAAAGAAACAAAGCTCTTTGGTTCTTCTCTATGCCAAAATTGCTTAACTGCTGCATTGAGAACGTTCAACCTCCCTCACTTCACTGATGGTCCAAACTGAGCTTCAGCTGCATCTTGAGCAGAGCCTAGATTGTCTTTGCAGGGCTTCCCTAGTAGCTCAGTTGGTAAAGAATCTGCCTGCAATGCAGGAGATCTGGGTTCAATCCCTGAGTTGGGAAGATTCCCTGGAGAAGGAGATGGCAACCCACTCCAGTATTCTTGCCTGGAGAATTCCATGGGTAGAGAAGCTGGACAGGCTACAATTCAAGGGATCACAAAGAGTCAGATATGATTGTGTGACCAGCATTTTCACTTTTAGACTGTCTTTGTAGTTCCTCAGTCAGACTGAAAATTGGATCATCACTGCAGTATTTATTAAGTCTCACACCCCTCAGATCTTTGTTTGAGCAGATAGAGCAGAATATGGTGGCAGAAGTCAGACTGGAGACCCAGTGTCTGGCAAGGAAGTTCAGATGGTGGCTGCAGCATGTTTGTCAAGAATTATGGCTATGAATAGAAGAAGAGCGACGAGAGAGAAGCCAGGAGAAGTGTGGCTAAAAAATAACCTTCATATTTTAAAAATGTGAGAGACATGAGAATGTATAAATGCTGAGAAGTCAGTAGAGTGGAAAAGATGGAAGATACATGAGAGGAAAGAGCTGATGATAGAACAGGGTCCCAGAGGAACAGCAAAACATGCCCTCATGTGCCCCATTTCATGCATGGGGTTGGGCAAGGGAGCTGTTCAAATGGATACACAGCAGCTCACAGACACCAGGCAGCACAGATGCCCTTAAGGAATCTGTTGAGCCTCTTTTCAATCTTTCATTGTGTAGAGACTTTGGCAAATGCGATGAATTTATTTCTTAGTTCACATTAGCAAATAAGAAAAATATTCCCCAGAGTGCTACAGAAGCAGTTCCAAGTATTCATTCCCTTAACTAGAACAAATCTCTTTGGTTCTTCTCTCTGCCGAGATCACTTAACTGCTACACTGAGAACGTTCAACCTCCCTCACTTCACTGATCATCCAAATTGAGCTTCAGCTGCATCGTGAGCAGAGCTGGGACTGTCTTTGCAGTCCTTCAATCAGACTGAAAATTGGGTCATCGCCATGGTTTTTATTAAGTGCTCAAGCCTCTCTGAACTTTTTCTCCTACCAGTGGACTGTAATTTATATCCTAAACAAATGCCATGCAAATTCTAATGCTCACAAACAATTTTGTTCCTCTTGATTTAAAATGAAATCCTTAATCATTTGACCAGCTGGCCATCACTGGTGTACATGGCTTAACCAAAGGCTGATTTAATTTGCACAAGTATTTAATATCTCTAGACTGTGGTAAATAAATGCCTTCTAAATGGAGCAGGATGTTGTGTTCTTATGGATCAATGATATCATAATGGGAAATGAATATCATTTATATTATCG
The DNA here is from genome assembly GCA_024291935.2 of Okapia johnstoni. Lineage (NCBI taxonomy): Eukaryota > Metazoa > Chordata > Mammalia > Artiodactyla > Giraffidae > Okapia > Okapia johnstoni. Next base: position 99,682,867 of record CM044309.1, read on the forward strand.
TGCTTACTAGAGGGTGGGAAGATATCCTAGATTTCCTTCAAGTCAGATATCTGTAACTGGAGGGTCTTGTAACACAGGGGTACAGAGCTTAGGATAGTTAGGGCTTTGGCTCGTGTTGTTTTCTGAGCTGAAATATTGTTTCTTTAGCTTTAAGTCCAGTACTGTCTTTTTCTGGGACTCTGAATCCTCCAGAATGGGGGAGATGTTCGTCATGTGACCTCACATCTCACCTGTACACATAGGTGACATAGATGATGCAATGAAATTACTGCATCACTATGTCTGCACCGTCCAACTAGAGTGTCTCATTGACTGTTACACCAGTGGGTCCAAGTCCAGACTTCAGTTTCTAGCAGCTATTAAATTAAAAGTATTGAATGGGGAAATGAGTGAATGTGTCCAGACCTTGTCATTTTGATATGCAAAGTTAGTAAAACAATCTGCCTAAAATTGTGAGGGTTAACTTCCTACTGGGATGGGTTTTCTAAAACTTAAAAGCTGTGATTTTCTCAGGACAGTTTATACCAGAAGTCTTCCCATAATCTGGCATTCTCAGAAAATCCCATAGTCTCACAACACCTGGTGGGGTGTTTCCTAGCTCTCAATTTAGTGGATAATTTTCTGTTTCTCTTTTTCAAATTTCCATTGCTTTTTGTTTTTGTTTCTTTTTTTCTTTTTTTGGGGGAGGGGGGCATTTGACACAATCTGAGATGTAATAGTGCTACTTAAAAAAATTCATCCAATAAAAATTTTTAAAAAGACTTCCCTACAAAATAAAAAAAAATTATTTTCTTACTGGCTTGCAATTTACTTAAAGGAAGGGATTGCATTTATTACTCCCAACAGAGCTTAACACTGTGCATTGCTTAAGGTATTGATTAATAAATATTTTTATGTTGAACTTCATTAGCAACTATGACTTAAATGGGGCAGCAAAATGCTAAGGGACTTTGGCACAGTGGTGGTAGTTTACAGTATGGAAGTGGGACCAATGGATGATGCTAATCACCACTGAGTAATGACTCCTCACATCAGCACGCTCTGAGGACTCTTGACAAAGCCAGTTTCAGGGGTCCTGGCCTCCTGCTTGCCAAAGGCTGATAATGACTGAGCTAATCTGTGTCCCAATTGCCAGCCAGTCATTTGCTAAGTAGATCAGCATGGAATGGTGGTGAGAGAAACCCAACCAAATGGTAAGGATCTATAGGGACTATCTGGTGCTTTCCAAAGTTAACACTCTTTGTAGGAAAATAAATCTCAATATTCCTTAAGTAATAGGATTCTATGCACTGTTGAGGTTTCTTGGGGTGCCTGGCATTGTATGAGACATGGTGAGGTAGGGTTGAATAAAACAGGTGAGATATTTTGTAGTTTATTATGACAAAACTTACACATTACAGACAAATAGATAATCTTATCTAAGCATGTAAGATTAAACAGTCCAATATCTACATATATGAAAAATAGATGAGACAAGTTTCATTCAAAGTCAATGCTAGATATTACCTTTGTCACATTATGGTCTTCAGTGTATTTAAAATCTACATGTGAGTGCATTCCGCAGCCACAACTGGATTTCAGCAATGCTTAAAAGATAGCTTAAAATGCATTATCTTTTCATTTACTAAAAAAATGAATCAATCATCTTATAAAATTGTTTAACATCTGTAGGATTTATAAAGCAGAACAAAATAACCTTTTATTTATAAGTGGCTTATAAATACAAAGAATACAAAGATAAACATGTTAGCAGTCCATTATTTATCACACTTAATAAATTTAGGTGATTTAGAGGACTGTGGACTAGGAAACATTTCCTGCCAAACACTAATTTTTGGAAACGAAATTATTTAGGAGATACGAGTGTTTATATTTTAAATTCTGGTTACATAGAAAAATCAGTATTAAATAAAGATGGCTTTATTAGATTTTTGCACTATAAGGTACAAATGAAAATATTAAGAGGGAAATATGACAATAAAACTTGAAGTTTAATGGTTTCTCTTATAACTAGAGAAAAAACAGACGTGATTGTTGAGTTAGTTGTAGTAGATAGGCTCATTCAAAATTCTTATGCATAAGAATAAATGATTGGTTTAAAAGTATTACCCTCAGATTATTAATTAATTACAAAGATAAAAAGCATCTTTACAGCAGAGAAATACGGAGGATGTGCCACTAAGTGGTAAAACCTAGCATTATTGATAATGAATGAATACATTAGCTTGACAAAACTCTTTAATATAACTGCAATATTTAGGGAACAACAACGCAAATGCAAATTGAATGACATTCTTCAAAAATAATATTTATATATATATTTTTAAAGTTATTTTTGGCTGCACTGAGTCTTGATTGCTGCACAGGCTTTTTTCTAGTTGTGATGAGGGCGGGATACTCTCTAGTTGCAGTACACAGTCTTCTCATTGCAGTGGCTTCTCTTGTTGCAGAGCAAGGGCTGTAGGACGCAAAGGCTCAATAGTTGTGACACATGGAGTTAGTTGCTCCTAAGTATGTGGGGTCTTCCCAGATCAGGGATCGAACCTATGTCTTCTGCATTGGCAGGGGGGTTCTTTACCACTGAGTCACTAGGGAAGCCCAAAACAATTATTATCCACTCCGGCAAGATGTCAGTGACATGCAAAACAAAAAGATGGGAGAGTTATTCCATCTAGGTTAAGGAGACTAAAGGGATGTGACAACTGTTTGCCATTGCAATCCTTGACTGAATCCTGGATTCAAAAAATCCCGAAGGCTATAAAGGGCGCTCTTGGGACAACTGGGGAAATTAGAATATGGATTTCATATTTGATAATATATGGCGTCAACATTAACGATCTTGAATATGACAACTGACTTATGGTTATGAATAGAATGTGTTTGTTTTTAGGTGAAACAAACTTAAATATTTGAAGTGTCATTATGACTGCACCTAACTCTCAAAGTAATTGGTTAAAAGAGAGAATAGATAGGAAGAAAATATGACAGAGCTAACAGTTAGTGAATCTAATCTACAACATTTATTAATATTTTAATGGACATTCATTATACTATATATTTTCAATTTTCTATAAATGTGACATTTTTCAAAATATAAAGATAGCAGAAAAATAGTCTCAGTGGTTGTTAAACCTAAGTTGGAAGAATTGCCAGGAGTATTTATTAAAAATGTAAATTCCTATGCTTTACTCTCATATAGGGCTTCCCTAGTGGCTTCCCTGGTGGCTCAGATGGTAAAGAATCACCTGCAATGCAGGAGACTTAGATTCAGTCCCTGGGTTGGGAAGATCCCCTGGAGAAGGGCGTGGCAACTCACTCCAGTATTCTTGCCTGGAGAATCCCCATGGACAGAGGAGCCTGATAGTTTGTAGTCCATGGGGTTGCAAAGAGCCGAACGCGACTGAGTGACTAATCACAGCTCTGTACAGCGGCTCAGGGGTAAAGAATCTGCCTGCCAGTGCAAAAGATGTGGATTCAATCTTTGGGTTGGAAGGATCCCTTAGAGAAGGAAATGGTAACCCACTCTAGTATTCTTGCCTGGGAAATCCCATGGACTGAGGAGCTTGGCAGACTACAGTCCATGGGATTGCAGAAGAGTCAGAAATGACTTAGCGACTCAACAACAAGAACAATCCTCATCTGTTCAGTGAAACTAAAGTGGGGTCCACTTAGGCAAAAGCAACCTAAGGACACAGGAAGTAAATAGAAGTATCAACCCTTTGCAAGTCTATTCATGAATGCAATATTATTCTGTTGACTTGGTCCAATCCATCCATCCCTTCACCAAGCTACCAGCAAGGCCAGATGAAAATGGATGGATGAACAACACTTGCTGGGTCTGGTGCTCTGGGAGGGACTCTGGAACCATAGTGTTATAAATGAATACAAATCCTAGGTGAAGGTTCTAGCCTGTCCATCATTAATGGGGTAAAGGTACTTTCCAAGTTTTGCATCCAGGCTCTCATCTGCCCACAGATACATGGTTATCAGCAAGTTACTTTCCATTTTCATGGGAAGAGTGTGAGAGACAGGATCAGAGGATAGTAAACCCAGCATGTGGATGTCCTTTGAACTGAACCACATATATTTGATCTGGGTTTCATTAAGTCCTGTAAATTTATAAAAATTGAGGGACAATTCATACAACATACAGTTCACTCTTATATATTATACAAGTTTAAAGAGATTTTTATTATATTTACAAAGTTATTCAAGCGTTACCACTATTTAATTTGAGAATAGCTTTCAGCTCAGTCACTCAGTTGTGTCCAACTCTTTGCAGCACTCCAGGCCTCCCTGTCCACCAATTCCTGGAGTTTACCCAAACTCATGTCCATTGAGTCGGTTATGCCATCCAGCCATCTCATCCTCTGTCGTCCCCTTTTCCTCCTGCCCCCAATCCTTCCCAGCATCAGACAACTCTGTATCTATTAGTAGTCAAACACCATTGCATACTCCCTCTAGCTTCTGGAAAATGTAATCTATTTTTTCTGTGTCTATGGATTTGCTCATTCTGGACATTTCACATAAATAGAATCATACAGTTATGTGGCCTTTTATGTCTGCCTTTTTTCACATATCATATTTTCAAAGGTCATCCAAGGTGTAGCATGTATCAGTATTTTATTCTTTTGTATAGCTGGATAATATTTCATTGTATGAATATAACACATTTCGTATATTGATTAGTTGCTTGATTTGTTTCCCCCCCCCACTTTATGGCTATTCTGAGTAATATCTACTATGAATACTTGTGTATAAGTTTTTGTGTGGACATACATTTTCATTTATCTTGGATATAATTTTCCTGGGAGTGGAATAGCTGGATCATATAACTCCATGTATAACTTTTGGGGGAACCAGCACATACTTTTCCAAAGTGACTGAACAATTTTATATTTCTACCATAAGAATATGAGGTTTCCAATTTCACTGCATTCTTCCCAACACTTCCTTTCTGTTTTTTTTATAGTAACCATTTTAATGGATGAGAAGTAGTAACTTATTATGCTTTTGATTTGCATTTTCCTGATTAGTGATGTTGAATATCTTTCTATTTGAGCAGGGCTGATTCTCAGGGGAATGCCAGGGCGAGCTGCCTGGTGTTAGCTAGTTTGATGGACAATGGTAGACACAGCATCCTCCAGCACCCAGTCAGATGTTATCATTAAAAAATGATGCCACCAGCACTTCTATCCCCAGAGAAAGTTCCACTAGATTCCTCTGCCTCCAGCATATGCTTTAAACCTAGCCCATGAAATTCCTTCTCATATGACCCAGTTGCTTTTCAAGCTGCTGCCTCTGTGCTGGGACTCAGAACAAACTGATGAGAGTGAGCATCTTGGTCTCAGCCTTCTGGTTCTCTGGGACAAAAGCCCCACCAGTTTGCAAAGCCAGATGTTATGGGGAGTCAGCTTCCCAGTGCTGGTCCCCTGGTCTAGAGAACCCACAGTGGGGCTTGATCTCCTCACTGCTCAGGGGGACCCTGTGGTTATTGTATCACTCCCATTTAGGAGTCACCACACTGGAGGTATGGGTTCTAAGACTACATCTTGGCTCCTCCTACTATCTTGGTATGGCCTTTTCTTGCTACCCTAATATATTAACAACACATCTGTTCTGCTGGTCTTCAGGTCATTCTTGGAGATAGCTGTCCTATATGCAATGGTAGTTTTGGTTTAGGAGGTGACAATCTCAGGATTTTCCTGCTGCACCATCTTGGTCTAGACCTCCCTTATTTTGTACCGTCATCTAAAGGAAACATTATATTAAGTACCCAGTAGTACCTATTATTTTTATCTTCTCACCAGATTTTGGTTCAGTCACATGACCATTTCCAAATTTTGGCCATGACATTTAAAGTGAACTGATTTAAACCTCTGGCAGATTGGACTGGTTTATGAAAAGAAAAGAAAATCTTATTTTACTAAACCTACAGTTCTACCTGCACTGTGCTAGATCTATATAATTGATTCTTTCACATTGACTGTTGACAATTTGATCAGTTCTTTGTGACCAACATTAGTGACAGAAGCCATAACAGTTTGGCCTACAAATATTGAACTTGGTAGCGTTATGCAATGTTAACTCACATCAAACAGCCATGTAGCAGTTCAACAACACACCCGTTGGGAGGTTGAGGAAAAAAAAGCCACAGAGAAAAAGTCATTTGAGTGATGGGGCAAATTCTTCTAGGTCAGTTACATTTGGAAAATGTTCTTTCTCCATCTAATATCCAGGGTTTCATAAAAATATTTCAGGGCAACAGTATAAACTTGGTAATGAATTAGCGCAGCCAGGTGAATGCTGAAGTGAAAGTGTTAGTCACTTAGTTGTGTCTGACTCTTTGTGATCCCATGGACTGTAGCCTGCCAGGAATTCTCCAGGCAAGAGTACTGGAGTGGGTTGAGTTCCTTTCTCCAGGGAATCTTCCTGACTCAGGGATCAAACCTGGGTCTCTTGCATTACAGGCAGATTCTTTACCATCTGAGCCACTCGGGAAGCCCAGGTGAATGTTAACATGAATGGAAATTATATAAAAATGGACTTTAATCAATTAGTACTTCTGGGATTTCTCACTTTGGAGAAATAAGATCAAAAACAGAGCAAGGATAGCAAAAAAAAAAACGAGAACTTGAAACACGGTTGTTTAAATTTGGGTGGTTGATGCTGAAATTTTGCCCTCTAAGGATTCTTTGGATAGGTAGAGAGAAAGGAATTAAAATTGTTTTCTTTTTGACCCCAGAGAATGACAAGCTTGCTACCTCAAAAAATAACACAAGCAGATTGTGCGTTTGTGTTCAAACTCACTAGCAGGTAAGGTAAGCAGGATTTGTTTTAAGAAATTTTGCTTTTTCTGACATAGGGATAAGGACAGATACTGCCACTACCATGGTTATGATTTAACTAATTAGCTTCTGAAAGAAAATAGTTCTGGTTTCCATTTTTCAAATTCCACTGAAAAGGGGCTTGTTTATTACAGTAATTATGCTACAAGCATCCATTTAAAGAAAACTACTATGGAAAATTTGATGAAAATGGGCTTTAAGCTTTCTTTGGACCCCATGAGTTAAGCTTTTTTTAAAAAACAGAGCAATCTACAGAAACCTGAGTCTGTAAAGTGGCATTTTCCACCCATCTAAATTCATGTTGAGTATTAAGCACTGGTAGAGTCTGAAATGAGGAACAAACAGTCACTTAGACAGCACATATTGCAGAAATATCCCATAAAGATGCAAGAGTCTGCATTAATCATCTGAGCAGGACAATGGGTGACCTTTTCTAATAAGAACGGGAGCATCTAAAGTGAACATTAAATTTCACTGCGGCCCTATTTGCTATCTATCTGTGGCATTCATCACTGCTGAGATATAAACGTCCTCAGACTTTTGGAATCTGACAATCATACTTCCTGGAGAGGGAATGTTCTTAGGAGTGCAGAAAGCTTGTTCACCCTCCAATTTTGGCAACCTTAGAGCCATTATGGCTTCATGTCTCTTTCATTATGAAAGCAGAGCAGCTGTTGAGTGAGCAAGGTTAACAAACCTTGGAAAAATATTAAAGTTAATTTGTTTTTAGGGCTTTCCTAAACCCAGAAGTTGGAAGAAGATTGTTTTATATGGGCCCATTAGTCTTTCAATAGTTGAATCTGCAGAGCTACTTTTAAGATTGACTCTTTGGGTTTTAAGTAGATATTATTGAGGGTGGGCATCTGTTTAACTGACATGTGGAGTCACGAGGGGCTAATGGGTTGGCGTAGAAAGTGCTTTGGACTAATGACCTGTTCAGAGACTGGAGAGTCATGAAATCTCAGTTCATCTTCTGACATTTAAAAGCCTTTGAAATTAACTGGTGAATAAGATCAATGTTCATACAGAATCAAAGCAACTAGGTGGAGTGAGAAAAAGTAAGTATAAAAGGTTATTTGGGTGAATTAAAACTTTTAAAATAAAATCAGTAAACTTAAGTCAACCAAATTTGAGCAAGCAGTAGGGAAGGATGACGGAAATGGCCTGAGGATCGGTCACATCTACTTCTTAGGTACCCCAAAGCTGTGCAGCCTTCTCTGAACCTCAGTTTCTTCATCTTGAGCTTATTATGATGAGTGTGGCCTATAGATTTAATTTGAAGATTATCTTAATAGATAAGATCTTAGATCTTATCTTAATAGATAAGATCATAAGATTAAATATAATAACCTCCTAGAGCCTAATCTTTATGTGGTTGGTGAACTACACAGATGTTACTGCGGGCTGTACAAATAGTCTGAGGGAGTTGCATCTTCCAGAAACTCTAATGGCCTTTTAGATAGAAAAAAACAGAGTACTTTTAAGACTTAAATATTAATGCATATATATGGAATCTAGAAAAGTGGTACTGATGAACCTATCTGCAGGGGAGCAATGAAGATGCAGACATGGAGAAGGGACTTCTGGACACAGAGAGGGAGGGAGAGGGTGGGAAGAATTGGGAGAATAGCCCTGAAACATATGCATTACCATGTGTAAAATTAGATAGCCAGAGGAAATTTGCTGTATGATACAAGAAGCTCAAATCAGATGCTCTGTGACAACCTAGAGGGGTGGGATCGGTGGGAGGAAGTTTCAAGAGGGAGGGGACCTGCATAAACCTATAGCTGATTCATGTTGATATATGGCAGAAACCAACACAATATTGTAAAGCAATTATCCTCCAATTAAAAATAAATAATTTTAAGAGAAGGAAACTTGTTATGATCAAATCTAACTAAAGAATTAATGTTAAGGTATGAGAGCAATATAATGTAAAGGGTTTTTATTATCTTGAAAAAGTGAAAGTGTTAGTTGCACAGTCATGTCCCACTCTTGTGACCCCATGGAGCTCACCAGGCTCCTCTGTCCTTGGATTCTTCAGGCAAGTATACTGGAGTGGGTAGCCATTCCCTTCTCCAGGGAAATCTTTCCAACCCAGGGATTGAATCTGGGTCTCCTGTATTGCAGTCAGATTCTTTACAGCCTGAGCCACCAGGGAAGCCCTTTTATTATCATAGTATGAACAAATTAAAATATTTTATTTGGTTAAAAAAAAAGGATTTAAACCTTAAATGCTAAATATTTTGGATTATGACAGAGGGACAATAAATAAGGATTTTTTTTAGAGACCTGCTCACTGCTATTCAAAATATTACCAGTTTGGGTTAAATATTCTGAATTTCAACTCTAACCTAAATGTTCTCTTTGTGAATCAGTAATTTGTGCATCCTGAGCAGCATCATCTGTTTCTAGATTGGGATCTAGAAGCTCAGTGGCTGACGGACTCAGGCCAAGGTTGATAGACATATCAAAGAATTGAAGCTGAAGGCCAGTTCAAAAGGGGTGGCTGGATCTAAGTCTGAGGAAGTTGAGATTTGAAGTACAGAAGTCCCCAGGCACTAAGGGTTGAAGCATCTATTGAGAAGTCTACCTCAGAAGTCTTGAAACCAATAGGAAACTGGGCACGGCCTGGAATTAATTGTCACCAGGCTAATGTGAGCTGTTTGAGGCTAGTTTCCTTCCCTGTAGCCCCTTAATGTTCTGAGACACTTTGCTAAAGGCAGAGTGGTCAGGTATTCAAGAACTGTAAGATCTTACCAGATCCTGTACAGCAATACTCCTCCATCTTGGTCAGAGTATGTGGTGGCGTCAACACACAAAACACTCAGCATAGTGTCTGTCACATCAGGTGAATTCAGGGAATCTCACTATTCTCAGGGCGTGTGTGATTGGAGAGACTTTGGAGAACCTCTCAGGCATCTGAGCACTCCTGCATCTGGGCTTTCTGCAGGGTCATGAAGAGACCAGTGCTGAGTGCTCAATGCAAAGCGTCCTAAGGAAGCTTCTAGAAGAATCTGTAGTAGTGAGAAATTGACTGCCAATGACTTTTGAATGTAATATAAGGAAACAACTATACTTCAAAATATTTTGATTTATTTTGATACTTGCATTCATGTTCAATGAGCTGAGAGAGGAAAGAGGAACGATTACAGAAAAATGGAAAAGTGAGGAAGTGACATTTTTGCTTTTGGAGACCAGTGATAGAGCTACTCTGCCTTTCGTGGTTCACAAGCTTGCTTTGTGTCAGGAACTGTTTTAGTTACTTTAACTCATCTAGTGGTCTTACTTTAGGCCTGTAAAGTTGATATTATCAACACTGCCATTAAACAGAGTTTAAATAATTTATCCAAAGTCTCAGAGCACTAAGTCGGGTCTCGAATCCAGGCGTTTTAGCTCTGGAATCCACATCCTCAATCCCCATGCCCATCTCACTTCTACTCTTGTCTCCATCCTTAAAGCCACTTAGTTTCCACAGAATAGAAAATCACTGTATTGCTTTGCTTTGTCAGCATTCCCAGGAATACATAAAAACCACCTTTGTTAACTGGACAAGAACATGACTAACATTGACAAATACAATGGGCTCTCAACTTGCTGGAATCAATTCATGTAAATTAGACATTACCACAATGTCTTTAAAAGGAACTCATTCATTAACTTAACAAGTCCTCATTGAATGCCCACTACATGGCAGGCATTAAGCTAGATATATAGGGTTGTGTGGTGTGCTAAAGACTATTTAATAGTCTCATCCAACTCTGAAAAAAATGGCATGATATCTTAAAGTTGAAATATTCTACATTATCAGGTGTCAGACTTACACTAAAGGTAAACTTCAGTATCAAACTCCAGGCCTCAGTGGAGAAGGAAATGGCAGCCCACTGCAGTATCTTACCTGGAGAATCCCAGGGATGGAGGAGCCTGGTGGGCTGCTGTCCATAGGGTCGCACAGAGTTGGACACGATTGAAGCGACTTAGCATGCATGCATGCATTGGAGAAGGAAATGACAACACACTCCGGTATTCTTGCCTGGAGAATCCCAGGGACAGATGAGCCTGGTGGGCTGCCGTCTGTGGGGTCACACGGAGTCGGACACGACGGAAGTGACTTAGCAGCAGCAGCAGCCAAACCTCAGGAGACTGCCTATATCTACCTTTAACCAGAATCAGCACAAAACAAATGAAAAGAACTCTATGTATAAGTTTATGTACTGTGTACAAATAATGCAGGCACACTCCTGTAAAGGAAAAATTGATCAGTTCCATTACAAGAGAAGGATGAGAAATGTTAAATTCACGCCTTTCTGATATTTCCACATCGGAAAGATGGGGGTAGCATTTAAAAAGAAAAGAATGAATTGATATGAAGCAATCAGCCAACAAGTGTAGGAACATGACAGGAGTTTTGGTCAAAGGTTTTCTGCACTGTGCTTTCCATGACCTCTGAAAGCAGAGTATCAGACAATTGGTTGGAGAAAGAGTGAAAGTTGCAGTTCTATTATATAGTAATTTCATGTCAAAAAGGAATTAATTGTCCATTCTCTTTGTGCTCTTGATAGTTGTGGTCAATGAATTGATCTGACATGAAAATTAATGCCTGCCATATATTTTGTGTGAAATGATGATACTCTGCTCATCAAGTTGTCAAGGCAAGCTGTTACCTTCGCTGAGAAATCTATCTGAAATTTAGCTTTTCCAAAAAATTGAAAAATCTAGACGTTTTATGCATCAACCACACTTCCTAGTCAGCGATGAGGTTCTCTGTACCTAGCCAGAAGATCAGCATTCTCTTGAGTTTTATTTCCAGGTAAGACATAAGTGAGGCTGTTTATAAACCATGAGGACAGCAAAATTCAAACAACAAAAAGAAACTGATGAACAGGCCATGCTATCTCAGGCAGAGTCATACAGAATAGTCTCTTTAGGAATTTCAGAGGTGCAAAATTCAAATACTATTCAAGCGATTAACCAGTGACAGGTACATCAATGGTTAGTTGAATCTTAAAATGGACTCAAGGTGTTTTGGGGGGCGGGGCTAGGCTTATCTGCAAAATGTAGATAACACCATCCTTGAACAATGTCAGAGATCGATGAGGTAATATATGTAAAATGAAATTGATTGTTCCAGGAAAAAAAATAAAAAAACCTCATCTACAGACTCATCTAAGTATTCTGGACATCAATTTTTACCTGATCTTATTGTTAATGAAGTAAATTAGTGCCATTAAGGAAAGTCAACATTAAATAGCAAGTCCTTCACTTGAGAGCAGCAAGGTGAATTTTGGCTAGAATCTAGAAAGAATCTAAGCTGATGTCTTTCCTATAGCACATAAGCATTCCATTTAAGAGTTTGAATATACTGGCTGTACTTTAGTTGGTTTCTACTTATATTTTGTTTTTGTTGGGAAAATACATCCTCTTAAAAAATTATAAGAACAATTATTATTTAATAGTCTCGATAATCAACGTCTATGTAGAATACAAAGCATTAAGTAACAAGTTGAATGTTTGCATCTTCTTTTATTCATGTCTGCAAAGGACCTCATTTTATATATACACACATTGTTTATGTTTACTTACTAAGTCATGTCCAACTCTTTTGCAACCCCATGGACTTAGCCCACCAGGCTCCTCTGTCCATGGGATTCTCCAGGCAAGAATACTGGAGTGGGTTGCCCTTTCTTTCTCCAGAAGTATGTGTGTGTGTGTGTGTGTATATATACACTCATATATATATACACTCTTGGATAGCATAGCTTAAAATATATTAAAAATTTTTAAGACATTGATTATTTTTCAAGAAGCATGCTCTCCTGTGTGCATTATGCATTTAAAAAACTTTTATACAAGTTTCTACTTCACTAATGACAGATTGGCAAGGGATCAAGAGAAGTAATAAATGCATGTTGATTTTCCTACAAAATCTCCTTGTAATGTTAATAAAAGGGGCACAGTTACAATGTCAACTGAAGAACTGTTTCCTTTTCCAGACACTTGTTCTTAATGATGAGTTATACTTGAGGAAGACAAATACTGTTCTTTCCTAAAGAACTCATTTTTCCTCCATGATGGAAATTTGAAGTCTATGATTTGTCACAACTCTCAGCAGGAAGTAAAATGGCCAAGCATGGCTTAACATGTCATTTATTCAAGTAATGTGGTCTCAATTCTGTGGGTGACAAAATTCTCCATCTCTGGTTTGCCCTTGGCCACCATTTTAGTCAGTGATTACAATGAAAGAGTGAAGTTTGGACTTTCAGAGTGGCTTTATCCTGGCTCAAGTTCAGAGTCACCTTGTTCCATCCTGTAGGAATAGCAATTAGATGTCATCCAGTAAGAAAAAGAACATCACCATCGCTAAGTATCTTAATTACTTTTCTGTATATGGAAGTTAACCTGAGACTCTTAACGATATTCCTTTCCATGTATGGTGAAAGTTCCCCAACAAAAATGTGCATGTGATATAAATAGATAACTTTCCAGATATTTTTAAAGAGCACAGCCCAAACTGTAAACCCTGCTGTAAAGGTAAGTAGCTTTACAGAAATCAGGGATTAGTCTATAAATTTGCATGAGTATGCCTCAAGCCTTAAGGACAGGATATCTGCATTGGCAGCTGAATGTGGTTCTTACGAATGGAAATAAAGTCACAGTCCAGTTCCTGCCACTTAGAAGAAAAGCCACCAGGAAGGAACTTTCCCCAACAATGAACTGTTTGAGGCAAATCCTTTGCCTTGGGTGTATGGGCTGAGTACATCACTTCTTTTCATTTTATCCTCCTAACCTTTCTCTTAAGTCATACTGGATCTTCAAAGACCATGTGTCCTTCAACCTCAATTTCCAGTGCTCCAGTTTGAAATGTTAACAGTATCCAACTTTTCCCAAGTATTATTCTCTAGGTCTGTGTAAAAATTAAAAACTTAATATCTCATCAAAATGTTCCTGAAAAATCTCTTAAATATTTGATGAGAAAGAGTACAACCACTTGATTTCGTATGTATAACCTGCAGACATCTTGAAACATTCTTCTATTAGGCAGTGTTTCTCTTTGGCTCTCAACTGAGTACTTAATGTTTTTCTCCAGGATTTAAGCAAGTCGTCACCACCCACATTGTCTGGCCATCTTCATAGAAGGTCAGAAAACCTTTAAAATCATTTATACATTCCGTTCGTATGTCTCATCCGTGTACAAACACCTTTTCTAAAGCTGATGACCTTAATTCTTTGCAGTACACAGTCATTTGAATGGAGTTTCAGAGGAAACTGTCAAAACTGCTTAAAATGCTTTCTTTCATTTCTCAATATTTTTGTTATATGTTCATTATATACCTAACGAAATAGTAACAACTTCTTGTTTAACTTAAATTTTGAACACTGACCCATATCAAAGGGTATATAGTCTTTACAGACTTTGATTTTTGAACTTATAGGGGAGCTAGCCCAGTTAACAAAGCAATTTGTTTCTTGTGAAATTGAAGGAAATCTCTCTGGATCCAGACACCATCTGTTGAACAAGCTAGTTAATAGAGTAGAAAGAGCATAGGGGTCAAATTACCTGGATTCAATTAAATCCTGGTTCTGCCTTTTCCTATACAAACAACCTGAAGTTAAATTCATTACCCTATCCCGAGGCTTGTTTTTCACATTTTTAATAATTATGATAATATTACAAAGTTCATAGGATTATTGGGAATTTGAATAAGATGCTGCTTAAAAAAATCACTTGTATGAAAAAGTACCATACAAATATTGTTCTTACTGTTTTTTTTTTTTTAATGTGTAGCTTGGAGAATAAAGTAATGTAGTGAGTTTGAATGTGTGTGTGTGTGAGTGTGCGCGTGTACTCAGTCACTTCAGTTGTGTCTGACTCTTTGCAATCCCATGGACTGAAGCCTACCAGGCTCCGCTATCCATGGAATTCTCCAGGCAAGAATACTGGAGTGGGTAGCCATTCCCTTCTCCATTGGATCTTTCTAACCCAGGGGTTGAGCCTAGGTCTCCTGCATTGCAGGCAGATTCTTTGCCATAGGTCTCCTGCATTGCAGGCAGATTCTTTGCCATCTGAGCCAGAGTTTGAATAATTATATCCAAAACAACTTCTTCCTATGAGTTGTTCATATGGCCTCATCAGAGAGCAATTTAGAAAAAAAAAAAAAAAAAAGCAAAACACTAAAGAATGATGATGTCTCTTCTACACGTATTTCCTTCTCATACATGCCTAGTTCCCAGGCATTTTGGTAAAGTTGAATGTTTGGGTTTGTTTGTTAGGCTTTCAAGAAGAGACTTGGATAGGGGTGGTGTGGTACTTTTTACGTTTTAGAATAATCATCCTTAAAGGGACCAGGACCTCCTAACTGAATTGTATCTCACTGGCCTTTAATCTACCACCTCCTCTCCTATCTTCCTATAGGAGTGGAACATCTATTGTGGTATATAACAGAGATCTGGGCTGGATGGCTATTGGAATTAGACCATAAAGTCTCTAATACCATCCACTTTATTTTCAACATCAGAGTGATACTTCCTAATCATGATACTCATACCTGCGGGTATGTAATATTTGTGACTTTTAATTTTTCTTAATTGGAGGATAATTGCTTACAATATTGTGTTGGTTTCTGCCTTACATTAACATGAATCACCATAGGTTTACACATGTCCTCCTCCTTCTTGGTGGGAGGGAGGTTTAGGGGTATGATTCTTTTTTTAAACACATGTATAATTATCACCTTTGTTGTGAAATGTCCATTCTCTTTTGTGTGGCTGTGTTAACTGAAGGCATGTTCACTAAAGTCTCCATTGGCTGACTCATGGCTGCAACCTGAATGTGGCTTCAGTTTTCCTGCAAACTTCGTTTAAGTTGATCATGTCCTTCTTTCACAGGTTCACATTGACTTAGCTTTTAATTACTAGCATTTTCTCTTAGAGTCAGTCTTCAATTTTCTTTTCTCACTGCAGACATCAACACGCAATGAGATCATCATCTTCCAATCTTTAACTGGCACTGACACAGTGATAGCTTTCAAACATTGGTTTTCGGACATTTGCCTGTATTTGCACTGCAGACGCCTACAGATCAAACATAGTGCTAAAATTCAAACTTTTTATCCTTCCAAAAAAAAGAAAAGAAATCTACCATTTCTCCTATAATTCTTGTTTCAGTTAGTTATATCACTTTTCAATCAATCTGGTAAGACAGAAAACATAAAGAAATCTTATGCTCTTATCCTTCGTAATAAGTCAGTGAGCAAGACTTGTCAATTGCCTTTTCAAAATGTTTCTTTAAGCCAACCATTTGTTTCGCCAGAGCTGCCCATGTTCTAGTGTAGGTCCTTAATTATTAAGTCTAATTATTTAATCTAACACTAATTGTTAAATCTAACACCTAATAGCCTCTTCTTCCTTCCATTCCCCTTCCACGCAGCCACCCAGTCAATTGAATTCACCTACGTCAATCTTTTTCTGCTTAAAAACAAAAAAATAAATAAAAACTCGGTTAATAAAGCTGAAAGAAAGACTACTTTATTAACAGCCTATTCTCAGCGTATCTGTCTGGATTCATGCCTCTAGGATTTTATACTTACATTTTTGTGCATGGCTCCCTCTTTCTTCTTGTTGAGCTAAACTTTGATGCACTCTTCAGTCCCTTCACTGGGACACTGGGTACCAATTCCTCTTGGCTCTTAAAGGACAACACGCCGGCCATCATCCTCTCTCTCTCTCCTGTGTCATAAGGTATTCTCTTTCCACTGGATAATTCCCTTCACCATATAAACATGCTCAAATATCTCATTTAAAAAAACCCTACTTTTTTCATGTCCCTCAAGAGGTAATGCTCTATGTTTTTTATGGACTTTTTAAAAAATATTCATTTTAGAAAAAAAAAGTGGGAGGGAAATGAAATAAACTCATGTTTTAATTCTGCCACTTTAGTGTCCTAATTACTAGAGATTATAATACCTGATAATTATAACTCAAAATTCTTTGTTTCTTAAGAAAGCTTTGACTATTTTAATAGGTTTATTAGATAGGTTTTATGATCATTTTGGTTGGTCTTACCCAATCCCATTTCCCCTTTAAATGCCGTTCAAATTTTGATCAGAATTGTTGATGTTTTTCAGTCACTAAGTTGTGTCCTACTCTTTGGAACCACATGGGCTGTAGCACACCGGACGCCTCTGTCCTCCACTATTTCCCTCCTCGATCACTGTTGAGTCAGTGATTCTATCTAACCATCTCATCCTTGGCTGCTCCCTTCACCTTTTGCCTTCAGTCTTTCCCAGCATCAGGTTCTTTTTCAGTGAGTCAGCTCTTCCCATCAGGTGGCCAAAGTACTGGAGCTTCAGCATCAGTCCTTCCAGCGAATATTCAGGATTAAATTCCTTTAGGATTGACTGGTTTGATCTCCTTGCAGTCCAGGGGACTCTCAAGAGTCTTCTCCAGCACCACTATTTGAAAGCATCAATTATTTGGCTGTCTGCCTTCTTTATGGTCCAACTCTCACATTGGTACATGACTACTGGAAAAACCATACGTTTGACTCTATAGATCTTTGTTGGCAAAGTGATGTGTCTGCTTTTTAATACACTGTCTAGGTTTGTCATAAGTTTCCCTCCAAGGAGCAAAAATTTTTTAATTTTATGGCTGCAGTCACTGTCCGCAATGATTTTGAAGCCCAAGAAAAGAAAATCTGTCACTGCTTCCACTTTTTCCCCTTCTATTTGCTGTGAAGTGATGGGACTAGATTCCATGATCTAATGCTCTATTTTTAAATTCACCTTTTCAGCAGAAGTCATTCAAAGAATTGTCTATACTCAAGGCTTCTCCTTCCTACACTTCTCTCCTGATTTCATTCAAATCAATTTTTCATCTCCAGAAATCCACTAAATCCTCTCCAGTCAACACCAAGTATGATTTCTATGTTACCATTTGAATGCACTTTAGGTTTCATCTTACTCTATTTATATCCTTCAGCAAAGGCACACTCTTCCATTGTCTTCACTTGAACTTTGGGCTTCCTTTCTCTCTTGAGTCTCTCGTTTCCTAGCTCAGATTGTTTATTGGTTCCACTGTACCTACCAAATTCCAAAAGTTGGAACACCTGAGGGCTGAGGGCCCGGGCCTCCAGTTTTCTCTGCCTGCACTCACTTCCTTGATGATTTCATCCATTCTGACTGCAATAGTTCCACAGGTAAACCAATGACTTCCAAATTCATACTTCTGGCTCTACCTTATTCTTGAACTTCAGATACACTTGAGCACTTGCCTACATGAGATTTCACTTGCATGTCTGATGGGCTTCTTGGGTGTTCAATATTGAGCTCTGCCTATATCAGTGTCAAGTATGCCCTGCATAAAGTCATCCCATCTCAGTCACTGTCAACTCCGTTCTCCATTGTTCAGGCCTCAAAACCCATGGAGGCATTTTTAGACAAGTTATTCCCACATTTACACCATTGCAGTGGCCTCCTAGTTTGTCTCTCTGCTTCCATCTTTGTCCTCCGTCGAGTTGGGGCATGTGTTCAGTCGTGTCTGATTCTTTGCAACCCCATGGATTGTAGCCTGGCAGGCTCCTCTGTCTGTGGAATTTTCCTGGCAAGAACACTGTTGCCATTTCCTCCTGCAGGGGATCTTCCTGACCCAGGGATCAAGCACTGTCTCTTGCATCTCCTGCATTAGCAGGAAGATTCTTTGCCACTGGCACCATCTGTGAATCCTGTGTCCTTCCTTGGTCTTTTCCTTACTCAACATCCAGAGTGATCTTTTAAAGTATCATTGTAAGTGAGATCATATCAGTCCTTCTCTTCAAAATCTTTAATGCCTCCTTGTTTAACTCGGAGTAAATCCCCAGATTCTTACTCTGGCCCCAAGACTTTCTATGGTCTTTCTCTTCTACATGTTTCAAGCCATGATCACCTGATACCCTCTTTCCCTCACCCCTCAGCTCTAACTTATTGGCCTCCTTTCTGTGTCTGCAACATCCCAAGGATGCTGTGGTCTCAGGGCCTTGGTACATTTTTCCTTTGCCCAGAAAACTTCTTCCTCATATCCATATTGCCCTTTCTTCACTTTCTTTGGATCTCTGTTTATCAATTTAACCTAGAGGTCTTCTACCACAACATCATGTAAGTTACACACTCCTCCTGCTGTATCTCTTTATGATACTTCCTAGTACTTATCACTTAAGGAATAGGAATTTGATATTTAAACCCAATTTATAGCATTAGAACCTGTTTTTATTTGTTGATAGCTTCTTTGGACTTAGGTAAGTCCTTTGCTGGGCTTCTCAGGTGGCACTGTGGTAAAGAACCCACAGGAGAATGCAGGAGACTGAAGCAACTTAGCCCAAGCACACACAAGTACTTTGTCATGCCCTACTCCAGGGGATCTTCCTGATTCAGGGATTGATCCTGGGTCTCCTGCTTTGCAGGCAGATTCTTTACCATCTGAGCCACCAGGGAAGCCCTAGTTAAGTACTAAGAGCAATAAATATATACTGAATAGAAAAATGGTTAACATTGTGCATATATAACTAAGTAAGCAAGTTTTTTATTTTTTAAGAAAATTCATCACAATTTCTGGCAAAAAGACTCAGAATGACTGAAAGTGGTCTGCCATTTCAGTAATCTGAAGAGAGCAGCCCATGGCAGTTTACATCACATTTTGTTCAGAAATAAGCATTAATAGTAATTTAATTTTTAGCTAAGGCAGTGGCTCTTCCACAAGGACAATTAAACCCCCTGAAATGAAGAGAGGATTAAAATTAGTGAGACTGGAAAACCAAGAGGAATTTAACGACCAAATTGATATCTCTACTTGATCTTGTCCTTGATCAACATGTACCAGCCAGTTGACCCTGCAGAGATCATTAGGACAGTGTTCCTTTTGCTCCCACTCTTTTTAATGCTAGTGATGGTCATGCATAGGCTGAAAGTAGGGGGGTTTGTAGCTGGGAATTGGTTCTTTTTACAATCAGAGTGGAATGAACCTGATAGATTAACTGGGCCAGTGGTTTTCAACTATTTCCCCCCTGAAAGCGATATATTTAATACCTGCCAGGTAACCTTTCCCTGAACTTTGTCCTTACATCACTCACTAGAGTTTGCTACACAGGTGATATTGCCCATGGGTTCTGTGCAATTTCAGATCGCTACCTAAATGCCCCTCTCCCAGAACCATTTATCCCCTCCATTTACATACTAGCAACATAAAACTGGGAACTGTTTTCTGGATGAAACCTGTCATTTTTCAGGAAAGAAATCTGAGGCTTACAGAGAATAAGCAACCCACCCAAGATGATGGAGACAGAGAGTAAAGATCTCAAAAGTCAGACTAAGATATCTAGAGACTGAGCAAGACATCTTCCTGGCATGATATTTATTTCTCTGTTAGTGAGAAGCAAGTGTCAAAGGGACAATGGCCAAGCCATCAGTTCAGTTCAGTTCGGTCACTCAGTTGCGTCTGACTCTTTGCGACCCCATGGACTGCAGCACGCCAGGCCTCCCTGTCCATCACCAACTCCCAGAGTTTACTCAAACTCATGTCCATTGAGTCGGTGATGCCATCTATAGATGGCATCTATATATGGCCAAGCCATATATAGAAATAAACCCTGACCGACAACCTCCAGGGACCAGTCCAGGAAGCCAGGCTGCTCTCCACTATAACCAGTCCAAGAAGTCAAAGTGCTGTCTGTAAGAACCAACCCAGGAGACTAAACATAGCCATGTGACAATTGATCTGAAATGGCTAAGATGTGATTAATATTAATAACTGACAGTTTCCCTAATTTTGCCCTCTCTTCCAACATTTGACCAACCTGAGAACCCCAAACATGAACCCCTGACCAATCACAAAGGATGCTCACAAAGGATGCTCCACCTGTAGCTAGCCCATCTGCAGGGTCTCCATGCCAACAGCCTCCAATCAGGGCACACCTGATGTCACCCTGCTTCCAAGAGAAGGCTTGCCCATGTCTCTACCTGCCTTTAAGTTTCTGCCAAACACAAGTTATGGTGGCTGATCCCCTTGCTATAGAAAGCTCTGAATAAACAGCCTCTTCTTGGTCTCATGTGGGTGAACTCACTGATTTCCACAGCTCTCATGGACGTCCCATTAGACACAGTGGGCACTGCCCAACTCTGCAGATGCCAGCCTTGGACCATGAGTTTCCTGAGAAGACAGAGAGGCCCCTAGTGTCCCGCTGTACACAGCTTGTCAAGTCCACGCTTATATGGTAAGTCAGCTTTAGCTCTGAAGTACGCTGTCTTTGTGTTGAATTTCTCAGCTATTTATTCCCAGGTTGGTCCCCAGGTTTTGTTATTGGTTCCCACTTGGTTGGCATCCTTGTTGGAAACAGGCTTTTTCATCCCTGTTCTCTTTTTTGTTACTGTTTTATGTTGTGCTGTCTAAAAGGTTTTTTTGGTTATAAAAGGAGAATAATTGTATGGTATAAGACAGGCAGAGATTCTTGAAGTCTGTTGTTCTAGGTGACCTCACACACTGGTGAGTTTGTGGTTCTCTAGACTGGTATCTACTTGGACAAAATTTGTTGTGGGTCACCAATACATCCTAACCATGTAAGACTAAATTCTCTTGAATTCCTACTGTAGTACTATATTGCGCATTACTAAATGGCATTGTCTTCCATATTTCTATAATGTGTAATGTGTTTATTACTGTCAAAAACCTTTACATTATTACTATTATTCATTGTGTTCTAATACTCTCTGCCAGAGCTCCTGGAAGAGAAATTTGGCTCAGGTGGCAAATTTATCTAAGGCTGGTTTTGGGCACTTTTTGGTTTTGTCAAAGTGTCCTGCCTTGTATACGAAAGACATTTGAACATGTTTGCTTTTCTTAAATGGGAAGAAACAGAGAAGGAGGGAAGACAGCTATGGAACATCAAGCTGATACCCATATATTCATTTGATCTGACTCCATGACTGAGGTTTTATTATCTGTATCTTAAAGATGAGTAAAAAGAGGATTGGAACGATTCAGTAACTTGACCAAATCACACAGCTAGCTAGTGGTGGATCCAGGTGTTCAAACCTAGTCTGTCTAACTTCAAAGCCTACCTTCTTTCTGCTTTGCCACATTAACCCTTAAAGCATAAACACAATCACAGCTTAAAATCTGCAGTAGAATTGGATGAAATGATGTTAACACAAAAATACTTAAAGCATCACGTTTGGGGGGGGGGGGGGGGCAGACTTCTGCTTGAGGTGGAGGAATCCTGGGTTCTTCCATTGCTAGAGCGCTTATTGGAGTTCGGTCTCCTTAAGTAGGAATTCAGCACAGCCTGCTTTCCTAGTTAATGAAGTGTGTGCTGCCCTCTACTGGCAACAAGAAAACACTACCTCACGCTTTATGTCGGCTCAGCAGGGCAAAGGATGTCACGATTCAATTCTCCCTGTCGTTTTCAGAGATTTCCAGTGTGTCTGGTTTTTTTCTATTGTATTTTCTCCTTGAATAAACTTAACGAACTTCAGATTCTTTCCTTGACAATATCTTCTGGCTATGTCGTTCCTGTTGATATGTTTTAGATTTTGCAGAGGAACCTAAAAACACTAAAGCTACGTCTTCCTTAATGGAAATGCAGGAGATTAGAAATTGGCGTTTGTGCTAGGAGCAAGGATGCAGTAGTCCTTGTTATTTGCTGTCAATAGTACCCTAGATTATAGATGACTAGTATGTAAACTTTTGAAGCCATTATTCTTCCCTGTGCTATATAAGACTGATGATTGATTCTCAATAAGGCGATTTTAACATTCACCTGTTCATTTAATCATTCATTTATTAAACCAAGACCTGTTAAAGTCTACTCTGTGCCACCATGCTAGTGGTGAGGTGGTACAATGAGAAGAAGCTACCTACAGTTCAGCAGTGAAGATGGGCATGAAAGCAAATAATTGCAATGCAGTTTAAATAATGCTGTGATCTTTACAGAGTGCTGCATGTTCTCAGAAAGAATGACTAATCTTTGCATGAATGTGACCAGGTGACTTTAAGGATGAGAGTGTGCTTCCATTCCCAGATGGGGAAGAGTTCACATGATGGATAACAAAGGAGAGGGATTTCAAATTGAGGGAATTCATGTCAAAGGTGTGAGAATAGAGAAAAATGGAAAACAAAGCCAGAACACATGGTTTATGTGTTGACATGAAGAATACCCAGGGAGTGTGTGAATGAAGTCTGGGATATAAACAGAACCAAGTTTTGAAGGGGCTAACTTCCACACATGATAAATTTGGACTACGTGTTGTATGTTTTACATATACAGAGAAAGATGGCGGGAAAGTGTTGGATATTTTCAATCTATTATTCTTATTCAGGTTCTATCTTGTGCAGTATAAAGTGGGAAATGACAACTGTAAAGGAATCAATGGGACTACCAATTCTACTTTGGAAAATGCACACTCTCTGGGATATTTTCTGAAATTTTCTGACTGATGGCCTAATTAAATAGATAACTACTGAATTCTACTCAATACTGTAATGTGTAACCATATATCGACTCTTTAATGTTAAATTGAATTTGAGGGTAAGATATTTTGTAACTGTTGCTTGAATAAGAGAAATACAACAAATGTTCTTTTCCAATATCCACCATCCACCTCCACTTCAGAAAACAAAATTTTCCACTCTACTTTGTTCATATAAAGTAAGTTTCTGACTACATTTTATCTACTTTATGCGGGTTTGATTTTTTTAATGAACTTTACTTGTGTATTATAAAAAATACTTGGTATAAAAATTCAAAAAATCAAAAAGTGGTTAAAAATTATCCTCTTATACCCAATAACCACCCTGAAGAAGGAAATGGCAACCTACTCCAGTATGCTTGCCTGGAGGATCTCATGGACAGAGGAGCCTGGCGGGCTGCAATTCATGGGGTCGCAAAGAGTCGGACAAGACTGAAGCGACTTATCACGCACCAAACAACTAAAGATTCCCATTTTTAAGTGAGCAACACTTTGCTGCTAAGGTTTTCTAGGCTACATGTTTTATAGGAAGAGTTTAAAATCTCCCATCACAAGCTCATATAGTGTCTGATTCAGTGTTACAATCACTGGTAAACTGGATATTCAGATGATGCTTCCATGGCCATTGTAATTTGTTGCAATGAACTAATAGTTGATAGAAGTTTAAAACAATACTAACGTTCATACCTCTGGTATGGCTACAGATTTATTTTCTTCATCATTAATTAATTTTCTATTTATAGGTAACCAATAAAGTTGCTGCTAGGAAGTCTACCATGTTATCATATCTAGCTAATGAGTTTTACCTAAACTCTCATTAGAAAACTTTTCAATTAGGCAGCAATGCCTTATTGGGTACAGTGTGTGGGAGGAAGTGATATGAAGGAAAACCTCTTATATTAACGAAAGAATTTACTCAAATTTTATTAGCAGAATTCATGGCTCACAGCCTTGTTCATGAGATCTGTTCTCACTTTCTGCATCTCTGATTCTGTTGGCATTTTTACATGCAAGATATACTCAAATTCTATGAATATATTGTTACTGTTTTGCATTCTATGTAGCTCTTCATTTGTAATTTGAGGCCAAGTTTATCATTTTTAAATTTAATTTCTTTTAATTTTCAATTTTTTAAAGTTTTTGTACCATTTTGAAAGATTAATTTCCATTGACAGTTATTACAAAATATTGACTCTTTTCCCTGTGTTGTACAATATACCCTTGAGCCACCTTACACCCAGTAAGTATTGTTTAAGGATTCCAAACTCACTTTTGGATAATCACCACTTACTCTTTTATATGCTAACAACAAAACAGAAAATACCTAGAAATATGCCAAAGAATGATGAACCCTAATTCTTTTGCCTTGGTCTTAATTATCCATCAGCAGTTTCGGATTCAACATACTCCCACTTTTTAAGGGCACCCTCTCCTTGATGCATTTGATATAGTTGAACAGCTGGCTGGGGAAACTGACCTAGTAGTGAAATGCTCTACTACTGAGAAATTTGATTACTGAAAAGCTAGTGTTGTAAATACCAGCTTTCCCCATGTAGGCCATGCCTCTGTTTCTACAGCAGGCATGACGCAGTGGGAGAAAGTTATCATTCATCTCAGCACAGACACTAAGCTGGATAGTCAAGTGGGAATTCAAGTGAGAATTACTGGCAGGTGTCACCTGCTCCCATCGCTGGGTGGAGTCGTATTCATCTTTCCATAAAGAGCACTCTCCAACAGTATCACTTGGTCAGAGTAAAACATGCTGCTGCATCTTCATTTCCAGAAGCAGGGTAACCATCAATGTTCTCTAAGCTCAACTTACCTCTGAGGCAAGTCAAGCCGTGTTGGCTTTTCAGATGATTTTGTGTAGCATTAACGGTCCTCTGGATGGTGGTCATTCTTGGTTCTGATGTGGATAACTATTAGTCAGATAACAGACTTACCGTTTGATCTGTTTTCCTTGAAATGTGAGAAAATCAAAAGCCCAAAATTTGGAATGGCTTTTATTTTCCCTTCCAAGATCCACTCTCCATCCATCTCTACCTTCCTCGTAATTTAGGAGGCTGACTGGAAGAAAGGTTTGCATGGTTGCAAATCAAGTGGTTCAGTCTTCATTGTTGTCTCCTATAGCTAGAGTCTCATCCTATTCTAGTAACTGGTAATCCCCTCTTCTTGAGCACAGGTAGAATCTGTGATTTGTTTCTAACCAACACAGCATTGCAAAGTGATGAGATGTCACTCCCTTAATTAGGCCACCAATAGAAATAAAGCCAGCAATAGAAAACTAATACAAGTCCTTTCATTAATGATCTTTTGAGGGTGACATCTATTTCTTTCCAGAACACTAAATGAAACAGGTAGACCAGGAGTTGGCCATTATTTTTTGTAAAAAGCCTATATAATAAATATTTTAAGCTTTGCAGGTCATAAATGATGCCTGTTGTGTATTCTTTCTCTCTTATAGTCTTCTAACTATTTAATAACGTAATAAACATTCTTAGTTCTTGGGATATATGAAAACAAGTGGTCTGCTAGATTTGACTCATGGGCTATAGTTTGCTTACCACTGTTTGGCAATCATATGGTACTGGGAGATGAGTATGTATTATATTTATTATATTGCTATATATTCATCAGAATTTATTTCCTGTACTTCCTGAGCACAAATCTAGACACCATTTCCCAGCACATGAAGTATGTGTGTAATTATGTGTCAGAATTCAGTCCAGTGGAATGAAGGTGAAAGTGCTGTAAAAAGCTCGAAGTCTGGTTTGCAAACATGTGAAAATTAGTAAGAGTAGGAAAGACCCGAGTTAGGTTATGACTCAAGTTAACGGAAAAATCGGCGTCTAAAGACCCAAAGACCCTCGGTTCTGTGCCCTTGTTACGACAGATTTTATGGCCCCTCTGTTCCTTAGGGTGCTCCTCTGCTCCAGGTTCCCTGCCTGAGAGACTCTCCAAACCCCCGGACATGTATCTGCTGTACATGGCAGAGAAAGGGAATCATAACATCCTCCCAGTCTTGAAATCCATTCCACACACTGGCCACCCCCCAAGCCTGCTCATGACTGTGAAATCACAGCCTTTCACGTTTCTAACAGCCCTTCCCTGAAGAGCTACTACTGCCTAGTGTATAATCACCCCTATAAAATGGATATGAATCTTTAAATTTATTTAAATCACATTCCTTTAGAGCCCTTGAAAGGTAGTTCCTATTCAACAAAATAATTTCTCATGCAAGAAAATCCTTGTACTTTGTTTGATCAGTTCGGTTGGAACACAGGAGTGGCTTTCTTTCCTGAGCTTGTCTTTGCCCTGTAATGCAAAATGACTTAGTGGTCTGTGGGCTTCTTCTGATGCCCCTGGCTCAGCTATTGACAACCAAGCCCTTAGAGGGTTTGGAATCAATAGGAACAGAATAAAAGGAGACAGTGCTTTTACACATGGGTTATTGCAGTGTATATCTATTTATAGTGAACTTCATCAATATGGATGATTGCCTTCAGCTATTGCATTGTTAGTATGCATCGATTTAAAGCCTTCAAAGAATTCAAATGCCAAGCATATTAAAGAAGCATGTCTGGAACCCAGACTATTCAAAATAAAAGAGTCAATAGAGAGAGACAAAAGTTTCCTAAATAATTAATTACTAAGATCATCGCTAAAGTAACAGACCTCTCTCTCTCTCTCTATGGAGGACTGTGTCTCTGACACAGAGGAGAAATAAAGCTGAGGCAGTGCTTGTCCAGATGATTTCTTCTACATTCTCATCTGGTTTTATGATCAAGAGACTCCGATTCCTTTGCCCAGTGATCAGTTGGTATATGTATTTGGCATGTAATGCAAAGAAAGTGTGTGTGTGTGTGTGTGTGTGTGTGTGTGTGTGCGCGCGCGCGTGTGTTTGTGTGTGTGTGTGTGTGTGCATGGTAGAGGATTGACCCTGGTTTTAAACTCACAATGAAAATAACACAGCCAATACGTGCTGCCTCTTGTACAGGACTATATTGTGTATTTATTCATTTATTTCACAAAGAGCTCTTGAGAACATTGTGCAAATATGTATAGTTTTGTATCTAGAAGAAGGAAAGAGTGACTCTGTTACAACCACAGAGAATGAATTGTATTTTTCATTGTTGTTTTCTTTACTCTCACCTCAGGATGGAAATCAAGTACCTTTACATAGAATCTGCCACAGGGAATTATTTCACTGTAGTCACTAAGTCTTGGCTTAGGCTCTACAGAGATCAGGTACTTCTGATTCTGCTAAAATGGAAAATGTATCCAAGGCTCAGAAAGACAAGGCTGATGAACTTTAATCTATTTAGTGTTTATTGCATAGATTGGACTCCAGACATTTTAAAAAATAATGAGTTCAATGTGGCAGGTTTCAGGTCTTCCTTAATTAGACATATGTGTTAGTTATGAGCATAACCCCATCGTCCAGTTAGATCATGGTTATGATGTCTCATGAGAGAAATGATGGGAGGGATGGACTTCATGAGTTTATGGGGGACTTAGAGTTCCAATCTGACAATAACTAACATTTAATGAATATCTACCATGTTCTAAGCTCCATTCTAAGTGCTTTGTCATTAGTGTCTCATTTAATCTTCCTATCAGGAATAAGAAATTTACATGATCAATGTACAGATGAAGAAAATAAGCTGGAGGAAGGTTAAGAAACTTGCCCAAGGTAATAAGTGGCAGAACCAGGATTCAAAACTAGGAAGTCTGGGTTCTGAGCCCGAGGTCTCAACCATCATTTAGGTAGCTGAGCTCAGAGCTGAGTCTTCTGTTGTGGATGCCTCAGGAAGCAAAGCGATGTGACTTTGTTAAAGAATTAGTGCAGTCAATATGTGGTTGCCTTTTGTCAACTCAGCCTTACTCTGGAAGAATTGGAGTTTTAATACCTAATGAGAACAATCAACTTTTAAGAATTCTTGAAATTCCTGTGAGAATTCTCTCACATCATTAGTGGGGAATCTTCTAGCTGTTTGGTCAAACCACTTGCTTTGAAAGTAAAAACCTCAACGGTCCTGAGGAATCACTTCATTATTTCAGAATAAGTCATATGCAAAGCTGTTACATCATTTTTTCTACGAAAGGATCGCATCCCATCTCCCTTAATTGTCCACGTCTCTTATTATTAACATGTCCACCCGTCAACGGATGAATGCTGCTCGAAGGCTTCTATTGTTATTTCTCCACCATTGCTGTTACACCAGAGAGAAGCGCAGAGAGTTAAAAATGCCATAATGTATTACTATTAATAATTGCTCTCCCTAGTGCTACCTGGTTAAATGTGAAACAAAGAATAAATTAAATTAGTTGGCCTCAGACAGCATACATATTCCATGACTGTCAATGGGTTACTTTATTTGTAATTCTCAAAGGTGCCGGAGAGAGTAGTAACAAATTCCCCATTAAGGGAGAGGCGCAGACCCACGGGAAATCACGTCGTTCGACCAGTGATCTCTTCGCTGGGGACAGAACCATCTCTTCGGCTTTATGTACTGCAGAAGTACATTTTTTCCTTACCTCAACTCAAAGCTGAATATCACCAGGGATGATCATTTAATTTCACATTTTATTAAAACACTTAATGCAAAGCCATGTTATAACTGAAGGCGAAGCACAGAGCCTGGCATAAGGAGCTCTTCTTCAGAACATAGTAATGAGAGAATTACCACATTAATCTACGTATAAAGGCCCTTTAGAGATTTTTCATGCCTCCCGTGGTTTCATTTTCCGTGGAAATGTGGAGTCAGAAGAGCTTCAAACAAAATTATTCATCGTTAAACATTTCACTTTTACAAGTACTACTCTGTCAAGGTGCCGCTTCCATGGCGACACGCAATGTGACTCTTCTCTTTCAGCTCGGTTCTCTGTAGCATGCACCAGTGCTGCCATACCTCGATCTGGTGCATATGGAGGCGTCGCTCTGTCCGTAAATACATCCCGGAGAGGCTGAGCCTCCTCTGGTATATGAAGGGATATCCTCCAAGTAGCAGCTCCATGATCTGTCTGCTAATTGTATTCAACTGAAAGATATGGCAAATTCCAAAGAACGCTGGGCAGTGTTCTTAGAATGCTCTCCCTAAAGGGCACCCATGCAGCCTGGACTGTCGTCAGCCTGCCCAGCTGGCTTTGAAGTTTCAAAAAAGTGTGTGTGGGGGGGAGATCAGAGGGGAGACTAAAATTATTTTCATATTTCCTGTCACCACCCACCCCCGCCCCAGGAATCTTGCCCTGTTTTCTCTGATTCCAGAAATTACCTGAGCAGATCATGCAGTGAGTTGCAGTGAGATAAAGACCACTGGTGATGAAGCAGTGTTCATTTGGGCCACTATTTGCGTTTCCCTCATCCTGACAGATAACCTCTAGCTGACCATGGTTTCAGCACAGGATTTCTGTTACCAAGTCAACAGTCAAAGGTGGTTAAATGGAAGAAATAAAACAATAGAAGTTTGATGAATGGTTTAAAACTAAAGCCTTGGGACTTCCCTGGTGGTCCAATGGCTAAGACTCTGGGCTCCCAATTCAGGGGGCCAATTCAGGTCTGATCCCTGATCAGGGAACTAGATCCCATATGTGGCAACTAAAAAAAAAAAAAAAATCCCACATCCCATAATGAAGATTTAAGATCTTGTGTGCTACAATTAAGACCTGCGGCAGCCAAATAAATATTTTTGTTTTAAAAAAAAGCTAAAGCCTATGCAGAACTTCTTAACCGTTTTGTGAAGTTTTAGGGATATGGTGCTAAGAAAGCTTGAAACATCTTAAGAGGCTAGAACATGGTCTCCTTAGTAATAAAAAAGTCAAATGCAACTTGCAGTCCAGGCCTGTTAGCAAATGGTCCTGTTGCTATTAAAATGATCACCAGGGAGTTCAAGGACGGGGGTGTCGTTTGAAATGGCCTTGGAAAATATGTTGAAAGAATTGCCTCAAACCATTTTCCCTGGTGCTCGTTCTTTGTCCCTGTGCTCTTACACACGGTCTGTGATAAAATGCATCCTGTATATTTATAGTGTGTCCAGAAAATGCCAAAGTGCTTAAGGCTCCAACATTGTTTTCATTAGAGATGGATACTTCAGGGAATTGTAAATGCCAACTTTTCAAATGTGCTCTAGATGGAAAAAAATCCTAAAGATGCCAGCTTTTACAAATATTTTGTGCCATGTGAAACTCTGGATGAGCTGCTTATGACTAGAATGGAGAAAGGCTCCTGTGTCAAAAGTAAACCATAGTATCACAGTGTCCCTAGCTCCTAGCAGAAATGCTGGTGGTCAGACTAGCAAGGGCTCGGAAACGAGATTATTCAGGTAACCTTCATCTTTCTTCAACCTCACCAATGCTAATCAGTAAATCCAAGATTACATAGATCTAAATATCAGTAGCCTTTACAATTGCAATACGGTTCTGTCCTTCCTTCCCAGCCCATCAATTCCCTGTCCTTATTCATTTGCAGCTATCACAAGACAGGTATTCTTTAATCTGCATTCTGATTGTGATAATCAAGCCAGTGCTTTTCAAATCTTCCCCTGCCTGCTGGTGAAATCAGCCTTCTAAGGCATTCACAGCGAGTGAAAAGCTTAGTCATCACCCCTCTAGTGCCCAATGGACCTCAGCTTCTCTGCCACTGGAAAGTGTCTGCCAGTCCTTGCCTCTGTGCTTTGCTTCAATAGACATTTGGCACAAGCTGACCTGAAGGTTCTAAGGAGCCAGTGAAGAATGTCATAGGGAGGAGTAACATGAGCTTGTTTATCTTAAAAGATCACCCTGCCCTTGAAATGGACCATGGCTCAAATATAGTGGAATTTGGAAATGAGCTGGGGACAAATGGTAGAGGAAACCTTACATGACATTTAAAGATAAATATACCTTTGACTGTCTCCCCTAAACTAACTATTACTTAGTTTAGGATTTTCAAATTTGTGCATTAACATTTTTAAGAAAAATATATTAGCAATGTCATTAATATTGAAATTTTTTTTTGCCCAGAAGGCCAAGATTTTTAAGCCAGGGATGGGCAAGATTTTGCCTGAGATCCTCAGTCTCCCTGATAAAATGATGACTGTTGTAGTCCTAGAGAAATGAGTTCTCTAAACCTGATATGAAGACTCCATTGCCTAGTCTATATCTTCCAGGTCTAGGAGTACTTTGAGATGTGTATATAGTTTGTCCTCTTATGTTGACAGGAGCTTGGACTGTTTTGGCTTCTTGAGCAACAGGTGCTGAGCTGACTGTCTGGATCTAAATTCAGATGAAACATTTTCCTTTTCTGCTTAAATTCTAGCTAGTATTGGTAACTGTATTAAGAGAATCATGAAAGCAGGTTGTATTTGTATCATCAGAAGATTGACCATTTAAAAGTTTATTCAGCGACTTTGGCTTTCTTAGATAGCAATCTTGATTGATTTGACAAGTGCTCTGCATTGGCCATCAGCGCAATATCACATTGCCCTTTCACATCAAGGACACATGGTCTAAATATACAGTTTTTATTTCCAGGGCTATATCATCAAATGCAAAGTTCAGCTGTCAACATAAATGTGTTGGTCATAGTGTTGTTGTTGTTGTTCAGTCATAGAAGGCATTAGTTAATTTTTGGTTAATCAGTACATGACTTTCTCTTCCTAATAGCATCTCTGTTTCCTTTGGGAGACTCACTCTTCTTCCCTGTGTGTCATCTTGGGAAGCCAGTAATTCAGGTGCCCTCTCCTCTTGCTAAGGATACTGATAGGGCTTTGAAAGGTCCTTGTGATAGACCCCTCTGGGAAAAATGCGTCATCTTGTTTGAGCTGATTGAATCTCTTGTCCACAATTTTGGATCCTCAGTAGAGATACCCTGCTGAAGGAACAACTGGAGGAGAATCAATCCTCTAGGAATGGCTAGGTAAGACTAGGGTGCTGTTTCCACATTTGCACCCTCTCTGCAGCCTCGTTCTCATCTATGCTAAGCTAGTTACTCAATACTCCCTTTAAATCTTTGAGGCCCCTTACATCATTCCAGTCAACTCCCCTTTTGCTTAAAGCAGGTAAGCTGTGTGTGTTTTCTGTTGCTTAACATCAGAGACTCCTAACAGACAAAATGGTAGGTAATGAATAATTTGCTTTTCATTGAAGCTCAAGTATGTTGCTCATGGCTCACACAAACTCTTAACAAAATGCTTATAAAATCTGGAAGAACTAAAGGGTCTTACCTCCATCTAACAATGAAGGCAGCTGCAGTACAAAGAAATTCAGTATTTGGTTTATGTCACAGATCTCATCAGAAGCCTGAATAAAGAAGAATAAAATAGAGACCTATTGGCTCCTAACTCTGCCAATAATTAGTTGTATGACCTTGGGTAAGTTAGTTAACCTTTTTTGGCTTCCGTATTGTGAACTGTAAAATTAGAGGACTGGGTCAAGTGATCTTTCAGACCTCTCCCACCTCAATCATTTGTTTTTTTTGGTCTGAGGCTGTTTTCTAGAAACTTCTGTTCCTTGATTGGAGACCCTCATCAGTGGATAGAAAACATCAATAGCTAAGATACAGTGGTCTTAATAAAGTACATTTTAATTAATCTGTGAAAGCAAAATATGATAATAGATTTCTCATTTGTGTTTCCTTAGATTCCATGGCTGTCTTTCCCTAATATCAAAAGTTCCTTCTTTTCCCACTTAGAAGTTTTGAGACTTCCTTACTGCTTATTGGAAATGGGAAAATCAGTGATTTTTTTCTCTCTTTTTTAATATAAATGAAGTCCACAATTCAGTAAAAAAAAGACAATTTTAGAATAACACAACACTTTTAAAAAAGTATAGTTGATGTACAATATTGTGTTAGTTCCAGGTATGCAGAAACCTGGTTGGTTCATGGTTTCAGGAAGTTTGACAGTAGTTCTGAATCCACATGCTCATAGAGGTGAAAAGCATGAATTTCTTCCTGTATATTCAGTAAAAATACCACTGTGACTTAATGGCTCTTATTGGGTGATATATCTGTGCATGTAAATGTAAATGTGTGCTTGGCAAGACTTGGGTCACTTGGTTTCTCCCTGAACGGAGGGAGTATTAACTCCAGTGAAAGTGCACTGCATGGGGTGAGGGTGGACCTCCAGGGGAAAACGACCGAAGAGTGAACAGATGCTAGACGAGCAGGAAAAAAATCCCCTCCATCCTTCCCACCAGACCACCATCCTTCTTTTCTTGAAAATATGGTATTTCCAAATCTTAATTTCATTGGAGGAACTCCTTCACCGTCAGTCCTCAGGGACAGCTTGCTCTGCTGTTCTGAGCTCTTCGTTTGCTTACAGATTTTTCAAAATTCATTCCCACCCCAGAGTCTTAAAAGTGAGATACATAAATCCTGAGCATGTGAGGAAAACATTTTGCAGAGCACTTATACATAGAGAGTTTTAAGGATACTAATTTATAGATCCTCAATTTCCATACCCACTTTTCCCTAAGATGGCCCTTCCTGAGAACAGAGCTGTATTTATATTACACCTTCCCCACTTCAGAAAAGAAAGGCAAACATCACACTCTTTCCAAATTGTACTAGAGTGATTGTTGTTCAGTCGCTAAGTTGTGTCTGACTCTTTGTAACCCCTTGGACTGCAGTACCAGGCCTCCGTGCCCCTCACTCTCTCCTGAAGTTTGCCAGAGTTCATGTCCATTGAATTGGTGGTGCTATCCAACCATCTCATCCTCTGCTACCCTCTTCTCTGTTTGCCTTCAATCTTTCCCAGATTGGGGTCTTTTCCAAGGAGTCAAGTGATTAGCTCTGGGCTTTTAAAGCTCTCTAGACATCAAGTAGTAATAATTCGAAATGCTGGCTTTAAAGATGTCTCCAGTATTGATGAATTAAAATATCTTAAACCTACCTGGCCTTCTGTCCTTCCCCTTTACTTACATCTATTAAGAGAAAAGTTTATCCTACTGCAGAATGTTTAGAATTCAGAAAAACCAGAGCAGTATAGATTATGATGTTAATTAAAAAAAAAAATCACTGGAATATTTTCTGGAGTTACTGCATTTGCAAGACCACATTAGATTAAAACACACTGATAAAATATTTCCATTATTTTTTCTCAAATTCCATGGACGTTGTTTAATAAAGTCATTGAAACCCATTTTAATAAATTATGTTATATAATAAGGTGCTCAAGCTTATTTTTACCAAAACATGAAATATGTATTCCATTAGAATACATTTTCATATTTTACCTTGCCCAATCTAATTTTCTCCTTCCAAATAACAGAAAATAAACTTATTTAAACTCATGTGGTAAAATTTTAAAGGCAACTTAAAGTGTGTCAGAGGCACATTGTGTTTGCAAACTTGTAAGGGGCTGTATGTATTAAAAATACTTGAAAGCCACTGCCCCCAACTCTAAGGAGGTGACTCTGGGAGTCATTGGTGGATTTAGCATGAATGTGTATATGGCCTAGCCTAATTAGAAAGGATCGCTCCGGCCTTCTTTTTCTTTTTTTTTTTTCTCAGTTACCAGTTCTTCTGCTTGTCCAGAGCTTCCTTCCGTGGCATGTTTCAAGAATTGCCCTTGAAAATTCCTGACTTTTCCAGATATTCCTTCTTATGAAAAACAATACACCACCAGTTCCAAGTAGGTCTTGTTTTCCGTTAGGGAGTTGACAGGTCAATCAGAGTAGAGTGACATGTGTGAAATTACTGTTTTCATCAAATAGCATGTTTGGATTTTAACGAGAAGTAACATTTTCCAGAACAAATTCTGCCATTTGAAGAAATTCTAATGACTGTGGTAATTCAAATAGTGAAGAATGGGGGCAGGGGGTGTGGGTTACACTTTATCCTATCTTTCAAGTTATTTTACTTATGTGACTATGAAGCTCAGCTTGAGAAATAGTAAATGACCATTATCATGAACTAAAGTTGTTACCACATAATATAGTCTTCAGAAAAGGTAACCAGGTAGATTTCTGGTTACTTTTTAAAATTTGGTTTGGTTTTTAATTTTTATTGGAATATAGCTGCTTTACAATGTTGTGTTAGCTTCTGCTGTACAGCAAAGTGAATCATCTATACATATACACACATCAACTTTTTTTTTGGATTTCCTCCCCATTTAGGTCACCACAGAGCCCTGAGTGGAGTTTCTTATGCTATACAGCAGGTTCTCCTGAGTTATCTATTTCACATATAGTAGTATATAAATAGATTGAAAATACTGACTCAAAAAGATTACTTCTATCTTCTCTAAGAAACAAGTTTAGAAAATAGAATTAAAATTCTATTAACTTAGGTAAGATTTTTTTTGATCGCATACTTTAGTGTATGCTATAGCCTGAATGTTTCTGTCTCCCCTACAAACTCATATGTTGAAATGCTAACCTCCTAAAGGTGATGGTATTAGTAGGTGGGGCCTTTGATAGGTGCTTAAGTCAAGAGGTTTGGAATCCTCATGAATGGAATCAGTGCATTGTGGAAGAGGACCCAGACCAGCTTCTGCCATTTGAGGATACAATCAGAAGACTTCAACACGAAAGAGGGTCCTCACGTGACCATGCTGGCACCTTTATTTCGGACTAACAGCCTTTTGAACTGTGAGAAATAAAATTCTGTTGTTTACAGGCTGTCCTTAAAAGCTGTGGTCTTTTGTTAGAGCAGCCCAAACAGACCACACCAGTGTGACTGCAGATATCTTTATTTACATAGGATATCATCTTTATCTTAGCCTTCAGAGTATCTGTGGAGAGAACTTTCTGGATCACCCTGCACCTAGCTAGTGTCTTGGCCCAGCATAAGTTAACCAGCCTTCATAACTATTCTGTATCAGAGAAATGTTAATGAGACCCAAGCTATTTTAAATTATTCAGACGTCTGGAATTGCATTGTTAAGGCATCAGGCTATTTGAACTTTAAAAATTGTCTGGATATTTTGGCACCATGTAAACTAAACACATGCACAGGGGCTTCCCTGGGGGCTCAGCAGTAAAGAATCTGCCTGCCAATGCAGGAGACACAGGTTCAATCCGTGGGTCAGGAAGAACCCTTGGAGAAGGAAATGGCAACCCACTTCAGTATTCTTGCCTTGAGACTCCCATGGACAGAGGAGCCTGGTGGGCTACAGTCCATGGGCTCACAGAGTCGTGTACAACTTAGCGGCCAAACAACAACAAACACACACAAAGGGTATGGGTGGATGTGTGTGCCGTATAGTCAATAGCATATCCTTAGAGCAGGCTCATGGAAAAGGCACAGGTCATCTTATAATTGCAGCTATAACATATTAGAAAGCACTTCAAGCCTTTTCTTCCAGACTGCTATGGAATAGCATCTAGTTCTTCTCTATTTGGATTTGAAGGTGATGATAATTTTTATTAATTCTAGTCATAAACTGAAAATTCCATGGACAGAAGAGCCTGGCAGACTACAGTCCTTGGGGTTGCAAAGAGTCTGACATGACTGTTCGACTAACACTTCATTAACTGCATCTGAAAAAAGTTCCTTTTAGACTGAAAAAAAGCCCACCAAAACCCAAACACAAAACAAAAGCCAGCTGTTTTTCTAAGTGTTGTGTTGATAGACTCAGTGTGTAGCAGTCAACTTGCTGTGAGTATCATGTGGACACCACCTGGAGGACTCCCTGCACCCACTTGGCGAACTACACTCCTTTCAGCACCCTTAGTCGCACTATGAAATCGTAAGAGAAATAAAATCATGATGCAATGCACACTTTGGGTGGCTTCTGTAAAATGTCAAGGATTAAATGAAGCCAAGACTTGTTGGAAGTTAGTAATGTCCCATCCCTGACTCACATAGTCAACATAGGTTCCACAGGGATTTGACATTTAAATATTAAAAAGTGAAATTGCAAAATTATCTCCTAAAAGAAATGCGGGTGCTTATTTATGTGATTCTGGGTGGGAAGATATGATGAGCACACAAAGAGAAACTGCAGTGAAAAAAATGCTAGGTGGAAGTACCATAAGTGCTACATGGGTGTGCATCTCACAAATATGGACACACACACATACACACATGCTCACATTCACACACACCCCCACACTGTTTCTGGGTGTTGAGAGGCCATTAATAAAGGCAAAGAGAAAATGGGGGAAGTTGCAAGTGGGCGATGCATTCATTTTCGTAATGAATCTCTTCTGGACCAATGGAAATAAGACAAACGTCTCTCAAAATGAGCAATTCCTAGAAAAGAAATGAAGTGACCAATAGAGAGAAAAATATTATCGTTTTACTAGTAATCCAGATGAAAGCCAAAAAGAACAGAAGTCTTACATAGAAACTGGCCAAAAAGGCCAAAAAATGGTTTTCATTACTAGCGTGAAAAATGTGTATTTTCAGGCACAAGTGAGCAAATTGTTGATGTGCTCCAGGAGCCTTAACCATGTACATCTTCTATGATGCAGACCTTCCATGTCCAGGAATTGATCACAATGAAATATTGATAGCCATGTGCCATAAATAGAAACAGAGAGCACAACGCTGTCAATTAATTCTGAAAAATTAGAATTGTACAGACTGATCAAAAATAAATTTTTTAATATTCATATGGACCTTTGTGGTGTCACCTGCAACTATGTTGGATAACAGGTAATTCCTTGTTTTCATTTATTTACAGTTGTGTGATACGTATTACTGTTAGATGCTTTTTGGAAGAGAGACAAATGCATTTGATCATAGTAACAGTTCTGGAAGGTGAGACAATTGCTATAAGTATCCTTATTTTGCTGATGAAAACATTGGAGGTCCACAGCACTGACAGGTTCAAAGTCACATAGCCAGTATATGTATATGGCAGAGCTGGTCCATCTGACCGTATAGTACTCTCTGAATTGGTGGTTGTTGTTCAGTGGCTCAGTCGTGTTTGACTCTTTGTGACTCCATGGACTGTAGCACAATGGACTCCTCTGTCCACGGGATTCTCCAGGCAAGGATATCGGAGTGGGTTGCCATTTCCTCTTCCAGGGATCCTCCCTACCCAGGGATCAAACCTGCATCTCCTGCCTTGACAGGAAGATCCTTTCCCAGTGAACCACCACGTAAGCCCCTCTAAACTGGTTACTTTCCTTTAATATTTGGGTTCAGTTCAGTTTAGTTCAGTTGCTCAGTTGTGTCCGACTCTTTGCAGCCCCAGTGTCCAAGTAATGCTGGTAGAGTATGATATAACAAACCTTCTTCTGAATTGTGTTTTCCTTCAGATCAAGAGCAGATTTTCAGTATGTATCCATTTCTGAGGGTGCAGGTAGAACAGACTTGGAAACATGCCGCCATGAAAGCCATTCTGAAGGCTTTCAGACCCCATTTTATATCATCTTTGTGCTGTGCTCATTTGGTATAAATTTCTTCCTCTCTGAATGATTTCCCACTATGTACATAAAAAGCAGTAAAGATAGACAGCTATCTATATTGCCCATCCCCCGGTACTCTGAGTGCTAGCTTATGCTCTAAGCCAAAGAGTGAGATTCTTCTGAACATTTTTGGCCAGTGAGTTTTACTGCAAATCTTCTCAGCCAGTAACCATTCTAAAGCGCTATTCAGGACTGACTTCTGTGCTGTGTGTTATTTATTGTACTCCGACCTCAATTTCTGCCATGGATTTGATCTTTGACCGGAAGTTTTGACACACGTAGAGCTGACAAAGGATGAACAAATGTTAGTGCCTGCCCTGCCCCCCAAAGAAATGAAAGATCTATATCTCTCTGCATATTACGATGGAAGGATGTGTGTGAGGGCTGGGTGAGGGAGGTGAGTAGGATGGAACATAGCTTGAGGTAGAGAAAACAGATGGCAAAGAACAGCAGACAGTGAAGGATTGGTGGTAATCCATTGAAATTATGAAGGGCAGCATAAATATCACCACAACATGAAGCTTAATGAACATTGGATGGATGGTGAGAGGAAGGATGTTGAGAGGAGAGGAAGAGCAATTGTTGGTAAGATGACTTCCCTGGGCTTCCCTGGTGGCTCAGACAGTAAAGAATCTGCCTGCAATGCAGCAGACCCAGGTTTGATCCCTGGATCGGGAAGATCCCCTAGAGAAGGAAATGACAACTCACTCCAGTATTCTTGCCTGGAGAATTCCATGGACAGAGGAGCCTGGTGGGCCACAGTGCATAGGGTCGCAAAGAGTCAGACACGACTGAGTGACTAATACTTTCATTTTCATTTCCCTGGTAGTTCAGTGGCTAGGACTCTGAGCTCCCAATGCAGGGGGCCGGGATTCAATCCCTGATCAGGGAATTAGATCCACGCTGCAACAAAGATCCTGAAGCCAAAACTTAGATGTGATACAGCTAAATAAGTAAATAAATACATATTTTTAAAGGAGAACTAAAGCTCACACTGATTCGATTACTCATTCATTTACAATTTTCGTTTTCTTGATTGAATCCACTCCCCTCTCTCTTGCTGTCAATATTGTATTGGGTTCCTGGTACTGAGAAGGGGGAATCCTACTCAAGTATTTTCACCAGTTTGAATTTAGAGACCTCTTGGTCCTTTAAGAGCCTAATAATAAAGATCTAGTCTTAGTACAGACTTACCTCCATTAGTGATCAAGCTAATGTTTATAATCAAACTCTTGATCTCCATTTAGTTATGCCCATGGCTAAATAAAAAGATGATTTCATGAAGGTGTGGCCTTTCTCCAGGGCAGAATTCTCCAAATTTGTGTTCCTGGGAAGCAGTCCCCAAAGTGTTATGAAAGAAAAGCACCTGAAATTTCTCTAGTTAAAAGAGAAAGTTCAGGGAAAAATAGAGTTAAATGAAATTCCTCAGTGTTCTTTTGTCAAAAAGGTTAACAACTTTCACCTGTGAATACATCTTAGACATTTACGAAGAGGGGGCTATAGTTATGACTCAGTGATTCCCAAAGAGCACTGACCAGAAGAACTCTATTTCATGGAGTACACATTAGCATCTCCTGCAGCTGGAACTCTTCAGAGTCACTTGGGGAATGCTTCTGTTAGGTTCCAGCCAAGCTTCTTTGGATTCTTTCTGTTGCCTCATCTCTCTTGTTCTCTCTCTCTCTCTTTTCTTTTTCACTTAGCTCTTTCATGGCAAATGACTAATGGTAGAACTCTGCCAAGGAGAGTTCATCTGTTTAAAAATTTTCCATGTATTAGAAAATTTGAGTAAAATTGTGATGGATTTTTTTTTAATTTTTTTCAGTATAAAATAATACACACTGATCAGAAAAATGTTTAATGTGAGAAAAGCCTAGACAATTATGATCATGCATAATCTCCCACTTATAGAAAACTTATTTGCATTTTCCTTTAAAAAATTCCTATCTGTCATTATAAAAAGTCATAGTTACACTATGCCTTATCATAATTTTCATCTTTATTTCAGTTTTACATCATATCATTATCTGGTTTAGATTAGTTAGATTACAAACTCTGTGCAAATGTGATAAACTAAGATCCAAAATATTTACTTAAACCCATCAGGCTCTCTGCGTCTTGTCTCTGGCTTGCAGCTCCAGGGGGAGAGCCTCCTTCTTTTTAATGACCCTTTGAGCATACTTATGTCCTTGCTCATTTTCACATCAGAACTTCATCATTTGCTTTTGTTCTTCTGGAATCTTCTTCTCTTACATCTGTACAAAGTGTGCTCCTTTTGATCACAGATGTTAATGATAATCAGACAGGCTGGTAATGATTGATTTTCTGTACCCCAGGATTATAGTTTATTTGCTACTCTTAAGAAATGAAATTCTGTTATTTCTGTTGGTATTACACTGTCATTGTAATAATACAAATAATCTGAAATTAGTCATCGATGTTTTGAAATCAAGGTTTAAAATTCAATTATTAAATTTATATAAAAAGGAAAGAAAGTCTTGTGTACACTCTAGAGTGGCCCACACCTGCAAATAACAATGGATTGTGATGTTGCAGAGATTCCATTGAAATAATAACTCACTCTTCAGTTCAAAGATATTTCAAATGAGTGGAATATAAATGTAAGAGTATTGATATCAATTCAGGCAATTATCTACACATGAAAAAACTCAATGGCAAGCTACAGGTCTTTTTTTGAAACAAAATCTACAGCTTTCTATCAGTAAAAACACTACAGTCTTTTTAAAAATATTAAAATAAGCATATAAAATTTTCTAAAAAGTCTCTTCAAAGATTTCTAGTAAGAGATGGGATTATTAAAAGAGTCAAGAGAAAATATTTGGAGTGGGCACAAGATTGCTTCTCACTGACTTCTTTAGTCAGAATAAACTTAGTTATAAATTTGCATATAATGACCTTTGATACAAAAATGATGATAGCATCAGTGAGCTATGCTTTTTAGTAAATGTGTTATATTGTGTTGCTTTTGAAACTTTCAGGATTAATTAAAATTTCTTCATTTTTGTGGAGTATCTGTTTTTATTCTTTTTTCAAATTTTTAAAATTTATTTGGCCATGCTGTGTGGCATGCAGGATCTTAGTTCCCTGACTAGGGATCGAACCTATGCCCCTGCAGTGGAAGCATGGAGTCTTAACCACTGGACCACCAGGGAAGTCTTTTAGTTTGTTTTTAAGTAATAATTTTCTACTAGTAATTTTATCAGCTAATAACTTATACTAAAATGACAATTCTTATTTGACTTCTAAATTTATGAATGTGTGGGTTAGTTGGTGTCATAACATAGTTGTACATTTTTATTTTTGAAATTATTAAACATTTGACGTCATGGATTTTTCTTGTATCAAATCTAAACTTATTTGTTTATTTTGCAAAATATAGGTAGACCAGTATTATGTAAAATAAATAATGAAATATCAGTATGTCATTTTTTTTTTTTTTTTAGTATAGCATTCACTAATCACTAGTTTGATCTCTTTATCAAATGTTACCATCGCAGAAAGGCGTTTCTGGCTACTCTGTCCAAAGCAGAACGTTCTAAAGTCCACACTAAGCCATCCAGTGCCTCATTTGGCTTAATTTTCCTGCCACTTAGATATTGTTCTGAAATAATATTGTTTATATTTTACCCTACTTAGTTTATATCATCCCTCAGAGGAGTATAAACTCCCTGAGAGTAGGAATTTTCTCTTTGTGTCCCCAATGCATAGAAAAACGCCTTGTATTCAGTAGGTAATGAATAAATATTTATTAAATGAATGTGGTAATAAGTGAATTGAAGAGCCACTAATTCCAGTTTTTGAAAACATAGTAATAATCATGCCAAAAATATGAGTTGCTACAATTTGGGGGTTATTAAATATTGACACTGAAATGAGTATCAGTTATTTTTAAATTTGGTATTATTTGTTTTAGATTAAATCTCATTTAAAATATTACTGGATCAAAGGTAATGAATAGTCT
This sequence comes from Okapia johnstoni, assembly GCA_024291935.2. Classification (NCBI taxonomy): domain Eukaryota; kingdom Metazoa; phylum Chordata; class Mammalia; order Artiodactyla; family Giraffidae; genus Okapia; species Okapia johnstoni. Next base: position 99,725,523 of record CM044309.1, read on the forward strand.
AAAGTGACTAAGAATCCATTTCAAAATTGTTCTTCAGGAAAATTACACCAATTTACATTTCTACCAATGATTCATTCTCACTTTACTGTTTGACTTTCAAACTTCTGTTCACAGGCGTCTGTCTCCACCAGTATTGGTCTCTCTTTGCTTTCCTTCTTTCAACTAATAGTATTAGATCTGTGTCTTTCTACTAAAAGCCACAGTGCCCTTTGTTACAGAAGGAAAGATTTGAGAAAACAATGTGAAGCACCATTGTTTATTTCCTTAAAATTTACAGACACTTTAAAAGATGCATTCCATTAAATTTGTTGTGGTAAATGATCTTAAAGCTTAAAAACAAAATTTACTGAAAAATCATCAATGTCTTCAAATATGCCCTTGTAATCATGACTATTAACAAATACCTATATGCCTTTCACAGGATGGACTATATTTTTATTTAGTTTATATACTAACAAATTGTTTTATGGTGATTTATGTAATCTCTAACAGTTTGAATTTTGCAATATACAAAGAAAGCAATCCTCTTTAGGTTTTATTAACAAGTTGCTTGTCAAAATCTGTATGTGCATATGGCCATGGAGACATATTTTTTTCCTCCATTTTCTAAAAAATACCTGCTTTTATTTTTTCGGTGCCTAATTGCCGTGGAGTGCTGTGTATACATCTGAAAGATAGCACCTTTAGCTCTGCAGGCTTTTATCCCAGACATCTGATAATAATTACTGCCTAAGTAAATTCGTAACACCAGGCAGTTAGAAGCAGTCTAATTGCAACAATTAATTTGTAGACTTACCTAATTAAATTTCCCTAGCCAGAATGTGTTGTCTGCATACATCAAAGTTTACAAAAGAGAAGTAACAGAGCAGAATAAAAAGTGACAGTGTCCCTAATAGAGTCCCTTGAGAGGAACTTCTAAGGTTAAAATAAAAATCTTATCAATGCTGAACAAGAAAATATGCAGTTCCACCGAAATGATGGATGGCTCTGCTAACCTTCATGCAAAACAATCCTGACACATATTATTACTGAGACAGAAATGAACATATCTTTGTCTACCTTATTGCCTTTATAACGTGGGTGAGATGGTCTGAGAGTCAGAAAACTCTCTTTTATGTTGTACTTGGGAACATTAAGATGATCCTGATCTCTTTGCTCCTCTTGAGACTCCCATAGCTACTTGTTTATCAGCTCTCTTGCCTTCCTGTAAGAATTGAGTAATTGCAAAAACGTGTGGTGAGGAGAGAAAACTGCATAGCCTGCACATTTTGCGAGCATAAACGTGCTTGCCCTGCCACTGGGGGACATAGGAAAATTCACGTTTTCCAGTCTAACTGTGACATATACAAGAACAAATGACAATTACCATGTCATACTGTCTTTAAAAAGAGAAAAAATAATTTAGTGGCTAAGAGGACATAGCACAAGTCAGCTTAACTGGGGAATAATACTATGAAAGCTTTTCAGTAAGTCTTTTTTTTGGCAGAAACATTGGTTTTTATTTCTCTATCATCCACACTGGTAGCTATTTCTCTTTCTACTTTCCTTGGAATTTATTAAGATGTAAGGGACTTCCCTGGGGACTCAGTGGTAAAGAATCCACCTGCCAGTGAAGGAGATATGGGTTTGATCCCTGGGTAGGGAGGATCGCCTGGAGAAGGAAATAGCAATCCACTCCAGTATTCTTGCCTGGGAAGTCCCATGGACAGAGGAGTCTGGCAGGCTACAGACCATGGGGTTGCAAAGAGTCAGACACAACTTAGCAATTGAATAACTGAACAACAAAAGTGAGGGATAAAGCTTTATTTTCAGGCATCACCATATACCTCTTCTTCCAGCTTGACCTCTGAAAATGTTGGTAAAAGCAAAAGGCAGACTAGATAGGATACATCTGAATTTCCTTATAGAAACTTACATTAACGTTTTAATAGCAGATGAATGCTGCCGGTGGTGGTGGTTTAGTTGCCAAGTCGTGTCTGACTCTTTGCAATGCCATGGACTTTAGCCCCTGCCAGGCTCCTTGTCTATGGGATTTCCCAGGCAAGAATACTGGACTGGTTTGCCGTTTCCTTCTCCAAAATAAAAGAGTAGATTACATCAATCCAAAATTCAGAAGCTGTGTTGGAAAGCAAAGTTTGTGACTGCTATATCCTCACTGATTGTGGGTTGTCCATTTCATGAAGAAAAACATAGATTCTTAACTTTGGAATGGAGATATATACAAGGCAATGTGTTGACTTGAAATCTTTTATTGATGTCATTACAATCTCTGTTTCTCTCGTCCGTATTTTTAAACCAAAAGGAGGCTTTAAATGCCAAATGAAACACTTCCCACAAAATTGTAACAGTTTTCTCTCCATTCTCTTGAGGAAAGAATAGTTACCACAGTTTTGTCTAGAAAGATTACCTTTGTGTAGACTGTGCTCTATATATGTCTCCTACACAACATGGACTGATGTGTTGAGCAAAGATGGGGGGATGCAAGGCAGGAAATCCAAAGAATTGGATGGTTATAGTCAGGATATTAGTTTGACTTCACCAGTTTATTTTACATGCAGATTCCCAGAGAATTATTAATAGTTGTACTCATATTCAAGTGTCACATCATGTAAAATAGAGCTGATCTTTGATCCTATGTGATAGTGGATTATTACCACCCTTTGCAAAAGTAGAAAGCTATGAGCTTTCAATCCCTGCGCCTATGATATATTATTCAATTTATACATCTGATTCAAGTACATTTGACTTTGAAATGTATCTGCCATAAGAAAGGTCTACATACGGAATTCGGAATTCGGGTCAAAGTAAAGTAAAAGGAAATCCTATCTTCTGGTGTGAATTAAATAAAAACTCTCAGAACAATAGGATGAGAGAAAGATAATGAAGTTTGGGTAATGGAATTAACCAGGAAAGCACTTCTCCTCCCTTGACCTCCCCTGGAACACTCTCCTTTTGTCTTCTCTATACCACACCCACTTAGTGTGCTTATTCTCAGTAACTTTACTGGCTCTTTCTATTTTGCTGAGATCTCATCAAGGTTTTTTTCCCAGGCTTTTTGCCCTCTTGTTCTATTCTGTTGGATCTCCAAGGGTGATCTTTGAATCAAGATTACCACCTCAACATCAGTGCGCTGCTCAACACAGAGCAGGGTGCTCAGAAATATTTGTGGAATGAGTGAATTTCTGAATCCCTGGGGACACTGAGACAGTTATCATGTAGTTCAAAACATACCAGACTTACAGAGATGAAATTTCAGCTCCTTCTGTATCCTAGCTATGGATCTTAAGTCTCAGACTCCTATTTTTCTCCACTTAAAAAAGTGATATAGTACTAGGCAGTCTTAAACAGTAAAGGAATAATAAATGTTTAAGCCATAAACAAACTTTAGAGCAAAATACAATACAAAATAATTGTTTTTAACAATTTCATGGTGTTTTCAATATCACACTATTATTTCATAGTTTTTTAGAGCCAGGTGGGATTTATATATATTATTAATAATGACACTTTGCTGACAAAGGTCCGTATAGTCAAAGCTGTGGTTTTTTTAGTAGTCATGTATAAATGTGAGAGTTGGACTATAAAGAAGGCTGAGCACCAAGGAAATGATACTTTTGAATGGGGGTGCTGGAGAAGACTCTAGAGAGTCCCTTGGACATCAGGAGAGCAAACCAGTCAATCCTAAAGGAAATCATCCCTGACTATTCATTGGAAGGACAGTTACTGAAGCTCTAATACTTTGGCCACATGATGCAAAGAACCAACTCATTGGAAAAGACCCTGATGCGGGAAAAGTTTGAAGGCAAAAGGAGAAGGGGCAGCAGAGGATGAGATGGTTAGATAGCATCACCAACTCAATGGAAATAAATTTGAGCAAACTCCAGGAGATAGTGGAGGACAGAGGAGCTTGGGGTGCCACAGTGCATGGTGTTGCAAAGAATCAGACATGACTTAGCAATTGAACAACAACAATGACACAGTGCAATGCAACAGTATCCAGGTATCTAAGCATTTCAGGGTAAAGTAGTGAAAAGACCATGGGTTCCTCCTGTGTCTGAACCTGGTCTGCTGCTCACAGGCTTTCTGACCTCAGGTCGCCAGAGCTGACCCTTTTTGGAGAAAAGTGAGCAGTGGTTTCCATGTGAAAAGAGTGGAAGTTTAGCACTAGGTAGACAGCAATGAAACTTCTTTTCCCTTTACATTTTAATACGATGTGTGTGAGCAATTACAAAAACAAGGATCATTGGGTTTTCTAGGGTAGTTCTAATTGTGATTTTTTTTCTTAATATATATATATTTTATTGAAGTATATTTGACTTGCAGTTTCAGGTGCACAGCAAGTTGATTCAGTTGTACATATACACATAGATTATGTTTGAGATTATTTTCCATTATACGTTATTACAAACTATTGATTATGATTCCCTGTGCTATACAGTAAACCTTTGTTGCTTGCTGCATGTCTATATTTTTAAATTAGAAACCTAGAATTCTGCTCATACTAAATCAAACAAGTGAAGTCAAAATGTCATATTTTTTTTTAGTTAGGAAAAAATTCATAAGTTTTCTAAAAAATATATATATATTATACATGCTCTTTATATATCTGTACATAAAGTTTTCTACTACACTTGATAAAGGCTTGAGAAAGAACATCAAAGAAAAGAAGAGACGGAGAAATTGGAAGACATAAACTAAATGAAATGGGAGCACTGAATATGAAATAGAAGAAGTGAAACAAACTAGATAAAAGTAAAAATAACCATATAGTCCAGTTGTTTTAATATATGACTGCTCATTAGAAACATATCTGGAACTTTGGAGAAAAAAAGTAACACCTGGGCATTTGTATTTTTCAAAAAATTCAAAGATAATTCTGATATGCATCTGGATTTTATAAAGTAATTACAGGTTTCTCTATTAAATGGTCATTTTGGTGATGTAGGATTCTATTATTTTTCTGTTGACCAATCATGATACAATGGTATTAAGTGAGTAACAGTTACAAAGTCACAATAGTAAAAGATGTTCGTCAGTTTTCACAATCAATATTTTAAATACAAGAAACAGAAACTAATTTTAAGATGAGAGAAATGCAGGTCAGTTCCAGTGGATTTTCTACTGGATCTCAATTTTTTTTTTTAACTCAATAGTTAATTATATTGTCTATGTTAGCTTCAGCCCTCTGCTTATATGATTCTGCCATTTTGTTGTTTTTTGCTTTGCTTTCCCTAACTCTGTGTCTTGGCAGAGCTTACTCGTCTACCACCATCTCCCCACCCCCACATCTGGCTCACAACTGTCTAAAAGGGAAAAGTTGTTCTGAAGCTTTTAAAAAATCTACTTTGGGGCAGAAATGATGGGCAGCATTGAGAGTCTATCATAAATCTACTACTGCATCTGAGGTGGCTGTAATTGGTGGTTTTATCTCTGCTTTTTAGTAGTAACTTTAGAGAAAAGGTTTCTTTGGAGAGATGTACCTCACAGGAGCTTTGTAAATGTTACTACGGTGCTACTGGCGGTGGTTTGTGAATTTGTCTTTGGTGACGGATTACATGCAGATCTCAATGTGACATACCTAACTACAGCAACAGCTACAACCACAGATGCTAATTATGTGCTCCTAGTGGAAAAAAAAAAACCACCCAAAACAAACCATTAATTGTAAAGGTAGATGATAGGGATCATTATCAGGTCCGTAACCTGATCAGGAGTCTTCCAGAACAGAACACGAACAGAATACTTTCACATGAATCCTCACTTAAATACTCTCACTGAAATACACTGATATATTCCAGACTGACTGGGGAGTCTAACACATTCCTTTCCTAAAAACAAACAAACAAACAAAAAAAAAAACCCTCATCAAAATGAGGGCTTCAGGTCTGCCCTCAAGCCCTCACTTGTTACTATTTCCTTGCCCAGACCTGAGGAGTGGGTAGTAATTTCTGCCAGCTCACCTGTGGACACCACTAGGAGGAGAAGGGGCAGAAAGGAGTTAAGCCAGGCAGGTCCTCTGAGGCTTATTTCTGCTTAAAATTTGGTTAAAGTGACCATTCAGACTTAGCTGGAATTACCTTTTCATGTCATTCTGCTATTGAATAAACCATTAAACAGTGCAAATAATGTGCATGAAATTACAGATGCAAACAGACCTTTTCCCCAGGGACTCCCTTGCCTCTCAGGGGATGCTGGGACCACCATGGTCTCATGAGCTTGCATGGAAGAAGAATTCACCTGATCAAAAGAGCGCAAAGCCATTTAAAACTATTTTCAGGTGAAGAAGGAGGTGGTCCAGTGGCTCTACATCACCTCACCTCACCTGGACTTAATATCCATATTCTGGGTTCATCATCTCCTGTTTTAGCATAGATATGAACTTCTGGAATGACTTTTTATTTTGGTAGCAACTCTGCTTGAAGTTTCAGTGCAGTAATCCTGGCCAAGGACATAACACAGAAATGAAATATTTCTGATGGAAGAAAACACACAACTTCAGGGCACAGGCACTTGGATTGAAAGAAGGAGACAAAGTAATACAGTCAAAAGAGCTATTCTGCCCCTCTGAGGTCCTTCCAGGAAAGCACCAGCTAATTGAAGTGTCCACTTGGTTAGGACTATATCTGAATATTAATGTCTTTTTTTTTTTAATTCAGAATGCCTCAGGCTTTCAGCAATCAGTGGCATCTTGCCTTTTCTTTTCACAAGCTCCCTTTTGACTACAAGTGTGTACAGCATTTATTAATTCATCTACTCATTCAGATGTTTTGAAGCCAGTATATCCTTTTTCCGCTTTGCTTTTAAATGAAAAGAAACCTTTCATCTCACTACCTTTCCCTTGAATGTGAGAACTAGGCTTGAATCAGCTTTTCTGCCACTCATAACTTCTTGTGCAGTTGTTGAGTAGGTTTTCTTACAAAGCAAGGCAAAGCATTTTGCTTTTAGGGGATAAAGAAAGATTTTTTAAAAATACCATTCATCGTCAAGTAGATTTCCATTAGCACAGTGGTCAGTTTCATTACATGGTATGAATATCTCTATTATGTGCTAGAAGTGCTTGTTCTCCTCTCAAAACTATATTGAAAATAATTTGATGTCAATTTCCATGGTGATAGAAAAGAAGAACATCACTCGGAACCATAACGAGCACATGTATCTGAGTTATTGTGAAACGCTGAATTGGTCCCTTTGTGTCAAGTTCTCTGGTTTTTGTTGTTATTATTGTTTCATTACCTGATAAGGAAAAAATGCTTTTTTAAAAAAATGTAGGGTAATTATTGAATTGCATCCTTTTTATATCTTGCTGGTCAATCATTTTTTTTTTTTTTAAGGAGACAATGCTTCAAAAGAAGCCTCCTAATTCTGGTTTGTGAAAATGTTAATAATGAAACTCTTTTTGAGTGGAAAGAACTTTAGGTAAGACAGCAGAATATCATATTCCCCTTGTATGGCCAAATGCCACCATTTGATTGTCTTTATTGTTTGTGAGGCAGAAAAACTATTGCTTTAATACTGTATTGATATAACTTTCTGGTATTTTTCTTCCACTATTTGTACCTATTTGGTATCATGTGTTAAACCTATGCAAAAATGAATCTCTTTGGTGCAGTACAGGTGAGGGATATAATTAACCCGGTTTGCTTTTTTGGGCTCCGGAAACAGGCCAACAATTGTTGGATAGGAGCCTCTCAGCCCAGATAGGTTCTACATCAGATTTTGAAGAACTTTAGAGAGAATCGGTTGAACAAAAATGAGATCACACTAATTTACTGTATATTTTATCTTATTCAATACAATATACTTGAATAGTACACCTGCACGGGTCAGATTAAATCCTGATTGTGCATTACAAAAGAACTCATGAAGACCCTGAAACCTGTCGTCAGATGTTTCCAAGGCCTTTGTCTCCATCCTACTCCAATCTCCCAATTTATCCCCCTCCCTTTGAGATTTCATTTTATAGGAGTATAGCTCTAACTTTGTATCTAATTTTTACTCAATTATACTGGATTATAATTTCTTTTTAGTTTACCTTGTTATGACTAAATCTGTACCGTTATTAATATATTCAATTTGTGGTATTTTGTTTGGAAAAGGCTTTGACTAAAGATAAGGAGGAGAAATTCCTTAAAAATTAAATATGTGAAACAATTATCATAACTGGGATGTATCCATCTGTAAACAAAACCAAAAAAATAAACAAAAACTGAATGCCTGGGAAAATAAGTATATGCATCATTTATTAGAACTATTTCTACAGGAAATATTTTAATATTCTACCCCTTTTTGAAGTGGTTAAAAATGTGACCATATTCACTAACTGTACATTCACCTAAACTGGTGGCAATTTTTTAATAATTCATAAAAAGGTTTTCTTTCTAAAAAGGTGACTGTTTGTACATGGAAATCAAATCTTACATTGAGAGTACAGTTGGCTCATGTCTGTACCCCTGCCCTTCCTGACAAAGTTACATGAAATTCTTCATTCATAACAGAAACTCTGTGTGACCTTCAAAAGAGTGGTCATGAAAAGCTGCCCAGGAATTTTGTGCTTAGCTCTTTAGGACAAGCAGCTACTGAAGTTCTTCCAAAGAGTTTGCTGTGAATGTGTACGTGACTGAGGCTTCCAGGGTGATGCAGGTTGCGTAATTTGGATTCTCTCGAGATAGATATTTGATGACATGTTCATGGGTCCAGTTTCATGGTTATTCCAAGAGAAATGCTGATCAGCATTGCATTTATTTTGGGAAAGGGAAGGTAATCCACTGTGTGTGTTTCGGGCACCTGCCAGCTCTTCTGTCGAATGCCGGGTTGCCTCAGCCAGCTGTGTGGCCTTCCAAAGCACTTCAAGCCCTGCACTGGCTCTTCTTCACTACTGATCATTGCCTCTGGCAGAAACTGTGCAGGGAAAGACATGACCTCAGGGCAGGCTCACTCTTCATGACATCTGAGTTTGTGGAAGTGAAGTCTATTTCACTCTTGGGTCACCCTTTGAACTCAGGTTACCCTGGAGTTGGCCTTCCCAGGTGGCCCAGTGATAAAGAATCTGCCTGCCACTGCAGGAAACCAGGATTCGATCCCTGGGTCTAGAAGATCCCCTGGAGAAGGAAATGGCAACCCATTCCAGCATTCTTGCCTGGGAAATCCCATGGACAGAGGAGCCTGGTGGGCTGTGGTCCATGGGGTCACAAAGCGTCGGACACAACTGAGTGACTAAATAACGACAGAAAGCCCTGGAGTCACTCCAATTGTAACAATAAACATGGGACTTCCATTTTATTTATCTAAATTATCATCTTTATATTTGTTGGCAAGCTTGGGCCACAATGTGGACAACTGGTTTAAATAGTTTTATAAAATTAATTTCTTTGGACACACACCTCTAGTAACTTATGCCCTTTACGTCTCATTGATGACTAACCCTATTAATGAAATTAATTTGAATATGGTTAGAGAAATCGAGTGGACATTTCATATTGGTTGAAGATAAATTATCTCTCAAATCAAACACAATATGGCTTTTAAACAAGACTGCTGTACTCTTTATAGAAACTCTTGTTTAGAGGACTTCTGAGAAGTGCCTTGGAGACATTCATTCATTCAAAAACTAGTCACTATCATGTATCAGATATTTTTCTAGGTACTAGGAATTCAATAATGAATAAGACAGATGGATGCTAGGATAGAAGCAATTGTTCCTGGGTGGGACAACCAAAAAACAAGTTAAAGGACAGAAAAAAAAAATGTGTTGAAGAGTAATAAGTACTGGGAAGGGAACAAATGAGGGGCTAAGAGAAGCACAGAGGTGAACTGAGGTTAAATCTAGAGATACATTCTAAACAGGGGCATTTACCCCAAAACCCAAAGGAAAAAGAAGAAGGGGAGACATGAGGTGAGCTAGACCCAAAGGAACTTGAGGGATATTGAAATGAGGTAGGAGGTAGATGGGTCCCTAGTGTAAGCAGGTAGAATTCATTCCCTCTGGACCAATAATCCAAGATGAAAACAGCAGGACAATCAAGAGAGGAAGCTGGGCCCTCCCCACCTAAGAGATAAAAGACCACATATCTCTTGCTCTCAAAGTCAAAGATACCTTCCCACTAGAAAGCTTCTTCGAGGTGAAAAGGTGATCTACCCTAGGCCTCCTCCCTAGAGTTCATCTTGGCTGAGAGATGCACATGCGGGAGGATCCTGATTTGCCAAATACGGACTCAGAACCAGGCAAATCAAAATGATTGGCCAAAGGAAACCCAAAAGAAACGCCCCACATAAATCATTTAAATCACCATGAGGGCATGACTCTCTGAGTCTGCCCGTGTGTCTATCCACAAGTACCTTACTCTTTTTTCCTCTTAATAAACACTTCAATTGTTTAACCGCTCTGCCTTTGTGGGAATTCTTCTCTGCAAAGCTGAAGAGCTAGGGCCTTGTCTAGTGGTTAGGACTTGGCTCGTGGCCGTGACCTGGCCACAGTCTCCGGCCAGGAACTGAAGCCCCACTACAAGCCACTGCAGGCCAAGGCCCGCAGAGATCAGAAACATGATGAGGCTAAAGAGGAAGGCAGAGGCCAAGTCATGCACAGATTTATAGCAAGGAGATCAAAGCAAGGAGATGGATCATATCCTAATTACAATGGAGAGTTTAGTAAATCTGAGTGCTTTTGTTTTGACCCAATTTTTGTTTTAATAATGCCGGTTTTTCCATCTATGTGTCAAAAAGTTTAGAGGGGATAGAAAAGTACAAGAAAAGAAGTGGGGAGACCAGTCAAAAGTTATTTGCAGGAATCCAGGAAAGAGAAGATGGTGAGATAACACAGTGACTCTGGGAGATGAGCAAATTATTTGGGACATATTTTGAAGGTAGTATGAAAAGAAATGCCTAATTCATTGGATGGAGGGGGCATGATTTCTGCTGAAATAGCATGTTAGGAAATAAAAGAACAAGAAGACTGGACCTTACATTGAAAATAGTTTTATCCTAACCAGTCTATAGACTGCAATTGTGCATATTTATTTCTCAGACTTGGAGGATGACACTAGAGTCTTTGTTGGGGAAAGAAGCTGATGTAAAGCACCTTTCCCCTGGTGACTGGAGAGCAGAGTTTTAGAGAACACTTGCTTTATTTTAGGTAGTGACAAAGACTTTCTCCTTGACCTAACTCGAATCAGATTCCTCTGAACTTTCACGGACCCAACCTCGGGCTCGGTGTTTGATGCTGTTTAGTCTACTTTTAGCAAAAATCCTGCTGGCTTGGTTATCTGAAAATTCCCCACCCTTGATGTTTTATCCTCTGGCCTACCTTCAGCAAAAATTCTGTTGAATTGTTTTAGCAAGAATCCTCCTAACTTGGATGTTTCTTCTTAACAATTGTCCATCCACCAGCCTCCCCTCCCACTTAGCCATGAATCTCCAATGGTCCTTATACTTAGGGTTGAGCCTGGTCTCTCCCAGCTCCCGCAGAACCCTCCTTACTCTGTCCCCCTAGATAAAATCTGTTGGCCTCTTGAACAAAATGCCATGAGTAATTTTGTTTTTTTTTTTAACAGTAAAGAAAAAAACAAAAGAACGTAGTGAGGGAAGAATAAGAGAGGGTAACAAGAGCCGACAGATTGGAAAACTGAAAGTGAGAAGATAGAGTTAAATGGCAGGAGGAGCCCAGGAGAAAGAAGTGATGAACAAATGGCTTGTAGTAAGAGCCATCTGACACAGCTTGTGGGAAACATCCCAATATCTCCTCTTGAGATCTTCCCATCTCCTTCCTACTTCTCAGAAGGAAGGAGAAAGTCTCTTGGTCCAGCAGGGCTTCCCCCACCCCCTTCCCTCCCAACCCATAGATTGTTTTGTTGCTACAAGGATATTTCTCTTTAAAATCTCACAAGTCCCCATCATGACAACAATTTGGTGGCAATGAAAACACTGTAGTAACACTTGTTTACCTGAGGAAGCACCTGAATTTGTATCTTCTTAAAAGAACCTGAAATGGACCTGTGCATGCTTGGGAAGAAGTGAATACAGCGCTGCTAGATGAGATGGCATGCTGAGTTCATTATTACTGTCATTTCAATGACACTTATATTTGAATTACGCCCAGAGCTCTTGATTATTTTGAATGCATCTTTTCGGTATCATGTAAAGCAGATGAATTGGAAATCTACCCCCTGCAAACCCCACATATCTATTAAGGAGTATATGTAATATCAATTCAGACAACTCTAGATCTTGATTGAGTATACTATTTTTCATTTCAGGTTTAAATCTCTCAAGGATTCTGGTTTAAAGCTCAATGCAGGTTTAGCTCAATTTTCAGTGTACATCTCTTTGAGAGTGGTTAATGGATTGACAATTTGAAATCCATGCAGATTATTTTAGCATTGTTTGTTCCTTGAATCCAATATTTATGAGTATACTGGCCGATATTAATTCCTGAAATAGTTTCACTGTGTAGGCATTTGTCATGCTTCTAATGAACCAAGAGACTACTTTAGAAGCATGTGGCTCGGGTGAAGTGGTTCCTGGCTCCTCTGTGATATTCTCTTTCTCTCCTTCCAGAACATCAGTGGTGTCATGAAAAGGACCTACGTACTGGATATAATTTCAGTATCTTTGAGCTCTGGAGTTAGGTTATTCATCCAGAAGTCATAACGTGTGAGTGAGTCACTCAGTCACGTCCGACTCTTTGCAACCCCATCGACTGTAGCTTGCCAGGCTCCTCTGTCCCAGGAATTCTTCAGGCGAGAATACTGGAGAGGGTTGCTATTCCCTTCTCTAGGGGCTCTTCCTGACCCAAGGATCAAATTCAGGTCTCCCACATTGTAGACAGATTCTTTACCTTCTGAGCCATCAAGGGATCCCAGAAGTCATAATAAGGGTTAAGAATTGAGAGAGTAGCATTGAAACATATGCATTACCATATATAAAATTGATAGCTAGTGGGAAGTTGCTGTATAGCCCAGGGAGCTCAACCTGGTGCTCTGTAACAACCTAGAGTAGCAGGACAGGGTGAGGGTGGGAGGGAGGTTCAAGAGGAAGGGGACATTTGTATACATGTGGCTGGTTCACGGTGTATGGCAGAAACCAACATAACATTGTAAAGCAATTATTCTCCAATTAAAAACTTAAAAAAAAAAAAGAATCTCTCAGTGACCAAATGGTCTCTAGTATTGGAATTGCAGGTACCTCATTAACAGTATGATGAAGCTATTTCATCAGATAGATGACTGAACTTGTACTAGAAGCCTTCTTTACAGAATGCCATCCCTCAGCTGTCAATCAATCCTCCAGGGTTTTGCACACTTGAATAGAAATAATACCCAACCACAGCATTTATCATCAGGCCCATCTTTCTCCAGCATGAGTATTCTTTATCACTGAATCAGGATGAGCCTGTAAAATAATTTGTTAGAGGGGAAAAAAAAGTGTCTTTTGTCCTTTGGTTCTTGAACAGAAAGACGAGGCTTTCTTGTAATCAGTCTGCAGTCAAACCAGAGCCTACAGGTAAATCAGAAATCAAACTTTTGCGGACGACAAAGGATAGTGAGATCTCTGAAATAAAGGTGGAAAAATGAAAGTTTTGGCTCTAGGATCTATTTTTCAGTTTCAGAACTTGGAACAAACGACAGTGATGATATTGAAAATTTTTCCAGATCCTAACACCCTAAATATAACTGACTAAATGAACATGAGTTTGGGTAAACTCCGGGAGTTGGTGATGGACAGGGAGGCCTGGTGTGCTGCAGTCCATGGGGTTGCAAATAGTCGGACACGACTGAGTGACTGAACTGAACTGAACTGAACACCCTAAGATCTTCCTAGTATATTTATTTGTTAATTGTAAACAGCCATAAAGCACAGAACACACCCACTCTCCAAACAACCAAAAACTCTCACAAGGAATATGAAAACAGAAATTTGACGATGATAAACAAAATTAGAAGCAGGTGCAGGGAGAATCCAGGGACATGCAAATATACCTTTAATCTGCTTATAGCAACACCTCTTCCCAGGTATTTTTCATAGGCAAATTTTAGTTCTACCTTGAACAAAGCTGACTTTCTTGCTTCATAATTTATCTTTTCTACTTGACATCTCTTCTGTATTTGTATTACTTCCATACTTCAATTTCTTTTCTGTACTTTGGCTCGATGGCTTTTAATACAATCAGCTGAATAGCTGTGCATGTGCATGTGTGTGTGTGTGAGTAGGTGAAAGCATATTGTATCTTTTAAGCGGCACTATTAATGAGATCACGTATAACAGGAGTCCACTGGCTCTAGAAATTAAGCAGTGATGGCAATTTTGTATTCTTAAAGAACACCCATATGGACTCTCTTCTCAAATTCTAAAAGCAAACATAGAATAACATCTTGTGCATGCTGTGTTTGAAAATTCTTCTACACTGACTGAGTTGCAAGTTATTTTTTCTGCCAGCTGAGTTGCCCTTGCTACTGTATGTGTTAGAGTCTGCCTGAGCAGAAAGTCCAAAGTTCCTTCTCATTCCTATTGTTTACATATAGGGATCTGCCAACAAGAGAGGCAGTTTGCATTTGTGAAAGACAAAAATAATTTAATTAGGTGCTTAGGGAAATAATTATGTAAATATACTTCAAGGATTCCTTACAAGGCAGTAAAATAAGAAGACTTGGCTACTGCTGGGTTTGGATCTATGAGCAGTACCCAGTCACAAGAGTCATTTCTAAGGAAAAGGTTGTAAATAATAAATAATTTGAAAATTTCAAACTGTGATCATCTCACACACTTAGATGGTATTTGAAATCATTAACCACAATCACATTTTTTTTAGTGTTCCTAACTTAGCAGCAGAGAAAAGTAAATATGAATCCTTGGGTAATTCAGGAATGAGTCTATTGCTTCCCGATCCAAGCAGGAGATTTCTCTGAAGTCTTGTGGTTTCTCATAAATATTCATGAGCATTTAGCATTGTATACATGTAATATGCATGTTTACTTCAACAGGAAATTAATATGTCCCCAATCTCCTTGAATAAAATGATTCTGAAAGATATACCAGCTTTATTCTGTGGCCTCCAGTTAGTGTGGAGGTTTTGTCAATATCATCAGGTGTCCCCGGGGTTAAGAGGCATGCAGCAACCTGGCTGGCTTGTCACAACAGCCCCTGCAGAGTCTTCTAGGAAGGTAGTTTTTGTTATCTTTAGTTTATAAGGGCAGGAACTGAAGCTCAGAAATTTCAAGTAACCTGATACAGGTAAGCTATGATCTCCCAATGATTGCAAGCCCCACTGCTCTCTTAATGCCAGTGAGTTGCCTGAATAAGTAAACTTCTATCCTCGGTGCTTTCAGTGAAGCCCAAAATAAACCCTCACTGTCATCACCTTTCTTCTTCCCCACCTCAGCACTATATAGAGACATGTTATATAAGGCTGATATTTTTTCAGTGGCACTATTTTTGCTATAAATCAACTCTGAAAAATGTCACTGACCATTGGTAATTTTCTGGGTCAGGTGCATGGGTAAAAGGAAGCATGCAAACATCAGCCTTTCTTTTCCAAGTTCTTTCACTTTAAGTCACTCACTCACTCAGTCATGCACTCTGCAGGCTGGTACATATCCTCCAAAATTGTAGGCACCACGTTCTAAGTGCTTGGCTATGAAAATTATGTGTCATCCACAGACAAATCACAACCACATTTGTTGTTCTTTCTTCTTAGTTACTTATGTCTCTTTCACAGACCACTGAGTGGGAGAGAGAACTGAACATAGAAGATGACACAGTGCAAAGAGCCCTTTCATTGAGTTATGCCCAGGATTTTATGAGAACACAGCAGTGATGTATCAAAATGAGAAGGATCAGTCAGGGAAGACTTATGGGAGAGGTGGTAAGTGAGCTGGAATTTGAAGGATGAGTAGGAGTTGGCTAAATTAACCAGGAGTGCAGAGAGGGAGGAAGTGACTGTGTCATGGAGGGCAAATGGGTTTCCTCGCGTTATTCCTTCTGATCTCATGATGGAGTAAAACGGAAGAATAAGTTAAGGTGGATGTAGAAACCTGGTCCAACCTCTGTTAAATAAAGCTTTCAAATCGAACTGTGATATCTGCCAGGGCATGAGGAGAATGCCAAGCAATCGCTACATTACCTCTATTCTCAAAGGATTGTTGAAAGTGAAACAAATGGAAAAATTCAGGTTTAATTATTGCGATAAGCATGGAAAGAAATAAACCTGATAAATGACAGCCTTGGAAATATGCAGCAGAATTAACAGGAGGAAGTTATACTTTAGCCCATCTCTTCTGCGTATTCTTCTCTCTTCTCATTTAATGGAAGAAACATATAATTGTATTTTTCCTGGAAGATTCTAAAAATGTCGCTGTTCTTACTTGCACCTTTATTTATCTATTTGCTGCCTTGGTCACAATGCCAGTTTTCTTATTTGTACAGAGTATTTTGAGAAAGTGGAGATCCGGGCAGACTATGATCTATTTGTTAATGTATTATACATAAGGGCGGCTTGAATCTATTTTATCTAATCCTGTGCCATCTATTCAACTCTGAGTTTGCATAAAATGCATGTTCCTATAGCCCTTAGAATACATGACATTTTATCAAAAGTGACCTGTATGCTCCTGTGTGTTTCTCCCATGATGATACCTCCTGGGTTTCCCGTAACAAAGAACTTCAAGCTTCCAAGGAGAGTTAATGCTCTTCCTTTTGAAGACTGTGAGTTGGTGAGATCACACACTAGGTAACTGAAACTTGAAACATCATAAAGGTATTTTCAAAACTCAGGCATTCTGTGAATGAGACATGAAATGAATTTCATGCCCATCGGCTCCCTGGTGCCTTTTCACAATAGATAAGGCCAAATCGAAGGATGCGGTGTTACTTCTTGTGGGTTAGTGAGCGGCAGAGTTAATAACTGAATCATCATTTCACTCCAGGACATAGAAGCTTGCTACATCCTGTCTCCTTTTGATTCCTTTATAATAGCAAACGAAGAAATACCTTTAAATCAGACCAAATGATGAAGACATCTATATATGCTCTCCTATAATTTGGCCTAAACACTTATTCAAAATCCTTTCCTCTGGGTGGGCTTCTCAGATGAAGCCCACCATCTGTTTACCTTAATATTTCATTTATGTAGTACATTGATTGTGTAAACGATCCCAGTTCTTCATACCCTCACCCCCTCCGCATATCCACATGCTTGGCAATGTGCCTTAGTAGTCCTCAGCATTCAGGGAATCTATTTCCCAGACCCTTGCTTCTGAGTTGGGCCATGTGATTTGATTGTGTGTGTGTGTTCACTCACTCAGTTGTGTCTGCTCCTTTGCGACCTCATGACCTGTAGCCCACCAGGCTTCTCTGTCCATGGAACTTTCCAGGCAAGAATACTGGAGTGGATTGCCAATTCCTACTCCAGGGGATCTGCCCCACCCAGGGATAGAACCCACCTTTCTTGCATCTCCTGCCTTGGGAGGTGGATTCTTTACCACTAGCCCCACCTGGGAAGTCCTGTGATTTGATGGGGCCTCTGCAACTTCAATAGTTGTGATGTAAGTGGAAACTTGTTAAAGTGACTGCCATTTCCATGTCCTTTCTTCCTCTGATTTTTCCCTGAGAACAAGTCTAGACTAGTCTAGACTAGCTTGCTAAAGAAGAAATGTGTGTCCTACTGTACCAGTTGCCAGGCAGCCAACCACCAGACATCATTAGTGTGACAATAAGCCACAGATGGCCACAGGTGTACAACCAACCCTGCCAAGCCCAGCCTATGGCTGTGGAGCACTGCAGACTCATGAGTTGAGTACATAGTTACAATCTGGTGACACCAAGGTCTCGTGTTTGGTACCTAGATTTAGTGTGCCCATACACACTGATAACAATTTCTGTTGTTTCTATTTATGTATACTATGCTTTCTAATTCATAGCAAAAAAATTTTTACATTTTGCTTTTGTTGCATGTACTAAACTTATTCCATTAGCCTCCCCTTTATTTAAAGAATTAGCTTTGTTTAATGAACTTTCTCTCTGAGACTCCGGAAGAGGCTACCACATGGGCCTCCACTTCCTTTTGCCTTTAACTGTTTGAACTAAGATTGTGTACCTGTTTCAAAGACATGCAAACTGGAGGGTTGGCAGCTACCCAGATTTGCTATCTAATCTGGTAAAAGGAATTTGAATTAAGGCAACTGAGATGCTTGCTTAAGTGGATGCAGTGACAGGGAGGTTAGGAATGGTTTTCATTTTGAACCATATGCATAGTTAGTTCATTGTTAGATCAAGCAGATGGCAAAATAGAATGCGGTATGCAGAAGGAAGCAGAGATGAGAAAGCTGGTGGCCTCCAAAAGAAAACAACGGTGACCTTGTGCCTTGTGACTCTCTGGACTCCAGCTCTGGTTTTCATGGGTTCTTCCTCTGATTCTAAGAGATTCCCTTTCACTTTCAGTCACC
This sequence comes from Okapia johnstoni, assembly GCA_024291935.2. Classification (NCBI taxonomy): domain Eukaryota; kingdom Metazoa; phylum Chordata; class Mammalia; order Artiodactyla; family Giraffidae; genus Okapia; species Okapia johnstoni. Next base: position 99,743,954 of record CM044309.1, read on the forward strand.
AGCCAGACTTCAACTCCTCTGTGTGAGCTAAGTCGCTTCAATCATGTTCGACTCTTTGTGATCCTATGGACTGTAGCCCACAAGGCTCCTCTGTCCATGGGATTCTCCAGTCAAGAGTACTGGAGTCAATTGCCATGCCCTCCTCCAGGAGATTTTCCTGACCCAGGGATCGAACCTGCATCTCTTACATCTCCTACATTGGCAGGCAGGTTCTTTATCACTAGGGTCATGTTATTTTTAGAACAATTTTAGGTATACTGAAAACTTGTAAAGGTAGTATAGAGGGTTCTTATACATCCTGCACTCAATTTTTCCTATTATTAGCATCTTATATTGATGTGGTACATTTGTTAAAGTGTGTCAACCAATACTGATGCGGTACATCCTTTATTCAGATTTCCTTAGTTTTTCACCCAATATATATTTTTTCTGTTTCAGGATCCCTTATAAGATGCCATATTATATTTTGTCATCAAACTTCCCAGGTGACACTAGTAGTAAAGATTCCACCTGCCAATGCAGGAGATGCACGAAATGCAGCTTCTATCCCTGGGTGGGGAAGATCTCCTGGAGAATGAAATGGCACCCCACTCCAATATTCTTGTCTGAAAAATTCCATGGGCAGAGGAGCCTGGCAGGCTACAGTTCATGGGCTGCAGAGAGTCAGATATGACTGAGCACACAAATATTGTTAGACTCCTCTTTGCCGAGACAGCTTCTCAGATTTTCCTTTTTCTCCCTGCTGTTCGCTATTTAGTCAGTAAGTTGTGTCCGACTATTTGTGACCCCATGGACTGTACCCCACCAGCCTTCTATGTCCATGGGATTTTCCAGGCAAGGATACTGGAGTAGGTTGCCATTTCCTTCTCCAGAGGATCTTTCCCACCCAGGGATTGAACCCATGTCTCCTGCATTGGCAGGTGGGTTCTTTACTACTGAGCCACATGGATGACCTTAAAGATTTTGAGGAGTATTGGTCAGATATCTGGTAAAATGTGTCCTCATTGATTTATCTATTTTTTTCATGATTACACCAGAGTCATGTGTTTTTGAGAAGAGGACCAAAGAGTGCCATTCCCATCACATTGCGTCAAATGTACATCTGTCAACATGACTCATCATTGATGATGTTGACCTTAATCACCTGGGCAAGGTAGTGCTTGTCGGGTGTCTCTACTGTAAAGTCACTCTTTTTCTGCTCTTTTCATACTGTATTCTTTAGTAGGAAATCACTCTGCACAGCTCACATCTAAGGAGTGGAGAGTTATGCTCTCTCTCCTTGAGAGCAGAGTATCTACATATATTATCTGGAATTCTTTTGCAGGGGAGACTTGTTTATTTTCTCCTAAGTATTTGTTCAATCATTGGAAAGTCATGAATACTTATTTTATATTTTAGGATGCTGTCCATCACTATGCTATATATTGCATTGCTGGATCTGTTTTCTTTGGTCAGTGGAAGCTTTTCACTGTTTGTTTTTTGAGTGCTTCCTTACAAGATGCTCTCTGTGTCACTTTTTATTAAAGTTAAATTTAGTAGGTTCCTGTTGTTTGCATTCAACAAGCTTGACTGAAACACAGATTTCCTTCGGTTCAGTTGAACGTCCTGTTGCTTTTCATCTACTCATACTCCATTCATTGTATATGTGGGCATTAGTTCACTGCGTGAATATTTGCACATGTATTTGTTAGGTAAGGAGACTGGCAGAAGGGAGAGAGTTGTGGTAAAATTTTTGTTGTTCAGTCACTCAGTCATGCCCAACTCTCTGTGACCCACGTACTGTAGCATGCCAGGCTTCCCTGACCTTCATCATCTCCTGGAGTGTGTTCAAATTCATTTCCCTTGAGTTGGTGATGTTATCCAACCATCTCATCCTCTGTCATCCCTTTCTCCTCCTGCCATCAGTCTTTCTCAGCATCAGAGACTTTTCCAGTGAGTAGCCTCTTCGCATCAGGTGGCAAAGTATTGGAGCTTCAGCTTCAGCATCAGTCCTTCCAATGAATATTCAGGATTGATTTCCTTTAGGATTGACTCATTTGATCTCTTTGGAGAGATTGGCAGGAGGGAGAGGGTTATGGTGAAATAGAGGAAAAAACAAGGGTTGGGAAAGAGTGACTTCTAGAATTCCCAAAATCAGTGAAGCACCTAGCCCTCCTTGCTCTGTGCTACTTGCTTGCCAAAGAATACAGATGTATCTTGCCATAGATTTTTAAGACTACTTAAACTTTGTACTAATTATAGATTAAAAAACCACCCATATTTATAGTATTTTAACTTCATTATTAATAGCGTGCAAAAATGATATCATGCTAAAATATGTTAAAATGCCAGTAGGATATTATCTCTTAGCATAAGTGGAACAGAAACTATTTCAGAAGCATTTGTTTCATAGTGAGCCCTGAAGGAGAATTCACATATGAGAATGATAATGGATATTATGTGCTAGGACTCCACTAGAAGCTTTACTGAAATACTATATTTAATACTCAGAACAGAGTAACATCATCCAGATGGCAACATCAGTTCAGTTCAGTTAAGTCACACAGTCGTGTCCAACTCTTTGAGACCCCATGGATTGCAGCACGCCAGGCTTTCCTGTCCATCACCAACTCCCGGAGCTTACTCAAACTCATGTCCATTGAGTTGGTGATGCCATCCAGCCATGTCATTCTCTGTCATCCCCTTCTCCTTCTGCCTTCAATCTTTCCCAGCATCAGGGTCTTCTCCAAGGAGTCATTTCTTCGCATCAGGTGGCCAAAGTATTGGAGTTTCAGCTTCAGCATCAATCCTTCCAATGAATATTCAGGACTGATTTCCTTTAGGATTGACTGGTTTGATCTCTCTGTAGTCCAGGGTACTCTCAAGAGTCTTCTCCAACACCACAGTTCAAAAGCATCAATTCTTCGGCACTCAGCTTTCTTTATAGTCCAACTCTCACATCACATCTATAGACTGGAAAAACCATAGCTTTGACTAGATGGACCTTTGTTGGCAAAGTAATGTCTCTGCTTTTTAATATGCTATCTAGGTTGGTCATAACTTTCCTTCCAAGGAGTAAGCATCTTTTAATTTCATGGCTGCAGTCACCACCATCTGCAGTGAATTTGGAGCCCAAAAAAATAAAATCAGACACTGTTTCCACTGTTTCCCCATCTATTTGCCATGAAGTGATGAGACTGGATGCCATGATATTCGTTTTTTGAATGTTGAGTTTTAAGCCAACTTTTTCACTCTCCTCGTTCACTTTCATCAAGAGATAATTCTCAACTTCATTCTTCCTCATAAGAAGAACAATTAGCAACACTTGGTAGGCAAAACACCAAAGTAAAGATCCTAGAACCGAGGGTGAGGCTGAAGCACACCCTTGGACCATGGGGACTGAGAAGGTCCTTATTAGAAGGGTTAAAAGTGAGGTTTCCCGGTGAACCCATCGCCCTGCTTCCAGGCCAGTACAGCGCAGCATGATGAGGGGACCCCAGGGCCCATGGTTTCTCCAGTGGGAAAACAGAACCCAAGGTGGACATCCACTGCTGCAGTGTTTCCCACAGGCCCACTCAGCTCTTGCCTCATGTGGATCGATGGGGAATCTACTGGACTCAATCACCAGAGATGAGATAAAGTTAAAGAAAGCAGGAGGGGCAGGGCTTTCAGCAACTAGAGTTCAAATCTGAGCAGACCACATTCCTGCTTGCAGCTGAGCCTGCATAGATCTCCCAGCCAGTGGCTCTTCCCATCTTCTGAGCCAAGCCAATGACCCTTTCTAGACAGGGAGCTGGGCTGACAATTCTGCCTAGTTTGGGTCTCCATCCAACAGGCCACATTGACCAAAGAGACCACTCTATGGCCTGTCTGGGCAAGGAAGGAGGCTCAAAGCCTGGCTTAACTGTTGAACGTAACCTCTAGCCCTGTGCTACTAGAAGCGAGGCCACGGAAGCCTGGCAGCCAAGGCGCATGTCCTGTATCCTGCCTGGACTGGTGAGCAAGATGGCAGATATTATCTGGAGAAGTAGACACTGCCAAGACTTCCTAGATGTATTTCTGAGCAATAGATGCTGTCTTATATATATTTTACAGTTTCCTATCCCCAGTAGAACAAATCCACACAGACTCCACCTACAGTAAAACAAACAAACAAACAAACTTCAAAATGCATGCAATGTCTCTTGAGCATTTATAAGTTTTAATTAACTGAGGGGTGAACCAGATAATAATTTGTTTGACCTTTCCACTGCTCTCTCTTCTAATGATAGTGAGAAAATTAAGATTAAAACGATACGGAAAAGAATGATCAAGTTGAAGATAGAGAATCATCCTAAATATTATAGAGCAATTTTGACTAACCTGGCTAGAACATAATCTTTCTGATCTCGAGTCAGTGATCTTTTTTCTAAAATACGTATTCTCCAATGTAAGTATTTGAGAAATTGGTTACAGTTACTGGCACTAGAGCTCTCTTTTCCATGCCATGATCCCAGGATGATTATGGGTATCAATTTGAGCCACAAAACTGCAGAATAATTCACTTATTTCATAATGTTTAACATATGACATCTATTGCATCCCAAATACAAATCCATCCCAATCTCCTTTCAATTCCGTCATCATGATAATTTATATTTCAAAATAAGTAGCCACAGTATTTAACAAAAACAGCTGCATGGGAACCTTCTAGGATTAATCTATACCAGGAATGAGAGAAAACTCTCTCCATCTCTAGTTGCCTTGTATTAGAAGTGGAGAGGAACAAAGGAAATTCTCATTTTATAATGGGGACAAATTTGGGCTATCTACCTATGTTATATCTTGGTTTACTGACATGTAAAGATTGACTCCAAGAATTCTGATTCTTTTCCATGGATAAGGTAGTGTGTTATATTACAAACTTTGAGTGAGAATAACACTGCAGTTGATTCAATGATGAATTAAGTGACACAGTTGTGTACCCTATGCTCTGACTTTGGTCAGAGAACTTTCCATATGTCCTATCAGAGATGATGGTTAGGCTGGTTATTAATAAAAGTTCATGGCTTTATCTGTACCCCTAAGATATAATCAAAAGATATGTAAGTAAAAATCATGAAAAAATTATTATGTAGTAGTGAGATCATGGCAAATGAAGTGTTCAATCTTTTGTGTTAAAACCGAAAAACAAGTAGCATATATTAATGCATATATATGGAACCTGGGAAAATGGTACTGATTTACCTATTTTCAGGCAGGAATAGAGATGCAGACACAGAGAAGAGACTGTCTGGTTGACACAGAGAGGGAAGAAGAGGGTGGGACAAACTGAGAGGGTAGCATTGACATATATGCACTAGCATGTGGGAAACAGATAGCGAGAAGGAATCTGCTGTATAACACAGGGTGCTCAGCTAGGTGCTCTATGATGACTGGAGGGGTGGGATCGGGGTAGGTGGAGGGAGGCTCGAGGGAGGGAATATATGTGCACATATGGCTAACTCACATTGTTGCTCAGCAGAAACTAGCACAGCATTGTAAAGCAGTTGTATCCCAATTAAAAATAAATAAATTAATTCAAAAATGTTTTATCTTATAAAGAATGTAGTTGAGAGAAATCTGGACAAAATAAAAGCCCAGTATTTGTACCATTAAATCTTCTAAGTAAGAGAAAATGCAAGTTCTTTGGGAAAACACTCCATGTCTTACATTCTTTGCACCAAGGACAGGATGGACAAAGAATCAGAGCTCAACAAATACTGTGTTGAATGAATAAAAGCACATATCTGGCTCACTCTTTGCTCTCTTCTTTGATCAAATTTTGTATTTCCTAGTTAGTTTTATTCAATCTTTTTTTTTTCAATTTTCTTTATTTGGTGTCAGCAAAGAAGCAATGAAGAGAAGTTCAACTTGAGTCTATTTGTATTCGTTATCTCCAAACAGAAAAACAATTTCAAAGAACTGAATAAAATTGGGAAATACTTGTTAGATAACTAAGAAGATAACTTATTAGATAGCAAGTCTGATGACTAACTAGCTGCAGTAAACTGTATTATAACAATCAAAATGGCAGCAGCTCTTTTCTCACCTGCACTGCCTGAACCCCTTTCAGAATCTCCCCTTAAAGCTCTTCTCTGGTTTCAAAGTCCTATGTGTGTCTCACCCAAGGTCTGACTTCTTGTAAGCTTCTTGCTTTTCTCTCAACTTTACAAGAACACATCAAAACCATCAAATAATATGGTATCAGAGGTCAGCTGCCTCTAAGAAATTGAACACTTTACTGCAGCTGAGGAACAGCAGATGTTTGATAAATCCTCAGCTGGTGACCATTTATTAGCAACACGAATGATAAGTTATCAAACAAGTAGAAAAAGTAAAAAAGTGAAAAGAGAAAACTTTAAGCTTCTTTATGTGGGCTTAGGAATGGTCAGAGAAAATAATGGGTTGGTTCTCATGTTCAAGTTAACCTTCTTTTCCTTTTTCATCTGCCCCTCTTCTCATCTCTTCTTTTCTTGATCAAAGATGGTCCAATACAGAATTATGAAGAAAGAAATACTTTACTATACTTGTGCCATGCTGTTATTTCCTTCTTTGCCTTTCTCCTTTCTTGACTCTGTCTCCCAGAGCCAAGGTTCCAATTTATTTATTTATTAAAACTTTTTATTGATATTGAAGCAGAGTTGATTATTTATATTGGAGTATAGTAGATTAACAATGTTGTCATCATTTCAGGTGGACAGCAAAGGGACTCAGCCATAATATACATGTATCCATCCTTCCCCAAACTCCCCTCCCATCCAGGCTGCCACATAACACTGAGCAGAATTCCTTGTGCTATACAGTAGATCCTTGTCCGTTATCCATTTTAAAGATAGCAGTGTGTATGCAGAATCTAAAAGTAAACGATACAAGTGAACTCATTTACAAAACAGAAGCAGTCCCAGGGACTTGGAGAACAAACTTGTGGTTACCAGAAGGGAAGGGTGGGGGGAAGGGCTTGGGATCACCAAAGATTTTAGAAGGGACTTAATAACAAATGGAATCTCAAAGAAAGTTAATACCTTCTGCTTGTGAGCTGATACCACAGCTAAACCTATGCAGAAACATTTATGTTAATTACATATAGAATTACAGTTTCTATCATAAGTGTAGTATCCTCATTTGTGTTTTGCTGTGTTTAAGTCTTGGAAAAGGTAAACAATGACCAGTCCTCAGTCTCTTTTGCTGGCTCTTTTCCCCATCCCTGACTCTGAGAGTTAGAATAACCCAGAGATCTGTTCTTGATCTTTTATTTTTGTTTTTCTCTCTGTCTTGTCTCACTACCATCAGTCCTTGTAACAGACTTTTCTATGATGATGATGCATCCTAACTGATCTTTCTGCTGCCATCTTGCCCCTCCTACAATATATTCTCCACATAGTTGCCAGCAGGATCACTTAAAACATGGGTCATAGATATCATGTGTGTGCTCAGTTGCTCAGAAATGTCCGACTCTTTACAACCCCATGGGCTGTAGCCCACCAGGCTCCTCTGTCCATGGAATTTTTCAGGCCAGAATACTGGAGTGGGTAGCCATTTCCTTCTCCAGGGGATCTTCCCAAGCCAGGGATTGAACCTGAGTCTTGTGCTTAGCAGGTGGATTCTTTACCACTGAACTACCTGGGAATTCCAATAACATAAAAATGTCAGGGGTGCCATATCATTATTCAAATCCTTTTATTGACTTTATATTGCTACTATAAGAGTTACACAGTTTTAGTGCCTGCGTGATAAGTCATTCAGTCCTGTCCAACATTTTGCAACCCCATGGACTGCAGCACACCAGGCTTCCCTGTCCGTCATCAGCTCCTGGAGCTTACTCAAACTCATGTCCATCGAATCAGGGATGCCATCCCACCATCTCATCCTCTGTCAGCCCGTTCTCCCGCCTTCAATCTTTTCCAGCATCAGGGTCTTTTCTAGGTGCTGATAGGGTTGGATTGTTCCCTGGAGCCTCTCAGAAATAATCCACTTCCTTGTCTTTGCTGGCTGTTAGAGACCACCTATGTTCTTTGACTTTTGACCCCCTATTTCATTTTCAAAGCCAACACCATAGCATCATATCCCATTTCACTGACCATAGTTGAGAAAAGTTCTTTGATTTTAAGAGCTCATGTGATTAGACTGGGCCAATCCAGATAGGATAATCTCTCTAGCTCAAGATCCATAATTTAATCATATCTACAAAGTCCCATTTTCCCGTTAAGATAACATATGCAGAGACTCGGGATTAGGGCATAAACATTTTGTGGGGATATCATTTTGTTTCCTTCAGCCCATCACTTCCATGATCTAAATAAACACTTTTCCTTTTCGAACGCTTTGAACTGTTTTTCTACCGTGGTCACCTGCTCTTACTTCATTCTTGCTGCTTCACAATACTCTTAATACTCAGTATTTCCTTCTCAGAAAATTTCCCCTGGGTTTATCCTTCTCCAAGATTTCTCTAAACATTTCCATGTGTTATCAGAAATCTATTCAACTATCACTTCCTTGGAGACACATTCAATAAACATCTTGACTGAAAAAACAGGACAAACAAATAAAACACTCTCACTTAGATCAAATTCTAAAGACTTAACTTTAATTACTTTTCTTTATAGAACTTATTATTCTCTGAAATTATGGTAAGTAGAAATTTTTGCGTTTATATATTATGTATCTCACCTAATGAGATGTAAGCTGTGGAAAAGCAGAAATCTTTATCTTCTAGCTCATTATTGAAATCCTACTACCTAGAATAGTGTAGGTGCTCAGCAAATACTTGTTAAATAAATGGATAATTGAAGAGTGTTAATACTTATTGTTTCCATAATAATGGAAGTTGATTTGGTAATTCTGACCTTATTCAACAAATGCTAACAAAGACAATGAAATTGTGTAAAAAGATATGTTCATCCATGGAAAACTGGATGACCATTGTCAAACTGAATTCTTAAGCTAGGTTAACTCTATTGATATAATTTAGAGAAAAAATATTATAACCTCATGGCTTCCCTTGAATGCAGAAGCTATATTTGCTTACTGTACCATGCAACAATAAATTATATCTTATGAGAACAAAATAACTCTAATGAAAGCAAGTGGGGGAAATGCTTGCATTACATATTAAAACTAAATTTATCCCTATTTTCAAGCATAAATTTAACATCCATTTCACTGATAAAAACTGCATACTAGATCAATGCAAAAGTCCCTAAATTCTCATTAAGACCTGTACATGGAGTAATTTACTAATTGTTAATATGACAATTTACAAAGCCTATAATTGGCAGGCAAAATCTGGCTTCTTTCTATTAAATGTTTATAAAAAGTAATAAGGTGTTTCCATACCTCCACAACTTTATGTGTCTGCCAAATATTCCATATTCTGGATTACATGCTGCACAGTTAGAACGATTAAAATTTAAATGAAGCATAGAATGATTGTCTGTTACTGGGCATGGGAGCATTTACAAGAGCTTTACTAGATTATACTCAGTAGTGTAGGGTAGATCTATCTTAGCGATTATTTCCCTTGACCCACTTGATAATTTCTAGTCAGAGCTGCACATATTCTTCAAGGATTAGAAAGTCAGTTATGAACGCTGTATCAGATTCACTCAATTTATTCCATATATTACCATAATGGGAAGTGTGAGTAGGTATGGAAGCAAACACTAGGAGAGACTGGCAGTAGGAGATTCTGGTGTTCATTTCTGAAATGGAAATAGAAATCAATCATTTCCAGGACCTCCCTGGTGGTCCAGTGGTTAAGTCTCTGTCTTTCAATGCAGGGAGAACTGGTTCAATCCCTGATCAGGGAACTAAGATCACACATGCTGTACAGTGTGGCCAAAGCAAAAGTTAAAAAAAGAAATTTTTTTCAAAAGAAAAATAGGTTATTTCATAAAGTGCCCGAAAGGCAGCAGTCAATTAAGAAATTTTTAAAAATGAAGTATTGCCATTAATGTCTCCCACCTGTTCATCACCCCTGTTTCGTTATCAATTTTATTAAAGTTCAGTTGGCACGTGCACTTGCTAATACAATGGTCACTAGTTTGACTGTCCATACCGTGTCCTATTTGCTTTTGACAGACATATTTTATGCTGGTTGTCTCAATGTAGTCATTTATTAGTATTTTGTTTAATTCTAAAAGATGTCCTGATTTGGAGGATTAATTGCGTACTCAGGCTAACACTTGCTCACATGAATTAGAAAAGAATACCAGCTAAACGATGCCAATAAAAAAGACTTTTAAATAATTATCAGTGTAAAGATAACAAAACAGCTTATAAGATCATTGAAAAAGCAATAGAGTTCCAGAAAAACATCTATTTCTGCTTTATTAACTATGCCAAAGCCTTTGACTGTGTGTAGCACAATAAACTGTGGAAAATTCTTAGAGATGGGAATACCAGACCACCTGACCTGCCCCTTGAGAAACCTGTATGCAGGTCAGGAAGCAACAGTTAGAACTGGACATGGAACAACAGACTGGTTCCAAATAGGAAAAGGAGTACGTCAAGGCTGTATATTGTCACCCTGCTTATTTAACTTATATGCAGAGTACATCATGAGAAACGCTGGGCTGGATGAAGCACAAACTGAAATCAAGATTGCTGGAAGAAATATCAATAACCTTAGATATGCAGATGACACCACTCTTATGGCAGAAAGTGAAGAAGAATTAAAAAGAGCCTCTTGATGAAAGTGAAAGAGGAGAGTGAAAAACTTGGCTTAAAATTCAACATTCAGAAAACTAAGATCATGGCATCTGGTCCCATCACTTCATGGCAAATAGATGGGGAAACAGTAGAAACAGTGGCTGACTTTATTTTTCTGGGCTCCAAAATCACTGCAGATGGTGACTGCAGCCATGAAATTAAAAGATGCTTACTCCTTGGAAGGAAAGTTATAACCAACCTAGATAGCATATTAAAAAGCAGAGACATTACTTTGCCAACAAAGGTCCGTCTAGTCAAGGCTATGGTTTTTCCAGTGGTCATGTATTGATGTGAGAGTTGGACTATAAAGAAAGCTGAGTGCTGATGAATTGATGCTTTTGAACTGTGGTGTTGGAGAAGACTTTTGAGAGTCCCTTGAGCTGCAAGGAGATCCAACCAGTCCATCCTAATGGAGATCAGTGAGTGTTCATTGGAAGAACTGATGTTGAAGCTGAAACTCCAATACTTTGGTCACCTGATGTGAAGAGCTGACTCATTGGAAAAGACTCTGATGCTGGGAAAGATTGAGGGCAGGAAGAAAAGGGGATGATGGAGGATGAGATGGTTGGATGGCATCACCGACTCAATGGACATGAGTTTGGGTAAACTCCTGGTGTTGATGATGGACAGGGAGGCCTGGCGTGCTGTGGTCCATGGGGTTGCAAAGAGATGGACACGACTGAGTGACTGAACTGAACTGAATCCATGAAATTATAATCACCTTATTAATTGACTTGAAATAATAATAGATTTTGCAAATACGGAAGTTAAATTCTGGACTTACTTACTTATAGAATATTTGTGGTAAATTTCCATGTGCCATGTTGGTATATGTTGTCATTCATATAAACACACAACGACACACACACTTGTAAATATAATTATAGAAAGGAGGTCCAAACCATTTATACACTGGGGATTAAGACATGTCCATGCTTGTCTAGAAATGCAATAGGACAGGCCTGTCTCTGGAGTGACTGCCACTTTCATGATAAAAAGAGAAACATTTACAAGCCTAATAAAAATGTGAAATCTTATAAAAATGCAAAGGCTCCTAGATTTTGTCAAAAGAGAATGGATTCACTCAGTGTGATGACATGTTAGTATAAATATAAATGAATGCATGTCTTCCTACACATCTGACTCTAGTGCAGTTGAGGGTGGAGTGTGATCAGGTAATTATTGAACGAATCTCAGAGTGATAATAGTTAAGCTTTCACACAGTCGTATATTTCTTAACTTCGACTTTTCTATTATAATGTTCCTCCCTCCTCTCTTCTCTCCCTTGTCTTTATCTCACCTCTATTCCTGTCCTCCTCTCTCCTTCCCTACCTTCCTTCCTTCTTTCCCTTCTTCCTTCCTTTCTACCTATACCTATTTGATCTATGTATAAATATTAATATAAAATAGTATAAATTTGACAATTGACCAAACCTTTCACATTATTCACACTCTCCTGGATGTGTCCCAGGAGTCACACTCTCATCTAAATATGAACTTATCACATACACCTAAAACTTGTAAATTAATCCTATATGCATATGATAACCTTATATTTTACCTTGTCAATGATGTATGTAATATATGTGTGTGAAACAACCACACACTTAAATCTAGTTTCAAAAATAGAGTGAAAGTTCATTTTATGCTTCAGTCTAGCACAAAAAGTGATCAGTGGGTATTTGTTGAATAAATTAAATTAAGTATTGGTACACTATAAGGAATTGTGAATCAAAGCAATAAGACTTGGGTTTTGGTTTTAATTATAATTCTTGGATAAATCAATCCTTTTGGTCTACTCCTTTGTGTATATGATAGTACTTAATTGGACAATGAAAGGATGAAGACAGGCAAACTTTGAAAGAAACTTGTAAGATGGCTTATAAGCCTTGCTGGCTTTCTCCCTTGAGTTTTATGCCGTGAAAGGATTCTGTAATGTACAGTGGAGACAGAAGATCCATTCTCCTGTCACTAATACGGCAGATCCAGCTGCTCCCATATAATCTTACCAGCAGCATGAGAAGGAGGATGGCAGGGCTCCTCCTTAATGTAGGAGGGAATCCCTTCATCCCCAAGCTGTCATTTAAACTATATTGGCCCAGAAGCTCAATCTTACAGAACAGAGCCAAAGTTTAAACCACAGTTTGCAAACAAGTTAAGTGTTTACTGAACATGTAAAGTAAGACTGGATCAGAAGGACACACATCCCAATGTAGCAGAGAAACACTGAGACAAACAGCACATCACTGGATCAGTTTATGGATCTAGTGCTTCTTTCAGTGTGACGACACCATGGTATTATAGTTACAGAAGAGACACAGATTATAAGATGAATTGACACCACTAGCCACACCTTGCCTGCCTTTGACTGCTGTTTCTTGTGCCTGCTTTCGTTGACTATGGGATGGTTCTGTCCTCTGTGGAACACATTTTTGAATGAATTGTCATACTTACAGGAATATTAGGTAATATGCAATAGTTTTAAAGTTTGTCTATGTCATGGAATTATAGTTTGGAGCCATTTGGACAGTCCTCATCTAAGGAATACATAAGCTCAGCAAATCTATATTGGCTGGCTAAATAAGTGGGAGAAAATGGTTTATTCAGTTTAGAGGAGGGAGGCTCTTGTTGGTAGTATCAATGTATATATACCTTCAGGCTACAAATGGAAGGGACTGCCCAGGAGGGAAGTAACTAGAAAGTCTGAAAAAGCCATGGATCAGAGCTAGACAGATTATTTAGGATCTGGCTAACTGTGGTATCAAGGCATCAGTCAATAATAACTATATTGGGATTTATAGAGCTTTACATTGCTTAATAAGTATTTTCATATACATTTTCTTGTGAAATTCAGACAGAGCTGTATAAGGGGTATGCTGTTATCCTCATTTTACTAATGAAGAAGCAAGTTCACATAGGATTAATGAATTGCCAATAGTCCTAATGCTGCTACTAACCAGATTGAGCAAGTAACTTAACTCACTAGTGTCTCAGGCTCTGTAGAGGTAAAATGAGGGTAACAATAACAATAATTAGCTTATATTGATGATGTGAAAAATAAATGAGTTAATGCATGTCAAGTGCTAAGAATAGCATGTGACATTCAGTTGTCGTTGACTGTTTAAGTCATGTCTGACTCTTTGCAACCCCATGGACTGCAGCTTCCCCAGGCTCTTCTGTCCATAGGATTGTCCATGCAAGAATACTGGAGTGGGTTTCCATTTTCTTCTCCAGGAGTTCTTCCCTACCAGGAATTGAACCTGCATCTCCTGCACTGGCAGGTGGATTCTTTACCACTGAACCACCTGAGAAGCCCATGTGACATTCAGTGTTGTTCAGTCACCCAGTCGTGTCTGACTCTTTGCGACCCCATGGACTGCAGCACGCCAGGCCTCCCTGCCCCTCACCATCTCTAGAAGTTTGCCCAAGTTCATGTCCATTGCATTGGTGATGCCATCCAGCCATCTCATCCTCTGATGCCCTCTTCTCCTTCGTGAATCACTGCCTTGTCATGGTGAAGGAGCTTGTGCAACTCAATGAAGCTACGAGCCATGCTGTGCAGGGCTACCCAAGGCAAGCGGGTCATAGCAGAGAGTTCTGACAAAATGTGATCCACTGGCAGTAGGAATGGCAAACCACCCCAGTATACTTGCCGTGAGAACCTCATGAACTGTATAAAAGGTCAAAAAGATGTGACTTTCAGTAAGCCTCAATAAATGTTTATCTAAAGTTTGTGCTGATTGTATAAGGAAGGATTAGGATTAGGATTTAAATGTGGGTCCTCTGATGTCACATCCAGTGAAAACCCAATGTGCAGCTATTCTTTGAGGAGAAAGATCAGAAATGGTACCCGAGCCCCTGATATGTGTCTGCAGGGAAGGGAGGCAGCAAGAGAAGTTCAAGTTCAAGATCTAAGCAATAAGGGCCAGGTTGTCACTGTTGGATATGACTTGAGAGAGAGGACATGATATGCACTCAACCTCTTCTTCTCTGGGAATATGGTCTGTTGTCTTTTAGGGCTGGACCATTTCCCAGGAACAATTAGTCTGAGATCTATAGGCTCAGATGAGTGTTGGAAACTGGGCTGTTTATGACATCATGCCACTAGTGTGGATGTCACATCAACTCAGAATGGAAAACACAGTGACTTCTCCTGCTTCTTGATAACAGGGCAGTATAGCAATAAACTACTTTTAGATTGTGCCCCAGAAATTTTGTGGCATATAAAAGATGAATGTTGAAGTTTATAAGTCAAATTCATAGTAGTATGATGGGAAAATTTTTGGAAAAAATTCTATGTAATCTCTAGTTATTAATTGTGTAGGTCCTGGCATATTTAGCCCTCAAAGCCTATTGTCTCTAATATGGGAAATTAAATTTAGATAAAAAGAGGGAACTATTTAATGATTAAAAGTTTCTATTAATATATTACACTCCACTGAGTGTTACTAAAATTTAATAACTCTGTGATTTCCAGCCAGAGAGTTAAATCTTTGAGTCTCATATCCATCATTGGAATGGTATTCCTATTTTAGAGAGTTGTTAGAAAAATTAAATGTGAAAGTTGCTGCAAAAATACTTTGAAAATTGTATGATACATCATGATTAACTACCAATTTAACATAAGCGTGTCTTCCTGTTTATCTTTCAGTTTAATCTGAAACATTTCAAGCTTATTGGCTGAAAATGATGGTGAATTACCACTCCAATTAGTTATATAAACAGAACTGCTGGAAACACATTCTATTTCCAATTTATGTGTTATACCAACATGTGATGGTGTGTGGGAGGGCTAAGGGCAGAATGACCAAGCAGGAGGGTTTTGTAAAAAGACCACTTCAGATGAAAGGGATCCTCTGTAACCAAGATGATGAAGATGCCAGGAGTCAGGAGGAGGAGCTACATTGGGGAAGAGGTAATGAGGTCACTCTTCAGTTCAGTTCAGTTCAGTCTCTCTGTCATATACAACTCTTGGCGACCCCATAGACTGCAGCATGCCAGGCTTCCCTGTCCATCACCAACTCTGGAGCTTGCTCAAACTCATGTCCATCGAGTCAGTGATGCCATCCAACCATCTCATCCTCTGTCATCCCCTTCTCCTCCTCCCTGCCTTCAATCTTCCCCAGCATCAGGGTCTTTTCTGAGGAGTCAGTTCTTCTCATCAGGTGGCCAGTTATTGGAGGTTCAGCATCAGTCCTTCCAATGAATATTCAGGGTTGATTTCCTTAAGAATTGACTGGTTGGATCTCCTTACAGTCCAAGGGACTCTCACGAGTCTTCTCCAACACCACAGTTCAAAACCATCAAGTATTCAGCTCTCAGCTTTCTTTATGGTCCTGCTCTCACAACCATACATGACTCCTGGAAAAACCATAGCTTTGACTAGATGGACCTTTGGTGGCAAAGTAATGTCTCTGCATTTTCATACACCAACTAGAGGTCATTCTTAGTCATGTTCAAAGCCTTGAAGCAGAATCTCAGAATCACCCTGATTTACTCATCTCCACTGCCATTTCAAGTCATTTGCCAAGTAAGTCCTGCATAGTCATTCTTTTCAATACCTGGCAAAAACCACCTCTCCCTCGTTTTTGCTGCCAAGACTCTCACCATTTTTAGGCTGACAGCTCATGAAAAGCATTCTGAAAAATTCTAAAATGAGTAAAAAGAATTGCTGAATGCCCAAATGACGGCCATATACATATCATAAATAGTTGCAGAAAGAGCACAGAAATTACAGTTTGATTGTAAAATGAAGATGAAGATGCCTAAAGGAATGTATCATTGGCAATGAAGACAGTACTTAAAATTCTACCAGTTGGCATTTTCATAGACTCCTGGAGTGCCTAATATCGTTGATTTTTTTAAATGCATAGGCCCTTTATAAAATGAATTGTCCTGATTTCTTCCTATGATTTATGAAATCCAGCAGTCTTCCATGGTAAGATTATAAACAAACAAGGTGGTTGAAGGTCATTTCAATTGTCTTTCATGTTATGCCTGTATGACTTGATCTTTGATCATTAACTATTGCGCATTGGTTGAGCATCACAATTTTGAAGGTCATTAATTGTGATAGATCTATGAAATTAAATAAGATTGAGAGGATGAAAGCAAAAAACTGTCAGTAATTGTAGGATGCCCTATATATAAAGTTATTCAATAATTAAAGAGTAAAATCTCACATAGGCATGTATATATGTAATACATATTATATATAAGATATGTATATGTGTGAGTGTGCACACAGAGAAAGAGAGACAGAGGAGAATAGGGGAAAAGAGAGAAAGTACAACTATATTAATATTACTGAAAGAAGGCAAAAGTTAGAAAATTGACGTGGTGCTTTTTTTTAGTGGAAATAGGTGGTATGCTGATTGGCAAGCAGGAGTTAGGGTAGGATTTAGTTGAAATCAGGATAATGATCACTTTATTACTTTTGGAGTCTTCCAACCTTTCTTATCGGCTCTTGAATCTCATACTCCCAGTATGGAAATACTACACCTAAGTTAGTCAACCAAGAAACTTTGGTCTTAGATAAATTATCTTAATTGTGTGTCATTCATTTCACCAAATTTGCAATCTCATATAATAGCTACATCAGAGCAGTAGGGTTGGGAGTTGTTCCCTTTTCAGAGGTATGGAGATTTATAGAACCCCATCCATGGAAAATACATCATCCTCACTGCATACATAGAGCAGTTGGCACACGGCATGACTTTTTTTTTTCAGTTGTTTTATTCCCATTCTCCTCTGACTTCCCTGTGACCAATTTGAGAGGGCAAACTACCTGATTAATCTGTATAATTTCAACATTACTGGTGCTCAACAAATGATTAATGGAATTCAAAGAAGTTTAGATTTTATCAAAAAGGACTTTTGATAACCCAAGAGTCAAATTTACTCTCTAAATTTAGTGCAATAAGTTCAAAAGTAGGTTTTTATGCAGAACTGTTACCAAACAAATAACAAGTATTT
Source organism: Okapia johnstoni (assembly GCA_024291935.2). NCBI lineage: Eukaryota > Metazoa > Chordata > Mammalia > Artiodactyla > Giraffidae > Okapia > Okapia johnstoni. The sequence continues at coordinate 99,761,636 of CM044309.1, forward strand.
TTTAAGTAACAATTTTATAGCACATTTCTTCTGTAAAAGACCCCATGAGAGACACAAAAGTAAAGGGATATATTACATGGTGGAAAAGACTTATCATGAATTGACTCTTTAAAAAATTAATTAATTTCTTTACATTGGAGGCTAATTACTTTATAATATTGTGGTGGTTTTGCCATAACTTGACACGCATCAGCCACAGGTGTACACGTGTCCCTCAGCCTGAACCCCCCTTCCACCTCCCTCCCCAGCCCATCCCTCTGGGTTGTCCCCAAGCACAGGCTTTGAGTGCCCTGCTTCATGCATCAAACTTGCACTGGTCATCTATTTTACATATGGTAATATACATATTTCAATGCTATTCTCTCAAATCGTCCCACCCTCACCTTCTCCCACAGAGTCCAAAGTCTGTTCTTTACATCTGTGTCTCTTTTGCTGTCTGGCATATAGGGTCATCATTACCATCTTTCTAAATTTCATATATATATGTTAATATATTGTATTGGTGTTTCTCTATGAATTGACTTTTAAGTGTGGTTGCTTACTGAAATTAAACTATTCTCCCCAAATACAGACATCCTAGAAACAAAGAAAAATTTCTAGTTTTACAATAGTGATAGTGAAAGTCACTCAGTCGTGTCCAACTCTTTGATACCCCATGGACTATACAGTCCATGGAAATCTCAAGGCCAGGATACTGGAGTGGGTAGCCTTTCCCTTCTCCAGGGCATTTTTCCAACCCAGGGATCAAACCCAGGTATTCCACATTGCAGGCAGATTCATTACCAGCTGAGCCACAAGGGAAGCCCAGGAAGCTGTTTGAGTCAACTCCATTTTGGGGGAAGAATCCTTTCTAAAAACTGATGTTTATAGGTCTCTAAGTGTGATAGAATATGAACCAGAGAAAAACTCAAGTAAGAGAAACTTAAAGATGGAGAAGGGTGGAGAAAAAGCAGTGGGAGTTTGATTAGAAACCTGTCCTGGCTGCTCCAGTAGCAGCACTTCATGCCATTTAAATTGAAAATTATTTGGTCTAATTTATCATCCAAGTCACAGTACACACAATACTGAATTTACTTCTGTCTCTTGATATCTCTTCCCTCAAACTTCACTCCCCTCGGCACCTACAAGGATCAGAGAAAAGCTGAGGTGTTAAACATAGAAATAGAAATATTTTTAAATACTGCTACAGAGCAGCCCAGCTTGCCTTCCCCATAGGGAGGCAGAAAGGGTAGAACTTTACATCAAGCTCCAGGGATGGTGCATGGGCTGGCTGTGTGGACTGCCCCAAGGGGTGAAAGATCAATTCAGCTTTGCTAAGCTGTGTCAGCAGTGGCTTTCTTTAAGATGCTGACAGGGCTCTGGTTGACAGTTTGAAGAAATTTAGCTGCTCTGATAAGGTTAAAGAGGGCAACCAACCACGAAAAGAAAACAAAACACCAGGCTGCTTAGAAGCTTGATTGCATTGCTAGAAATGGGTTGTCAACTGACAAAGTTACCAACACCCATTATCCATTAAAAAAAATAAAAATAAAAGGGACAAAAAAAAAAAAGGAAAAGATGAAAACAAAGGAAAGGAAAAAAAGCCAAAGTTCTCATAAAAACTACTCCGCTAATTTAGGATATTTATCAGCTACTCTGACTAATACTGTAAAAAAATAAGTTTGGCTACTGCCAATTAAAGGCATATCTGGCCTACTGTTTCTAACCCCCTTGAGAAGTGTAATGGCACCAATTAAAAATCCACATGGGATCAGGGAGAGAATAACAGCTTTTATGGATCTGTTGAGAAAAATAACAAAGTTTGTATTGTCTTCTGAATGTTTATTTTTAAATGAATTGCTGTTGATGTCCGTACAATTTAGCAAAGAAAACCTGTCCATCCATTTAAAAATTTAGCAATCTATGTTTATCTGGTTGGATATGTTTGTTCACTTAAAAAAAAAAATAAGGAAGCTGCACTTGTGCTAATCTCAGTATCTAAATATCCACTTTTTAAAGATGTATCTTGTGGAATTAGTTATAAAGTGTAATTCTTCCAATCTCTGCTTTTAATATTAATGAATGAGTGAATCATTAATCATTTGAAATCATATAAACTGATTGGTCTATGTAACTATTACTGTTCTAGATTCTAAGTTCTAGGGATTCATCACTGAAAAAAGCTAAAGTTCCTCCTCGCAAAGGACCTTAAATTGAGAGGAAGGAGTAGTAGATGGAGAAAGTAAGATAAAAGTCAACATCGCTAACAAATAAACTATCTGGTAATTTAGAAGATGAGACGCTTTAAGGAAGAAAAGAAAAAGGAGGGCGGGGGAAAGGATGTCATGCTTGTTGCAACACTAACTAGGGTGGTTGTGGTAGCTTCACGGAGAAGAAATTTGAAGTAAGGCTAGACGAGAAGGAGCTCTGTGTTCCTCTGTGGGTGGCAGGGGTATGAGGGGACTTCAGAGAGGACAGTCCGTGCAAGGCTCCAAGGCCTGAGCTTGTGTCTGGAGTGTTCCAGGAAAGCACGGAGGCTGGATTGGCAAGAGTTTGTGGTGGAAGAAAAGCAGAGGATCAAGTTACAGAGGGAATGGAGAGCCAGATCATCTGTGTTTTGTAGCCTTTTGAAAGGACTTGATTTGCTCTGATGGGAATAAGGAATCATTAGAAGATTTTCAGCAGAGAAGTGACATGATCTGACTTATGTTTTCAAAAGATTGAGTCTTCATGGTACAAAGAAGCAGGAGAACCATTAGGAGACTATTTCAGTAATCCAGAAGAGATGGTTCAGACCAGGGTGATAAGAAATAAAGATAGCAGGAAGCATTCAGATTCTGGATAAAGTTTGTTTCAATTTTTATTTTGAGTTGATTGTACAAAGAAATTTGCGAAAGTAGACTGAGAATTCCTATATACTCCTCATCCAGCTTCCCTTAGAGATAACTCATTGTATAACCATAGTATGGTGATCAAAACTAAGAAACTAACATCAATACTCTATTATTGGGCTTCCCCAGTGGCTCAGTGGTAAAGAATTCACTTGCAATACAGGAAACATGGGTTCAATCCCTGGGTCAGGAAGATCCCCTGGATGAGGACATGGCAACCCACACTAGTATTCTTGCCTGGAGAACCCCATGGACTGAGAAGCCTGGCAGGCTACAGAACATGGGGTCACAATGAGTCAGACACGTCTGATGTGACTGAGCACACACATATGTACGCACCCTGTTATTAACTAAATTCCAGGCTTGAATCAAACTTCACCATTTTTTCCACTGTCTTTTTCCTATTCCAGGATACTTTTCAGAATCCCATCTTGCATTTATTGGTTATTTCTTCTCCAATCTGTGACAGTATTCAGTCTTTCTTACCTTTTGTAATATTTTATCTTTAAAGAGCACCAATCAGCTACTTTGTACAGTGTCCTTCAATTTAAGTTCAATGTTTTCTCATGATCAGAATGAGTTCATACCTTTTTGTCAAGAATACCAAAGAAATGACATATCTTGATATTTCCCAGGACATCATATCAAAGGGTCCATGATATCAATAAATCTTATTACTAGCTTTGATCACTTGGTTGTGGAGGTATCTTTCTCCATGGAAAGTTAATAATTTGATACTCTACAAACTGCTTCTCCTCAAATATCTGTCCATTGATTTTAGTATTCATCAGTGGATCTTGTCTGCAACAAGTGTGCTTCTTGACTAGTAGTGATTTCCCATTTCTTTTCTACACTTAATTAAAACTTTATGGTAAGGAAGAGTTGTCTCCTTTCCCCTATGTAATTGTTGGTTCTATTATTGATGTGTGTATGTGTGCGTGCGCTTGTGTTAGTCGCTCAGCCGTGTCCAACTCTTTTTGACCACATGGACTGTAGCCTCCCAAGCTCCTCTGTCCATGGGATTTTCCAGGCAAGCATAGTGGAGTGGGCAGCCATTCCCTTCCCACAGGATCTTCTCCACTCAGGTATCAAACCCAGGTCTCCTGCATTGCAGGCAGATTCTTTACCAATGTAAATTTATCTTATTCTGTGGGTTAAAGTCCAATGCTATCATTTATTTTGTGCTCAATTTTTTCAACTTTAGGATTTTTTTTCAGGTTGGCAGCTTGTCCCTGTATAAGCCACCATTTTATTTCGATCATGTCCTTATTTCTGGTACTACAAGATAATTCATGCTCATGGTGTCCCATTCCTACACCAACCCTGTAATCAACCACTTCACCAATGAACACTGGTTTCTCTGATTAGAAATGGTGTTTAAAAACCATGGTCCTGGCACAAGGTAAAATGGTGTCCTCTTTGCTGCTGGATTTCATTTTTTAGATCCTCTCAGTGAACAGAGCTGGGTTGCTTTGTATGTTGGTTTTGAAAAATTTAATGCTAGCCTAATTCTTTTGACTTTAATGGCCCTTCTTCAAAGCTCTTTTAAAATTTTTCTTTTGACTCTCTTCTTCCTTCAGTGTCTTCTATCTTATTATTCACTTGTCAGGTGATGTTTTAAAAATAATTTTCTTTCATTCCTTCCTGAGTTTTATCAACTCCTTTTTCATTCTCTCAGTTTTTAATCCATTTGGGTATTTGATTTTTTTGAATTTCTGATTCAAGGTGAATGCCCATTTTCTCAAATGCTTTTTTGAGTTTACTTAATTCTGTTTGGAGTGTAGATTTATACTTTCCTTTCATTTCATGATTATTTTCCAGGAGAGTTTTCTTCTATATATTTGTGTAAAATTTTACTTCCTTATTTTTTTTTGCAGTAGTTCTCTATGGATTTAACTTTCCTTTTGTACATTTTCATGATATAAGAGTGCTTTATATGATTCATAAGTAAGTGGTTTTTCTGTTGTCTAGTAAAATCTAGTCACTTAAATGGATTACAGCTTGTTTGTTTTCTTTTGGTCAGGGAGGGTGATGTGAACCTTCTAATTTTATAGTTCTCTTTTGCCTTGAATGACTTTACATTTTTCTCTATTCTCCCCCACCGCCAACCATCATCAAATTTCCAAAAGGCACTTTTTCTTTCCTTTTTTCTCCTTCAGAAGCTATGCTTTTGGAAGACTATCTTTTTATATTTTGCCTGTGGTTTTAATTATATTCAACCCTTAAATCTCTTTCAATTGCACACCTGGAACTTTAGAGATGTTCTGATTCTTTAAATTATGTGTACTTTGAAATTCCTTTCCTCTAGTGAGTGCTCTGATCTACCTGGTTACTTTTTTATAATTCAGATTTTGTGTTGATTAAATCTTTCTGATGTCTATCCCAATGCTAATACATTACTAGCACCCTTCTTTTGGTTTCTTGACAGTTTTCTGGAATTTTGCTTATTGGAAATTTTTGTGGTTGGGCAGTAGTGGGCAGAAATGTAAGGAATTAGAGTTCTGGCTTTTGCTATTTTTTTCTCTTTCTAGTCACAGTGATTTTGAAGTTTCAATAGTCTCTGTTTTTAAGTCATATGAATGGTTATGTTTTATATGAGTTTTATCCTTGTGAAACTACTCTGTATTTTGCAGAGAGAAAAATGTAGGAAGTTTATTAAGTGTATCCTTTTTTTAGACACCTGGATAACCTCTGGATAAAATTTCAAAATATACCCAATGTAATTCCCCGAGATTATATGTATGACGTAAGAAAATGAAGGGATTCCAAGGTGATTCCAAGACTTTTTGCCTTAAAAACTGGAAAGATGGAGTTGCCACCTCATTACGCAGAGAAGACTTTGGGTGGGAAAGTTTTGGAGGGTAAACAAGTAATAATATCAGTGCCATTCTGGACCAGCTGGTTACAGTTTTGCTCAGAAGAAAGGCAAAACCAGTATTTTATGGTTATTGCTATGTCTTATGATATAGTAGATAAATTTAAAGGCCCTTTTATTTTTTGTTTTAGTTTTCTATCTTTGTCTCTTTTTATCTCTCTATCTAAATTTGGATTCATTCCAATTTTTATTTTAACTTCTGTTGGAATTTTTCCCATTCAGGTTTATTTCTGTTTTCCGTCTTCAGGATACCTTGGTCTCCCCCATCATACTTCCACTGCTTTTCAGTGAGAATCTTTCTCAAATGTAATCCACATGGCTAGCTTTTGTCTCTGTCAGCTTAAGTTAAATATACTGTAAAAATAAGCAACCCTAAAATCTCAGTGACTTAAATCAACAAAATTTCTCACTCAAGAGACGTATTTGTGATGTTTTGATTGATCTTTGCTCCATGGCCTCTTTGCTCCGGAATCTTGACTGATGGAACAAACTCTGTCTGAAACATTGATGATCTTATAGAAGAAGGAGGACACATGGGAGCCATGTTTCTGATCAGAAGGGGCTCACATGGTGACTTTTCACATTTCTTTGACTTAAGCAGCTCATGTGAATGGGCCTGACATAAATGAAAAGAAATGGAATCAATTAGTTTCATTCATATCTCTTCAGCTTGGTGATAGAGGACTGGGTGTTTAAATGCCATTCTTCCAACCTTGGATATCCCCTGACTTGATCTTCTTCTACAAGTGTCTATGCAGCTAGTTACATGGCAGTCCTTTAGAACACAGGTGTTATAGCAATAAAGGGATACACTCATAGAACTGAGCATGTTTACTTGCAAGGAAACTTTAGGTTACTCTTCAATTTTATTCTTAAATTTAATCTAATATAACTGGTAGAAAAGTATCGCCTTGACCAAGGCAGTCTTAAATACATGCAAGTACTATTAAAAAAGTATGTTGAATCAAGTCTCAAATATTCCTTTTTCTTCAAAGTGGTTTTAATAACACGTGGGAATACCAGACCACCTGATCTGCCTCTTGAGAAACCTGTATGCAGGTCAGGAAGCAACAGTTAGAACTGGACATGGAACAACAGACTAGTTCCAAATAGGAAAAGGAGTACGTCAAGGCTGTATATTGTCACCCTGCTTATTTAACTTACATGCAGAGTACATCATGAGAAACACTGGGCTGGAAGAAGCACAAGCTGGAATCAAGATTGCCAGGAGAAATATCAATAACCTCAGATATGCAGATGGCACCACCCTTATGGCAGAAAGTGAAGAAGAACTAGAGAGCCTCTTGATGAAAGTGAAAGTGGAGAGTGAAAAAGTTGGCTTAAAGCTCAACATTCAGAAAACTAAGATCATGGCATCCGGTCCCATGACTTCATGGCAGATAGTTGTGGAAACAGTGGCTGACTTTATTTTTCTGGGCTCCAAAATCACTGCAGTTCGTGACTGCAGCCATGAAATTAAAAGATGCTTACTCCTTGAAAGGAAAGTTATGACCAACCTAGACAGCATATTAAAAAGCAGAGACATTACTTTGCCAACAAAGATCCATCTAGTCAAGGCTATGGTTTTTCCAGTGGTCATGTATGGATGTAAGAATTGGACTATAAAGAAAGCTGAGCACCGAAGAATTGATGCTTTTGAACTGTGGTGTTGGAGAAAACTCTTGAGAGTCCCTTGGACTACAAGGAGATCCAACCAGCCCATCCTACAGGAGATCAGTTCTGGGTGTTCATTGGAAGGACTGATGTTGAAGCTGAAACTCCAAAACTTTGGCCACCTCATGCGAAGAGCTGACTCATTGGAAAAGACCCTGATGCTGGGAAAGATTGAGGGCAGGAAGAGAAGGGGACGACAGAGGATGAGATGGCTGGATGGCATCATCGACTCGATAGACATGGGTTTGGGTGGACTCAGGGAATTGGTGATGGACAGGGAGGCCTGGTGTGCTGTGGTTCATGGGGTAGCAAAGAGTCAGATGCAGCTGAGCAGCTGAACTGAACTGAACTGAATAGAAAAATGTGATATATCAATACACGTCACATTTGATATTGGAAAGTGTTCTAGACATCTGATTGGTGGCATAGTATAGCTCCTCTTTGTTTTTTACTTGATACTAATATTAAATTAGTCTGCATTCCATTCATTCATCCAAAAAACGTGTATTGATATCCAATTATGTCCCAGGGCTTTGTGCAAGATGTAAAGGAATATTTGGTTTTCCTGAGCAAACTTGAAGTCTAGTGGTGAGATATTTATTAAGCAAACAATTTTACAGATAACCAACTATTATTATAAAGAAGATGCTCAGCCTACTAGTTGGAAACTCTGATGATACACAGACTGCTTATGGGTGACTGAAAGCCAGAAACTTACAAAGTACAATAAAACATGTAAAAGAAATTAAGTTTCTTGTGAATACTCTATAATACACAGAATTTGGAGACAGATTCTCCAGAGAATTTCTCTACATAAAGAGATGGCTTCCCAGGTGGTGCTAGTGGTAAAGAGCCTGCCTGCCAGTGCAGGAGACAAAAGAGACAGTGGTTCAATCCCCTGGAAGATCCCACGGAGGAGGGCATAGCAAGCCACTCCAGTATTCTTGCCTGGATATCCCACAGACAAAGGAGCCGGGTGGGCTGCAGTCCAAGGGGTTACAAAGAGTTGGGCAGGACTGAAGCAACTTAGCATGTAGCACAAAGAGATCTATCATAAATCTGACACCACAAAGGCAGTTCTGGTAGTGTGTTAAATGCAAAAATTATGCCCTTAATTAGTACCAAAGCAAATGGCAATGTTGGTACAACATTTAAAGCAAAAGATAAAAATGGTCTTTCTGCTGTCTAACATATATGAGTTAAAACTAGCTAGTGGGAAGCTGCTATATAACACAGGGAGCCTAGCCTGGTGCTCTGTGATGACCTAGAAAGTGAAAGTCACTCAGAAGACTCTTTTCGACCCCATGGACTATACAGTCCATGGAATTTGCCAGGCCAGAATACTGGAGTAGATGGCTGGGGGATCTTCCCAACCCAGGGATCGAACCCAGGTCTCCCACATTGCAGGCAGATTTTTGTACCAGCTGAGCCACAAGGAAAGCCCAAGAATATTGGAGTGGGTAGCCTATCCCTTCTGCAGAGGATCTTCCCGACCCAGGAATCCAACTGGGGTTTCCTGCATTGCAAGCAGATTTTTTATCAACTGAGCTATCAGGGAAGCCCCGTGATGACCTAGACAGGTGGGATTGCTGGTGTGGGGAGGCTCAAGAGGGAAGGGATATACATATACATGTAGTTATGACTGATTTGAGCTGTTGTATGGCAAAAAACCAACACAACATTGTAAAGCAATTGTCCTCCAGTTAAAAGAATAAATAAAAATAGAAATTTGGAGATTTTTTTTAGTTTGCTTCGTCATCAGGCCCTATATTCAAATCATTCAAAGGTTTACAGAGTTAGGAAGGTTTCCTGAGGAACTGAATATTGTAGGAGACATTTTCACTTCTAGGGGAGTTGTTAATTAACTTGATTACCTTAAACAAATAACAGCCTTTCTGAGTGTCAGTTTTCTCAAGCCTAAAATGAGCAATTGAACTGGATGATCTAAGCTTCCTTCTAGCTATGCTTGCTAAATGCTTCAAAGGAATGAAGCAGATTGAAAGATAGCACGTATTATAATCCACAGATACCTGGACTCCATTCTTAAGCTAATCAGGCAATTGTGCCATTTAATAATTTTTCCTATGTTTTTACTCTCACTATAATTCATCTGATATCATTAAAGCAATTAGGCACCTATACCACATGGACTGTAGCCTACAAGATCCTCTGTTCATGGAATTCCCCAGGCAAGAACACTGGAATGGGTAGCCATTTCCTTCTTCAGGGGGTCTTCCCGACCCAGGGATCGAACCCAGGTCTCCTGCTCCGCAGGAAGATTCTTTACAGTTTGAGCCACCGGGGAAGCCCCATATAAAGCAAACCATTGACTTAATTATACTACTAATATTTAGATGAAAGTTAATTATTTTTAAAATGTCCAAAGAGTCAATACAAGGTGATACTCATATATATAGTTGTAAGGGCATTATTTGGTATATGTGTATGAATATGTTTATGTGGATATATATATATATATTTCACTTTTTTACATGCTAAATGTGTATTTTTCATGACTCTACACTTTTCTGCTATAAGAGATTCATGAGAGGCCCTGTGATGGATGAAAATAAATAAGTTTATTTTTTGCTAAGAATGCCAGGTCCCACCTTTCTCAAAAAAATAATTTAACACTTTGTAATTTGTATATGGTCACTTGCGCACATCACTAAGCCCCAGGATATTCTGAGTCCATCTGTTGAATACTCAGACATCTCCATCAATCACATAGCAGATGCTGTGCAATCAGAACCTTTGGCTCTCTTCCCTGATTTTTGGATGGAAGAGAGGGCCAGTTAGGGGTTTTGGAGACAGCACTTCAATTTCTGGTGGATGCACTTGCCTATGTAAGGCAGAGACCTGATGCTGTAGTGATATCTACTCAGCCAGGTTTTTTCCATCCACTTTGGTGCCAGAAGGCTGTGGCCTAGGTGGACCTTTAGCCACTACTCCCAGACCGCTCTCTGCATGCCAGATCTTTAGGAATGCTTGTCGATTAAGGAAGCTTCCCAATAAATCTCATCTGTTGTTCAGTTGCTACATTGTGTCTGACTTTTTGCAACTCCATTGACTGTGGCACCCCAGGCTTCCCTGTCCTTCACTATCTCCTGGAGTTTGCTCAACCTCATGTCCATCGAATCATGATGACATCCAACCATCTCATCTTCTGTCGCCGTTTCTCCTCATGCCCTGAATCTTTCCCAGCATCAGGGTCTTTTCCAATGAGTTAGCTCTTTGTATAAGGTGCCAAAGTATTGGAGCATCAGCTTCAGCATCAGTCCTTCCGATGAATATTCAGGGTTGATTTCCTTTAGGATGGACTGGTTTGATCTCCTCGCAGTCCAAGGGACTCTCAAGAGTCTTCTCCAGCATCACATTTCCAAAGAATCAATTCTCATCTGACTTATAGCTAAAATTTTAGATTCACCCTCAGCTTAGAATTCTAACAAATCCTCCAGAGAACCCGAGTTCTTCCACAGGGATTTGGAATAGCTCCTGGGTATCTGAATTCTGTCAAGAGGCAAGAAAAGTTTCCATAGTTCTGCCCATATTCAGTTACTTAAGAAGGTATTTTTATTGGCTGATAGTTCTGAAGTAGAGGCATGTGTCAAATGTAGGACTAAATGTCTCTATGAATTTTCGAATGTAATTCTCACACATCTGCCTTGAAGTAGGTGTTTTTAGTATTCATATTTTTCATAGAAACTGAGTTTTATAGAAGCGAAGTCATGTGCTTATGCTCAAGAATGCCAGTAGCATAGTCAGGAACTTAAACCCAGAGCTGTCTAACTTTAAAAGTTCCTAATGTAAATCCTGGGGTTTCCCAGCTGACTTAGTGCCAAAGAATCCACCTGCCAGTGTAAGAGATGCAGTTGCAATCCCTAGTCTGGGAAAACCCCTTGGAGAAGGAAATGGCAACCTACTCCAGTATCCTTGCCTAGGAAACCCCATAGACAGAAGAGCCTGATGGGCTACAGTCCATGGGGTTGCAAAGAATTGGATACAACTGAGTGCCCAATATTTTCTCTGATACTTTCTCCAGTACTTTCAGCAAAGTGAGTCTTGTCTTTCGATGTGTTCCAGGGATTGTGATGATTATTCTCATGCCAGTCTACCAGACTAGATTGACCGAGAATAGAATATAGGTTATCGCTCTACCTGACATATCATACGTGCCCAATATGGAAGTGAATGGACTCCTGGAGCAGTTATGTTTGTTTTGAGATTTTTCACAGTATTTTTGACAATGTATCACTGAATAACACGGTTTTAAAATCTCAAGGGTGTTTTTGTTTATTGAAAATTTTTGATTATTTACTTGGCTTCACTAGTGGTGGCATGTGGGATCTTTAAGCTTTACTGTGGCATACAGGAACTTTTAGTTGCAGAGTGTGGGGCCCATGGGATCATTTCATTTCAGCATGGGGGAATCTTTAGTTGTAGCATGCAAACTCTTAGCTATGGCATGTAGGATCTAGTTCCCTGACTGGGGATCAAACCTGGGCCCCCTGCAATGGGAGCACAGAGTCTTAGCTGCTGGACTGCCAGGGAAGTTCCATAGAATCTCAAGTTTTAATTTTTCTAAATTCTGTGGGGAGTAAGAAGATAAATGCAAAGACTTTTACATCTCTAATAGGTCTAGATATTTCTAATTGAAATAACCTCACAAATAGTTCTCTGCCACGGAATCAACTTCATATAAATTATTTAAAAGAGCACTCTCCCACTGTGTTTCTAGAACCTGTAAAAACAACATGGTATACATATCATCTGACATGAAATAAATTTGCTGTACCCATTGTTATCTAACAGGATATTCTCTAAGGCTAGACGGTGAGACAGAAATGGTAGAAAATTTTTCTGACCAAGAATATCTTTCTTCTTGGATGTTAGAAGCATCAGAGCAGTGTCCCATAGGGACACACCCTCTGAAGGAATGTTTTAAGAGGTGATTTATCGCTAATGATATCTCCACATCCTCTGTTAATGTTCATCCATGAGAAATGAGTTCAAGTTAATAGCCAAAGCAAGGCCAAAATATGCCACTCCATCTTGAGGTAAGAGAATGATTTGACTAGTTTCTTACTGTGCATGCTCAGTTACTCAGTTGTGTCTGACTCTTTGCAACCCCATGAACTGTAGCCCACCAGGCTCCTCTGTCCATGGAATTCTCCAGAGAAGAATCCTGGAGTGGGCAGCCATTTCCTTCTCTGGGGGATCTTCCTGACCCAGGGATCCAAAGCGCATCTCTTATATCTCCTGCATTGGCAAGTGGATTCTTTATCACTTTTACCACTGCACCACCTGGGAAGCCTCAGTTCCTCGCCTTATTTGGACTTTATATCTAGAGGCAGCACATGAGTACTTTGATTCCTTAGATAATCCATGTCTTGAAGCTGAGGTAATAAGTTAACTTAGTGAAATTGGTATTTCTGACTTTATTAGAAAACAACATGAAGGCATTTTATGATGATTGGTCATTAATATTAAGAACAATGACTGATAGTCTAATTCTGAACTTCAGTTTTCAATATCATATAAATAAGAGGATGTTAATTATTGTGGCTAAGTGATCAATACAAAGTGCCAAACAGGGCAATTCATTTTCTAAAACTCTTTTGGGAACCTGAATTACCTGCTTTTTCTCTCTCCAATGACAATCTCTTTTGTATGGCTTTACCTTAAGGCAATGATGAAAAATATGTTTACTTTTACAATTTGGTTCACATAAAGTGCATATTAGAGGAGTTTCAAAATAACAGTTTTGGGACTTCCCTAATGGTCCAGTGGTTACGACTTTGTGTTCCCAATTCCAGGGGGCTGGGTTCAAACCCTAAAGTTCATTCAGGTTTTTCTATAAGATGTGATGGAAAAACCCAAATGGACTTCTTGGGCAACCCATTAGATCCTGCATGCTACAACTAAGACCTGGTGTAGCCAGAAAAAAGAAACCCATTGATTTTCTGTCTCATGGTTAAGACTCTATTCATATTCCCTTTAAAAGTTGAGACTCTCTGCAACCCCATGGACTGTACCCCACCAGGCTCCTCTGTCCATGGGGATTCTCCAGGCAAGAATACTGGAGTGGGTTCCCATGCCCTCCTCCAGGGGATCTTCCTGACCCAGGGATCAAACCCGCATCTCCTGTGTCTCCTGCACTGCAGGAAGATTCTTTACCTGCTGAGCCATTGGGGAAGCCCAATAACATGTATTAATTGGTAATAATTTAAGATACCAAATATTGGTTTTCTAGGCTAGAATTGATGGGGAATTAGGGAGATTATTTTTTACTCTTGATACAGAAAAACTAAGCTAAAAACACTTAAGTATACAAATAAGCATCTTATCTTGAATTGAAGAGTCAAACATGTCATTGAAAATGAAATACTCTGCGAGTAATAGAAATTCTAGCATATTACGTTAAAGAAGCAAAGGTTCGGTCTCTGACATAGAAATAAACAGTCCAGGGCAAGTCCATTATCATAAGATATAGTTCTTGACATGCATCCTCACCTCATGGTCTAGGAGGTCTCTGGATATCCAGCCATCTTTTCTAGATTTAATTCTGAAGTAAGACAGGTCAGCAGTAAAGGAAGAAACCTCCCTTTCCTGTGAGAGACATTTTAGAAAGTCTTCTCGTGTGCCATTTACCAGGACTTGGTCCCATTGGCCACATGACTTGTGGCTGGGTCTACTGCAGAGAGGAAAGTGTGGAAATGGATTAGGCATCTTTGTCTCAGCTATTGTAATTAAAACTATGGACCTGGCATAGTGAAAGAAACAATAGAAACTACAGATATTTCTAAGAGCTTATTATGTGTCAGTCATTAAACTCAGTGCTTTATATACTTTTCTTTTTTTCATTTAATATTTAAAATAACTATTTGCAAATGAGGAAAACAAGGGAGATGTTAAGTAGCTCAGCCAGGAGATACAAGAGTGGCAATACCAAATCTGAACACAGATTACTCTGTATTGTATTACTTTGCTAAAGTAACAATGGATTAATAGAGCAGAATAGAGAGCATATATAATAATTGAACATAAAGTCAAGTTGTCATTGATTCATTAGGCAAAAATGATTATAGAATTTATGATACTAGGATAATTGGTTTTTTTATTTAGGAAAAAGTCAACCAATATTCTCAACTCACAGCATACAACAAGATTAAAATTATATGCATTTTAAAAAACCCTAAACTACAAAATACTTGAATAAAATATATAAGTATTATTAATAATGTGTCTGCTCTAATACTGACTTAGCAAGGAACTTCTGACCATATATATGAAGACTAAAATGCAAATGAAAATTTATTTGACTTTAAAACTGTTCAAAAAAAATTTAAAAAGCTGAACTAGCAAAAAAATTTAAAACAAAATTTCTAGGATAAAATTTAATTTTTCACACATCAAAATTACATTCCAATCTGAATACACAAAATATTGGCAAAGATCATGAACAGTAAACAGGAAACATAAACCCAGGAACACAGTAAACATGAAAAAATAAATAGTATTTTTTAACCTATCAAAAATTAGTGAAATTAAAAAGCTAATTGCATTTATGTTACAGATTTCCATGTCTCCATAGGACTGTTCTAAAAAAGCAACTGAGCAGTATCCCTCAAGTTTTCTTGAAGAAACCACACTTTGTAACTTAAAACCTTGACCAATTAATCCCTCTTTAGGAATCTATTCTAAGGATTTTGTGAAAGAGATAGTTGAAGATTTATTTCCAACTGTGTTTATCAGAGCATTATTTGTAGACACACAGAAAAAACGTATACTGTGTAATGACAGCACAAACAGTATAACGTGGGCAAGACTGTAGTCTACAGAGCCAAAAATTGAGTTCCTTGCTTACTAGCTATGAGACCCTGAGAAAATTGTCTAGCCTTTCTATGTCTCTGTTCTTTATCTGTAAATGGGTGTAATGATAGTAATGATGATATCTACTTCATGGAGCGTTCTGAGAGGAAAATATTAATATATGTAACAATACTTAGAAATTTGTACAAAGAAAAGGCTATTGTTTCAGTTGTTATAATTATCATTATTATTTTATGAGTATTCTTATGGTGTATATATCAGATGGGTTTCTATTTAGCAAAGCAAAGAAAACTGTTCTCAAAATGAATGACGTGAAATAGCTCTTAATGAAATGTTAAGAAATATACAAATTATAGAAGTAGTGTTTTCCTTTTTTTAGCAAAGAAGTTATATTTACATATTATAGACTGGAAGGAAATTTGAGAAAATATGAATAGCAGTTGTCTGTGGGATTATAGGTAATGGAATCAACCGTATCAGCAGACTAAATAAGAAAAACCTCAGAGTCATCACAATAGATACAAAATACACTTTGGTAAAATCAACATCCATTCATGATAATAACTCTCAGTAAACTAGAAGTGAAAATGAAATTCTTATACTTCATCTGCGGTATCAATCAAAACATTTACCATTAGCATCATACCTTATAGTTGAAAACAGAATTTTTCAGTTTTTTAGGCAAGAATGTCTACTCCTACTCCACATTCTACTAGAAGTCTAGACAGTACAATACTGGAAATTTTGTCAAAGGTAAACAGATTAGAAATGAAGAAATGAAACTGTATTGATTTACAGATGATGTGACTATATGTAGTGAATTTCAAAAAGTTTATGTAAAAATATTATTAGATATATCAAGTGAATTTAATAGAGTTGCAGAATACCGAGTCAACATACATAGCAATAGTCTATTGTATTTCTATATGCTACCTATATATAATTGCAAATTGTAATTTTTTTAAAGTTTCCTTTAAAGTAGAACCCCTAAAAGGGAAATGGTGATGGTGGTTTAGTCGCTAAGTCGTGTCCAACTTGTATGACCCCATGGACTGTAGCCTGCTAGGCTCCTCTGTCCACGGGATTCTCCAGGTAAGAATACTGGAGTGGGTTGCCATTTCCTTCTTCAAAAGGGAAATACTTAAGGATAAATCTAATAAAGCATGTGAAAGCTTTGTATAGTTTTATGATGAAAGCTATAAAATCTTGAGAGAAGTCAAACAAGATTTAAATAAATGGTAAAATATATTAGATTCATTAATTGGAAGACTGAATATCATTAGATGTCAATTTTATCCCAAACAGATCTATGGAATCAAACAAAATACCAGCAGGATTTTTTTTAGAAATCAATGAGCCAGTTCTAAAATTTATTTTGAAAAATAAAGAGCATTGAATAGCCAAAACAAAAGAACAAATTTAGAGGACTCACACAATTTGGTTTTAATAATTAGCATAAAGCTAGAGTAATCAAGACAGCATGGTATTAGCAAAGGAAGGAAACAGATCAGTGGAACAGAACAGAGAATAGATCAATATATATGATCAACTGATTTTCAACAAAGATACCAAAGCAATTCATGAACAAATGATCTTATTTTCTACAAATGTTGCTGGAATGACTGGGCATCTACCAACTCATTCTTGCCTCAGGCATTTATACTAATTCTTGCCTCTTCAGGAAGTGTCTGTCTTCCAACTATGTGTTACCCCTCTGCCCTTTTTAGTTCTTGCCTTGAATGTCACCTTCAGAGTGTTTCATGAAAGATCATCTATTGTGTAACTGTTTGCTCAGCTACTAGAACAAAGAATGACAAAAAGGTAGATTCCAGAATACTGATGGAGTTAAACCTATGCAGATGAGAACACTGATACCTGAAGAAATAAAATTACTCCCAAACAGTGAATGGCACATAGGGAATATAATTTCAGATCTCTCTGACCCTGATGCCAGTGCTCCTGACTGCTTTATTCCCCTGCTAGAATTAGACTCTTGACTTTTTACTATGCCTGTGTTGTCCTCCCTTCAAAACCAACTGGCTAAGTAATCTTAAAGAACTCCTTTGATGTCACTACTTGGAAAAACTTTACTGGTTCTCCATTGCCTATAACTTTCTAGCATTTAAAGTCCTTACACTGAATTCATTTCATCTATGAAATATTTTTTCCACTACCATATAGAATTCCTGTCCTCTTGTACCAGTGTTTGCCATCTTAAAAATTCCTCTATTATTTGCTTTTGCCTCCCATCTTCAGAATTCTGTTTCCATTTCTGGGTTTTTCCCCCCACTGATGTGATACTAATTCATTCATTAGATATTCACAGAGGGTCAACTCAGTGTTAGTCATTGCTCAGATTCAAAACCCTCTCCTGAGCCACGGCATTAGTAAAGGTTGTGTTCTAGAACCTTCTAAAATACACACTTCTTTGGGTACAACGCCCTTGATGGTAGCTCCTGCTGAGCCACTTTTCTGATGATTCAAACTCTAGTTTCATAAATCAGGAGCTCCCTTTTGACTCTGATTTTTAAGGTTTCTAGAAAATGAGTGGCAGATGATATAAATCCTACTGAAAAGTTAATATGAGCCCAAAATTATTCTCCTTTTGTTCTATCAAAGTTTGTAGTGAGTGAATTAAAAAGAAGTGAAAGAAAACTAAGTGCTCTCAGACTTCGTCTGTAGATGCCCACTGCCATGTTGAGGCAAACTTTAAGAAATATATACTTTTAATGAAGTCCCATTAAAAACAGATACACTGTGCAGGATAGCTTTTATACATTTCTTTTCACATCATTGCTGATTTCCCAAGGTACTTGTGTTCACAGAAGCCCTCCTTTTCCTATCAGCCTGCTTCTCCTGCCAAATGCATTCGTTGAGGCCACAAGGCAAAGATTTAGAGAAAATGTTACCACAGAAGCAAAATGATGCCTCTAAAACAGCACGGTAATTTTGAATCATAGACTAGGAGCACACTGATATGAAAAGAGAATTTGCTTCCATTATAATTGAGGAGATTGTGTTGAGTAATATAAAGCAAAGAGAAGACAAGAAAAAGAAAGAATAATACATAACATTGAATTATTTTTTTTGAATGTTAGTGATCAGAATTCGGCCATTTGTGACACTGTTGGAACATTCCTTCCATCATTTCAAAGAAACTGACTTTGAATTCTAAAACAAAAATGGTGGCCCTGAAACTCTTATTCCCATGCTGCAGGGGTAGCTGGTTTAGTCACCTGCTTCTTCATATGAGGACTAGATTTCTCTAGTGAAACTGGAAGCACAGGGTGTAATTCTGGTGGCTGACTCCTGAAAAATAAGAATCACCTTGAGTCCTCCTAGGAGTTTTCACTTCTAGAAATTATAGGTAGAAGTACCAGATGACCCGTCTCCTGATTTTCCAATAGTGTTTACTGCCTCAACTTGGTCATTTTTATTTACCTTTCTATGGTTTATTTTTTCCTATCCATTAAGTGAAGCAATACCTGTATTATATGACTAACGTAAGAATTAAATGAGTACTAGGACAGTCCTCATCACTGCCTTCTCACTCTGAAGTTCACCATTTTCTTTTGACCTAAATATCTTCTTTGAAGACAGGATAGTATTCCTGAAATTCTATCTCTGCATCTTCTTGTATTTATTCATTTTTTGATTGATGTAATTACTTGCTTCCTGAGGTTTCTATTTATTGCTTCCTGATCCCCTACTCTTGCATAAATATCCTCCATTTGTTTATTGCTAGATTTCCCAGATATAACCTGCTTGCCTTGCAGAACTTCTTTCATTTATTTATTCATTCATCCCACAATTATCTAATGTCCAGCTGCTCTATGCCAGGGAATAGGCAAGGCACTCTGAATAACAAGACAACAAAAAAATGAAACTCCTATATTGAAGGGGAAATTCTGTTAATTATGATAGATCAGGGCTAGATAGATCACAGCTAGATAGGCTAGTAGGAAGTTTCCAGTGGAGCCCTGAAACAGAAGGTAACACAGTTCGGAGGAATTATGAAAAAGTTCTGCTCTTCATCATCTGGGTGTTCCAAAGGAGACTAAGACAAAGGCTTAAACATTTGAAAGGTGGTCCCAGGATGAACAAGAGAGAAGTGTGGCAGATGGGACATGCAAGTGAGAAAGCCAATAAGGGGTGTGTTGATGGATGGACTGTGGGTGACTGAGGCTCACTCTGAAGAACCTTATAGAAGTCAGCTCAGAATTTCCCCACAAAGAAATGGGAGAACTGGGAATATTTTTCAACTGATTGTATACCTCTTTGGTTGAGGAGTGTTTTCTGGGTGTTGAATACCTGCCTTGAACTTCAACTGAAAAAGCTACCCTAGGAGCAAAGAAAGCCCTCAGGCAGAGAAGCAAAAATGTTAAAAAAAAAGGCTGGTGTCTTCAATGGGTGCTATCAGAATATATGCAAACTGTTCACTGGGGCTATAAATGTACATGGAAAGGAACTGAGAGGACAGAGGGCAGGGCAGACACAGAATCTGTTGCACAATTCTTATTTTTCAAAGTTAATTCCTTTAATTGCTGTTCTCTAATTGATCACCTAACCGCTGCTCCAATCTTACTTGAATCTCAGCTCTTAGAGAAACAGCTATTTGGTTCTAAACAAGAACACATTGTAGAAGATATTTTGCCTTGCATTTCTTACCTATAGTTGGTCTTAGCCATAGATATCAGTATTTTCCCCAGCAGAATCAAAGTTTATGTGCTTTAAGATGGCTGGGATGAAAGATGGCTTCCCATTATATCCCTCTGCTCCAATAGACATTAACTGGTGGGTCTTTATACTTGGGAGTAGGCAAGGCATAATGTGGCTTTCTTTACTCATTGACGGAGATAAAACTTCCTTTTGGCCTAAAAGTCTTTTATGAATTGTGCTACTTTTCCTAAAGTGAAAAAATGATATATAGATATTTTTGAAACTGTTTGACTTGTATCACATGATTCCTGATTACAGATACCCAAAATATGGTGAATTTTATGAAGACAGTGACCTTTGCCCTCCAACCAACCTGTTTACCTTATCCTTTTACTACTATCAAAGTCATTTTTCTAAAACATGTCCAAAAATAGTATTGCCTTCCTGATAAATTTTCACTGGCAAGTTCAGACTTTGGCATGGTATTCAAAATCCTTAGAGTCTGGTTTCATCTTTGGATTTTGAATACCTTTTTAAATACCGAAACATACACCATTTTAAATATCTAAACATATTCATGGCCATTTCCAAAATTTTAGCCCAAAGATATGCTGCCAGTATTGTTAGAAAAGTTCCCACACAAGGCCATTTGTTGTAGCACTATTGGTAATAGCAAAGTCTGCAAACAATCTGACTTATCATCAGTAGGAAACCAGTAGTTGAATGACAGTGGTGCAATTACACAGTGAAATGTTAAGCAGCTATAAAAGGGAATGAAATGTTAGTTTTTATAGTTCTATGGAATGATCACAGGTTATATCAAAGAGTAACTATATATACTCAAATTTTAGCATCTCTAGGAGGTTACACTTGTTCGATAAGATGGAATAGTTGATATGTTTTACTGGAGTTCTTAGACAATATCCAAGTTTCTCTACTTCAGATATTATGGTATCTAATAAAAATGCTTGATTACCTTTACTGTTTAGCAAGTTAGATGCTTGGAAAAATATCTGATCACTTCTAAACCATTGGATCATCAGGCTGATATTATTGGTATAACAGCAGCACATTTCATCTCTGGGACTTTAGCTTCTCATTTCTTAATATTGTTTTTACCTTTCATATAATCTTGTCAGTACCCTGGCTCAGTAGCATTCACTGAGCACTGCATCAATCCACTTGAACTTACTGAGTATCAGTTGTAGCAGAGGAAGCTAGATGTTTTCCAATTATCATTCTTAGTAAAAGAATTTGTAGCTGTGTCATGAAAATCCAGTAAAAGATTCCATTTCTTATACTCCTTTGAAGCTACATGTGGTCATGTGACTAAGTGCTGCCCATTGGAATGTATATGAATTTTCCAGTGCAGTTTCTGGGTTGTACACTTCAAAGGAAGAAGCATGCCTGACCCCTCCAGTGACCCCTTCCCATGGGCCATAATGCGGATGTATTGACAGTAGCTGGGATGCCCATTTTGAGCAGTGGGATGCAAACTCTGGACTGAGAATGACGTAGCAACAGGATGGAAGGGATCTGGGTCTCTTGATTGTGGTACCTCCTGCTGGCCTTGGATGACTGAGCCAGACTTTTATGCAAGAAGAAAATAACTTCCTCTTCTATAAACTGCCATTATTTTGATCTCTGTCTTAACAGAAATCAAACTTTCACCCTAACTAATACATTAAGAAATAACTTAGATTCTGGGAAGAATAAAGGCAATTTGTTAGTTCTCAATTAGCATTCTTCACAATGGCTTAGTTTTTTTTTTTTTCCCACTATCATTTTAATGTTTATTTTTATTTATTTGGTCTTAGTTGTGGCATACATGATCTTCAGTTACAGCATGTGGGATCCTTAGTCACAGCATGTGAACTCATCTGTGGCATGTGGGATCTAGTTTGCCCTGCTCAGGGATCAGACCTGCCCCACCTGCCCCCCCCACCGCCCGCATTGGGAGCACAGAGTCTTAGCCACTGAATCATCAGAGAAGTCCCCAATGGCTTAGATTTTTTTTGAAGAAGAGACTAGAAGTTTAAATAGTTTCATAGTTTGAAAATCTGTGCTGATAGAAATTGATTATATCTATAATTCTAACATGTTTTTTGTCCTAGTGCTCTTAATCTTTCATAGTCTGCTCTCAAAACTCTAAAGCTAGTTGAGCTAAGAAACAATGTATCAAATGGTATCAGTTGAAGCAATTTACAGACACCAGTTTTAATATCAATTTTATAGTGATATTGCCAAATGTCAGAAGAGCAAAATGAAATCCAGTGTAAAGCTTGCCCTAAAAATAATTGTCTAAAATGTTGACGTTCAAAGAATATGTGGGTAACCCGGGGCCTTAACCACACTTAAAAATTGGAAACGGCAGTTGTAATATGAGGGGAGAAAAGTTTGTGTAATTTTCAGACTGTGAGAAAGCAATTATTTTCTTGGGTCAGAAAAATTGCACCAGGTAATTTTTCATCCCTGTTTTTCAAGCTAATAGCTTCCAGGTTCTTTTAACAAGCCACCTAACTTTCAAGATAGCTGGCATCAAAATAGTTTATTTTAATGCTCAGTAAAGAGTCAAATGCTTGACAACTGTGGAACTCTGAGGAATGTGTATCTAAAGTATTTTAAGAATAAGAGTGAGTTATGAACAATTCAGCCATGAGACAGCATTTCTCAAGGTAAGGATCAAGGATCAGCAGAGTCAGAAGCTCTAAGACTGAGTACTAAGAAGCGAAATATTTAAGAGGCTCCCCAGGAGATCTGTTTACACATAGAAGTGAAAAACCAATGATTAACTGTACAAATGTACAAAGGCAAAGTATGATATCTATATTTACCATTTATCAAATATCTATTATGTATCAACTTTGCTCACATGGGATTTCATTTAATCCTAACACCTCTAAAAGACAGATAATTCACTATTTTACAAATTTGGAACTTGAGAGATAGAAACCTTGAGTAATGGCAGAGTCAGGCTTTGGACCTACATTGATTCTTATTATGATACACACATGCCTTTAATGCTGCTTGGGTTTATCTTTAAATAGTGATGCAGCTGATACAGTGATCAGAGGCTTATAAAACCTATTAGCCACTGAGTGCTCAAAATCTCTAATGCTGGGATATCTAGGTTTTTCCAAGATACAGAGAAGTAGAAGACATAAGGTCCTTCCTCAGTGACCTTAAATTTAGTTGGAAGAAGAAAACATGTAGAGAATAAAAGTAAACTAACAACACAGGATGGCCCAGAGATGACTCTCCGTAATGCTGGACTTGAGGCTATGGCCAGGATGTACCTAACATGAAGAGTGAGTGAAAGGACTTTCCATGGAGTTGATATTTAAGATAATCACTTACATTTGGCAAACTTTCTCTAAGTCACTTATGTTTAAATCATGAACACATTTAAATCATCCTAATCTTTGAGGCCCCAAATTATAATTGTCACATATAATAGGGTATATAAATCTTGCTTAAGGAATTGCATTGCCTTCTCTGCTTGATATTTTGGCAGAGCTCAAAGGTGAGTGATCACCTATTCTGTCTCCATGTTTCATAGATGAAGAAAGGAAGGTTTAAGATGTAAAGTGATTATCCAAGGTCGTTCAGTGTGTCCATCATAGTTCAATGAAACAAAGTCAACTATTGGCAGGATTGGAATCTATTCCCAACATCTGCTCATAGATATTAAGTAAGGAAAACCATCTGGGATACATGTTTTTAAATAAAACACATTCCGAGAGCCTTTTAGGAACACTCAGTGGAAATGTGTTGTATTTTGATATTGCTTCAGATTACATTCAATATAATACTTTGCTGCCTCCAGTTTGGAGCACATGACCAAGGGATTTATAGACATGACTGAGGAGGGAGCAGAGATGTCACATCACTGGGCACACAACACAATTTCACAGCATCTTTATCCTTAAGAATTCAACAGGCTTTGCAAACATGGTTTAATTAAGCTTCACAGCAGGGGAAACTAAGGTGGAAGAAGGCAAGAAAGATTGTAAAAGAGAAGCACGTGAGTGCTTAGAAAATGAAATAGATGTGAGGGTGACCTTTCTATGATCATTGCCACTTTATTGATCTCAAAGGTGGGTTAGTCCCCTTCCCAAAGCTGTACACATTGCATTAAAGAAGGTGACCTTTTTCTTAACTGACACATATTTTTAAGTCAAAGATATGCCCATCTTTGCCTTTAATCATTTTTTCATCCTGTTAACTCAGAAAACAGCTACTGAGAAAGTGCATCAATTGGTTCTTTGCTACATACTGTGGATAAAATGAATAAATAGTAAAGATGAGTAAGTTATAGCTTTTAATAACAAGGAACCTACAGTCTAGTAGAGGAATTAAGAAATGTATAAAAACTACTGTTAATAAACAACATGATAAATACAGTATTAACTCTATGAAAGAACAGTCAAAGATTTATAACAGATGGGATGATTTTAACCAAAGAGAGCTGATTTTTGGCCTCCTGTTAATTCAGTTCATAAGGTTGAAATTTAGGGATCTGAGTATTACAAGTTTTGCCTAACATGTTTTTTTTCTTTTTTTACAAATGAGTTGAGTAAAGGTGTAGATGACATGACAATAAGAATTATGAATAGTATGAGACTAGGAGGGATAGAAGAAAAAGTGAAAGTGAAAGTTGCTCAGTCGTGTCCAACTCTTTGCAACCCCAAAGACTATACAGTCCATGAAATTCTCCAGGCCAGAGTACTAGATTGAGTAGCCTATCCCTTCTCCAGGGGATCTTCCCAACCCAGAAATCGAACTGGGGTCTCCTGCATTGCAGGTGAATTCTTTACCAACTGAGTTATCAGGGAAGCCCCAAAGGGGGATGATAATTTTGAGATCTAAGGCAATGTTAATAGTGTGGACAGATAGGCTGCATTTAATAAGAACACAGGTAATGGAAATTCACTTAAAGTTCTGTATTTGAATGCAGAAATTAATCCTATAAGTTTATAAGGCTCTACTTATAAAGCAAATTTAGGAAAAAAAAAAAACCTGTAACAACAACAGCTAGCACTTACTGTGTTTGTATTATGTGCCAGATACTCAACTATATATTTTATATATAAAATATATATTATATATTTAATACTTTAGTTAGGTATACATTATATATTTAATACTTTATGTTATATATATGTACATATATATATAATCCTCACAATAAACTATGCACTGGGCACTAATATTATCTTCATTTTATAAGTGAGGAAATGAAGTGTTGGATAAGTTAAGTATTTTACCTAACTTGATTGCTGAGCCCATTATTTGAAGCATGATCTGCTTTGTGACAGATCAAGGCTCCAATTCCCCACTTAATTTTTCAGTTATAGTAGGTAGGAGTGTTTTCTGGGCACTTAAGTACAATATAATAATGATGATGATGATGATGATTTAAAGTGAATTCTGAGCTTTTTTTCAGGTCTTTTTGGAGTAAAATGCAAGTTTGTCATTGTTATTTAGTCACTGAGTCGTGTCCAACTTTTCTGTGACCCCATGGGCTGTAACCTGTCAGGTTCCTCTGATCCATGAAATTCTCTGGGCGAGAAGACTGGAGTGGGGTGCCATTTCCTTCTCCAGGGGATCTTTCCGACCCAGGGATCAAACCTGCCTCCCCTGCACTGGCAGGGGATTCTTTACCACTGGAGCCACCTGTGTCTGTGCTGGGTGTGTAAACTCAGTCACTCAGTCATGTCTGATTCTTTGCAACCCCACCTGGGAAGCCCAAAATACAAATCACTTACACATTATAAACTCTATGTGGCCATCTTTCAATGTAAAAAACGTCATAAAGACATTACTAAAAAAAAATCATTTATTTAATGTTGCATGAGTTATGTTTTCTAGATGTATTTGGTGAGCAGAAAATCTCATATCATTAGCATTTTTAATGAAAACCACGCCTGATGAAGTGTGTTGTGATTTTTGAGTAACCATTATTATTATTTCTGTTAAGTGACCTTGATATTTTAATTGGCTTGCTTTGCATTTTTAGAGCTCTTGCCTTGCTTTCCATTTGTTCTTCTCTGCATGGGAGGGTAAACCTTCTCACTTAAGTCAGTTAACATCAAAATATGTTTTTACCTTTCCCATTAACAAATCAGGACTCTGCTTGGAGTTACAGTAAGAGAACAAAATATATTTTAAAGTACAATTAAAATCTTCTCCCTGTGGCAACCTAGTCTTTTTCTTTACCTCAATAAGTACAGATGACCCCTGAACAAGGTGGATTTGAATTGCATGGGTTCATTATATGTGGATATTTTTTCCATAGCAAAATACTAGATTACTATACCACCCCTGATTGGTTGAATCCCCAGTGTGGAACCAACCATGCATTCAGAGGTCTAATGATAAATTATACATAGATCTTCGACCGTGCCAAGAATTCATGCCCCTAACTCTCCAGTGGTGGCACCCCTAATACCCATCCCCACACACTGTTCAAGGGTCAACTCTACCAAATATTTTAAATGTTGAACCTAAGTTTTATGTGCATATCTGTTCCTCCATAATGTCTGGCATTGTGTTCCCACTGTTAAATAATTGTTTAAACATGACCTTGGAAGACAAGTTCAGAAAAATCAGTATATTTTATGTGACAGCAAAACATGGACTAAAAAAACACAGTAGATGCCCTACATATGAACCTTCAAGTTGCGAACTTGCAAAGACATGAACGTGTCTTTGCATGTCCAATCACGTGTTAGTTCAAGTATCTAGAATACATTGTCACAGGCCTGCATCCTCTACAAATAGCTGTGCTTTTGTGTACTTTACTGTATGGTGCTGTATAGAGTACAGCCAAACAATAAGCGTTATTTCAAGCCTAAGATGTCCAGAAGAAGGCATGAAAGCAATGTTTATAGCCAACTGTATTAGCTGGGTACCTAGGCTAACTTTGTTGAACTTACAAACTAACTGGACTTACAAACATGCTCTCAGGATTGAATTTTTTCATATGTAGAGGACTGACTGTTTTTAGTATCATCAGACATAAACTACCAACTTTCAAAGTCCAACTAAAATAAAATACAAAGATTGGGTCTTATAAATAAAAGTAATATCAAATGTCTTTTCTCTAAAGCCACATAAAACTAAATTCATATTGAGAGACTCAAAGCTATGTGTGTGCATGCTCTGTTGCTAAGTCGAGTGCAACTCTTTGTGACCCCATGGACCATAGCCCTCCAAGCTCCTCTGTCCATGGGATTTCTCAGGCAAGAATACTGCAGTGGGCTACCATTTCCTCCTCCAGGAGATCTTTCTGACCTAGGGATTGAACCTGAGTCTCCTGTGTCTCCTGCATTGACAGATGAATTCTTTACCACTGAGCCACCTGGGAAACCCCAACCCAAAGTTGAGATTTCTAAATTTTGCTTTCAGATGTTCCAGACCCACCATAGCCCTGGAGCTCTCCCAGCTGAGTCTCTTGGGAAAGACAGGGATGCTTATGGGTGCTGGGATTAATTACTGTCTGTCTTTCATCACTTCATCTGCTCTTTAAAAATTATCTCCTTGAGGGCTTTGTTTATCTAAAAGTGTTATATCAGAAGAAGCGCAGAAGCCCCATGAGAAAGAAGACATAATTACCCGTGCTGGGTGGAGACTCCCTACAGGACCCTGAAGGAGTGATGACTTCTCTCAGTCTATAGCAGCACTTCAGGGAAGTGGCAAGACTCAGAGATGCTGGAAGAATGGTGTGCCTGTGGGGCCAGATTCCATTTATTCATTCCTAATTCATTCAACAGTTCCCACTGAAGCTTTCTGTGTGCCAAACACTGGGATAGCCACCTGGGATACATCACCAGACAAATGAAAAATCGCTGCCCTTCAGGAACTTATATATTACCTGGAAAAGAGAGATAATAGACAATGTTCACCATAAATAAATACCTTATAAAGGATGCTCAAGTGCAATAATTGTGATTTTTAAAAAGCAAAGTCAGAGTGATCACTCCGAAATGTGGGGAGGGGGCCTGACAATTTTAAATAGAACCATCACAATAGGCTTCATGAGGCCTTCATGTATTTGAAAAGAAGAGATTTTAGTAAAGACTTGAAGGAGGCAAGGGCTTAGCTCCTGAGCTGTTCAGAGAAAGAATGATCCAGGTAGCAGGAACAACTCATTCAAAGGCCTCAAGGCAGGAAGGGTCCTGACATTTCTGTGGAAGAGAAGGAGGCTAGTATGTGTTGAGGGTGCGGAGGGAGTGAATGTATGTTTGTGGGAGAGAGCTGAGAAAGTTGCTGGCTGTTAGCCATTGTAAGGATGTTGGCTTTTATTCTGAATGAAAAGGAGAGTTATCAGAGCTTTGACCTGAGCAGTGACACAACCTTGTTTTCAAAGGATCACACTAGTTTCCATGTTAAGAATAGACTGTTTGGGGACAGGTTGGCAGCGGTGGGGAACTCAAAGGGAAAAAACCATGAGACTGACAAACCAGGGAAGACAGGCTGCCAGCTTGAACCGTGCTCGCAGCAGCGAAAGCTGAGAAAAATGGTTGGATTGTGGATGCACAATGAAGGTAGAATCCACAGGATTGCCTCATGGGTTAGGTATGAGATGAGAGAGAAAGACCACAACTGAGAATAAGAAATCAAAGACTTAAGTTGCAAGCGTCTTGGTATCAGGTTAAAAAAATTTCTAGTTTGTAAGCAAATAGCAGTGTCTGAAAGGAACACGTGATTTCAAGAGGAGGACATCCCTGGTCATCACAATAGCCTGAAGATGACAAGTCTTGTCTCAATTTTTGGGTGCCTCAGAAATCTCTCCAGATTTTTACATGATCTGAGAGAGGACAGAGGAGATTAATAATTTAAGTTGCATGTCCCCATGATCTGTCAGCTGTGCTGTGCTCAGTCAGTCGTAGACTCTCTGGTCCAGTTACAGCTGTTCAAATATGTGCTTACACACGTCGTAAGCATGCAGCTTGTCAAGTTTCCCACAAATTGGACATACCTGTGAAACATGCCACTCTTAAATAGCATTATATACTTTGCCCTCTCTTCCAGTCACTGCTCTGGTCCAGCACAACCACTAACCTGCCTTCTCAGATCCCAGCTTGATTTTGGGTGTGTTTCTCTGGCAATGTGACTCCTTTGGCTCAACCTGTGGCTTATAAATCCGTCCATTGTGTTGTTTGTGGTTTGCTCATTCTCTCCTGGATTCACGGTTGGCAAACTTTTTTCTATAAAAGGCCAAACAGTCAATTTTTGAGGCTTTGTAGGCCGTGTATAGTCTCTGGTACACATCCTTCCATGTCTTTGCTATTTGTTTCTTTTTGTTGTTGTTGTTGCTTTTACAACCCCTTTAAAAATATGAAATCCATTCTCAGCTCAAAGGCCAGTAATAAAGCAGGCATTGTGTTCCCAGTAGGCTTTAGTCTAGTCTGCTGACTGCTAGGCAGAGTATAGCTTCCAGGTGGCATTAGTGGTAAAGAACCTGCCTGCCAATGCAGGAGACATAAGAGATGCAGGTTCGATCCCTGGGTTGGGAAGATCCCCTGGAGGAGGGCATGGCAACCCACTCCAGTATCCTTGTTTGGAAAATCCCACGGACAGAGGAGCCTGGCAGGCAACAGTCCACAGGGTAACAAAGAGTCAGACAGGACCAAAGTGACTTAGCACACACATGCAGAGTATACAACTATATGTGTGTCTGTCCTACTCTTGAGGAATGTTTGGGTAGTTTCTAGTCTGGGGCTACCTGTTGGAGCCTTCCAGTGCATGTCTTCTGGTGCACAGAGATACACATTTTTATTGAGAATATACCTGACTGGAATTGTTGCATCACAGGGTATAATTCTGTATATATCTGTATGCATATGTGTGGCATGTGTTTCTGTATTCAACATAATTAGACATTTCCAACCAATCTTTCAAAGAAGTTATACCAATTTACACTGCAAGTACTTAGTGTTTTTCATATTTTTGAAAATATCACCCTTCTGGTGGATAGGCAGTGGAATCTCACTGTGGTTTCATGTATATTTTCTTAATGATTTATCAGATTAAACAGCTCTCACTTTCATGTGCTATTCTGGTAAATATAAACTGGTGTTGTTTTTGTTTTGTTTTGTTTTTTTTGGCCATGGCATGTGAGAGCTTAATTCCCAGACTAGGGATTGAACCCTCTCCCTCTGCATTGGAAGTACAGACCTCTTATCCACCGGACTGCCAGAGAAGTTTCCTGGTACAAACAAATTGAGTTAAAGTAAATAAAAAATAAATCATAATTACCAAATATGAGTTTGTGAGCTAAGATTATTTCATCATATTATTCTGGTGGCTCCCATTTAAAGTAGAGTAAAATGTAAACACTTTATCTTGTAAAACCATATGATCTGGTCCCTGGCTATCTCTCTGACCTAATTTCTTGAACATATATCTTCAGCTATTGTGACCTTTTAAAAGCTTCTTGCCACAGGGCCTTTGCAGCAGTTGTGCCTTAAGACATGAGAAATAATCTTACCCTGATCTTCCTGTGATTAGCGCCTCCTCTTCAACCAGGTGCCAAATTAAATGTGACCCACTGTGAGCATCCTTCTCTGCTCACTGCATCTAACCGATCTGGCAGTCACTCTTCTCATCACTGTACTAGAATTCTCCACATAGCACTCATCACCTCTGACAATTTTAGGGACTATGTCTGTCTTGCATTTATATTTGCACCTCCTAGAGCAGTACTTACACATAGTATGTTCTCAATAAATGTTAATAAGAGGATATAGGTGATAGCTTACGGTGAACAATGTCGGATTCGCGATCTCCGAAGAAGAAGATTTAGTTTCGGGACCAGGGTTGTAGCAGAGTTTTATTAAAATAAGAAAAAGGACCGAGAAAGCTTCTGACAGAGACATCAGAAGGGGGATGGAGAGTGGCCCCCTCACTAGTGTTAGCAATGGAGTTATATACTTTTTAAATTGGTTGTTACGGTAAATCAAAACCATGTCTCAGGTTTGTGAAAATTTTACCAGACCCACTCCCACAATTTACATTTTAGGATAACAGGATTAGAACTTAACAATAGAAAGATCCTACCAGACCTACTCCCATAATTTACATTTTAAGATATCAGGATTCAGTTCAGTTCAGTTCACTTGCTCAGTCGTGTTTGACTCTTTGCGACCCCATGGACTGCAGCACACCAGGCCTCCCAGTCACGTCCATTGAGTTGGTGATGCCATGCAACCATCTCATCCTCTGTCGTCCACTTCTCCTCCTGCCTTCAATCTTTCCCAGCATCAGGGTCTTTTCAAATGAGTCAGTTCTTTGCATCAGGTGGCCAAAGGATTGGAGTTTCAGCTTAAGTATCAGTCTTTCCAATGACTATTCAGGACTGATTTCTTTTAGGATGGACTGGTTGGATCGCCTTGCATGTCAGGTTTAGTCTGAAGATTTTCAGAAAGGAGAAACTGTCCTCAAGCAGGATACATTGTTGTTATATAATCCCTAGTACAGAGTTTAAACTAAGTTGTGTAATCATCAGTTATGGGCTTAAAGGAAAAAAAAAAAAAAAGTTTTATGTGACTAAGAAAAAAAAAAAGTTTGTCCTTTCCTCCTCCTTGAGAATTCCAGACCCCTATCTCCTCCTCGGGGACCCCAGATTTCTTATCAACCTGCCTAGTAATTGACTCTCTCATAGGTACTAGGTATGTTGGTCATGATATCATTTATTCGGGGAATGTCTTCATCAATAGTCCTAACATGCAGCCACCTTGTGACAGAAGTGAACTGCATTGAAAACATAACTTTAATATGAACTCCTCTAAAATCCAGGGCTTCCCTGGTGGCTCAGTGGTAAAGAATCTGTCTGCCAGTGCAGGATATGTAGGAGATGAGGGTTTGATCCCTGAATTGGGATGATTCCCTGGAGGAGGAAATGGCACCCACTCAAGTATTCTTGCCTGGAAAATGCCATGGACAGAGGAGCCTGGTGGGCTGTAGTCCATGGGGTTGCAAAGAGTCAGATGCAACTTAGTGACAGCACAGGCATGAGCCTCTAACATCTGAGTCAGAAAGCAAAGAAATGACTGCCAGAAGGCAGTCAAGCCTGCATCTGAGAGATCATGAAATCGACCTGCGACTGGAGAAGCCATGCCAGAATAGAATATACTGAAATGAGAGGCTGGGGAATGCAGAGGGAGGAAACTCCAAGTCAGCAAGGGAGGGCAGCTGAGAGAGAGTGAGAGCTAAAAGGATCCCGTTGGGGGTGCAAGGGCAGAAATGGCTCTCAGCAAAGTCAGACCTGCACCATTGTGACCCCTGACCTTCAATTTCCATGGAATTCCACTTCAATTCAAAGTATAGCTCAAGGAACTCTACTCAATATTCTGTTATAACCTAAATATGATAAGTATTTGAAATAGAGTAGATACATATTTATGTATAACAGAATCGCTTTACTGTACACCTGAAACTAATACAACATTGTTAACCAACTATGCTCCAATATAAAATAAAAGTTAGAAAAAACGAAGAAAATCACCCTTTTTTGCAGTGGCTTGAACAAAATGGTATTCTTTTTATGCAGTTGAAGCCTGACCATAATATTATGGTAGCTTCTGGGTGATTACTTAATCATCAGTTGATTACTGTTTATTTACTGAACATCAGATCAATTCATTTGTTTTGTTTTTGTTTAATTGCTAACTTGTGTCTGCCTCTTTTGTGACCCCTGGGATTGTAGCCTGCCAGCCTCCTCTATGGGATTTCCCAGGCAAGAAAAGTGGAGTGGGTTGCATTTCCTCCTCCAGGGGATCTTCCTGACCCAGGGATCAAACCCACATCTCTTGCATTGGTAGGTGGATTTTTTTTTTTACCACTGAGCCACCAGAGAAGCCCATTAGATCAAGTCACTAAAAGAATTAATTGGATAATGCCAATTTCAAGTTAACCATTCTAGGAAACTTTAAGAGATAATTTTAACAATAAAATAATATAGTACAGCTGAAATAGTTTTGTTTTCTGTGAGCCCTTCCCCTCCTGGCAGTCAGTGGGGACCTTGCATTTTTCTGTGATGATCTGAAGCCTCCAGCAGTGAACAAGACAGCCTCTACATAATCAAGAGCAATCATAAGTGGGATGTTTTTTCACTGTTTGGTTATAATTAGACCAGCTTTTTTTTTTAAGTTATACGTGGCTTTCAAAACCAACAACCTTCATCTAAATTCCTCTAGGAAGAGGTTCAGAGTGGTAAACTGGATTGAGGACTTGGTAACTAGAACAAGGAAAAAGGAAACAGAAAAGAATATTGCTAGATTTCTCTTCATCCCCAAAATGCAAACTGAAGAGCAGACAAAAATAATAGCCTGATTCCCTGCACCTTTGAACAATAACCTTCATTACTCTGTTCCCAAAGGAAAGCTGGCTGACAACAGACCCTCAAAGTACTGATGGACTTTCTCACACAATTGTTTTAAGCCTAGTTTTTCCTTTTCATTTCAAGATAAGAGATACTATATATATATATGAAATTCATCCTATTGTTCCCTGGCCATTGTCTCCAGTTGTCTTTAGTGTATGAGGCATATAAATGTTTTAACTCAGTGGTACTAACTGTTCAGTTCAGTTCAGTCGCACAGTTGTGTCCGACTCTTTGCGATCCCATGGACTGCAGCACACCAGGCTTCCCTGTCCATCACCAACTCCCGGAGCTTATTCAAACTCAAGTCCATCGAGTAAGGGATGCCATCCAACCACCTCATCATCTGTCATCTCCTTCTCCTCCCACCTTCAATCTTTCTCAACATCAGGGTCTTTTCCAGTGAGTCAGTTCTTTGCATCAGGTAGCCAAAGTACTGGAGCTTCAGCTTCAGCATCAGTCCTTCCAGTGAATATTCAGGACTGATTTTCTTTAGGATAGACAGGTTGGACCTTCTTGCAGTCCAAGGGACTCTCAAGAGTATTCTCCAACATCACAGTTCAAAAGCATCAAATCTTCAGTGCTCAGCTTTCTTTATAGTCCAACTCTCACATCCATACATGACTACTGGAAAAACCATAGCTTTGACTAGATGGACCTTTGTTGGCAAAGCAATGTCTCTGCTTTTTAATATGCTGTCTAGGTTGGTCAAAGCTTTTCTTCCAAGGAGCAAGCATATTTTAATTTCATGGCTGCAGTCACCATCTGCATTGATTTTGGAGCCCCCCAAAAATAGTCTCACACTGTTTCCATTGTTTACCCATCTATTTGCTAATGAAGTGATGGGAACAGATGCCATGATCTTAGTTTTCTGAATGTTGACTTTTAAGCCAACTTTTTCACTCTCCCATTTCACTTTCATCATGAGGATCTTTAGTTCTTCTTTGCTTTCTGCCATAAGGGTGGTGCCATCTGTGTATATGAGGTTATTGATATTTCTCCTGGAAATCTTGATTCCAGCTTGTGCTTCATCTAGACCAGCATTTTAGCATGGTGCCTATATACAGCCTTGACATACTCCTTTTCCTATTTGGAACCAATCTGTTGTTCCATGTCCAGTTCTACTGTTGCTTGTTAACCTGCATATAGATTTCTCAGAAGGCAGGTCAGGTGGTCTGATATTCCCATCTCTTGAAGAATTCTCCACATTTTGTTGTGATCTACACAGTCAAAACTTTGGTGTAGTCAATAAAGCAGAAGTAGATGTTTTTCTGGAACTCTCTTGCTTTTTTGATGATCCAGCGGATGTTGGCAATTTGATCTCTGGTTCCTCTGTCTTTTCTAAAACCAGCTGGAACATCTGGAAGTTCATGGTTCACATACTGTTGAAACCTGGCTGGAGAATTTTGAGCATTACTTGCTAGCTTGTGAGATGAGTGCAGTTTGGCATTGCCTTTCTTTGGGATTGGAATGAAAACTGACCTTTTCCAGTCCTGTGGCCACTGATGACTTTTCCAAATTTGCTGGCATATTGAGTACAGCACTTTCACAGCATCATCTTTTAGGATTTGAAATAGCTTAACTGGAATTCCATCACCTCCTCTAGGTTTGTTCATAGTGATCCTTCCTAAGGCCCACTTGACTTATTCCAGGATGTTTGGCTCTAGGTGAGTGATCACACCACTGTGGTTATCTGGGTCATGAAGATCTTTTTTGTACAGTTCTTCTGTGTATTGTTGCCACCTTTTCTTAATATCTTCTGCTTCTTTTACTAACTGTCACATGGGCAATGTCACATGTACTGTCACATGGGCAAATACAGAGTATTTGTAGCCATTGTCATTTCAGTATGGAAAAAATTAGTTATAGTGATAGCAAAAGAATTTCTGATTATTTGTTGAAGTCAATATTTAGGAAGCATTGAATAAGCCTTCACATGAAGGCAGATTGTAGGTCCTTCAAGAACGATAGTAATTTCTTTTTCCTTATTCAGGTATTTTGCATGTATGTGCTCAGTCCTGTCCAATGCTTTGTGGTCCCAGAGACTGCAGCCCACTAGGCTCCTCTGTCCATGGGATTTCTCAGGCAAAAATACTGGAATGGATTGGCATCTCCTTCTTCCGGGCATCTTCCCAACCCAGGGATCAGACCCATATCTCCTGCATTGCAGGTGGATTCTTAACCACTGAGCCACCTGGGAAACCCAAAGTATAATTGCTTTACAGTGTTGTGTTAGTTTCTACTGTACAACAAAGTGAATCAGCTACATGTATACAAATATCCCCTCTTCTGGATATATGTGTAAAGGGACTGTAAATGTAGAAAGAAGAGACCAGTGTCTGTATTGAAGTTGTCCTGATGTCAAGAAAGTTCTTCTCAAGCTGTAATAGGAATACAAAGAGCTTGTTAAAAGACATTCTGATTCACCAGTTCTTAAGTGAGGTCCAGGAATCTCCGTTTCTCACAAGTTCCTGTGGAGGCAATGCCGTGGATCAGAAGATCACACTCTAAACAGTGAGGGTCCAGACAAATGCTAGCCAGGGGCAACATGTTATAAGCCAAATAAGTAATTTCCTAGTGGCCATGTTAAAAAAAAGTAAAAATAAATAGATGATGTTAATTCTAACATTATATTGCATTTAACGCCATGTATCCAAAACATCATTTCAACATGTAAATAGCATATAAGATGTTAATAAGATATTTCTCATTATATTTTAAAAAATTTCCTACTGAAGAAAGATTATTTAAATTCTTGCTAGTCACTCAGTTGTGTCTGACTCTTTTGCAATCTTATGGACTCTAGTCCGCCAGGCTCCTTGGCCCTTGAAATGTTCCAGGCAAGAATACTGGAGTAATACTGGAGTGGGTTGCCATTCCCTTCTCCACTGGATCTTCCTGACTCAGGGATTGATCCTGGGTCTTCTGCATTGCAGGTGGATTCTTTACCACCTGAGCCAGCAGGGAAGCCTTTAATCCTACAATGCTTTACAACATTCAAAAGTTGCACAGCCATTATTTTATATGATCCTGTAATAATCCTCCTCCCTCTTATATTGCCCCCACTTCCCTCTCCCCACTTGTTACCAGTAGTTTGTTCTCTATATCAGTGAGTCTGCTTCTTTCTTGTTATATTCACTAGTTCGTTATATTTTTTAGATTCCACATATAAGTGATATCATAAAGCATTTGTCTTTTTCTCTCTGACTTATTCACTTAGCATAATGCCCTCCAAATCCATCCATGTTTCTGCAAATGACCAAATTTTATTCTTTATGGCTGAGTAGTATTTCATTGTGTGTGTGTGTATGTGTGTGTGTGTGTGTGTGTGTGTGTGTGTGTTTGTGTGTATACCACGTCTTTATTCATTAATCTGTTGATGGACCCTTTGGTTGCTTCCATAGCTCAGCAATTGGAAATAATGATGCAATGAACACTGGGGTGAAAGTATCTTTTTGAATTAGTGTTTTATTTCTTTAAGATATATACCAGGAGTGGAATGGCTGAGTCATATGGCAGTTGTATGTTTATTTTTTTAAGAAACCTCCATACTGTTTTCCACAGTGGTGCACCAACTTATGCACCAATTTACATTCCCACCGACAGTGTACCAGGGCTCCCTTTTCTCCACATCCTCACCAACAATTGTTATTTGTGTTCTTTTTGATGATAACTATTCTGACAGGTGTGAGGTAATATCTTATTGTGGTTTTGATTTGCATTTCCCTGATAATTAACAATGTTGAGCATCTTTTCATGTGCTGGTTGGCCCTCTGCATTTTCTCTTTGGAAAATGTCTATTTGGTCCTTCTGCCCATTTTTAAATCATATTGTTTGTGTTTTTTTGATGCTGAGTTGTTTATATAAGTTGGATATTAACCCATTATTGGTGATATCATTTGCAAATATTATTCCCCATTCTGTAGATTGTCTTTTCACTTTTTGATGGTTTCCTTTGCTGTTCAGAAGCTTTTAAGTTTAATTAGGTGCCATTTGCTTATTATTTGTTTATGCGCTTCTGTTTCCTTTGCTTTAGGAGATGAATCCAAAGCATAGTGTTGTAACTTATGTCATAGAGTGTTCCATGTGTGGTTTCCTCTAAGAGTTTTATAGTATTCACTCTTACACATTTAGGTATTTAATCTACTTTGAGTGTATTTATATATGTATATATGTATATAAAATATACATATATATATATGTATAGTTAGAGAATGTTCTAATTTTATTCTTTGATAAGTAGCTGTCCAATTTTCTTAGCACCATTTATTGAAGAGATTGTCTTTTCTCCATTGTATATTCTTACCTCCTTTGTCATAGATTAATTGACCATAAGAGTGTGAGTTTATTTCTGGGTCCTCTGTTCTCTTCCATTGATATATGTGTTTGTTTTTGTGCCAGGATCATACTGTTCTGATTACTTTAGCTTTGTAGATGTATTTTTAATACTATGCCTTGGAAATCCAGTGTGTAGTTTATATTTACAGCCTATCTCAATTTGCACTAGGCATGTTTCAAATGCTCAGTAGCCACATATGTCTATTGGATACCATACTAGAGAGAGCAAGAGCTCCAGGGACAAGCATAACCTGTTATCAGTGAAGTAAGTAAGTATCTATTTATCCTAGTGAGCTCTCAAACTACTACAACATTTATCTTGCAAGAATATCCTTCTTACCATTTTACTAAAGTCCTACTTATTCTTAAT
The DNA here is from genome assembly GCA_024291935.2 of Okapia johnstoni. Classification (NCBI taxonomy): domain Eukaryota; kingdom Metazoa; phylum Chordata; class Mammalia; order Artiodactyla; family Giraffidae; genus Okapia; species Okapia johnstoni. The sequence goes on from CM044309.1 coordinate 99,799,642, forward strand.
TCTTTTAGATTGAATTATATAAAAATATTAGATTACATTGTAGTCACAAATGATGGTTTTGTATCCAGTCTCTGAATTATGTGTCTTTGAGCAAATTACTTAATTCAAGTCCATTTAGACTCGATAAAGTTACGAAGATATTATCTCATAATATCTTATGCTTGTCCATATACTATTTGCTCACTGAATCTTATTTGAATCTGATTATTCAGATTTTAATCATGAAAAGCTGGTATGGGAGGGGAGTTTAATTAATCATTAATACTCTTTCATGCCCATACTTGAGAGAGTTAAGTTTTCAAATTGCTAAATCTTAAAAAACAAGGACAGGGGTCAGATCAACTATGTTCTGATGGGCAGCAGTAAAAATGTGGGGAAAGGAGAGGTGGTTCAGAAAATAACAGAAAAGTAAAAGGAAGATTCCACAGTAGGACTCATTGGACAATGGACTGGGTTGGAAAGGACTGAGGATGTGTTTCTCAGGGCAGTGAGAGTAACTATACGGCATCATTTAGAACTAAGGTGCCATGTTATTTAATTTTGAAAGCAAAGAAACTACATAATTATATGGCATATTATAGTTGTTTAAACTTAGAGCATTTCGTCTAAAACCAGAGTAGGGAGTGACTAAGTATTGTCTAAGATTCAGGTGAGAACACAATTCAAACGATATGCATACCCACAGAGATTTTAATTACCTCTTCACAGCCCAGATTATAGAATATAGTCAGTCTTCAGAATTGTCATGTGATGTATCTTTAGTGTTGAAAGCCACTGTGGTATATATTTGAAGTGGTTTTATTTATCGTAACCAACAGTTTATTTAGTCTTTGGGAGTAAAATATATAAAAATACTAAAACTGCATTTCCATTTATTCATTCATTCTTATTTGCTTAACATATGATTGAATGCATACTCATAAAGAGTGAATAGCTCAGTCTCTACAACTTTGAGAAATTTCTTTCCCTAAACTTTTGAAGTTAGATATCATTTAAAGATCATGTATTATTTGCAAAACAGGAATAAAGACACAGACATAGAAAACAAATCTATGGACACCAACGGGGGAGAGGAGGGATGAGAGGAACTGAAAAATTGAGATTGACACAAATATACTGTTGATACTATGTATAAAATAGATACTTAATGAGAACCTGCTCTGTAACTCAGGGAACTCAGAGCTCTGTGGTGACCTACATGGGAAGGAAATCCAAAAAGAGGGGATATATATATACACACACAGATATAGATATCTATATCTCTATAGATATCTATATCCAACTCACAACAGAAACTAACACAGCATTGTAAAGCATTTATACTCCAATAGAAATTAATTTTTAAAGATAAAATAATAAAGATTGTGTGTTGTTCCTTTCCTAATTCCCACCTCTGAATTTTTTTATATAAGTTCTACATGTAGCTAGGTCTCTCCTTGAAACATTAGAAAGTTGAAGTAATGTGTAATGAGACCTCATTAATTCCAACCTCACAAATTCAAAATGTGTGTGAATTCAGACTTGGTCTTACTACCATTTAGTTTTATGGTATGTATTAAGTACATGCAAATTTAATCTGTAGTTTCAATCATACAATTCTAATCTATTAAAGCATTTGGTCATACCAAATTTTATATAATTTTCTCATTCATAAATAATCCTCTTCTCTATATTAAATCCAGTCTGGAAGGGTGTCTATTTCCTGGCATTCATTAACCATTAATTGCATGCATATATAACTGTGGGTCAGGAAATTAAATTCAATTTAAGACCAGCTGTAAAAGTGATGTTCTATTCATTTAGACTGGTCCTCTTTCCAATTGTGTTATTAGAGGTTTAATCTCTTCTGAATTTCTTATTCTATATAACATGGATTAGACAGAAATCGAAAAAATTTTCCAAAAGGTTTTATAATAAGTTGACTATTCAATTTTGCACACAGTAGTAACTGACTCTAAGGCTAGGGTTGGGGACCTGAATTTTCTTGACTTTCTCCTTTTTTATGGCTGCAATGTCATTTAGAAAACAAACACACAACGACAAAATAGGAAACTAAATAATAAAGTTTGTATCTTTAGGGCTTTAGTATGTGTGCTGAAACTTCCTGATCTGAAATCTCATTCTTCATAAACTAAGCCTCTTAAGTAGACTGTAGTAAAAATCAGCTTAACCATCTTGCTTTTGAAATTTATTTATTTTTAATTGGAGGATAATTGCTTTACAATATTGTGTTGGTTTCTGCCATACATCAACATGAATCAGTCATAGGTATATATGTCCCCTCCCTTTTGAACTTCCCTCCCACTTCCCACCCCATCCTTCTCCTCTCAGTTGTCACAGAGTGCTCTGTGACATCTTGCGTTTGCTCATAGAATATCTAGATGCTTCTCTTCCAATTTTCTTGGCTCAGTGGAAAATACCTGAGTAGACATTTTCATGTGTTCTTTTATTCATGCGATCTATTTCTGACCGTGGATGTTTTCATCCAGAGCGATGGGTCAGTATCATACTGGCTTTTCTGTTTATGTGTCCAGATCACAAGGCTTATGAAAATCACTTTTCATCAAGGGGTTCGCTGCCTGACTGCACTGGGAGATCCCCAGGGTGATGCAACACTTGCAAGATTTTATTGCTTCCATTGCTTCTGCTGTGGTTTAATGGGTTACATTTCAAAAGTTCCCTCTCCTCTCACCTCAGGTATACCCTATCAGATTATTTCACTTTAATTACCTTGTTCCTATTTTCATCACATTGCTATAATTTCCCTTCATGCCTAATTTGTTAGCTACTTTAATGGAAAAAAAAAATTATGCCCTGATCTTTCAGCCCTATTTCTGAACATCAGAACTGAATATGTCATGGCAAACTTGCTAATGAAAACCAGCTGATGACAAGTTCCTTGACTGTAACTTTGGGAGCCTGCTGAAACAAGGTGAAAAAAATCCACAACTTTAATGCTTGAAAGAGGTAGAGCGGTCTCATCATAAACTGAGAAATTTCTCAACAGAAGCAAAAGAATGCCAACTGAAAAGTTTTCCAAAAGCTTTTTCTATTTGTCCAGATATTTTCAATCTAGAGGAGACTGTCACATACCTTATTACTATGCTAATATGTTATCTAACAGCTATAATTTTGACATAGTTATTTCTGACAAATGGGCAAGTATTTAAAGCTATTTTAATATATTTGCATCATTTATCTCATATACACACATATACATACTTTGTCTATTGTTGTCCCCCTCTATTCTGTTAGGTTTTTTTCTGTTGTATTTCATGAATATCTTTGTCACTCTGAGGGGGAATTTTTTTCTTCCAGGCCAAAATGGATTTTTTTAAAAATTGAGTGTATATTTCCCCTATGTCATGATGTAACCATTTTGAATACATATATGGAAAAAGTACTTCTGAAGACATGTGAAAAAGCAAATACTGTGAGTCTGACAGACATCGGTGGAATTTTGGTCCTGCTGCTTTTTACCAGTGTGATAGGATGATTTTTCCTTACTTCTGTGAGCTTCACCATTCTTATCTGTGCGTGCATGTATGTGTGCTAAGTCACTTCAATCATGTCCAACTTTGTGCGACCCTATGGATGGTAGCCCACCAGGCTCCTCTGTCCATGGGATTCTCCAGGCAAGAATACTGGAATGCATGTCTTCCTCCAAGAAATCTTCCTGACCCAGGGATCAAACCCTGGTCTACTCCATCTCCTGCAAAGAACTTGCTGGTGGGTACTTTACCACTAGCACCACCTGGGAAGCCCTCTTATCTGGGAAACAGAGATAGATCCTGAGAAATACAACCATCCCTTCCTGCTTGACAATCTAGGTTCCGGAAACATTAAGCGGCTTGTACGTTAATGCATCTCCACACAAACCATGTTCCTTTTCTCTTTTATGACTTTAAGCTGTACTGTCTGCTCTCCACTCTCCTAGCTACTTTGCCAGTCTCAGGTCTACACCTCTTTCAGCTCAGGTATCTCTTCCTGCAGGAAAGCTTCAACAGGTGACCCGCCCCTCCTCATTCCATTTAGCTCCAGGTTGGGAGTACCTCCTCTGTATCTCCACACTTACAGCCCCATCACCATCATGGTATCTAACATAGTGCATTTTAAAATGTATCTACATGTTTGTACCCCTTGTGGTGGTTGTTCAGTCGGTCAGTCATGTCAGACTCTTTGCAAACCCATGGACTGCAGCCCTCCAGGCTTTCCTGTCCTTCACAATCTCTCCGAGTTTGCTCAAACTCATATCCATTGGACACCTTAACAGACTGAAAGCCACAGGGGTCTGAGGCCCCCCATGCCTGAAGCATCACTTTATCCTCTTAGTTAACACAGTGTCTGTCACAAAGAGACCAGTCCATTAGGACCATCCCTTCCCTCCCAAATATTCCTGGATTCACGTTAAGTGCTGTGTTCAAATTGTTCACTATGGCTGAGAGGTCCTCACGAGTTTTCCATGGTTTCTAGGCCACACTGTAATCATAGTGCTCCACACATTATTTCTTTTTAATCTATCTTCTCATCTATACTGTGAGATCTTTGAAAGCCAGAGTTCCATCTTTTTCATCCCAAGATCCTCAGAGTCTTTTATAAGACCAGTCATAGAATGGGCACTTGGCAAATGCCAATTGAGATGAATAATTACTTTGGTAATAATTATTACCAGCTTTCCAGTTAAGAGAAGTTAAATCACATTCAGTTTGTAAATATCGGCAACTTAATTGGTAAAGATACAAAATTTTCTGTTTGTGTATCATATGTGGAAATTTCCACCTACAAGTTGGTTGAATTCATAAAGAAGTGATATTCTTTTCTTCTGTGAAAACAAAGTATAGTTTTTTTGATTAAATGTTAAAAATGTTTTTATCTCTATCTAAGCTATCCCTGTTTAAATGCTGTCTGGAGGCAGCCTTTAAAGTTATGAAAGGAACTTCACATGTGCTTTCAAAGATTAACGTCCAACTCAATGATCCATTGTGAGGTCTTATGCTCACTATAATAGACTCTACCTTATTGGATCATTTGTTAAAATCATACCACTTAATTCGATGCATTGCCATTTGTAGTCATGACTCAGCCTTGGCCAGGCCTTCAGTGTGTCCATTGTCCTGCTTTTTCACCCTTACTTAACTCCCTAGCTCATTCTATACAACAGATAATTCAAACGTTTGCCATTTGTTTCAAATTCATAATGGCAGGCAGAGCAGGCATGCTTAGCTGACTTTGCCTCCTACTTCAGTGATACAATCAGTGACAAATAAGGTTGATCTCTGCTATTTGCAAACCTCTCTGATTTTCCATATCATCAGTCCTGCTCACCCTCTCTGTCTCCTCCTGCTCTTTCTCTTCCATCAAGTTTCCATTCCATCATTCTTTAGTGAAAATTTTTCTAACACACTTTCTATTTCATCCCTATATATAATTCTTTGACTCCTCGCTCAATGAGATCACCAATGAACAATTTATTGAACTAGATGATGATCCCTTCTTACTTTGCATAAAACTCAACCTTTCCATTGAATAACTTGAAGCCATCAAGTTTGGCTTCAAGGCTTCCGGCCTCTCCCTGCATGACATCTGCTTCCAATCCCCTTGTCTTGTTCAGCCTAAACCAATACAATGTAACCCCAATAAAAATGATCTTTTTCCTCTGAAAATGCAGTTTCAACACTAATGGTCTAGTAACTTCCCTTTTTATTCTTAAGCATCTTGTGCATAAAAACTCTATAGCTATTAGTGCTGCAGTATTTGACGCTACTGGTTATCCACTTCCTTCTAGAAAGTCTTCCTTGCCTCTGAAATGAAGTTCTCTTTTCTTCCTCCTCTTCCTTCAAAGTTGTTCTTGCTCTCTCTCTCCTCTATAGTTCCCTTTGCTTCTGCTGATCTCCTCAGTCAGGATTTCTTTAAGGATCTGTCCTGGGCTCTTTGCTCCCTGGGATAATTTCATTCATTCTTTTGGCTCCAATTATCACCTTTCTTTTAATCACTCCTACATTGTCAACAACAAATCTAACCTCACCTTCTTTTAAAGTAACCCCTAAATACACAGAAGAGATTATTATAAATACAGGGGTTCTCTAAATGACTATTAAGATGATTTATGTGCCTATGGTTTATTGACAAAAACAAATGTAATGTATTTTAGTATGTAACAAATTACATACTAATATATTTTAGTATGTAATTTAATCTGGTTCTTATTTTTATTCAAGAGCTAGTGAGTTGACACCCTAGTACTGTCAAAATATGTTGCAAAAAACATCTAAGGTTTTGTTGTTGTTGTTTGTCTCAGAAATCCCTCACACAAAATAAAGAGATCCACTTAAACTGTGTGGGATAAATATACAACTGGTGTTTGTTTTCTTATAGGACATGGGAAATTTGTCTGTTTTGCAGCACTACTTACAATATTTAGGCCTGAAAAAACTAGACCTTTGAATTTCTTAAGGAAAGAAAGTATTCTTTTGATAACTTCCACAAAACTTTCCTTACTCCAAATAGGGAGCCAATGTCACTGTGATAATTTGCACTAAGATTTCTGATTAATTGCCTTGTGAGAATTTTATCAGCTATATTTTATCCTTTAGACAGAGAAGCAAACTCATTGTCCACGTGTAGGTGAAGAGTATACATATCGATAACATCAATGGCAACAGATGGAAACTGATTAGGTGCTGGCTCAGATGGTAAAGAGTATGCCTGCAATACAGGAGACCCGGGTGCGACCCCTGGGTCGGAGAGATCCCCTGGAGAAGGGAATGGCTACCCACTCCAGTATTCTTGTCTGGAGAATCCCATAAACAGAGGAGCCTGAAGGGCTACAGTTCATGGTGTTGCAGAGTCAGACATCGGAGAAGGCAATGGCACCCCACTCTAGTACTCTTGCCTGGAAAATCCCATGGACGGAGGAGCCTGGTAGGCTGCCATCTATGGGGTCGCACAGAGTCAGACACGACTGAAGTGACTTAGCAGCAGCAGCAGCAGTCAGACATGACTGAGCAACTAACACACTATGTGAAAGCACAATACTGAGAGTTTTACATACGTTCTTATTTAATCCTCACAATAATCCAAAGGAGTAGTAGATACTATTTTTATCCTCACTTGACAAATAAGGACACTGAGGTTCAGGCACCATCAATAACTTACCTGAATGTCATATAGCTAGTAAATAGCAAAGTCGAGATTTGAATTCATATCTAACTCCAAAATCAACCTTCTTATCTAGCACTGGGGGTAAAGAACACAAATCTCTATGTCTAAGTAAGTCTCTCATCTTAGCTCTGCCATTATCCAGTTCTGTTACTTTGAGCAAATCACATAAACTCAATGGGTCTTAACATCTACACAAACATACTCATCATTAAATTGTGAACTAAAGTCCCCTATAACTCCAAGCATTTTCCACCTTTTGTTTTCTCAATTTATTCTTCTCAATTCTTCAGATCCTCATGATAATAGAATAGAGTTTCAGACTGGGAGTCAATAGATAAATATTTTTATAAAGAAAAAGCTGATTATAATCTTAGAATGAGAAATTGATATATTTATGTTATCATTATATTTCAACCACTTGAGATACTACTATATGCTAGGGACTGTAAGCATTAAGTGCACAACTGAGCAAGACGGATAGGATCTTGAACACATATATTTGCCCTCTACTCTATATGAAAGCAAAAAAAAAAAAATCATGGACTCTGTACTTGTCGATCCAGTGCTATGGTAACCATTGTCTGTGATCACCTTTCTAGATTACGTGTTTAAGATTTTCCCCAAGTTTCAGGTGGCTCAGTGGCAATGAATTTGCCTGCTAATGCAGGAGACACAGGTCAGGAAGATCCTCTGGGGAAGGAAATGGCAACCCACTCCAATATTCTTGCCTGGAAAAATCCCACTGACAGAGGAGCCAGGTGGGCTACAGTCCATGGGGTCCCAAAGAGTCAGACATGACTGAGCGTGCACACACGTTTTATTCCAAGTTTCAGCATTGGGTTTCTGGCCATATCATCAAAATAAACAAACAAACCCAATACCACAGCATTAGAATATTTGGACCATGTCTTCCTGAGCGCAGAATTGACATAATTTTTTTTTATTTAACGAGGAAGAGTAATTTTTCCCCTCCTTTCCTTGATGCCTTCATTTAATGATACCTTTGATGTCCTTGGGTATCCTGATGTCCTTTATAATGATGCATTCCCTATACAAATGATTAAAAATTATTAAAAGCTGAAAAATGCATGTCACATAGTAAGCTCATTTCTACCAAGCAAATTTAAGCATTTTGACGAAAAGTAATTTTGCAACTGCAATGCATTTTCATTTCCCTTTCCTCAAAAAATTGCTTACATTAAAAAACTGTGTATAATGTGTATGAAAATCATAGCTAAATACAAAACAAAACAGAGCAAAACACGTAGTGTGCTCTTTAACCCGCTGGAAAGCCAAGAAATATGAAAGCTAAATATAAGCTATTGCTTACCGAGGACTGACATGGTAGTTTTCATCCCTGGAGGGAATGGAGGAAGGAGAAATAAGGAAAATTCACGCCAGTCAGCCTGGGCTGCTATAACAAAATACTACAGACTGGCTGGTTTAAACAACAGAAATTTATTTTTCCACAGTCCTAGAGGCTGGAAGTTCAAGATCAGGGTACCATCAGGGTTGGTTTCTGGTGAGAACTCTCTTCCTGACTTGCAGACAGCTGCCTTCTCACTGTGTCCACACATGTCCTTTATCGTGTGTGCACATGGACAGGGAATCTCTGGAGTGTTCCTTTTCTTAAAAGGACACCTATCCTATCAGATAAGAGATACACCCTTATGAGCTCTTTGACCATATCTCCTTAAACGTTTGTCTCTAAACACAGTCACCTTGGGAGTTAGGGCTTTAACAGATGAATTGGAAGCAGGGGGACAACATTCAGGCCATAACAGTTTCTCTCCTTCCTGGGAGTCCCCACCTCCTTCAGTTGGCAATGTCTGTCATTTCCTTTAGTGAATTCCTTTAGGGAATTATTTTGTTTTATTTCTATGTTTTTATTTATTTATTTAGCTGTACTGGGCCTTAGTTGCAGTTCACTGATCTTCAGTTGTGGTACGCGAACACTTCCTCGTGGCACGTGCAATCTACTTCCCTGATCATGGATCAAATCTGGGTCCCCTACGTTGGGAGTCTTAGCCACTGGAGCTCCAGGGTAATCTCTATTTGTATGTTTTTGCATGTTCCTGTATATTTAGTTTTCTTTGTTTTGATCTTACTTGGTGTTTTTAAGGTTTTCTGCATCTTTAACTTGATGCCCTTTATCAGTTTTAGAAAATCATTTCTTCAAGCATACTTATGCCTCCTTTTCTACCACCTTTCCTTCTGGAATTAGAATTCTTTTATTGTAGATTCTTTAACTAGATGCTTTCTGCTTTCTTTCATATATCTTCCATTCTTTTGTTTCTCCTTTATTCTTGATATTTACTTTTAAGCATATTTTCTCTTTATCTATTCTCTCTTTACTAATATTTGCATGCTAAGTCACTTCACTTGTGTCCAACTCTTTGTGACCCCATGGACTGCAGCCTGCCAGGCTCCTCTGTCCATGGGATTTACCAGGCAAGGATACTGGAGGGGGTTACCATTTCCTTCTTCAGGGGGTCTTCCTGACTCAGTGGTTGAACCTGTGTCTCGTAAGTCTCCTGCATTGGCAGGCATGTTCTTTACCACTAGCACCAGATACTAGTAGTACTGGTATCCACTCCACTGTTAAGCCAACTCTCACCTCTACACATTGAGACCTTAGTTATATTTTTTAATTCTAGGATTTTCATTTGGTTATTTGTATGATTTTCAGTTCTCAGCCAAGTTCTCAATAGTGTCCTTTTTTTCTTTAAATGTCTGTTTGATAACCCCACTGTTTGGATTGCCGATGCTTCTTGTACTATTATCTGTTATTTCTCATAGCTTTTATTACATTGTGTTTAATTAAAAAAACACACAGATTAAAAATCTTTTGTGTGTCTGTTATGGATATGTATATGAAAAGTTGTAAAATAATTTCAAGCCTAGGGTAGCATTCTCCTTGTCTAGAGAATGTTTTTATTTGCTACTGCCAGATATTCTGGAACACTAGTTAGCCATAGATCAATTTAATCCAACAAGGACTGAGACTATTTGAAGCTAGGCTTTACAAATTCAACAACTGGTCTGCTTCTCATTACATTTACCAATAAGATGTAGTCTTCAGAATCCCAATTCATGCACATTTGTTCAAGCTCCCCATCCTTGGCAGACATTGAAGTTCAATACAGGTATACCTTGTTTTACTGAACTTTGCTTTACTGTGCCTTGCAGATACTGTATATTTTTTTATTCCCTCAAAGGTTTGTGGCAATCCTACATTGAAAATGTCTATCATGCCATTTTCCCAGTAGCATTTGCTCATTTTGTGTCTGTGTCACATTTTGGTAATTCTCAAAATACCTCAAGCTTTTCATTATTACTGTATTTGTTATGGTGATCTGTGATCAGGGATCTTTGATGTTACTACTGTGACTTCTTAAGGTTCAAATAATGTTTAGTATTTTTTAGTAATAAAGTATTTTTCAATCAAGACATAATACTATTGTCCACTGAATAAACTATAGTGTAAATGTAATTTCTATATTATGTTAAACACAAACATGACATTGCATGTGCACCAAAAAATTTCATGTGATGTGCTTTATTGTGATATTCACTTTTTGCAGTGATCTGGAACCAAACCCACAATATCTCTGAGATGTGCCTGTATTTGTCCTCTGACCCTGGAAGACTCAAAAACTTCTGTTCAACTCCTCACTCTGCTGGTTCTTTCTTCTGGAATTAGTGGAAACTTCTTACAGAAAAGCTGCCCCAAATGTCTGGTTCACTTGCCTAGGTTTCCTTCTTACAAAGAACTCAAGACATATAATTTCTCATGTTTTGTTTTCTTCCTAATGTATTCAAGCAGATGAGTTTTATATCTTGTCTGTCTTGTGCTCAGCAGGTGGGTTATTTGCAATTCATTGTCAGCGACTCCCAAAAACAGAAGGTCTGCAATCTGTTTTCTAAATCAACTTGGGCAATATTTAAAACACCTAAAAATACGTGAAAACCCATCAATGGCTTCTCAGTATGTTTATAATAAAAGCCAAATATGCTATTATGGTCTTCAAGGTCCTGTAAGACCCGGCCCTAGTCTATACCCTCAACTTGGCTAATCTATCCTAAACTCATTAACTTGTGTGAGGTTAACCTTTCTGTTCCTCATATACATCAAACAACTTCCTACCTCTTGGGCTCTGCATTTATTATTCATCTTGGAGCACTAATGCTAGAACTTGCCACATGATTGACTTCTACACATTCAGTTTGTTCAAATTTTGCCTCCTTAAAACAGACTAGCCTGTCCTCCCAACTAATGAAGACTTTCGCACTTAGTTACACTCTCTTGCAACAATACTTTCTTGATTTGTCTTATAGCATTTACCACAATCTGTAATTATCTGTCTTTTCATCAGAACTTTATTCTTACAAGGATAGAACTTTGTGAGTCACCACCGCTTCTTTAGCACTGTGAACAATGCCTTACACAAAGCAGCAACTCAGTAAACATGTATTTAAACAAATGAATCATCTCTCATGACAGAATATTCATTAACCTTCAGGTCATACTTAGACCTTCAGGTTTTCACCTTTCACTCTAAAGTGGGGTGATCATAATAACAATGCCTAGCAGGCTTAGTTTTAATTAAATAATAAACTTGAAAATATCTAACTCCAAGAAGCATTCAATAAACTCATTTTTCCTTCCTTCATTTTCCCTTTCCTTTCTAGGTAGTTATTAAATAATTAAACAAAGTAAGCATCATTTTATCTTTTGGGCACAATCTATTTCCCTGATGAAGGTATTAAGGAATAATTTCTAATATAATATAATTACAGGAAAGGGGAAGTGTTCAAATCTCCCTGGAAGCACATGGGAATTTGGGTGTTTTTTGAGTGGTCATGATTTTTTTTTTTAAAGTCATTTTGCTTCCTGAAAGCAAATGTTTGCATATGTGAAAAAGTCAAAATAAAACGGGTATTTCTTTGATTTGAGTTTAGCATTAATTAGTGTACAGTAACAGTATTGGAGAGACAGTGAAATGCTTGCCTCTGGTGTGAATCCATTACTGGCTGTCCCTTCTAGTTCCCCAGTCACTATCTAATTAAATCATTGCTTGAATTCTATGTCCTAGAAGTGAGGTGGACAGAATTTATTTACTGCAAGAGTTCTGGCTACATGATGGTTAAATGGTCTGAGTATATATGGCTGTTTATTAACTATGATTTGCCTATGATTTGGACTGTGTTAGTGTTGAGATTTTTTGGAGCTTCAATTCCCATGTATCCCATTATTTCTGTTCTTGGGTTTTTAATGAACGAGCATTTCACCAAGTAGATCTCATTAGCAGAGACACAGCAGGATCAGTAGGTTTCTACTATACTTCATTGCATGGGGGAGCAGTGTGATGGCATTCTGCAGAGGTTGGCAAATATATAGTCTACTGCCATTGAGCTATAGAAAAGATAATGCATGCATAAAAATTAGCAATTTGAAACATTTCTTCCTTGATTTTATGTGTGTGTGTGTGTGTATATATATATATATATATATATATATATATATAACCTTGTTCTAAGCAAAATATTTCCATTAAAAAAGACTCAATTCCACCAAATTGTCTCTGCTAAGGTATGTCTGGCATTAGAGCAAGAAATACTTATTTATTAGGATTTTGCACTAAAATTCCATGCATTCTGTTTTGTTTGTAGATAGCAGAGTGACTACAGATTCTTTGTGCTTAAATACTTTGTGACCCCATTAGAGAGAGAGCACAGTATGAAAATATTCAATGTGTCGTAGACAGTCATTATTTCTAGCACATACTGAAAATTACCAGTATCGGTAAGGATATGGAAACCTTCAGATTAAAGGCACAAGATAGAACACAGGAAATAACCACTCTCTCACAATGAATGTGACACTATAAATCTAGCAAGTGTGAAACTGGAACTATACATGCTGTGAAGTTTAACATAATATGTCTTGAGAATTTCCTTTCAGGTAGACACGTAACTTAAAACATTTTCATTAGAACAACATTACAATTAGAAATATTCAAAAACTCCAATTCTTGGAGTAGGATATTTCTAATATTATGAATTGATTTTGATGTCGTTAGTGTATCTTTTCATCTAAAGGTAAATGCTTCTTGCAGAGAAAAAGATAAAAAGTTTAGCTTCATTAGTTATCTCAGACACACAAAATTGACAAAATTCGATGCCTTTGAAAGTTCATAATGATATAACTTGGATTATTAATTATTTCTCCTTGTAGGAAAACAACCTTATATTAGTTATTGCTTTGTAGACTACATTAAATGTTCCCAGCTCTTGGATGGGCTTGTATTTCCATCATAAACAGATACTTCCTTGTGAATGGCTAGTAATTTATCTCAGAAATATTCTATTGTGTGTGGTGGAGTCTCCAATAACCAATAATTAATGAGTCTTAATAGTGGCTGAATTGCTTATATTCATCTGTTTATTATCCCCTCGTTCATTCATTTCTTCACTCACTAATTCATTTTAATGGTATTATCTACCTCGAGTTTCTTATAACTCATCTATTTGGGTTTAGAATGGTACAAGTGCATAATTAGAGTTCAGTAAATGTTAATTTATTACTATTTGTAGCAGTTTATTATTTCAGCCAATAATTAGATACATTATGGACAGCTGGATGCTGTATAAACAATGGGTAAAATAAGTTCCCACACCCGTGAAACTTTTCTTCCACAGATGAACCAATTAAACAAACAGATGTATTCTGAATGGGATGCTTTCCTATCAATCATGCAAGGAAAACACCTCAAAATATCAAGTTGTTTTAAAAATACCTTTTGTTAGCAAGCATATTTTCCTTTCTTAAAAACTAAGAATCCTGTGATTTAGCAAAAGCTTCAGTACCATTTTCAATCTCTGTAGTCTTCATAACAGGAAGAGCCCTGTAGTTGGGAAAGCTTGTTCCAGGTGTTCTCCAGCTGTCTACCTGACCTCAGGTAGGTCATTTAAACTCAGTGGGTCAGGCAGAATGGAAGGCAAATATCTGGAAAGTGAGGCCCAGGGATTTGCAATGTTCAAAAGCTCCCAAGTTGCTTCTGAAACACAGTCAGACAGAGTTAAGAAGATTTTGTGCAACCCTTCCAATTTTCATGCACTTGGACAGTGATTTCGAAAGTAGGATAAATGAATGACGTGGTCGCTCTTTTCTCCCAGGGTGTTGGCAAGTAAAAGATGCACTTCGAAGGCTTCTTGTCTTAAGATGATTTTCACTTAGAAAAACACCAATACAGTATACTAATGCATATATATAGAATATGAAAGATGGTAACGATAACGCTATATGTGAGACAGAATAAGAGACACAGATGCATAGAACAGTCTTATGGATTCTGAGGGAAAAGGTGAGGGTGGGACGTTCTGAGAGAATAGCATTGAAACATGCATATTATAATATGTGAAACACAACACCATTCCAGGTTGGATGCATGACACAAATGCTCAGGGCTGGGGCAATGGGATGACCCAGAGGGATGGGATGGGGAGGGAGGTGGGAGGGGGGTTCAGGATGGGGAACACATGTAAACCCATGGCTGATTCATGTCAGTGTATGGCAAAAACCACTACAATATTGTAAAGTAATTAGCCCCCAACTAAAATAAATAAATTTATTTAAAAAAAATAAAGAAATAAAAGTGGTTCTAGGAGTTAAAAAAAAAAAAGGATGATTTTCACTAAGGCACTTTATCAAGCAGGCATTATTTGGGATTTGTAACGACTTCCTTTAAAATGCAATCTATCCTGAGACAATTAGAGATATCCATCCTACTATTGTTTAGCATGCATGATTTCAAAACCTCATTCTTTTAATAACAAGCCAACATTGGTAGGGGACCTTGGCTGTAGGAGGAGTTTGAGGTAATTTTGAACTCCAGGATGCAAGTGAGTTTTCTCAGGGGGACTGTGATAGCCAAGAGGCAGAACCAGGGATGTAGGTACTTGGTAGGTAGAGAAGAGATTTCAGGGTTTGGGGAGGTGATGCCAGGTAGATGATGAGGATGCAGAATTCATTCATCGACTTATTGGTGCCACAAATGTTCTTTGAATTCTACTCTAAGCCAAGCATTATGTTAGCCACCAAGATTATACAGCCTAAATGTAATTAGAGCTTATTGACCAACAATTGTTGTCCACTTAATAATTTTGCCTAGGGTCATGACAGTTAATAACTATTCAGAACCACTAATAACTATTTTATCTCTGCAAATTGATTTATGAATCTGACTTATTTATGCCAACATTTAGTCCCAATATATCACCTTCAGGACATTTGCCAAACCACATAAATCTCCACAATTAATTACTTTATATTTTTTCTTTGTATCAACTTACTGTTTATACCTAAAGACATTAATTTAAAAGGTAAAATTAAAATGAGTACCATAAGTGAAAAATTAATACCATTTGCCTTAAATATATAGTAACCATAAAAGGAAATTCAATGAAAACAAAGCAGTACTGTAAGTCCCAGTCAGTCTCCTGACCAAGGCTCATGGATGACTTTCATATTATTATTATGGGATATTAGCAATCGTTGTTGTTTAGTTGTGAAGTCGTGTCCAACTCCTTTGTGACTCCATGGACTATAGCCCACCAGACTCCTCCGTCCATGGGATTTCACAGGCAGTATTACTTGAGTGAGTTGCCATTTCTTTATCCAGGGGATCTTCCCAACATTATTTATCACTGAGCCATCAAGGAAGCCCATTAGCAATCAGCAGAAAGATGTTAAAGATGACTTTTAAGAAATTGTTGCTTTCTCCTGATTTCAAAGCATCCAAAGAAAATATTATCTACTTACTAATGTTAATTTAATCATATATTGTGTATAGTATGCAAAATATTAGGGTTACCAAGTGCTTACCAAATGAAATTAAAAGACACTTGCTCCTTGGAAGAAAAGCTTTGACCAACCTAGACAGCATATTAAAAAGCAGAGACATTACTTTGCCAACAAAGGTCCGTCTAGTCAAAGCTATGGTTTTTCCAGTAATCATATATGGATGTGACAGTTGGACTATAAAGAAAGCTAAGCGCCGAAGAATTGATGCTTTTGAACTGTGATGTTGGAGAAGACTCTTGAGAGTCCCTTGGACTGTAAGGAGATCAAACCAGTCAGTCAATCAGTCCTGAATATTCATTGGAAGGACTGACACTGAAGCTGAAACTCCAATACTTTGGCCACCTGATTGATGCAAAGAACTGACTCATTGGAAAAGACCCTGATGCTGGGAAAGATTGAAGATGGGAGGAGGAGGGGATGACAGAGGATGAGATGGTTGGATGGCATCCCTGACTCGATGGACATGAGTCTGAGTAAGCTCCGGGAGTTGGTGATGGACAGGGAAGCCTAGCGTGCTGCAGTCCATGGGGTCACAAAGAGTCAGACACGACTGAGTGACTGAACTGAACTGAAATGCACACAATTCTTCACAGAGCCTAGACAATGCATATTGACAGTAAAAATGCATTCACATATGTAGAATATCCCAAAGAATGAACCAAAAATACACAACCCAAGTTGAAACTAATAAGTGATTATAGAAAGGTCGCAGGATACAAAATTAATATACAGAAGTCAATTGTTTCCTATATGAATAATTGAAATTTCAAATTTAAAACATATTACCGTTACATTAATCCGATAGGGGTAAAGAACCTGCCTGCCAATGCAGGAGACCTAAGGGACTCAGGTTCGATCCCTGGGTTGGGAAGATCCCCTGGAGGAGGAAATGGTAACCCATTCCAGTATTCTTGCCTGGAAAATCCCATGGACAGAGGAGCCTGGTGGGCTAGAGTCCATGGAGTTGCGAAGAGTTGGATATGACTGAAACAACTTAGCACCCTACCATTTGCATTAATAAACCCTAAAAGGTTGACTTGTGTTTCAGTTGATGGAACCGAGAATTAACTTTTCCAAAAAAAGAGAACATTCTGAGTGTTTAAATTCCTATTCCTGTCTGCAAAAGCTTTTTCAACCCAATATGTAGCTGAACATGTGCACTCATACTGCTAACAACCTAAAATGCTTGGCCCATCAATTAGAACTTGCTACTCCATTCTCATTAAAGTAGGGACTCGCTAAGTTCTGGGTTGCATTTATTTATATCCCTGCACCAATATTTTTCAAAAAGAATAGTGTAGAGAGTCCAGATTTATGGGATGGAAGAGGAAGTTCCTTGAGTGTTATATAGTATCTTGGATCCAGAACAGGTGGTGGTTTTTGGTGCAGGGGTAGTGGGGACTCTATTTGGGGGTAAATCTTTGGAAGTTATGTGGTTGGAAGTTGGGAAGATGTTCTTGTGTGGGTATGGTAAGCTTTTATTTTTCCTTTAGTAAGAGGCTCTAATTTATACCAATGTTCTTAACTTATGAGGATCGTGTGTGTGCTCATTTGCTCGGTCATGTTTGACTCTTTGCAGCCCCATGGACATCCTGACAGGCTCCTCTCTCCATGGAATTTTCCAGGCGAGAATACTGGAGTGGGTAGCCATTCCCTACTCCAGGGGATTTTCCCTAAGCATGATTTATATTTAATGGGTGCTTCTTATGTACCAGAAGTCAAAGACTTGGTATAGATTGTCTAGTAAAACCTCAAAACAGCCCTAAGAGATAAACAATATTATCATCCTTATTTGATGGTAAGGAATTTTAAGCTTAGATAATTTGAGTAACTTGTCCAGAATCACAGATTTAATAAGTGATTATGCTTGGACTTAAATTAATTTAGTCTAATAGTAGAACCCCCAAATCTGAATGTACTATAGACTGCTTCTTAAGGAGGTGATTTAAATAAGGAGGAAAATGCCTAAAAAACAGTCTTGTGTCCATAAACTCATAATGTGATGAGAAAACATAAAATAATTTTGAGCTCTGAGTAATTCAGATTGTGAAATACTATGTTTACCAGAAGAATACAAATAAGTATCCAAAAGTCAAAATGAAGAGCTTAGTGCCTGAAAAAAATATGCATAGTCACCTCAGTTTTAATTCAAAAGCTGAAAGAGAAAGCAAACTTTTTCCTTCCAAACTGACATGTGCATAATCATTTTTTCACATCCACAGGAGCTTTCACTTTTACTAAGTGAAACTGGCTGAAATAATACTTTATTTCCTATTTGATTCTTGATAAGGAGTCTGGGCTGGATCCTGGGAATATTGCTGTGAAGAAAATGCAATAGTCAGGGAACAGAGTAAATGTCTTATCTAGGCATTATTCTCTTAGATCTTTTGATATGAGGAGCCCTCTAAATGGATGCAGCATGCTGGGGCGGGGGCTAGGCACTGAAACACTTTGCTAACTGTCCCTAAGGGCAACTGTGGGCTGAAGCTGGAGGAGAGGAAAAGAGAGGGAGGGAGAAAACCAGCAGGGAACCTGCAAGGAAATATTCACACCTTGGGCTGTACCGGCTGACCTGTAAGGCAGTGATGCGAAGCACATCACAAAAGCAGGACTAGCCCTGTAAGCTTCTAGAAGGCAGTTCTAAGCATCGTGATTTGCCTCCTGACATTTGTATCTCACTATAGGAAAGAGGATGAAACAGCTGCACACGTTGTCTCCACTGCTGTAAACCTGTCATCAGCCCTGCATTGTTTACATATGGCTACAAGGTCTTTAAGCCCAGGATCCCTTAGCTATACAGCAGGGACCGCTATTTACATGACAGCTGTGTCAATTGGAAGCAGCCCTGTGCACATGTTTGTTTCACTAACGCTCCAGTCACTACCACCCACCCCTCCCCCCTGCCCCAAAGACACAAATCTAATTCTTCCTCTTTTTAAATGAGCTCCATGTTAATAATAGAGCTGCAGTGCAGATGCTCAAAAAGGAAATAGCTGGCATTTCCCTAACAAGACTCAAAATTCTGCTAGAAATGATGGATTTCAAGTGAAATAGCTCGAGTCCAAGAAGAGTGGTTATAATTCATGACCAGACGCCCAAATGAAATCAAAATCTGGGAAACATGCAAAGTGCTAATTTTCTACATCAGTGGAATTTATCAAGTTCCTACTGATTAATTTGAACAAGAGTTTGGTTGTTCAATTGATAGAGCTTTGTTTGCCTTGCAAAGACATCTGAATGACATTAATTCAAATCTTATTGCAACTTCCTGGTTTTGTGAAAAGCTTTTTAAAAACTGTAACCCAAAACCCTCCACATCACAAGTGGCTGATATTAAGTGATTTTATTTTTATTATTATTTACCATTTGAGGGTGAGACTCCTCAAATTTATTTCACCAAAGAGGTAAGCAGCAATACATCTTTGGAAAACAATTACCACGCAATTCTCAAGGAAGTGGAGCTTAATCCATTACTGTTGATTTGGTTTATTGTTAGATTTTCCAAAGAAAATACTTATTTAATAATGACTATTTACAATTAGCTTGATTGAAAAATAAGCCACTCCCAAAATGCTTATAAATAGTTGAACATCAATAGTATGGCTTAAAGTCTCTTTTCCATTAAATAGAAAATAGAAAATATTGTCTGGCTGTGCTGAGTTGAGTAACAACCCCTGCTCCTGACAACATAATGCACATGTTCTAATCCTGGAACCTATGAATGATGCTTTATGTGGCAAAGGTGCCTTGTGGATTCTGAGATGAGTAAATCATCCTGAATTATCCTGGCAGCACTATGTCATCACAGAGCTTCTTATAATAGGGAAATAAGAGGTCAGAAATAGGAGAAGGGGATGACAGAGGATGAGATGGTTGGATGGCATCACTGACTCGATGGACATGAATTTGAGAAAGCTCCGGGAGTTGGTGATGGACAGGGAAGCCTGGTGTGCTGCAGTCCGTAGGGTCACAAAGAGTCAGACGCAACTGAGCGACTGAACTGAACTGAGGAGGTCAGAGGAATAGACGCTATAGGTTGATAAAAAGAGAAAGATTTGAACATGCTATATTGCTGACTCTGAAGATGGAAAGAGGGGCCATGGGTCAAGGAACGCAGTTCTGTGAGCTGAAAAAGATGAGAAAGTGGTTTTCCCCTTAAGACAACAGGTCCCAAATGGAGTAAGTTTCTGCTAAGCCTCACGTTACCCAACTAGCACTTAATTACAGTTTCAGCTGTCCCAGAAATGGAGTTATAATAGTCAATCAGATCAGCACTAGTTAGGTAACCTGCCTGATTAGACCCCTAAAGAAAACTAAACTTACAATCAACCACTTTTTTGCCTAGTATAACTTTCTTGTTCCTGCTCCCTTCTGCCTATAAAAATCTTTCATTTTGTATAGCTCCTCAGAGTTCCTTTCTAACTGCTAGATTGAATGCTGTCTGATTCATTGAATCCTTGAATAAAATCAATAAAATCGTTAAAATTTACTCAGTTAAATTTTTTTTAGTACCCTAGAGCCTCTTGAGGGTATGTAGCCCTGCCTACATTTTGTTTTCAGCCCAGTGAAACCCAGTTCTGTTTCAGGGCTGTAAGATAATAAATTTGTGTTTTTTTAAACAACTAAATTAGTAGTCACTTGTTTTGGCAACAATTTGTAGTTGATACACTGGCATTAATGTGGATACTTAAAGCAATCAATGCCGTTAAACTAAGTAGAAGAAGTGTTTCATTTGAACTGGAAAATACTGATTAAGATTTAGTAGTTAACTAGAGACACACGATTTTTAGTCATTTTAGAGTGAAACACACTCTCTACTATGGAGCCCTGCTAAGTGGTTTGGGAGTCTGATAATTTGAGCATGGTCTGTTGCAGAAGCAGTGTGCCTTTGGATACCCAAAGCATGTTTAAAGGACCAAGAAAATTGAAGGAACTGTCCTACTATTCAGGAAATGAAGAAAGGTGAAGTACAATTCATGTGCTATCATTGTGTATCATTCATCAAGTTAGTTTCAAATTGCTAATTGAGGTTCATGTTTCTCTAAGTCTTCAAAAAAATTCCAGTATATCAGGACACTCAATACCCATTGATCCTTGTTTGAAAATTGAGGAGAAATTTCCCCAAATTCGTAGAATATGAATTTTGAAATCACCAAATACTCAAGTTCAAATCACAGTGTTACCATTTACTAACTTTGTGATGGTGGGGTGGTAACCCAATCTCTCTGAGCCTTGTTTTTATCCTCATTAAGTTGGAAAGAAAGCCTTCCTGTTGGTTTATTGTAGAGATTAAATGAGATAAAGATTATCTGTAAAGATTATGTTAGATCATCAGTAACATGGCACCATTTCTCACATTGAAAACCTTCCACATACCTCATTTTAGAAAGTCCTGTCAATCCACGAAGACTCAGGATTTAACCTGACGCCCAAAACCTTAATGAAAGTTTCTACATGAGGAAAACTGATCTAGTTGGGAAAATTATCCCTTATCTGCTATTGAGGATTAAAGAATATGTTGCCCAGAAATGGAACCCAGAAGGGCCATCAGTTCAGTTCAGTTCAGTCGTTTAGTTCTGTCTGACTCTTTGCAACCCCATGGACTGCAGCATGCCAGCTCTCCCTGTCCATCACCAACTCCCAGATCTTGCTCAAACTCATGTCCATGGAGTCAGTGATGCCATCCAACCATCTCATCCTCTGCCATCCCCTTCTCCTCCTACCTTCAATCTTTCCCATCATCAGGGTCTTTTCAAATGAGTCAGTTCTTCGCATCAGGTGGCCAAAGTATTGGAGTTTCAGCTTCAGCATCAGTCCTTCCAATGAATATTTAGGACTGATTTTCTTTAGGATTGACTGGTTTGATCTCCTTGCAGTACAAGGGACTCTCAAGATTCTTTTCCAACACCACAGTTCAAAAGCATCAACTCTTCATTGCTCAGCTTTCTTGATACAGAAGGGCCATAGAAGCTTTCTTTTTCCTCCTGGTGGCATACAACACCTGCTTTATTTATCTTCTTCTTTTTCTTAATTACACAAGGCAGCTATTGCAGTGAAAATATTCTTCTCCAGAAAGGCATGGTTTAAAATGATAGTGGTCTCAGGAAGCTTGAAAAATATTGGGCTCTTGGATGAAAGGAAATCTCTAGGAGTCACCATTCTATCTAGAAGTTGGGTTAGAAACCACAGTAAGTCATATCTGATTTCTTTGGTTAAATCACATGTACCTCTAACTTAGAAAATAATTAGGCAATATTCACAAATTATTTTTTTCATGATCGTTTGTAACTAGAAACCAAAAGATACTTGAAGGTGAAATTTTTGTTATCTACTAATTAATGACATTTAGTTTTCATTGAGCTCATTCTGGAATGGGCTGGGACTGGTCATTGTGAAAATAGCAATGAACCAGAGATGATGAGGAATCCCAAAATTTAATCTCAATTTTGCCATTTTATACATATATATATATATATATAAACTCTCTATATAAATCTCTATGTGTCTCTAATGTCTTCATACATAAAATTAAAATAAAGTTGCCTCATTTTCAAGATTGCATGTGCAAAATTGTCTGTTGTTGTTGTTCAGTTGCTAAGTTGTGTCTGAATCTTTGTGACTCCAGGGCCTGCAGCATGCCAGTCTTTCCTGTCCTTCACTATCTCAGAGTTAGCTCACATTCATGTCAGTGAGTCGGTGATACTATCTAACCATCTCATCCTCTGCCTCCCTCTTCTCCTTTTGCCTTCAAACTTTCCCAATATCAGGGCCTTTTCCAATGAGTTGGCTCTTCTTATCAGGTGGGCAATGCTTATAGTACTGGCAAAACTGTCTAGCAGATAGTATATATTCTTTCAGAGTATTTTCTCTACTCTTTCTTACAGAATGAAGAGTACAGGCTTTAGTTCATAAATCCGGATATGTAAGAAACACAAAATAGATTTTCTAATACTCAGTGTTGAACTCAAGAATGTTGTTACTTTCCCTCAAAAGAGAAGAAATTGCAATCCGAGTCTATCCTCCAGAGTTGCTCTTTTTGAAGCAATGAGAACTGTTCTTTTGGGATCTAAACTGCCTGAGTTTCAATCCTGGCTCCACCAGTATTTGCCTCTAAGACCTTGGGCAAATTACTTTACCTTTTTGTGTCTCAAGATATTCATCTATAAAGTGGGTATAATTGCCATACATCCATCACAGAGTTTTGTGAGATCAAGTGAAATAAAAAGTGAAAACACACAATGATAAAGGCACATAGTGAGCTTTTTAATGATGCTAGCTATTTTGAAAATTATTATTATTATTATTATACTACCAAATTGACTGAAATTGGCAAAGTTGGGGTGGAAGGATGTGTGGAGGTCTGTATCTCAGATGTTGATTCTCTCCGTATGGGCCTGAATTCTGTTTCCAGATGTTACGGTGACTTTCATCATTCCTTGTATAATCATACCTTCCTTACGTCTGGGACCAGGGTTCCCTCCCTACCTCTTAGGAACACCCACACTTAGTCCAGAGGGCACAGTGAGACTGCCTGAGACCTCATGTACCCAGACAAGCCAGGTAGCCAGTTCTCCTCGACCCAAATTCTGATAATGATATCAGTCTCTCCAGATCACCTCAACTCAAAGGTCAGCAGATATTTTCCTGTGTGATCTTCAGAAGACTTATTATTTGTACATCTAGACCTTCAATCAATTAAAAATTGATTTTTGAGTATGCTGTGAGGTAGAGATTAATTTTTTAAAAATATAGATATTGAACTGACTCGGCACCATTTAGAAAAAGACCATCTTTCCCCCACTGCAGTGCAATGTAACTATTACGATCGATCAAGTAACTATATACATGAGGCTCTCTATTCTGTTTCTAGTCTATTAATCTATTTGTCTACACTTGCACCAATACCACACTATTTTAATTGCTACCATTATATAGAAAATCTGATATTCAGTAGTGTAAGTCCTCTAAATTTGTTTGTTTTCAATATTGCCTGGACCATTCTTAGGCCTTTATATATCTCCTTACAGATTTTAGAATCAGCTTGTCAATTTGCACACGCAAACACACACACACACACGCATGCTGTAAGACTGCTGGGAATTTGATCATAATTTATTGACTCTGTAAATCAATCTAGGATATATCTTTGCAATAAAGAATCTAATCCATGAACATGATATATCTCTCCATTTACTTGGGTCTTTAAAATCTGTCTATAATTTCTGTTGAGTTACAGTGTTTGTATTTGATTTATTCCTAAATATTTGATGTTTGGGGTGCTCTGTAAAAATGTTCAAATTTCATTTTCTATCAATTTGTTGCTCATATATAAAAATACAGTTGAATTTTGTATAACACCTTGTATCTATTGGCCTTGCTAAATCAACTTATTCTAATAGTTGTCTGTAGATTCTTTTTGCATTTTCTATGCACGCAATCATGCCACTTGCAATTAATAAGCAATATAAGTTCTCCTTTGTAATCATTATGCCTTTTATGCCAACGTCTTGCTTTATTGCACTGATTAGGATCTCTAGCACAATGTTAAGTAGAAAATATACTTTGACATCATCTTCCAGTGCACGAATCTTGCTTTTTGTTATGTCTACTGCTGTTAGCTCATCTAATAAAATTTTAGGTATTGCTTATTTCAGGCTTGGAATTTCTACTTGTATACTTTTAAGATTTTAATTCTTTAATGAAATTATCTTTTCATCTCTTTTCCATCTTTTCCTCTATTTTCTGAAATATATTAATTATAGTTATTTTAAAATCTTTGTCTACTAACTTTAATATCTGGATATTTGTGAGTTTTTTTTTTCTTAGTATTGATTAAATGTTCCTGTCTCTTGGCATTTTTAGTCATTTTTTTTAATGTGGAATGATAGACATTTTGTATAAATAACTACAGAGGCTACAAGTGGATTTTCCTTTTTTTCCAAAGAGGAATGACAGTTTCCTCTTCTCAACAGGTAGGTTTATGGATCAAATCACCTATCAGTCAGGAAACAGTTAAAACTGGTCCATAGTTTTGGTAATAATACCTTTGATCCTTGTTCACATCTGTTGCTAGATCATAGCCCTCCAGGGCTTTCAGATGCATCCAGTGCATTTGTTGAGATCCTTTCCTCTGACAGGTTCTAAACTCTAATCTTTGTTTCCTCAGTGTCACAAAAGCAAGAAAATTTCATTCCACTTCTCAGAAGTCTGTGTCTTTTCTTTTTACTCTGTACCTTCAGAATTCACCAGTGATCTTAAGGGGAAACCTGACAAAAATTGGAGGCCATTCAACTCTCTAGTTTTATCACACACTCCAGCCCATAAGCCCTTTGAAAGTCCTCATAGTTGGAAATTCCCTGGAGATCCACTGGTTAGGACTCTGTGCTCTCACTGTTGAGAGCCTGGGTTCAATCTCTGATGTGGGAACTAAGATCCCACAAGCCAAGTGGTACAGCCAAAAAAAAAAAAAAGAAGAAAGAAAACCTTGTGGTTTCTCTCTCCTTAGTGTTAGATCTCAGTCCAGACAGATCTTAATGCTCAGTTTCTGTCCACACTCAGAAATGGCAGTGCCTCCAGGGCAAAATTCCCTACTGATGGCAGTTCTTACCTTAAGTGTCTCATGCTCTGGCACTATCAGAAGATGACTTTTGTGTTCTATATAGCTTTTCTGGTTGTTCTCAGTGTGTGAATTGGCCTACCACCATATAACCTGAAAATAGAAACTTCTAAGGATTTTGAGTACTCCTTAGGCATATTTGAGAATAGTTTAAGAACTATTTCCTTTAAGAAGGAAAAAAATAGAGGCTTCAGGCAAGATACTTCCTATGGAAGAGTGATGAAAGTGGTGAGAGTGAAGTAACCTGAGACCCTAATGATGAAGAGGACTATCTAACAGGGAGGCTGGCCACTGTGAATGATCACCATAGATCTCTACCCAGCTGATTTTCAAGTGAAGCTGCACTTTTAGTGACCTACTTTAGTGCATCTATAAAAGTTTCTGGGGGATTGGAACTAAAATCTACTTTGCTTTCTCCATTCTCTACTTGTTTCTTAAGAAAATAGGATTCTAAATGTGTGTTCCATTGCAATTAAAAATGGATTTCAACAATTAATTAATTAACACAGACTGCAACAACTTCATCTGGGGTGAAAGTGAAAGTGAAGTTGCTCAGTTGTGTCTGACTCTTTGCGACTCGATAGACTATAGCCTACCAAGCTCCTCAGTCGATGGAATTTTCCAGGCAAGAGTACTAGAGTGGGTTGCCATTTCCTTCTCCAGGGGATCTTCCCCACCCAGGGATCGAACCCAGGTCTCCCACATTGCAGGCAGATGCTTTACCGTCTGAGCCACCAGGGAAGCCCATTGATAGAATTTAGTAATTAAAACTATCTAATCCTGCACACATTCTTTTTCTATAAGTTATTCATTATTTTGCATCTTGTATCTTTTTATCATCTCCCCCTCAAATTCTTCTCTGAGCCAAACTATGAAGTTCTCAATTGATATGCTACTGGAGAAGAATGGAGAAATAGCTCCAGAAGGAATTCTTAAAGAGGCTGAGCCAAAATGGAAACAACACCCAAATATGGATGTGTCTGGTGGTGAAATTAAAGTCTGATGCTGTAAAGAACAACATTGCCTAGGAACCTGGAATGTAAAGTCCATGAATCAAGGTAAATTGGAAGTGGTCAAACAGGAGATGGCAAGAGTGCATATCAACATTTTAGGAATCAGTGAAGTAAAATGGACTGGAACAGGTGAATTTAATTCAAATGGCCATGATATCTACTACTGTGCACAAGAATCCCTTAGAAGAAATGGAGTAGCCCTCATAGTTAATGAAAGAGTCCAAAATTCAATAATTGGGTGCAATCTCAAAAAAAGACAGAATTATCTCTGTTTGTTTCCAAAGCAAACCATTCAATATCACAGCAATTCAAGTCTATGCCCCAACCACTAATGCCAAAGAAGCTGAACTTGAACGGTTCTATGAAGACCTACATGACCTTCTAGAACTAACACCAAAAAAAAAGATGTCCTTTTCATCATAGGGGAATGGAATACAAAAGAAGGAAGTCAAGAGATACATGGAGTAACAGGTAAATTTGGCCATGGAGGCAAAATGAAGCAGGGCAAAGGCTAACAGAGTCTTGCCAAGAGAGCACACTGGTCATAGCAAACACCCTCTTCCAACAACACAAGAAACAACTTTACACATGGACATCACCAGATGGTCAATACCAAAATCAGATTGATTATATTCTTTGCAGGCAAAGATAGATAAGCTCTGTACAGTCAGGAAAAAAAAGAACGAGAGCTGATTGTGGCTCAGATCATGAACTCCTTATTGCAAAATTCAGACTTAAATTGAAGAAAGTAGGGAAAATCACTAGGGCATTCAAGCATGACCTAAATCAAAACTCATGATTATACAGTGGAAGTGATAATAGATTCAAGGGATTAGGTCTGATAGGCAGAGTGCCTGAAGAACTATGGACAGAGGTATGTAACATTGTACAGGAGGTGGTGATCAAAACCATCCCAAGAAAAAGAAATGCAAAAGGACAAAACGGTTGTCTGAGGAGGCCTTACAAATAGCTGAGTAAAGAAGAGAAGTAAACAGCAAAGGAGAAAAGGAAAGATATACCCATCTGAATGCAGAGCTGCAACGAATAGCAAGGAGAGAAGAAAGCCCTCCTAAATGACCAATGCAAAGAAACAGAGGAAAACAATAGAATGGGAAAGACAAGATCTCGTCAAGAAAATTAGAGATACCAAGGGAACATTTCATGCAAACATGGGCACAATAAAGGACAAAAACGGTATGGACCTAACAGAAGCAGAAGATATTAAGAAGAGGTGGCAAGAATACACAGAAGAACTATACAAAAGATATCCTAATGATCCAGATAGCCACGGTGGTGTGATCACTCACCTAGAGCCAGACATCCTGGAGTGCCAAGTCAAGTAGGCCTTAGGAAGCATCACTATAAACAAGCTAGTGGAGGTGATGGAACTCCAACGGAGCTATTTCAAATCCTAAAAGATGATGCTGTTAATTGCAGCACTCAATATGCCAGCAGATTTGGAAAACTCAGCAGTGGCCACAGGACTGGAAAAGTTCAGTTTTCATTCCAATCTCAAATAAAGGCAATGCCAAAGAGTGTTAAACTACCTCACAACTGCACTCATTTTGCACACTAGCTAAGTATTGCTCAAGATTCTCCAAGCCAGGCTTCAACAGTAGGTGAACTGAGAACTTCCAGATATTCAAGCTGGATTTAGAAAAGGCAGAGGAACCAGAGATCAAATTGCCAACGTCCAGGCTTCCCCTGTGGCTAAGATGGTAAAGAATCAGCCTGCAATGTGGGAGACCTGAGTTTGATCCCTAGGTTTGGAAGATCCCCTGTAAAAGGGAAAGGCTACCCACTCCAGTATTCTGGCCTGGAGAATTCCATGGACTGTATGGGGTCTCAAAGAGTTGGACATGACTGAGCGACTTTCACTTTCACTGTATCATACAAAAAGCAAGAGAATTCCAGAACAACATCTACTTCTGCTTTATTGACTATGCTAAAGGCTTTGACTGTGTGGATCACAACAAACTGTTGAAACTTCTTCAAGAGATGGGAATACCAGACCACCTTACCTGCCTCCTGAGAAACCTGTATGCAGGTCAAGAAGCAACAGTTAGAACTGGACATGGAACAACGGATTGGTTCCAGATTGGGAATGGAGTATGTCAAGGCTGTATAACGTCACCCTGATTATTTAACTTATGTGCACAGTACATCATGCAAAATGCCAGGCTGGATGAAGCATAAACTGGGATTAAGATTGCCAGGAGAAACATCATAACCTCAGATATGCAGATGACACCACCCTTATTGCAGAAAGTGAAGAAGAACTAAAGAGCCTCTTGGTGAAAGTGAAAGAGGAGAGTGAAAAAGCTGCCTTAAAACTCAACTTCCAGAAAATGAAGATCATGGCATCTGGTCCCATCACTTCATGGCAAATAAATGGAGAAACAATGGAAAGAGTGACTTTACTTTCTTGTTTCCAAAATCACTGCACATGGTGACTGTAGCCATGAAATTAAAAGACACCTGCTCCTTGGAAGGAAAGCTATGACCAACCTATGCAGCATATTAAAAAGCAGAGACATTACTTTGCTGACAAAGGTCCATCTAGTCAAAGCTGTGGTTTTTCCAGTAGTCATGTATGGATGTGAGAGTTGGAACATAAAGAAGACTGAGCACCAAAGAATTGATGTTTTTAACTGTGGTGTTGAAGAAGACTCTTGAGAGTCCCTTGGACTGCAAGGAGATCAAACCAGTCAATCCTAAAGGAAATCAGTCCTGAATATTCATTGGAAGGACTGATGTTGAGGCTCCAATACTCTGGCCACCTGATGCGAAGAGCTGACTCATTAGAAAAGATCCTGATGCTGGGAAAGATTGAAGGCAAGAGGAGAAGGGGATGACAGAGGATGATATGGTTGGATGGCATCACTGACCTGATAGACATGAGTTTGAGCAAGCTCTGGGAGATGGTGAAGGTTAGGGAAGCCTGGCGTGCTGCAGACCACGGGTCGCAAAGAGTCGGACATGTGTGAGTGACTGAACAACAACAACAGACAATTGAAAATCTATTATGTCACTATTCCCAGTTGCAGTCAGTTGAGATCATCTGTTTCTATCAGCCTTTCCTGACTTCCACATATTAGTATTTTTTGTGTATTTCATGTCCCACCTTTGAGTTTTGAAATTTTGACTGGCAGGGACATTGAAGGATCCTGACTGTACACATAGGCTGGCTGTCCGAAGCAATTCCCGTATAATTCTTTCCCATAGCATTACATCTTGGCATAGTGCTAGCAAGTTAAATGTACATTTATAATGCATATTAATGTCACTTGAGGGAGGAAGTCAGTGTCTATGCTAATAAGGGATGAACACTGATCCCTAAATGAAGCCTTCGTGCAGCCAAATGCTGTGACAGCGTTGCCTTGCAGCCTATTTAAAAGGCGTACCCATCATGATATGATAAATTCCTCCATATTGGGCTATGCCACTTCACTAACGCAGGAAAAGCCATTCATCTGAAGAGATACAGCCATTCGGGAATCTGAAAACATTTTGATTGGCTTTTAAGAGAAATATCTACTCAATTTTATGTGCATCTTAAAAAGCAAGAATTTGGCGTCTATCACTGTCAGTGAGATAAGTAGGTGTTTCAGCTTTCATGTGTAGGTGACTTTGGCAATGATCAGAGGCATTGTTAACCCTGTTGTTCCAGGTTGGGCTGTAAAGACTTTGTCATCAGACCAGCCCCTAGACACTTAGGAAAACACATTGTAGCACAGAGGAAATTTGCTCTTGCGATAAACATGGGTGAGTCTCTCTGGCCAGAACATTGTTTAGGGGGTGTTGGATTTATATAAACAAACAGGTCAATATAATTGGCCTTATCAAACTAGCAATCCTCACTTTGTGTTTATTTTTGTGATAGATTGTGGTAATTTAGGGGCAAAAAATAGACTATTTACTTCAAAGTGTCCAGTGTAATTATCACTTAGAGATTTTTCACTTCTAAGGGTCATAGAGGATACCTAGGACCTGGAATCATTTGTTCTCATCACTGTTGGCATTTTGCTTTGGGACTCGGCTGTGCTTTTACAACCAAATAAAAAGTACTAAATTGATGTCTTCTTTCTCACATCCTACCCTCTGCCTCCTCTAGGCTTGCCAAAGATACAGTCTTTTCAGGTAATTCAAGGCAAGTAGAGATCTAAGACTCTTTCTCAATTGAACCTCCAATTATGATGATGTTTTAGTAGATCGTGAGCTGTCTCTACAATACAAATAAGAAGCACAAAAACGTTTCCCAATGACCTATACCTCATCTACATCTTTGAATTTATGTATTTTTACTTCTAATCTGTGAAGCAGTTATCTGCTATTACAATTTAAATATGAATTAATTCAACCAGAGACCCACACTCTCTCTTATAAGGCAATGCAGCTTAATGAGTAAATACGCATCAGCCTGTTTTAAAACTGCACATTATTGACCTGAAAGATAAAGGATCTATAATGACTGATTATGTAAATCCTCAGTTGCAAATTGTCACCGTATTCCATAATGTCATTAATTTACATTAATGTCAGTCTTTCCTTACCAGGCACTTATTAATTAGCTGTGCCTTGACACTTATTCTAATGCAGGCTTTTTGTGAGTCATCAAAGTCCTTTGTGTGGAGACCTCTGTTAAGACCTTCTCGTTGGTATGTAATTGACAAACCAGATGACAGCTTTTATTGTTGATCGTAAAACTGCAGCCAATTCACTGGGGCACTGGATTTATGTTTTGAAACCTTTCCTTTTAACGTTTTAGTGGAGAAAAAAGTTTAAATGCAGGTACATTTTATTTATTAGATGGTCTAAAATACGCCCTTTTCTTCAAAGTCAAGTTCAGATCAGTTCTCTAACCAAATACATGATGGCTTATAGAGAATTTATAATCACAAAACCTCCTCAGAAGAACTCACTTTCTATGAGTTCTCTGAAAAAGTCTCACATTTTGGGATAATTTTCTAAACTAGCGTTAGAAGTACAGATTTTCATTTGTTTCATTCATTGTATTACTGAACTCAGCCCTCTAGGTATCCAGTAACTGATAACATGTGGTGGTTTAGTCACTAAGTTGTGTCTGACTCTTGTGACCCCTTGGACTGTAGCCCACCAGGCTCCTCTGTCCATGGGATTTTCCAGGCAAGAATACTGGAGTGGGGTGCCATTTCCTTCTCCAGGGGATATTCCCGACCCAGGGATCAAACACAGGTCTCCTGCATTGCAGGCAGATTCTTTACCAACTGAGCTATAAGGGAAGCCCATGTGCCTCCTGGGAAAACCCAACATCATTTATACTTGAATAATGCTTACCAACCAAGGATAGCCAAGGTCCCAGATTGCCTGTTTTGTGTTTTTTCATTTGACCTAATCATTGTACTGGGCTTCCCTGGTGGCTCATCAGGTAAAGAATCTGCCTGCAATTCAGGAAACATTGGGAAAATCCCCTGGAGGAGGGCATGGCAACCAACTCCAGTATTCTTGTTTGAAGAATCCCATGGACAGAGGAGCTTGGTGGGCTACAGTCCATAACATCACAAAGAGTCAGACATGACTGAGCAACTGAGCACATAGCACAATCACTGTACTAGTAATTACTATCATCCATTTTTAAAAAATTATTTATTTTTTAATTAAAGGATAATTGCTTTACAGAATTTTGTTGTTTTCTGTCAAACCTCAACATGAATCAGCCATAGGTATACATATATCCCCTCCCTTTTGAACCTCCCTCCTATCTCCCTCCCCATCCCAGCCCTCTAGGTTGATACAGAGCCCCTATTTGAGTTTCCTGAAACATGCAGCAAATTCCCATTGACTATCTATTTTCCATATGGTAATGTAAGTTTCCATGTTACTATCTCCATACATCTCACCCTCTCCTCCCCTCTTTCCATGTCCATAAGTCTATTCTCTATGTCTGTTTCTCCACTGTTGCCCTGTAAATAAATTCTTCAGTACCTTTTTTCTAGATTCCATATATATGTGTTAGTATATGATATTTATCTTTCTCTTTCTGACTTACTTCACTCTGTATAATAGGCTCTAAGTTCATCCACCTCATTAAAACTGACACAAATATGTTCTTTTTTATGGCTGAGTAATATTCCATTGTGTATATGTCCCACAACTTCTTTATCCATTCATCTGTCGATGGACATCTAGGTTGCTTCCATGTTATAGCTATTGTAAATATTGGTGCAATGAACAATGGGATACATGTGTCTTTTTCAATTTTGGTTTCCTCAGGGTTTATGCCTAGGAGTGGGATTGCTGGGTCATATGGTGGTTTTTTTCCTAGTTTTTTAAGGAATCTCCATACTGTCTTCCATAGTGGCTGCATCAATTCACATTCTTACCAGCAATGCAAGAACATTTCCTTTTCTCCACATTCTTTTAGTCTTCCAAAGTGTTTATTAAGTACTAATTAACTCCACACCCAGTACTACTTAGATTGCAGTGAAATAGATAAAAACAAATCTGCATTCAGCTTACTTCCCAAGGGGGAGAGGAAATAAACCATAAGATGAAAATCCTGTGGAACTTTGGAAGATACTTAAGTGGGGAGTATGGCACAAAGGAGGGGGATAAGAAGTGAAATAAATGCAAGGAGCAGTGGGGGTGGGGACAGGGGCTGAAGTAGAAATTTAAGGTGATCAGGGAAAGCATCCTTGAAAAAGAGGGTATTGACAAGGTTTGAGTAGCAGGAGGGAAAGAATTATGTAAACATCTTGGAGGAAGAGAGGTCCAGGCAGAGGAAACTAAAAGTTCTAGAAGTGCAAGAAGGCTAGTGTGATGGAGAAGAGGGAGTAACAGGGGGGCCAGAAGTCGGATTCACAGAGGCAGTGGGAGAGGCAGGCCAAGTGTGATGGACCGTGCAGGCCACTGTAAGATTTTTAACTTTTACTTTGAGATGGGGCATCCTGGAGGGTTTGGTGCAGAAGAATATGAATGTATCAGCCGATTTTTTTCTAGTTTACATGTTAAATACACCAAGGAGGTGGGTGAGCAGGCAAGCGCAAAAGCAGAGAGAAGTTTTAAGAAGATATCACAATAAGCCAGGCTAGGACCAAGGTGATAGTAGGTGATGTTTTGAAAAGAGGCCAGATTCACAATACACTTAGAATACAGAGTAGAAGCTGGAATTTGTTCTTGGAGCTGGCTTTCAATTCATTCTATGAAGGATCGTTTTTTAGTTCTATTCGTAAATTTGAAAGATAAAAATATTCATTTGCTTTTCTGGCCAAATTGCTAGGAAAACCCCAAATAGGTGAGGTGATCCAAACGTAGGTGTTAAGACTAAAGTTCAGTGTATCAGCTTTGAAAGACACTTCATCATTTTCATTGTATCAAGGCATTCTTGCATAGGTTTTTGCAATGATCACTCTTTTAATCTCTTTTTAACTAGGTCAGGAAAGGGCAAAGGGGTTTTCTAGACTTGAGGAAGAGATCATGAACAGAAGGCATCCACTTATAAGAGATGAGCTAACATCTGCACTAAGGCAATAGAGAACAGAAACAAAAGAAAAAAAAAAAAAAGATGTGATCCTTTTGGATTCTCAGAATTAGTTATGGAAGACAAGTTCCCAGGAAAAATGTAGAGTTTCTGAAGTCATCTCTTATGAGAAGTGAATATTTAAGTTTATACACTAAAGGCAACGGTAACTCCTGGGAACTAAGTAAGTTGGGGACATCCAGGTTTATTACCATGTGGGGCTCCGAATCTATTATTCACAAGATGGTATGGTTTGTAAAATAATTTAAAAAATATTCACTGAAAAAAAAGTTGTTGACAAATCAAGAGTTTCTGACAGACTGTCCAAGATTTTTTCTCTTCTTCCTCTTTCCTAACTGATGCTAAATATTTTTAAAAACTAAGTTTCTCAAGTTACCAGTGTAGAAAGATATAGAGTGTATAGGTGAACATCATTGAATGGTACTTATAAGAAAACTTGTTAAGGGAGATGCACTCAAACGGCATGGGTATTTTTACTCTTCTCATATCTAAGGGGACAGATGTCTGGTGATGAAGCAGACAGCTTACAGGCAGGAGAGAGAAAGCTGCTCATTAATGGTGGAGAAAAAGGGTCTGGGTTCTCACCGCTTGTTGAGCCACCATGGACTTTTCTGCTTCTAACGGTCTCATTGTGTGAGAAAAATCAACACCTATGCAGTTAAGACACACTATTTCTGCTTCTGTTTCGCAGAAATGAGAAGAATCCTAACGGTAACAATTTTCATTTCAGGCATTTTTTAAAATTAATGTTTGAGTTGCTTAACAATGTTGTGTTAGTTTCTACTGTACAGCAAAATGAATCAGCCATGCATATGGACTTCCTTCCCATTCGAGTCACCACAGTGCGTTAGATAGACTTCCCTGTTCTATACAGCACATTCTCATTAGTTATCTATTTTATACATATTATCAATAGTGTATATGTGTTTATCTCTAAATTCCTCCCCTTTCCCCTTGGTATCCATATATTTGTTCTCTACATTAGCGTCTCTGTTTCTGCTTTGCAAATAAGCTCATAGATATCATTTTTCCAGATTCCACATATATGCATTAATATTTGATAATATTTGTTTTTCTCTTTCTGACTTACTTCCCTGTGTATGACAATATCTAGGTCCATCCACAGCTCTACAAATGATCTAATTTGTTCCTTTTTATGGCTGAGTAATATTCCATCAAGTATATACAAGTAATTTTTAAAGTATATTTTATTTCATTTGCAAAAGTAACAATCCCAATCTGACATTTATCATGCCTACATTTAAAGTTGCTTTTTATATATGATAGTAGATTTCCTTGTCCATCTTTTTTATCCATATACAACCCTTTTGTGGGGAACGAGAAGATGGCCCCCTGGGTTTGATGAGTACAGCTGCAGAATAAAATCAAGGTGACTTGCCTACCTGAGGGTTGTTTTGTACTTGCTAACTTCATTAGCTGTGTTGTTTGACTCTGTTAAATGACTGGCCTGAGATATACTTTACTGCTATTTATTTTTCCTAGAGTCACCATATTTATAGGATAGTTGTTTTAACATTTGTTCAAAGTTGTAAGGAGCATTCTTATCTAATTTGATTTCATGGGCCATAATGCAGTTATATTCAAGTCGATATACTTATAAAAAATGCATTGTCTTCTAAATAGATAATACAAAACCTTTGAATTCATTTTTGGCTGTTATTATTTTTACATCAGCGCTTCCCTGAGAGCTCAGTTGGTAAAGAATCTGCCTGCAATTCAGGAGAACCCAGTTCAATTCCTGGATCAGAAAGATCCCCTGGAGAAGGGATAGGCTACCCACTCCAGTATTCTTGGGCTTCCCTCATGGCTCAGCTGGTAAAGAATCCACCTGCAGTGCAGGAGACCTGGGTTTGATCCCTGGATTGGGAAGATCCCCTGGAGAAGGGAAAGGCTACCCATTCCAGTATTCTGGCCTGGAGAATTCCATAGACTGTATAGTCCATGGGATCACAAAGAGGCAGACACAACTGAGTGACTTTCACTTTCATTTCTACATCAAGAGAATATATTCATGAAGAGAAGTAAATATGAAATAAGAATGAACCCATGGGACTTCCCTGTTGGTCCAGTGGCTAAGACTCTGCTCTCCCAATGCAGGGGGCCTAGGTTCAATCCCAAGTCAGGAAGCTATATCTCACATGCTACAACTAAAACATGTGCAGCCAAATAAACAAGTAAGTAGATAAATACTTTTTTAAAACTCAGATGCCTTTAGACTTTAGTATTTAAAAATAAATAAATAAAAGATTGAACCCATGATAGACTGAACTAAGGTCCACCTTTAAATTCTCAAATTTGGAGAACATTTGAATTCTCGAGTAGCATTATCAATCTAGTTTTGTCCTATGCCATCACTAGAGATACCCTAGGAATTTGGGTGAGCTTTGAGTTATTGAGATTTTTGATATCTCTAGGACACAAACTCATTAAGGATACTGTCTATTAAAACCACTTTTATAGTCCAAGTGATGAAATACAGTTTTGCGTCCTGTTTTGATATGTTTTCAGAGAAGCACCTGACTGTTATCAATGGGCTGGACATCAACCTTTCTTCTGGGTTGTTTTCTGAAATATATATTAGATTATGTCCCAAATCCTTGTTGCAAGTATTTGATAATTGAGTGCCATGGGAATATCCAATTATAAAGTAGAATTTTGTGAAGATGGGTGTTATGATCTATTTTTATCACCTAATTATTCTTTTTATCATCTATGTATAATCAAGACTGGTCCAAAGATAAATTCATCTCTCTTCTTTCTCTAAGCTTCCTCCCTCTAATTAGCTCCACAATCCTACTTACATCTCCTTGCAATAACCTGCCATCTACTTCTAGTTTGAGTTTCTTCCTAAAAAGTCAATTGAAAATAAAATCTGATTATTCATACACTTATTATTGATAATGACTTGGGTTCAATCCCTGGATTGGGAAGATCACCTGGAGAAGGAAATGGTAACCCATCTAGTATTCTTACCTGGAAAATCCCGTGGACAGAGGAGTCTGGCAGGCTATAGTTCTTGGGGGTCACAAAGAGTTGGACATGATTCGCAACTAAACCACAACATTATTGAAAATAAATAGCTATACTACACTTTCTGTAGGAGGAGGCATTGTACTGAGCCTGTAAAGAATATGATATGGTCTCTCTATTGAAGAGATTGCAGTTTAATTAAAAGGAGGGGAGGATAACAAGGGCAGTATAGATAATCGGGCTTCTCAGGTATCACAGTGGTAAACAAGTGAAAGTGTTAGTTGCTCAGTCCTTTCTGACTCTTTGCTACTCTACGGACTGTAATACACCAGGCTCCTCTGTCCATGGGATTCTCCAGGCAAGAATACTAGAGTGAGTTTCCGTTGTCTTCTCTGGGGAGTCTTCCAGACCCAGGGATTGAACTCGGGTCTCCTGCATTGCAGGCAGATTCTTTGCCGTCTGATCTGCCATGAATCCAACTGCCAATGTGGCGGAGTCCTGCTCCAGGTGGTCAAGGTTCCCTCAGGGTGGACGGCGTCGGCGATACGAATGAGAAGACACAGCGAGTCTTAGCGTTTTCCAAGTGTCTTCTACTTTATTGTTTTCTAAAGCAGCTTTTATATTTTTAGTGGTATATAGAAACAAATGTAAAGCATAGAATCATACCAATTCAGCTTAAGGGACATGTCAACTTAGCTTAAGGCACATACCAATTTAGCTTAAGGGACATACCAACTTAGCTTAGTGGGTACATCTTAATGGGCCTATCAAGTTAGCTCAATAGGCTAGCAGCTTCGACCCTCATCGAAGCTATTTGCATGTCTTTAGTTACAAAAAGCCTCATTTTGATTACATCATCTTCTGGCCTGGCGGCCTGCTAACACCTTGTGACTCTCCATTGATAAAGGTTGATCAATTAGAACACTTTTGTATCCAGCACATCAGGGAAGAATTCCTCAACAGGAAGTTTTAAGGTAAAACCTGTTTTTGGTAATTTACTCTATGCCTTGAGCTTAACAGAAAAGAATGTAGTTCCATAAAGTCAAAGAACAGCAAGCTGAAATTCAGCTCTAAGTAAGAATCATCAGTTAAATCAACAATTGTCTTATTAATTGTATTAAAACTAAACTTCTATTTATATAAATCCCTAACTATTATGCTTTCATTATATAGGCTAAATACGTTAAGAGTAAAAGCATAGTGAGTAAATATAGATTAAGTAACAGTTTCACAAAGCAATATTTTTTGTATTTCCTTTTTTGTGTGTGTGTGTATTTCCTAACAAGCCTTTTTTCCTGCGAAGGGTTTTGTGTCCATAGGGGCTTTCTGTAGGGGCTTTCTGTGCGGAGGCTCTCAATGCTGTTTTATTACTAGGGAGCAGTTATGTACATTAGCTCCAAAGGCACAGGTACATTTATTAAACAAACCAGTATGTTAGCAAAAGGAATTTAGATCAGCATACTTTATATCCCAGATAATTTTATTTAGGGTGCTACCGTTCAGGGGCTTGAGGTTTCAGAATGATCTGTTTTAGAAGGGAATCAGGAAAGGCCTTTTGCCTAAATCACAGAAAATAAGAAGAGGTTTATTATAGCAAGCGTCAGAAAGAGAGATCTCATTTTTAAGGTGAGCGCTGAGACAGCCTCTCGAGAATCCCTGAGGCCTGAGTTGCTCTGCTCGTCAGTCCTTCTCCTCATGACTCTGTCATGAGTGGGGATCTCGTGAGCTGGCTCCCGGCACCAATGTAGGAGACAGAAGATGTAGGCTTGATCCCTGGGTCAGGAAGATCTGCTGGAGAAGGAAATAGCAACCTGCTCCAGTAATTTTGCCTGAAAAAGTCCAATGACAGAGAAGCCTGATGGGCTGCAGTCCATGGGGCTGCAAAG
The DNA here is from genome assembly GCA_024291935.2 of Okapia johnstoni. Taxonomy (NCBI): domain Eukaryota; kingdom Metazoa; phylum Chordata; class Mammalia; order Artiodactyla; family Giraffidae; genus Okapia; species Okapia johnstoni. The sequence goes on from CM044309.1 coordinate 99,838,694, forward strand.
AGTTGGACACAACTGAGCACTAAAAAAGAAAAAAGAACATAAATAATTGACAACTAAGTTGTACAAAGCCCAAGATAACATTATCCATTTGGAATCTGAGGCCTCAAGTAAAGCTGGACTTAGATGTGCTTTGCCAGAAGGATGTAAATATAGCACTAAGATGTATCCTGGTCAGCTAAAGGCAGAGACCAGTAAACAATGGGATGGTTCCACTTAAAAGAAGTAAGGATTAAGTGAGGGTATGAAAAATAACCCATGCCATCATAAAAATCTTGTTTATCTATATCTACTCTTTTTCAGATTCTTTTCCCTGGTAGATATTACTAACACAACATTGTAAATCAACTATATTTTAATAAAAAATAAAATTAAAAAAAAATCTGACAATCTTGTTTATCTGGCCCTATGACTCTCATCAGGTCCAGACTGCCCCTAGAGAATATTCTGGGAAGGACTTGAGGGGCTCAGGTTTGTCACATCATTAAAGAAGGGGAGTTCTGTTAATTTTTAGTGACTTTTTATGAAGAATTTCCTCTAAATATCTCAAATAACAGGCTTCCCTGGTAGTTCAGCTGGTAAAGAATCCACCTGCAATGCAAGAGATCTGTGTTCTATCCCTGGGTTGGGAAGATCCCCTGGAGGAGGGCATGGCAACCCACTCCAATATTCTTGCCTGGAGAATGCCCATGGACAGAGGAGCCTGGTGGGCTACAGTCCATGGGGTTGCAAAGAGTCGGACACGACTGAGTGATTAAGTACAGTGCAGCACAGGTGCAATGGTATTTTAATAGTGATGATGGTAACGATTGCTAGCATTGAGTATTTACCACGTCCACAGTCCTAAGCCCTCATCACAACACTATGGTTTGGAATAAATTTTTATTTTCATTCCCATTTTGTTTTTAAGGAAAGGTCACTGGTTCTTTTTCTTTTATAATTTGGCTGTGTTTGGGCTTAGTTGCCACATGTTGAATCTTCATTGCAGTGCATGGACACTTTAGCTATGGCACACGGGCTCTACACACACACATACACACACACACACACACACACACACACACGTTTACTTAATATGTTGACCAGTTTACTTAATTTAGAATTGTTAGCTTTTAAGTTATGCTCAAATTAGTCTGCCAGTATCCATGGATTTCAGTATGATGGCTTTAAAATCAAGGAACTCTGCACTTGGATTTATTTAATGGGCAGATAAACTGCCAGGATTGTGAGTTCATTGTTAAACATTCGCCTGGAAGTGAAAGATAAGCATGCACATGCTTTGTCTGTAGATGGAGAGACTTTTCATTCAAAGTTTGAAAAATATAGCTTAGGAGTTTAAGAACTGAGGGGGACATAAGTTCAAGACCCAGGAGGAGGACATGAGACCAGACAATATGCCAATTAATGGAATTAAACTGAAAAGATTTAAAATGAGGTCCCCTCAGGAGACAATATAAAAGAAAAGGCAGTTAATTCACTAAGGACAAAAGGATAAGCGAGCTAACTGTGAGAGGATCAGAATATTTAAAGTTGATAGTGTCTTAAGAATTCAAGAACATTGGCTTGTGATTGCTGTGAATTTATTATGCCCCAGTAGCTCAGTCTAATTTGGTCCTCTTCATCCTCTAAACAAATATGCTCATCCTGAAGTTCCAGGACAAAAGAAATAATCCTTTTTTTTTGCAGTCAACCTATAAAAGTGATTATGATCAGCAGTCATTCACCGAGGAATAAATAAGGGACCCATCCATCATGATAGTAAAGTTTTCTGTCCATCTGTCATGTTGCATTTCAAAGACTATTTCCTCATATTTTAGTTTTTTGAAAAGGTGTACTTAAAAAATAAATTGTATACTTGGAAACTCCCTGGTATACCAAGAGTGTAAATGTATAAATGTAATTTGTCTTTTGCTAAGCAGGTTTTAGCTTGCCAAAGGCATGGCAGGGGGTTGGTAAAGAATGCAATAGGGTGACTCTGGATGTGTCTGTAGCAAATAACTGAAAATCTGAATTTAAGAAATTCTGTTATAGGCTGTATTATCTAGAAAAGCAGTGGCTAAGTGTTCTTATTCAATTGTGTATGAACAAATATGCCTCTAAAGACCAAAGCCAAAAAGCTATAACAAGGAGTAGGTTTAAAATCCTACACAAAATACAAAGGTACCAACACCCTGTAGCTGGGCTTCAGTAAATGCACACTTGGAGGGATGACATTATGGAGAACACATGACTGATGGAGGCAAACAATGTTATCTGAGGACAGAGGGATATAAACTTAGAAGACCATTTACAGGGAAAGAAAGTTTTTCATCAATGGGTGTCAATAAGGCTGAAACAAAGCAATTATATGAAGGAGCTTTCCAATGTGATATCATACCTGATGACTCTCAGCCTTTATAATTGTTCTGCAGCTGATAAATTACACACTTTTATAATTTTTTATGAAGCCCTTGTCTACACAAATTTCATCATCTGAAAAATTCAGGAGTTAGACCAATACATTTTATGAGGTTTTTTTTTTTTTTTTTGGTGTGAATGACCTAGATTTTCTGGCAAATGAACTATGTCCATACATAATTTTCTTTCACTCTACTTCCCTAAAGCCTATGTATATATACAACTAAAATTAGTTCCTTAGAAGTGGCAACAAAAATGTTCTCAGTCCATAAAGAAGTACAAGAGTGCCTTAAAGTCTGTGAATTATCTGTTCTAAAATATTTCTTTAAAATATATAGTTCAAACTGGAGATGGAGGAGGGGGATTCTACTCTATTAAACAAGCAGTCCTGTCTCTCCTGGTTTTTATTTTTGTTTTTATTTTTTGCTCAGTATATAGGCAGTAAAGAGTCTGTCTGCAATGCAGGAGACATGGGTTCTATCGCTGGGTGGGGAAGATCACCTGGAGAAGGGCACAGAAACACACTCTAATATTCTTGCTGGAGAATCCCATGGACAGAGAAGCCTGGCTGGCTACAGTTCATGAGGTCACAAAGAGTTGGACACAATTGAAGTGACTGAGGATGAACACCTATAGTTTAAGAGATTCACCATTCAGGTTACTGGTAGAACTGAGTCATGATAGAATTTCTGACAGCTGTTCATTCCAATGACTCTTAGCAGTGACTGAGAGGAAAAGTCCCACTCTTGGGACTCCTGGAATCCCTAATCCCTTCTGAAGAGGTCCTTCTCAGGATGGAGCAAATCTAACATTGTCATAGATCTGGTTTCCTAGATGTCTGAATAAACATTGACCCTTGAACAATGTGGATTTGAACAGTACGGGTCCACCTTATACACATGTATACATATATTTTTCAGTAATATTAATAAATAGTATGGCACTACATTCTTGGCTGAACCCGTGGGTGCAGAGGAACCCAGAATATAGAGGACCAACTACCCATTACACTCAGATTAACCTCCAAAGTTGTTCAAGTGTCAACTGTACGTTTTATATCAATTAATGAATTTATACCCAAAGGTCCAACAATGAGACCCCACAACGAAATATACCTGAAATTTGAATATTTACTTGAAATACAGTTTATGTTTGACATTGCGCTCAGTACTTCATAGCACAATCCAAAGTGAAAGTGACAGTGTTAGTCGCTCAGTCGAGTCTGATTCTTTACGATCACCCGGACTGTAGCCCACCAGTCTCCTCTGTCCATGGGATTCTCCAGGCAAGAATACTGGAGTGGGTTGCCATGCACTTGTTCCAGTGGATCTTCCCGCCCCAGGGATTGAATCCACATCTCCTTTGGCTCCTGTGTTGCAGGTGGATTCTTTATCATCTGAGCCACCAGGGAAGCCTAGCACAATCCAAAGGTGAATGCTGATGTTCACATTACTAGGTAGTGGATCCATCTCATGTTGGCATCAGATTAAGGAAAGGACCTTTTTTGGTTAATGGACCTCATGGACCTCAGGCAACATTTATCTCAAAACTCCGCAATCCAGTAGCACAGTGGAGTTGGAAGGTCTAGTAAATGGATAATTAAAATACTCTGTCTAGTATGTGCCTGGCACTGTGGCAGGAATAAGAGAGGAAAAAAGCAGATATGAGATACAATTCTTAATCAGCCAGAAATCACACATATGGTAGCCTGTTCTCAGCTGATAGGGCAAGTGAGGTAGGGTAGGAATCAGCAGCTTCATGAAGGCTTTTGACCTCAATCCAATGGTTTTTTGGGGGGAACATGGGGAGAGGGTAGGTGATTAGTATGTTTCAGATCTTAGGTGAAAACCTTATAGATTTTAGGTAATGTTGTTAGTGGTGCAAATAATAGAAGCTCTCAAACTTAGTGCTGTAAAGGTAGAGAATTATTGTGGGTTTGGCTATTTGGAGAAAGCTTCATGAGATAGATTAATGGTAAAATTAATGGGTTTTACAGGGTTTGACAGTTGTGGGAGAAGAAGGCCTTTGAGATAGAAAGCGATCTAAGAAAGGCAAAGTGGGAGAAATTTGTATAATGTTTGGGGGAGTGAGGAACATAACAGTATCACTGTGCCAATCATTTGTCATTCCAGTGGTGCTTCACTGATCCAAAGGTTATCAATAATTCATCTAACCTGTTTACTTTGATAGCCACAGAAGCAAGCCAACGCCTATCATTTTCCATTTGTTGAGATTCATGGCATGGCGCAAATGATCATTCAGTGGAGACACGCCAACTCCTTGTTCTGCAAATTGCAAATATTGTAGCCGAGCTGTTCATCTATTGTTTTTGTCAGTGTTGAAAGGTCAACAGTCTTTTTATACTTAGAACAGTCAGAGCCACTTTAATCCCAGAGAAGGTGTCTGACTTATAGTGCATGGTGATTTGTTTAGTCAGCAAGAAATTATCTTCTAATATAATTCTAAAATTGCTGACTAAAAAGTTTATTCAACTTGAAGTCCCTGCTCCTTCAGCCAAAGAAAATTCTGTGCCTTGAAATCACCTGTTTGAGAAAGTTGCTAATCTCCCTATGAGGTGCTCTGTGATACCTTGGGTAAAATAACCAGGCCAGGAGAAAAAGAAAGATAATTCTGTTAAAATGGAGATCAGAAAATTCAGACACAGGGACCTCCAAATTTTACTTTGCCTTTTTATCTACTGCATTTGGAAATGAGTTTGACACATGCCTACATGTCATTGTTAGAGTGACATTGAAGACTTGAGTTTTCCACTGGAAATTGAGAATTTACAAGCACAAGTCTTAATTTCCCCAGATTTTGCTGTCTGCTGGACTATTTTTGTTTCTTTTCATATAGCCTACAAAAATAACTCTCAGTTCTCATTCTGCAGAGATGAAGAAATTCTATGCTCTTTTCATGAATTTTTAAGAAAGGGAATGTTTGGTGTAAAGTGGGTGTCACATGTCACCTCTCCCTCCACACTGCCACCCAGGCATTTGCCTTCCTGTTTTCCTGTTATCTCCTGACTGCTTTTGGTATTACATTGATTTTTTTGATCTTGCAAATCCCCACCTTTCATTCTCCTAAACTCCATTGAACCCAGGATTTTCTGTTTGGGAAATTATTAGGAAATTAACCAGAAAGCAAAAGAAAGACTTCAGCTGCCCAATTGTCTCCTGGCCACATTCTATCAAAGATGGAAAGATATCTGCTGGCTGTCTCTCTCTTAGGATCCTAGCCTGCTGGCATCTTCCAGAGCCCCTCTCATCCCTAGGAACACAGTTTTCTTTTGGTTTCTCCGCCTAGTCCTTGGATCCACCATAGAAAACTCACATACCTTCAGAAATATTCTCTGCAGAAGTTCAACTCCCAACCTTACCATGGAGAAGACATCTATATTATTTCTGGATACATTTCTCTTAGTTACTTCAGTCTCTCTCATCAGATAAAAATCTGTGAAGAAAATGGCTCTGAAAGTATTTCCCTCTCCCAAAAATAGTGCCTTTGTGAGCTGGAATGCAGAAATGGCTATTTGGTGTCTTTTAGAGCAGCAATAATTTTTTCATCCTTGGGCTCAAGCTAGAACCACAGAACCAAGGAAGAGGCCAGGATGAGCAGGAGTAAAATAAGGAGAGACTGGAGCATTGCATTCTGTGGGTGGGAACTGCTCTTAGATTTTAGGATCCTGTAAATTGGAACCTAAAAGTCGAACGTGGCTGAGACTTCTAAGGTCAGCAGCCCAAATGTGGTAACCTTAAAACACCCTTTATTGTTAGAAAAGACATCTGCCCTGGAGGCAAGATCTGTTTTGTGCTCAGAGAAACTCCCAGACCATTTCTACAAATCCATTAGGAAAATTTTCATCTGAAGATCTGTACCCCTTATATTAAAATAAGAAAGTGTTCCTGACCATTTCCTCATTTGATGCCAAAATAATTTACAATAGTAGCCTGCAAAAATAAAGGGCCTTTTTAAATGCAAATAATAGATTTCATTATATTGTATTCTTAAAAGTAGATATATGAGGAGGGCAATTAGGTATATGGAATGAGAAACATTCATCAGAAACATTCCTGCAAATTTCGTGGGAGGAGTGGGCCATTCATTTTCTGGAAAAACTATATTTTAAACACCTCTGTAATATATATTCAATGAAGTACATTTTTTTTTAAAAGCCGTTTTACCTTCTATCCTAAAGTGACTGACCAAAAAACAAAGTAAAATATGTATATGGAAAAGAGAAAAAAAAAAATCAGTTTTCTGTGTTGTCATTACTGGTATCATTACTGAGTCTTTTATAAGCTTATTGTTTTCTGGCTGCATTTGTTACAGATAGTGGTGAAAACCATAAAATTTCACACATGGGCGTCAAGACAAGTAAATGATGTTGTTTTGGTTATCTTGGGAGTAAGAAATCTTTTTTTCCTCCCTTTTTATAGCTGACCTTTTCAGAAATAAATCCCTCCTGAGAAGTCCCACTTTAATTTGTTATATTTTTCAAACTAGACTGTCACATATGCTTTAATGACATAGTATTTCTTAGCACCTAGAAATAAAACTAACACCATTTCTGTGCTTTTAACACTCCTGTGGTCTTATACACGGAATACAATCTTCATTAGTGACATATCGTTTTATATATTTTCCTTTTAGAGATTTTTTATGTGTTAGGATGGATCTCATGCTGAACAGAATTTAATTAAAAAATCCTTGGATGAGGGATGGGATGGGGAGGGAGGTGGGAGGGAGGTTCTGGAAGGGTAAAACATGTACACCCATGGTGGATTCATGGCAATGTATGGCAAAACAAATACAATATTGTAAAGTTAAAAAATAGATAAATAAACTAATTAAAAAAAAAAAAAAACCTTGGAAAGTGCTCTGTTTGCTATTACTTAGGTGGGAAAATTTCTCCTTGGTCAAAAAGGTTAAATGAAGTTCACAAAAGAGCTCTTTTGTAATTCCTCATGCAGGAGTCAGTGGAGTTACTCACTTCTGTTACTTCATGGGTCATGAGAGATTTTAAGTTAGTGCTGAGCTAAAGGAAAGAAAAAAGAACATTGGTGGATATACTTTTTCACTTCTTTTGGTTTTACTTCTTAGAATAGCAGTATCATTCCACGTCTGGTAGTGAGGAAATCTTGACCTAGTTCTGTTTCTGCCCCATATCTCCTCAGTTTCCACATTTATGAAAGATGTAGCTTATGTTTTCATCATGCTTGAAAGCCTAACTTGTCATATCTTTGATAAGGCACTTGTAGCCAGGATATTTAGAGAACTCTTATTAGAGCTCAACAGTAAAGATATAAAACCCAATTAAAAATAGGAAAAAGACCTGGATAGACATTTCTCAAAGAATATTCACAGATGGTAAATAAACACTACTAATAATGGTCAGCAACATTAGCCCTTAGGGAAGTGCGAATAAAAATCACAATAGATACCATTTTATATCCACTTGGGTAGCTATAATAAAAAAAAAAATAGCAAGTTTTGATGAGGATTATAGAGAAATTGGAACCCTCATACATTGCTAGTGAGAATATAAAATGGTGCAGCCAGTTTGGAAATAGTTTTGCAATTTCTCAAAATGTTAAAAATGGAGCTATCACATAACCCAGCAATTCACATCTTGAGCATATACTCACAAGAAGTAACAACATACATTCACACAAATACTTGTACATAAATGTTCATAGCAGCATTATTTTTTAATAGTCAAAAAAACAACTGAATTTCCTCTCAGCTAATGAATAAACAAATATGATATATTCATAAAATGAGATATTATTCTTAGGAAGACGATCAAGCACTAATACATGCCACAGCATGAATGAACATTTAAAATATTATGCTCAGTGAAAGAAACTAGTCACTACTGACTACACAGTATATGATTCCATTTATATAAAAGTTCAAAATAGTCAAGTCTATTGAGAAAGAGATTAGTTGTTGCTTGGATCTTGGGAGGAGGATAGGAGAACAGAGACAGGGATTAACTGCTGACGGATGCAAGATTTCTATCTGAAGTGATGAATATGTTCTAAAATTGATTGTGGTAATGGTTGAACAACTTTGAATATACTAAAAACCATGGAGTTGTATACTTTAAATAGGTGAATTATATAGTATGTGAATTGTATTGCAATAAAGTTCTTATGAAAGCATCCTGTTTGTCTCTAAAATTTAATTTTATTATTAATTTTTATTATTAGATATTATTTACATACTTGTCCTTTTAAGTTATTTTTATACCACTCTGCTTCCAATAAAATGGACTCTCAAGGTAAAAAAGGATAAATATTCCTTTGGAAGGCAACTGACTTTAAAAAAAATTAAAGATTATTTCATACATTTCTATGCTACTATCTCAACACTGTTCTTGGTGTCTTTATGACACCAGTAAAACTTCCTAGAGCAATAGAAGTCTTTGTATTATGATGCCTCAGAGAGTCTTAGTGAAGATAAATCTTTAAAACGTTAATTTCAAGTCCCTTCCACAATCCCTGTAAGAATGAAGATATCAAAAGTGATGAGTGCAGAAGACTTTCTAAATGTTATTTTAGTGAAAGAATAAGAAATGAGTTTTCATGGGCATACAGAGGGTGGATGAAAACGGGGAGGACAGCATGGGATGAATATCAGATTTTAGTCACCATGGAGAATTCAGTACGTTGTAGGTCTCAGCTGGGTCCCTTAGAGCTAATATCGATCCCCTAAGTTCCAAACAAACAGAGAGAAACTGTAGGCAAAGGCTCAAGGAACAATCTAGAAGCTTCATCTCAGCAGGTTTGCTCTGCTGTCCAGGTGATAAATCTGAATCAAAGGTCACAATTTCAGTGCCGTAAAGTGTGTGCAGTGTCTCTTTAGCACTTAGTTTTGGAGAAGGAAATGGCAACCCACTCCAGTACTCTTGCCTGGAAAATCCCATAGACAGAGGAGCGTGGTAGCTTACATACAGTCCATGGGGTCGCAAAGAGTCGGACACGACTGAGCGACTTCACTTTTTGAACTTTGTAGCCCTGAAAACAGCATATTTGTCAGAGATATCAGAAATCTAAAAGAAGACATCAGCAATAATGAGATGTGATCAACCACGGCTTTTAAAAGCAGCCAATTTCAATCACAGGAGCTGGAAAGAGAGAGAAAATAAATGGGCCATTAATGGATGCACAGGAGACATCCTCTGGGAATTCTCAAAAATATCTAGAGGAGGTTGATAATAACCCAGGTCCTGCTTCCATAGGTGAAATTTAAGAATTGCTATTAACATTCAGATTTCACCAGTTTTCCATGCCCTTACATGTGTGGGTATGTATGTAGTTGTATGCAGTTTTATAGTGTATCTATCTTTGTGTGCCCACCACCATAGCAAAGTACAGAGCTGCATCACAAAGATCCCTCATCCTACCCCTAACAACCACAGTCAGCTCTCCCCTTGTGTGTGTGCTAAGTCACTTCAGTCCTGTCTGATTACATGCGACCCTATGGAGCCTGCCAGGCTCCTCTGTCCATGGAATTCTCCAGGCAAGAACACTGGAGTGGGTTGCCATGCCCTCCTGCAGGGGATCTTCCTGACCCAGGTATTGAATCCATGTCTCTTACGCCTCCTGCATTGGCAGACAGGTTCTTTGCCATAGTGCCACTGGGAAGACTCATAGATAGACTATAGTGTTAACGTAACTTTAAATGCACTAGGACACCAAAACAAATAGTGTGACTTCCTTTATTATAACATTTGCTTTATTGTGGTGGTCTGGAACCGAACCCGTGATATCTCTGACGTATGCCAGCAGTGTTTTATGGTGTGGATAGATGTACCACATTTGTGTTTAACCATTCATCCTTGGAGGGTATCTGGGTTGTTTGCAGTTTGAGGCTGTTACAAATAAAGCTGCTATGAACATTCAAGAATATGTTTCTGTGTGAATGTAAGTTTCAATTTCTCTAGGATGTATGCCCAATATTATGATTGCCAGACTTCAGTAAACACTTCAAGCACAAGTTGAGCTTTGAAAAAACTGCCAATTTTTTCCTCCCCCGAGTGACTATGCCCTTTTACATTCCCACTATCAGTGTCAGCGTGTAAGTAAGCCCATTCTCTGCATCCTCATCAGTGTTTTGTGCTTTTTTAGCTATTCTGACAGAGGTAATGATATCTTAATGTGGTTACATTTTGTATTTCTCTCACGGCTAATGATGTTGAACATATTTTCATATACTTACATGCTATAGCCTCTTTAGTGAAATATCTGTGTACATCTTTGCCAGTTTCTAAATGTATTTTTTTTAATTGTTGAGTATTTGAATATTTTAGATACAATTCTTTGAATATTCTAGAAACAATTCTTTTGTCAGATGCATGGTTGCAAATATCTTTACCCAGTCTATAGGATGTCTTTTTATCTACTTAACTGAGGCCTCTTTTGCTGAGTAAATGTTTTTCATTTTAATGAGGTCCACTTTATCAACTTTTCCTTTTGTGGATCACACTTTCGGTGTCAAGCCAAAGAACTCTTTGTCTAGCTCTAGTTACTACAGAATCACTCCTATGGTTTTTCTTTCCTAAAGTTTTGTCGTTTTATATTTTACATTTAAGTATGTGATCTAGCTTGAATTAATTTCTGTATAAGGTGAGAAATTCAGGTCAAGGTTCATTTCTTTTGCCTATGGATGTCTGACTGCTCCAGTACCATTTGTTGAAAAGGCTACCTGCTTCACCGAATTGCTTTGGCATCTGTCAAAAACCACTTGGCCATATCTGTTAGGGTCTATTTCTGAGTTCTGTCCTGATCTACTCATCAGTGTACCTATGGTAGATTTTTATGAGTGTGATACACAACATACCTTTTCATAAAGTAGAGTAATATTTCCCACTTTTTACTCCTTTTTTAAAATTATTTTAGCTGTTTTTATTATTGTGCCTTTATGTTTACATTTTAAGGTAAGTTTTTCAGTGTTTACCAAAAAAACACAAAACAAAAATCATTTGGGGATTTCATAGGCATTTCATTCAACCAAAGGATCAGTTTGGGAAAAACTGACATCTTAACAATGTTGTGTCTTTCCATTCATGAACATTGTATGTGTCTTCATTTATTTAGGTCTGTGATTTCTTTCATTTTTATTTTGTAATTTCTATAATGTACTTTGTTAGATTTATACTGAAATGATGTATTTTTGGAGCAATTGTATGTCATACTGTCTTTTTTTTTAAACTTCAGTTTCTAAATGCTCATTGTTAGGTTATGGAAATGCTGTTTTTTCCCCAGTGAAATGTAAGGGATTGAACGGGAAAGGAAGAATGAGGCAACTATCCCCACTTTCCTCAATGAGTTCGTTTTCCCCATTCCATTTATTTTTGATTCATTTTTTTATTCATAAAAATATTGTTGTTCAGTCACTCAGTCATGTCCAACTCTTTGTGACCCCATGGACTGCAGCATGACAGGCTTTCTTAAAAACATAAATACAGTTTATGTTGCATATAATGGCCTTCCCTGGTGACTCAGTGATAAAGAACCTGCATGCCAATGCAGGAGATGCAGGTTCAATTCCTGGGTCAGGAAGTTCCCCTGAAGAAGGAAATGACAACCCACTCCATTATTCTTGCCTGGAACATTCTGTGGACAGATGAGCCTAGTGGGCTATAGTCCAAGAGATCACAAAGAGTTGGACACAACTGAGCACCTGTGCGCACGCGCGCACACACACACACACACACACACACTATATAAATAAGAAAAAAAAAATAACAATCAGCAACATTAAAGAAGGTGTAGTTGACAGTCAACTTCTACTTTATAAAGGAATTTAACTCCATGGTAAAGACTGAGAGCCTGCAGACTACAGTCCATGGGGTCACAAAAGAGTCAGATATGACTAAACAACAACAATATTGCATATAATATATAAATATGGAGGTATAATTGATTTACAATATTATATAAACTTCAGGTGTACCATGTAGTGAGTCACAATTTTTAAAGGTTATATTCTATTTATAGTTATTATAAAATATTGGCTATATTCTCTGTGCTATACAATATCTCTTTATACTTTATTTATTCTATACATAGTAGTTTGTAGCTCTTAATTCCCTACAAATGTGTTGTCCCTACCTCTCTCCCTTTCCCCAGTGGTAAGCACTAGTTTGCTCTCTATATCTGTGAGTCTGTTTCACTAATTTGTTTTATTTTTTAGGTTCCTCATATGAAAGTGAAAGTTGCTCAGTCATGTCTGCCTCTTTGCAACCCCATGGACTGTAGCCTGCCAGGTTCCTCTGTCCATGGAATTCTCCAGGCCAGAATATTGGAATGGGTAGCCTAACCCTTCTCTAGGGGATCTTCCCGATCCAGGAATCAAACTTGGGTTTCCTGCTTTGCAGGCGGATTCTTTACCAGCTGAGCTACCAGGGAAGCATGCAATATTTGTCTTTGATTTATTTCACCAAGAATAATATCCTTCAGGTCCACCTATGTTGTTGGAAATGACAAAATTTCATTCTTTGTTATGGATGAGTAGTATCTATATGGGCTTCCCTGGTAGCTCACATGGTAAACAAACTGCCTTCTATGCAGGAGACCCGAGTTTGACCCTGGGTCAGAAAGATCCCCTGGAGGAGGGCATGGCCACCCACTCTAGTACTCTTGCCTAAAGAATCTCATGGACAGAGGAGCCTGCCAGGCTGCAGTCCATATGGTTGCAAAGAGACAGACATGACTGAGGAGACTAGAACAGCAGCAGAAGTATTTATAAATACATAAGAATATCATATATATATATATTCCACTCTTCTTTATCCAGTCTATTAATTTTTTCAAAAATTACCCTTGCTTTATTTTGTTTTTTTTTAATCAGTTTATTATTTATTTCATTGAAGTACAGTTGATTTACAATATTATAATTTCAGGTGTACAACATAGTTATTCAATACTTTTGTAGATTACACTCCATTTAAAGTTATTATAAAGTATAGGCTATATTTCCTATGTTGTACAATATATCCTTGTAGCTCATTTTTTTTAACTCTTTATTTTGTATTGGTCCATTCATCTGTTGATAGACACTTAGGTTACTTCCATATCTTGGCTACTGTGAATAGTGCAGCTATAAACATTGGGGTGCATGTGTACAGGTTTAATATCCCTCACTCTGGTTCAGCTCACTTATTAGTCCTAAAAGATGTCTTATAGAATCCTTGGGATTTTCTTCATAGGCAATCATATAACACACAAATAGCAATGATCATTTTTTTTTCCTTTCTAGAATGGACTTTTTTTTGCCTAAATGTGTTGGCTAGAACTTTTAATACTATATAGAATAAGAATAATGAGACCAAACATCCTTGCTTTCTTCCCAGTCTTAGGTGGAGACCATTGAATCTTTCACCATTAGGGATGATGTTAACTGCAGAGTTTTTGCATACACTGTTTCCATTTGAGAAAGTTCTCTTCTGTTCCTGGTTTTCCTGGGAATTTTTTTTTTTTCCTAAATGAGTTTTGGATTTTTTCAACTGTATTTTCTGAATCAGTTGATATTATTATATGATTTTTTCTTTAGTTTATTGATATAATGGTTTATAGTAATTGATTTTTGAACGTTGGATCAGACGTGCATGCCTGGAATAAATCCCACTTGTGTATAACTTTCATATATTGCTGGATCTGATTTGTTAATATTTAATTGAGAATTTTTGCATCTAAATTCATGAGAGATATTCACTTGTAACTTTTTCTTTTATTTACTTTTCAAAAAACCTATGCTTTATTTTAATATCAACATAACAGTACAATGAGTTGGTGGAGTAGGAAATGGCAACCCACCCCAGTATTCTTGCCTGGAAAATTCCATGTACAGAGGAGCCTGGCGGACTATAGTCCAAGGAGTTGCAATGAGTCAGACATGACTGAGCACACACACATGCCGTGAGTTGGGAAGTGTTCTTTTTCTGCTACTGGAAAAGATAATGCAAAACTGGGTATTAGTTCTTTTTTAGGTGTTTGTTAGAATTATCAAGTGAAGTCATGAGAGTCTAGACATTCCTTTTGCAGAAGCTTTTTTCATTTAAAATTTAATTTCTTTAATGGTTATAGGACTATTCATGTTGTTGATTTTATGTTGTCTTATTTTGTGTGTGTGTTTTAAGGAATCAGTGGCAGATTTCACAAAGAGCGTGAAGTGCATACTTCAGGACAGTTTCTACTCACTTTCTCTACAAAGGCCTTTCTATCCCACATCTAAAACACAATTCTTCAGGGTCCCCTGTGTCCTGGAACCCCCAGGCTTAAAGAGGAACACTTATAGCTGTTTCTGTTCTGCTTTTTATGGCTCTCTGCTGAGCTTGGTTGCAGGACTTCTCAAGTATATGTACTAATAGAGGAGGTAGCCTTCAGGGCCTTTATTCTTCCAAAATCCCAGATGCCTCAGAAATATTTCTTTAACTGTATTCCCATGCTTTTTCTATAACTGTAACCCACGTTGGAGTCCGTGGGGTTGCAAAGAGCTGGACACGACTGAACAACAATAACAATCTGTTAATACCCCCAAGAGGGTAGAACATAGTAGACTGGAGAACAAGTAATGGAGAATATCTTAGACTGAAATTCTGTATCGGTCTCTATAAGAAACTGTTTTCCTTAAATTGAGGAGTTCAGTTCAGCTCAGTCGCTCAGACGTGTCCGACTCTTTGCGACCCCATAAACTGTAGCACGCCAGGCCTCCCTGTCCATCACCAACTCCTGCAATTTACCCAAACCCATGTCCATTGTGTCGGTGATGCCATCCAGCCATCTCATTCTCCATCGTCCCCTTCTCCTCCTGCCCTCAATCTTTCCCATCATCAGGGTCTTTTCAAATGAGTCAGCTCTTCACATCAGGTGGCCAAAGTATTGGAGTTTCAGCTTCAACATCAGTCCTACCAATGAACACCCAGAACTGATCTCCTTTAGGAAGGACTGGTTGGATCTCCTTGCAGTCTAAGGGACTCTCAAGAGTCTTCTCCAACACCACAGGTCAAAAGCATCAGTTCTTCTGCGCTCAGCTTTCTTTATAGTCCGACTCTCACATCCATACATGACCCATTGGAAAAACCATAGTCTTGACTAGACAGACCTTTGTTGACAAAGTAATGTCTCTGCTTTTTAATATGCTATTGGTCATAGGTTGGTCATATGCTTTTTAATATGCTGTTGGTCAAAGGTCATAGGTTGGTCATAATTTTCCTTCCAAGGAGTAAGTATCTTTTAATTTCATGGCTGCAGTCACCATCTGCAGTGATTTTGGAGCCCAGAAAATAAAGTCAGCCACTGTTTCCACTGTTTCCCCATCTATTTGCCATGAAGCGATGGGACCAACTGCCATGATTTTAGTTTTCTGAATGTTGAGCTTTAAGCCAACTTTTTCACTCTCCTCTTTCACTTTCATCAAGAAGCTCTTTAGTTCTTCTTCACTTTCTGCCATAAGGGTGGTGTCATCTGCATATCTGAGGTTATTGATATTTCTCCCAGCAATCTTGATTCCAGCTAATGTTTCTTCCAGCCCAGCGTTTCTCATGATGTACTCTGCATATAAGTTAAATAAACAGGGTGACAATATACAGCCTTGACGTACTCCTTTTCCTATTTGGAACCAGTGTGTTGTTCCATGTCCAGTTCTAACTGTTGTTTCCTGACCTGCATACAGGTTTCTCAAGAGGCTGGTCAGGTGGTCTGGTGGAGAGCCTACCTAAAATGGTAGCAGATTCAGCATGAAAGTGTCGACAGTTGCTCTGGTTAATGTAAACAGAATTTTTTCACAGATCTTTTGAAGTGAATTTGGAGAATGTTTTACCCTCATGCCCAATTACTAACATAAATCATGTATTTTTCAAAAATATATGGTAAAATTTTATTCTCTAGTGGTTGGGTGGTTTAGTCACTAAGTTGTGTACGACTCTCACGATCTCATGAACTGTAGCCCACCAGGCTCCACTGTCCATGGGATTCTCCAGGCAAGAATACTGGAATGGGTTGCCATTTCCTTCTCCAGTGGATCTTCCCGACCCAAGGATCAAACTCAGTCTCCTGCATTACAGGCAATTCTTTACTGACTCAGCCACCAGTGAAGCCCTGTTTTTCAATAAAAATTTTATTCTCTACTATGTCATGAATAATCAGTTGGTTTAGTAATCAAATGTTGACTGCTCTTGATCCATTAAAGGTAGTTACTTTTTATGAGGTAAATGAGTAGCAAAAGAAATCTCAAAAGAGCTTTTTATGCTCTTCTAGACTTTGAAATGAGAGTGTACTTTGCTAAACATCTGTGTCTAATATTAATACATGCAGATGTCCAATGTAGTAACTCTACCATGAAGAAAATATCTAAAACTACATGCATGTGGGAAGCACAACTGGAGAGGTTCAAGATCATAGCAACACACTGATTTCCAGTTGACTCATGGAAAGATACCCCTTTGTGTTTGCTACTCCATGGATATGTTAGACTATCCCCACAGCACTCTCTTTGGTCACCTGCAATGTTTCCAGCTCTGGTTCTTCCTCTTGCCATAGTATTTACAGTGTTAGATCTATGAAGAGAGACTTTCAGGAAAGATTAACGTGTCTTAACCACAGAAAGTTGCAAATTATCAATAAAATATGAAGTACTTCCTCTTTAAGAGATGTTTACATTTTAAGGAGCAAAGTGTTTATTCGATATCAACCAATAAAATAAAAATAAAAATTTTATTAAAATAAAAATAAAATTTTATAAATTGGAGTATAATTTTGACATTTTAAAACACTCAAGAGTGGGACTGGTAGGTTTGTTTCAGCAAGGGGATGGGTGGATTGGAAATTCTATATATGGCTTCCCTAACCCAAAGCCAGCTCTATCTCTTAACCACTTTGAATAGATTCTATTAATTTTAGCATGAGGATCCAGGGGAAGAAATCAACCTTATTAAAATCAAAACACCAAACTAGATGACATTTAATCTATCAGGATAGTGAAGAATCACAGCCAAGATTTCAGCAAACAGATAGACATTTTTTTTATCACTTTTGAAATGGCTTTAAAGTGTTTATGATGAGGACAGTTCACTTTTGCCTATTTTGTTGGTATATTGCAAAGTAGAAAGGCTTAAGAAAATTGCCTTTTTTTTTTTCCTATGCTTCAGGCTATGACCTCTGTCCACAGTTTGAAGAAACACTTCCTACTTTGACGTTGTTCAAAATTATATTCAGAATCATGGAACAAACTAGTTGGAGTCTCTTTGTATGTCAGAGGTTTACAGTCTGAAATGGCAGCACTGATATGAGCTTCTGATATGTGCATTGTTCCCAAATAGCTCCCTGGACTATGTGGAGCATTTTTAATGGGACCCTCATTTTTCCTGACAGTTAGCCTTCTACAAAGTCAGGATTCATTCACTCCATGGGAGTCTGCGTGGCTTTAGGTCATGGGTCCAGCTCTTAGGAACATTTCCAGTATGATTCATGGTGTTTAGTTATGCAGCTGTCATAAGTGGGTGAGTCCCTTCTCTACAGACACATCTAACTCCCATCAATGTCAATGGGGTTGAAACTTGTGTTTCAAGGGAATAAAATGTGCCCACAGTGAGAGGATGTTTTACTTTTCCATGCTTTGATTTAGGTTTCCTGTGGTGTTTTTGATTTCTCTGACAGAATTATTTTTCTTTCCATTTGTTATCATATTTACAGAAAATTAACTCTCTGAAGAATGTAAGGCAGCTGCAATTTCTCTCAGTCTCTCTAGCTCCCTCTCTCTCTGTCTTCCTCTGTCAGATTACTCATTTTTATTTGAGATCATTTCCCTCTCATTGCTCTTTGGGCCAGTAGCTTCACTCTTCCTCAGTTTTGTTACTCCGGATTCTTACTCCTAGAGGAACCATCTCTATGATCTTCATTTTAGTCTTTCCAAGTTATTTTGAAACAACTCAATTCTGTCTTCTGGTGTGACATTAAAGTCTTGACTCAACTATATGCTTTGGGAAGGCAATATATATTATTATTTTTTCAATTTACCTATATGTTTTGTACTCATTGGTGTCCGCTCTTTGCAACTCCAGGGACTGTAGCCTGCCAAGTTTCTTTGTTCATGAGATTTCCCAGGCAAGAAGACTAGAGTGGGGTGTCATTTCCTCTTCTAGGGGATCTTCCTGGTCTGGGATGAAACGCACATCTCTTGCATTGACAGGCAGATTATTTACCACTAGCACCACCTGGGTAGCCAGACCTTTATGTTATAGATATACAATATAGATACTCTGTTATACTCAATTTATAGTTATTGTAAAATATTGGCTGCATTTCCTGTATTGTACAGTATATCCTTGTAGCTTATTTTATAGATAATAGTTTCTACCTCTTAATTATCTCCCCTTATATTGCCCCTCCCCACTTCCCTCTCCCATTTGGTAACCACTAGTTCATATCTGTGAATCTGATTCTTTTTGTTATATTCACTAATTTGTAGTAATTTTTAGGTTCCACATATAAATGATCATATGGTATTTGTTTATCTCTTTCTGAATTATTTCACTTAGCGTAATTCCCTCTGAGTTCATCCATGTTGTTGCAAGTGACAAAATTTCATTTTTTCTTATGTTTGAGTAGTATTCCTTTGCATATATAGACCACATCATCTTTATGCATTCATCTGTATCCACTGATGGACACTTAGATTATAGGGAGGCATTATATAGTCATTATTTTCTGTGCATAAACCTCAAAATTATCAGTTAAATGTTCAGAGAAAGTTTATATCAATATTATAAAAAAATTTAAAAAATTTTCCCTGAATTCAAAAGTTTAGTTCTGTGATTTTGACATCATTAAATTCTCATAGTTTAGAAAGTCACAACTTTAAAACATAGCCAGAAATATAAATTCTTCCCTCTCTCAAGTCCCTTAGCTTTTTACTTAAGACATAAAAGTCACTAGGCCAAGCCTTGTTAACCTAAATTCTGTGGAAACTATATGCATTGATAGTTGCATTTCAAAAGATTTGCAGAATTTCATGAAATTGTTTGCTAAGTTTTATCTATATACATTTTTCCAAGGAAGGTGTTAAAATCTTTCTGAAGGATTTATTACTTTGAAAAATTATTAACCAGCCCATTAGAATTGCATTTCATGTTGCTTATGGAGATAGTCTTAGTTCCTACTTTCCTGAAAATGGATAACATCTTCATGATAAACTACTTCTACACTCCTTAACAAGACCCACCAATTACTATTCTCCTACAAAGTACTTCCTGATTAATAAGACTCATTGTAGGGCCACCTTATCTCAAGTCTTCAGGGCTGTAACTTCTTGTTTCTATCTGGTAGACAAGTGGAGATTCAGGCAAATTCAGGGAGACATCACCATTGTCCATTTCTGTCTATTAACAACAAGGTCACTGGGTCCATCCAATTCATTTCACTCTGAGATACCTCATTAAATTTCCAATAGGGAAGCTCTATATAGTCAGCAAAAACAAGACTGGGAGCTGACCGTGGATCAGATCATGAACTCCTTATTGCCAAATTCAGACTGAAATTGAAGAAAGTGGAGAAAACCACTAGACCATTCAGCTATGACCTAAATCAAATCCCTTATGACTATACAGTAGAAGTGAGAAATAGATTTAAAGGACTAGATCTGATAGACAGAATGCCTGACGAACTGTGGATGGAAGTTCATGACATTGTACAGGATACAGAAATCAAGACCATCCCCAAGAAAAAGAAATGCAAAAAAGCAAAATGGCTGTCTGAGGAGGCCTTACAAATAGCTGTGAAAAGAAGAGAAGCAAAAAGCAAAGGAGAAAAGGAAAGATATACCCATTTGAATGCAGAGTTCCAAAGAATAGCAAGGGGAGATAAGAAAGCCTTCCTCAGCAATCAATGCAAAGAAATAGAGGAAAACAATAGAATGGGAAAGGCTAGAGATCTCTTCAAGAAAATTAGAGATACCAAGGGAACATTTCATGCAAAGATGGGCTCGATAAAGGACAGACATGGTAGGGACCTAACAGAAGCAGAAGATATTAAGAAGAAGTGACAAGAATACACAGAAGAATTGTACAAAAAGTTCTTCACGACCCAGATAATCATGATGGTGTGATCACTCACCTAGAGCCAGACATCCTGGAATGTGAAGTCAAGTGGGCCTTAGGAAGCATCACTACGAACAAAGCTAGTGGAGGTGATGGAATTCCAGTTGAGCTATTTCAAATCCTGAAAGACGACGCTGTAAAAGTGCTGCACTCAATATGCCAGCAAATATGGAAAACTCATCAGTGGCCACAGGACTGGAAAAGGTCAGTTTTCTTTCCAATCCCAAAGAAAGGCAATGCCAAAGAATGCTCAAACTACTGCACAATTGCACTCATCTCACACGCTAGTAAAGTAATGCTTAAAATTATCCAAGCCAGGCCTCAGCAATATGTGAACCATAAACTTCCAGATGTACAAGCCGGTTTTAGAAAATGCAGAGGAACCAGAGATCAAATTGCCACCATCCGACTGATCATCGGAAAAGCAAGAGAGTACCAGAAAAACATCTATTTCTGCTTTATTGACTATACCTAAGCCTTTGACTGTGTGGATCACAATAAACTGTGGAAAATTCTGAAAGAGATGGGAATACCAGACCACCTGGCCTGCCTCTTGAGAAACCTATATGCAGGTCAGGAAGCAACAGTTAGAACTGAACATGGAACAACAGACTGTTTTCAAATAGGAAAAGGAGTATGTCAAGTCTGTATATTGTCACCCTGCTTATCTAACTTATATGCAGAGTACATTATGAGAAACGCTGAGCTGGAAGAAGCACAAGCTGGAATCAAGATTGCTGGGAGAAATATCAATAACCTCAGATATGCAGATGACACCACCCTTATGGCAGAAAGTGAAGAAGAACTAAAGAGCCTCTTGATGAAAGTGAAAGAGGAGAGTGAAAACGTTGGCTTAAAGCTCAACATTCAGAAAACTAAGATCATGGCATCTGGTCCCATCACTTCATGGCAGATAGGTGGGGAAACAGTGGAAACAGTGGCTGACTTTATTTTCTGGGCTCCAAAATCACTGCAGATGGTGACTGCAGCCATGAAATTAAAAGACACTTACTCCTTGGAAGGAAAGTTATGACCAACCTAGACAGCATATTAAAAATCAGAGACATTACTTTTCCAACAAAGGTCCGTCTAGTCAAGGCTATGGTTTTTCCAGTGGTCATGTATGGATGTGAGAGTTGGACTGTAAAGAAAGCTGAACACTGAAGAAATGATGCTTTTGACCTATGGTGTTGGGGAAGACTCTTGAGAGTCCCTTGGAGTGCAAGGAGATCCAACCAGTCCATCCTAAAGGAGATCAGTTCTGGATGTTCATTGGAAGGACTGATGTTGAAGCTGAAACTCCAACACTTTGGCCACCTGATGTGAAGAGCTGACTCATTGGAAAAGACCCTATTGCTGGGAAAGATTGAAGGCAGGAGAAGAAGGGGGCAATAGAGGATGAGATGGTTGGATGGCATCACCTACTCAATGGACATGGGTTTGGGTGGACTCAGGGTGTTGGTGTTGGACAGGGAGGTGGGGTGTGCTGCGGTTCATGGGGTCACAAAGAGTCGGACATGACTGAGCGACTGACTGAACTGAACTGAACATAACTCATACTGTAGGTGAAGATCAGTCAGTAGGTGAAGATAGCCATACACAAACAGTCCCTGACTTACCATAGTTTGATGTAAGATTTTTCGACCTTATAATGGTACAAGGGTTTCCCTGGTGGCTCATTCAGTAAAGAATCTGCCTGCGATTCAGGAGATCTGGGTTCAATCTCTGGGTCAGGAAGATCCCCTGCAGTGGGAATGACTACCCATTCCAGTATTCTTGCCTAGAGAATTCCACAGACAGAGGAGCCTGGTGGGCTACAGTTTGTGGGGTCGCAAAAAGTCAGACACAACTGAGTGACTAATACTTTCACTTTTTCACATGATGGTGCTACTTGATACAAGTTTTGTGATTTAGTAACTTAAAGATACTCTAATATATTTTAATGTTAAAAAGAAAAAATTAAAAATAATTCAATATTTTACTGATATTCTATAATCCAATCATTGCTACATTTTTATTTTAATACCATTCTATTCTCTGTTCCTCTGCATATATATCTTTATGCAATTTTTGTCATATGGTACACATATTACTGCTTTTTCAGTTAATACTGAACTGCATTTGTTTTATTGTTATTCAGTTGCTAAGTCATGTCCAACTGTTTGTGACCCCATGGGCTGCAGCACACCAAGCTCCTTGTCCTCCACTATCTCCCAAAGTTTGCTTAAATTCACGTCCATTAAGTCAGTGATGCTATCTAACCATCTCATCTTCTTCTGTCCCCTTTTCCTTTTGCCTTCAATCTTCCCAGCATCAGAGTTTTTTCCAATGAGTTGGCTCTTCACATCAAGTGGCCAAGGTATTGGAGCTTCAGCTTCAGCATCAGTCCTTCCAATGAATATTCAGGGTTGATATCCTTAAGGAATGACTGGTTTGATCTCCTTGTAGTCCAAGGGACTCTCTAGAGTCTTCTCCAGAACCACAATTCAAAAGCATCAGTTCTTCGGTGCTCAGTCTATTTTATGTTCCAACTCTCACATCTGTATGTGACTATGGGAAAAACCATAGCTTTGACTACATGGACTTTCTTGGCAAAGTGATGTCCCTGTTTTTTAATACACTGTCTAGGTTTATCATAATGTTCCTTCCCAGGAACAAGCAACTTTTAATTTCATGGCTGCAATCACTGTCCACACTGATTTTGGAGCCCAAGAAAATAAAATCTGTCACTGTTTCCATTTTTCCCCCATCTATTTGCCATGAAGTGATGGGACTGGATTCCATGATCTTAGTTTTTTGAATGTTGGATTTTAAGTCAGCTTTTTCACTCTCCTCTTTCACCCACATCGAGAGGCTCTTTAGTTCATTTTACAAATCTATAAATAGAAATTAACAACAGAAAAAAAAAAAAAACCCTCATTATTACCAACTATAGATTTACATATTTTCCAAAAATTTATTGAACCCATACTCTCTGTCAGTTATAGTTGGTCATCAGTGAGATTTGAGGACACTCAAATCAGTGAGATTTGAGTGTCCTCACTAAGGGTCAATAATAGTTCCTTAAATGGGGCTGACTAGTTCAGTATCTCACGACTGATTTTCCAAGTTTTGTTACTTCCATTCCCTCTATTATTTGTTGCAAAAACATTGCAAACTCTCTCTGTTGTTTACTCAATCCCTTATGAACTCAGTTTATCTTGTATGTTTTCCCTTTGGTATGCTTTTGTATGCTTTCTCTTTTTTGCACTTTCCACACTCTGGTCATTGTTTCCTCTAATATTTGTTCTCTGTTTCTAGGTTCCAAGTCTCTTCAGACAGATCCTTTCTTGTTTGCTCTCTCTGTCTGTGCTCAGTTCAGTTCAGTTGCTCAATCATGTCCAACTCTTTGCAACCCTATGGACTGCAGCACGCCAGGCTTCCCTGTCCATCACCAACTCCCGCAGTTGCTCAAACTCATAGCCATCGAATTGGTGATGCCATCCAACCATCTCATCCTCTGTCATCTCCTTCTCCTCCTGCCTTCAATCTTTCCCAGCATCAGGGTCTTTTCCAGTGAGTCAGTTCTTCACGTCTGTCTGTGTACTTCTCATCATGTTGCTGTCTTCATACTCTGGAGGCTCTGTCGTCATTCATACTAGGTGTTGCTTACTTGGAGTTCACTATTTTCCATTTTATTTCCAATTGTTGAGTGGTTCTCTCTGACAAGAGAGGCCATTTCTCTCACCTCATGAAAGCTCCCACTATCACAGGAAAAGTCTAGCTTCTGGTAGGTGTCATCATGAATAATCTCTTCAGAAAGGAAAAAAAAAAAACAACTGTGAAGTATTCTCTGCTTTTTTTCTTTTGAGTCTCTAAGAGGAGCACAGTTATTATGTACTTAAAAGATAACTGTGCATGCGTACTAAGTGACTTCAGTTGCGTCCAACTCTTTGTGACCCTATGGACTGTTGTCCACCAGGCTCCTCTGTCTGTAGGATTCTCCATGCAAGAATACTGGAGTAAGTTGCTGTTTTCTCCTCCAGGGCATCTTCCTGACCCAGGGATTGAACCCGCATTTCTTATGTCTCCGGCATCAGCAGGCAGGTTCTTTACCGCTAGCGCCACCTGGGAAGCCCCTAAAAGATATCTAATCTCTCGCAGTTCCATTGTGTGTGTGTGTGTATGTGTGTGTTTATCCTCTTATTCAATAGTCAGAAATGTGTTAGGCAACATACAAGCTCATGGAGATAGAAAGTTGTATGTTACTGTCTCTGACCTCAAAAGGCCTATGGTCTAACATGAGAATAATCTTTGTCTTTAACCCTGCCGGCTCACTGTATTTAGATTACATTTGTTTCTTCTGGAACTAGTCAATAACCTTATTGTTGCTGGTTTGCTTCAGTTTGTGACACTGTCTATATTTAGTATGCCAAGTATTGCCATCCATAAGAAAATGCTCTGAAAGAACTTTCTTTTTCTCCAACATCACAGTTTTATAGCTACAACCTTTGACACCCATTCCTACTTTCTCCTCAGAACCTTCTTCTTCCAAGCTTTCTTATTTTATGAGAGTGTTGAAAGGTATCCCTCCATCCTTTTCCCCTTTTCCCCTTGTCTTCAGTCAGAGACACCAGATTGCAATTGGAGCAGGCAAAATTGATGAGTACCCGGAGAGAAAGGCAAGCATAAAGCCGGATTGCAGGTACCTCCATCACCCTGTCCCCTTGTGTTATCTTCTGGGAATAAAGGAGAGCTATATTTTTTTGTAACTCCATCAGAAATGCTTCCTATAAATGCCCATAGCAAACTGCCTCTGGTGATGCCCATTTATCTCTAGCCTCCTGGGATCACTCTCTTGAAACAGCCTGGAAGCTAGTCTCTATTTCTTTTCATGGAGACTCTATTATTCTGTTAAAATGATAGCCTGAATCACTAATTTATATTCTAGGTATCTGTCTTATTCAGATACTGAATAGACAAAAACCCTTTACTCAAATATTCTAGAAATATTTATTCACCTGCGCTTTCTGGTAGTTTTTAAACTGGGGAAATTCACCAAATACATTCAGTCATGAAACATGAGTTATGCAACAACCATGTGCCTGGTCGTGTGCCAGACACTGAAATTCAGAAATGTTGAAGGCCTGGCCTCAGCCTTTCAAATCTACTCAAGAAAAGTGGGAAGGCAAGTGTGTGAAGAGAAAGTTAAAATTAAGTGTCACCCAGGATACGATTCTATACGAGAATAAAAGAAGTTACTTTCCCTATCGTTCCCCTTCATGCTACCCCACTATGGGAAGAAACATGATATAATGAATAGTTTTGACGTAATGGTAAGCTGGAAAGTACTTAGCCCCAGGTCTAGGGTTGCAACCAGTCAATGCTGTTTACTCTCCATAGACCTTAGTAAGTCATACCCTGTCTCAGGTAATTTCTTGTTTGTAAAATGGGGTTAATGACAAGTATTTCTCCTAATTGTCACAACACTTTGCTTAACATGTACCAGGTGCTCAATTAAATATTTGTAAAGTGAAGATATGAATGTATGTCACTGATAACATTCTCTGGTGAGCATGTAGCTATACCATAAGGCATGTGCTTAGTGTCAAAATAAACTAAGTCTCCCATTCCCTAGATTGTGATCATAGGTAAACTCTTTTTCTGATCCTTAAGATTTCCATTCTAAACAACACCTCATATTTTTTAAACAGAATTTATTTTTTCTTTATAATCATTTTATTTTATTTCCTCATTTCACTGCCTAGAACATATGATATAATGTTGAGTAAAAGTGGTGAGAATGAACTTACTTCTCTTGTTCTTCGTGGAAAGAAGAAAGTGTTAAATATTCCACCATTTAGTTTGATGTTAGCTGTATGTATTTTGTAGATGGTCTCTGTCAGGTTGACAGATTCACCTCCAAACTTAGCTTGCTGTCTTTTCAGGAATAAATCTTAAATTTTGTCAGACCCTTTTATCTATTGAGGAAATCACAGAATCTCCTTTTCCTGTTAATAGGGATAGTGAAAATGTAGTGAACAATTTTTTTAAATAAATAAATCAGTTTTGCATTCCTGTGACAAGCTTCAACTAGACATAGTGAATTACCCTATTTTCAGCTATTTTAGTATTCAAGTTAACATTTTGTTAATTTTTGCTTCTGCGCTTATGAATAATATTGGCCTATAATTATGATGACCATATAACATAAGTTGGGAAAAACTCCCATCACTTCCAATTTCTGAAACATTTTTTTGTAACATTAGCATTATTTCTGTCTTAAATGCCTGAAAAATTCACCAGTGAACCCAGCGAGGCATGAAGTTTTCTTCTCGACCAGTTTTTTTCTTTATTATTATAAATTAAATTTCTTTACTATGTAAAGAACTATTCTGTTTTCAGTTTATATGTTCAATTTAAGAAGTTATGTTTTCATTTTGTTTATTTATTTATTTATTTTTGGCGGTGCTGAGTCTTTGTTGCCGCGTGGCTTTTCTCTAGTTATGGTGAGCGGGGGCTATTTTCCAGTTGTGGTGCTCAGATTTCTCATTGCGGTGGTGGCTTCTCTTGGGGAGCCCACGCTCTAGAGCATGTGAACTTCAGTAGTTTCAGCAGATGGGCTCAGCGGTTGTGGCTCTGGGCTCTAGGGGACAGGCTCAGTAGTTGTGGCCTAGGGGATTGATTGCTCCACGGCATGTGGGATTTTCCCAGACGAGGGATCAAACCCATATCACTTGCATTGCCGGGCAGATTCTTTAGCACTGAGCCACCAGGCAAGCCTGAGAAGGTATTTTTTAAAATAAAATTTTCCATTTCACCTAAATTCTGAATTTACTACCATAAATCTCTTAATATTTTCAAAGTCTATAGGATCTGTATTGATGTTCATATTGTTAATAAGTATTTGCCCTTTATTCTTATTAGTCTGGCAAAAGGTTTATAAATTCTATTATAATGCTCAATAATCAAATTTTGACTTAATTTTTTTGTTTTTTATTTCTAATCTTTATTTTTAACTTAGGGTTATGTCCTTATGGGGGGTCTGAGTTTTTTTTAACAATTACTATAAAAAGATTATAAAATTTCTAACTATAATTATGGATTTGTGTATTAAAGTTATCTAGTGATGACATTTTATTTTATTTAATCTTTCATTTATTTTACTTCACCTATTTATTTAGACTATGCAGAGTCTTTGCAGCACACGTGTTTTGTTGCAGTATATGGGCTCTTCGTTCCTTCACCGGGGATTGAATCCAGACCCCTTGAATTGGGAGCATGCACCAGTGAAGTCTCTATTTCTCTTTTTAGTTCTGTCAGTATTACATATTTTAGAGTGCTGTTATTAGGTAATACACATTTGGATTGTGGTGTCTTTCTAATGAACTGACCATTTTATCAATATAAAATGACATTCTTTATCACTAGTAATACTCTTTCTTGAAATCTACTTTATCTGAGATTAAACACTGACTTTCTTATGCTTACCATTTATATTTACCATTCACATTCTAAACCTTTTTCTATTCTTTTATTTTCAACCTATCAGTGTCATTAAAGCACATCTCTTAGTGAGCATACAGTTAGGTAATGCTGTTTAAATTGGAGTTTTTACTCCACTTACAGTAAATGTGATTTTGCTATACTTGGATTAATTTTGTCGGTTTTGTTTGCTTTCTTATTTGTCCTATCTCTTTTTGGCTCTTTTTTTCCCCTGCCCCTTTCTTTTGTTTGTTTGCTTAAGATATATATTTTTTGTGAACTGTTTATTTTAATTTTTTAAATTTTTACTGGAATATAGTTGTTTTACAATGTTGTGTTAGTTTCTGCTGGACAGCAAAGTGAATCGGTTATACCTATTTACACATATCTGCTCTTTTATAGATTTCCTTCCCATTTAGATCACCAAGGATCACTGAATAGAGTTCCTCGTGCTATACAGTAGGTTCTCAATTATTACCTATTTTATACATAGTAGTATATATACGTCAATCCCAGTCTCTGAAATTTGCCCGCCCCTTCCCCCACCTTGGTAACCATAAGTTTGTTTTCTACATCTGTGACTCTGTTTCTGCTTTGCCAATAAGTTCATCTGTACTATTTACATTTTATTCTTCAGTTTGTTAATATGATATAAATAATGGCGCAATAACATTGGGGTGCATGCATGCTTTTGAATTATGATTTTCTCCAGATATATGCTTAGGAGTGGGATTGCTGGATCATATGGTAGTTCATTAAGGAAACTCCATACTGTTCTCTGTAGTGGCTGCACCAATTTATATTCCCACCAACAGTGTAAGAGGATTCTCTTTTCTCCACACCCTCTCCAGCATTTATTGTTTGTGGATATTTTTTTGATGATGGCCATTATGACCTGTGTGAGGTAATATGTTATTATAGTTTTGATGGGCATTTCTCTAATAGTTAGTGATGTTGAGCATCTTTTCATCAGCTTCCTGGCTATCTGTGTGTCTTCTTCAGAGAAATGTCTACTTAGATCTTTCCCTCATTTTTTACTAATATGGGGTAAAATAGTACAGACCTCCCTGTAACTGAGTAGGACAAAAGGAAAAAGAAGGAATTAGGATGGGGCCTGTGCCCTGGAGAGAAAGCTGCAGAGGAGGAAATGTTCATATGATTTTTGTGATTTTTCTCCATTTTACATTTTATGAGAGGTCTTCTGTCGCCACTCAGTAGCTGTTCCGTGTGAATCGTTCCGCTTGAAGAAGTATTTTCAATGTATCTGTGAACTCTGCTTTCTACTCCTCTGCCATATTGATCCTGACTCTCATCCCTGCTTTCTTTTCTCTCTCTCTCTCTATATATATATACATATGTGTGTGTATATTATATTATATTTGCTACTTCCATCATGTTTTAGTTCTATATATATATATATATATATATTAGTGCTACTAGGGATTGTAAAGTGCACCCGAAATTTTCATTGTCTACTTAAAGTTAATATTGAACTAGTTTCTGCAAAACATAAGAACCTCGTAACAGTTTAATTTCATCTATTCCTTATCCTTTGTGCTTTTGTTGTCAATATTTTATTTCTTTATACACATAACAAATGCTATTATTCTTACTTGAAATAATCTTTCAGCTTTTAAGGAAATGGAGTCCTTTTTATTTGCCACATATTGACCATTTCTCTTAGTTTCTTACCTAATTATAACTCAATCTAATTCCTAACAGTGATAAGTTTCCATCTGACAATATTTGCCTTCAGCTTGAAGAACTTCCTTCAGCATTTCCTGTGGTACAGCTTTGCTGGCAGTCGATTTTCTGACAAATTATTTAACTGAATATTTTTGGATGATACCTTCATTATTGAAGGTGAGATTTCTGACCCCAGAATCTTTTTCTAGCACTTTACATGTGGTGCTCACAGGCTTCTGGCAGCCACAACATCTATTGGAAGTTAGCCATCACTTGTAGTATTGTTCATCTGGACGTAATGTGTGTTTTCTCTCTGGCTACATTTAAGATTTTCTGTTCCGCTCTAGTTTCCAGCAGTTTGACTGTAATGTACTTAATGTGGTTTTGTTTGGATACTGGGCATTCAACTGAGTTCCAGAAAGGCCATGTGATGAAAATGTGTGTGTGTGCTAAGTCGCTTCAGTTGTGTCTGACTTTGCAACGCTATGGATCATAGCCCGTCAGGCTCCTCTGTCTATGGGATTCTCCAGGCAAGAATACTGGAATGGGTTGCCGTGCCCTCCTCCAGGGACTCTTCCTGACCCAGGGATTGAACCCATGTCTCTTATGTCTCCTGCATTGGTAAGCAGATTCTTTACCACTAGTGCTAGCTGGGATGCCCTGTGATGAGAGTAAGGACCATAATTTAGTACAGAGGGAAGAAAACGCTGTAGACCAAGATTAACTGAAGAGAAAACCAAGCCTGACAAGTTCAGTAGGACACACTAACAACCTAATCAGCTTCCAGAGCCCAGTCCACCACCTCTCCAGGGGGGCCAGACCACTAGCATCTCCCAGCAGTGTCTGGCCTCTCGTGTTTCTGGGCGGCTCTCACCCTGTGGCTCATGTCGTCCACTGAGCCTTCCAGGCTCCCCCTGTGCAGGCAGAGAGCAACTGTCAGCTGGCGTTTGACAGGGAAACCCCACACCGTCTTTTGTACCACCATCTTCACAATTCCCTCCTTCTCCGGTTGATTCAGCAGGTCCCAAACTGCCCTCTGGATCTCCTCTCTTCAACTCAGAGAGAGAGAGATCTCTCTGCTTGGACCCGACTTCCCTGTTCTGAGACTGGGAAAGGAGTGCCAGGCAAGAGTGCCAGGCAAAAACTAGGGCAAAATGGATCGCATCCCTTGTGTTTTTATACTGTGAAATATCACAGTCCTCTGATTCCGATTGTCCAATACACAGAAATGGTTCTCTCATACACTTGGTCCCATTTTATACTTATTCACAACCAGTAGAATAAGTTGAATACCAGTTATTCCATTGTGGCCAGAAATAGAAATCCTCTTTTGTTTTTAGACAACCCCTTAAGTGCTTTTTTACCTATGGCTGATTCAGGTTGAGGTTTGACAGAAAACAACAAAATTCTGTAAAGCAATTATCCTTCAATAAAAAAAAAATTAAGATTTGCTTATTTATTTATTATTTATTTTATTTTTTGGTTGTGGCGGGCCTTCACTGTTGCACACAGGCTATCTCTGGTTACGGCTTCCCTCTAGTTGCAGTGTGTGGGCTTCTCATTGCGGTGCCCTCTCGTGTTGCAGAGCACATGCTCTAGGCGCTGCAGGCTCAGTATTTGTGACTCGCAGCCTTAGTTGCTTCGCCACGTGAGGGATCTTTTGGATCAGGGATGGAACCAGTGTCCCCTGCATGCAAGGCAGATTCTCAACCACTGGACCACTAAGGAAGTCCTCAATTGATTTTTAAGGTGTAGCCTAGAAAGAGAAGTGACAGCTCCTGGATGATGGAGAGGCTGCTAATCTCTTCGTGAGCTGAGCGCTCCCAGGTACTGGGGACCAGGACAGGAGGAAAGGTTATTAGAGAAGAGATTCCAGTGGAAGAGGATCCAGTCTGCCTTTCCTGGAAGTCCCTTTACATGTTATGCATTTCTGAGACGGCGTGGTATAGTGGATGTGTGTGTGCTCAGTCGCTCAGTCACGTCTGACTCTTCGCGACCCCATGGACTGTATAGCCTGCTAGGTTCCTCTGTCCATGGGATTTCCAGGCAACAGTGCTGGAGCAGGTTGCCATTGCCTTCTCCAGGAGATCTTCCTGACCCAGGGATCGAACCCACATCTCTTGCATCTCCTGCATTGGCAGGCAAGTTCTGCGGCTAGATGCCCATCATTGACCTTGTCTTTCCTCATCTTCAGAATCAGGAAGTCAGATTTAGAATGCTTACATTTCCTCTCTCATCTAGAGTCTGAGAACCATAAAATATTAGGCTATAAGGATTTCTATAACCGAATTACACAAGGGAAGGCATAAAAAAATCAGGTTCTTGTTACAAAAAAAAACTCAAAAAACAAAACCTTTCATGGAAGGAATCCCTGTACCACTAAAGAAATGAAATGACAAGATATAAATTAAAACTGACCATAAGAGGCTACAAGTGGTTTTGATATATTGTCAGGAACTCATTGCCGAATTTCAAGGTTTTCTGCAGCAGACGCCAACTGAATCCTTAGTAATTAAGATGATAGATGCTTTAAATTCCTGTTTTCTCCTTCAAATCTGCTCTATTGTTAACAGGGCAAGTGAATCCATTTTTAACTGATGATAGCTGAATGCAACCATGGCCGATGAAGAAAAGGGGGCATATGCAGGATGATTTTTAAACCTTACGTGAATTAATTATTTTAAAAAAGCACAACCGGAAAACTTAATGGTCAATCCAAACTCATTACACTCATGTGCTTTGGTACTGAACTTGTATGTTGAAATATTAATAATAAATATTTTTCCCTCTTCAGATTTGTATTTCTCACATTTCTGAAGGGCTAAGTAAATCTCTTCCAAAAGCATTTGAACTGGTTCTTGGGCTCAGCATTCTGATACTCATAACATACATCCCAAGATAAAATAATCTGGAAATCTACAGCTAGGTAAAAATTTTGGCATATGTTGAGTTGAAAAAACCAGACATATTTGTCTTTTGGGGCATGTCTTTGATGACAAGACTAATATTCTAACAGAAAGTTTAGGCCTGAGGTTCTGTGCATCCTTGTCCCGTAAAAATCTTAATTTCCAGGGGGGACTTACCTGGTGGTCCAGTGGCTAAAACTGCATGCTCCCAATGCAGGGGACTGAGGTTTGATCCCTAGCCAGAAAACTAGAGTTTGCTTGCCACAACTAAGATCCAGGGCAGCCAATTAAATAAATAAGTAAAAAGAAATATTTTAAGATAATCTTGATTTCCAGCTTTTCTACTAACATACTTGTATACTTTCTCTACTATTGCTACTTTCTGAGACTCTTATTTTGCCTTAGCTTACATTATATTTCCTGAATCAGTAAGAAACTCATTCAATTGTAAAGAAAATTCAGCTGGGCTTTCATGTCTTTCAAGAATTAAGACAACACAAAGGGAAATATTTATGGAAATGTCTTTTGAGGCTCACCTTAGTCTGTCTTTAGAAAGCACTTTGTGTATAAGGTGAAGGAAGCCTAAATGTGGCAGAAACTCAGTAAACTCATACACTTTTTAAGAAAGGCATAGGTGTTAGGGTTAATGACAATTTCCAATCAATATCTGGCAGCATGCTATTTACAATAATAATATATCATGAGAACTTGTAGTTTCATTATAAGAAATGAAAATTGATGTCAGTAGCATATAGAAGCAAATTATGCTCTAATGATTTCCTAATAAAGTAATTTGCTCGTAGGTCACAAGGGATACAAGCCAAAAGAACTGCCTATACTGAGGCCAAAGTAATTATTTTTCAGCCTTTAAATAAATATTAAGCAAGTTGCCTAAGGCTTCTCCTGGCATGCTAAATGACGTTTTCCTGTCCCACCTAGCTCTTGGGGAGTCGGAATAGGTCAAAGACAGAACTTCAGAGATAATTGAATACACTTAAAATGCAAATGTTTATCAAGAATGAGCAGGTTGTTTGTTCTTTTCCTGTGGCTAAGTTAGTTTTCCACCTTCAGCCCAATGCTTAACCAAAGAGAAAAAAGATCGCTTGGCAGAATCTTTATCTGGTAGAACTTTTACCAAATAAAATGCACTCACCACTCCCTCAACTACAACCTTATTTAATTCCAGGGTTGGTGAACATGAAGATTGCATCAAATGATATATATGAAAGTGCTTTGACAGTTACAAGACAGTATATAAATCATAGCTATTAAGACATATTTGACTAGAAAAGACAAACCATTTTCAACACCTAATTACATTTCCCTCTGCAATTCTAAAAGTAAGCCCTCTTGTGATTGTGTATTAAGAAATAGTGACTAATGGTGTTTGCATTCAATCAGTATGGTGGAAATTATGTTTCCATTTAATGGACTTTCAATCAAGCAACCAAACTGACAAATTGAAAGCACTACAAATGGACATGTGTAGCAGTAAAGCATTTTTGCATATTTTTCTTCATTATTATTATTTTTTTTCCCCTTACTTTGGGCTGCTTCTAGAGTTTATTTTAAAAGGCAAAAAAAAAAAAAAATTGAGAAAGGAAGGAAAACTAACAAGGCAGATGGCTTGTCAAACCAGAAACAGGAAACCTTTCCAAAAACAGACTAAAGAATAAGGTGAATTATAGGATCTAAGTGTTTGTGGTACATCTACTGTAATTCCTTTGATTGTTAAAGCAGGACGTTGCTCTCCTATGGAGATTTGTAAAGTGCATACTCCTGGTCACCATACTACTCTTCTTAAAGCTCTGGCCAGAGCAAGAGAGAGAGTAATGAATATATACACTGATTAATGTAGACCACGAAAAGCGAAAGTGTTAGTCTCTCAGTTGTATCTGACTCTTTACAACCCCATGGACTGTGGGCCTCCAGGCTTCTCTGTCCTTGGGATTTTCCAGACAAGAATACTGAAGTGGATTACCATTCCCTTCTCCAGGGGATGTTCCTGATCAGGGATTGAACCTATGTCTCCTGCATTGCAGGTAGATTCTTTACCATCTGAACCACCAGGGAAGCCCAATGTAGACATTACTTTCTGAAAAAAGGACTTGGAATATGTAAGTAAAATAACCCCGTGGGCTATTTACCGTAACAGAAATCTGCACCAAGAATTACATTTAGATCTCCATTTGCTAAGCTGTTGAACATGAGACATAGTTTTCAGCAAGAAAGTAGAGTTATTTCACAAACTAATGGTAAGAAGTATTGTGCATATTCCAATAAATGTCAGCAACAACCATCGCCACTCCCATATTTTCATCTAAAGAGATATTTGTCTGATTGCTAAATTTCTCTTACAATGTGCGTGAGTACAACAACCACAGGAGCCAGAAAACCCAGTAATTGGAAAATTTTTTCTTTTATATGAACAGTAGTTTTAAAGCTGTATAGAAATCACCTAAGAGGAAAAAATAAACACTGAGGATTATGTTGAGTCTTGTCGATTTTGAACTAGACCAGTTACAGTTAAGTGTAAAATGTAATAGCTATTGCTGAGCATAATACTTAACTCAATGAAAGTATTCTGTATTTCATACCTTCCCTTTACTCAGAATGTCCAGGCCATGCAGCAAGACTGAGAAATCCAGGGGAAAATGTCTCCTGGCATCGACTTTTCCCTGAGATTAATGCATGTGTTTGTGTAAAGCAGTAGTTTGTTCTTGCCTCACTGATCTACACAGTTCCTGCAGCTGTTGTATTTAGAAATTGGTTGTTGAACAACTAAAGCTACCATAATAACAGGACGGGTGTGCCTACAATTGTGAATCGTGGCATCTAGTGTAAGAGTTTAAAGCAAATTCTGTAGATCTCTTAGGAGTTCGTATTTGGTGTTCAAGTAGCTCATGATCCCTTCAAAATTCTCCTTAAAATTTGTGTCAAGTTAAATGCATTTTTCTGGGGGAGAAAAGCCATTGTTTTTATCAGGTATATTAATATGTTTGTAACTCAAAAGATTGAGTTCCTGGTGTGGTAAGTCTATCTCAGCAAGATTCCAACAGACTTTCTGTGGTTTTGTTTCTTCCAGCAAATCCAAAGCCTTTAGTTTCCTTAAACTGTTCCCATTGTCTTACCCTCTCACCAGAACAGTGGGATTTCTAAGACAAATACAGAAAGAATGATTAAGAGAGGTAGTAGGTATAAATGAAGCAGGTCAGGCAAAGAAAGGCAAATATCATGTGATATCACTTATACACAGGAACTAAAAGATAATACAAATGAACTTATTTACAAAACAGAAAGAGACTCACATAGAAAATAAAGTTATGGGAACCAAAGGGAGTCCTTGGACAGCAAGGAGATCAAACCAGTCCGTCCTAAAGGAAATCAACCCTGAATATTCATTGGAAGGACTGATGCTGAAGCTGAAGCTCCAGTACTTTGGCTACCTGATGTGAAGAGTTGACTCATTAGAAAAGACCCTGTTGCTGGAAAAGATAGAAGGCAGGAGGAGAAGGGGATGACAGAGGATGAGATGGTTGGATGGCATCATCGACTCAATGGATGTGAGTTTGAGCAAGCTGTGGGAGTTGGTGAAGGACAGGGAAGCCTGGCGTGCTGCAGTCCATGGGGTCACAAAGAGTCGGACACGACTGAGCGACTGAACAACTCCAAAGGGAAAAGTGGGAGGAGGAATAATTTAGGAGTTGGGGGTTAACAGATACACACTAATATATACATAAAATAGATAAACAATAAGGACCTATTGTATAGCGTAGGGAACTATATTCAATATCTTGTAATAACTTATAATAGAAAAGAACATGCAAAGAATATATATATAAAACTTGATACTCACCTGAATGTGTTCAATCTCTTCTCACCCAACTCTGAAAATAAATTTAACAAGTGGACACTTTTCACCATTTGAATTTTTACATTTTTGGAATATTTGCATTTTAACAGGAGTGTGTCTGAAAAATAAGTCTTTGCTCGAGAGAATGTATTACTAATGTGAAAATGTTAGGCATTTATTACAATTTAGTCGAAGAAGGATTTAAGATGAGTAAGCTTTCCTGTCCCACTGTCACACAGAAGTACTCAAATCACGTTGTCATCTTCTTAGGCCTCATAAAATTCTCTACTTGTCTGATTGAAAAAGTTGCTCTTCGGAACAAAACGGTGGCACACACAGTTGCCACATGGTGTGGTGACAAGGACCCCTAACACAGCCTTCTGAGACCATCGTCCAAATCATGGGTCTGCACAGTCTGGTGTGACCTTGGGCACAGTGGTTAATCTCCCAGAAATTAAGTCTGCTTATGGATAATACCTAGATCATGATGCTTGCATGAACACTTTAGCAAGTGAAAGCAACACTTTAGATCGTGATGCTTGCATGAACACTTTAGCACTTTTACAAACTTAGATGATATTATGTCATAAACACACCCCAATCACCCCATGTGACCTCATCTAAACCTCATCTGCAGTTTCCAAAAACATTTCTTGAACATTCAAAATGGCAATGATACTGAGATGACAGTTTTGAAACGAAGTCCTGTTGGACTTTGGAATGAAAGAGGGGGAAAAGGAGTTGATGAAAAGAGATTCTACTATTTTAAATATTTTTGTTAGAGTATAGTTGATTTATAATGTTGTGTTAGTTTCTAATGTACAACAAAGTGTATCAGCATATATATACATGTATCTGTTTTTTTTCAGATTCTTTTCAAATATAGGTCATTACAGAATATTGAGTTCCCTGTGCTATAAAGTAGGTCCTTGTTAGCTATCTGTTTTATGTATAAGCAGTGTGTATGTTAATCCCTATTTCCCAATTTGTTCTTTGATCCCTCCCTTTCCCGCAGTAACCTTAAATTTGTTTTCTTTTGTATTATTGTTACCTTGTGTATTATCAATACATCTGTGATTCTAAGAGTCTGCTCTATTGTGAATGTACAAGAGTTGCTCTCCTTGTAAGCATGACAGTTAGCCAGTGACTTGGCAGTTTGCTGGTGAACCCATAACATAAAGGTTTGGGGCTCTGTTATTAACCAACAATGTGTTGCTAACCAGTGTTATTAATAGCAAGCATTTCAAGTGTCTCTTCATCAGTTGAGAGTAGGGAGAGATCAAAAATTTAGTCTAAATATACAGGAAGCCTGTATCTTAATACTGTAGCCTCATAGGCAAGTTGGTGATAGCAATTCTATGGATTGACAAGTGTGTTTCAAGTCATCTACATCCTCATGAATTTGATAGTGTTAAAAGCAAGCAAACACATTCACTGCCATGCAAAACAGAGCAAGTGTATCATAGACAGTATTAAGACTGAACGATGCCTGAACTATTGCATCCCTGTTGGTTCTAAATTTATAATAATATCTGGGAAAAGGTGAAGAACAATAGTGAAATGTAATGACTCAGATTCCATGGCTTAGGACAATGCCAGATAGGGCAACCAGTGTCGTCCCTCTTTGTCCAGAGAAACCGCCATTTTAACTCACTACTCTTCATAGCTTTCATCTGGAATTTTTTTCTCAGTGGAGAATCCTTCCTGTGTTTCTGGATGAGGATGAGAACAGTAGCATAATGTCCATTACTTTTTAGGAGGCTAGAACAAAAAGAGTCTAAAAGTGGGGATGAGGGAGTGACTAGAAAAGATAGCATACTTGCATTTGGCCATAAAGAAAAGTAAACTTAAGGATAAGGGGAGAGCTTAACTAACTCGTTTGCTCTTTACTTCCCCATTCCTGCCAAATCTTGTGCATTTAAGAGAAAAGTGGAAAAGAGATGTGCCACTTCTTATAGGTAATACTCCATCATAAATGAGCGACAATCAAATCTGAGAATGCATGTCTTTTGGTACTTGAGAAACACAAATGCAAGTAAAGAGTTTCATGTTTTCAAATAGGATGAATTCTATAACTTCGAATTTCTCTCTTTGGCTTACCATGGTCACTTTTTTTTTCCTCTAAAGGTGATCTAATTTATTTTCTCTAGAAGCTTAACATCCTTACAGTAGGCTTGAAATTCTGACATATTGACATCACAAGAAAAGATCAAGAACCTAAGTGTCAAATCATGAAGTCTTTATTAGAAAGTGCAAAGTCAACAGAAGACCATTACTTAGAGCTTTACTTCTCTGAAAGGAAGTAATATATCAGTTTGCTCTCAGATATGGTCCAAGTGATACCTGCTTGGGAAACAAAAATTCTCCAGCTAGTGGGCTTTCTAACCTTCTCTTTATATCTGTAAAGCCAGAAGTTAATATGCAGTTTTAAGTAATAATGCTACACACATCATTGTACCTTGGCTTCTGAGAGTTCATTGATCTATGAGAAGAAAAGTACTGTGCCTCATGTGATGCTTTACTGTAATTCCCAAAACCTGCAATGGTACTATTCTATTCTATAGATGTTAATTTCCTTTTGTTTGTGTGAGAATTGAAAAAAGATTAACCTAGCATTCAAACTGAATTTACTCTTCTAGTCTCTTCTGCTAAAGACAGAACCTGGAGAGTCAGAAAACGTGTCCACCTGCCCAGTGAGTGGTGTGGCTTTTTGATTTTTGAATCACTTTGTAGAACAGGTCATGTTTCTAAGTGTTCTTGGTTGGAGGCATCTAATATGTAAAGTTTGTAAAGCTTAAGGTACAAATCTTTATTTCCTGCTTCAATGGGTTAAGAAGTTTCCTTCCAGCCCTTAATTTTATGCGGTCTTTTTTTTTTTAATTAATGTAGGTATTTTTCTCTTAAGAATCATTGAGATAAAGAGCTTCTAGGGGGTTTATTTTTAAACTCTATATCCATTCTTCAATAAATCATGTGGAATTGTATCGTTTAGTAAAATGGGTAGACTGTATTGCCTGCCATAGACTTTCTGGGTCAGGAAGACTGGAGTATGGTTCATACTAGAAAATTCCTGTGGACAATAGTCCATAAGAACACCAAGATGACATGACAGATTTTTTATTCAATTGCCTGCCTGTGATCACTGCAAAAAATAAAGGAAAACAATAGAATGAGAAAGACTACAGATCTCCACAAGAAAATTAGAGATACCAAGGGAAAATTTCATGCAAAGATGGGCACAATAAAGGACAGAAACAGTATGGCTCTAATAGAAGCAGAAGATATTACGAAGAGGTGAGAAGAATACACAGAAGTATACAAAAAATATCTTAATGACCCGGATAACCACAATGGTGTGATAACTCACCTAGAGCCAGACATCCTGGAGTGTGAAATCAAATGATCCTTAGGAAGTATCTCTATGAACAAAGCTAGTGCAGGTGATAGAATTCCTGCTGAGCTGTTTCACATCCTAAAAGATGATGCTGTGAAAGTACTGCACTCAATATGCCAGCAAATTTGGAAAACTCAGTATTGGCCGCAGGACTGGAAAATGTCAGTTTTCATTCCAATCCCAAAGAAAGGCAATGCCAAAGAATGTTCAAACTAACAAACAATTGCACTCATCTCACATGCTAGCAAGCAATGCTCAAAATTCTCCAAGCCAGGTTTCAACAATATGTGAACTTCCAGATGTTCAAGCTGAAATTAGAAAAGGCAGAGGAATCAGAGATCAACTTGTCAACATCCGATGGATCATAGAAAAAGCAAGAGAGTTCCAGAAAAACATCTACTTCTGTTTCATTGACTTCACCAAAGCCTTTGATTGTGTGGATCACAACAAATTGTGGAAAATTCTTCAAGAACTGGGTAAACCAGACCGCCTTACCTGCCTCCTGTGAAACCTGTATGCAGGTTTCAAGAAAGCAACAGTTAGAACTGGACATGGAACAATGAACTGGTTCCAGATTGGGAAAGGAGTATATCAAGGCTGTATGTTGCCACCTGCTTATTAAACTTATATGCATAGTACATTAGGTGAAATGCCAGGCTGGATGAAGCACAAGCTGGAACTAATATTGCCAGAAGAAATATCAATAACCTCAGGTATGCAGATGACACCACCCTTATGGCAGAAAGCAAAGAGGAACTAAAAAGTCTCTTGATGAAGGTGAAAGAGGAGAGTGAAAAAGTTGGCTTAAAACTCAGCATTCAAAAAACAAAGAACATGGTATCTGGTCTCATCACTTCATGGCAAATAGATGGGGAAACAATGGAAATAGCGAGAGACTTTATTTTCTTGGGCTCCAAAATCACTGCGGATGGTGACTGCAGTCATCAAATTAAAGGATACTTGCTTCTTGAAGGAAATCTATGACAATCCTAGACAGTGTATTAAAGAGCAATGACATTACTAGTCTAGTCAAAGCTATGATTTTTCCAGTAGTCATGTATGGATGTGAGAGTTGGACTATAAAGAAAGCTGAGCACAGAAGAATTGATGCTTTTGAACTGTGGTGTTGGAGAAGACTCTTGAGAGTCCCTTGGACTGCAAGGAGATCCAACCAGTCCATCCTAAAGGAAATCAGTCCTGAATATTCATTGGAAGGACTGATGCTGTAGCTGAAGGAGCTCCAATACTTTGGCCACCTGATGGGAAGAGCTAACTCATTGGAAAAGACTCTGATGCTGGGGGAAATGGAGGGCAGAAGGAGGAGGGAGCAACAGAGAATGAGATGGTTGGATGGCATCACTAACTTAATGGACATGAGTTTAAGCAAGCTCTGGGAGATGGTGAAGGACAGGGAAGCCTGGCATGCTACAGTCCATGGTGTCGCAGAGTGTTGGACAAGACTAGTGACTGAACAATTCTCTCTCCTTGTCTCTTTCTAGGCATATAGGAGTTTGTTGTGTATTGCTCAAATTGTGTGATATTGTAATGAAATAATTTATTCATGAGAAGCAAACAAATATTCGGTAATTCAACTAAAACAAATAGAATCATCTGAGATTTATAATATAGTTTTAGCTTTAGATACTTGCTCCTTGGAAGAAAAGCTAGGACAAACGTAGATAGCATATTAAAAAGCTGAGATATAACTTTGCTGACAAAGGTCCATATGGTCAAAGCTATGGTTTTTCCAGTAGTCATATATAGAGGTGAGAGTTGGACCATAAAGAGGGCTGAGCACCGGAGGATTGATTTTTTGAACTGTAATGCTGGAGCAGACTCTTAAGAGTCCCTTGGACTGTAAGAAGATCCAACCAGTCAAGCCTAAAGGAAATCAACCCTTAATATTCATTGGAAGGACTAATGCTGAAGCTGAAACTCCAGTACTTTGG
The DNA here is from genome assembly GCA_024291935.2 of Okapia johnstoni. Classification (NCBI taxonomy): domain Eukaryota; kingdom Metazoa; phylum Chordata; class Mammalia; order Artiodactyla; family Giraffidae; genus Okapia; species Okapia johnstoni. Next base: position 99,880,443 of record CM044309.1, read on the forward strand.
CCACCTGATGGGAAGAGTGGAGCCATTTGAAAAGACCCTGATGCTGGGAAAGACTGAGGGCAGGAGGAGAAGGGATGACATAGAATGAGATGGTTGGATAACATCCCTGACTCAATGGGCATGAATTTGAGAAAACCCTGGGAGATAGTGAAACACAGGGAAGCCTAGTGTGCTGCAGTTTATAGGGTTGCAAAGAGTCAGACATGACTAGTGACTGAATAACATCAACCACATCAAAATCCATCTGCTTGCTCAAACTCAACCATCAAAATTTACATTCCTTGTTACTTGTCATGAACTATTCTTGTTTTAAATGAAATGAAAAAATAATTTTAAAAAGTAAGAGCAAAAAAGGAAGTTTGTGCAATTCAGTTTTTACTGATTAAAGAATATATATACAAATTTACCTCCGTAGTTGAAAACCTGTACAAATAATAAATTTCATCCTTGATTGACTCTAATACTTTTTTTCATTAATATCAGAAATAGTCAATCAAGACAGGAGAAAAGAACATTTTATTTTCATGGTGAAACTTCAGCAGAATATTAAAGAGTTCTTGGGCTGTATGTAAGCTGAAAGTTTGATCTTTTATTAAATAATTTATAGGCTGAGTCTTTTAAAATTTTGTATTGAGAAAAATTTTGAGTACATACAAAAGTAGAGAGAATAATATGGCTCTGTGACCAATCTTTAAATAGATTTTTGAAGTCACTGATTGAATTACAGTATTATAGAAAAAGCATTAATGATTATTGCATTATTTCAGTCCCTTTCTTACTTATTCTCACACCTTATTAGAATTGAATCTAAGTAAATGCCATTTTATATAAAATTAATAGATAATCATTAAAAAAAGCCAAGCCATTCAGAAAAGTGCAAAGAAAAAAGTATTTAAACTGTATCAGTTTCCACCACTTCTAAATTTACTCTCGTTACTATTTTTTGAACAGCATTTTATGCATATTCTTATAAAGAGATCAATAGGTAATAGAGTAAAAAGTATTATCATGTTATACCCAGTATTTAAAATGAAAATTATGGAATTAAAAAAAGAAACTGAAGTAAAATGAAAATAATGGTTTCTTCAGGAGATATTCAATCCTTAAAATGTCTTCACATATTAATATAAAGAATTTATTAAAAATTACATTTTACATACTGAATATATCAGGCTTCCCTGGTGGCTTAGATGGTAAAGAATCTGCCTGTAATGCAGCAGACCCCAGTTAGATCCCTGGATTGGGAAGATCCCCTGCAGAAGAAAATGGCAACCAACTCCTGTATTCTACCCTGAAAAATTCTATGGACAGAGGACCCTGGCAGGCTACAGTTCTTGGGGTCACAAAACAGCTGGATATGACTGAGGGACTAAGAATGCATGCACGTTTCTCCATATCCAAGTTTTTGTTATGCTTCATCTTTTATCAGCCTGGCATTCATTCTGCTCAAGAATGCGCTGTTCCATAAGTTGTTAACAAAGTTGCTAATCTCAAGGAAGTATCTTTATCTGAGGACACTTTGGATAGTGTAAGTTACTGGGTCACTTGGGCTTCCCTGGTGGCTCAGTTGGTAAAGAATCTGTCTGCATTGTAGGAGACCTGGGTTTGACCCCTGGGTTGGGAAGATCCCCTGGAGGAGGGCATGGCAACCCACTCCAGTATCTTGCCTGCCTGGTGGGCTACAGTCTATGGGGTCTCAAAAGCTTAGACACGACTGAGTGACTAAGCACAGCACAACAGCATTGGGTTACTCTCCTGGAACTCTATAAATATTATTCACTATCTTTGGGAATTGAACATTGTCTTAGAGATATCCACAGTCAACCCTATTTTCACTCTTTGCATACCATTCACTTTTCTTATCACAGGCTCAATTTTTTTTCTGAACTGTTCAAGTATAGCCTCTTTTACAAAACATGTCCAATGATTGAATTTTTCAAAGGTAAAATGTTCCCTTTCAATTTTTTTTCTTGGTTTTGTGGTATTTTCACCAGTGATACTGTTTTATAATTTTAACTGTTTCATTTTTGCCATATTCTTCTTCAGCCATTATGGACATACTGGAACTTCTTTTCTTCTGTATCTATCAATTTACAAACAGTAATAGTTTTTCCATTTCTTTATTATTATTATTTTAATGTGACTTTCATCTTTATCATGGTTTAGTTTTCTATTATATTTCCTCTATGAGTTGTACTGGCTCAAGTTCTTCTCCATCTGTTATCTTATAATTTCTTCTTTGAATCCTTGTATCTATCCTATGACATCTTTTCAGGAGTTATTACGCTTTTTCAATTTCTTTGAGATCTGACAGGTTGAATGCTTTTGTAATATAAGCATAACAGTTGCAGTATTTGTAGGTGGACTTACAGTGTGAGTTTGTAAAAATGTCTGTTTCATTGGAGATGAAGAGCTCTTCTCTTCTATTTCTTTTTCATTGCTCACAGAAGGATTTAAAAAAGGAGAGAGGAATTTTAGAAAGGTCTTTGCTTAACCATCTTTGACCTAAAGGTTTACAAAGAGGTTTAAGCCTGTAATTTTACACTGTGTCACTGCTATGAAGACTTCATAGATAGCCACTGAGTTGGAGTCCTTCCTTTTACTAGGGATGAGCAAGTTCTTAGGATGTATTGATTGCAAGAGCTAAGAACACAGGATTAGTTTTCCAGTTCTTCCAATCACCTTCACCCCAGGAAACTGGAGAATATAATCCCTTGCCCTGATACCTGTGATGGAGACACAGGGTGAGACTTTGCAGGTATGGTTGGAAATAGCCTTTTCTTCCTTCGCCATAGAAGAGAAAAATATGGAGTGTTAGAGTCAGCAGCTTGACCGTGTTTCTGGAAGACTGGGCTGATTTTGGCCACACCTTGAATAAATTTTTACTGTGCAGAGGATTGAGACATGAATATCACACCTTGGAGGTTCTTTTCCTCTTCAAAGGCAAAAAAGCAACTGAAAGCTTTGCCATGAGTTTTTTGTTTGTTTGTTTGTTTTGTTTTTGTTTTACCAGCAATAGGAATAAAGTCTACCTGGAAATACTGACTAAATTATAAGTTTCTCACGTCTAGCTGGAAATAAAGTCTAACTGGAAATACTAACTAAATTATAAGTTTCTCACGTGGCCATGTCTTATTTATCTTTGCATTTTCAGTACCTTGCATACACAGTGTTTGGAAAATAGTAGGTGCATAATATTAACAGTAATAACTAATATTCAGATGCATATTGATGATGGGCATTTTGCCAGTCACTTGCTATGAATCATCACATTCAATTCTCACATATAAAGAGCTGCTTATTACCCTTCTTGATTAGGGAAGTGAGGCTCAGAAAGGTAAATGCCCAAGCTTATACTGCTATTAAACAAACAGAGCCAAGATTTGAACCCAGGCTAACTGACCAAGCGTGAACTTAACTAAGTCCATGAACTTAACCACCAAGAAAGGGATAAAGGAGCCAGGAAAGAAAAAAAAAAGGCATAGCAAGAAGAAGAGTGATTGATATAAGCAAGACTTGTAAGGTATTGAAGTGTTGTTCTACAAAAAGGAGAAAAACCTTTGAGCAGCCAGTGGGAAACATGATTTTACTGTGGGGACTCATACTAGAGGTACAGGGGAAAAAACATCACATCTCAATGCACACACAAAACATCTGTTACAAACCAAAGCTGGCCTCCTAGTGGTGAGAAGACAATTATGGACATGGGGATGGCAGAAACCAATACGGAGAGACTATAGATAGTTCCTTTGCAAAGTTACGTGCTCTTCTTAATTTCTGCCTTCCTGTCCTCCATTGTTTTCTTTAACATCTTGAGAAAGTGTAAACATGGAAACACCATTACCGTTACCCACACGGACCATGTAACTCTTGAGAACACAGTCATCTTGACTGGCCAAGAGGCGCTAATTACAGGGTCCTAACTGTATTAAGCAAAGTTGGTGGGATGCAGGTTTGATGGGAGGGAAGATCAAGGGACCTCTTAGTCCTTTCTTCAGTTGGTTTTCTTTATACCTTGAACTTGGGATATGTATGTGCAAGTGTGTGTCTATATATGACTCTATACAGCTGTCAAAAATTCAGTCTTGACAAGGAAGACATAAACCAACAATACTCAATGTCCTCCATCTAACCTGGGTGCTAACATTACTCAGAGGAATAAGCATTCCGTGGGTCTAGACAGTGTGATTCCAGCCAAGGGAAAAGCAGTTTAGTGAGTCAGAGACGCGTCCTCTGGCTCTGGCTTTCCCTCTCTGTAGCTGAGTGACGTGATTTTGCTTGGCTCCAACTCCCTACAGTCTGAGGACAATTCTGCCCACCCCACCCACATTTGCTTCACTGGTTCCAAAACCTATATAAAATTTTTTAAAAATTACGGATACTCATCATAAGCCACGGAGAAGACAATGGCACCCCACTCCGGTACTCTTGCCTGGAAAATCCCATGGACGGAGGAGCCTGGTAGGCTGCAGTCCATGGGGTCGCTAAGAGTCGGACACGACTGAGCGACTTCACTTTCACTTTTCCCTTTCATGCATTGGAGAAGGAAATGGCACCCCACTCCAGTGTTCTTGCCTGGAGAACCCCAGGGACGGCAGAGCCTGGTGGGCAGCCATCTGTGGGGTTGTGCAGATTCGGACACGACTGAAGCGACTTAGCAGCAGCAGCAGCAGCATCATAAGCCAGAGGAGTTAGAATATGCAGTAAGCAGTTTAAGAGCCTTGAGTTCCAGGTGTCTTCTGTCTCCTGGTGTGAGCCTGGCCCTGCTCAGACCTAACTCACTGTGTCTTTCCACTCCATTTTTTCCACAGAAGATCTTTTGATTCTTGTGAGGCATCTTGACACTTGAAGACAGTTATCACCTGTCTTTAAGAAAGCTCTCCTTTTATTTTTTCAGTTGTTCAGATCATTTTCAAGAATTGAATTTTTTATTTGTCTCATTTCTGAGTTTCTTCTTGATCATAAACATCATTCCAACTACCATGACAACAAGTTGCCACAGCCTTTCTTTTTGCTTTCAATAAGAAACTGTCTTTTGACCAAAATGTCAAGACCACAAACCTACCCCAGTATCATTGGCAAACATCTATATGTGTATTGAACTTAGATACATTTTGTTTGACAATCAAAGCCCAAGAGGCATATTGATCAAGTGATTTTTCAGTGTAAGATATAGCACCACTACTAATTATTACTGTGTCTTAGTGCTAAAGCTATCTGAGTTCTTGGTTTATGTTTAAAATTATTTGCTCTCTTTTACCATACCTCCTTTCCTCTCTCATAGACTATCAACAACTGTACATAACTCTTCATTCATTCCCAAATGCAGCCAGCTCTGAGATGAAAGAATAAAATATATGGTAGTCCCCTAAATAAATATGCACTTTAGCTGTAGAGAAAAAAGGTATAGAAAGCATAATAAAATCAAGAGGAAGTTTTGAAAATAAGTATTCCAAAAGATATTGAAGGAAAAAATCCACAAAACCTTTGATCTATCAAGTCTGTCTCTAGACATAAACATTATAGAAATACTTGTACAAGTGTATAAATAAGTATGTAAAAGTAAGAATATTCATTGCAGCTTTTTCTTAGTGACATTTAGAAGTAACAAATACCATCCATTTGGGGAATAATTTAAAAATTAGGATATACCTAAGAAAAGACTTAGGCATTGAATTGTATGAATTAGATCTCCGTATATGACAATGAAAGAAGTCCACAAGGCAGGGTAATTTTTTAAAGCAAGTTACAGACATTAAGTGGAAACATAATTTTATTTTTTATCATTCATATTTTGTACCCAGGAAGGTGACTGTGGTCTTCAATTATTCAAGAGGATGAAAATGTTTTATGTATGTAAAAGATTCTTAAAATTCATTGTAGGTTTAGTGATTTGAGGATTTATTCAACTGTCTAAGTACATGCATAGACTCTGAAAGCTGATCTTGAAAATACTAATGGTGATTTTTGTAGGGAAGTGGACAATTGGAAAAGGGAGATGAGGAGACATTATTTTAATCAGAAAATTCTAGCTATCAAATGCATATAACTGATAAATAAACTATTAAAACAATCTCTGAAAAGAGCTACACTATCTCCTCCATAGATGACCCAGGCACTCACTGTATTTTGGCTCTTTTTCCTTCCCTGACTTGTGAAAACACGCATTATAAGACAAGTACAGAGAAGATTTATTTGCAAAACATAAATAAAGACACAAACGTACAGAACATATGTATGGACGCCAGTGGGGAAGTAGTAGGTAGGAGGAATTGACAGACTGGGACTGACACATATACACTATTGATACTTTGTTTAAAATAGATAATTAATGAGAACCTACTTTATAGCACAGGGAATTCTACTCAATGCTCTGTGGTGACCTGAATGGGAAGGAAGTCCAAAAAAGAGGGGATATATGTATATGTATGGCTGATTCATCTGGTTGTATAGTAGAAACTAGTTTATTGTAAAACAACTATACTCCAATAAACCTTAATTTTTAAAAAGACAAATATAGAGAATAATGTAGGATTGGACTGCAATTTTACTTCTAAAATTCAGTTTATGCATTTGACAAATTATAGATGGAATAATGTATCTGAGTTCTTTGTAGTTGTTTTCCATATGGTGGATGGAGATGTGCAGGACATGTGAGATGGCTGTATTTATGGCAGCAATGATTTAGACCCAAGCTCTGTTTGGTCCCAGAAGAGGTGCTGTTATACATATCAGTTAGAGTCTATCAACATGGTTTAACAACCCTGTGTTAAACCATTTCCATAAAGAGCAGCTATTTCCTTCAATCTGTCTCTCCTTTATTGTTCCTAAATACGTGTTCATACTCACATTGGTCCTTGTGGTTTGATATCATGTAAGAAGGACAAAGGTGTTTTATAAATATAAAATATATTTTCAAAGGTGGTTTTAAGGCTTACTATTTTAAACATGATTTAAACTGTAGAGGCTTAGTGTTTTCAGTGGCTAAATGCAATAAAACCCACCTGTTATTTTTGGCTGCTTTATTTAGACCATCTGCTCCACAAAGAATGAAAAGCTCAACAGTGGATGGAGAATTGTCTACTCCTCGTGTGTCAATAATTTATTTATTCTCTCTAACCAAGCCTTCAGGTCATTGAAAAAGTGTTTATCTATTCATTTTCCAGCAGAAGGGAAGCAAATATTTGGTGTCTGGCTTTGTTAAAAATCATCACAGGGAATTGTATTTTTGTTAATTCATGGTTTCCTATTTTCCCTATCTTTAAATAGCTTGCTGGGCGCATGTATTTTAAGGACCTCGATTCTCTTTTCCTTCTGTGTCAAGTGAAGTAGCTGCTGAAGAGGTGTTCTTGGTGATGATGAATAAATAACATGTTCAGGTAGCATTCACAGTTCAGGTAGCGATGTGAGCCTCACACAGACTTCTCTGAAATTATGGAATCTCAAATAGAGATGAGAATTACAAAGATCAGGCACTTTGGTCGCCAACTGTGTCCACTTGAATGAAATGATTTTGCAGTATTTGTCCTCATCTTTTTGCAGCATTGAATACTGGAGATCACCTCACTTTAACTTTTCTACTTTACTTGATGCTGTGATTTATTTTCTCTTGAGTTTAGTCTCACATCTTTCACCACCTCTAATCATAATCACGATCATAGCAATAATAAAAGTTTATATCTGTTGAGTGCTTCAACTGTTTAGTCACTAAGTGGTGTCAGACTCTTTGCAACCCCATAGACTGTAGCCTGCCAGGCTGCCTTGTCCATGGGATTTCCCAGGCGAGAATACTGGAGTGGTTTGCCATTTCCTTCTCAGGGGATCTCAGTTCTCAATACTATGCTAGGCACACCTCATATCTACTCCTGATCTTTATTCATCTCCTCCTTTTTTTCATCTTAGGCTTAAACTTAACTCATGGGTCTTTTCTTCTACTTATTTATTCATTTCTTCAATGAGAACATTTCACATATGGTTCAAAATACCACCTCTATGTGGATGGGATGTAGCTACATTTCCAGCCTGTCTCAGTCTCTGCAAGCAGCTATACATATAACAAAATATCATAAACTAGGTGGCTTATAGACAACAGAAATTTATTTCTCACAGTTCTGGGTGCTGGAAAGGCCAAGGTTGTGATGCAGACAGACTTAGTGCCCGGTCAGGGCCAGCTTCCTCAGTGATGGCCATCTTCTTATTGTAACCTCAGACGACAAAAGGATGAGGGAGGTCACTTTTAGGCTTCTTACAAAGACTTAATTCCATTCATGAAGACTTTGTTCTCATTACCTACTCGTCTCTCAAAGGCCTCACCTCAAAGCACCATCACTTTGGAGATTAGGATTTCAACATACATGTTGTGGGTCAGGGGGACACAAACATTCAGACCATAGTACAGACAGACATTGAACATGAAACTGACTTCCAGTTTCTAGTTGCCTAAGTGGAATGAGAATTTTCTATTTCTTGAGTGTCTACCAAATGCTAGGCACTTGTTAGATAATGTACATATTACCTTTAATCTTTACATAAACAAAGTATATCTCACTTTAGATTTGGGAAAAATCTGCATACAAATAATATAATAATTTTCCTGCAATCACACTGTTGCTAAGAAACAAGCTGGAATGTGCAAATGTAATTCTAAAACCCAAGACTCTTATAGCATTTCATAGGATAAATCTCAGGTGTAATACTTTCTCCATATCACTGGCTAAGCATTTGAGACTATCACTCCTGTGCTGAAAGACCTCCCTTTCTGTATTTCTATTCATCCCCAGCCAATCTCCTGCTAGGACTTTCATCTAAGTCCTCAGTTATCTCAACCTTAGATCATCCCAGTTACCTCCCTCCCTACTCTTCATTGTTCTAACCCACCCTGTACAAAACTATCCAGTTTATTTTCCTATGACATTGTTCTCCTATTGTCATTTCTTGGCTAAAGAATCTGTAACATCACCCATGATCTATCCATCAAGGTCAATTATAGATTCGGAGTTTTTCTTCAAGTCCTATAATCTACCTGTCCAAATTGATCATCATTTTATTGATTCTTCATTCGCAACAATCATCTTGCTGGGTTCTTCACCTACTCTGCTCTTTGCCATTTATTTTACACTTCCTCATATCTCTTTCCTTCTCTTGGGCAATGCAATCTTACCGTGGTTCAAAATTCCAAACCAAGTTTTTTTCTTCCAAGAATGCCATCTGCTGTCTACAGCCCATTAGCATCTTCTTCTCTGAATTCCTGTAGTATTTGCAGTATACTCCATGCCTTTATCTACTGTCTTTTCTTTTTTTTGCTTTTCATTGTTGAGCCTCCAGACATTAGACAGTAAACTTTTGAGGACAGAGGTCCTTGTATTACTTCTTGGATTTGGCACATGAACTTGGCACAGACTCTGTGCTCAATAACTACTTTTAGATAGTTGACTGCTATAAATTGTGTACTTAGAAGTGACAATCACCCTGTCACACAGAGACCATAGCCTCCCCGAATACCTTTGTCATAATCTGTTTGTCCTACAAATGTTTGGAATTCCCCAACTTGACATCATATATGCCTAACAAGAAACATCGAACAATATTTATTTAGCTCCTTAAGTATACTTTATATCCAATAGTCTCTCATGCAAAAATATAATCATACTTACATGTTGTTATCCTTCAGAACCCATCTATGGTAACTTTGAAACTGTAATGCCTATTACTTAAAGAGACAGGGTAATATAAGGTAAACAGTAGTATAGCAAGTCCCCTACATATGAACAAGTTCTATTCTGACAGCACATTCACAAGACTAATCTGTTCATAAATCCAACACAGTTAGCCTAGGTACCCAACTAACACAATATATAATACTGGACTGTAATAGGTCTATAATACTTTTCAAAAAAATTACATAAAAAACAAACAAAAAATAAAGAAAACATTTTAAACCTCAAAGTACAGTACCTTGAAAAGTATAGTAGTACAGTACAAGAGCTGGCATACAGGAGCTGGCATCGAGTGAATAAGAAAGAATTACTGACTGGAGGAGGGAGACAAAGTTGGAGATGACAGAGCTGAAGGATCATCAACAGTAGGAGATGAAGGGCAAGCTGCAATTTCACTCATGCTTTACGTGATTGGACATGCAAACTCACCTTCACATCTTTGAAAGTTTGCAACTGGAAGGTTCATATGTAGGGGACTTACTGTTTATCAGCATGTTTCTTATCATCTAAGTCATGATCCTCTCTTCTTTCCAAAAGGCATGCTTACAAAGTATTAGGTGAAGAATTTTAAAAGTTGCCTCTATCCCTGAAATGTAATCTCTTCTGAAACAGGCTGGAAAGATTCTGAAGAGCAAAAAAGAAAGTATAATATACTTTAAGTTCTTTTAAGGTCAGAACCAACACTTGAACTAATTCCAAGTTAGTGATTCCTGCAGAAATATTTGCTGTCTTGTTGCAGATGGACAATGTGACAATAAGAGGGTAAGTGGCTAGGAATTTATACCTCAGACAGTCTGATGGCTCTTGAGATGCAAGCCAGGCAACTGAACTCACTGAAATATGAGAACAAAGGACAGGGTTTCTAATGAGATTTAGCTTCTCAGCAAGAGCACACACTGTGTATAGGGAGCACTGTTTTAACTTTCCGATATTTTAAAATACATTGGTATCATTAGTGCAGGACCATTTAAAGGTTGATAGGATTCCAATAGAAAAATCAATGACCAGTATAGGATAACACTAAGGTCATTTTAAAAAGGGCATGAAATGGGCAGCTAATTCCCAGAGATTTGCTGTGTGATTCTCAATGCAGCGTCTAATAGAAGGATGATCAGCAAAGTTGCTTTGAATTACATTAAAAAACTATACTGTTGGCAGCAAAGACTTTTGCTTTGTTTGTACATAGTAACAAATTACATGACTACTATAGAACTGTTGGCATGCCAAAGACATAACCTAAATGACCAATTCTGTGGGATGATGCTAAGAATACATGAAGTAACATAAATAACTTGCTCAAGGTCAAAGTTACAGGTAAGTTAGAACATGTAAGTCTGAAAGCTAATTCACTTCCCTTACTCCCCTATTTGGGGTTTTGAGAAATCCTGGAGTAAAGAAATCTATTCCACCTGATTTTACTTTGATGGGTTCAAAAGGGGCAAAGCCCACTGGGCTTCTAAAATCAGAAGCACACAGAGCTGCCTGGCCAAAATACCACCCTAAAGAAATGGTCAATCAAGTCAACACATCAGTTGTTGGTCTCGTTCAGGATTCTGCTCAAATTTAGCAAGCAGCATCATGGATTATGCCTTGCTTCTTCAAGATTACTCTAGATCTAAAGTAGATTCTCCCGTGAACTTTTCAACACTGTTTGCAAAAGGAGGCGGTGGTACTGCCCCTCTGCACTAGCTGAAAACCCCTAATCTTTCCTGGATAATCCAGATAACCTAGCTGGAAGCCTCTTATTCTATTGAAACCTGTGGATCTTAGGAGACCAAGAGATTTCCATTTGTTGCAGCCATTTAGATGTGTTCACAATGAAATAGCTATTTTTACATGAGCTTAAAAATAAGTTATTACATTTTGTTGTTGTCCAGTCATGTCTGACTCTTTGAGACTGCACGTACTGCACCATGCCAGGCTTCCCTGTCCCTCACCATCTCCCGGAGTTTGCTCAAACTCATGCCCAATGAGTTGGTGATGCCATCCAACCATCTCATCTTCTGTTGTCCCCTTCTCCTCCAGCCCTCATTCTTTCCCAGCATCAGGGTCTTTTTCAATGAGTCAGCTCTTCACATCAGGTACCCAAAGTATTGAAGCTTCAACTTCAGCGTCAGTCCTTCCAATGAATATGCAGGGTTGATTTCCTTTAGGATTGACTGGTATGACCTCCTTGCAGTCCAAGGAACTCTCAAGAGTCTTATCCAGCACCACAATTCAAAAGCATCAATTCTTTGGCACTCAGCCTTCTTTATGGTCCAACTCTCACATCCATACATGACTACTGGAAAAACCATAGCTTTGACTAGACGGACCTTTGTTGGCAAAGTGATATCTCTGCTTTTATTACACTATCTAGGTTTGTCATAGATTTTCTTCCAAGGATAAATATATAAATCAATGTAAAATATGGCTAAATCATTTTCGTCTTGGGAAACCTTCAGAGAACCTTTTTGCCTAAGCTCTTGACCTGCATTTATGATACAGATGCTATCTTCTCTAACCATGACACTAAAAGCCTCAATTCAAAAAATTTTATGACCCAAGAGAAGAGATTGAAATTTTCTTTCTCAACTGGAGCTGCTTTACCATGTTTATGACAACTGTGGGAACTATCCTTTTATTTTCCAAAGACCCTCAAAGAGCATAATGTACACGGCAAGCAATCAATTCAGGGGGCTGACTAACTCCCAAATATTCTTGGGCTAAACCATGAAAACCTGGAGACAGCAGCTTAGCTAAAGATTGTGAATTCTACCTGGAGGTCAGTCTCTCACGAAGCCTGGCACCTGGCCTGCGGGCAACAAGTTTGTCTACCTGATTCCTTCCAGCTGACTGCAATATTCTATTACACTCCAAGAGGCGCTAGTGGTAAATAACACTTCTGCCAAGGCAGGAGACATAAGAGACAAGAATTCAATTTCCAGTTCAGGAAGATCCCCTGGAGGAGGGCAGGACAACCTACCGCAGTATTCTTGCCTGGAGAATCCCATGGACAGAGGAGCCTGGCAGGCTGCGGTTCATAGGGTCACACAGAGTCGGACACGACTGAAGAGACAGCGCGCACAAGAAGCTCACAACCGCAGACTGGCAGTGTGGGAACTGGAGAATGCTTGAAAAGCATTTAAGATTATTGAGGGGTTGTTTGTAAAGTGAACTTGCAGAAAGTGTCAATACACAATTTATGGGAAGGTAATTCTGTCTCCTATACCAGATCATTTAGAGGAAATACTTTGCTTCAGGTTATAATTTCCATAGATCTAGTCTGTAAGAGTATCATGTTTTTAATAAAGGCCATGTAATAAATAATAGCGGAGAGTATCTTAATTGACTCTTTCATACTGTTCGTTCTGTGTGTGTATATATATATGTATATATATATGGCTGATTTGTTTTAATTGTACAGCAGAAACTAACACAACTATACCCCAATTGTTGGTGATTGTTTAGTCACTCAGTTGTGTCTGACTGTATTGTGACTCCATAAACTGTAGCCGCCAGGCTCTTTTGTCCATAGGATTTCCCAGGCAAGAATCCTGGAATGGGTTGCCATTTCCTTCTCCAGGGAATCTTCTAGACCCTGGGATTGAACCCACATATCCTGCATTGCAGGTAACTTCTTTTCACTGAGCCACCAGGGAAGCCCTATACCCTAATAAATAGATTTTTTTTTTTAAAGAGAAAGTTCTAAGATAATTCTTGTCCTTTAGCCTAAGTCTCCTCATTTTTGTAATAAGAAATAATGTTTTGAAATGTATGTATAATTGAAGATTTTTTCTATAATGAGAGTGCGTATTGTACATATATATCATTTAGAGGAAGAACTTAAATTTATTCCATACTGTTACTTCCTTTTTGAAATATTAATATGTTTGCTGTGTTTAATTAAAATAGCTCTTTGAGGTTCAAAAATATCTGTTTGCAAGTTTCTGAAATGGAGTTTAGAAAAAAGGAATGCGGTTTCTTGGGTGGAGAAAGGAGGTTTGTTCAAGGAGGAGACTCATGGAATAAGCGTAGAGAATCATTAAGCAGTTCTGCCAAGGTCAGCATTAACTTCAGTTACTGGCTACATATTTTACACTAAACACTGCTCAAGTTAAAATTCCCTTTGATGGTTAAATGGTGGCACCATTTATCCCCTCGCTGGGTTTATTTGGTAGAGATAACAAGAGAGGAGGCTGTGTGAGCAGCTGGTTCATTCCTCTTCCATCTTTCTCATACCTGTTATTTCTTCTCTGAGTTTCATCCTTGAAAATGGAGTCCTCTGAAATCAACTTCATGAGTAGCTTCAACGAAGCCTTAAACTTCACCTTTCTGCTCTCAAGTCATTCACTTTTTTCTCTCATTAACTCACGCTTTTGGATAGGGAAGTTCATCCTAGGCTATTCCCTTGGGGCTATTGTCTGGTCCTTTACCATTCAATTCTTGATGGAGACTACATGTAACACAAACCACTCTACAGTGGGGGCAGATGTTCTCAGGCTGCTAGAGGCCCACTCTTTGACCCTGCACAGGACTTGATTAAAACTTGCCTAGCCATTTCTTTCCAGGATCCAGTTCCCTGAGGCCAGACTAGCCAGGACACCTCCCTACTTATCTAGGTGTCCCACACCAAGGAGTGATAAATTAGGTGTTCCTTCTGAAGTTACTTTTCGTTCCCTAGTAAAGTCTAGGACCACAGCGTTCAGAGTGGGTCGAGGTAGAGGGAGCTGACCGCTGAGCAGGTTGACAGATGTGATTGGACAGTTAGTTGCTGGAGAAGGAGAGTGGATATTGGCTATGTTTCTGTCCTCTTTGGTAATTCCTAAAAAATATGTGTAACTCAAGAACTTAGTATCTGGGCAGGTCATATTTCAGGAATAACTGATGAATAATGATCAATCTATTTTGTATCCTTAATCACTAGCTTAATGTGCATTCTTGTATTGCTGAGTTTTTCTGGTGTTCTCATCTCTCCTCTGAGTCAGGTATCTGGGCTTATTTTTGCAGAGACCACAGGTCCCTGAAATGATAGCCCTGCTCTTCACCCTCAACTCCTTTCTTTTTTGCTCCTTGTGTCAAGTTAAGAAATTTTCATTGCCCTCTATGGATTTCTGGTTTCCAAGACATCATTCTCAGTGGTGCTCTGAGATAACAGAGAGGTCTTTCTAGCATCATCCTAGTGGTTTTGGGGATCTGTAGGTCATCACTAGCTTATCTGCTTGTAGGGTGATCTCGACCAGTAATTACCATCATGTCATAGTCTTCCTAGAGTTAATTAACACTCTACCCTGATTGCTGACAGATATTTTCTCAGCTTCAAAGTGTCACAGTGGTCATTGGAGTGGTAAGTGATAGACCTGGGGTCCAATAATTATGGATATGAATTCAAGCCAAGATATAGAATATTGGACTTTTGTTTTTCTGGACCATGTTGTTCTTAGAAAAGTCAACGTTATGCATCCATTTTATGACTGTATTATCATTGTACTTTCTTAGTTTTTCATCACTCAATAAATGTTACTTTGTCTGTGTGGATCACAGAAAGGATTGGCATCTTATGAAAAGATTAACAGAGGAGAAAACTACAAATTCTTTGTATGTATAGATCACAGAAAGATTGACATTTTGTTCAGGGAATGCCATAGAAAACTCAAACAGGGGGCAACTTTTCATCACACACATATAGAAAAATAGAGCTTGATCGATAAGGCTATGTAGTTATTGACCTGTGAACACTTGGCTAAAGAGAATGCTTCTCTGACAAATCAAGAAAAAGAGCCAAACACCTCAAGTGAGAAGTCTAACAAATAACCCCACTGAGCTCCATCTGTATGTGTGAGTCGCTCGGGTCAGTGAGGCGCAGGGGCATACGACCATACTGACTGCCTGCCATTCCCCTGATGCCTGTCTGCCTGCTCCTGCTCTCACTTGGTCAGTCTTCTGAGAGAATCAGTCCTCAGCTCCAAGAACCTGCCTTAATTTACAAACAGCTGAGAAGCTGTGCTACCATCGGGAGTGGTGAAGATTGAGCCCTATTGGCCACAACCTGAGTCTATTAACATCTGGTAGCTTGCTCACCAAAACCCTAAGCTCTCTTTCTCTCTCAGAGTGGATGGCAGAGGCTTTTTCCCTTGGTAACCAGAGTCTTTCTCCTCCCCCAATTCTCCACCAAAACCTATTCTGACAATTCAGATCAGGATTGACTTGAACTGTGATGGAGGTCATGAGAAAATGTTTTCTCTTTAGATTCTACTCACCGAGTAACTTATGGGATATTTTTATGCACAGGAACTTTCAATCTGTTAAATGGCCATATGTTCATATTAGCTATTGTCCCTTGGAGTTATTGGTGCTTTAATTCTCTGTATATTTGCATTTGTCTGGCGGGGGAGGAATTGGCCTTAAAGACTATTGATGAACACATGCTTTTGGTTGATGCTAACAGGTGTAACTTGAAAGTGAAAAGTATTAGTCACTCAGCCATGTCTGACTCTTTGTGACCTCGTGGACTGTAGCCCACTGGGTTCCTCTGACCATGGAATTCTCCAGGCAGGAATACTAGAGTGGGTAGCCAGTGCCTTCTCTGGGGGATCTTCTTGACCCAGGGATCGAACCTGGGTCTCCTGCATTGCAGGAGGATTCTTTGCCATCTGAGCCACCAGGGAAACCCAACAGGTGTGACTTAGGAAAGCACATATTGGCTAAGTTCTGAGTTGACCTTGAGTAGAACAAAACACACAAACCAAGAATCAGTCCTTGGAAGTTTCCTAGAAGCAATAAGTACTGAATCAGATTTTAGAAAGGATAATTGATTCTTTTGTTTAAAGGTAAAATTCCATAGACAGAGGAACCTGGGAGGCTACAGTCCATGGGGTCACAAGGAGTCAAAGACAACTGAGCACATACACAACACACATAGCCTGCTGCAACATGCAGGAGATCAAGTCAAACACCATTAAGCAGAAATTGACTGGAAATGGATAAACAAGCCTTTCAATTTTAGTCTTAATAATACTTTCAAATACTTTTAAATTATTAGCTCTATTAGCATAGAACAGAATGAGCTATTAGTAGAAATGTGTATGTTACAGTTTGGAAGACAAGAAAGATCTGAAATTGGCAATGTCTTCTCTTTGATAAAATACCTGCTTTATGTTTTTGGAAGAGGAAGAAGAAGGCAATATTTTATTTAAATAATAAATAAGTTATTCATTTGAAATGTAGCTAGCATTTGTTATGGAAGACACATTTGGAATGAGAAACAAAATAACGTAATGTGCTAATTCAGAACAAGTAAAAGCAGATTTCTATCAAATTATCTTTTAATTTAATGAAAAAAATCCATATAGGAGAAAAATGGACAGGTCTGAGACAGTATAAAATTCTTGTTTCAAATAATAGTATTCTATGTAAATTATAAAAAGTAGATCAAGTCTACCAGAACCACCCTAAGAATGATACAGAAGAAGCAACACTGAATATTGATATGCAATGCAGTTTGTTTTTAAATCAAATACCAAGACTGGCCTCATGCTACAGTGCAAAACCCTTACCTCCTCCTTAAATTTCCCTATCAAGTGTGATCTACAATTTGTTCGGGAAAATGTCCCACTGACCATTCACTGCATTCAGAATAAAATCCAAAGGCCTTGTCCTGCTTTTCAAAAGTCTTTGCAAAATTAAGCCTTAGTTAAGCGTTCAGCTTAATGTCCCATAAAAACCAGGAAGACCCAATGCTTCAATTAGAGGAGCTGGCTTCACATTCAAGAAACTGAATGTGTGCCCATATCCAGGCCTTAATTTGGTGGATTTGGACTGCTTAGCCAGCTTCATCCTTGCTTTACAATGTCTGTCTCACAAAAGTTTCCCCCTCATTTTTGGCCAAATTCAAACTCCCTTTGGTTTAAAGAACCTTTGCAGAATTTAGAAAAAATATCCTTTTTTCTTTTATTCTTCTAAAAGATTATTAGCTGCTCTGTTTGACAACTGATACATCCAATGGAACTCCGCGTGCCGTGAACTTTACCTTCTAAGGTAGAAAACACACAGTAAGCATTCACTTATTATCTGTTGCCTGTCTAACATTGCTACTCAAGTCATGCTTTCTTCCTCAAAACTGACCTGGTCAGGTCCCAATCTTCTTCAATCTAATTATAAAAATAGTTCCCCAAACAGGTCACTATACCTCTAGCCCAACCCTTTCCACACTGTTATCATAAAGATCTCTTGAAAACAGAAACTGAAAAATGCCATGCTGTTTTATTTGTTTATTTATTGGTCACACCTTAAGACATGTAGGATCTTAGTTCCCCAACCAGGGATCGAACTGTAGTGGAAGAACAGAGTCTTAACCACTGGACCACCAGGGAATTCCCCATGCTATTTTAAAAACTGCGGTCCTCTCTCTGTCCCTCTCACTCACTCAGAGGTTGAATTCCACAGGCTTTATATGACACACAAAGCCCTGGGATTTGTCCCTCCTCCTTCCACAGTTAATTGTCTGAAACTTTCTTTCATGTGCTTTATATCCCAGCAACACTGGAGCTTTGCATCTTATGCAAGTGATAGCTTCCAGAAGATCTACTGTAATTTAAAACTTGCAATAATACAAGTGTCCTCATGTGAATGAATATCATCTAGGAAGAACATTTTGGAGCAGTTATTTGAATATATTTTAACCATAATAGAGTGTTTTTCCTTTCATATTCTTTGGCCCAAAATGCCTCTATTATTATTTTCCAGCATATTGTGTCTTAAATTTACAGAGCACATGGTAGTGGATTTTTGGAGTTCTTTGTGACTTTTTATTGCATTTAAATCTTGTTTCAAAGTTATGGATTTCCAGGCATTATTTCAGGTCTGAATTTTAACCTTAGCTCTAGCAGTCCTATTTAATGAGGATTTCCGTTATATTATTATAGGGTTGGAGGAGATAATTTAAATTACAAGCAGTGAATGCTAAAATTACAAGATGAAAGTCACTCGAAAGCATTCACAGAAATTTGAATGCAGGTAAACAGCAGTGGTCAGACGTAGGACAGAAGATATTTCTTTTCGCTAGCAAAAATGGCCACATGGCAGGAACAGAAACTGGTCTCTTCGTATGTTGGCCATTTCATCATATTTTTCCTGAATATCATTCAAAACTGCACCCTAAAGTTACATTATTTGAATATTCCAAACTTGTATGGAAACCTTTTAAAAGGGCATATCCTAAGACACTATCATTCTTTACAAGCTTGATTATATCACCTTCTTTCTTTAACTCTCAGCAACTGCCTCTAAATCACTGATTTCATTTTCCTTTCCTGAAATCAAGTGTCAGTCCATGAACTTGCTCTTTGCTCTTTATTTCTACTCTTCCTTTAAAGAAGTTCATATAAATCTTTTCGATTATACACCATAATTTCTCATTCACGCCCACTGTATGGAGCATGTTTATATTCTTTAAAGATGTCACCTATGAAACTCTCATTGTGTTTTATAAAATCTAAGACATTGTCTCTCAAATGTAAGGATACATGAGAATCCTCAGGGGGTAAAATGTGCAAACCAGCAATAATCTGATCCAATAGATTTAGAATAGGGTTTGGAAATTTTCATCTTCACAAACATGGCAGGAGATTCTCATGCTGGTCTCTGTGATGTGCAAACCTCATTCACTGCTTTGCAGTACTTTTGTTATTGAATCCAAGTTTGTGTGTCTGGCACACAGTGTCCAAATAAACCAAAATGTTGGAGTTTGGAGCAAAGATTGTTTTATTGCAAGTGACAAGCAGGGAGAACTGGGTGGCTCATACTCAAGCCCGAATTCCTTGATGGTTTTAGGGGAAGAGTTCTTCCAGGCAAAATTTGGAGGTAGGGCTGCAGGGTGTGTGACTTTCCACTGCTTGGTTGGTGGGAAGGTAACAGGGCAGTGTTCCAGGAGTCTCAATCATCAGCCTTCTGGTTCCAGCCAGTCTTGGGTCTAGTGCTTGTGTTCAGCCTAAAGTTACCATCCTCCACCTGGGTTCCTGTAGAAGAATTCAGAGATGTGTATCAGATTGCTATGTGTATCCCTTGAGGAGGAACCAGGACCCTGCCCCCATCCTGCACTATTGTTCCTTTTTGTTGTTGTTGTTAGTTGCACTATTGTTTCGGCTGCCTTTCCTCTATTTCTGCATTTCCTCACTCCTCTAATTAGTAACTATTTAAATATGCCCTTTGGAACTCAGGGAAGGTCTAAGAGACGGAATTAGGCATTGTGCATGCTCACTTGCTCAGTTGTGTCTGACTCTTTGAGACCCTACTGACTGTAGCCCCCCCAAGGCTCCTCTGTCCTTGGGTTTTCCCAGGCGAGAGAACTGGAGTGGATTGCCATTTCTTCTCCAGGGGATGTTTCTGACCCATGGATCGAACCTGCGTCTCCTGCATTGGCAGGTGGGTTCTTTACTGCTGAGACATCAGGGAAGCCCTCAGAAGATTGAAAACTTCCTACAAACAAGAAATGGGCGCTTGGGAAGGGTTTTGTACCTGGGAAGGCCCTATGGGGTCCTGCTTGGTTTCACTTTTTAGCAGTTTCACCTGGTTCTCCTTTATTCTTGGAATACTCTACATAAAACTTCCTCCCTGTTTGAGTGATGTTCATTATCTTTAGATTTTTTACACATTTATTCTCCATCCTGTCTGAAGTTGAAAATGTCTTTCAAAATATTGATTTTGTTCCTTTGCCTGAGGATTATATCCATATTATTATTTGATGACTAACCACTGATATTTGGAAAGTGACTTGATGAATATTTTTTCTTGCATTTTGCTTAACTCTCTATTCTATAAAGAAATTGATCATATCCCAGTCTAATTTGCCTGATTTCAAAGAGAACTTGGGGGACTTCCCTGGTGGTCTAGTAGCTAAGACAGCACTCCCAATGCAGGGGACCTGGGTTCAATCCCTGGTCAAGGAACTAGATCCCACATGCCTCAACTAACAGTTCACATGCCAACACTAAAGATCCCATGTGCTGCAAGTAACACCTGGTGCAGCCAAATAAATAAATAAATAATTTTTAAATGATCTTAAGATAACTTCATCATCAGAAAAGGTGGTATCTTTCAATTTACATATCACAGCTTTCCAGTTTCCTGTATGGTAATCACATTGTTTTGCAAGAACCATTTCTCTTCTTTAAATGTATATTAGTATGTACAGGCAATCTGATGCCCTGCAATCCTGATGATTTTGCAGGCTGGTTGTAAATATGTGTCCTCAGAGAGTGCAATGTTCCTGCTTACACCTCTGCCATTGGACATTCTGTTTTTACTGAGCACCTTTAACACTATACTGAGAAAAGTAATTAAATTCTTTGTTTCCTTCTTAGTTTATTGGCTGAGTGGGGCAGAGAATAGGCAGAACATGAGATTGGGTTCTGGATCAATGTCACTGATCATACATCATCCAACACAGATCTCAACCTTGCCTTCCTTTTCTCCTATAGAAGCTACTGAAATCTCAGCATATTGTGGGCAGTTGTCATGATTTGCATATTAACTCTTCCTTCCAGTGATTCTTTTTGTGATATCCTCCCCAATTTTTTTATTCTTTTTTGTTCCAGTGGTTGTGCATAATTCCAGTTGTACAAGAAGCATTTTTACACCCTTGCCCTCTGAATTATAAACCCCCCTTCTGAATTTATTTTGTTGTTACCTGACACACCTTCACGACTCCAAGTATAACTGGAGAGGAGAGCTTTGAGAGACAGATATATCTGGAAGTGTATGAAGTCCATTCTATGTTTTTATCATTCAGTTTTTACATACAGATGCTCCACAAGCCTGAGAACTATTTTATTTAAAACAGTGACATTTAACCCACCACTTATGTTGCCTCGAGTAATATCCACATCTTGATGTAAATCCATCAAATCTCAAAAAATGTTTCACTGTTTTCATAGAGAATAGACTTTTGGTTGCCAAGAGAGTAGAGGGAGGGAAGTATTGGGAGTTTGGGATTAGTAGATGCAAACTAGTGAATATAAACAACAAGATCCTACTGTATAGCATGGGGAACTGTATTCAATATCCTGTCTTAAACCATAATGGAAAAGAAAATGAAAAACAATACACACACACACACGTATATATATATATACGTGTGTGTGTGTGTGTGTGTATGTATGCATGTATGACAGAATCACTTTGCTATATATTGGAAATTAATGCAACATTGAAAGTCAACTACACTTTAATAAAATTTTTAAAAAAATATTTCACTGTCTTAGAGAAAATATATAGATACCTATGACTTTGTATATTTTCCTATAGTTGCAAATCCACTTGACTGTCACGTCAGACTTGCTTGTATACCTGAATAAGATTGCTTGCAAGAACTTCTTTAAATGTAAAACTCTTGGATTAAGTATTATGTAGTAGGCTTCACAATAAAAGTAAAAACCAAAAAGCTACAGAGCTTTTTATTAAAGTTGACAAGTATCAAGTGATCCTGATCCAAGTTCAACGAAGCATCTTTGTTATCATAGTAATTAAAGTAGGAATCTAAAGGGTGATACTTTGCATTAAAATGTAAGTGGTTTTTTTCTGTTCTGATTCTGTAACTTAAAAGTTATTAGACATGTATGGGTGTCCCAGGTGATGCTGGTGGTACAGAACATGCCTGCCAATTCAGGAGACATAAGAGACGCAGGTTTGATCCCTGCGTCAGGAAAGTCTCCTGGAGTAGGAAATGGCAACCCACTCCAGTATTCTTGCCTGGAAAATCCCATGGACAGAGGAGCCTGGCAGGCTATAGTCCACGTGGTCACAAAGAGTCGGACACAACTGAAGTGACTTAGCTCGCATGCACACAGACGTGTCTAATCCTCAATTTCCTCCTCTATGAAAGAAGAGAGTTGATTGATTGACCAATGGTTCTGATTCGGCTACCAACAAATCACTTAAATTATTCCCACTCCAATACTGATGCTGAATGCTCAGCTTCCGTGTGCACCAGTGCTGAATCAAATCTTGGAGAGAGAGTATTGGTTGAAGTAGAAAAGAGTAGCTTAATTATTTTGCCAGGCAAAGGGGGCCACAGTGGGCCAAGGTCTTCAAAATTGTGTGTCCTAACTTGGAGAAGATTGTGAGAAGTTTTATAACAATGGTTCAAAGAGACTGATCAGTTCATTGACAGTTTTCTGATGGGTTGGTGGTGAGGTAAGCAGGAGTCAGCATCATCAATATTCAGGTCCAACTGGTCTGGGGTCTGCATGCTTCTGGGCAGCATGCCATTGTTAATTGTTAACTTCTCCACCTGAAGGGAGTTTCAGTATCTGCAGACTAGCTCAAAGATATTGTTGTGTATATCCGTTGATGGGGAAACAGCACCTTGTCCCAAGGCTGCTCTTGACTGTTTCTCCCTGGTCTAGTATCCCCTCCTTTCCCTAGTTAACAGTTCCTTGAATCTACCCACTGAAACTCAGGGAAGGTCACGGAGGCTGAAAGACGGCTGTTACTTGTAACCAAAAATGGAGGACACAGAAAGGCTTTGTGCCCAGGAGCCCCGCAGGGCCCTGCTGGGTATCAATACTTTCGTTATGAGTTGAATTATGTCCCTCCCAAAAGGTATGTAAAGGTCCTAAACCCAGGACCTGCAAATGTGAACTTTGCTGGAAACAGAGTCATTGCAAATATAATTTGGCAAGATGAAGTCAACCTGGAGTACGGTGGAACCTAATCCAATATAACTAGTCAATATAAAAGGAGAGCAAGTGCCCCAGAGGATGCTCATGGAGGGAAGAGGCCATGTAATGATGGAGGCAGAGACTGGAATCATGCTCCTGCAAACCAAAGAAAGTCAACACAAACACCAGAAGCTGGTGGGAGAGCCATGCACGTATTTCCCTTACTGTTTCAGAGGGAGCATGGCCCTGCTGACACCATGATTTCAGATTTCTGGCCCCCACAGCTGTGAGATAACAAATTCCTACTATTTTAAACCACCCCATTTGCGGCACTTTGTTATGGCTGCCCAAGGAAACTAAGAATCTTTAGGAAGGAGACAAGAAAATCTGTATTTTGAAAGCTACACCCTCCCTGGTGGTGATTCTGCTACGAGCAAGGTGTGGGACCACTAGACAGATGACGTCTGAGTTTCTATCTAGATCTCAGATTTTATGATTCAAGGATACATGTATTGTAAACAGAAGCGAAAAAACAAACAGGTAGACTACATATTCATTGCTGAAATAAGGTTGAGAACTACTAGCGCACAGTGACAATGCAAAAATTCTCCCTCCCACTTATGACAATGACGCCCTAAATGGTGCTGTTCTATAAGCTGCTATTCTAGAAGTACCAGGCACTTGAAGGTCAATTCAATTTTGTCTTGACAAACACATCTGTTTGAACTTACTTGCTCTTTGAGATATTATGCTGATTCAGTTTTCCTTCAGTAAGTGTTGGGGTACGGTTTGTGATAAATTTGCTTCCTAATGGGTAATACATCTTCTAGGTATGAACATCCAATTCTTTGCAATTGTCTGTGATGATTGATCTTAAACTATCATTTCTTGGTCTGTGGCATCAAGTGCAAACTTATCTTTCATATTGCCAACTCCAGACACGTCTCTCTCCTGCCTGGGTCTGCCCTTGAGACACAATAAAGTGGATGCATGACGCTGCAGCAGCATCAGAGATATGCAAGATGCCTGGAGCTGACAGGGTGCCCTGAGTAATGGCTGCAACCTTCCAGAACACACCAGTGGGGCCTCCTTCCACAGATGCCCCAGACAATAATGACCCTTTACTCCACAATACGTCTTTTTTCATCACTCATGAAAACTATTCTTCTACATTTTCCACTTTATCTTGTGGCTTGGCCATGGACTGCTGATGGGAATGCTGTAGGAAATGCAGTTCTTAGAAGGGGAAAAATGCAGAGGAAGAAAAGAAACTCTCTTCAGCACTTTTCTGTTCTATAGTATCTCACTGCATTGAAGAGGATTGAGAATATTAGTCAAAAGTAATCAGGCAGTTGAGGAACAGAAAGAGAAGCGGTCTTGCGTAGCCCTGTTTGATAAGTGTTTTCAGCACACTGGTGGGGGCTCCTGACTTCTGTCTCCATCATGTGTATGCATAATTGTGTTTGGGCTTATTATCCCCAAACTTGCATGATCTCTGTCCACTCTAATAGGAATGCTAAAGTAAGAGAAATCTATCATGTTGTTATAATAACTGCGCTTCCTCCATCCTCTGCCTCACAGATGAAGAAGGTTGTTTATTTATAGGCCACTGTAGCAAATACATTACCTTTTATCTCTTCTATCAGGATTGATAAGATTAATGCATGGGAAGTATTCATATATTCATCTGGCCAGTTTGTGAATAGATTACCTCCAGAATATTATAAAGTTTCTAACATTAGGACCTACAGGGACTTCGTGTCTGTCCAGTGGTTAATACTATGCACTCCCCCTGCAAGGGTTGCAGGTTCAATCCCTGGTCAGGGAAGTAAGATCCCGCATGCTTTGTAGAGCAGCCAAAATAAATAAATAAACTATTCTACTTAAGATTAGGACCTATGGCTAAACTTATATTTGTACCCCTCATCTTTCATTTTTGTATCTGGCACATAATAGGAACTCAATCTATTTTTTTAATCAGAATTGCTTTATTATGAAGTGAAGTGAAGTGAAAGTTGCTCAGTTGTGTCTGAATCTTTGCGACCCCATGGACTATACAGTCCATGGAATTCTTCAGGCCAGAATACTGGAGTGGGTAACCTTTCCCTTCTCCAGGGGATCTTCCCAACCAAGGGATCCAACCCAGGTCTCCCACATTGCAGGTGGATTCTTTACCAGCTGAGCCACAAGGGAAGCCCAAGAATACTGGAGTGGGTAGCCTATCCCTTCTCCAGCAGATCTTCCCAACCCAGGGATCGAACTGGGGTCTCCTACATTGCAGGCAGATTCTTTACCAAGTGGGCTATGAGGGAAGCCCATAGACATAGCCATTTTCATTTCTAACAATAAAGTGAAGGAGAAGCACACAAAATCCAGTACCATGCAGGTGCTCATTCCAAAATAATTGAGAATCAAGTATCAGATGCGAATCAAGACCTCAAATGCTTTCTTGGACTGCTTTATAGGAGTGGGAATTTATAGGTATACTACAAACATTCTGGAGAACTGAGGCTAAGGATGAGAAGGGCTATAAATCACACATGTGCTTGAATTGAAGCAATGGTTTTGGAGTATGCCGATATTTCTACTTAATGGACACAATTTAAAACAAATGTTCATTGATATTATAGTATACCTGTTCATCTGTATCAAGGCTCTTCATACTCAAAGGGTCAGTTATTGCAAGCCAAATAAGGGTTTCATATGAATGTGAAAAATCACCAATGTGGTGCCTTAAATATAAAAAACTCAGCTCTTATTGAATGGCAACAGGATCAAGATATGGAAATTAGCACTGTGGAATATTTTAAGACACTCAAAGATCGGATAGATTCAGCATTCATTTGACTAAGTACTTGCAAATGTTATGTAGAATAATTACTTAATCACAGAATATCTGCTTACAAAAGCAAAAAGCTATTAGGAGCAACATTAAGATGAATAATTATGATTTTTACTAGTGCTTTACGGGAGTATAATTTTTATACCGTTAAATGTCAGATCCCAAGTGATCAGCTTAATGACTTTGTTCACGTGTATACTTCTATGAAATCATCACTTATTCAAAAAATATAGAATATTTCCACTACATCAAAAATATATTTTGGTTTAAACATGATGCTAAGCTGCAAATATTGGGAAGAAGAGGTGGGATTACATGCCCCCAAATTTAAGTTAGTTGGAAAGCAGAATTCAGTTGACAAATATTCGTTTTACACATAAAGTTCAGGTATGTTTCCAGTATATATCATGATGGTTTCCCATGTATCTCAAAGTTACTCAACTATATGCTCACTATGATCCATTAAAATATTTTTTAAATGTTTGTGTGATTTTAAACAATAAATAGCATTTGCTGAAGGAAGATTTTTCCATTGTTTCTATTTTTCTATATCAGTCAGTCTCCCTCAAAATTGCTTTCTCTGAAGGTACAGATAATTGTAGTTAAGAGGATACTAGTGACACCTAGTGCTTATCCACTAAAAATGTCTGCATTTAGGAGAACATTTATTTTCTGAGTTAGCTACTGTTAATCAAGTTCTTGTTTATGTGCAGAAAACTGACAATAATAATCTCAGTGCTATTTCATGCTGTTAAGGACTAAATGGGTAACCTTCCAACATAACCTCTTAACATAATTAAAGCAAACAGATTTGACATTAACACTGTGCATTAAGAGCTAGCGTGGAGGATGAGAGGACCTCAGAATAAGGAGGTATATGCTTGAATCAGAATTTTATTATTCATAAGCAGGTAGAAATACTTCAAAGTTGTGGCAGATCGGCTAAGTCTGTTTATTGGGAACTGGTAGGTGACACAGAGGGGACAGAGATGGGACCTCTGATGGGACCACAATGAAAAAAGACATAAAGAAAGCTCCTTATGATTGATAAATTGGTTCTAAGATTTTCTATATCTTAGGTTAGATGCTGAAATACAATGAGCCAAGTAGGCAAACAGAGAAAGGCTTGGACTATAGAGTTGGTCACTGAAATTAGAGTCACAGCATCCTCT
Organism: Okapia johnstoni; assembly: GCA_024291935.2. Classification (NCBI taxonomy): domain Eukaryota; kingdom Metazoa; phylum Chordata; class Mammalia; order Artiodactyla; family Giraffidae; genus Okapia; species Okapia johnstoni. The sequence continues at coordinate 99,907,810 of CM044309.1, forward strand.
CCCTCCCTCCAGTCTAGGAAGAAAATCTCAGCTCTCAGTCCATGTGTGTAAATCATTGAAACCAAAACATTTTCCCATCTGCCTATCATTCCTTATGCCACTGTCAGACTCCATCCTCACAATCTATCAAAATCTTGCTATCGTTTCATATGTCTGTGTGAAAGTCACTCGGTGGTGTCTGATTCTTTGCAGCCCCATCAACTATTCAGTCCATGGAATTCTCCAGGCCAGAATACTGGAATGGGTAGCCTTTCCCTTCTCCAGGGGATCTTCCCAACCCAGGGGTCAAACCAGGGTCTTCTGCATTGCAAGTGGATTCTTTAGCAGCCAAGCCACAAGGAAAGCCTGAGAATACTGGAGTGGGTAGCCTATCCCTTCTCCAGGGGATCTTCCCCAGTCAGAGATCGAACCTGGCTCTCCTGCATTTCAGGCAGTTTCTTTACTGTCTGACCACCAAGGAAGCCCATAATGTGTGTGCTGTGCTGTGCTGTGTAGTGCTTAGTCGCTCAGTCATGTCTGACTCTTTGTGAACCCATGGACTGCAGCCCACCAGATTCCCCTGTCCATGGGGATTCTTCAGGCAAGAATACTGGAGTGGGTTGCCATGCCCTCCTCCAGGGGATCTTCCCCACTCAGGGACTGAACCCAGGTCTCCCTCATTGCAGGCAGATTCTTTACCGTCTGACCCATCAGGGAAGCCCCAGATTACTGGAGTGGGTAACTACCCCTTCTCCAGGGGATCTTCCCAACCCAGGGCTCAAACTAGGATCTCCTGCATTGCAGGCAGAGTCTTTACCAGCTGAGCTAACAGGGAAGCCCTATATATCATATATCATATGCTAGATTCTAAATTCTGGAGATAAAGTTGTATACAATATAGATAAGCTTTCTCATGAAGTTTATATTCCAGTACAATTCATAGATAATAACTGTAACATAATGGAGATAATTTCAGATAGAGATAAGTAGTGATAAGGAGGAAAATGAGGTAATGTAGAATAGAGTGATGACAGAGAAATAAAGAAATAAATTTTGCTAAGTTATCCAGGAAACCTCTCAGAGGAGGTGATTCATAAACAGAGAGTTGAAAGAGAAGGCATGTGAAGACATGGGAGAAAATCTGATACCAGCAAGTGCAAAGGTCTAGGGGTAGGAAGAATCTTGACTTATTTAAAGAACAGAAAGAAGCCCAGTGTGGCAGGAGCTGTATGTGGAGAAGATCAGGTCTGAGAGACAGACTAGAATGAGACTTTGCAGGTTGTAATGGGCTCAATGGTTGTGTTCCCCCCAAAATTAATATGTTGAGGCCTCAGCCCCTGGTGCAATGGTGTTTGGAAGTGGGACACTTGGGAGGTAATTGTGTTTACATTAGGAATGAGGGTGGGGTCCTCATGATGGGATTAGTGCTCTTACAGGAAGAGAAAGAGAGACAGTCTCTCTCTCCACTCCACACACCAAGGAAAGACCATGTGAGAACAGAGCAAGAAGCCAGCTGTCTATGAGACAGGAAGCAGGTTCTCACCAGACTCTGAATCTGTTGGCAACTTGATCTTGGACTTGGCTTGCAGAACCATGAGAAATAAGGATCAATTGTTTAAGCCACCAGTCTATGATAGTTTGGGCTTCCCAGGTAGTGTTAGTGGTACAGAACCGGCCTGCCAGTTCAGGAGACATGAGATGGGGATTCCATCCCAGTTGGGAAGATCCCCTGGTGGCAACCCACTGCAGTATTCCTTCCTGGAGAATCCCATGGGCGGAGGAGCCTGGTTGGCTACAGGTCCATAGCATCACAAAAAGTCAGGCACATCTGAAGCAGCTTAGCACGCAAGCATACTATGATAGTTTATTATAGCAGTCTGAGCAGACTAAGACACAGGTGAAAACATGGCATTTGGAACCTAAGGACAAAGGGAAAATGATTTAAAAATTTGAATTTTATGAATATGTATATTCATGCTATTTAAGGATTCTGTGGCTACTATGTAGATAAATAGCATAAGTGTTGGGAGTGAGATGACCTCATGTAATTTATAATCTACTTAGGGAGGAAAGACACACACATAAATTCATAAAGAATGCAGCCTACATTATGAACATACACTACTCCACGGACTTGATACTAATAAACGTCTCTCCCCATGGGAACATATCTTGTGGGTGCAGAATGCCTTTAAGAAGTGAGCTCTGCTAATTTAGTGGACTTGGAAAAGCTGTGTCATGCTGTTCTCCTGTCTTTGGGGACTTCACACTATTACCTTCCCTCTGGTCTCATACATCAAGTCACTTGAGGTGTCACCTTACATGATTTAAGGTGGCAAAAGATAAACCCACTCTGTCTCCGGCCTCCTTGTACTGAGTGTTTGAAGGGCAGGCCAATGATTGTTTATTTTCCTGAAAACCTCCACAGCTGGAGACATAATGAGAAATTCTTCTCTCAACTTTGAAAAGCTAACAAAAACTCCCATGCAACATCAAAACTGTGATTTGAATTTTTATGTTTTTTTTTTTATTTTGTATGCCTCAAGTTGAATTTTGCTTAAGGACACAAAGTCTAGTTTTTGTTTGGCTCTTGCTTTTCTTTTTACATAATATATCATTTTGTAGTGTTCTGGAGCACAACCATAACTTCCCCTCATTCCACTTGGTTTAAATGCAGCATTTTAACAATTGCTGCTGCTTTCTAAACACACATATTTGCAGTTGTACATACACACACATACACACACACACACACACACACACACAGTCGCATTTATGCAGATTTCAGTAGTACCTGATCATCCTGTCATTTATTAGCCGGTTTTTCTTATTCTGCTGTCTAATTAATGTGACCTCACTCTGGCATCAATGTTACATTTTAAGCTCCTATTTGAAATTCTAGATAGCAAGAACTCTTTCTGATGAGCCCTTTTTGTTTATTGATTTACTCAATATTGAGTGTCTAATATGTGACAGATATTTCACTTTGCATGGATGGAAAAATCTAATAAAACTTGGCCCCTGTCCTCACAGATGACACATTCTCATGGAGAAGTTTACCAGAACTGAGACAAAGGACAGCTCCCCACTTCCCTCCACACAGGAGATAGAGGAGGGGTGTTGTAGTGATGGTGGATGGTGGTGATAGATTGTGATGGTGGATGGTGGTGATGGATGGTGATGGTGGATGGTGGTGATGGTTGGTGGTGATGGATAGTGATGGTGGAGTGTCTGATACTACTTAAGTAGGAATTTGGGGGAGATTTGGTCACATAATTTATCACATATTCTAACCATCTTCATTCATTCTTCTGATACTTTGTATGTCCATTCACTCCAAAAATGTTTGTTCCAAGACTACGCTGGGTGAAAAAGCAGAATGCTGAGCATCGTGGAGACATATTCATGTGGTTTCCTCTGACAGAATGCCTCCAAATATCCTTAGCACACACCTCAAATGTCATTTCTTCTGCAAAGCATTTCTTGACCAACTCGAGAAATGTATGTGGACCTCTATAGCATGCTTTCATAAAGCTCTTTGTATAGCACTTTCCATGGCCTAATTAGTAGGCTTTGTCATTGACTTTTTCTGTGTATTTCTGTCTTCTTACGAGATTTTCAAACCATGAATATTGCTTTCCTTCCTCCCCCACACCTCAAAACCAAAGCATGTTTATGGTACATACTCAATACACATAGTGTTTATTAAGTGAGATTCAAGTCTTCTAATAGGAGTCAGTATCCAGGTATATGGGACTTCCCTGGTGGCTCAGATGGTAAAGAATCTGCCTGCAATACAGGAAACTCAGGTCGGATCCCTGATTCAGGAAGATCCCCTGGAGAAGGGAATGGTTACTGACTCCAGTATTCTTGTCTGCAGAATTCCAAGGACAGAGGAGTGTGGTGGTCTTGCAAAAAGTCAGACAAGACTGAGTGACTAGCACACACACACACACATCCAAGTAGATATTTTAATGATGCTTCAATTATTTTATATGCAATATAAGATATAGAAATTATTTGTCAAAGAACATTTAATTGATTTTTTCTTGAATTATTTAACAAATGTGTATATCAAGCTTACTATGTGCTACACTCTATTCCACAAGCTTTAGAATATAAGGTCATCATTTAATGTTCACAGAAACTCAATGATACTGGACAATCATCACTGTCACTGAACCAAACTCGGGTCCACTTGCCTGCATGCGGTAAATCCAATCTACTGACACTGGGTTGTGGTGAAGGACAGTGAGGTTTATTGTAAATGCCAGATAAGAATTTCAGGACAACTAATGCTTAAAACACCCAAACTCCCTGACGCATTTCAGTGAAACATTTTTAAAGGTGAGATAAGGAAGAGGAGTTGCAGAGTGTATGATCAGTTGCTACACAATTCTCTGATTGGTTGATAATAAGGTCACAGGATGGTGTCACAGAGGTTAACATTATCAATCCTCGGGCTCCAGCTGGTCTGGAGGCTACGTGCTCATGGTTATCATGTAGTTAATTTCTTCCATTTGGTAGGGATTTTAGTATCTCTAAAGCAACTCAAGAATGTGGATCAAATACTATTATCTATGTACTTTAGGGAGGAACTAAAGATTCTGTGACTACCATTCATTTATTCAGCAGGCATATTTCTTTCTGGGGCTATCACTTCATTAAGCTCTCACCTTCAAGTGCTCATGTTTATGGAATAGCTTTACTTTCTTTCCTCTTAGGCTAATTGTTGGAATCACCCAGCGTGGTTGCTTGGACCTCTTCTTTTATCTCCTTACATTCTCTTCCTTGGACCTCCTCCTGCCTTTCTAATGCATATTGCTTTCATGATACCATTTTATTTTTCAGTTCTTCCCCTTCAAAGTCCTCCATCTTCTAGTTCCAAATTACCTGTGCAACCTTACCTTTCCATTTGCCTTTTCAAATGTTCTGCCCCCAGTAAAACTTGCAAACACAACATAGAATTTGCTAATCTGGACTCCATGTTCTTGCTTCTGCTTTGTCTGCTCTCAACCAGCCTCACCTCTCCACCTATGAAAATGCTAACTATGTCTCTAAGGAGATGGAACAGTCTCCAAGATGCCTCTGCTGCACCTCTCAGCTCGCTGTGGTCCTTCCACCTCTCCCATCTGTGTTTCTATAATTGCCTGCTCCCCACACCTCTTTCCAGGTGGCTCAGTAGGTAATGAATCCAGCTGCAGTGAGGAGATGCTGTAGACTCAGGTTTCATCTCTGAGCCAGGAAAATCCCATGGAGAAGGGCATGGCAACTCACTCTAGTATTCTTGCATGGAGAATCCCATGGACAGAGGAGCCTGGTGGGCTACAGTTCATGGGGTCTCAGAGTCAGACAGGACTGAAGAGAATGAGCACACATACACCTCTTATTTGGTGTCTGGGCAGGACTTTGTAGTGGTTGGGAATACAAGCTTTGCAATCAGAATGCCAGACTTATGGCCCAGCTTCACAGCTTACCTGCTTGGGTAAATTCTTCTGTCTCATCAACAAAAATGGCTATAATATTAGTAAATTCATGAAATAGACAGCAGGATGGGGAGATTAGCTCATAACATAATAGCTTAAAGTTAAAATGAAGATCAAAAGTTTCCAGGCACATTGAATTTAACACAGGTCAGTTTTCATTCCGATCCCAAAGAAAGGCAATGCCAAAGAATGCTCAAACTACCATACAATTGCACTCATCTCACATGCTAGTAAAGTAACCCTCAAAATTCTCCAAGCCAGGCTTCAGCAATACTTGAACCATGAACTTCCAGATGTTTAAGCTGGTTTTAGAAAAGGCAGAGGCATCAGAGATCAAATTGGCAACATCTGCTGGATCATCGAAAAAGCAAGAGAGTTCCAGAAAAACATGTATTTCTCCTTTATTGACTATGCCAAAGCCTTTGACTGTGTGGATCACAATAAACTGTGGAAAATTCTGAAAGAGATGGGAATACCAGACCACTTGACCTGCCTCTTGAGAAACCTGTATACAGGTCAGGAAGCAACAGTTAGAACTGGACATGGAGCAACAGACTGGTTCCAAAAAGGAAAAGGAGTACGTCAAGGCTCTATATTGTCACCCTGCTTATTTAACTTATATGCAGAGTGCATCATGAGAAATGCTGAGCTGGAAGAAACACAAGCTGGAATCAAGATTGCCAGGAGAAATATCAATAAACTCAGATATGCAGATGACACCATCCTTATGGCAGAAAGTGAAGAAGAACTAAAGAGCTTCTTGATGAAAGTGAAAGAGGAGAGTGAAAAAGTTGGCTTAAAGCTCAGCATTCAGAAAACTAAGATCATGGCATCTGGTCCCATCACTTCATGGGAAATAGATAGTGAAACAGTAAAAACAGTGTCAGACTTTATTTTGGGGGGCTCCAAAATCACTGCTGATGGTGATTGCAGCCATGAAATTAAAAGACGCTTACTCCTTGGAAGGAAAGTTATGACCAACCTAGACAGCATATTAAAAAGCAGAGACATTACTTTGCCAACAAAGGTCCGTCTAGTCAAGGCTATGGTTTTTCCAGTGGTCACGTATGGACGTGAGAGTTGGACTATAAAGAAAGCTGAGTGCAGAAGAATTGATGCTTTTGAACTGTGGTGTTGGAGAAGACTCTTGAGAGTCCTTTGGACTGCAAGGAGATCCAACCAGTCCATCCTAAAGGAGATCAATCCTGAATATTCACTGGAAGGGCTGATGTTGAAGCTGAAACTCCAATACTTTGGCCACCTGATACGAAGAGCTGACTCATTTGAAAAGACCCTGCTGCTGAGAAAGATTGAGGGCAGGAGGAGAAGGGGACGACAGAGGATGAGATGGCTGGATAGCATCACCGTTTCAATGGACATAACTTTGAGTAAACTCCGGGAGTTGGTGATGCACAAGGAGGCCTGGCGTGCTGTTATTCATGGGGTTGCAAAGTGTCAGACATGACTGAGTGACTGAACTGAGGTGTACAACCATTACTAGTTAATTGCATAGAGAAACTTGTAGCATATCTGACAATGATACTTAACTCCTAAGGCGTTTCCTATGTATTATGAGTTCCCATTTCACTTTCCATAACTTTTCCTACAACCTGCTATCACCTTGTTCTTAGCTTTTCCCCTTATTCTGTACTGTCTGATCCTAATACCTGAACCAGATTTAAAATTGGACCCAATGGATTGGACTATCTATCTGTCTTTTCTGAGGTTTTCATTTGTCCTGTACTCAAACCAAGTACTTACCTAATTCTATTCCTCTGTACTTTCCCATCAATACAAACTGATTCCTTCTCTGCAATATCCTCTAATGACTTGACCGCCTGCAAGTCCCTCTCTGTGATCTCCTGGACTCTATCCAACTAGATTTTAAGAACATTAAATAGGAGAATCATAAACTATCCTTTGTATTCCCCACAGTGCTGCGTACATACTAGATACTCCAAAAATATTCATTAAATAAATTTATACCACAAAAATAAAGATGTTCGTGGCTTATTATTATTTCTCAGTTTCCAGAGAAGACAATTTTATCAGTGAAATTTGACAGACATCTGTGATAGTCATATTTTAAGCAAGTTCAAAGAGATAATCAGAACATTTCATTTGATTTGACAAATTATTGAGAACTTTTCCCTCCTACCAACAATAATACTTAAAAGAGACTTTATTTCGTTAGTGGGGAGAGGTTTATTAGCTTATGGCTCCAGGAAGACAGGAATTTGGTATTTATTCTCAGGCAATTGGAAAATTGATTTGACTCATTTAGGAGTTTAACAATGGATTCATAATAAGTCTTCTTAAAGATTACAAAAGAACAAGTACATCAAATGATCAATAGTACTTTCGAGAAGAAAAAGAACTCAAGATCAAGGGAATTTAAAGAGACTGCCAAAGACTACTCCCTAGTCAGAGAATTAAATCATAGGGTATTGCAGAGGGTACAAAATGAATACATTAGGAAGTGTTTCCTTAACTCTGGGACACCAGTTTCAGGGAGGAGCCTCATAACTCCTTCCTATTAGTGTAAAATCAAAATGAAAATCCCACATAAAATATACGGGTCATTGAAAACGTTTAATTGTATTCTGCAGTCAGCCTCTGATGTCTGTTTATAGCAGTTCTGGATTCCCACATAGTACATGCGCTCAGCCTTCTCTTGGGGCTAACTAGATTCACAGACGGGAAGATAAACCCCGGGAAGACCTTGATGAAAAGACTGGTGGGTGGAAAAGCTGAGTGACTGTTACACAGTTAAGTGCCACCCAGGGGAAAAACGAGAAGTATGTCTCCTCTCTGGTTTCCTTCAGAAGAAACCCTAGCAATCTGGGAGAGGTTCTTTTGCATCAGTCATTATCAGGACTTAGCTCTGATCAATATCCAGAAAATTCCAATTCTAACAGGTCCCGATTTTGTCCAGCTACATCTCCTATTTCGCTGCATTCAATGGGTAACTTTAGTTTTCCAGTAGGGTAGTCTACCTAAAGAAGAACTCAGGTAATTAATGGGTAATTTTAGAGAATAAATGAGTGAATTAGATTCCTCCAGCACAAAAGAGTTGGGATAAAATGAGAGAAAAGGAAAAACAAAACAGATTAAATTTTCAATCTTTGTAGAGATAGAATTACCTTTCTAATGTTCACTTGGCAATAGAAACAGTGGAAATATACAATTAAAGAGAAATATTTGAAAACACACATAAATTCTTTACTAGAGTTGCAGATGCCTACTCTAAAATAATTTCAGTTGTATGTACAGTAACCAAAATAGTTGAAATAGCTGTTTTAGATGTCTATCGAAATGGAATGATAATGATCAAGCTTTAGAAATATAGTACAGGAAAAAATTCCTCCTCTTTTATTTTTTTCCTCCTCTCTTTTAAAAGAAATTATTTAGACATGAATCCAGTTAAGCTATACTTGATTAGAAACTGATTGTAGAAGATTTCTTTTCCTAAACTTAATAAGACTATGATCACTAGCCCAGACATAAGGATAATAGGATTATTAATTATGAAGTTCACTAAGTAAAAAAAAAAAATTCTAAATATAACTCACTTGGAAAATGATTTCAATCTTCATGCTCCTTCACCCACTATTGCCATTCATTCATTTATTCCCCAGTATTTGTTCCAAGCTCTTCTAGAGAAATATAGCCTGAGTATTCATTTTAGAAACAAGATCGTGTTCCTCCTGCCTGATGAACACTTTCCAGTGGTTTCCCATTCCTCTTAGGATAGAAAAGACATGGTCCATGACCCTTCACATGCCCCTTAAGTTTTTGCAGGATTGGGCTGCCTCCTACCTTCCTTGCCTTTGCCTGTTTTCTCTACGCATTCCTATTATTGGTCTTTAAAATTTTTTTTTTCTCTGATGGGCCATTCTCTTTCTTGCCCCAGGGCCGATATATACTGTGTCATATAGTTTTTCTCTCTCCCACTTACTCTGTCTTTACTTCTCTAGTCCTTTCTTTATGGTCAACACAAATTTCATTTCCTTAGGGAAGTATTTCTGGACTCTCCAGTACAATTTCCTCTCATAGACTTCCACAGAACATTTCTCCTACATACAACTCAATAAAATTGTTTGATGACTCTCTTCCCAACCAGCCTGCAATCTGTCTTGTTCAGTGCTGTGTATCTAGCACGTTTTCTGGAAAGGAAAGTGAATGAGCGAATAAATGGTTTGAGAGAAACGATTGCTGGCTTGACTTACAATTTCAAATCTACTTTTTTTTTTCTTCTGGCAGAATAGGAATTATCATCAAATAGTAGCTCAGCTCAGATTTAGTTATCAGATCAGCAGAAAGCAAGGCCTTGGAAAAAAGTAGCACGACAGATAAGTGGGTTTTCTATGGCAGAGCAGAAGATAAATGTTAGAAATATAAGACTATGCTGAAAGGGAACCAGGGAATAGTAGACGCCTGAATAAGAAAGTGAAGCAAAAGAGAACACTTAAAGTGGGAGGACAGAAATCAACTTTATAGCATCTTTGCAATATCTGGGGCTTTAGAGTCAAAAAGACCTGAAGCTGAATCCTCCCAGTTCTGCCATTCACAAGCCAATTAATTAATCTGTCTGCATCTCTATTTCTTTACTGTGATTTAGGGATGATAATACTTTTTGCATAAAAAGAGTGTGAGGATTGCTTTTTTCATGGCAGGAAAATTCTTGGTGCCGAGCAAGAGTTTGAATTGCTAGTTTCATTCTTCTTCTCTGACTCAAGGATTTTCCACTTACATTTATTTATCTTACATTCAGTTTATCAACCAGTAAACTTTGTAGGGTATAAATTTAATGTCAATTGTGTTTCCCACAATATGCAGTTTTGTGTAGGTCCCTTGGGGATACATAAGCCATACCATGTAATTCAAGAGGGTATTCTGTTGAACAGTATTAAGAGTGCTGGAAATATAAACAAAGAAGGTGAGATGGCCAGAAGATTAGCAAAGACAGGAAGATGCCAGCACTGTTCAGGCTGCAGAATCAAAAAAAAAAAAAAAAAGAGAGAGAGAATAACTCTCTGAAATGTAACTGCTGGGGCAGGAGAATGGGAGCTGGGGTTCCAGGTGAGTCTGCCAATGAGGAAATTGTCACTACCCACCTGAGATGCCACTCAAAGCAGATAAAAGGGGTGAAATATTCTGAGTTGCTTCCTCTTCCATCTTTCCAACCCCCTGCCAATATCTCCCACTGGCCAAACCTAACCAAAGTCTCTGAGGGGTGACTTCCTGGGAAATGTCATTTGTGGAGTCTGGTCTCTGGGATTGAGAGCAGAGAGGGGAAAACAGGGAGTGGATCTGAGTGAAATCAGGCAAATGGCTGGCATAAAGAGCAAAAAAAGGGAATCAAATGTCAGAAAAACTAATATCGTATATTAACACATATATGTGAAATCTAGAAAACTGGTACAGATGAAGTTAGTTCCAAGGTAGGAATAGAGACATAGAAATAGAGAATGGGCATGTGGATATAGTGGGGGAAAGGGAAGGGTTGGATAAATTGAGAGATTAGGTTGGACAAAAATACACTACCAAGTGTAAAATAGGTAGCTAGTGGGGACCCGCTGCATAGCACAGGGAGCTCAGCTTGGTGCTCTGTGATGACATAGAAGGGTGGGATCAGGGGATGGGAGGGAGGCCAAGAGGGAGGGGATATGTATATACATATAGCTGATTCAGTTTGTTGTATAGCAGAAGCTAATACAACATTGTAAAGCAAGTATCTGTTCAGTTCAGTTACTCAGTTGTGTGTGACTCTTTGCCACCCCATGGACTGCAGCACTCCAGGCTTCCCTGTCCATCGAAAACCCAGAGCTTGCTCAGACTCATGTCCATACTCTAAGAAAAAATAATCTTTTGAAAAAACATGATTTACCAGAACTCTGTTACCAAAAGAACCATACTGTGGTGGTAAAACCCCATCGGACTGATACAGAAAAAGATTACAGATAATCGTCATTTCACTCTTTGTGCTCTACAAAGCATTTTCAAAGGGTAATATGGTGTAATGGAAAGAAAACAAGTTCGGAAGAGGATAGCTTTGGTGTATAAACAATTCAAATATGAAGGAGATGTAAACAGAGAACAAGTCACTCACACCCTTCTTGCTGCTCCTCCCTCCAAAAAAAAATAACCACTGTCACTAAATTAATGAAAATCTTCTAGAAATTGTTGATGTATATGCCAAATAGATATGTTCACCCAGATATAGACACCTTCTTAAAAAACAAAATGATGAACATATTGTTATGAGACTTTTTTCCACTTTAAAAAGTAACTGTCGTCTTTCCATAACACATATATAATGTTATCTTACTACTTTTAGTAGCATAATATCCACTGTATGCTCAGATCATATTCCATACTGGGAGTCATTTGCAGTGTTTTGAATTGTTTTCTACTGAAAATCAACTTGGGAATAATATATTGATAAAAATACCTGCAGGATAAAATTCAAAAAGTGGAATTTCTGGGTCAGGGGTAAGATGTTATACATTTTAATCCAGAATTATACAGGCAATCCAGAATTTGTTTGTATTTCCATCCTCAATAACAGTAAATGGAGAACCTTTCTCCCATACCTGTGACAACAATGTTGCATTTTTCATTTTTGACTACATGAAACACACACACACACAAATGCACAAAACAATTTCTGTAGGTCTCTAATTATTGGTTATGTTTATTTGCATATCTTTAATTATTGGTTAGGTTTAGCATCTAAGAGTACTTTAGTACTTTTTTTTTTTTCCTGTGAAATGCTAGCAACTCATATTCTATGAAAATGTTTCTTTTAGGTGATTTTTTAATCTGCTCGCTGTTTTGCAAAATATAATAAACTTTATCCTAAGTTTTCAGGTGTTATGACCTCTTCCTAATTTGTCTTTAGTCTTCTGGATTTTTGTGTTGTTTGCCATGCAGAAATTTTCCACTTACAAATGGTTGTCTTGAGCAAGTAAGTTTAATTTCCCTCAAATTTATTTATTCATTTGAAAAAGAGGAATAGCAATATGTTCCATAATTGTTTATTTTGAGGATCTCTGAGATTATGTATTTATTTATATATATTTTTTTTGCCTAAAACAGGAACAGCCACTTTTATTGTTAAATGTTCTTTCAAGTTACGTCATCTCATTTGAAATATGTAACAACTCTTTGAATTTGGTCTGGCAGATTTTAACATTCTTGTTTTACAGATATGAAGCTAAGGCTGAGGAAGCTTTCCTGAATTACAGGAACTACAGAAACTATAAAGATTTAGAGTCAATTCTCGGTTTATGATAACAAATATAAACACATTTATCACTTCACCATTCTGCTTTCTAGTGGTTGTACATTTAGGCCAAAAGGACAGATCCTCTACTTTTTATGAAAAGAAAATGTCCCAGCACTTCTTAAAGCTCTAGGAATCTCTTCATAAGTGATTGAGATGAAAGCAAAATAGACTTTGTGGGGCTCTCTTCAAATTTGTTTCAAATTTACATACTAACTAAGGGACAAAGACATATCTTTGTGGCTGTGAGTGTGTTGAAGGTGGAGGAAATGGCTAGGAACTCTTTCTAGGTACATCTTATAGCACTGTCTTCCATTCAACTTTAACTACTTCTTCAAGCAAAAGCAAGTCTGCATAAAAACAAGACAATTTTCTATTGTGCACAAATCTATTCAATCAAACTTTATGCACACATATAACTCTAAGAAACAGGATATTTTAATACAAAGGGAAAAATTTATTTTCCAAAAATATCATGTTGGAAAGTGCAATTGTACTTTCATAGCTTTTCATCTGCTATTCTGGGAAAGTTACCTGTGACATGAAAGAAAATTTAACAATGAAAGTTGATCACAGAGAAAAAACTAATGTATAAATAAGAAGGGAAATGCCCAATATATAGGCCAGATGAAAGTTTAAGCATTTCAAATATCCTAGGAATACATCAGTTGCTCAAACAAAACAGAAATGCTTCCAGACATACACGCTTGGAGAGATTGTTATTGTTCAGTTGCTAAGTCGTGTCCAACTTTTTGTGACTCCATGGACTGCAGCGTGCCAGACTTCCCTGTACTTCACTATCTCCCAGAGTTCGTTCAAATTCATGTCCATTGAGTCGTTGATGGTATCTAACCATCTATCCTCTGCCACTCCTTCTCCTTTTGCCTTCAATCTTTCCCAGCATCAGGGTCTTTTCCAATGATTCGACTCTTTGCATTAGGTAGCCAAAGTATTGGAGCTTCAGCTTCAGCATCAGTCCTTCCAATGATTATTCAAGGTTGATTTCCTTTAGGATTGATTGGTTTGATCTCCTTGCAGTCCAAGGGACTCTTGAGAATTTCTCCAGCACCACAATTCAAAAGCATCAATCCTTTGGGGCTCAGCCTTCTTTATGGTCCAGCTCTCACATCTGTACATGACTACTGAGAAAACCATAGCTTTGAGTATACAGATATTTGTCAGTAAAGTGATGTCTCTGCTTTTTAATATGCTGTCTAGGTTTGTCATAGCTATTCTTCCAAGAAGCAAGTGTCTTTTAATTTCATGGCTGCAGTCACTGTCCACAGAGATTTTGGAGCCCAAGAAAATAAAATCTGCCACTGTTTCCAGTTTCCCGCCTTCTATTTGTCATGAAGTGGTGGGACTGGATGCCATGATCTTTGTCTTTTGAACGCTGAGTTTTAAGATGAAGACATTATTTAAAGATTTATACAGACGTGAAGTATTTTAGTTTTAGAGGCAAAGATGCGAGCCTAAATCAGATGAGACTAATAGCAAGTTCATCAGTTAAACTTCACACAGACATTAAAGGTTTTTCACATAATTTTAGAAGGAGGTCAGCCCTGTATCTCAGTGCTGGAAAAAGGCACAGCTGTCTAAGAATTTGGTAGGTAGGACAATATATGGTTTTAAAAAGAGCAGTCATGGCCAAGGTGCTAATGTCATTCTCAGCTTATCTTTGCTGACATGAGTACATCTCCATAATGGTCCATTACCCTGGAAGACCATCCTGCTTGGTAGACTTTAAAATTCAAAATGTTATTGAATTTGCAAGAGCCAAAACATGGAAGCAACCTAAATGTCCGTCAACAAATTAAGGAATAAAGAAGATGTGGTATATACACATATAAGTATGATATTACTCAGACATGAAAAGTATGAAATAATGCCATTTGCAGCAACATGGATGGACCTAGAGATGATCATACTAAGTGAAGTCAGACAGAAAGACAAATAGCTACTTATATGCAGAATCTGAAAAAAACAAAAACAAAACAGAAAACAAAGCTATGATTACCAAAGCAGGTAGGGGATAGTGTGGGGATGGATAAATTAGAAGTTTTGGATTAATAGATACATGTTACTATATATAAAAGGCTTCACTGATGGCTCAGATGGTAAAGAATCCACCTGCAATGCGGGAGACCTGGGTTCTATCCCTGGGAAGATCCCCTGGAGGAGGGCATGGCAACCCATTCCAGTATTTTTGCCTGGAGAATCCCCCTGGAGGGTTAGAGTCCATGGGGTTGCAAAGAGTCAGACACAACTAGGCAACTAATCACACGGCACTATATATAAAAAATAGATTTTAAAAACAAGGATCTATTGTATATTACAGGGAACTATACTCAGTATCTCATGTATATATATTTGCTGTACACCTGAAACTAATACTACATTGTAAATTAACTATACCTCAATTTTTAAAAATGTTTAAAAATTTTGGAACTTTACTGGAAATAGACTATAGCACTATTTTTTTCTTTTTCTTTCTTTTTTTTTTTTTTTTTTTGGCCATGGCCTTGCATGTGGAATCCTTCTTCCCTGACCATGGATTGAACCTGTGCCCCGCCCCTCCCCAGCATTGGAAGCACAGAGTCCTAACCACTGAAGCACCAGGAAAGTTCCAGAAGTAGATTTTAAACAATAAACATCTTGAGGTCCTTTAGTCAAGGAATGTGTTAATATATTTTTAAAATACATTTCTTTGGCCAAGCATCAGGTTGAGTTTGCAGAGAGGCAGGAATATCTGTAAGACAGAGTAAAGTGAGGTGTTTCAACATTGACCTGGCCTTAGGAGATCTTGAACTGGTTCTATTCTGTGGACACAAGTCCCCAACGCTTCCCCTTCCACATTATTACCATCCTTCTAGGTAACCATGGGCCTTCTGGCTCTGGGGGATCATTAGTGTCCTGAGCTGCTGAAAGGAGAGTTATTCTCATATGTTAAATTTAAGGGCAAAGTCTCTGGGCAAAGATGGGACCCACTCTTACTGGCTGTCAAGCTGTCAAATATTGGTGGGAGGTAGGTCCTTCTTTGATACCAGTGGGAACTGTTTGACTCGCCAGTTTGATGCAAACAATGTAGCAAGCTTCCTGGACTGGAATTGTGATGATTTGTGGGTGATTTCTTGGCTTCCACATGGCTTTCAGAAATTGTTGGTAAATATGACTCTTCAGCTGGAGATGAGAAAGGTCCCTAAAGCTGACACCCCTCCTGTCAGTGTATCACTCAGGTCTGAGTCACTAGTCTTGGTCCCACTGATGTCTGCTGAGAGCATCATCTTCTGTCTTCTTCCTTCCTCCTCCAGAATCTTCATCTAGACAATGGTCAAGATAGCCAAGATCTTCAGCTATTCTGCAAGATCTAAACTTTGTATCCTGGCCTCAGTACTGGATCCAAAAGATGATAATTTGATTGTTTGATTTTTTTTTTTTAAGATTCCTCCCGTGTTCTTTTCCCTAAGACAGTAGTTAGAGGACGTGGAATTTATGGGATGGAATAGGGCCAGAAACATCACAAGAAACAGAAAAATACAAGGACTGAAAAACACAATGGCTAATACATAAAAATATTATCCTGCCCATTTTCAGAATTTGATAGTGTTTTTGAAATTAAAACAGAGGAAATGGGAGACTACAGCCCCTCCCTGTTTAGCACTGAGCTTCTAACAGCTTCTATTTCAAAAGTAGCATGTACTAATAGTCTTGCTTCAAACCTATAAGCATCCTCCAGTGGACATTATGTCAGGGAGAGTTGGATGGAATGAGTTTTGTCATGTGGTTCTTGTTACAATAAAGCAGTCAGAGAAGAGAGAATTCTGTACTCTGGATGCATTGTGCTTTAGAAATGAAAAAGGAAGGTTCTCCGTAATAGGCATTTCCACCGGAGAGCAATCACAATGCCCGGTTGGTTCTCATGCTTTTGATAGTTCTTAACTGTGTCTAACTCTCCTGATGAGTTCCTGTCTCAAGCTCACAGGTTAGTATTAACTCGGGCTGCAAGGAGGCAGATTCCTCTTGTTGAGAGAGTTATTTTGATCTGTACACTTTATCATTAAAACATTTTCTGAAAGCCTGTCTTGCAGCATTTTCCAAATCATGTTCCATGGAATCCTGATATCCAGTGAGATGTAAAAAGGTTTTGCACAGATAAAAGCAATCTGTAGTCAAAGTACTCAGTGATATTCTGCAAGCTTTACCTCTTATCATAAAGATTCAGAATTCAATTAACATATAAAAGGCTCAGAGAAAACCTACATGAAAGAAATCTGCCTAACTTTGATAAACCCAGTATTTTCCAAACTTTGCAAATATAATCTTGGTTTTATTCATCTAGTATCAATGGGTATTACATGATCCACATTTTGAAAAAGGATATTTGATTCCACACATCCCTTAACAGATAAAGAAGGAATTCACTTTCATTTAGGACAAAAACCATACCATTTTCACAAGCATGAAAACTTTTTTTAATTGGGGAAATTTTTTTGCATACTTAATTCATAATTTCAAGTGCTCTTTGAACAAACTGGAGAACTGAAGTTGGAAGACTGTGGCCCAGCTAAAATCCCATTGTGTGAACACAGGTGTCATTAAGTCATCAACTTTCTTTAAGGTGAGACACCCAGATAATAGATGCAAGAAAGTCAGGAGCAGAGGAGTCACATAGAATTGGGTTGCATGGTACTCTGTGCTCAGAGCAAGACTGTGAGGGGCTGACCCATGAAGCCCAGGGGCAAGTCAAGCCAATGAACATATCAATCAGGCCATCGGGAGCAAGGAAAATTCAATGGCTAGAAAGCAAGTTAACGCATTAGATCAAATTTCCAGAATCCTGGCAGAGAACAAATGCTAGAACATTAGACACAGGGAGGGGGAAAGACAGTCAGAAGCAAGGGTTCAGGAAATAGACAAGCAAACTGAAGAGGAAGCACGAAGTACTAATGAAAATTGGAAGACTGGATTGACATGTATACACTATTGATACTATGGATAAAATAAACGGGCTTCCCTGGTGGCTCAGATCATGGCATCTGGTCCCATCACTTCATGGCAAATAGATGGGGAAACAGTGGAAACAGTGACAGACTTTATTTTGGGGGGCTCTAAAATCACTGCAGATGGTGACTGCAGCCATGAAATTAAAAGACATTTGCTCCTTGGAAGGAAAGTTATGACCAACCTAGACAGCTTATTAAAAAGCAGAGACATTACTTTGCTGACAAAGGTCCCTCTAGTCAAAGCTATGGTTTTTCCTGTAGTCATGTATGAATGTGAGAGATGGACCATAAAGAAAGGTGAGCACCGAAGAATTGATGCCTTTGAACTGCGGTGTTGGAGAAGACTTGATAGTCCCTTGAACAGCAAGAGATCCAACCAGTCCATCCTAAAGGAGATCAGTCCTGAATATTCATTGGAAGGACTGATGTTGAAGCTGAAACTCCAATATTTTGGCTACCTGATGTGAAGACCTGACCCATTTGAAAAGACCCTGATGCTGGGAAGGATTGAGGGCAGGAGGAGAAGGGGTTTCAGTGAGTTGAGTAATGCTTTCTTGTTCTTTTTAAATTTCATTTTTATTTTAGAAAAGTTTATTCTTACTTTACAAAAGCCTTTGATTCTAACCCATGGATGACTATTAACACAAATTAAGAAACTTTGAAATGGACTTCCCTGGTGGTTCAGTGGTTAAGACTCTGAGCTCCCAAGGCAGGGAGCACTGGTTGGGCAACTAAAATTCCATATGCAGCACATGGTATGGCCAATAAAAAAAAAGAATGAAATAAAATTGAATTTAATAAAAGAAAGCATGGTACTCATCATGTTACTCTTTTCAAGGAATTTTAAAGCTACACGTGGCAGGTCATTTTGATCACTTTGTGTTAGCCTGAGCAGATATATTGAATAGTATTTGGCAGAAGTTCATGCTAAGGTATCTCCTGATTAACAACTTTATTGATGACCTGATGAAAAAGTTTACAGTATGTTAATCATATTACTGAAGAGTTTGTGTTAGGTGAGTGTCTAAGATTTTGAAATTAAGCCCAATATGATTTTTTTAAAAAGGATGTATCACATTTGCCAAAACACAATGAAATTCAACAAAAACATGTGCAGGTTAATTTAGGCGAGGAAAAGAATCTGAAAAGGAATATGGAGTGTGGAAATAGTGATCAATCATATGTATGGAAAAATGACCCCTGCCAGCATACTACAGATATATTAATATTATTAACTTATGAAGATAATTTCAGAGTATCTCACAAGAGGGCTCTCAGAATTTGTTATGAGCAGACTTTGAAGAGAGTGTGTTCACACATATGAAAGTATGAGAGTGACATGTGAAAGTGACAACCTTAAAGGGGTGGAGACTGAGGACAATCGGAGATTGTCTTGATTGGCACATCAGTTGGTGTCTATGGACGATGTATCTGTCAGGATTTGGTCAGGAAGATAGAGGCCACATGGTGCATCCCAGGCAAAAAGGTTTTTAAATGAAGGAAACATGGGTTTAAATAACTATTGAAAGAGCAGGGAGAGTAAGATCAGGGAAGCCACTCTGATGATCCCAGCCTGGAGCACTGAGGCCTGTGATCCTCCACACCAAGAAGGCAGATGTAGGGAGCCTCGAGTCCAAACACCCCTTTGCTTGCAGCTGCCTTCAGAGATTAACCGCCATTCTTTCACTTCCACCTTTGAAAACTTATAAGAGAACTCACTGGTAAACTCTTCCAGCTTCATAAAATGAATAGGATTCTGGGGAAGATACGTCTTGATCTAAAAAAAGCTGCTGGTGGGGGCTTCCCTGGTGGCTCAGTGGTAAAGAATCTGCCTGCCATTGCAGGAGACATGGGTTCAATCCCTGAGCCAGGAAGATCCCACCTGTTGCAGAGCCACTAAGTTCCTGCACCACAACTAAGGAGCCTGTACTCTAGAGCCCGTGAGCTGCAAGTACTGAAGCCCAAGCACCGCAGAGCCTGTGCTCTGCAACAAGAGAAGCCAGCACAGTGAGAAGCCCAGGCACCGAAACTAGAGAGTAGCCCCCACTCGCCCCGACTAGAGAAAAGCCTGTACCAGCAGAAGACCCAGCACAGCCAAAAATATTAATTATATAAAAAAGGAAAAAGCTGATACAGCAATCCAGCACAACTAATAAATGAAGATCCTACAATAAAAGGATAAAGTATTGTATATGTTTCACCTGAGGAAGACAGGGTATGACAGCTTTTCACAACATTTTTGACCTGTTGTGAAACCAGGTTAAAATTCTTAGCTGGTTCTCTTTG
Source organism: Okapia johnstoni (assembly GCA_024291935.2). Lineage (NCBI taxonomy): Eukaryota > Metazoa > Chordata > Mammalia > Artiodactyla > Giraffidae > Okapia > Okapia johnstoni. The sequence goes on from CM044309.1 coordinate 99,927,852, forward strand.
TCAATGACTGAGTCAACTACTGTCACAACAGTAACAAACAACCTGAACACTTCAGAGGCTGCAGTAACAGGTATTATGTTTTACTCGTGTGTGGATGTGTCTGCTGATCTCTTCTGAGCCTGATAATTATTTCCAGGGAAGGTTAGATTCAAGTCTGTTCTACACAGTTACCTATGGTAGGCAGATTAATGGTCCCCCAAAGATGTTTGTACCCTGCTCTCCAGAAACTGAATTATATTCCTTTCATGGCCCAGGGCAATGAAGATGGCAGTTGGAACTAAAATTGCTCACCAGCTGACCGAGAGAGGAAGACATTATCCTGCATTATCCTGGATTACCTAGGTGGGCACACTGTAATAATTTCAAGGGTCCTTAAAAGTAGAGGATGGAGGAAGGTGAGACAGAGAACCAGAGAGAGGGCAGCATGAGGAGAACTTGGCTCAACGTCACTGTCTTTAAACGGAGAAAAGAGAATCTTGAATCAAGAAACACTGACACCTTCTAGAAGCAGGAAAGAGGAAAGAAATCTTTTTCCTAGAAACTCCAGGAGGAATACAGCCCTCCAGACACCTTGATCTTAGCCGAGTATAGCCCCATTTTGATTGAGAAAATCAGATTAAAAGGAAAAAAGAGAGTTTATTTATTTTAAAATTTTATTTATTTTTAACTGGAGGATAATTGCTTTATAATGTTGTGTTGGTTTCTTCCATACATCAGCATGAATCAGCCGTAGGTATACATATGTCCCCTCTCTTCCACCCCTCTAGGTCGTCACAGAGCACTGGGTTGAGCTCCCTGGGTCATAGAGCAAATTCCCGCTGGCTATCTATTTTACATATGGAAATATATATGTCCCCATGCTACTCTCTCAATTCGTCCCACCCATGCTTTCCCCACACTGTGTCCACGGGTCTTTTCTCTATGTCTGCATCTCTATTCCTGCCCTTTGAGTAGGTTCATCAATACCATCTTTCTAGATTCCATATATATGTGTTAATATATGATATTTGTTTTTCTTTTTCGGACTTGCTTCTCTCTGTATAACAGGTTCTAGGTTCATCCACCTCATTAGAACTGACTCAAATTTGTTTTTTTTTTTTATGGCTGAATAATAATCCGCTGTGTCTATGTACCACAACTTCTTAATCTGTTCATCTGTCAATGGACATTCACATTGCTTCCATGTCCCGGCTATTGGAAATAGTGCTGCAATGGGGTACATGTGTACATGTACGTTGGAGTACATGTTTTTTAGAATGGTGTTCTCAGGGTATATGCCCAGTAGAGGGACTGCTGGGTCATATGGTAGTTTTATTTTTAGTTTTTTAAGAAATCTCCATACTTTTCTCCATAGTGGTTTTATCAATTTACACTCCCACCAACAAGTGAAAGAGGGTTCCCTTTTCTCCACATCCTCTCCAGCATTTATTGTTCATAGATTTTTTTTTATTAATAAATTTATTTATTTTAGTTGAGTGCTAATTACTTTACAATATTTGTTCATAGATTTTTGATGATGGCCATTCTGACTGGTGTGAGGTGATTTGTTGCTGTTGTTGTTCAGTCACTAAGTTGTGTCCAACTCTTTGCAACCTCATGGACTGCACCACGCCAGGCTTCCCTATCCTTCACCATCTGCCAGAGCTTGCTCAAAGTCATGTCCATTGAGTCAGTGATCCCATCCAACCATCTCATCCTCTGTCATCCCCTTCTCCACCTGCCTTCAATATTTCCCAGCATCAGGGTTTTTTCTAATGAGTCACCTCTTTGCATCAGGTGGCCAAAGTGTGAGGTGTGATTGTAATTTTGGTTCGCCTTTCTCTGATAATAGGTGATGTTGAGCATTTTTTCATGTATTTATTAGCCATCTGTGTGTCTTCTTTGGAGAAATGTCTGTTTAGGTCTTCTGGCCATTTTTTAATTACGTTCTGGTTTTTCTGATATTGAGCTGACTGAGCTGCTGTATATTTTGGACATTAATCCTTTATCAGTTGCTTCATTTGCTTCAATTATTTTCTCCCATTCTGAGGGCTGTCTTTTCATCTTGTTTATGGTCCTCTTTGCTGTGCAAAAGCTTTTAAGTTTAATTAGATCCCATTTGTTTATTTTGGGGGAAAAAACAGATTTTAAAAAGAGATTATTACTCTGACATATGACAAGGATAGAAATTCAGGAACTCAAAGGTGTTGGGTAAATCGAATTCTGCACATTTGATCCTCAGGAATCAAGAAAGGAAGGGAGAAAGGTTGAGAGAGAAATTAAGGAATCATAGAGACTCCTGAAAGAGGTAAAGGAGATGTTTGGTGGCAATCAGATAAGAAAGCAGCTGAATTTCTCTATCATAGTCCTTTTCCCATTAAGTTTTATATTGAGGGTTGGAATAAAATCTTTCTAGCTTCTCCTAATACAATGCTAATTATATATACACAGAATACATCATATGTATTATATATATCCACTTTATACAGAATTATATAGAATGATAATGTACAGTGATTAAAAATATAGTGTAAACTATAATTTATGCTTATATTATAATATTATTATGATGTACATTTTTATTATATATATATATATATATATATATATATATTCAAGATGGTTTTAGAAAAGGCAGAGGAACCAGAGATCAAATTGCCAACATCCAATGGATCATCGAAAAAGCAAGAGAGTTCCAGAAAAACATCTATTTCTCCTTTATTGACTATGCCAAAGCCTTTGACAGTGTGGATCACAATAAACTGTGGAAAATTCTGAAAGAGATGGGAATACCAGACCACCTGACCTGCCTCTTGAGAAACCTGAATGCAGGTCAGGAAGCAACAGTTAGAACTGGACATGGAACAACAGACTAGTTCCAAATGGGAAAAGGAGTGCATCAAGGCTGTATATTGTCACCCTGCTTATTTAACTTATATGCAGAGTACATCATGAGAAACGCTGGGCTGGAATAAGCACAGGCTGGAATCAAGATTGCCGGGAGAAATATCAATAACCTCAGATATGCAGATGACATCACCCTTATGGCAGAAAGTGAAGAAGAATTAAAGAGCCTCTCGATGAAAGTGAAAGAGGAGAGTGAAAAAGTTGGCTTAAAGCTCAACATTCAGAAAACTAAGATCATGGCATCCGGTCCCATCACTTCATGGCAGATAGATGGGGAAACAGTGGAAACAGTGGCTGACTTTATTTTTCTGGGCTCCAAAATCACTACAGATAGTGATTGCAGCCATGAAATTAAAAGATGCTTACTCCTTGGAAGGAAAGTTATGACCAACCTAGACAGCATATTAAAAAGCAGAGACATTACTTTGCCAACAAAGGTCCATCTAGTCAAGGCTATGGCTTTTCCAGTAGTCATGTATGGATGTAAGATTTGGACATAAAGAAAGCTGAGTGCTGAAGAATTGATGCTTTTGAACTGTGGTGTTGGAGAAGACTGTTGAGAGTCCCTTGGACTGCCAGGAGATCCAACCAGTCCATCCTAAAGGAGATCAGTCCTGAGTGTTCATTGGAGGGACTGATGTTGAAGCTGAAACTCCAATACTTTGGCCACCTCATGTGAAGAGCTGACTCATTTGAAAAGACCCTGATGCTGGGAAGGATTGGGGGCAGAAGGAGAAGGGGACGACAGAAGATGAGATGGCTGGATGGCATCATCGACTCGATGGACATGGGTTTGGGTAGACTCCAGGAGTTGGTGATGGACAGGGAGGCCTGGCGTGCTGCTGTTCATGGGGTCGCAAAGAGTCGGACATGACTGAGCAACTGAACTGAACTGATGTATATATATATTGAGAAAGAGCTTCTCAGTGAAATTTCTCTTTAGATATTTTATTTCTCTCCTAAACTGTTCTTAATAAGCAAGGTTTCTGAGAGCAATTTGACCTCCAGGGTTAATTTTTAAAGCTACATTTCAAGGTTTCCCTTTTAAAAATTCTTTCTTATGAATAAATATTGTAGAATAAGGCAGCTGATGTGATCAGTTACCTGGTGTATGTCCTCAGTCATGGGAAATTCTCTCTGTAGGATGGAAATTTCTTCCACCTTGCAAAGTGAAGCTGGACGAAGAGAAGCCTGGATTCACCCATTGAGATGTTGGGGGAAATTCCAGTCTTTCAATGAGAGGGATGATTTGCCATTCCATCCATTTCTCTCCCTTTGTGCATATGTATGTATGTACACACACACACACACACGCGCACACACACACACACACACACAATCATCATCCATAGATTTCCCCCTAGAATCCTATTCAGTTATTTATCTCACTACCATCCATTTTCCATTTCTGCTGGAAACACCCTCTGTCTTTCTGACCCCAGTGGCTTAGTGGGCAATGATTCTGCCAGCAGTGCAGAAGACATGGGACATGGGTTCAATCCCTGGATTGGAAAGATCACCTGGAGGAGAAAATGGCAACCCACTACAGTATTCTTGCCTGAAAATCCCATGGACAGAGGAGCCTGTCAGGCTACAGTCCAAAGTGTGGCAAAGAGTTGGATGCAACTGAGCGACGGCACACCCAACAAAGACAACCTACTACATAGCACAGGGAGTTCTACTCAGTGCTCTGTGGTGACCTAAATGGGGAGAAAATCTAAAAGAGAGGGGATATATGTATACCTGTAGCTAATTAACTTTGCTGTACAGTGGAAACTAATACAACGTTGTAAGGCAACTATATTCCAGTAAAAATTTTATTAAAAAATGAAAAAAAAAGTTAAAAATAGAAGACAGTGAGCATTTTCTGTCACACCTAAAATAGGCCAGACTGTAAGGTAAGAATTGGAAACCTGAGCTTTCTCCTTTGTATGTAAAATTCTTGGTCGTGTGTGCATTTATGTATGTACATTACATCAAGAAAGATTCTTCGTGGATATTTACGAGCCTGAAAGGTTTCCTCAGATTGTTTCCCATAATGAATAAAACAGCAATTGGAATTAAAAAAATAAAATTTGAACGAAAAAGCAGATATTGTTTTAAACCTTGTGTAAAAAAGCTCTAGGTTATCAGGATTCTTTCATCATGACAACCCTAAAATATGCAATCTGCGAGCAGCAATAGGCTTCTCATGATTTAAAAGTTAAATTGTAAGGGGCTGAAGAGGCTGACTTTTCCAGCTTAGGGCAGAGTGGAGAATTTATTACATAGTCATGATCTCATTTAGTATGCAGGGTAAATAGCCTCATTAAGAAGATAATGTTAAGGAGATTCTCCAGGTTTCCAGCAGGGTCAGAGAAGTCAACTGAGGGGGAGGGAGAAGTCAGTCAATGGAAATAGGCCTTGGATGAGGCTGTGCTCTCAACCTGTTTGCTGCCTATAAACTGAGTCATCTTAAGAATGATATCCATCAGGGAAGGAGAAAAGGCCCTGTTAGGAGATGGAGATGCAAATAACCCTCCAGCATTTCTTCAGAGGTCATGTGCATGAAATCGAGACAGCCAATGGAGGAAGTCTGAAAGCCAAAAGTGAGAATCTGTCGAGAAGGTCATTTTTGTTGTCCACACCTGTCTTTGTTGTACGTTGTAGGCGTGCTCAGTTATGTCTGATTCTTTGCAACCCCATGGAGTGTACCCACTAGGCTCCTCTGTCCTTGAGATTTCCCAGGCAAGAATACTGGAGAGGTTGTCGTTTCCTTCTCCAGGGGATCTTCCTAACCCAGGGATTGAACCCATGTCTCTTGCATCAGCAGGCGGATTCTTTACCACTGTGCCACCTGGGAAGCCTGTCCCCACTTGTCTTTATCTTGTATGAAACCCCTTCATCTCCAAGCACAAATGACATCCACTCTGAATGCCCCCTCTCCAAACTGAATGCAGGAATCTTTACACAACTTGATTGATGATCTAGGGCCCCATATGGGCATGATCTTGACCTTTCCGTCCTTCTGAAGGCCACGTGCTGTCTCTGGAGCCCTTAGGGCTTACCCTCTCTGGCTCACCCTCCAACTCCTCCAGATGAAACTTAGCTGCCGTCCTCTCAGGGCTTCATAGGCTTCACTTAACAAAGTGACAGGGAAGAGAGGCTGATGTCTGCAGATAGGCCAAATGGAGAAGCCCAAGGGCCCACAGCCCACAGGGCCATCAGTGGTCCCTTTCCTCCAGGGAACAAATGCATCCCAGAGGTGGGCTTCTGGAGGCAACTCTTTCTCTGAGGCTTTCTCTCACAAAAGATTTTCAGAAATATTTCTGAGCAAGTGGGTTCCATTTGGTAGGAGAGGAGAAAGATAATTGTTGTTTAGTCGCTAAATTGTGTTCGACTCTTTGTGACCCTATGGACTGTAGCTTACCAGGCTCCTCTGTCCATGGAATTCTCCAGGCAAGAATACTGGAGTGGGTTGCCATTTCCTCCTTCAGAGGATCTTCCTGACCCAGGGATTGAATCCAGGTCTTCTGCATTGAAGGTGGACTCTTTACCATGAGCTGCCTGGGAAGCCCAGAAAGACAATAACTTTTAGCACTAAGTAAAAAGAATAGATGGTGAAACAGTACTTCTAGGCTAGTAACTATCTTTCTAAGGCCTGCAGAAGACCCAGTTTTAAAGGTCTCAAGATACCAGTAAATATCAAATATGGTAATAATTTCCCCCATTCTAACACGTTGGGAGAATGGCCTAATTTTCCAAGAAAGGGGCTTCTACTGATTTTTTTTTAGAAGGTAAACCTCTAATATGCCAATATCACAAAAAGATAGGATAAACTTTATTGGACAGTCAGTCACATGATACTGGCATTTATATTTGGTAGGAAACTTTCAGGGGCTAGTTAATTTTGCTCAACTATACCTATGACTCTGGTTGTAACTCTGGGTGCTAATTTTAAGAAGAAGAGATGTAAAAATGATCTCACATTTACATACCATTAACCACCGTAATAGGATAAGAATGAACTTAGGGAGCTTGCAGATTGCAGAGTTACTGCCTTGTGGGTAGACAGGGAACCATAAAAATGTCACGGCCAAGTAAAAATGAGTGAAGCTTTAGTTCCCAGTCCTCTGTGGAGGCTTGCCATTGTAACTTCTGCGTCCTGATTTTTGAAGGAGAGTAAACTGGAGCATCTTAAGATGGAGTTCATTTTGCTATTTTGGGGCTTTTGGTTATTTTATTCTGTGACTTTTGGAACATGCATCCCTAGCTTATGATGAGAAAAGTGGGTAAAATTTGCAGAAATAAACCAAGGCAAGTAGATCTTTATGGGGTAGCCTGTATTGGCCATTTTTGAGTCTGAGAACTCTACCAGAGAAGAAAACCACTGTGTGCATGAGTCTCTGGGTCCATCCACATCTCTATAGTGACTTACAGTGAAGTAAGTCAGAAAGAGAAAAACAAAGATCATATATTATGCATATGCCTGGGATCTAGAAAACTGGTATAGATGATCTTATTTGCAAAGCAGAAACAGAGACCCAGACATGGCGATTGAGCATACAGACACCAAGGGGGAAAGAGGGGTGGGATGACTTAAGAGATCGTGATTGACATATGTACACCATTGATACTATATATAAAATACATAACTAATGAGAACCTACTGTATAGCACAGAGAACTCTAGTCAGTGCTCTGTGGTGACATAAATGAGAAAGAAATCCAAAAAAGAGGGGATATATGTATACATATAGCTAATTCATTTTGTTGTACAGTGGAAAATAATGCAACATTGTAAAGCAAATATATGCCAATAAAAAAATTAAAGAAAAAAAAGAAAGAAAAACAGACTTCCCTGGTGGTCCAGTGGTAAAGGTTCATTCCCTAGTTTGGAAATGAAGATCTCACATGTCTCAAGGCAAATGAGGAACAGTGTCACAACTAGAGAGAAGCCCAAGCACCACAGTGAAGAGCTCGTGCACCTCAACGAAAGACCCCTTGTGCTGAAACTAGGACCCAACGCAGCCAAAAATAAATAAATAAATATATATATATACACATATATTTAAAGAAAACCACTCTTTAGCTTCCATTGTAATCGAATAGCTGGCAGATAATCCCTCCCTTAATCTGTATTGAAGGGGAAAAAAATTAGGGAAGAATACAATAATAATACGAAGAGATAGAAAAGCTATTTCCTGGATCTGGAACTATACATCTTCATGCCAACTATGAAGATCATAGCCACTGGCTAACATATCTTCTGCCACAACAGGTTTAACAGTCTTGAAGAAGATGGAAAGACAGAACCTCTACACCACTATCTGCCTCCTCCAACTGCCTACCACTCCTCAGTTCAGTATTTGGACCAGATAGAAACTTGGCAGTTTATAGTGTCCTATTACATATAAGGTATTTTTTTAAAAAAACTTAATTGAAGTTTAGTTGATGTACAATATTATATAAGTTATAGGTGTATGATACAGTGATTCATAATTTTAAATGTGACACTTAATTTCTAGTTATTGTAAAATATTATCTATATTCTCCATGTTGTACAATGTGTCCTTGTAGTTTATTTTACACATAACATTTTGTGCTTTGAAGTAGCCCAAACACTGTTGAATACCATCACCTTCATCTCTCCCATACCATTCGCAGCATTACTTCATTCTGAATCCACACAGGAATCAAAATGAACAGGAACTTCAAGGCAGGAAGTATCAATAGAACAAAACAGGAAATCAAGCATTAATTCCTGAGAGGTACATTTTGCACATGGAAAATGCCATAGTTAATGTTAAAAGGTGTAAAACTTCAGGTAGCAGTGAATGTTGGAGATTAAAAATGTGTGTTTGATTAGTTCAGATGACCAGGAAGATAATCCACAGGAGATTTAGAAAACCTTCCTCACCTCAGCTGAGCTGTATTATATGAAAACCTTTCAGACACTCATACAAATCATTCCTGAACTGCCTCTTCTTTGACTTCGTTTCATCTCCATTTCTGACACGAAGTCCCTAAACATTTCCACATCATTTCCTCCTGTCCAATTAGAGTTAACATTCTAGGTGGGAACAAAAGCTTTTGGATCACTGGATTTATTATAACCAGTGGAATATCACGCTCCTCTTTTAAGGTGTTTTGTTAAACTCTCATCATTTCCAAAATCCTGAATAAGATCATTGTAATATGTCCCACTTGGTTCAAAGGGAACCTAATCCTTGTAACAGGAAGGAAAACAAAGAGTTGACTACACAAAAACTGTGTTAATCAGGGGGAAAATGCAAACCTCTCTAAGTTATGTGTTATGTAAAATGTGGACAATAGTATTTTTACAAAGCTGTGTGATAAGAATTAACTGCAATAAAGCAGTTAGTACATCACTTGTTATAGAGTAAAATCTTAGTGAAGTAACAACTATTCTTATTAAAATAGGCTATGAAATAATAATTTGAGACTATATATGTGTGCTCTGTTGCTTTGTCATGTCCAACTCTTTTGCGACCCTATAGACTGTAGCCTGCCAGGCTCCTCTGTCCAAGATATTTCCCAGGCAAGAATACTGGAGAGGGTTGCCATTTCCTTCTCCAAGGGATCTTCCCAACCCAGGGATCAAACCCCCATCTCCTGCATCTCCGACATTGGCAGGCTGACTCTTTACCACCAAGCCACCGGGAAGCCCTCAAAGGATAATACATAACTTTAAACATATTTTAGCAATACAGAATGGAAATAAATGAACTAAGCATAAAATAAAGTTAGAAAAAGAAAAATATGTTTAGTATAAAAAGTCAGCATAAGACTAGATAGAAATCACTGCATGAGAAAACAGCAAAACTGGAAAATTAATGTAGTTTCTATACTAACACTTTGAAACATCTCATTAAGTGGGGAAAATATTTTCAAGTCTCATCAATCAAACCCAGAAAATGCAAATGTAAATTAGCATATAAAAGGTCATATAAGCAGGTACTGAAGAAATTGTAGCCATTACATGAAAATAGAATAAAATTTAACATAAAATTTTAAAATATAATTGATACAGATAATTTTCTAGAAAAAAAAAAAAAAAACTAACAACACAATCACTGATGTAAGAAGCCTGTGTGCATGCTCAATCACTTCAGTCATGTCCAACTGTTTGCATCCCCACCATGTACTGTATGTAGCTCACCAGGCTCCTCATTCCAAATTCTCCAGGAATTTGGAATTCTCCAGGCAAGAGTACTAGAATGGGTTGCCATGCCCTCCATCAGGGTAAGAAGCCTACACTTAACTCATCCAATAACCATTTCAAGTCCACCTCGTTCTATCAGTTTCCACCATTGCTCATCTAGTCCAAGGATTGGCAAGATTTTTCTGTAAATGTTGATCGCTTAATTGTGTCCAACTCTTTGCGACCCCAGGGACTTCAGCCTTCCAGGCTCTTCTGTCCGTGGGATTTCCCAGGCAAGAATACTGGAGTGGGTAGCCATTCCATTCTCCAGGGGATCTTCTCAACCCAGGGATCAAACCCTGGTAATTTACCTGCACTGCAGGTAAATTCTTCACTGGGGAAAAAAGTTAATATTTTAGGCTTTACAAACCATAAAGTCTTTATTTAAACTGCTCAATGTTGTCATTGTAATGGGGAAGCAGTCATAGATACTGTAAATTAATGAACTTGGCTATGTTTCTACACAACTTTATTGACAAAAGCAAGTTGGGAGGGATAGATTTGGTCTGTGAGCCACTTTGTAGACCCTTAACCTAGTTCAAGTTCCTACCATCCCTCCCCAAATTAGATCAGTAGCTTTCCAAGTTACTAGCAACATTCCCCAGATTAGATCAGTAGCCTTCCGACTAGTTTACTTGCCCTTGCACTGCAAAGCAGCAACCCCACACTGTTCTTCATACCGCAGAAAGGCATATCTAATTAGGTAACAAGCTTCTGATTTCCCCTGAGCATTTTTAATACATTTGTTCTTAGGATAAAGGCAGAAAGGTAGTCCACAATACCCTGAATTGCCTGCCCCCCATCTGCCTATCATGTAAGGTTTGTTTTCAGTCCTTTCCACCACTCTGCTTCCTTCCACCACAGGACCCTTGAATATGTTTTTTGTTTGTTTTACCTAAATGCTGCTACTGCTCCTCTTCCTTAATTAACATCTGATAACTTATACCCCAGCTCACATATACCCAGTTCACTTCCTCAGCTAAACCATTCCCTCATTTCCCTGCCTATTACAAAACTCCTGGCTTTCTCTAGCACTACATTGTTTGAACTGCAAATAAATTTATTTGTTGCTCTTGGATCCCTGTGTGTCTCCACACTAGATTAAATGCTCCAGGAAAGCAGAAGATATTTCGAGTCTTTTGGCCACTTTGTCCTTATTACCTAGCATCATGTCTTGTACATGACAGGAGCTCAATAATTATTTGTTGAATGAGCAAACAAACTAAAACTGCAAAAACACATAAATGAATCATGGAGTATATTTAAACACATCAAATGAATACTTTCATTAAAGATTCGAAAGCTATTTATAAAATGATTTGTTTCAACTTTAGTAGTTCCCAGGCTTATTAAAAAGTTTCAGAGAAGAAAATAATTGGGAAGACTACCCAATTTATTTTATAAAACCAGCATCAACTTACATTAAAAAGTAACAAGAGAAAAAAATGCTGGAGACTGTATTTTCACAATATACTTTCTTGACTGATTTGACCCAATCATCAGGATTAAGCTTTCCAGGTGATTTCAACCTGCACCCAAGCCTGAGATCCATACATCTAGGTAGCCCTACCTGGAGCAGGATGGGAAGAAGTGGGTGGCTTATGATAACCTTGGGTCACTGATATCAAGTTTAGACATTTATAATGAAGCAAATCTCTGCATGCTAAGTCACTTTAGTCATGTCCAACTCTTTGTGACTCCATGGACTGTAGCCTGCCAGCTCCTCTGTCCATGGGAATCTCCAAGCCAGAAAACTGGAGTGGGTTGACATCTTCTTCTCCAGGGGATCTTCCCAACCTAGGGATCGAACCCAAGTCTCTATGTCTACATTGGCAGGTGGGTTTTTTACCACTATCGCCACCTGGGAAGCAAACCTCTAGTCATGTGTTTTTTATTATTATTATTATTATTAAACACTACATTTATAAGTGTATAAATGTAGTGTAGTGTCAACACTGAGATGACAAGATTAGGATGTATTTTTATTTCTCCAATTACTTTGAGAACCAGGGCATGTCAATCCAAGAATAGCTAGACAGAACAATAGAACAAGAGAGTCTTGAATTCTACGCTGGCCTATATAGAATTAATTTTAAGATAAAAGTGATTTAACAAATCAGTGGCAAATAAAAGATTATTCAATAAATGGTCCTTAAAATTACTTAACTATTCAGAAGACAGTAAAGATCTCTATCTCATACAATAATACAAGTAAATTCTAGTTAAATGTTAAAAAAATGAAACCGTAAAACAATCTGAAGTTTAAAAATGGTGAATATTTATTTCATATCATGTGAAGACTTCCTAAAGCATAAAAGTACTGAAAGAAATAGCAAATAAAAATACCAATGACTTGCCTATATAAAAAATCCATTCTTACATATAGCATGTTTGTACATATAATATATATATATATAATAGATTAAAAGACAAAAGTGAGGCAATTTTTAATAAATGTGCAGAGTTAAGTTTCCTTAATATGTAAAGAGATCTTAAAATTTGTTTTAAAAATTATTAAAACTTAGGGAAAAGTAAGCAAAGAGCATCATGTGAATGAAAAAGGAAATTAGAAAGTTGCTGATATATTAAACAGTGTGTCCAGTTTCCCTAAGTTACAAAAGTTGCCATTACAATAGAGATTATTTTTCAGGTATAGAGTTGGTCTACTTTTTCTTTCCTGAATGATAATTCTCAGTGTTATAGAAGTCAAAGTGCCATGTTTGCTTTCATGTATGATCAGTGACGGTGTAAATTAATAAACCTTGAAGAAAGCAAATTAGGAACCAAAAGTCCTTAGAAATTGTAATTTGGGCCCAGTGGTAACTCTTCTAGGAATTTATTATGTGCAATAATATTTATTGCAGAATTACCTGTAATAGGGAAACACTGAACCACCCTAAATAATAATAATGTGAGAATGGTCAAAATAAAATAACATGTTCCTTATGACTTAATATTATGCATTCATTCAAATTTATGCTACTGAAATCTCTGTCAAGATCACTGGGAAATGTCCAGGACTGAATCAAGGTATAAAGAGCATGAGCTAATCAAGGTATTAAAACTCTGTATGGTGGGTGTATTTATGGATGTGTGTTTGTGTGTTTGCGCGCGTGTGTGTGTGTGTGTGTGTGTGAGAATGTGTCAACAACAGATCTCTCTGAATCAAAAAAAATCAAATTGATTTTCATTCTATTCTCTCCAGTTGTCTTTGTTTCGCAAATTCATTAAGGGATCATTTTTAAATCAGAAAAAATATATATATATATTCAAAATTAAAGAAATATATAAACATAAATATATTCTCAGATACCACTTGCCTTTATTCTTTTTATTCCCTCCTCTACTGGTGTGAATTAGTCCAAAAAAGAGAGGAAACAACAACTGGTAAATTCAGGTAACTGTCTGGTTTTGATGTTTGTATTATAGTCCTTTCTCTCTTTTTTTTAACATTGAGTTTAAGCTTTGCAGTCATGTTTGGAAAAGAGACTCTATCATAAAGCTTGCATGTGGGATGCTGATGTTTATCAGACGATAATATTTAATCATTATCTTTCTCGATCTAATTGACAAAATGTGACAGCTCCACAAAATATACGTTTTACTTAAGATGATAGAAAACCAAGCTAAGGCTATCATGAAGCAGCAGCACATTGGGTTGGGTAGATATTTCAGTGACAATTAAGGATTGGGAAAATCTCATGAGAGTGTGTCATTTAACTGAATTCTGTCTATATTTGAAATCTTCTAGCGTACACCGTCTTTGCAGCATAGTATTAGACTTCAGCCTTGTCACTGCCTTTCAAATTATATTTCTTTTTAACTATTAGCAGATTTGATTTTGGATGAAATGTCAAAAGAGAAACAGGAACTCCTCCCTGCTCCTATGCCCACAGCTTTCAGTATTCTTGGAAGATGCATTTAACAACAAAGGCCTTTAGACATGTGTCAATGTTGTTATCTTGCTTGGTACAGTGATGTTCATTCCTTGACATTGAAAGCACAGACGTGTCAAAGTACCTGGCCAGTAAAATGAGTTCCTCCATCACTCTGAGGTTTGAGAGGAGTTCCCAAGGTAGAGATGATCTTTTCCAAGAGGACTTTAGCCACAAAAGAGGCAGTAGCCTGTCTGCAAGGAAAGGCTTCATTGAGTCCAGTTTGAAAACATACAGACCATCACTAAAATATATTTATATCCATGAAACAAAGGAAGTTGTACGAAATCTGCCCAAATACTTAGAACGGTCCATTATGCAGTTTAAAATGGCCAGGGGCTATTGTACAGGCTTCCCTGGGTTGTTCTTCAAGTGAGACGAGTGAAGTAGGTACTTTTTGTAGCCTTGTTAACCTTTTACACCAATACTGGTTCATGAGGTGACTATCTCAGGTGGCACAGAGGTAAAGAATCTACCTGTCAATGCCAGAGGCACAAGAGACACAGGTTCAATCCCTGAGTCAGGAAGATCACCTAGAGTAGGAAATGGCAACCCACTCCAGTATTCTTGCCTGGAAAATTCCATGACAGAGGAGCCCGGCGGTCTAGTCCATGGGATCTCCAAGAGTCGAACATGACCAAATGACTGACCGTGCATGTCACATACTTGTTCATGAAGGATATCGTTCCCTCACTACACAGATGGTTTAATGCATGTTCAGTGCCGAGGAGTGAGAATTTTAAAGTCTCTGGTAGGACCAAGTTGTTATTTGGTACAAATTAGCTTCCTCTGTGGTCACAAAGAGTTGGACACAACTGAGCAACTAAGCAGCAGCAGCAGAGCTTCCTCTTTTTATCAAACAAACAATTCAACTATTGTTGAATCTCTAGTCTTGTTTTTCCTTTTCTGAGGCCAATTGTTGGGCTTCACTAGCCAGTTTTTAAAGTTATCATTTATGGAAATATTCCTTTGAACCATGACAGTGTTTGGGCTCCTGTTAGTCTCTTTAAGGGTAGCATTCTTTGCAGAAACATCAGCAAGGAGGTTTCCATTAGCTTCCAGGGAATCAAGTTAAGAAAGCTCTGTAGTCTCTTAACACCAGCTAAAGTGGCAGGAGAAAGAATTGCATCCAGTGACTCCTGAACATAGGGGCTGTTTTACATTTTATTTCCTCTGGAAGCAAGGAAGCCACCTTGCTTCGACCACATTCCAAAACCACGAGCTGCTCCAAAAGCATGTCTACTATCAGCATAAATACTGTCAGCCTTTTTTCTTGCCTAAGGTACAAGCCTATGAAGAGTGTGTGATTCAGCCCGTTGGGCCAAAGTAGACATTGGTAAAAATGCTGCCTCAACAACATAAGGACTAGCAATAGCATGTTAGCACAATATTTGCTATTGTCACCTTTTAAATAAGAGCCATCATGCGAAGTCAATGTTATCCAGTGAAATTTCCTGTTGATCGTCACAAGGTGTCAGGAGGCAGTCCTCAGCAGTGAAGAGGGACTTCATCAGTGATGGAAGGGAGAAGAGTAGTGGGTTAAGGATATTACAACGCAAAAAAAAAAAAAAAATGAGCAGTTACCTCAAGGAAATCATAGGAAGAGAGGGAGCTGGCTGAGAAATATTGAGCATGATGAGAATTCAGGGGAACCTCTGCTGCATGAGGTCCAAACACAGCTACAGAGGATCCCACAATGATTTTCTTGGTGGCCTTAATGATTCTAAGGTCAGTAGCTATAATGGCTCTAAAGTGAGTGGTATTCCTGTGCCACAGGTCCAGTTGCTACCTACAATACCCTATGGGCCAATGGTTTGCTTTGTTTTTTTTATTCCCTCCCTTTTCATATAAAAAAGAGAATCTGATCATCGGGATGACCAAGGTCAGCTGGGTTCATCAAAATTTCCTTTATGAGGGCTTCCCTGATGGCTCAGTGTATAAGAATCCACCTGCCAACGCAGGAGACATAGGTTCCATCCCTGGCCTGGGAAGATTCCACACAGGCAACTAAACCATAACTACTGAACGTGCACTCTAGAGCCTGGGAGCCGCAAGTACCGAGCCCATGAGCTGCAACTACTGAAACCCATGCACCCTAGACCCTGTGCTCTGCAACAAGAAAAGCCACACAGTGAGAGGCCCTCACACCACAACTAGCGAGTAGCCCTGTTTGCCGCAACTACAGAAAAGCCTGTGTGGCAACGAAGACCCAGCACAGCCTAATAAATAAATTAATGAAAATTTCCTTTAAGGACTTGAAGGCTGTGTCATCTGGTTCTTCCAGCTGGCTTGGGGTTGTTACACTGTTGAGTAAAATAGAGGTTTATCTGTAAGAGTGAACGTTGGAATTCAATTTCAACAAGCAAACTAGCCCGAGAAAGTCTCACAGTTGGCACTTAGTTTTGGGTTTGGGGAAACTCAGGACCCCATGAAGTCTGCCTAGATCTAGGTGTAGTTGTTACTCTAATGTAAGATACTCTTATGTTGAAACTTGGGCACACTGCAGATTTTCTTTGGTGACCTTGTGTCTCTTTAAGACTAAAAATTTTAGCAAGTATCTTCTTGCAAAGAGGCTTGAGAAGAAAAGCAAAGAAGTAAATCCTCAACATCTTGCAACAAATTAGAACCTCAAGAGAACTTTATATCCTCCAGATCAGCCTTTAGGATTTGCAAGAAATAAGAAAGACTCTTCGGTAAAACCCTGAGGCATTACTGTCGAGGTGAATTCTTTTTCTTGCCAAGTAAAGGTGAAAAAGTATTGTCTAGCTTCATCAATGGGAATACTAAAGAAGACACTGTGTAAATCAATTCCAGTAAACAATTTACTTCAGATAGGAATGAATATTAGTAGCATATGAGTTAGGAATAAGCAACAGGATGTCAAGGGATAACAATGTTATTTGTTGCTCAGCCATGATTAAAAAAAAATCCTCTACCCTTATCTTTAGGTTTAAAAAAATCCTCCACCCTTATCATTAGGTTTTCTGGCTTGTAAAATTGGAATGTAACAGGGGGTAGTATCAGAAAAACTAAACCTTTAAAAAGATCTTGAATAAATCTTGGAGAACTTCAAATGCAACGATGATGTAAACTTGGATCCAGGAGAAAGATGTACCTTCAAACCCCAGGGCTGGTGAGAGAGCATGAGTGACTGTGAGCTAAATTGTGGGTACTACACCTTTTTGCTCACCAGTCCCAAAGCTGTCAGAGGAATTCTGATTCCCATATAGGCCACTAAAATGTTGACTTAAAATACAAAGACTGCCAGTTATTTCTCCTACAAAGATGAATCTATTCAAGATGAGCGGAAAATTGCAATCTGAAGTCTGCAACCATTGCAAGCCACACGCAAGTTCCTGCACAAGGAAAACACTTTTACAGGGAAAGAAATGGAAGCCCAGAGGGTACAGTCAAAAAATAGTCTGTGTCTTTTCATAGGCTTAGCCTTTGACAGGAAATAAGGGGAGTCTTTCTTCTTTCTGATGCTTTGCTACCCTCCCAGGTCATGAGAGCACCCCATTCTGGTCTCTCAATTCTGTTTAACTGAGGTTTCTGTTTATTGCAGCTCAGCTGGTAAAGAATCCACCTGCAATACGGAAGACCTGGATTTGATCCCTGGATTGGGAAGATCCCTTGGAGAAGGGAAAGGCTACTCACTCCAGTATTCTGGCCTGGAGAATTCCCTGGACTGTATAGTCCATGGGGTCACAATGAGTCGGACACAAGTGAGTGACTTTCACTTTCACTTCTGTTTGTTAAGTTTTATGATAGCATTTCCTTATTATTCTTCCAATGTCTGCAAAGTCTCTAGTGACACCTCCTGTTTCATTCTTGAGATTAACTTGTGTCTTCTCGTGTTTTTGTCAAGAAACAAGACAAGAAGTTTGCTTATCTTGCTAGAAGTTTGTCAATTTTAGAATTTCTTCAGAGAACTAGCTCTTCTCTTGTTTTGTGTTCTTTTTTATTTCATTTATCTGATATTGCCTTTATTATCTCAGTCTCTCTGTGTGTTTTGAGTTTCTTTTGCGCTATTTTTAGGTTCTTAAAGGAGGAGCTTGAATTATTTGAGAATTTCCCTCTTTTCTTTCTAGCATATTCTTTTGTACTATAAATTTCCTTCTCAGCACTGCTTTTGCTGTGTCCCACAAAGTTTGATATGATATATTTTCATTTTTATTTTCTCTAATGTATTTTTTACCTCCCCTTGAGATTTCCTTTTTGACCAATGGATTATTTACGTATACCATCTTGTTTCCAAGTGTTGGAGATATTCCTGTTATCTTTCTGTTATGATTTTTAGTTTGATTCCATTGTGATTACAGAACACATTGTATGATGTCAATCATTTTGTTTGTTCAGGTCTGTTTTTGACTCAGGGTGCAGTCTGGGTTGGTACATGTTCTGTGGACAATTAAGGGAATGTGTAGCCTGCTGTTTTGGGGTGGAATATTTTATAAATGCCAATTAGATACTGTAGGTTGGTGACGTTGTTGAGTTCATTAATATTCTTGCTGACTTTGTCTAGTCTTTTCCATCAGGACTAAAAGAGAGAAACTAAAGTCTCCAACTATAATTGTGGATTTTGCCACTGCTCTTTTCAATTCTATCAATTTTTGTATCACATCTTTTGTGGCTCTGTTACGTGGTGCATACACATTTTGGATTGCATGATCTCTGGCAAACCTATAAACTATAGGTTTATAACAGAAGGAAACTATTATTATATCTTGTTAATATGGAGACATGTGTATCCTTGTTCAAGCAGGTATTCAGAGACCAGTAACAAGACCTGGACGATAACAGGGAAGTCCTTCATTTCATGCTACCAAAAGGAACACAAAGTGGAATTTGATAGAATTTTTGTTCAACTCAACCCAGACTTTTCCACTGATGCCCCTCATACACACTGAAAAGGAGATTATCTCCGCAAGCACTGATGTTAAAGAACGATGTCCTTTAACTGTTGTCCTTGTAAGGGCCATAATGGAAAATCCCATTCCCACAGTTGAAGGGTCCCATTTTCCTAAATGGACTTAATAATAACAAAGTCATATACCCTGGAAGGGCACTAATAGTAGGGCCTTAAACTGGAGAGAGGGAAAATCCCCCAGAGTTGAACCTGAAATTTGATCCAGAGGCAAACACAGAAGTTGCCCATTTGTGACAATGGCCCAGTGTCAACCCAGCAAGTGTGCCAGGAGGTGGGCACAGGGGTACACTACAGAGGAGCCTAAACATGGGGCAAGTACATGATGGTAGCCACATCCAATAGCAGAGGCAAATTCTGCTCATTTTCTCTGTTACTACCAGTGCATGCATTGGGAAACGTCAATTATGGCTTTGACTATCTACTATTGTAGAAAATCAGGATATATATCTGATTGAAATTTGGGCAGAATAAAAAAAGAGTGCAAATCCCAGTCACCCCAGGCCAGAATGTTACTTCACTTATAGGGTTGATTTGGGACAACATGAACTTAAAGGAAATCATCTAAGCATAAACCGGATATTATGTATTGTACTTATATGTGTATTATGTATGTATTTCTGACTGTAGTATCTGGCTTCCAAGGTGGCGCTAGTGGTAAAGAACCCGCCTGCCAATGTCGGAGATATAAGAGATGGGGGTTTGATCCCTGGGTCTGGAATATCCCCTGGAGGAGGGCATGGCATCCCACTCCAGTATTCTTGCCTGGAGAATCTCATGGACAGAGGATCCTGGTGGGCCACAGTCCATGGGGTTGCAAAGAGTCAGACACAACTGTGCAACTGAGTACTCAAACAGACTGACTATAGTAAGGAGGGAGGCAATTGTGGAAATGGTAACATGGACAGTGTTACTGGGAAGCAGTGTACATAAGGAGAAAACTGGACTAAAAGAGATGGAAGACATACTACTCTCTTCTAGGAACATGGCTTTTATATATTAAAAAAAAATCATCAAGTACTTTTCAAATTCTTGTAATGGTGGGAAATATTTTTCTCGCCTCTCTAAGATGAAAGCCATTTTATTGATTTACTTATCTCATGTTTTAAATAGGTCATTAGACTCCACAGAAAAATTTAAGAGTCACAAGAGGTTCCGAAGTAAAAGGTTAACTAGCCATGGGAAGAAACCAAAGTGGAAATATCTCAAAAACTGGAACAGAAAAGCCATGGCAACTGTTAAGCTCCCCAACTGATGAGTCTTCTATCTTTTCACTGTGAATAATTCTTCTAACCATCATTTTTCATATCTGTCCTTCATTGTAGAGGATGGCATATAGTTTGGTATCAAATTTTGCTTTTGATAACGTACAAAGAACTGATTATTGTCCACCTAATTCCAAAAGTAAGACTACAAACAACTTGAACATTTGACGGGTTTTTCAGCATTTGACAGTTGAGCGAGCTTTGTGTGGACTAAATAGCTCCTGTTGGGGGGAGAGGAGCAAAGATGTTTATGAATGCAAATGAATGATGGTATTGTTAGAGTACAAGAGTACCAACCACCTGTGGAGGGGATAAAAATAGCATGCAGAAGTCCCTGGCAGCAATCTCAATCTCAGAGTGAGAAAAACACAGAGAAAAATGTGCAAATATGGGTGCTTTATACTAATAAGATATAGATTTGGTTAAAAGATTTGTGAATATACTATGTAATGTATATATCACTGTGCATATATAGTGCACATACTACTGCATCATTTATATAGTGTGTAGGACTTATTAACACAATTCTTCAGGACAGGATTCTGTTTTTGTATTTGCTGTCCCTCATGCATAGAATATTCTTTCACTGTGCCTTTAGCTGGTTGAGGATTATTCATATGTCTAGATTATTTCCAGTGTCTTCTTCCAAGAAAACCATCTGAGAGGTTGAATATACACAGAGACCATACATGACCATGCATGACTAATTCACAATCTCTTCAGTTACCAACCCAGGAAGCCAAACTATTTCTTAGTAATGGGTCCAAAACCGTCAGGACACAGGCAGTGATTGCCAGCTTCCCTATTTTTATTTTTTTGCCCTTGTTTCCAATTCTGGACCAACAAGCTAAAGCCAGTATGCTCCCTAAACCAATCACATAGAATGCTCAGTTTCTAGTTAGCCAACCTCTAGCTTCCCCCCCATGCCAGCAGCCTCTAACCAAAACATAACCTGAAACCTTTCCTTTTTTCACTCTACAAATTCATCACTTCTCTCTCTGCCTTTGAGTCTCTGCCAAATGCAAGTGATTGTGGTTGATTACTTTGCTATAACAAGTTCAGAATAAATAGTTTTGTTTGTCCTCATTCAATAGTTTATCCCCATATGTCCCTGCTTTTATCTTCCTAGAATTAGTGTCAAAAACTTAATTTCAAGTTACTTTCACACATAATTCTGGCTTATGTCGTGGAACTTTAGCATCTCTCTATCTAATAAAGATTCAGTTAAAATTCAACAGGTTGTGGAGCTGATCTATATCTTCATCAGAGGTTTTGGTTTTTGTTTTTTTTTACTTTTCAGTGTAATATTCTCTACATATTTTGTTGGATTCATAGGTAGGCGTTTCAACATCTGGTGATATTGCATAGAGTTGCTGTTTGTTGTTCAGTTGCTCGGTTATGTCCATCTTGCTGTGACCCCATGGACTGCAGCACGCCAGACTTCCCTGTCCTTCACTATCTCCCAGAGTTTCCTCAAACCCATGTCCATTGAGTTGGTGATGCCATCCAACCATCTCATCCTCTGTCTTCCCCTTCTCCTCCCACCTTCAATCTTTCCCAGCATCAGGGTCTTTTCCAGTGAGTCAGTTCACATCAGGTGGCCAACGTATTGGCGCTTCAACTTCAGCATCAGTCCTTCCAATGAACACTCTGAATTGATCTCCTTTAGGATGGACTGGTTGGGTCTCCTTGCAGTCCACGGGACTCTCAAGAGTCTTCTCCTACACCACAGTTCAAAAGTATCAATTCTTCGATGTTCAGCCTTCTTTATGGCCCAACTCTTACATCCATTACGTTACATAGAGTACTGTTTATTAAATTTACATTCCCAATTGTTCATTACTAGTATTTAGAAATATAATTGATTTTTGTGTATTTACTAATGTCCTATGACCTTTCTAAACTCATTAAGTATTAACTCAAGAGAAGTGAAAGCATTTTCACACAAAAACCTGTATATGAATGTTTTAGCAGATTTGTTCACAATGCCCAAACCTGGAAACAACTCAATTCCCTTCACCTCGTTAATGAACAAAAAGTCATGATACAACCATATGATGGAATACTACTCAGCAATAAAATAAACAAGCATTCCATAATGTAGATGAATCTCGTGTGTATTATGCTAAATGAAAGAAACCAGACTCAAGAGGCTTCAAATACATGATTTCATTTATGTGACGCTCTAGAAAAGGCAAAACTATAGGTAAGGGGAACACATTAGTGGTTGCCATGGGTTACTGGCTGGAAGGAGACTGACTGCAAGGAGGCAGCCAGAGGACATATTTTGGAACTGATGAAATCATTCTGTAGCTTGATTGAGTTGTGATTATGTAACTGTATGCATTTGACAATTCTCATAGAATTTTTCAATCAAGTGAATTTTAGTGTATTAAATTTAAAAAAATCAATTAAAAGTGTATTTGTTTCTATAAGCTATTCATAGGAATGTAGGACAAAGAAAGAGGGAGATGATTTCACTACACTAGATTCTGCTCTTGAATAACTTAAATCATTTGGTCTAGGTGTCATGTTTAAGAGCCATAGACAAAGTGAGAAGTTTCAAGTTAGAGTATCCCAGGTGTTAAAAATGGTCCCCATTTTCTGTTTCTTATGGAACAGTTCCTAACAGCCAACTTTGGGTAAGAGCAAGGATCTTTTCTGAGATATAGAGTTCTCTATCACTAACAGTAATCAATACCTCAGTTTGAACAAAACCACTCTGTGGAAATTCTGAAGAAAAGAGACTTGAAGACCTTCAAACCCTGGGATTCCAGTATTCTATGAAAATAGGATAAGTAGGTTATAAAGATATATGTGAGATATGTAAAGGCAATATTAGAAAAAGAGAGTGGTTGACTTTTCTGGGCCATTGAAAATAGTTTATTCATGTTTAAAAACTATTTTCTTTGTATAAAACATTTTAAAATCTAAGTCACTAAAATTTTTTGATGTTTTTAAACTTGCATATGTCTGCTTCATGCATTGTTATATCTGTAATATTAATTAGTATTAATATCCCTTGCTACTCAATATGGATATTATTGAATTTAGTTTTAATTCTTAAAACTAAATTTAATTATTCATTTTAATTGTTAAAACTAAATTCAATAGTTTTATATTTCTGTACAGGGGAAAAAACACTCCATTTAAAAGATGAAACTTAAGTCTTTATGGCAATTTAACTATTCAGCTCGAAATAGCCAGTTGACCACTTAACATATCTTCCTCTCTTGACATAAACAGATGAATAGGTAAATAAAGCCTGTATTTCTCATTATTTTTTACTTCTTAATTTTTTTATTTTTATGCAAATTATAAAGGCTACTTTCCATTTACAGTTATTACAAAATATTGTCTATATGTCTCATGGTGTACAATACATTCTTCTATGTTATACCCAATAGTTTGTGCCTCCCTCCCCCACCCCCATATTGCTCCCACCCTGGTAATCACTAGATTGCTCTCTATATCTGTGACTCTGGTTCTTTTTTGTTATATTCAGTAGTTTGTTTTTAGATGTTTTTTAGATTCCACATGTAAGTGGTATTATACAGAATTTGTCTTTCTCTGCATAACTTACATCACTTAGCATAATGTCCTCCAAGTTCATCCACATTGGTGTAAGTGGCATAATTTAATTATTTTATATGACTGAGTGACATTCCATTGTGTGTTTGTATATATATACACACCACATCTTCTTTATCCATTCATCTGTTGATGGACACCTAGGTTGCTTTCATATCTTGGCAATTGTAAATAACGCTGCTATGAACATTGAAGTGAATATAACTTTTTGAACTAGTGTTCTTTACTTCTTATTATGGGTAAATGGGCCCATAAATATCTATAAGAATAAAATGAATGAATAATCATTATTGTTTTAGGGACATGGAAATAAATTAACTTGTGGATAGGAGATATTTTTAAGAGTGGTAGGAAGAAATACCTATAATTCTGAAGAATTTCTCCCATTGCCTTTTATCTTATATGTAGGAACTATGTTAGTTGGGACTGGGTTTGGCAGAGGTAAATGGAGACAAGTTATCCAGAACATTCTTTAAGTAAAAAGCAAGGTTTAGATTAGATTCAGGATTCATTATGTTCTCTACATATGTCTCTCTCTTAGTGAACATTTGTACTTAGATGTACTTATTTTCCACTGTGTTTCTCTGTTAACACCATATGTGTAGCCATTATAATAATTATGATGCAACGTATGCTTTTCTCCAGATCACCACAACCTTAAATATGTCGAATATCAATCTTAAATATATGTAAAGGATTTCTTAATTACAGACTTTAATGCATTCTACACCATAGCTTTATGAGTTGTGTTATTTTTCTAAGTTAGAAATTCTGACTCTTTTGTTGACTATGATGGCTACTCCATTTCTTCTAAGGGATTCCAGCCCACAGTAGTAGATATAATGGTCATCTGAGTGAAATTCACCCATCCCAGTCTATTTTAGTTTGCTAATTCCTAGAATGTTGAAGTTCACTCTTGCCATCTCCTGTTTGACCACTTCCAATTTGCCTTGATTCGTGGACCTAATATTCCAGGTTCCTATGCAATATTGCTCTTTACAGCATCGGACCTTGCTTCCATCAACAGTCATATCCACCACTGGGTATTGTTTTTGCTTTGGCTCCATCCCTTCATTCTTTCTGGAGTTATTTCTCCTCTGATCTCCAGTAACATATTGGGCATGCACTGACCTAGGAAATTCATCTTTCAGTGTCCTATCTTTTTGCCTTTCATACTGTTCATGGGGTTCTCAAGGCAAGAATACTGAAGTGGTTTGCCATTCCCTTCTCCAGTGGACCACATTCTGTCAGACCTCTCCACCATGACCCGTCCATCTTGGGTGGCCCCACACAGCATGGCTTAGTTTCATTGAGTTAGACAAGGCTGTGGTCCATGTGATTAGATTGGCTAGTTTTCTGAGATTGTGGTTTCAGTCTGTCTGCCCTCTGATGCCCTCTCTCAGTGCCTACCGTCTTACTTGGGCTTCTCTTACCTTGTATGTGGGGTGTATCTTCATGGCTGCTCCAGAAAAACGCAGCCACTGCTCCTAACCGTGGACTTGGGGTATATCTTCTCCGCTGCCGCTTCTGACCTTGGACGTGGGGTATCTCCTCTCAGCCAACCAAGTGTATGCCCCAACCAGTAATGCTGAAGAAGCTGAAGTTGAACGGTTCTATGAAGACCTACAAGACCTTTTAGAACTAACACCCCAAAAAGATGTCCTTTTCATTATAGGGGACTGGAATGCAAAAGTTGAAGTCAACAAACACCTGGAATAACAGGCAAATTTGGCCTTGGAGTACAGAATGAAGCAGGGCAAAGGCTAATAGACTTTTGCTAAGAGAACACACTGGCCATAGCAAACACCCTCTTCCAACAACACAAGAGAAGACTCTACACATGGACATCACCACATGGCCAACACTGAAATCAGATTGATTTTATTCTTTGCAGCCAAAGATGGAGAAGCTCTATACAATCAGCAAAACAAGACCAGGAGCTGACTGTGGCTCAGATCATGAACTCCTTATTACCAAATTCAGACTTATATTGACGAAAGTGGGATACCATTCAGGAATGACCTAAATCAAATCCCATATGACTATACAGTAGAAGTGAGAAATAGATTTAAGGGACTAGATCTGATAGATAGAGTGCCTGATAAACTATGGACGGAGGTTCGTGACATTGTACAGGAGAAATCCCCAAGAAAAAGAAATGCAAAAAGGCAAAATGTCTGTCTGAAGAGGCCTTACAAATAGCTGTGAAAAAAAGAGAAGTGAAAAGCAAAGGAGAAAAGGAAAGATATACCCATTTGAATGCAGAGTTACAAAGAATAGCAAGGAGAGATAAGAAAGGCTTCCTCAGTGATCAATGCAAAGAAATAGAGGAAAACAACAGAATGGGAAAGACAGAGATCTCTTCAAGAAGATTAGAGATACCAAAGGAACATTTCATGCAAAGATGGGCACAGTAAAGGACAAAAACGTCATAGACCTAACAGGAGCAGAAGACATTAACAAGAGGTGGCAAGAATACACAGAAGAACTGTACAAAAAAGATCTTCACGACCCAGATAATCACGATTATGTGATCACTCACTGAGAGCCAGACATCCTGGAATGTGAAGTCCAGTGGGCCTTAGGAAACATCACTACAAACAAAGCTAGTGGAGGTGATAGAATTCCAGTTGAGCTATTTCAAATCCTAAAAGATGATGCTGTGAAAGTGCTGCACTCAATATGCCAGCAGATTTAGAAAACTCAGCCGTGGCCACAGGACTGGAAAAGGCCTGTTTTCTTCCAATCACAAAAGAAGGCAATGCAAAAGAATGCTAAAACTACTGCACAATTGCACTCATCTCACACACTAGTAAAGCAATGCTCAAAATTCTCCACGCCAGGCTTCAGCAATCTGTGAATCGTGAACTTCCTGATGTTCAAGCTGGTTTTAGAAAAGGCAGAGGAACCAGAAATCAAATTGCCAACATCCACTGGATCATTGAAAAAGCAAGAGAGTACCAGAAAAACATCTATTTCTGCTTTATTGACTATGCCAAAGCCTTTGACTGTGTGGATCACAATAAAGTGTGGAAAATTCTGGAAGAGATGAGAATACCAGACCACCTGACCTGCCTCTTGAGAAACCTGTATGCAGGTCAGGAAGCAACAGTTAGAACTTGACATGGAACAACAGACTGGTTCCAAATAGGAAAAGGAGTTTGTCAAGGCTGTATATTGTCACCCTGCTGATTTAACTTATATGCAGAGTACATCATGAGAAACACTGGGCTGGAGGAAGCACAAGCTGGAATCAAGATTGTCAGGAGAAATATCAATAACCTCAGATAGGCAGATGACACCACCCTTATGGCAGAAAGTGAAGAAGAACTAAAGAGCCTCTTGATGAAAGTGAAAGTGGAGAGTGGAAAGGTTGGCTTAAAGCTCAACATTCAGAAAACCAAGATCATGGCATTCGGTCCCATCGCTTCATGGCAAATAGATGGCGAAACAATGGAAACAGTGGCTTGGGCTCCAAAGTCACTGCCGATGGTGATTACAGCCATGAAATAAAAGACGCTTACTCCTTGGAAGGAAAGTTATGATGAACCTAGACAGCATATTAAAAAGCAGAGACATTACTTTGGCAACAAAGGTCCATCTAGACATGGCTATTTTTTTTCCAGTAGTCATGTATGGATGTGAGAGTTGGACTATAAAGAAAGCTGAGTGCTGAAGAATTGATGCTTTTGAACTATGGTGTTGGAGAAGACTCTTTGAGAGTCCCTTGGACTGCAAGGAGATCCAACCAGTCCATCCTAAAGGAGATCAATCCTGAGTGTTCATTGGAAGGACTGATGTTGAAGCTGAAACTCCAATACTTTGGCCACCTGATGCGAAGGGCTAACTCATTTGAAAAGATCCTGATGCTAGGAAAGATTGAAGGCAGGAGGAGAAGGGAATGACAGAGGATGAGATGGTTGGATGGCATCACCTACTCAATGGACATGAGTTTGGGTAAATTCCAGGAGTTGGTGATGGACAGGGAGGCCTGGCGTGCTGTGGTTCATGGGGTCGCAAAGAGTCGGACATGACTGAGGGACTGAACTGAGATATTCTGATATTTCTATCCACAAAATAGCTGTCCAAAATTAAAGTAGTTTCTGTACTCTAACATCTAATAAATTTGAGTTCATTACCCTTAAGGAAAAATTTTAAATCTCTTCTCTTTTTTAAAATTTTTATTGAGATATTGTTGATTTACAGTATTATACGTTTCAGGTGATCATATTGCTTAACAATTTTAAAGGTTATACTCTATTTATAGTTATTGTAAAATATTGGTTATATTCCCTGTGCTGTACAATATATCCTTTTAAGGGGCATAATAGTGGAAAGGAAATTAAGAGGTAGAAGCCTCTTCATATAGGAAGTGAATTTGGTGCCTGATTCCTAAATTGTTTGAGTTGCTTGTAGAAAGTACATGGAAAATTTTGAAATGCCTTAGCTTTGCTGAAATTGATCTGAAAGGTCATAGGCAGTAAGATGATCCAGCTCGGCAGCAGCACAGATAATAGTTCATGTGTGCAAAGCAGTCCCTTGCCGTGCAAGATTATAGTATGCAATCAAGACACACTTTAATTGAATCTTTAACAACAACAAAAATCTCAAAGTGGTCTAGGCTAGAGATTTAATAGCCCAGTTGGAGTTATGCAAGCTTGACTATCACCACTCAGAGGAAAATGGATTTCCTGTCTCTCTAATTATTCTACTGGATAGCTCAGAGTGGGCTCTATGATTCATAAAAAATTTAATACCACTGAGGTATTACTTGACTAGTGTCTCCCAAATATTCTTGTCTACCTAGGACTTCAGATTATAACCTTGAATGGAAGTAGGGTCTTCTCAGATGTGAGTAATTTATGGCTAGAAATGAACTCCTATTGAATTATAGTGTCCCCTTAATCCAATGAAATGTCTTTGGCAGAAAGAGACACATACAAAAAAGAAGGTCATTAAAAAAAGAGAAGAAGAAGATCATTTGAAGCCAGAGATAGGCAGACATTGAAGTAATGCACAAGCCAAGGAATGCCTGGGGCCAGCAGAAGCTGGATGAGGTTAATAACACACTCCTCTCTTGATCCCCCAAAGGGAGCACAGAGCTATGGATGCCTTCACCTGATTTTCACCTCCATAGTTGTGAGAGAATAAATCTCCATTGTTTTAAGACATCCCTTTAGTGATAATTTGTTAACAGAAACACTGGTTAACTAATACAACCTTGTAAGAAAAATTGGAAATCTATTTGGATTCATTTTCATCACTGTGCATATATCTTCAATTTTTCAATATTTTTATTATCCTATAGGTATCTTTTTATATTGAATATCCAGATGCCATATTATATAAGCAGTTTGCACATTGTTTTCATCATTATTTTACTAAAAGACTATTCTAAATTAACTTGAATTTCCTTCAACAAATTGCTTTCATTTTTAATTGGCCAAAATGACCCAACCTAGCTCTAAGGTAGAATAATCAAGATAAGTGGATGAATCAGTGTTTCAGAATGAGTAGAATGCTTCCTATGAGAAAGGTCATTCTTTTTACACTTTTCATTCCTAGACTGGGTTGAAGGATTTTGTTTATTTAACATAAAACATATGAACATAAACATGTTGTTATTCTCTAAATGTCTTTCCCTTCACATTTAACTTTTTTTTTGGTAACTTGCTGATGCGTGCTTGTGCTTAGCTGCTCAGCCGTGTCCGACTCTTTGTGACCCCCATGGACTGTAGCCCGCCAGGCTGCTCTGTCCCTGGGATTTCCCAGGCAAGAATACTGGAGTCGGTTGCCATTTCCTTCTCCAGGGGATCTTCCCAACCCAGGGATGAACTAGTGTCTTCGGTGTCTCCTACATTGCAGGCAGATTCTTTACATGCTGAGCCATCAAGGAAGCCCAACTTGCTGATGGGTGCTATCTATTGAATCCTTTAAATTATCATGTTATACTTGTCTGATTAATTAAACCTTGATTCAGCAGTTTTGCTACCTTTTTTTCAAGGATGTTTTTACCATCACTCTTCAGAATAAGGAAGATCCCCTGAAGGAGAGAACGAAAACCCACTCCAGTATTTTTGCTGGGAAAGTCCCATAGACAGAGGAGCCTAGTGGGCTACAGTCCATAGGGTACCAAAGAGTCAGACGTGGCTGAAGCAATTGAACACACACAAAAAATTAAGAATAGAAAAACTCTCAATGTGAGAAAACTATACAAGTACTTAAGTGGCATGAAAACTTTTGAAAGTGGATGATCAGTGTAACCAACTCGGGTTTTACATGGAGAAACTGAGGCCCATGAAGACTGGCCTTTATTGTTCTAAATTCTTTCAGTAGAAAAATGCACAAAATTTTTTAAATCTATTCAAGGGGGTCCACAAACAGACCCTGAAACTCGAGGTTTAGTTCTTAAAAACACACAAAGGACCTAGAAAAGTGTATCCTTTCGTTTGACATCTGTAGCTCTAGGAGTAAAAAAAAAAATTAAATAGCCCAGAAGAGTTTCTCCTGAACCCAAGTTGAAAGTCAGTTAGGTTCCCAATAAAGAGATTAAATCACTCTGGTAGTTTCTGGTAATAAACAGTTGAAAGACAGTTGGTTATAAAAAAGATTTTTAAACCAGATATTTGGAAGATGATGGTTTCAAGCAAAGTTTCTTTTGTCTGGGTGAGATGGAGTGGTCATGGTTTATGGGTCCACTGAGGTCAGTCATTTAGAATGAATTCTTCCAACTTAATCACTTCTCTGATTGCTGATGGTTGTTATTGTTTGCACTGCAGTTTCTTTACTCCAACAAGTAAGATGTCATTTCCTTCTTTATTTGTGCTGGCATGGACATTTTGGAGTGGAATGTCGTCCTGGCATGCAGTCACTGCTGCCTAACAGAGATGTGTGGCATTTATAAAGCCTTTCTCATGTTCAGGGTTACATATCCAAATTGTGCACCGTCTGGGTTAATACAAATAAAATTGTAATAAATCATTCATCCCGATGTGAAATTTTATATACGTTCATATGAATTCTTTTTTTTTTTTACTTGCCACATGGATGTTCCCCAACAGATCTATGGCCCTATAAATCTAAGGAAGTTTATTTGCTAATAATCCCATGATTATAGCTTCGTTTGTTAGTTGCTTTATGCCTCATGTAAAAATGTCACTTTTTTATTATTGGCAAGAGAGCCTTGATTCAAAACTGTTTAATATGGTTGCCTTTTATGCAGAAGGGTTTTGTCCGTCTACTGAGCTTCATCAGGTCTAAACTCCAGGGCAATAGCATTTTGACAGTATGCCTAATGATAAAAAGCTTAAAGTCGTTTTAGGTGTGTTTACCTTTACGCGTGTGATATGTACATATTCCTGCTTCCTTCCTCTTAAAAGAGATTGAAAAACTTGAAAGGATTTATTTTTAACTTCCCCAAATATTTTTCAAGAGAAAGCCAATAGCAACACTTCCTATACAAAGGTAGTAAACAAGAAAAGACAGTGGAGGCTTGGAGAAAAGCAGTAAGTCACTTCCAACTCTGCTGAATTGGGAAGGAATTAACATGAGCCTTCTGCTTTCCTTTTCTCTTTTAACCACATTAAGTTCCCAGAAAGTCCCTCTTCACACCATTCAGGATCCCTGAATCCTGAGTTTGAAAGGATTGGAAGTAAATGATGCTGAAAGACAAAAAGAACAATGGCACCTTAACACAGCATTCTTCCTGAGTATTTTCCCTATTCTTATCATGCTTGGAGAAATTGCTTGTTAAATACCAGTCTTCCCTACTGGACTATAAACTTTTGGGTTTTGGAACAGGGTATGTGGAACACATGAAACAAAAACAACAAAAGCCATTTAACTGAAGTTAAAAAGGATGAATTCATTATTAAAGGAAATGGGAATCTCAGGAAACACAATTGCAAGCGGTTCCTTATAGGAATCTCAAAGTTCTCATTCATGTACACACTCTTTCTTCTCTTCCCACCCACACAATATCGCATCCTTGTTTCATAGTGCAGTGTCTGTGTCTTTACTTACAAATATTATTACACTCATTTATAGATGTCAAAGGTCAGAAGACAGCTGTTGCAAATAGAACCTAAATGTTTTTGAATTTCTACTCTTTGCTCCTATTTGGACTCTGTGGTGTTGTTCAAACTGTGATGGGCAATGCTTTAGGAATTGCTAATAGCCAAGAATTAACTCTTGTTAAGTTAACTGCAAAGAAATAGATGAAAACAACAAAATGGCAATGACTAGAGATCTTTTCAAGAAAGATAGAGCTGCTAAGCGAACATTTCATGCAAAGATGGGCACAATAAAGGACAGAAATGGTATGGACCTAACAGAAGCAGAAGATATTAAGAAGAAGTGACAAGAATACACAGAACTGTACAAAAAAGCTCTTCACAACCCAGATAATCATGATGGTGTGATCACTCACCTAGAGCCAGACATCCTGGAACGTGAAGTCAAGTGGGCCTTAGGAAGCATCACTATGAACAAAGCTACTGGAGGCGATGGAACTCCAGTTGAGCTATTTCAAATCCTAAAAGATGATACTGTTAAAGTGCTGCAGTCAATATGCCAGCAAATCTGGAAAACTCAGCAGTGGACACAGGACTGGAAAAGGTCAGTTTTCATTCAAATCCCAAAGAAGGGCAATGCCACAGAATGTTCAAACTACCACACAATTGCAGTCATCTCACACTCTAGTAAAGTGATGCTCAAAATTCTCCAAGCCAGGCTTCAATAGTATGTGAACCGAGAACTTCTGGATGTTCAAGCTGGATTTAGAAAAGGCAGAGGAACCATAGAAAAAATTGCCAACATCTGTTGGATCATCGAACAAGCAAGACAATGCCAGAAAAATGTCTACTTCTACTTTATTGACTATGCCAAAGCCTTTAACTGTGTGGATCACAACAAACTGTGGAAAATTCTTCAAGAGATGAGAGTGCCAGACCACCTTACCTGCATCCTGAGGAATCTTTATGGAAGTCAAGAAGCAACAGTTAGAATCAGACATGGAACAACAGACTGGTTCCCAATTGGGAACGGAGTATGTCAAGGATGTATATTGTTACCCTGCTTATTTAACTTATATGCAGAGTGCATCATGTGAAATGCTGGGCTGGACGAAACACAAGCTGAAATCAAAACTGCCGGGAGAAATATCAATAACCTCAGATACACAGATGACACCACCCTTATGGCAGAAAGTGAAGAGGAACAAAAGAGCCTCTTGATGAAAGTGAAGGAGGATAGTGAAAAAGCTGGCTTAAAACTGAGCATTCAAAAAACTAAGATCATGGCATCTGGTCCAATCATTTCATGGCAAATAGATGTGGAAACAATGGGAATAGTGAGAGACTTTGTTTTCTTGGGCTCCAAAGTCACTGCAGATGGTGACTGCAGCCATTAAATTAAAAGACACTTACTCCTTGGAAGAAAAGCTATGACCAAACTAGACAGCATATTAAAAAGCAGAGACGATACTTTGCCGACAAAGGTCCATCTTCAAAGCTATGGTTTTTCCAGTAGTCATGTATGGATGTGAGAGTTGGAATATAAACAAAACTGAATGCCAGAGAACTTATGCTTTAGAACTGTGGTGTTGGAGAAGACTCTTAAGAGTCCCTTAGACTACAAGGAGATCCAACCCATAAATCATAAAGGAAATCAGTCCTGAATATTCATTGGAAGAAATGATGCTGAAGCTGAAACTTCAATACTGTGACCACCTGATGCAAAGAACTGACTCATTGGAAAAGACCCTGATGCTGGAAAAGATTGAAGGCAGAAGGAGAATTGGGATAACAGGGAATGAGATGGTTGGATGGCATCACCGACTCGATATACATGAGTTTGAGCAAGCTCCAGGAGTTGATGATAGACATGGAAGCCTGGCATGCTGCAGGTCACAAAGAGTCGGACACCACTGAGTGACTGAACTGAACTGAACCAAAGAGCTAATTGTGGCAAACAAAAGAATAGTATATGTGAATGCTCATAATCTTGGTTGGAATTTCAGTTCTGCTGTGTACTCACCAGCTGGTCAAGCGGTGAGTCTCTTAACCCCAACAAGTTTCAGATTTCTCCTCTGTGAAATTATGGTAAATAGCACCTACCTTTTATATCTAGAATGTTAGCATCATTGAAAAATATATATAGTTTATATATATACTAAATATACAGAGTATATATACATCAAAAAAAAAAAAATAGAGAGACAGAGAGAGAGAGAGAGTGTGTGTGTAGGGCTTCCCAGGTGGCACTAGTGGTAAAGAACCCACCTGCCAAAGCAGAAGACTCAGGAGATGCACCTTCAATCCCAGGATCAGAAGATCCCCTGGAGGAGGGCACAGCAACTTACTCCAGTATTCTTGTCTGGAGAATCCCATGGACAGAGGAGCCTGGCAGGCCACAGTCCATAGGGTCGCAAAGAGTCAGACAAACTGAAATTACTTAGCATGCACATACACATGTATATTTAGTCAGTTCAGTTCATTTCAGTCGCTCAGTGGTGTCCGACTCTTTGCGTCCCCATTGACTGCAGCACGCCAGGCTTCCCTGTCCATAACCAACTTCTGAGCCTGCTCAAACTCATGTCCATCAAGTCGGTGATGCTACCCAACCACCTCATCCTCTGTTGTCCCCTTCTCCTTTTGTCTTCAACCTTTCCCAGCATCAGGGTCTTTTCCAATGAGTCAGTTCTTTTCATCAGGTGGCCAAAGCATTGGAGCTCCAGCTTTAGCATCAGTCCATCCAATGAATACTTAGAGCTGATTTCCTTTAGGATTGATGGGTTGGATCTCCTTGCAGTCCAGGGTACTCTCAAGAGTCTTCTCCAACACCACAGTTCAAAAGCATTAATTCTTCAGTGCTCAGCTTTCTTTACAGTCGAACTGTCACATCCATACATGACTACTGGAAAAATCATAGCTTTGAAGATGGATATTTGTTGGCAAAGTAATGTTTCTGCTTTTTAATATTCTTTCTAATTTGGTCATAGCTTTTCTTCCAAGGAGCAAGCATTTTTAATTTCATGGCTGCAGTCACCATCTGCAGTGATTTTGGAGCCCAAGAAAACAAATCTGTCACTATTCCCATTGTTTCCACATCTATTCGCCATGAAGTGATGGGACCAGATGCCATGATCTTAGTTTTTTGAATGTTGAGTTTTAAGCCAGCTTTTTCACTGTCCTCTTTCACTTTCATCAAGAGGCTTCTCAGTTCCTCTTCACTTTCTGCCATAAGGGTGGTGTCATCTGCATATCTGAGATTATTGATATGTCTCCTGGCAGTTTTGATTTCAGCTTGTGCTTCATATAGTCCAGCATTTTGCATGACATGCTCTTCATATAAGTTAAATAAGCAGGGTGACCATATACAGCCTTGACGTACTCCTTTCACTATTTGGAACCATTCTACTGTTCTATGTCCGGTTTTAACTGTTGCTTTTTGACCTGCATACATATTTCTCAGGAGGCAGATATGATGGCCTGGTATTCTCGTCTCTTGAAGAAACTGTGGAAACTTTTCCACAGTTTGTTGTGATCCACACAGTCAAAGGCTTTGGCATAGTCAATAAAGCAGAAGTAGATGTTTTTATGGCATTCTCTTGCTTTATCGATGATCCAGCAGATGTTGGCAATTTTATCTCTGGTTTCTCTGCTTTTCCTAAATCCAGCTTGAACATCTGAATGTTATCAGTTCACATACAGTTGAAGCCTCGCCTAGAGAATTTTGAGAATTACTTTGCTAGCATGTGAGATTAATGCAATTGTGTGGTAGTTTGAACATTCTGTGGCATTGCCTTTCTTTGGGATTGGAATGAAAACTGACCTTTTCCAGTCCTGTGGCCACTGCTGAGTTTTGCAAATTTGCTAGAATACTGATTGAAGCACTTTAAAAACATCAACTCTTAGGACTTGAAATAGCTCACCTGGAATTCCATCACCTCCACTAGCTTTGGCCGTACTTATCTTGCTAAGGCCCACTTTACTTTGGACTCCAGGATGTCTGGCTCTAGATGAATGATTAAGATCTTTTAATCACTTGAAAGTGGGTCATTCAGATCTTTTTTATATAGTTCTTCCATGTATTCTTGCCACCTTTTCTTAATATCTTCTGCTTCTGTTCATTTCAGTTCAGTTCAGTTTCTCAGTCGTGTCTGACTGTTTGTGACCCCACGGACTGCAGCATGCCAGGCCTCTCTGTCCATCACCAACTCCCGGAGTTTACCCCAACTCATGTCCATTGAGTCAGTGATGCCATCTAACCATCTCATCCTCTGTTGGCCCCTTCTCCTCCTGCCATCAATCTTTCCCAGCATCAGGGTCTTTTCAAATGAGTCAGCTCTTCGCATCAGGTGGCCAAAGTATTGGAGTTTCAGCTTCTACATCAGTCCTTCCAGTGAACACTCAGGACTGGTCTCCTTTAGGAAGGACTGGTTGGATCTCCTTGCAGTCCAAGAGACTCTCAAGAGTCTTATCCAACACCACAGTTCTAAAGCATCAATTCTTCAGTGCTCAGCTTTCTTTATAGTCCAACTCTCACATCCATACATGACCACTGGAAAAACCATAGCCTTGGCTAGACGGACCTTTGTTGACAAAGTAATGTCTCTGTTTTTTAATATGCTGTCTAGGTTGGTCATAACTTTCCTTCCAAGGAGTAAGTGTCTTTTAATTTCATAGCTGCAATCACCATCTGCAGTGATTTTGGAGCCCAGAAAAATAAAGTCAGCCACTGTTTCCACTGTTTCCCCATCTGTTTGCCATGAAATGATGGGACCAGATGCCATGATCTTATTTTTCTGAATGTTGAGATTTAAGCCAGCCTTTTCACTCTCCTCTTTCACTTTTATCAAGAGGCTCTTTAATTCTTCTTCACTTTCTGCCATAAGGGTGGTGTCATCTGCATATCCGAGGTTATTGATATTTCTCCCAGCAATCTTGATTTCAGCTTGTGCTTCCTCCAGCCCAGCGTTTCTCATGATGTACTCTGCCTATAAGTTAAATAAGCAGGGTAACAATATAGAGCCTTGACATACTCGTTTTCCTATTTGAAACCAGACTGTTGTTCCATGTCCAGTTCTGTTGCTTCCTCACCTGCATACAGGTTTCTCAAGAGGCAGGTCAGGTGGTCTGGTATCCCCATCTCTTTCAGAATTTTCCACAGTTTATTGTGTTCCACAATCTGCCTCTGTTAGGCCCATACAATTTTTATCTTTTATTGTGCCCATATTTGCATGAAATATTCCCTTCGTATCTCTAATTTTCTAGAAGAGGTCTCTAGTCTTTCCCATTCTATTGTTTTCCTCTATTTCTTTGCACTGATCATTGAGGAAGGCTTTCTTATCTCTCCTTTCCATTCTTTGGAACTCTGCAGTCATATGGATGTAGTTTTCATCCTGTGCCTGTTATTCTCATAAGAAATACACAGACGCATAAGGAAGAAGGCCCTGTGAAGATGGAAACCAATTTTAGAGTGATGTGTCCATAAGCCAAGGAATGCCAGGGGTTATTGGCAGCCACCCAAAGCTAGAAAATGGCAATGGAGGATTCTTCCCAATGATCTTCAGAGAGAGTGTAGCCCCACTGAACCTTGTTTTCACACTTGGAGACTTCAGAACTGTGAGAATAAGTTTCTTTTGTTTTAAGCTATCCAGTTTCTGTTGTTTTAAGCTCCCCACTTTATGGTATTTTTTATGAAGCCCTAGGAAATTCATGCAGAAAGCTTAAGGATTTTTGAAAATGATAGTTTCCTGATGAACAAGCCCTACTCCTCTATTTGTACCAACAGTGCAAAGTGGGTGATTTTCCTTTGATTTGTTCTTTTGCTTCCTGTCAGGCTTAAATTTTCCATAGTCAAGCAGTGAATCCTAATTCTGCACGCAAATTAAAGTCAGTTGCCCAAACATTATAGTGTAACCAAAGTATTTAATCTACTTAGCTTCTTGATTTGTTTACTCTCAGAGCATCTGAGTTTTTCTTGTGTGAGTAAAATGATGTAAAATGATGTATTTACACACAACTCTCCATGTGTGCATATACTCATGCATATTGTACCCAAGAACAAAATTTACTCCTTTTTTTTTTTTAGATTCAACACTTCCTAATGAATGAGAGTTTCCAATAAGACCACTGTCATCAGTTAAACAGCCATTATATAGAGAAGAACTAACTTCATCAAAACTTTATTGATGTACAGTATTTAAGAACGTTATCTGTTGCCTAAATGCCACAATGTAGTTCATGACTTCTTGTTATTGTTGCATTTCTTTTTATTCTAGCTCTATTGAGGTGTAATTGACATGTAATATCATGTAGGTTTAAGGTGTACAGTGAAATGATTTGATATATGTATATATGCAAATGATTACAGTAAGCTTAGTTAACACAACTATCACCTCACATAGTTACAATTTGTGTGTGTGTGTGTGTGGTGAGAACTTTAAGATTTACACTCTTAACAGCTTTGAAATGTACAAATCCAGTGTTGTTAATGGTATCCCTGTGTTATATGTTACATCTTAAAACTGGAGTTTGTAAACTTTGTCCACCTTCATTCATTTCTCCTCCTACCTTCTCCTCCCACCCAAGGTAAATACTAATTTGCTCTCTGTTTCTGTGAGTTCAGTTATTTTAGATTTCACATACAAGTGAGATCATACGGTACTTGTTCTTCTCTGTCTGACTTATCTCAGTTACCTAATGTCCTCAGGGTCCATTCACATTGTCATAAATGACAAGATTTTCTTCTTTTTATGGTTGAATAATACTGCACTGTACATACAACAATTTCTAGGTCCATTCGTCTGTTGATGGACATTTAGTTTGCTTCCATGTCTTGGCAATTGTATATAATGCTGCAGTGAACATTGGGGTGCCTGTATCTTTTCGAAGTGTGATTTCCTCCATATAAATGCTAAGGAGTGAGATTGCCAGATCATAAGGTAGCTCTATTTTTAGTTTTTTAAGGAACTGCCATACTGTTCTCCATATTGGCTATACCCATTTACATCCCCACAGACAGTGCAGGAGCGTTCCCTTTCCTCCACAGCCTCTCCAGCATTTATAGTTTGTAGACTTTGATGATAGCCATTCTGATTGGTGTGAGGTAATAACTCATTGCAGTTTTGATTTGCATTTTTCTAATAATTAGCAAGGTTTAACAATTTTTCATGTGCTTTTTGGCCATCTGTTTGACTTCTTCTAAGAAGTGCCTATTTAGATCATCTGTCCATTTTTTGACTTGGTTGTTTGCTTTTTTTGATATTGATCTGCATGAGATGTTTGCATATTTTGGAGATTAATCCTTTGTCAGTTGCATCGTTTACAAATACTCTCTTCCATTCTGTGGGTTGTCTTTTTGCTTTGTTTATGGTTTACTTTACTGTGGAAAAATCTTTTAAGTTTAACTAGGTCCCATTTGTTTATTTGTTTTTGTTTCCTTTGCCTTAGGAGACAGATCCAAAAAAATATTGCTGTAACTTACGTCAAAAAGTATTCTGCATGTGCTTTCCTCTAGGAGTTTTATAGTATCTGGTCTTACATTTAGGTCTTTAATCTATTTTGAGTTTATTTTTGTGTATAGTGTTAGAGAATGCTCTAATTTCATTCTTTTACAAGTAACTGTCCCAGCTTTCCCAGCACCACTTACTGAAGAGATCATATTTCTCCACTGTGCATTCTTGCCTACTTTGTTGTAGATTAATTGACTATAGATGCATGGATTTATCTCTGGCCTTTCTACCCTGATCCATTGATCTGTAAATCTGTCTTTGTGCCAGTATCATATTCTTTTGATTACTGTAGCTTTATAGTATAGTCTGAAGTCAGAGAGCTTGGTTCCTCCACCTCCTCATGTATTAGAGTTTCTTTCTCAGGATTGCTTTGGCTATTTGGAGTCTTTTGTGTCTTTATATAAATTTTAAGACTTTTTGTTCTAGATTGGCAAAAAAAAAGTCATCGATAATTTGATATGAATTGCACTGAATCTGTAGATTATCTTGGGTAGTATAGTCATTTTGAAAATATTGATTCTTCCAATCCAAGGACATGGTGTATCTTTCCATCTGTTTGTGTCATCTTTGATTTCTTTCATCAGTGTCTTATAGTTTTCAGAGTATAAATCTTTTGCCTCCTTAGGTTTATTCTGACAGAAAATCATTTGATTACAATTTTTAAAATATGCACTGTATAAGAGGATCAACTATTCAAAATCATCAGTGGACTATCCTCTTCCTGCAGGGAAAATATTTAATGAAAGTTCTAAGCAAATCAGAAGAGAATGCTGGGGAAACATGGAGCAAGAGTTAAAGGATGATTAATGACTAGTATCATCAACTATTATAAACACATAAATATTTTTCCATTATGTATAGAAGTCCGAGGCTTTGAAATCAAATTGACTTGGATTGAAATTCTAGTTTCAGACTTTGTTTACACGATCTTGAGCAAATTAGTTAACCTCTAGAAGTCTCAGTTTTCTCACTCAAAATGAAGATCATAACTTTGCAAGACTAATTTGAGGATTGAATAAACTAAAGCATAAAAAATATTTAACACACAGCTTATACTAATCAAGTGTCAACTTGTGGTTATTATCTTTATTTTGCCAGCTAGGTGGGCTGAATTGTATTGAAAGTTAGAAGCCCTTACTCTTCTAACAGTCTTGGAAATATACTGGCAATTCTTATTCATTGTCTTACTATTTCCAAGCTACTTCATAACTTTCCGCCTTGGGTTAACTCAGGATTTTTGCAGACTGGGGTGAAACACTGTTGATAGGCTAAAATATTATTAAATAAAATACAGCCATTATTTTATAATACGCCTAACCAAATGCCTGAAACCTATCATGGGCTTAATAAATATTTGATGAATGAGTAACTCCATGAATAAATGATAGCTGTGAATAGAATGTGGGTGTCTTCAAAAGTCCATGGTACTAGTATATAGACTGTTAGGATAGATTACTTTTATAGTTGTTTAACCTTAGTCATTATACAGAGCATTTTTCTTAATTTCATTCTCAAATTATAATATTCAAGTTTTAGAGTTATCTTGAAGGTGTGAGATAATTTTTGGAAATATATTTGCAAAACTTAGCCAAAAATCTTTATTCTGGGCAACTCATTCTCTGGTGATTCCAATGCATGGATGGTTCCCTACTAAAATGTAGGCCCAATGTATAAAACAGCACTGTTGATGCCTAATAATTTTTTAATGTTTAATATTTTAATTTTCATTGGAATATAATTGCTGTACGATGTTGTGTTAGTTTCTGTCATACAGTGAAGTGAATCAGCTAAATGTATTCATGTGTCCCCCTCTCTCGAGTCTCCCATCCCCCACCTCGATCCCACTCCTCTAAGTCATCACAGAGCACTAAGCTCCCTGTGCTGTATAGCAGCTTCCCGCTAGCTATTTTACACATGGTAGTGTATGTGTATCAATGCTACTCTCTCAATTAGTCCTCTCCGCTCCCTCCCGACTGTGTCCACAAATCCATTCTTTACATCTGCATCTCTGCTCTTTCCAGTAATGCCCAAATGATTTCGTACGTTGTTCATCGAATATACGCTATAGTATAACTTCAATTTAGAGTAAAGTATCATGCTAAATTGACATTTATAGATTCCATTGTGATTAACATTTATCCCAATAATAACAAAAGAGGAAGAAAACATTATGATTAAGAAATAGCTCACAGGGATTTCGCTGGTGGTGCAGTGGATAGGAATCCACTTGCCAAGCCAGGGGACAAGGGTTCCATCCCTGCTCAGGGAAGTTCCACATGCCTCATGGTGTTGCCAAAAAAATAAATCTAAAAATAAATAAAGAAATATAGTTTTAAAAAAGAAACATAGTGCATATATAAATTTCTAGGTATTAAGAAGAGTTAAAGGATTTCACTTTAAAATGCATATAAGAAACAACTGATATCTATAGCAAATATGGTTTTAAACTGCAGTATTTTTTTTTCCTAAAAAAAATTCCATTTTCTTTCTGAGAAATTGGTGTCAGATCCCCAAG
The DNA here is from genome assembly GCA_024291935.2 of Okapia johnstoni. NCBI lineage: Eukaryota > Metazoa > Chordata > Mammalia > Artiodactyla > Giraffidae > Okapia > Okapia johnstoni. The sequence continues at coordinate 99,969,691 of CM044309.1, forward strand.
CTTCTCTTTCTTTGTCTCAATCTTTTTCCACTTTCTGAGCAGAAAGGAAAGAGGGCAGGGGAGGTAATGTCAGAGAGCCCCATGATGATAGGTTTTTCTGAGTGATTGGACACAGCTAATTTGTACGTGATTGTTCTCAGGGCCACACCTGAACAATGCAGTCTTTTAAAGCTCTCCCTGAAAGCACTTCATCAGCAAGATGAGCAGTTTAAATAGCTCTAAAGAGCTACACCTGGTAGCCTTTATTCAGTCTCCCATAACCAACTTTCATTTCCTCAGAAATCCTAAGAAGACTTCTGGACTGGCAAGTCATCCATTTTTTGCTTTCAGAATGACTAAAGCTCTCAGGGTCCCCTACAAACAGGTTTTAAGAGGCCAGGAAAAAGACAAAAAACATTTTTTCTTTCTCCTACAAGTAGGAACACCTGGGGATAGACACTGCACATCTGACAAGAGAAATGACATCATAAAAGTGTTCTTTTGACCCATTTTCAATCAGTTTGCATTTTGTAAATAGCAGTTGTTTATCATCCCATGGACATTCGACAAAGCTTTATGACGTTAATTCACATCACTACCAGTAACCCTTAAGCTCTGTGCCTTGTGATTGGTATTGGCTAGGGGCAGAAAAGCAGCATCTGCCTGGAAATATTTATTTATTCAATAGATTTTCTAGAACCCGTCACCATAATCCCTTCCCACAAAAGGGAAAACCTCCAATAACATAAATCATTCACAAGTTGTGACACTAAAATGAACAATTTTTCCGACTCCTAAAATAACAGTTGCCTTATTACTGGAAGGAGCTTAAAATAAAAAAGCCAAATGTGACTCTTCCCATCACAGTGCAGCCGGAGCATGGAATCCCGTACTGTTTCAAATCAAACATTAAACAAGGTCTAAGTGTCCTACCAACTAGCACACTCACCATTTGTCATTGGCCCAAAAGGGAAACTTTCTATTTTTATTTTTAATTAATTATATAAATAAATAAAAGCCTAAATGATACCTTTTTCTTCAATTTTTAGGCATTTTCTCCCATCCTGAGCTCCCCTTTAATAATTTCCTGCTATGAATATTGCGTGTTCTTCTCCAGTTAATTATTTATGTTGGTGAAACATGGCACTTACCGTGCCTTCTAGAATTCCACTCAAACCTGATTGCTACTAGGCACAGAGAGGAATCAGAGTTCATACGGGATTTGGTTTGTAGAAAATACTGTAGCTATTTTTTTTTCTTAAATCCAACATTCACGAATCCATTTTTTCTTACAAGATAATTCTGTCACTACCATTGCTGTCCTCTGAATGGCACTTCATATATTTCAAAAATCCCTTGCAACCTCTCATAATAGAAACCACCAGTCAAATTTCAGAAGTCCAGCCTACTGTAGACCAACTGACCAACTTATAATGATTCAGGTAAGTTGAGACTCAAAATTTAAGAATGCTTTTTGCTTTTAGCATAAAACTTTTCAAAAAGAATCTCTGGTTATCAGAAATACTTCAGTCCTTCTAGAAGGAGTCTTCCTCAAATCCTGAATCAATTTTATATAAAAAAAAAAAATTCCTGATTCTTTACGTATTGAGAGGGGAAATTTTGAGAGAACACATTTGGAAGCCTATTGACTCCACAACTTCTTTTCATAATGTATCTATTAATAAAATGCTAGATTAATTTCTCTTGGAGTTTGAAGTTTAGTTTTCTCACAAAATGCAGTAAGAAATGAAATGGCTCAAGATGATGTTCATTAAAAAAAAGAGAGAAAATAGGATATAAGCTCTTTCACTCACTGTAAACTGAATTTCTAGATACTGTAAGAATTATTGATAGGGATAGATGGTGTGAGTGCCCTTTTTAAGAAAATGAATACAAAGGCAGAAGATACCTGAGTGCATATGTCTTTGTATGCTTTTAAGACCACGAAGGGCAATGCTGCTGATGCTAAGTCACTTCAGTTGTATCCGACTCTTTGTGACCCCATGGACTGTAGCCCACCAGGCTTCTCTGTCCATGTGATTCTCCAGGCAAGAATACTGGAGTGGACTGCCATGCTCTCTTCCAGGGGATCTTCCTGACCCAGGGATTGAACTCGAATCTCATGTCTCCTGCATTGGCAGACAGGTTCTTTGCCACTAGCACCACCTGGGAAGCCCTAAAGGACAATAACTGTTTTTTTTTTAAAGTATAGTTGATGCAGAATATTATATAAGTTGCAGGTGTAAAATATAGTGATTCACAATTTTTAAAGGTTATTTATAATCATTTACATAATCATTCATATAATCATTTATAATCATAAAATTCCCTGCTATACAGTGTATCCTTGTAGCTTACTTTATACATAAGAATTTGTAATGGCAGAAATCAACACAATATTGTAAAGCAATTATCCTCCAATTAAAAATAAATAAATTAAAAAAAAAAAGAATGTGTAGCTCTTGACCCCTCCCCCTCTTTATCCCTCCGTATCTTCTCCCCACTGGTTTGTTCTCTGCATCTATGAGTGAAGAACAGTAGTTTTAAGGAGCTTCATGAAAATATAATGGAAAATGAATATTAAGTAAAAGGGCAATACAAGGGTAAATTTACTTGCTTGATCTGCTGAAGCAATTGAGACCGTCTCAAATTTTAAAATCTTGCTTTTCATTGTTTAGTTTTTTTCTAAATTAAAGTGTTAACATTTATTTTAAAAAGAAAGAGAACACAAAATTAGATACCAAGTAAATAATATTTGGGGTAAGACAAAATCACAAAAAAATATAAAATTTTAAAAGTTAAGACACTATTCCAGGTTCAATGCATGAGACAAATGCTCAGGGCTGGGGCAATGGGATGACCCAGAGGGATGGGATGGGGAGGGAGGGGGGAGGGGGGTTTAGGATGGGGAACACGTGTAAACCCATGGCTGATTCATGTGAATGTATGGCAAAAACCACTACAATATTGTAAAGTATTCAGCCCTCAACTAAAATAAATAAATTTATTTTTTAAAAAAAGAAATAAAGCTGTTCACATAAGAAAAAATAAAATTTAAATTAAAAAAACAAAAAATAAATAAAATTTTAAAAGAAATAAGTAATACCAAAAAATCTTTTAAAACACAATATTTTATTAATGGATAACCTAATACATTGCTAGAGAAGTTTTATTTCTTACATTTTGGGGGTTACATGTTCTATGATTACTTCTTTATTCAACAATGCTTTTTTAATAGGTAACTTAGTTTTTCCTCTAGTATGAGTACTGGACATTTATTTATGGTGGTAATTTTAAAACGTCTCTTTCAGTTTGAAACTTATTTGGTAATGTCAATGTAAATTTCCATGATTACTTTCAAATTTGAGACAATCTGTGATAAATATGTCAGTCCCTAATCATATTTGTGAGCTGTACAATTTGGAAGAATTTGCCATGGACAGACTTCTGCTTCTGCTATTCTTCTCTATTATCCAAATGCTTCTGCTGCAGAGTTATCATCATGTTAGTGAATAAGAATATTACTGCAATTTATTCCTATATCAGCCTGACTAATATTAGCTTAATTACTATACAAACAAAAAGATTGTAAACCTACTAAATAGATCCCACTAAAGCCAATGGAAATGTATCCTCAACTCTACTTTTATTTAATGTGTGTGCATGCTCAGTCACTCAGTTGTGTCCAACTCTTTGCAACTCCATGGACTGTATAGCTAACTGGACTCGCCTGTTCGTAGGATTTTCCCAGCAAGAATACTGGAGTGGGTTGCCATTTCCTCCTCTGGGGAATCTTCCTGACCTAAGGTTCCAACCGGTGTTTCCTGCATCTCCTGCACTGTTGGCAGATTCTTTACCACTTTGCCACCTGGTAAGACTCTCTGTCTAAGGCCTTTCAATGACACTCCATAAGAGTGAAGGTCCTGAAACTTGATTTTATGAGCCTGGTGGTAAGTGATAAATCTCTGATTATTGCCCAGGGAAGAAAGAAAAAATGGATATTTATATTAACAAAATAAAACATTTTATGAGTATGGTCTTCTGCGGTACAAATATGGGAGATGCTATGATATTCAGTATTTGAAACTCAGCCAATGCTGCATTAATAATGGAAGATGATTTTAAACATACTGTGTTAAAGTAATAATTAAAAAACTGATGCCATATTTATTTTTCAATATTTTAGTTGACCTGCACAACTTTTTAATGCATTTAGGGGGCTGGCTAGATTATTGAAATGCTCTATATGATTGGATTGATGAATTTGAGAAACAGAACAAGTTTGCAAACAATTTCTAAAAAGTTCTTAAGGCAGCAAGGAAATTCTGATAAATCTGACTTTAATTCTCGAATTCTAAATGAATTCTAATTCAATGAACAAAAAGCAATTTTTAAGTTTACAAGCAATGGAAGTGGTTTTTCATCTTTGTCCCATCTGTTTCTTCTATGAAGAATATTTCTGAAACATCCTTTCTCTAAACGATCCCGTCCAGTTTTTTAAGCTTGGTTCCTTTGTACTCTAGATGGAGCACTTAGCCTTCTGCTTTCACTTTTTACTTCATCAAGACTGAATTACACTCATGAAAGAGTCAGGAAAGGCTTTCTTTTAGAAGCTTTATTAATAGTCTTCAAAAATAATGAAGGGGTTTCCATTTTTCCATACAAAATGGCTTCTTCTACCCAAACAGCCATGTTTGTGTGTTTTAATGATTACCTTTCCAAAGCTGGTCTCCTGGTTTCTGGTTCATAAGTAAAGAATGAATGTGTTGCTTAGTTCTTCATTATTTAAAGTAGTTCAAAAACATTTCTTAAAGGGGATTAAAAAAGCCATCAAGAGTGAAGCTGGCAGGCCTTATCGTCATTAAGCTATGCAGCTTGCATGTGTTTGTCCCCATGGCAATGTCCTATCTCCTACATTTAATGCCATGTTTGAATGTGCCAGGAGTAATGATTTTCAGGGCTTTTGCAATCTTTTCATTCTTTCTTTCATTTAAACTGGATTTGTTACTGACTCACTGATACATTGAGTACCCTGTTAATTCCCAGTGATAAGATAATATGATTTCTTCTTTCCAGAGACATTGAAAAGTCAGAGCACAAGTAAAGTCAGAGCACAGGTATCTAAACATTTCACATTAGCAAGAAAACTCAACATGATAAAAACACACAGCTTTCTAAATTCAAAACTATGAAGATCCTATATAATCAATGTCCCATTTCACTAGATAAAAATAAAAGATCTGGGGAAAAAAAGGTTCCTATGGCCATACTATAAAATAATCTAGGATTTATAGGACTTAAAATAATTATTAAAGCATAAATTTTACAGCTTTGTATGTGTTTTGTGCAGAAAAAATGATTTATTTTTGAAATATAAAAGTAGGGTGAAAACTTTCCCTAGTGAATTTATTTTGTGATCGAGGGGACAAGTCAGCCTCACATGCAGTAAATTACAGTGGTAAGTACTGGAATTTATTCAACTCAGCTATATAAAATACACCAACACCCTTTTGGAAAACAGGACTGAAAGGCAGCAAAATAGCCATAATCAGTGTGTTCTGCTCCCTAAAGTAAAAGAGCCATGAGATTAAAAAAGTAGTTTCTTTTCTTCCAGCTTTGAATGAAGCCCGGTTTGCCCTAAGTGTTTTCTATAGGGCTATGAACTCATTTATCTAAAGTAATTTTTGGCTAAGGTCAACTGAAAAACGATTCCTTTAAAATAAACTGATCGTTGCTAGGAAAACTAAATGCCTTCCCTGACCTTCAAGGCATTGAAACTCATCCTCTGTGCCCTTTTTATATCACCCCAAGCATGGTTATTTCATAGTACTTAAAACTCAGGATTATAATTGCCTGTCTATCTGTCTCTCCCATCAGAGAATGGGAGAGATCATTAAAGGCAGATAATATGCCTTGTTTATCTTTGTTTTGTCAGTGCAGTGCCTGTGGAAGGCACTTGTCAAATATTTATTGAAAAGATGGATGAATGGATGGCTGGATGAGTAGATAGATAAAAGACAGATGATGAATCATCTACAGATATTCTAGATTTTGAAACCAAGTAATATTCATCTTTTTATAAACATAGCTGTATGTATATATTAAACAGTGATAAATAATTCCCAAAGAGCTTACAAGACTACATTTAAAACAAATAAGAAATTTCTGAAACTTCTACTATCAAAAAAGATTTCTTAGGAAAGGTGATAGAAAATAGTGGTTCTAAATTCTATGACTAATAATAATAATCCACAACTGTTGACAATCTCCCATCACTGGTAGAGTTATTAATTGCTTCTCATGCAGTTATTTCTCACAGCTCTTATATATCTGTTTGCTAATTGGTAAGTTAAGGCAATGAAGAAGGTTTGCTCCCTTCCTAAAATCACAGAATAAGTGGAAGAGCTACAGCTTGGATTGAGACACCATGAATACAGACTTTGTGAGCTTACTCCTAGGCTACATTCTTTTCTTTATGCAGTGAGACTGAAAGGAAAATCTTACCAAATATTACCAGATTTGACCCACAACATATTCTCTGGGTGCAAACCTAGATTACTGACAATGAAAAGAGAATTACTCCCAGAAAATAGAAAAGTACTAAATTAATTATTTCCATTAATTGAAAACTACACGTGTTGAAGTACCATGATATCACTTGATACTACTTTACGCACAGAGAATACAGTTGGCTGAGTTGGTAAAGAATGCCCCGGCAATGCAGGAGATGCAGGAGACCCAGGTATGATCGCTGGGTTGGGAAGATCCCCTAGAGAAGGGAATAGCAACTTACTCCAGTATTCTTGCCTGGAGGGATCTCTTGGACAGAAGAGCCTGGGGAGCTATGTCCATGGGTTCAAAAAGAGTCGGACATGACTGCATGGTTAACACTTTCACTTTCAAGAGTCTTTAGAGACTATGATCCCTTTGCAAAGATTGAGAATGTTTCAGACAAAGGATGACAAATGGGTTCAAACTTTTGTGCCAAAGTGTTAACTTCCTGAAAATGAAGACTCAGGCTAGTCTGAAGAAGCCCCAGAATCAATTAATACTGCTTGCCTTGAATGCACAGGAGCCCTGCCACTGGACTTGTGCCACTCATGCGCTGTCCTTCTCCTAGGAATATGATTGGGATATACTTCTAGCGCAGTGGTCTTCAGTCAGGTTGTACATCAAAATCAGCTGTGGAGACTTTGCGACATATACATACCAAGGAAAAAATGCTCCTTGACTTCCATAAACATACAGTTCTGGGTGGAAAAGTCCTATAAGCTGGTTGTAATGTACAACAGAAAGCACAAAATGTTTTCTCATGTCTTCATGAATTGATTTGTTGTTCAATCACTAAGTCATCATGGACTGCAGCACTCCAGGCTCCTCTGTCCTCCACTGTGTCCTGAAGTTTGCTCAGATTCTGCCATCAATTTTTCCCAGCGTCAGAGTCTTTTCCAATGAGTCAGCTCTTTGCATCAGATGGCCAAAGTATTGGAGCTTCAGCTTTGTCATCAATCCTTTAGGTAACCACCTCAAAATAAAGACTTGAAAACACTTCTAATTGCATTCATACCTGCCTATGCAATCAAATATTTTACCTGTCTTAGGTCAGTCAGGTCAGTCATTCAGTCACTTCTGACTCTTTGCGACTCCATTGACTGCAGCATGCCAGGCCTCCCTGTCCATCACTAACTCCCGGAGCTTGCTCAAACTCATATCCATTAAGTCAGTGATGCCATTCAACCATCTCATCCTCTGTCATCCCCTTCTCCTCCTGCCTTGAATCTTTCCCAGCATCAGGGTCTTTTCCAATGTAGCAATGCAATGGGTAATTTGATAGAAATGTTGGGAGCACACATATGTATATTCTTCATAAGAATTTAATTTTTTTAAGTATGGTTTTAAATATATAAATTATTAGCCAATAAAAAATAAAAACAAGAAAGGAAAAAAGCAAAAATTGAGTCCGGAATGGCTGTAGTGACTAATAAGCGCTGTCCTCAAAAGCTTTTTGGAATCTAGTTTGTTGGCAGCAGTTAAAAAGAAACAAACAATGCAGCTGAAGAAGTCAACTCTTTATTGTGCATTTGCGTTTCAAATGGCAAAAATCCAACATTTTCCCAAGTGAAATATTGTAAATGAAATTTCTTTCAATAACTGCAGAAGCAGTAAAAGAATTTTAGTTACACGAAAGATGCATTTGAGATTAAGGAAAGGGAAAAATAGTGAAGAATCTCAAAAGTTACTTTTCTTTTTTACCACCATGCCAAAATAATAGAGTTCTGAAATATTAACATGTGAAGGGTAATCTCTGAGACCTTTTTCCACCTCCTAAAATGAAGAAAGGTTGCATACATTTTTGTCTTGCTGCTATGAATAATAAGAAGCCATGGGATTCCTTGTAGCAGTCCTGGAATAATTATGAAATAGCTGATTAAGTTCAAAGTTAGTATGGAAATCTGTTCTTTTAAAAGTCTTTCATAATCTATCTCTGGAGAGAGATAATTCTATCAAATTTGAATTAATCCACAAATAATGGCAAGACTATTGCCCACTATTATGTGTCTATATATGAGATATGAATATTGCATGGATTTTGATATTTCACATTAAAATAACTCAAGGCCAGATTACAGAAGGGATTAATTGTAAACAGTACAAGTTGAGACAATCACCCCCAGAAAAGGATTAATCAACTTCAAACTTATAACTTGACCTAACAATAACAGCCTAACCATACATAATTCTTTGCAGAGTGGGTTTTTTAAATGCAGGTCACAGAGTGATCCCTTTATAGATCCAATAAAACATTTTTAAAATTACCCTATCTGGTATCATTATAAAGTATAATCAGGTCCCAATATTATCATCACTACTGAAGCCTATAGTAGAATTAATTGTTCTTCATTTCAAGTCAAAAATAGGTTTTTATCAGGAAACCTAAATTAAAGCATTCAAAAAGTTCCCATTTTGAATAGTTAAGCACATTATTAGTAACTGGGATGTAAGCATTCATTCATTTTATCTTTTGTTCCTACCTGGTCTCTATTCTTTCATTTTTGAATTTATATATGCCCCACACATACAGCCAAACCTACACAAAATAATGGGGCTTTCTTCATATCATAATACATTGTTCATAAGGTGTGTGGAAAATGATAAAAACAAAACAAAACAAAAAAACAAGTTTGTACCCTATGTGAGAATAACTGAATTAAGGATTTAAGTTTTTTTGTAATTTCAGCAATACTTCAGTTCAGTTCAGTTCAGTGACTCAGTCGTGTCCAACTCTGCAACCCCATGGATTGCACCACGCCAGGGTTCCCTGTCCATCACCAACTCCTGGAGCTTGTGCAAACTCATGTCCATCGAGTCAGTGATGCCATCCAACCATCTCATCCTCTGTTGTTCCCTTCTCCTCCTGCCTTCAATCTTTCCCAGCATCAGAGTCTTTTCCAATGAGTCAGTTCTTTGCATCAGGTGGCCAAAGTATTGAAGCTTCAGCTTCAGCATTAGTCCTTCCAATGATATTTAGGAGTGATTTCCTTTAGGGTTGACTGGCTATATCTCCTTGCAGTCCAAGGGACTCTCAAGAGTATTCTCCAACACCACAGTTCAAAAGCATCAATTCTTCGGTGCTCAGCTTTCTTTATAGTCCAACTCTCACATCCATACATGACTACTGGAAAAACTATAGCTTTGACTAGACAGACCTTTGTTGACAAAGTAATGTCTCTGTCTTTTAATATGCTGTCTAGGTTGGTCATAGCTTTTCTTCTAAGGAGCAAGTGTCTTTTAATTTCATAGCTGTAGTCACCAACTGCAGTGATTTTGGAGCCCAAGAAAATAAAATCTGCTACTGTTTCCATTGTTGCTCCATCTATTTGCCATGAAGTGACAGGACCAGATGCCATGATCTTAGTTTTCTGAATGTTGAGTTTTAAGCCAACTTTTTCACTCTCCTCTTTCACTTTCATCAAGAGGTTCTTTATTTCCTTTCACTTTCTGCCATAAGGGTGGTATCATCTGCATATCTGAGGTTATTGATATTTCACTCAGCAAACTTGATTCCAGCTTACATACATATATATATATAAAATTTACCAACCTAACAATTTTTAGGGCTTCCCTGATAGCTCAGTTGGTAAAGGATCCGCTTGCAATGCAGGAGACCCTGGTTCGATTCCTGGGTGGGGAAGATCCCCTGAAGAAGAGAAATGCTACCCACTCCATTATTCTTGGGCTTCCCTTGTCACTCAGCTGGTAAAGAATCCTCCTGCAATGCAGGACACCTGGGTTCGACACCTGGGTTCAATACCTGGGTTGGAAAGATCCCCTGGAGAAGGGAAAGACTACCCACTCCAGGCCTGGAGAATTCCATGGACTGTATAGTCCATGAGGTTGCAAAGAGTCAGACACAACAGAGTGACTTTCACTTTAACAATTTTTAAGTGTGCAGTTCAATAACGTTAAGTATAGTCACATTGTTCTTCCACCAATAGCCAGAACTCTTTCATCTTGCAAAACTAAAACTCTATATCCATTATATGATGACTTCCCGTTCTCCTCTCATCCCAGCCCCAGGTAACAATGATTCTGTTTTCTGTCTATGAATTTGACTTGTCTAGCTACCTCATATAAGAGGAATATTAAAATATTTTTCTCTGTGTGACTGGCTACTTTCACTTAGCATAGTGTCCTCACGGTTCACCCAAGTTGTAGCATGTGTCAGAATTTCCTTTCATTTTAAGACTGAACAATATTCCATTGTATGTGTATACTGCATTTGGTTTACCCATTCAGTCATCGTTGGACACTTGGATTGCTTCCTCCTTTGGGTTATCGTGAATAATGTTGTTTTTAATATGGTTCTCAAATATTTCTTTGAGGCCCTGCTTTCAGTTCTTTTGAGTACATGCCCAGTAGTGAGATTGTTGGATCACACTGTAACTCTACTTTTAATTTTTTGAGGCACTGCCATACTGTTTTCCACGGTGGCTACACCATTTTACCTCCCTACCAACAGCGCACAAAGCTACAGTTTCTCTACATCCTCACCAACACTTATTTTATCTTTTTTAAAAAATAGGAATTAGGCTTTACCTAGCAACCTTAAGTGTATTTCAAATGATCTATTATATCTTCTGGGAATGAAATCTGAGGTTTTTACTTTCTAGAGGGAAAAGATGGCTAAAACTGGTGATGAAGAAAACTTTTCTGGTAACTATGGATCACTGACCTCCTCCCCATTGAAACATCTGACATGTGCTTGTACAAAGTATATGATCAGGAAATAACCTTTTTAAATCAATGAGATTTAAAAAAAAACTCACACAGAGTTTTAACATTCAAGGTGAATTCCTAGGAGAGAGTAGAATGGATGTATATACACTAACATATGTAAATAGATTGCCAATGCAAATTTGCTGTATGACTCGGGGAGCTCAAACGAGGGCTCTGTAATAACCTAAAGGAGTGGCAATGGGTGGGTGGTGGGAGAGATTCAAGACAGAGGGGACATATGTATACCTATGTCCACCTATGGTTAATACACGTTGCTATATGACATATGTACACCTAATGTTAGGACATATGTACACCTATCGTTAATTCATGTTGTTATATGACAGGAATCAAACCAGTATTGTAAATCATCAATCAATGAAAAATAAATAAAATACTAAAAAAGAAAAACTCGCACAGAGTTTTAACCTTCAAGGTGAATTCCAAGATTCCTCAGAGTGAAGGACACACGCTTTTGGGTTTCTCCTCTATCCTCATCTGTCTAATGAATGTTGTCCTACTTGGCAAACTACTTCTCTTGGTTGTTGTGAGGATTAAATGAATAATCCATGTAAAGCACCCAGAACAGTGCATTATAAATTTAATAAATGTTAGCAATGATCATTTTTATAATTATTTAAATATTGTGAAAAGTGGTAACAAATAAGCAACTGAATACAAGCAAATGATTTTAGTAGTATATTAGGCATAGTGTTGAACTTTGTCAAAGTATAAATAATAATCCATGCTCTAATAATAAATAAATATAGTTTCAGTTTGAAAGGAAAAGAGATAAGAACAAAAAATGCAAAGTATAATGCAAAGCAGGACTAAACCACTTCCTTCTGAAGGAAGCATCATGACTTCCTTTAGTATCACAACTTTGGATAATTCCTCTCTTCTTAATACAACTTTTTCATTTCTTTTCCTTCCACCCATGTATGATTCTGACCTCAGTTTTCTAGTCTTCTCTTTTTACCTGTTTTCTACCTTGGTGATTTTATCTGCTCTCATCTGGGATACGATCACAGCCTGAATATCTCTCCTTCAATGTTACTGATTCATCTACCTCCTGAACAAGGATGTGCCAGGGCCATTTTGAAAACAGATCTAAAACTCAAGTACCTGTTCCAGTATTGTTGCTTTCACTGTTCCTTGAGGTAGATCTGTCAAAATCCTGTAATTTTTCTCCCTTATCTGCAGGGCAAAATCTAGAAAACTTAGTCTGTGATTGAAAACCGTTCACAATGGGACTTAACATTAGATTTTCTGCTTTAGCTTCCCTGCGTATACTCTAAACTAAGCTACATGTAATTGTCCTTGTAGAACTTACAATTTTCTTTTTTTATGCCTAGTTTGTTTTATGCCTTGTTGTTGAGCTACCCTTTTCTTCATCCCCACCTGTTAAAATTCTATTCAAACACCAAGAGCCAGCTCAAACTTTGATTCCTGCACCCTACCACAAGGAAGTTCTCTCCTCTCTGAACTTGGCAGTTTCCTGTACATAATCTACATCTATTCTGAGATACCTTTTTTTTTTAGGATATGTCAATACACACTAGATTTCCAGTACCTGACAGTGACTTCATTGCCTAAGAGTCTTCAAAATGAATGAATGAATGGCTGAGTGAATGAATGAATAAATAAATAAAAGTAAATGCAGGTTTTCAAAGGAAAATTAACTTAGTAATTGTATAGAATGTAGGAGATTCAGGGAGTCATGCTAAAGACTGTTGTATTGTTACAAATACAAAATCCAAGCTGAAGCTGCCTCAGCAAACTGGATAAGTGATTTCAACTACTGAAAAGTGATTTAAACTATTGATTTTTTTAATTGTAGAATGTATGTCTCAAGTGGTGCTTTATTATACTCATCTATCTTTGTACATTTTATTTCAGAAATTAATTCTACAGTGGGTGTTTTAGTTTGCTCAGGTTGCTATAAGAAAATACCAAAGAATGGGTAGCTTAAACAAAAGAATTTTTTTTTCTCACAGCTCTGGAGGCTGGAAATCCAAGATCAAGGTGTTGCAGAGATCTCTTCCTAGTGAGACTTTCTTCCTGGTTTTTAGATTCCACCTTCTCAGTATATGCTCACAAGGTGGAGAGCAAGCTCTCTGGTCTCCTTATAAGGGCACTCATCCCATAATTAGGGCCTCACCCTCATGACCTCATCAAATCCTTATCAGCCCCCTAAGGCCTTGTCTCCAAATACCATCCATCACCTTGAAGGTACAGGCTTCAACATATGGACCTGAGGGGATGCAATTCAGTCCACAGGATTTCCTGATGGCTCAGCGATAAAGAATCTGTCTGCCAATGCAGGAGACACAGGTTTGATCCCTGAGTTGGGAAGAGCCTCTGGAGAAGGGAATGGCAACCCACTCTAGTATTCTTGCCTGGAGAATCCCATGGTCAGAGAAGCCTGGCAGGCTACAGCCTATGAGGTCAAAAAGAGTCAGATACGAGTGAGCGACTGACACTTTCACTTTCAGCAAACCCAGAGGACAAAAAAAATGTCAATCCTTAAAAACAAATAGATTATTTTCACTTTTCACATTATTGCAACAATGACAAAAATACTAATAAGTAAAACTCAAAGATTCATTTAAATCATGTTTCTCAAAATTTGAACTGTGTATTACATGTTAGAATCATAGTGTGGAGGAGGTTCTTCTAAAAATTCAAGTTCTCAACCTCACCCTGGACCTACTGAATCCCAAATCTCCAGGAGTGTCCATAGAATCTGCATTTTGACATTTATCCCAGGTGGTTTTTATGAAAACCAAAGTAAAAAGTACTACACTGACATAATCTCTCACAAGAATGTAACATTTCTATCAATTAGGAATGCAAGGAATGATAACATCAAGACACTTAATGATATAAAGATTTATTTCAATAAACCCTAAAAGAAAAAATCTCCACAGAATAGAAGCTAATACATTAGTCAATAAAGTTCATCACCTATTCCTGTTTAAAAAAGAAAACATAAAACCAAGAACAGGAAAATGCATATCTCAAAATGATAGAGAATAACCACTTTAAAGCAGCATTTTTAAACAGAAAAAAAAATTAACATAAAAACATGAGTGGGCTTTTTTAAACAAAGAATATTAACAGAATTCTTATTAATGGACTAAATAAGGGTATCAGAAATCTCCTGCATCACTTCATATAGTTCTAAAGTTCTGGTGTAGACATTAAGACATGGGAGGTAAAAAGAAGCTTCATTATTGGAAAGAAGGAAACCCAATTATAATTTTCTTCAGAAACCATTATTCTATCCACTGAAAATTTAAGAATATATACTGAAAAATATAAAATGAGAATGTAATGTAGCTTTGGACCACCAAAAAAATTCTGTGTACCAAAAATAACCAGTCAGGACATTCATGTATTTATTTAATGAACATTAACAGAATACCGAGAAAATTATTGAAAAATCATTGAAGAATATATTGAATATAAAACAAAGCAAAATTTATAGAAATAATAAAGAAAACAACAGTCTTTAAAAGAAAATGAAATAGATAAATCCCAGGGAAATCTATAGAGTGAGAAATAAGCATGATGTCTAAGAGGATGTGGTACGGAACACAGAACTGTCGGCTCACATCTTAGCTGGTGACCTTGAACTGATACTTAACCTCCCTCAACCAAAGACCTCCCTGGCCCAGCAAGTTCCCTCCTACACAGCAAGTGCTCTTAGATTGTTTCAACCTGTCCTCTCTCTGAGAACATTTGGGTTGTTTATGATGTTTTTGACAAATAAAGCTTTTAAATTTTAATTAGTCAGATCTCTAAATCTTCTTAATGTGTTTGCCTCTTGGCATTACTTCCCATCTCCCTCCTTGGAATCTTCTTTGTTTGGCTCCCTTCCTAGGTTATTTTCTTTTGTCTGGGGTGAGAAATCTTTCTTTGTCTATTCACTTTTTTCAAGAGAGGTTTTCCACCACTTCTCTTCTAGTAAAGATATGTTTGCATTTTGTCAAATTAAAAGACATATTTTTTAATCATGATAACCTATGGAGGGAGGGTTTATGCTGAATCAGAAACTAAGTGACAACTCCTGTTTTTAAAGTATTTATCAAACTCCAAATCCCTCTCTCTATCTGTCTGTCTGTCTCTCTCTCACATACACACACATGCACACACACACACACACATTTATCCAGAGGTTTATTTTCCTGAGCTTTTTTTCTCATCTATTTATGTTATATAGATTATGAATTTTGTAAGATAACTCAAATCATTTTCAGAACAAGACAAAATAAAAGTAAATAACAAGATCAGAATATTCTACCTAGAGAGAAGCAACTCTAGCTGTTACTATCAAGGGAATAACTGACAAGTTTCATTACCATGTAACTGTTTATCCTGAGACATAGAAAAGCTCACTGGGAAGTACTTTATGCAAATTGTGGTGGGGATAATAGTGCTGATACTGCCTACCCTGATCATTTCCATGCCCTTTCCCCTCACCCTGCTATTATCTTTCAGTCTCCTGAAGATTTAGACAGATCTGCATCCAGTCACTTGGGTGGAAATCCTTTTAGAGACTAACTTTTACAGTCTTTTTAATATTCATCTTCTTACCTTTTCTTACACAAATCTATAATTATTCACAATTATCTAATTCTGCATCCTAATGGTTGACCTTTTGGTTCAGTTCAGTTCAGTCGCTCAGTCGTGTCTGACTCTTTGCAACCCCATGAATCGCAGCACGCCAGGCCTCCCTGTCTATCACCAACTCCCGGAGTTTACCCAAACCCATGTCCATCGAGTCGGTGATGCCATCCAACCATCTCATCCTCTGTCATCCCCTTCTCCTCCTGCTCCCAATCCTTCCCAGCATTAGGGTCTTTTCCAATGAGTCAGCTCTTCACATGAGGTGGTCAAAGTATTGGAGTTTCAGCTTCAACATTAGTCCTTCCAATGAACACCCAGGACTGATCTCCTTTAGGATGGGCTGGTTGGATCTCCTTGCAGTCCAAGGGACTCTCAAGAGTCTTCTCCAACACCACAGTTCAAAAGCATCAATTCTTCTGTGCTCAGCTTTCTTCACAGTCCAGCTCTCACATCCATACATGACCACTGGAAAAACCATAGCCTTGACTAGATGGACCTTTGTTGGCAAAGTAATTTCTCTGCTTTTAAATATGCTATATAGGTTGGTCATAACCTTCCTTCCAAGGAGTAAGCGTCTTTTAATTTCATGGCTGCAATCACCATCAGCAGTGGTTTTGGAGCCCCAAAAAATAAAGTCTGACACTGTTTCCACTGTTTCCCCATCTATTTTCCATGAAGTGATGGGACCTTTTGGTAGAAGAGTATTAATTCCTCAGTCTGTTGCTATGGTCATTGCTATGATCAACCTTGTTATTGTTTAGTCACTAAGTCATGTTTGACTCACTGCAATCCCATGGACTGTAGACCTCCAGGCTCCTCTGTCCATGGGATTTTCCAAGCAAGAATACTGGAATGGGTCGCCATTCCTTTCTCCAGGGGATCTTCCCAACCCAGGGATCTTCTGCTTGACAAGCAGATTCTTTACCAATGGGCCATCAGGGAAGCCAGCCACACCTCTGTGGTCCTTGTTATAGCAGGACATTATATAGGGGAAAGCACCACCAGCACCCTAATAGGGCAGTCATACAGAAGTGTAAGCAAATTGGGAATAGCAAATTGGAAGCTTGTCTTGTTAGTTTCAGTGTGTGCCTCCTGTTATTGGAAGGGTCTTGTTATTTACAGCCCCTGAGCCTGGTGTACCAGGAAGGCATATGTGACAGCATTTGGCAGGAGGGAACATTCATAGCTGTTGGTCTGCTCAAACCTGCTCCAGCTCCTCAGACCAGCCGTGACAACCACTGTGTCTCCATGGAGCTGAGGGAGGCAAGGAGAACTCTGCCAAGAACACCCGTCTGTTCTGGTTGAGTGTATCACCCCTGAGCTAAGTAAACTCATAAACTAAGCTGAATATGACTCTGGATCTAAGTAAACTGCAAATGTATGGCCCTTGGACTCTTGCATGTGATTCAGTGAACCAGAATACAGTCTGTGACACTAAGCAACCCCTTTTTCTGTCTCCACTGCACAAGATTCTCTCAGCGTCTCACTCGTCTGTCTGGGTGGGAAGCAGGCAGCTCTGGTTTCAAGTTCTAGCCCTGGCCTTAAGCAGGTTTCAAGTTCCTAGTTCTGTGGCCTGAGACGAGTCACTTAAGGTCTCTGGGCTGGTCTCCTGCCTCCTGGGGTGTTTTGAGACTTAGAACTGGTAGCACTGGTACAGAGCTTAGTGTGGTTCTCTGCTTGCTCAGCAGTAAAGAATAGCCTGCCAGTGCAGGAGATGCAGGCTTGATCCCTGCTCAGGGAATATCCCCTGGAGATGGAAATGGAAACCCACTCCAGTATTCTTGCCTGGGAAATCCCATGGATAGAGAAACCTGGTAGGCTACAGTCTATAGGGTCGCAAGAGCCAGGCACAACTTACCTTTCCTAGTTCCTTTCTGAATGCTTATACCTAATGTTTAAATTACTCTTCATCAGTTTGGCAACAGCCTCTTTATTATATAGTTGTGTTATTTAATTACACAGATTCTGATGCAGACTGCCTGGGTTTACATCCTGTTGTTGTTGAGTCACTCAGTCGTGTCTGACTCTGCAACCCCGTGGACTGCAGCACAGCAGGCTTCCCTGTCCTTTACCATCTCCTAGAACTTGCTCAAACTCATGTCCATCGAGTCGGTGATCCCATCCAACCATCTCATCCTCCGTTGTCCCCTTCTCCTCCTGCATTCAATCTTTCCCAGCATCGAGGTCTTTTCCAGTGAGTCAGTTCTTCGCATCAGGTGGCCAAAGCTCTGGAGTTTCAGCTTCAGCATCAGTCCTTCCGATTAATATTCAGGACTGATTTCCTGTAGGATTGATTGGTTTGATCTCCGTGCAGTCCAAGGGACTCTCAAGAGTCTTCTCCAACACCGCAGTTCACAAGCATCAATTCTTCGGCGCTCAGCTTTCTTTATAGTCCAGCTCTCACATCCACACGTGACCACTGGAAACACCATAGCCTTGACGAGACGGACGTGACCTGCAAGTTCCGTCACTTTTCAGTGCCTTCATTTCCTCATCTATGTAACAGAATCAATAATAAAATCACCTCACATGGCTCTTGTAAGCATAAAATATTACATGATAAATGCTTCAAAGAGTATTTTATCCATGGTAACCATAAATTCCAGCTCTAATTTTTATTATTATTTTGTCTCCTGGTGTTGGAATTCCCAGAATAACCTAAACAAGTTACCAGAAACTCTAAAATGCAAATCTTACAATATGTCAATATCTTAACATCTTCTAAGGGCTCCTTGCTGCCTAAGGATGAGTTTATGTGTAGAAAGATACACAGAATCTAATATTTAGATTCTTTTGCTCAAAATATTACCTCTATCTGGCATTATTATCTCATTTCAATCCATCTGGTAAAGTCCTATTTAAGTTTAAAATTAGTTCAACCATCTCCTCCTCTAAGAAGCCTGCCTGTATCTTAGAAAAATTTGTATATTTCCTTCCCACTCAAATGGCACCATGCTCCTTTCATATAACACTAAACACAATTATTCTGTCATGATCTGCTGACTTGGATGCACATTCTACTAGTCATGAATTTCCTTGAGATCAGAAATTGCGTATATTTAGATGTGTGTGTCCAGATTTTAAATACGCCTGTCATATAAACAGGGCTCAATAAATATTCACTGATTAAACAAATAACTATTCACTGTCAGCATTAAGCATATTGCTTTGTGAGGAGAAATATTTATATTATATACATGCCATTTCCTACTTGTAATTGGAACAGTAGAAGACTGATTCAGAACAGGGACGAGAAGACTCACTTTTTACATAGGTAGCAGGTACATCCAGACCATAAGAACTGGTTCAAGTTAGAGTTGCTTCCTCCTCTTTGCATTGTCGTTTTTCTATTTTGACAAACAAAACAAACAAAAGACACACAAGAAACCAGGCACCACATCGCTCCCTCTCCCTGTATATTTCTATTTTGAATTTTCACTTACTCCTTCACTCATAGCTTCCCAGATGGTTTAGTGGAAAGGGATTTGTCTGCCCATGTAGGAGACTCAGGAGATGTAGGTTTGATCTCTGGGTCAGGAAGATCCCCTGGAGGAGGAAATGGCAGCCCACTCCAGTATTCTTGCCTGGAGAATCCCACAGACAGAGGAGCCTACAGTCCATAGGGTCACAAAGAGTTGGACACGACTGAAGTGACTTAGCACTCATGACTCAACTATGTCAACATCCTCTTTGTAGGACCACTGTTGTCGAATCAGATAAATAGCATAAAAGCTAAGATGAGAAAACTTTAACTCTCTGTCTTGCACCTCCTATCAGTTTTTTACCAGCATTATTTTAAAGGTTGATCTGTACCAAGGAGTGTAGTTCCCACTTTGACAGTTTCATACATTGCAGTGTTGCTAAAAAAATTTATAGTGAAAAATGCTATTCTTATAATAATAACAATATAAAGATACCCAGAGCTGAGAAATATTAAATGTTTGATAAGAAAAAATGTAATGGGTGGAAGAATAGGTAGTCAATCACATAGGATGCTTGTTCTGATTCCAAAAGATCATCAAAATTTCTCCTTGGCCACTCTGAGGAGAATAATCTTCCTGCTTAGTAAGAGAGAGATTAATGAAGAGGAGAAAGGTATTAAATGATACTATATTTATATTTTTATTTCTTTTATTTTGAGCTACCTATTTCAGTGATGTTTATCCATCTAAATAGAGCCTGCTATAAAAAATAATTTAATAGAAAGCAATATTCTGATTTAACCAGTGGGCTGAAAAACAAGGCTTCCATTTTATCGTGTTGACAATAGCCAATATAACAAAAAACCATCTTCCCTATCTGAATGAGAGCTTACCTGGGTAAAACAAAGTAAGAAACCCCTTGAGTGTGAACTTAGAAACCCAACCTATGAAGTGATAACACTCAGCCTTATTTTGTCCCTGACTTTCATCAATTTTTCCTGCTCTTTCTCTTTCTTGCCTGCTATTCAACTATTCTTTGCAGATTGAAGCTGAACATTAATGGTTTCATTTGTCAGCCTCTATTGTTGCCAGTCCTTTTGATCCATTTTCTTCTCTTCTGAGTTCTCAGTGTATTATTTTCATCTTTTTATACTTTTGTATTTTATTGATGTGCTGCTTTAGAATTTCCACTAAATGTTGCTCTTTATTTTTATTTTATTCACTTGATTTCTTTCTCCAGAAACTAGAGTTTTTACATTTAGGATATTTATGTAGTTTTTAAGGTTCTCACTTGCATACAGTCTACAAATAGGATCCCCTTTAAAGAAATCTGGTGAAATAATAAATCTGTTGTCTGTGGAAAGAAGCAGACAGGGATTTGAATTTTTTCTCTATCTTTTACTATTAATATGATGAGGACAACAGGTACTTAACCACCCCCAAAAGTCAAGTCCTTTATCTTTCAAATATAGATAATATCTACTTTGTGGTTTATTTTGAGAATTAGAATTCCAGGATATCTGCTACCTAGCACAGAACAAACGGCAACTACTATTATTCTTATCATTATGTCTACTATTTCATCAGTCGTGATGACAACATTCTATGTGGATTTAAATGTGAGAGGTAAAACTTTAGAGCTTCTAGAGGAAAACAAGAATATTTTTAGGATCTGGAGAAGGAAAAGACACTGAAGAACTAACTTAAAGGAAGACACTGATATCTTAGGCTTTTTTTTTTTTAATGAAAAACTTCCATTCATAAAAAGTTATGAAACTGAAAAAGTAGAGCTCATACCCATAGCATATTAGAAAATTTAAGCACCATTTCATGAAAAGACACACAAGCTAATAACAAAACTGACAAAAGACGTCACAAAGCAGGGTATTCAAATGATCTGTAAGCATATAACAATGCAGTCAACCTCATTAGTCACTAGAGAGATGCAAATTAAAGACACACTGGTATGCCACTACACAAGCAGTAGAAGGACTCAAATTGAAAGACTGACAGAAACAAATGTGAAGGATCAGGATGATGAACACTGCTGATAGGAGTGTAAATCAGTCCAATCACTTTGGGAAACTGGCAGTATCAATCAAAATGGAACACACATCTCCAGTGATCCAGCAATCGCTCTACTACACGGTCACTAAAAGGCTTGCAGAAGAACACTAAAGGTTGTGTTATTTACAGTAGCTCCAACTGGAAAACCCCACATGGTCATTAGTACTTCAGTTCAGTTCAGTTCAGTCGCTCAGTCGTGTCTGACTCTTTGAGACCCCATGAATCGCAGCACACCAGGCCTCCCTGTCCATCACCAACTCCCGGAGTCTACCCAGACTCATGCCCATTGAGTCAGTGGATGCCATCCAGCCATCTCATCCTCTGTCGTCCCCTTCTCCTCCTGCCCCCAATCCTTCCCAGCATCAGGGTCTTTTCCAATGAGTCAACTCTTCGCATGAGGTGGCCAAAGTATTGGAGTTTCAGCTTCAACATTAGTCCTTCCACTGAACACCCAGGACTGATCTCCTTTAGGATGGACTGGTTGGATCTCCCACCACAGTTCAAAAGCATCAATTCTTCTGCGCTTAGCTTTCTTCATAGTCCAACTCTCACATCCATACATGACTACTGGAAAAACCATAGCCTTGACAAAACAGACCTTTGTTGGCAAAGTAATGTCTCTCCTTTTAATATGCTATCTAAGTTGGTCATAACTTTCCTTCCAAGGAGTAAGGGCCTTTTAATTTCATGGCTGCAATCACCATCTGCAGTGATTTTGAAGCCCCCAAAAATAAAGTCTGACACTGTTTCCACTGTTTCTCCATCTATTTCCCATGAAGTGATGGGACCAGATGCCATGATCCTAGTTTTTTGAATGTTGAGCTTTAAGCCAACTTTTTCACTCTCCTCTTTCACTTTCATCAAGAAGCTTTTTAGTTCCTCTTCACTTTCTGCCATAAGGATGGTGTTATCTGCATATTTGAGGTTATTGATATTTCTTAGTACTTCAGTTGGATAAAATAAAGTATGGTTCGATCCCTGGGTCAGGAAGGTCTCCTGAAGTAGGAAATGGCAACCCAATCCAATATTCTTGCTTGGAAAATTCCATGGACAGAGGAACCTGGAGGGGTACCATCCATGAGGTTGCAAAGAGTTGGACATAACTGAGTGACTGAGCATGGATATTTATACAATGGAATACTGTTTAAAAATAAAATGAATGGACAACAGCTACACTGCAGCATGAGCCTGGATACAAGAATCATGAACACAACAGTAAGCAAATGAAGCCAGACGCCAAAGAACCCAAACTGTATGACTCCTTCCATTAAAAGTTCAAAAATAGGCAAAACTAAGCTATGGTATTTATTTATATGATTTATTTAAAATTGGGGGGCAAACTGCATGACTTACAGGATCTTGGTTCCCTGACCAGGGATCAAACTGGGGCCCAGGCAGTGAAAGCACCAAGTCCTAACCACAGGATCACCAGGCAATTCCCTTAGCTATGATATTTAAAGTCAGGATGTCTTTGGTAGGAGGGAATGGTGACTTATCAGGAACATGAGGGGGCTTTTGGGAGATAGAATGTTCTACTGCTTGATTGGGTCATGGCTAAGTAGTTGTGTTTACTTTATGATAGTTCTAGTGAATATTTGGGAGGTGTGTACTTTTCTTTAACTTTGTTCTATTTCAATAAATAAATTTACCACACACACGCACGCGCGCGCGCACACACACACACACACACACACACACACACACAGTTCATTGCCTTATTTACGAAGAACTGTTTCTTCAGGGGTTTTTTGGACAAGTGAGTTAACTCACCAAGATTTCTTCCCAAAGATAAGTTGTGCTTTGAGAGAGATAGGAATAAAAACAGTTCTGGAACTGAAAATTGAAATAATCTCAATTACTTTGTTTTTAAAAATCAACGCTTCGTTTGTGGATTTGACTAAATCTCTCAAGTCTGTGAAGAAAGGAACAGACACCTAGATGGCAAAGCCACGAGCAAAACAAGAACTTTTATTAACTAATCACCTTTATAAGCAGCATCTCATTTCTCTAAAAACATCAGTAAACAGTTTGATACATTTTGTGAACATTGGATCAGCAGCGTTGAGTCTTTGAATGATGTTTTTAACTGACTTGTATTTTATAAAGTTGATTAAGGGATGTATATGGAACATATAAGGAAAACCATTTCACTCTACTGACTGTGCTGCAGTCTGCTGTTGAAAATGTATGTGTGTGTTAGTTGCTTAGTTGTGTCTGACTTTTTGCGACCCCATGAACTGTAGCCCACCAGGCTTCTCTGTCCATGGAATTCTCCAGGCAAGAATACTGGAGTGGGTAGCCATTTCCTTCTCCAGAGGATCTTCCTGACCCAGGGATCAAACCCTGGTCTCCTGCACCTCAGGCAGATTGTTTACCACTTTAGCTACAGGGAAGTCCTGCTGTTGAAAATATCTCTAATTAATTTGTTCAGAGTCTTCATAAGACATTTCTCGATGGAAATTTATTTTAAAGCTTAGTGCTAGGAAATGATTTGTTCCCCCTAGAAAGCTAATGCATTTTTTTCCCTCCCCCACCAATGAAAATCAGGTGAATGCCTAAATTTCCCTTTCCTTTGCTCTTCAGGATAAGTAGAGCCAGGGAGACTTACCTCCTTTTCATTCTACTTTCTCTGGACTGTTTACTACTTTCTATTCTGATTTGTAGTTTTCTGTTATGGTTTAGTTTTATTTTATTGTTTATATGTGTGTAAGTTGCCTTGTAGATGGAAACGAAAGAGAACAAAAGAACATTTTTCAGGCGAATATATACAATCTTGTTACTCACATTTGGTACAAAAGAGGGGAAAACTGTGCTGGTTTTGATAGAAAATTCTCTGTAAAGAGTACTCATATACAAGACAATAATACAATAAGTATCAAATAAGTGAAACAAACTATAAAAGCTGTAAGTTCAGAAAATGAGGTCCTCACAGGCATATTGCATGTGGTGAAGAACTGAAGTTTGACCTCGGATCTGAAGAGTTTCTATGAAACAGATAAAGGAAGATTTAATGTGACTCTGAATTGATTGATCACTTTTACCAGACACTTACACTTTAAATTTTGTCACTAAGTATTAGAAGAAAAATATGACATATTTTTCCATGTTAGCAAAATGCATGTTAAATAATAAACATTTAGGAAACAACTTAGCATATACAGTAAAATTTAAATAAATGTTAGCTACTATTAAAACTATGAAAATTATAACTATTATTATTTTCAGTAATCCAATGGGAGAAATATTTTTTTGTTACGATAACCATCTGAATGCAACTAAAACCACCCTCCATGAACCATTTCACCAATGGGTAAACACAGGCTAAAAATGTGTTTTGTCTCTGTCTTTCCAAACTGCAGTAAATCAGAGTAGGTAGTTGGAATGTTGGTCAAGACAATGGAGCTAAAGGAGGAAAAAAAAACTAATAAAACTAACTTGAATCAAATCTGTGCCACTTATAATCTAGTGATCTCGAATAAGGAAATTATCTAAAATGAAACCATTAATTTCTATCTATAGGGTTTGTAGGGTAATTACATACGATCATATGGATGAAAGATTTTTTGAATATATTTAAGGTGCCAGTGAGAGGACGGGAATGTATCATAGATGCCAAACAGTGTTTTATAAATGCCAAGACCAGAGAAATATAACTGCTTCACATGTAGAGAGGCTAATAAAACAGTCCCAGGTGAGGCAGAACCTTTTCTGCTGAGTTTAATGATCCAAAACTTGAGGGCAATGCTCATGCTGCTTGAACTTTGATAATTTCTCACTCGATTTTCAGTCTTTTTTGACTCATCAATGGCCTTTGTTAACCACCCCTAGTTTTGCCTCTCAGATAATGGACTTTACCTGCCAAATGCTTATGGAAAGCTAACATAAGCCCTTTGGGTTTTATTTTTTATTCATACAGCAAATATTTACTGAGTTCCCAGAATATGTCCCACAGTTTTCTAGATTCTAGGTATATAGCCAAAAACAAAACAAAATCCTTTTCTTATAGAGTTTACATACCAAGGAGCTGAATTTAATAATGAAAATATTTCATTCACAGAACACGAGGGCTGATTGCAATAATGAAGCAATTTAAGAGATGTGAATAAATAGCACAACAATATCTAAACACAATTAGATTTGAAACAAGTGGATTCATTATAGCTGGATGTGGAGAAATGATTAAAGCCTATTTTAGTAGATGTGAAAATAAAATGCCATCATAATAAAGCTGGGCCAATTGTATATTCCAAAGGTGACTAGCTCAATTTATATTTCTTCCTTTATGTACTCTTTTAGTGACATTGGTCCTTAAATCTGGATGGACGTTTGTAACTATCTTAATCAACAGAAGGGGATGGAAAGCTTGCTGTGAAATTTCCAAAAATACTGGAGGGCAAAGATGGGTCACAAAGCAACCTCTGTCCCTAGTGGAGAGTCTTTCCACGGCCCATTCTCCCCACATACAAACAGATGAGTCAGAGAGTCACTCCAGTTCAGAATTTGTAGTTAAACTTAATTTGCCCATGCAAATGGATTCTTGCAACAAAAGGAGGATCAAAATTAGTTTGCATTCATGTGGGATAAACAGCAGCACACATTCATGGTCATTGTTCGTGGATCTCTGTCTCTCCTGCTGTTTGTCACAATATGACTTGAAAGGCCTATAACATCTGACACTTTCCAAGCAACATCACATTTGTCTACTGTATTAATGACATCATGTATAACAAGTTCATTGAGAAAGAGGTGGCAAGTACTCTGGATTTATTAAAAAGATGCATATGTTTCACAATTTGGGAGGGAAAAAACTACAAAGATCAAGGTGCTTCTGCATCAACAGATTTGTTGTAGGAAGGGGGGATGGCCCTCTCCATGGCCCCAAGAGTGGGCTCTTGTCTAGCACTAGGAAAAGAATTGTCTGAAGAAACACTTGCTGACAAAGCAATAGACTTTATTGGAAAAGGGCACCCGGGCAGAGAGCAGCAGGGTGAGGGAACCCAGGAGAACTGCTCTGCCATGTGGCTCACAGTCTCCGGCTTTAGGTTGATGGGTTTAGTTTCCCGGTTGTCTTTGACAAATCATTCAGAGTCCTTCCTGGTGGTGTACAACATTGCTCAGCCAAGATGGATGTCAGCGAGAAGGATTCTGGGAGGTGGTTGGACATGTGGTGTCTCCTTTTGACCTTTTCCAAACTCTTCTGGTTGGTGGTAGCTTATTAGTTCTGTGTTCCTTACCAGGACGTCCTGCCATAAAACGACTCATGCAAATGGTTACTATGATTCCTGGCCAGGGTGGGCGGTTTCAGTCAGTGTGCTTCCCCTAACCGACTTGTTGGGGATCTGGTTGGCTGAAGCACTCCAGGACATGTCCTAGAAAAACAAGTTATCGTACTTTGCACCCCTTATTATTAGGAAAGAAGCACAATGCTTTGAGGCTTCTTTGCTTTAGAGGAAAGATATCCCATGTTTGCAAATACTGGTTGAGCACTGTTGTGGGTGACATTGAAGTTTGTTGCATACGAGCGGAGTGAGAAGAAGAAAGGGTATGGTAACAGGTCCAGGCTGTGATATACTCAACTCTACCAGCTGGGCCAATTAACCCAGTAGATCTCAGGGTCCTTGAGATATCTATGGTAGAGAAAGATGTCATATAGAGCCTCAGGCAAACTCAAATAGAATTATAGCACAGATCCTAGTGAATCACATCAGAGAAACTGTGCACCATTAAAAAGAGTTCCTATAGGAAGAACTTCCAGAATAATGATTTCAGAAAATCTGCTCATCCACAAAGCAGCAAGACCACTAGCAAAATTTTTTTCAAAATTGACTTTTTCAGAGCTTGGAAATTAACCAAAAACTTGCAAAACTCAAGTAGTAATTATTCATGAAAAATGACTGAATCTTGATAACAACAGTCAGATAAGTGATATTTTAACTTGTCTAATCCCCATTCCAATATTCCCAACCCCACAGTAGCCTGGAAAATCAACAGCTTCAGAAACAAAAGACTGTGAAAACCAGCAGCTTAGTGGCCATTAGAGAGGGCAATACAGATTTGGACTCCCACCCAAAAAACACTCAATTTTCAGAAAAATTGTCAGTACTTGATTTGTCTGGAAGATTCCTAGAAAAGCCCTGTTCTCAGAGCTTGTCTTTATTTGACTTGACTCAGAACTCTTGAATAGCCTTATCCCTGAGGCTTTTGTCAAAAACAATCAGTGACAATTGTTTAACATCATAGCTGCCTGAGGCAATAATACCAGTTAGGACTAACAATAGATTGCCTGTATAATTTAAAAGGAAAAGTTGATGAAAGAGATGCCTTTCGAGGGCTTTGAAAACCTCCAGTATTTTTCTGAGGAATTAAAATACTATTCATAAGTTCAAGGCTCTGCACCTGGCCAGGAAGAACATATGAAGGCCATATTCTCTCACTTCTGGCTGACTTTGAGGCTCTTCACAAGCAAGTAGTAAAGGCTAAGGCATAGTTGTAAACTACCTGCTGTAGCATTGAAGTCATACCACCAAATTCAAAGTTCAGTTCAGTTCAGTCGCTCAGCTGTGTCTGACTCTTTGCGACGCCATGGACAGCAGCGAGCCAGACTTCCCTGTCCATAACCAACTGCTGGAGCTTACTCAAACAAATGT
Source organism: Okapia johnstoni (assembly GCA_024291935.2). NCBI lineage: Eukaryota > Metazoa > Chordata > Mammalia > Artiodactyla > Giraffidae > Okapia > Okapia johnstoni. The sequence goes on from CM044309.1 coordinate 99,997,715, forward strand.
CAATTAAGTTGCTGATGTCATCCAGCCATCTCATCCTCTGTCATCCCCTTCTCCTCCTGCCTTCAGTCTTTCCCAGCATCAGGGTCTTTTCAAATGAGTCAGCTCTTAGCATCAGGTGTCCAAAGTACTGGAGTTTCAGCTTCAGCATCAGTCCTTCCAATGATTATTCAAGACTGATTTCCTTTAGGATGGACTGGTTAGATCTCCTTGCTGTCCAAGGGACTCTCAAGAGTCTTCTCCAACACCACAGTTCAAAAGCATCAATTCTTCGGCGCTCAGCTTTCTTTATAGTCCAACTGTCACATTCATACATGACTACTGGAAAAACCATAGCCTTGACTAGACAGACCTTTGCTGGCAAAGTAATATCTCTACTTTTTAATATGCTGTCTAGGTTGGTCATAACTTTTCTTCCAAGGAGCAAGGGTCTTTTAACTTCATGATTGCAGTCACCATCTACAGTGATTTTGGAGCCCCCCACCCTCGCCAAAAAATAAAGTCTGTCACTGTTTCCATTGTTTCCCCATCTATTTGCCATGAACTGATGGAACCAGATGGCATGATCTTAGTTTTTTAAATGTTGCATGTTAAGCCAACTTTTTCACTCTCCTCTTTCGCTTTCATGAAGAGGCTCTTCAGTTCTTCCTCACTTTCTGCCAGAAGTGTGGTGTCATCTGCATATCTGAGGTTATTGATATTTCTTCTGGCAATCTCAATTCCAGCTTGTGCTTCATCCAGTCCAGCATTTCTCATGATGTACTCTGTATATAAGTTAAATAAGCATGGTGGCAATATACAGCCTTGACCATACTCCTTTCCTGATTTGGAACCAGTCTGTGTTCCATGTCCAGTTCTAACTGTTGCTTCTTGACCTGCATACAGATTTCTCAGGAAGCAGGTCAGGTGACAACCTTTGACTATGTGCACCAAATTCAAAAGCCTTCATCAAAGGCTGGGAGACTTACTGGTGTAAGTCATTTAAGAAAATTTCTATCCAATCATTAGCTGACTACTAAGTTTATTATGCTATCTAGGGTGAGACTTCAATGGCCACACATAATAAAGAAGGCACATTTTGTCAATTTATCCAAGAGAAATAAATAAGCAAACAGCAGCAACAAACCCTGGAAAGATAAGCAATCTGATTTCCAGAGTTGTCACATTATATAATTTAAAATGTAGTTTTCAACAAAAAAAGTAAGAGTCGTGTAAATAAACAAGAAATTTGGCCCATATACCAGGAAAAAAAAATAGACACTGTCATGAAGGAAACACAGATGTTGGCCTTACTAGGCAAAAACTTTAAACAGCTATTATATATATTCTTAAAGAAATAAATGAAGCCATGACTGAAAATTAAAGGGAAATAGAAGAATATTATTGGATAAAATATAGAATATCAATGAAGGTATAATAATTATTTTTTAAAAAACAGAAAATTTGTAGTTGAAAAATAAATTAACTGAAATTATTTCACCAGAGGGGCTAAATAACAGATTTGAATTGACAGAAGTGAATCAGTGAACTTAAAGATAGGCCAACTGAGATTATCCAATCTGAAGAACAGAAAGCAAAAGAATGAAGAAAAAAGAACAGAGCCTCAGGAATGTGTGAGATATCACCAAGTAAGTCAATGTATAAATAATTTGAAGACTACAATAATCTGCATGTTTGTGTCCTCTCAAAATTCTGTTGAAATCCTAATACCAAATGTAATGTTATTATGAAGTGGGACCTTTGAATGGAGCCCTCATGAATGGAATTATTATTATACAAAGAAACCCCACAGAAATCCCTTGCCCCTTAAACCCTGAGGACATAGTGAAAAAGTGCCATCTATGAACAAGGAAGAGGGCCCTCATCCACCCATACTGTACCGTGATCCTGAACTTCCCAGCCTCTAGAACTGTGAGAAATAAACTTCTCTTATTTATAAGCTACCCAGTCTAGGTAGTTTGTTATAGAAGCCCAATAGACCCAGAAAGAGAATAGAGAAAGGAAGGAGCAAAAAGAATATTAGAAGAAATAATGACCAAAATCTTCTCAAATTTGATGAAAAATATTAATCTAAACATGAAGTTCAACAAAATCCAAGTAAAATAAGCTCAGAGAGACTCACATATGGAAGTACTGTCAAACCGTGAAAAGACCAACAGAGATGTTGACAGCAGCAAAAGAAAAGTGACTCATCACCTACAATATGATTAAGAAGTGACTTTTTATAATATAAAACTATGGATGCTAGAAGGTAATGGTACATCATATTTAAAGTGCTGAAAGAAATGAACAACCAGCAATTCTATGTCAAGCAAAACTATCCTTCAAGAGTGTAAAAGAAATGAAGACATTCCCAGAGAAAAACTGAAAAGTTGTTGATAGAGCCACAAGAAATGCTAGCGTCCTTCAGACTGAAATGAAAAAGCGTTAAATACAGATCAAAACTATTTTAAGAAATAAAGAACACCGAGAAAAGATTGATAACATAGGTAAATAAAAAAGAAGGTATGAATGTTTTTGTTCGTAATGACTTTCTCTTCCTATCTGACTTAAAATACTACTTAATAAAGCAATAATTATAAAACTATTAGTGAGCTTAAAATGTTAAAAGATGCAATTTTTATGACAATAATAGATGGAGGGAAAAGGAACAGAGTGATATTGGCAAAGTTTTTGTATACTATTGAAATTAAGTTGGTATTAATTCAAAATACATTCTTTTAAGATGTTAATATTAATTATAATATCCAGGGCCACAATTAAGAAAACAACTCAAAAACTATAGTAAAGCATTATTAGAATTAAATTAATACACTATAAAATGGAGAAAAAGAATAACAAAATGACATAAGACAGTAAACAAATAGCAAAATTACAGATATAAATCCCATAATCAAGGAGGCTGAGATGAAAGTGAAAGTGAAAGTCGCTCAGTCATGTCTGACTCTTTGGGTCCCCATGGTCTCTAGTCCATGGAATTCTCCAGGCCAGAATACTGCAGTGAGTAGCCTTTCCCTTCTCTCTTGGGAATGGATCTTCCAAACCCAAGGATTGAACTCAGGTCTCTCACAGTGCAGGTAGATTCTTTACCTGCTGAGCCACAAGGGAAGCCCAAGAACACTGGAGTGGGTAGACTATCCCTTCACCAGAGGATCTGCCCAACCCAGGAATTGAACTGGCGTCTCCTGCATTGCAAGCAGATTCTTTACCAACTGAGCTATCAGCGAAGCCCATATTAAGAGTTAGAGACGTCAATACCCTACTTTTAATAATGGAAAAATCAACTCGGCAGAAGATAAATAAATACAAAACTTGAACAGTGCTATAAACCAATTATATTTAATACACATCTAAAGAACACTCCACTTAACAATAGCAGAGTCCAGATTATATATCATACGATAACATTTGTACATAAAAAGGGATGAAGTACCAACATACACTATAGTGTGGGTAAACCTTGAAAACTACACTTAGTAAAAGAAGCCAGATGCATAAGCCACACGTTACGTGGTTCCATGTACATGAAATTTCTAGAATAATGCAAATCCATGGAGACAAGAAAGTCAATTAGTGGTGTCCTAGACCTGGAGGAATTGAGGGAATGAGAGGTGACTGCTAAAGGGTATGAGGATTTATTTGATGATATTGAAAATGTTTTGAAATCAGATAGTTGTGATGGTTCTCCAACTCTGTGAATGAATTAAAAAAACACTGAATGATACAGTGTTTTAGAGTATGGTAAATTAAAGTATGTAAGTTATATATTAACAAAGCTGTTAGTAAACAAAAACAAAAACCAGCTCCTGAAATGCTACTGAACTAGTGAACTAGTGAAGTTGCTCAGTCGTGTCCAACGCTTTGAGATCCCATGGACTGTAGCCTACAGGCTCCTCCATCCATGGAATTTTCCAGGCAAGAGTACTGGAGTGGGTTGCCATTTCCTTCTCCAGGGGATCTTCCCAACCCAGGGATCGAACCCATGTCTTCCACATTGCAGGCAGACACTTTACCATCTGAGTCACTAAACCATGGTAAACATTAAGCTTCTAACCACTGGATAGCAGGGGATCATGTGACTGGAAGGCACTATTATGACCCATCAAGTAAAGTTTAGGTGGGCCCAGCAGCAAGCCATAGGACTATGCACAGGCTCTATAGCTACGTTCTAGCTACTGACACATTTGAATATCTGACTTGTCAGCAACACAGACTAAGGCCGAACCCTAGAATCATACCATCCCTCAAGAAGACCACTGAGCCTCTTGTGGGCAAGTTGAGGAACGTTGTGAACTCAAATTTTTCATGGGAGTATTTGTGAGTACTTCCATGTCTGTTTTTAACCAAGTGGGCTTATGCAGAAACCATGATCTGATAGAACATGCTAAACTGAACCTAGACCCCTCAGAATGAAAGTCTGTGTCAACCTGCTAGACAAGCCATCTGGACCAGCACATGTGCACATGGGAGAGAGAGAATCTAGAGTGGGTGGAGAAGCAATGAAGGGATACAGGATTTCTCAACCTCAGTTCTATTGACACTTTGTGATGGATAATTCTCTGCCATGGGGGGCTGTCCATTGTAGGGTTATGCCAGTAGCAACCTCCAGATTTGGCAACCCAAAATGTCTCTAGACTGTCAATTGACTTGGTTTAGGGAGGGGAGTTGGGGGTGAGATGGACTTGCCTGATAGGGAACCAATGACTTAAATAAAGCCTAAGGAAGGATGGTAAGCAGGAGAGGTTCTGATTCGTCCAGCTAACCCTCCCACTCTGAAGTTTCCTCAATAAGGATGACTCACCAGAATCCTGAAGAAGCTGTGCTTTGGTAGATGAACTTGGCCTAAGAAGCAAGATCTGAGTAATGCCCAGAGTAAACTCTAGTGGACGCTGTGAATGTCCCATCCAGATCTCCTTCATCAGCAGGTACACCTCACATCCATTGCTGTTAGTGCTATGATAACAACTCAAGATGCACCCTTCTTTGCAAAATATGCCTCTGCCAAATGGGAGTTCCCATGCTGGATAGGCTGCGCCTCTGCACCCCTCTAAATGGGACTGACATGCATCTTGAGCTGCGGAGCTTCCCAGGGATATCAGACTGAAGCCAGTCCCCAGGAGAGACCGTATTTGGCTAGCTTCTTTCTTCTTTCCCTTCCAGAGAGCACTCAACCAATAAACCTCTTTTTTAAAATTAATTTCTATTAGCATATAGTTGCTTTACAGCATTGTGTTAGTTTCTACTGTTTAGCGAAATGAATCAGCTATACATATATCCCCTCCCTTTTGGACCTCCTTCCCATTCAGGTCACCACAGTGCATTAAGTAGAGCTCCCCAAGCTTTGCAGTATGTTCTAATCAGTTATCTATTTTATACATAGTATCAATAGTATATACATGTCACTGGGATTGACCGATAAAACTGTTGACCAAGAATTTCCAACTCAGACTCTGCCTCCTAGGACAAAATAATTTATTTAATGCTTGTTATGTGCCAGCATTTAACTTAGATTTTTTTCATTATTAACATCATTTAGTCTTCAAGATAGGAGCTAAACATCATTAATCCTATGACACAGATGGGGAAAGAGCTCCAAGAAGCGTGAGTTGTTCAATGTTACACCCTAAAAATGGCAGAACCACCACTTGAATCCATTTGAATTTGTGACTTCTAAGACTATGTTCTTAACCATAACTAGTCTATTTTTGAGGTTAAAAGGTATTAATAGTCTGAAGATATTAATAGTCTTCTCGATGGACTGCTCCTTTCTTTGCTAGAGGGTTTCCAAGGTGTATGAAAGACTATGGGCTTCAATTTTATGACTCAGTTCACACAAGGCTCGTTGTTTTGGAGATATTCATTAAGTGTTGAAGCCTGTGCCTCAATATCAGATGATCTGTCCTCAGGCGAGAGGGTGTTTCTGAATTCCTATAAGAGAGCTCATATATTCTCAGGTTCTCTAGGGAGGAAAGGGAGTTGGATGTTGAGAATTAGCTTCTATTTTGACACGTGGGGGAGGATAATCTGAGAAATGGCTTTCAAAAGCCACTTGCAATGGAAAATAAAAGTAAACAAGCTGGCAGTAAATTGTGTCAACATATGACTTTATAATCTATTTTCTTTAATTATTTTAATAAGAGCTTGAAAGCAAGATACACTATACATAAATCCCCTGGCAGTTGAGTGAGAGCCAAATGAATTACAAGCTTTAAAAAGTAAGTCCTCTCGGAATTAGCTCTAGGTTACATAGGTGTTCTGGTGTTGGAGAATATATTCCTTCTATCTAAAGAGAATTGCAATACACTTTTGCTTTAGTGAGAATTTGTTTTTTATCTATGCATTTAAAACACAGAGAGACTACTAAACATTATCATGCTGCCTTGGGTAGCTTTTGTTTTAATTGAAATGCCACCAAGAGATATAAAGTCTTTAGCTAGAAGGGTATTTTGTTGTTGCGTTGGAGCTAGTGTTTTGTTTACCATTTAGCCTTGGTGAATATTTTTAGCATATGTAATAGAATTGGTGAGGTATTATGGAACAGAAAATAACAATCAAGGTCACACAGAGGTTCTCCATTTCTAAGACCAATTTATTTTGAGAAAAGCATTTTTCAGCCATAGTGATTTTATGGATTTTTTTTTTTTTTTTAGATTTTTCCAGATTTTCTTAGTAGACAACATATACTTTTTCTATGGACCACATCATGGATCCATGGAAGCAATCATTGGTATAGTACATCACAGTGGTGGAGGGGAGAATTTCAATGTTTAAAAAGCCAATCTATTCATGGCTGAAGACTTCCCAATTTTCTTCCTTTTTCTCCCAGCCGCCTTCCTTCAGTCTTACCACATGCTTCCTCACAGTCACTGTTGCTGGAAGCCTCAGCTCCTGCGACTAATGTCCTCTCTTCTCCACTGGCTATAAGACTTTGCAAACTCCCATCAATGAAAAATTAAAAAAAGAAAAAAAAGAATAATGAGACATGAAAACGTCAAAGTTGGATCTCTTTTCTACTCAGAAATCCTGATAATTTGAATGGAAAGGCAGAGAATCAACTCAGAACTATAAATAATTTGGAACTTTCAGATTAATTCATTGTAAAGTATAATCACATGTGGAAGTAGAGGAGAATAAAATGGAAAATGAAGTAAACAAAACTAGTTTAAGTAGCACAAGTTGGTCCAGGAAGGGTAAATACCTAGGCAAAACCATCTGCCTCCAACTTATTTCTCCTCATAATTCTGGACTTTTTATCAGCACTTTTCTCTTCCCAATGCCTGAATCTGAAACAGTATAAATTAATTGGCACCAACAAGTATCTCAAAAAAAAAAGTTATTTTATCTTTTTTTCATGTCTTGAATCATGGCTCCATTATTGCTGGTTGTGCTCTTTGAACAAATACTTTAAACAACCTAATTCTGGCATCCTTTGTAATAAATTTTTATAAAGGTGGGCATGAAATAATAGAGCTAAAGCTTAAGACAGTTCAACACAAACTGTGGAGTTTCAGTAAGATTTCTCTGTCTACCTAAAGCATACAGGTGCTTTCAGTCATTCACACTTTATTGTGAATTACTTTAATCAATGCTTTCTTCTCTAATATTTATTTTTATTGAAGAAAGATGAGTTTTGGTAGAAGCACTTGAGGGAAAGCTTGATTTCCCTCTGCACAACTAGAAGGTACTGGTTACCTGGAGGACACAGATGGGGACCCAGAGATGGGGAACAAGGCAGAATGGAGTTACAGAATGTCAAGGGGGAGTTTTACCTTCTTTTGACTTATTTTTGACGCTGAAAATGGAAAGGAAATACATGCCTTTCATTCCTCCCATGCTAAAACCCCTCCTGCCCTCAGAATCTAATATCTGGGTACTTTATTCACATCTCTTTTTTAGTTATAGGGCTTTCTTGGTGGCTCAGACGGTAAACAATCTGCCTGCAATGCAGTTGACCTGTGCTGGTTCCTGTTTCAGGAAGATCCCCTGGAGAAGTGTATGGATACCCACTTCAGTATTTTTGCCTGGAGAATTCCATGGACAGAAGAGCCTGGTGGGCTACAGTCCACGGGGTCACAAAGAATCAGAAACAACTGAGTGACTAACAGTTATACTTGGATTTTACAAGTTTCTTTGAACAATCGGATAAGAAGCCATTGTTTTGATGAAAAGGAGCATTCTTCTGTACAAATATCTATTTTCCTAATAGGGTTTAGATGCATAATCTGTTCATAATTGGAAACTATCTGTAATTAAGATTGCAAGTGATTAAAATCTGTAACTCGAGTGCTGTCACTATTAGGTGATAACTTCTCCATTTCACATGTTTTTTTAGATTAATTGTATCAGCTTGAGTTTTGATTTGGTTTCTGCATGACTCATTCATAAACCATAGCTATATTTTGTTATACTGAATGGCTTCCATCCTATTTCTGAAATTATTAACTCTACCTTCAGAGTCTGAGTGAAAAACGTGTCTCACATGTGTTTCAGATGTGACCACCAAGTAGAACAGAAAATTGAAACAATTCTGCCATCCTTCACCACTCTAAGGCCAAAGCTGAATTAAAACTAGTAACCAGACCCCGTGTCCTCATAACTACTCTAAATGTGAGGATAAAATTTGCTCCCTACGTCATCCTCCCAAATGCTGAGAATGAACTTTGTTGTTCTGCCCCACTGCCTATCTTTCCCATCACAATCCCATGAGAAGCAGGCAAAGTCTCATATGATGTTGCTATTTAATCACTCAGTCATGTCTGACTCTTTTGAGAGCCCCCAGGACTACAACCTGCCAGCCTCCTCTGTCCATGGAATTTCCCAAGCAAGAATACTGGATGGAGTGCCATTTCCTTCTCCAGGGATCTTCTCAACCCAGGGATCGAACCCAAGTCTCCTGCACTGACAGGCAGGTTCTTTACCACTGAGCCACCAGGGGAGCCTTCTCATATGACAGGACATTATTTAAAATAATCAGTAGTTGACAACTCATTTTCAATTTATAAATGTCTTTTTCAAAATCCCTACCCATCATAAGGTTTTTCTACTTTGCTTCTTCTATGCTACTGTCATGAGTCCAATTTTATGAAGAATCCTTGATAGTATTCATGTAATGTTGCAAATTCATTCAGTAACAGTACAAATTTCATGGAGGGGCTGCCAGCCAAACAAGCAAAGGGCTGTCATTTAGTGTCATTACACTTCAAAGATCCATGGAATGTAATGGGGAAAAATTCACTGAACCAAGTCCGGAAGAAGACAGACTCGTTGAGACTCTACAGAGTAAGAGTATAATATTGGGTCACAGTCACAGCCAATTGAAACATTCTCTCCCTTTGGGAACAACTGCACATGACATATCTTGAGCACTCTATTTATTTTCAGCTATTAAATGAACTTTAAGAGACCTGGATTATTTAATTGTTTCCTTCTAGCACTAAAGGATTTTGGAAGGATTATAGAGAAGAACACTGGGGGATGAGGTAGCAATTCTGATTTCTTTAAGGCTTCAGAAATATGACTCCAAGGAATATACTAAATAGAAAACGATCTTGGTGATGTGAATTTATTTTTTGTTGTCAACAAGATCTTATTTTGAAAGGGTGCCTAGCAGCTTGGCACACCACCAAAATTTGATGAAGTGGCAAACCAAATGGCACTGATAGGTGGAAACTTCCCTCAAACTAGGGGAAAACAGCTCTCAGAATATAAGACTCTTGAGTACAAAAGGGAAGCATGAGCAGAAAACTAAAAGGATCCTTAGGGGGAAAGAAAGTTTTGAAAAATGTAGGTATAAATCTTGCCTAAGTCCAAGGTAAGCAGAATGCCCCCAAATCAGTTCAAAACTTGAGAGTAGCATCAATAGGAAACAGTCTGAACTGAAGGGGAATATTAACAGTCAGATTCTATTTTGTTATCTCTTAGTTCTGCTTTGGCTACCAACAAAGTAGCTCTGTTTATTCATTCAGTCAGCCCTTCATTCATTCAGTCATTGTAGATTTATGTGTTGAACTCTTTGTAGGCATCAAGAATGCATAGTAAATAAGAAAAAACACAACAGTGAAAGAGATAGACTTAAAGAGATGCAAGACTGGTTGTTAATAACACTGAGAATAAATAGGGGAAGCTATGAGGTGGAAGAAAGCATGCAATCCCTAAGTTTCAGGTGTCTGAAAAGTTTTCTCAAAGGCAAATTAGTGAAGAATAGTCTAAGCATCTAGAAATGCATGTGTAAAGGTCCAAGAGACAGAAAGAAAAAGAGATGAAAGTGTATTATGACCAGAGCTTAGAGTTTGATAAGAGACAGTGGCAGAAGAAAAGGCGAGAGGCAAGAAATGCCAGAATAACTTGGATTCTTTAATTGTGAGTCTTAGAAACCAAATTAAAAGACAAATTAAGTAAGAAAAAAAAGAGGAACTTACTGCAACCATGTTGGGATACCTCATACATAAATTAAGCAATCATACTATGGGAAGGGAGGGAATACGTCTGGGTCTCAAACAACTAGCAGGAGAGTTGAATACCAGCAAAACTATCTTTAGCTCTTGTCTTTGCTTTTTATATTTGACTCACTGCCTTGTTCAAATGGATTTTGAGTTTTATGTCTAGGATTCAGCCTTTAGAGATTGAAATTGATTCTGTCTTAGTTTCAGCTTCAAAAATTGGGGGGAAATCTATTGATACATCCATTCTTTTCTTTTAGTTCACTCTTCTCCATGTCTACCAAATGGCAGGCACTGTTTGATGTGCTGGGTCCATGTGATGAACCTGACAGATAAATCCATGCTCTTAGGGAGCTCACATTCTAGTGGGAGAAAGGAGCAAACTAATACATGAACAGTGCAACATCAGGTATCTCTGAGTGTCTGTAAAGAAATAAAACAGGTGATGAAGTGATCGTGTGAATAAGGACGGCAGAAATGGGTACCCCCAAGGAGATGATGTTTGAACTAAAGTGAGTTTAGAACTGAACCGAACAAGTCAATTCTTGACAACATCAAGAGGCAGAGAGTTTTACACAGAAGTAATATTCGATAGTAAAGTGCAAAAGAGGAGACATTTAGCACATTCAAAGAGCAAAAAAGGCCTATGAAACCATTGTAGTGAATGAAGAGAAGACTGGTGACTGATTGGTAACAAAATTAGGAGCCAGAAAGTTTATGAGGCTTTGCAAAATCAGTTTTATTCTAAGTGTACTAGAAAAGTATCATAGGCAGCAGGAGGGGAAGAAAAAGTAAAAACAGGAATACCAACTATAAAGCTCTTGTAGAAATTCAGGAGAAAGATGTTGGTGGCTTGTTTGTTGCTGTTATAGTCACTAAGTCTTGTCCGACTCTTGTGACCCCATGAACTATAGCCCTCCAGGCTCCTCTGTCCATGGTACTTTCCAGGCAGGAATACTGGAGTGGGTTGTAATTTCCTTTTCCAGGAGATCTTCCCGTTCCAAGGATCGAACCCACATCTCCTGCATTGGCAAGCGGGTTCTTTACCACTGATTGTGGTAATATTAGTAGAAATGGAGAGAAGAGGAAGGATTCAGAAAATATTTTTGAAATAGGGCCAAAAAAACTTTATGATGGATCCAGTGTAAAAGTGTAAGGGAGATAGAAAACATCTATGTTTTGAGCTTAAGTGAGCAACAGACTAAGCGGTGATACCACTGAAACCAAGGACACTCATCTGATCCCTTAAGTTGTAAACATGTTTAGGAAGTGATATCCTGTAACCCACCTTTGGGCTTTCCAGATGGCTCAGAGGTAAAGAATCCACCTGCCACAGCAGGAGATGTGGGTTTGATCCCTGGGTCAGGACGATTATCTGGAGAAGGAAATGACAACCCACTCCAGTATTCTTGCCTGGGAAATAGCATGGACAGAGGAGCCTGGTGAGCTACAGTCCATAGGGTCGCAAAAGAGCCGGACATGACTTATCGACTAAACAACCACAGCAACCCACCTTCACTGACCAAGCTTACTTTAATTGTTCTTGCAAGTTGAATACTCCCCAAGCTTCAAGTAACTTAGACAGCATATCATGAGATTTTTTAACTATCCCCTGTAGATAACACCTCTAATGTACGGATTGCTATAGTAACAGTCCCCTAGTAGCTAGTCTTGCCCAGTGCAAATTGGTTGATACCAGTGACCATTTGACTGAACCCATGTAAGTGTCCAATGCATAATCATTTGATGTCAGAGGGCCAAAAGCTTCACTCTTAGAGAGTGAATGGCTAAAGCCACCATTTTCTGAGCGTGTCCATGAAAAAGCATGTAACTCAGATATGCCTGTGCAGGGCAGCTACTGCATCACCTTTTTCCTGCCTCAAATCACCTCCCTCTGCACCTCCAACTACCCCATACTCTTCACCCAACAATATTCTAAGCCCTTCACTTTGGTAGGGGGTTGGGGGGGTGCAGATCTGATATTTGTTCTCCTGCCTTCTCACTTGACTGTCTGGTGAATAAAACTTTCTCTGCTGCAGACCTCAACTACTTAACATTTGGCTTGCTGTGCACAGAGCCAGCAAACCTGTTTTCAATAACAACATTTACTCAGATGGAAAATTCCAGAAGATGAACAGAATAGTTTTTAGGGGGTGGGCTGGGTGGTCAGGGTTGGAGGAGTAGCAGGAGTTATATTTTGGCTATATTGGTTAGATTGTAAGGCCTATTCTACATTCAAGAAAGTCTTTAAAAGTTTAGATATATATTATCCTGGAACCTAAGAGCTGTGAGTAGAGGTTCACATTTTCCTGTGAAAACTAAATCTAAACTGAGAGTAAGAACATGAGTTGGAATAGGAGGGGTAACAGTTTCCCAAAGAAGGGTAAGGAGCGGACAAATACAGATACCAAATACAAATGTATACACACACATACATATGTATGCATATATATACACACACATATATATTTGTGAATCCACTCCATGAACACATACTTATATTGTGGCTATCAACCTATCTATAAAGATGTATATGCATATGAATTCAGTTTGGACTGTGGCATCAGCATGGGCCGTGTTAGAAGCAAAAGAGGAAGATGCACAACCCAACTCTTCAGTGTTGGAGTGACCCTACATGCCCCGTCTGGCAGCCATGAGAGCTGGAAATTCACCCTTCATTCAGAAATTATTGGCAGTGATGAGGGAGGGCATATTAGATGAAATAAATATATATTGAACACCTACTATGTGCTAAATTGTGTGCATACCCTTTCCTGCCTGATTACAGGGAACTAAATAGAGAAGTTCTGTCCTTCACAATTTTTAAAACATCTCCTGTCATCCACAAAAAAAAGAAAACCTAGCTAAAAAGATGGTTACCACTTCAGATCCTGAGGACTTGTCAAGAATGTCCTACACAGTCAACTCTTTCTGCCTCATCCACCAAGGACATTTATAATTCTGACAAGACGTCTCTGTCTTTCAGAACATCCCTGCAGGAGATTGTCAACTTTAAAAATTGGTGCCCTAAATAGCAGGGTGGAAAAGTAGTTAATGTGCTTGTTTTCATGAACTAAAGTTCATGGAAGAACTCTGAACTCCTCCCCAAACACCACTGACAGACAACTGGTGTGACATGTACTTCATGCTGTCCCCTTTTATTTTCAAGCACATATTTCTTCCTTAGAAATCTCTTCAACAAATGCTCCCAGGATTGATAATTCTCTCTCCTGGCAACATTTTTTGCATTGGTGTAATTCAATTAGATGACATAAGTGTCTCTACATTCCTGCTTAATATATAATAGATGTTCAATTGACGATAGCAAATTGTTAAACTTGTATGGTTAGTGTTGCTTGCTTGCTGCTTGCGTGCATGCCCAGTCATGTCGAACTCTTTGCCACCCCATGGACTGTAGCCTGCTGGGCTCCTCTGGCCATGGAATTTTCTAGCTGAGAATACTGGTGTGGGTTGCTATTTCCTTCTCCAGGGAATCTTCCTGACCCGGGGATTGAATCCATGTCTCTTGCATTTTCCACACTGGCAGGTGAATTCTTGACCACCATGCCACCTGGGAAGCCCTAATGTCACTTGATTAGATTTTTTTAAAAATTTTATAAAAGCTAATTCCCCAACTACATATTTTATGCTCTATGCTATGTCATAAATGTTGGAGATGGAGGATTTCTACCTATTTTGAATCTATAGATGTTAATCATTGTGCTTTCTGAAACTTTCCTGAACCAGCCCACGGTGGTACCTGAAGTGCATCTATTTTGCAAGCGTTGATCCCTAGTGCTAGGTCAATGCTATCCCAGAGATAACACTGAAATTATTTATTTACCTGGAAGGAGCCAGGGAAAGATTAGTTCTTTCCTTTCCTTAAATAATCTTGTAAACAGTTCTCTTCTTTCCTTGTAGCAAAAATATGATTCTGATTATATTTTGGAATAGAATCCTGTCATTTCCAATGAAAGGAGCTTTTCTCAATATAGGAATAATAGATTATCACCGTAATAAACATGGAAAACATGAAATATTAAAATCTATAAGTGCAATTTGCACCTTGTCTCTTCTTTTTGAGGATTTCGCACAAGTCTTCCTGGCCCCTATACTTAAGAGTGAATATAATGCAATGCCACAGGATATAGCACGTCCTGTCTTTTGACAAATGGACACCTGAGTAACTTGTACCTTTAACTGTATTTACATTGCAAACCCATAACCCCTGTTTTGACAGCTAGGTTTTGTAGTAGTCCACTTCAGTTGTCATATTAGGAATTCATTTTTGACCTGACAGTCTCTATCAGCGTTTAGTTTTTCAAGTTTGTATGGGCAAAGGGAAAGTGTATAAAAACTGTTAATACAAGTGACAGCTGTTGACTAAGAATGATTCTAATGTGTGATACATTTTGCTTATGTAAAAATGCAAAAATTAAAAATTCCTTTAAAAAACAGTAAGACCATAGTAGGACTATATACTTAATGGTAAGCCTATAGTTAGCAACACTGTATTGCATATGTGAAAGTTGCTAAAAGTTGATCTTAAAAGTTCTCATCATAAGAAAAAAAGTTTGTAACTGGGTATGGTGAAGGGCGCTGTGGTGGTTTAGTTGCTGTCATGTCCGACTCTTGCGACCCCATTGACTGTAGCCTGCCAGGCTCCTCTGTCTATGGGATGGGTGCTAACTAGACTTATTTTGATGATCATTTCACAATAGATACAAAAATGGAATCATTTGGTTGTACATCTGAAACTAATATAATGTTATATGTCAATTATATGTTAAAAATTAGTAAGACAATAATAAATAAATGAAATCTTTTTCAGACATGGAAAGAATTAACAGAATGCACGTGAAATAGTTCCAAAATAACAATTTCTTGCAGGTATTAAATGGATAAATGATTTAAGCACATTTTAAAGAATTCTTCTGTTTTGATTTGTGCATATTTTTAATAAAAAACACATTTAATTGTGTGAATTTTGTGCATTTAGACTTGTGGCAATTCTACATCAAGAGTTTTCATTCCACTACTTATAAACTAACAAGTGGGGAATCCATATCAATAGTTATAGAATCATTGTATCAAGGAAGACATATATGTGGAACCTAGAAAAATGGTGCCTGTGTACTAAGTTGCTTCAGTCGTGTCTGACTCTTTGCAACCCTATGGACCATAGCCCACCAGGCTTCTCTGTCCTTGAGATTCTTCAAGCACGAATACTAGATTGGGTTGCCATGCCCTCCTCCAGGGGATCTTTCCAACCCAGGGATCTAACCCAAGTCTCTTATGTCTCCTGTATTGGCAGGCAGGTTCTTATTGCCAGCACCACCTGGGAAACCCAGAAAAATGGTACAGGTGACTTATTTGCAAAGCAGTAGAGTCACAGATATAGATAGAAACTTATGGTTACCAAAGAAGGAAGCAGGGGTGGGATGAACTGGGAGATTGGGATTGACATATATATACCACTATATATGAAACAGATAACTAATGACAACCTATTGTATAGCATAGGGAACCCTATTATGCTCTGCGGTGACCTAAATAGGAAGGTAACCTAAAAAAGAGTGGATATATGTATATATATATATAACTGATTCCCTTTGCTGTAGAGCATAAATTAATACAACATTGTAAAACAACTATACTACAATAAAATTAATAAAAAATGCTTCAAAAGGAAGCAGTAATAATATATTCAAGTTTTTACCTTAACATACATGTTACTATTTAGTGATCCATGAATTTACCAGTCTTTGAGTTTCCCTGGTGGTTCAGCAGTGAAGAATATGCCTGCAATGCAGGAGTCACAAGAGATGCAGTTTCAGTCCCTAGGTCAAGAAGATCCCTTGGAGGAGTACATACAACCCACTCCAGCATTCTTGCCTGGAGAATCCCATGGACAGAGGAGCCTGGCCAGCTATAGTCCATAACATCACAAAGAGTCAGACATAATTGAAGCTACTTAGAAAGCAATCTACAGAGAAAGTGTCATTCTGCAGCATTTGAATTAGCTGCTTCTGCTGTAATTGGCTCCTCCTATAGGAAGTGAAAATGAACCAAGCTTTGGAATGATAACCCTCTCTCGTGGATAGCAATGACATCAAGAATACTTTCAGGACTAGGCCACTGAGGGGGAAGGTGCTCGGGAATTAAGACTGAAAGCTCACTGAAAGCAAAAGCAGGGGCCAGGGATCTCCTCCTTCATCAGAATGAGCATTTATCAAATACATGAATGGTATGTAGATCTTGGTTTTCTTGTTTTTGTTTCCCCTAGAGAGTTTGTATTCTTAGGAGCAGCCTGGATAACAGTCATTTCTTAAATTTTCTTTGACCCATCATTGCTAATTTTCACCAGTAACACAAAGTGGAAAAATAACTCAAAGAATAGAAGATTTGGTCATTGAGAATTTACGCACTAAATTCAGACAGACGACCAACATGCCCAAAGCAGAAACGGGATCACAAATTATCGGAGCAAAGCCGTTTGAAATTGACATAACTGTAAGAGAAGCTAATTATCAGCAGAAGCACCAAATACAAACACTACAGAAGGAAACTTTTCTGGTAGACTGACACATTCATGCTATGGGTCACTGAACAATAACCATGCACAGAATGAAAAGTTAACATATTATTACTGATTCTGTAAAAACAACACTGTTATAACTATGCCTGTGTAATTCCATAGCTTGGATATGAAAAAGAAAGAGAAGGTATTTTATGCATTTCAGTAGGTAAGATTGGTAAAATAATTAAAAGTCAAAGAAGATGAGGAATAGTATGGAAGGATAATATCGTGGTAGAATTCTATTCACTTATATTACTTAGAATTATATTCTATTTAAAAATATATATATATATATATTCTATTGTACATATTCTCTGAGAATCCCATTTTATGTAACTGAGTTTCAGAGCATTTCCTAAGTTTTTCTTTTGTGTCATAAAATTTATCATTTTTTTTTCCAGCCTGCATGCTAAGTCACTTCAGTCACAGCCAACTGTTTGCAACCCTATGGAATGTAGTCCTCCAGGCTTCTCTGTCCATGGGATTTTTCCAGGCAAGAATACTGGAGTGGGTTGCCATTTCCTTCTTCAGGGGATCTTCCTGACCCAGGGATCAAATTCACATCTCCTGCATTGGCTGGCATATTCTTTACCACTGAACTATCTGGGAAATCCCTGGGTAATACAAGGAAAGCTTTACTGTGACCTCATGCCCTCCAGAGACCAGGGTGGAGGAAAGGAGAGCATCCTATGCCAAACATAAAAATAAATAAGTGAACATTATCATCATAATTGCAGGAAAGGAACACAGCACTGGATCAGCAGAGAACTGATCGGCAGCAGTGGAGTAACCAGAAGGGAGTAACTTTAGCACTTTATATCCCCAAGAAACTAGACCCATTCACATTCTTTAACAGACACGTATTGATCACTTACTACTAGATCCTGGTGATATAGTAGGGAGCAAAATAAAAATCCTTCCCTAGAGAGCTTACATTTTAGTGAAGGGGTGATAGACCAGAGCAGACAAATAAGAAAATTAGATAACATGTTAAATTATAATAAGTGCTCTGAGGAAAACAGAGGAGAGAAAGATAACCAGGAGCTACCGTGTCTGAGGAGGAGGCTGAGATGAATTTTAAACCAGATGGTCAAGGAACAGAAGGTTCCTAGAGCAAACAACTTTAGTAGAAGTCATTGTTTTACACAATATTTCTTTGGAAACTGTAAAAATTCCTGGCTTGCAATGTGTTTAGAGATTTATCTACAAAGATGTTTATCACAACTTTATTTATAATAGAAAATAGAAATAAAGTAAAACTCCAAATGAAGCATTTGTTAAATAAAATACAGATAGAAAAAAAGATGACACAACATTTTAAAATTGTGTTGTGGAAGAAAATTTAAAGACATGGGGTATGTGCTCCATAGTTGCAAAAACATATATGCCATATGCTTCTTATTTCTTTGGTATATTTTTCTCCAATTATAAAAGAGGGCAATTGTATTCCATAACATATTGATAATATTACTATCACAGAGGCATGATAGAGATTTTTAATTTTTTTAAACCTTATATTTTTTATTTTATATTAGAAACAAGTTTCCTTCTATAAAAACTTAAAATAAACTGGAAAGACCTAAAAACTAGAATGCTTACAACTGCCTTCATAAGACATAGAAAGGATGCTTATCAAATTTAAAGATGACAATTTGAAGCATTTACATGGCATAAGAAGAATCAAGATCAGAGATTATTTTGACATACTGGAAAGGGCCAAAGACATCAAGATGAACTTTATTAAAAATAAATTTGAAATCTCCATTTGGACTTTTTAAAAATCAATTTAAGAATTACAGTTTAACTGGGAGATCCATTTGACAGCAGCTCATGTAAAGAAAGACCTGAGGGTGTTAATGGCCACAAGCTCTACAGAAGCTCAAAGTCTGACACAACTGCTTTTCCATTAATTAATATGTTCCTGGTGTCAGCATGGGAGACATAACAGTCCCTCTGTAGCCTACACTGGTCAGATAAAATTGGGCCCCCAAATGTGGTGAAACATTCTCACTACATCTTGTTTTTCTCCTTTACAGCCCTACTCACACTGGAAACTCATTAATTTGAGCAATACTCTCTTAATATCCGTCTCTCTGCTATCCTGTAAGCCCCCTGAGGGCAGGGACTGTGCCCTTATGCCTTTGTTATTTACTGCTTTATCTCCAATGTCTAATGTAGACACTCACACACAAAAAAAACTTGCCATTCAATAATGTCAGTTACAGTAACCTCATTTATTTATTCTATTTGACAACACTTAACATCATGTCTATGTGTGCTAGGTGTGAATCTAAGACCTTTAGAGATAGATATTAATTCTTTAATCTTCACTACACCCAGTGAAGCAGGTATATGAGAGCACTGAGATCCAGAGGGGTTACGAAATGTACTCAAGTTGGTAAGGCGCAGAGCTGAAATCTGAATACAGGCGCACATTCTGCTGACTTTCAGGAACAAAACTCTGAATAATGGACACTAGATTGCTTCCATATCCTGGCTCTTGTAAATAGTGCTGCAGTGAACATTGGGCTGCGTGTGTCTTCTTGAATTATGGTTTTCTCAGGGTATATGCCCAGCAGCGGGCTTCACAGGTAGCTCAGCTGGTAAAGAATCTGTCTGTAAGGCAGGAGACCCCAGTTCAATTCCTGGGTTGGAAAGTCCCCCTGTAGAAGGGATAGGCTACCCACTCCAGTATTTATGGGCTTCCCTGGTGGCTCAGATGGTAAAGAATCCGCCTGCAATGTGGGAGACCTGAGTTTGACCCCTTGGTTGAGAAGATCCCTTGGAGGAGGACATGGCAACCCACTCTAATATTCTTGCCTGGAGAATCCCATGGACAGAGGAGCCTGGAGGGCTATAGTCCATGGGGTCACAGTCAGATTTGACTGAGCGACTAAGCACACCACATGTGCAATAGTAGGATTGCTCGGTCATATGGTAGTTTTGCTCCTATTTTTTAAAGAATCTCTGTACTGTACTACATAGAGGCTGTATAAATTTACATTCCCACCCACAGTGAAAGTTGTTGTTATTTAGTTACTAAGTCATGTCTGACTCATTTTCAATCCCTTGGACTATAGCCCATGAGGCTCCTCTGTCCATGGGATTTTCCAAGCAAGAAAATCGGTGAGGGCTTTCATTTCCTTCTCCAGGGATCTTCCCAACCCAGGGATCAAACCTACGTCTCACTGAGCCACTGGGAAGCCCAACAGTGCAAGAGGGTTCCCTTTTCTCCACACCCTCTCCAGCATTTACTGTTGTAGATTTTTTGATGATGGCCATTTTGAGTGGTATGAAGTGATACCTCATTGTAGTTTTGATTTGCATTTCTCTACTAATGAGTGATGTTGAGGATCTTTTCATTTGTTTGTTGACCATCTGTATGTCTTTGGAGAAACGTCTGTTTAGGTCTTCTGCTCATTTTTTTTATTGGGTTGTTTGTTTTTCTGCATTAGCAGCTTGTATATTTTAGGGTTACCCCTTTGTCAGTTGCTTCACTTGCAATTATTTTCTCCCATTCTGAGGGCTGTCTTTTCATCTTTATAGTTTCCTGTGCTGTGATAAAGGTTTTAAGTTTAATTAGGCTCTGTTTGTTCATTTTTACTTTTATTTTCATTACTCTAGGAGGTAGATCAAAGAGGATCTTGCTGCAATTTACGTCAAACAGTGTTCTGCCCACATTTTCCTCTAAGAGTTTTGTAATAAGTTTCTGGCCTTACATTTTAGGTCTTTAATCGATTTTGAGTATATTTTGGTGTATGATGTTAAGAAGTGTACTAATTTCATCCTTTTTCATGTAGCTGTCTAGTTTTCCCAATATCATTTATTGAATATGCTATATTTTCTCCACTGAATATTTTTGCCTCCTTTGCCAAAGGTAAGGTGCCCATAGGTGTGTGGGTTTATCTCTGGGCCTTCTGTTTTGTTCCATTGATCTGTATTTCTTGTTTTGTGGCAGTACAGTACTGTCTTGCTTACCTTAGCTTTGTAGTATAGTCTGAGGTCAGGAAGATTGATCCTTATAGGTCTGTTTCTTTCTCTATTGCTTTGGCTATTTTTGTGTTTCCACACAAACTGTAAAATTTTTTGTTCTAGTTCTGTGAAAACAGCCATGGGTAATTTGATAGGGATTGCACTGAATCTGTAGATTGCTTTGGGTAGCATAGTTACTTTCACAATATTGATTTTTCCAATACAAGAATATGATATATCTCTCCATCTGTTTTTGTTGTCTTTGATTTCTTTCATCAGTGTCTTACAGTTTTCTGCAAACAGGTCTTTTATCTCCTTAGGTAAGTTTATTCCTAGGTATTTTATTCTTTCTGTTGCAATGGTGAACAGGATTGTTTCTTCAATTTCTCTTATAAAAAGGGACGAATTTGAGTCAATTGAACTGAGGTAGATGAACCTAGAGCCTGTTATATAGAGTGAAGTCAGAAAAAGAAAAACAAATACTGTATATCAATGCATATATATGAAATCTAGAAAAAT
Organism: Okapia johnstoni; assembly: GCA_024291935.2. NCBI lineage: Eukaryota > Metazoa > Chordata > Mammalia > Artiodactyla > Giraffidae > Okapia > Okapia johnstoni. Next base: position 100,019,222 of record CM044309.1, read on the forward strand.
GCAGATGTCAAGAAAGGACTCTGAAAAAAAAATCATGCCTTATCTGTAGGAAGTTGACCAGGAAAAGGAGTCTAAATGACATACCATCTTGAAGGGTCTAAAAGAAATGGACCAATTTAAGCTAAAAACCAACAACAACAACAACAACAACAACAAACAGACTTGACATGATTACTTGACTTTGAATTTAGAGCACTTCGATGCAAAACAGGAGTAATGATGAAAATTAATGAACTCTCCTACATAGAGGATGAACCTGTAACCTGAGTTACTAGGGCAATACCTATTGATGCCTGTGGTAGCAACACAATTATCAACAGCATTCTCTTGCACTCTCAAAAATGTTTCAATTTGGACAATCAGTTATTGCATGGTCACCAAGTTTGTGGTTTAAAAAATTTCATATCATTCACACGCTTAATTTTTACCAAAGTCCTGCTGGTGGTTTAGTTGCTAAGTTGGGTCTGACTCTTACAACCCCATGGGCTGTAGTCCACCAGGCTCCTCTGCCCATGGGATTTTCCAGGCAAGAACACTGGAGTGGGTTTCCATTTCCTTCTCCAGGGGATTTTCCCATCCCAGGGACTGAACTTGGGTCTCCTGTGCTGCAGGCAGATTCTTTACCAACTGAGCTACTAAGGAAGTTCTATGTAGTAGATATTGATATTAGTTTACCATTCCTCTTTCTTCAACCTGAAAAACATAAACTCATTCCAAAATATTTCACTAGTTAGTGGGAGAGCTGTGACCTGAACCCAGATTGTCTGATTTAAACTCTTACGTGTTCTCTGTCTACCCTGCTTGAGTAATTCAACTTGCTCTGTACTGCTACAGAGCACAGGACTAGGACAAATAGGTAGACACCCCTAAAAAATACTTTATCTTCAGATGAAGCATCACCTGTAATGTGTTTGTATATTAGAAAAAAAGAAGATTGGCAATGATTGAACTACATGGTCAGTTGGAAAGCTGACCACTAGAAAGTGCCCATACCCAGGAATGAATGGGCAAGGGGCAAGGTTTTCATCAAGGGGCCCTCCTACACCAATAGAGCCTTGAACCTGTGAGCATCTCAGAACATGAGACACAGATTTTGGGGAGGTAAATGAACCATTAGTGGGTCATGAAGTGAATTTTGGCACTACATGGCCCTAGCATTCCAAATCACTGAGAGGCTTAGTGAGACCTTTAGATTTCCCTTTTAATTATAGTTTCAGTCCTTCCATCACTGCCTAGAGGAAAGCCTGAAATTGGTGCTAATACAATTGTAATTCTACTCATGAGAAAAACAACCCCTCAAAGATGTCTACATCCTAATCACTAGAACCAATGTGTATGTTATCTTACATGGCAAAATTGATCTTAACAGACAGGATTAAGGTTAAGAACCTTGAAATGGGAATACTACACTGGAGTATCTGAGTGAGTCCAATCTAATTCAATGAGTCCTCAAAAGAAGACAACTTTTCTCAGCTGTGGAAAGAAAGAGACATGAGAACAAAGGTAGAGTCAAAGAGATGCAATGTTGCTGCTCAGAAGATGGGGGAAGGCAGACCATGAGCCAAGAAATGCGGTGGCCTCTAGGAATTGGAAAATGCAAGGAAATGGGTTTGGTCCCTAGGGACTCCAGAAAGTACTGCAGCCCTGCCAAGACTTGATTTTAGCCATGAGATCAGTGTCCAACTTTTGACTTACAGAATTAAGAAAACAAGCCACCAAGGTTACAGTAATTGTTTATAGCAAGGAAATGGAACTCATAAAGAAGGGTATGGGGATAGGCAAAAATTATGAAAGTGGTATTTAAATAATTGAGGTATAGAAAACAACTACTCTAAATGACTTATAACGTCACTTCCAAGTCTTCAGGACTCTGATAATATTCCATCATCTGTCAGATTTCAATCCTTCCCAGTAGCTAGTTTGGTGTTTCCTGTGTTTTCATAGCACTCCAGGAAGAAATTTAAGAACAGAATCATTGAAGTGAAACATAATCTTGTTTGCGGAAAGTTTGCTTATTTTTCAGGGCTGGAGATGTATGTATGACATTCTTATTTACTATCAAGTCATTTTTAGGTGAATTCCCTTGTCGAGGGTTACCCTCTTGTCTGAGATTTGTGAGTTTTATTATTCACACATGACAGTATTTTTCTTAAAAAATATTGGCTATACCGGTTTTATAGATTAACCTAAGGAATTATCTACTCCAGTTGATGTGAAAAGCAATCAATATATCCCAATAAAACACAAGTTGAATTTGATAGCATACAGTGAGTTCATGTTATATTTGAAGCAGAAAGCAATTAAGATTAACCAAGTCTATTTGCTCAAAGTTGTTTTGTTCTGCCATTTTGAAAAATTCACAGCCTACAGACTCATGTTTGATTACAATAATACCTAATGCACCTGGTTGACATAACAATTTAACCACTCCACATTCATCATATTCTCCTTTGACTCAACTACACATGTTGAGATACACACAAATGTCTTCAGGAGAAAAACAGAGGTTAGTTCAAGACAGAGGGAAATGTGAGCACTCCATATTGTTTGATTGATTATATGTTACATGTGTAATCTGTAGCCCAGTAAAGAAGGACAAGCATATAGCCAATGAATACATAATCAGGGTCATTAAAAGAGAGCTTTTAATCTCATGTTAGTCAAATGCTATTTGGTCAACTTGCTTCCAGCAACTAATGAAGCAAATAGATGTCAACTCATTTTAAATCTAAAGAATGGCATATCCTAGAACTAGAGATGGTTTTTTTTAAGTTTTTCATCTTCCTTAGGGTGAATTAATTTATCTGGAAGAAATGTATTCTCATGCTAATGCCAATGAAATAATACCCAAGAGCAGATTTGAAAATTGCAGGTTGTAATTTATCGTGTTTGTGGAGCCATGGAATGGCCACAGTCTCCAAAAATGCCTGTTATCAAATGGTCAGAAAAGTCTTGAGTAGACACCCCTCTGAGTCATCATCTTCAGGCTACTAAAACACCATACTTCACTCACATGCCACAAAATGAAATAAGAATGGAAAATTGATCTTTCTCCGAAGAAAATGTTAATTTAATAGATCTCCAGCTTAGTTTTAAGAAGAAAATGTCATACTCTTTTAGCCAAGAGTGATTTGACTGTGTATTAAGCCTGACCCATAGTACAGGAAATATATTTTTGAGTTCTTTAACGATTGATGACTGTTCACATGATACAAAGCTAGTTTTGAATTACTGTGCTTTCATCACTGAGAAGAATGTAAAATATCATTTTTCTTTTTAAAAAAAATATACTTATTCCTGATACAGGTAGGAATTCTTTTGAAGTCAACTGGTGTTTGTTTTAGAGCAAAGTTGATATTACTCAAATCCTGGGTTCTAGCAAATTATTAATTAGTTGATAATTAATAGAGATTAATTGCAGAAATCTTACAGATTAATTACTTCTGGACTCCTTTTTAATAAATTAAACTTTGTAAAAGATATATTATATATCCATTGCCTCTTTCTAACATATCCCCAAGTACAGATAGAGCTGAGAGAAACCTGGTAAAATCACGTAACACTGTCCCATCTTCACTCAGTTTAAGTTGTATTATAACATTAGACTTTTAGAAGCAGACTTTTGGAAGTTCCTTGGAAGCAGGAGTCTAATGTCTAGAGTTGGAAAGTAGGGACCCCATTCCTTGCTTTACTGACACATCCTCAGTAAATAGTGTGTAGGAAACTGTCTACATACAGCTGTACATACTGTATACGACTTTAATAACACCACAGTGTTTATTTTATATTTAAAGAGAAAAATGAGGTTGACTCTCAAATGAGCATGTAAACATCTTCTCTAGCCCTATAATATAGTAGCTGAATTTTGGCTCAAAGACTGAAACTCAGCTTTCCTAGACAGCCACTTCTGTGATCCCATTTGTGTAAAACATCCTTAGTTCCAAAAACCAAATGATATTATTTGGCATGGAGAAAACCTGATACAAGCATATTTTTCTTTTTAAATACAAAATTTGGAAACATCTTAATTGTTTAGATAGTAACTAGAGTCAATGGACCCTTTATTCTAATTTCTAGCTCTAATATCATAAACCTGTCTGAAAAACCAAGTTTTTTTGAGCAGACAACACACAAATACTCAGACACACATTACTTGATGTTTCAATTAACACCATTTCAAAGTTCAATACTCAGAGCCTTTCCATAAAAAAAAAACCTCAAAGTTCTCAGCAATATCTTTTGTTGTTGTGGTTTAGTCACTCAGTTGTATTCGACTTTTTTGTGACCCCTTGGACTGTAGCCAGGCTCCTCTGTCCATGGGGATTCTCCAGGCAAGAATACTGGAGTGGGTTGCCATTTCCTTCTCCAGAATCTTTGATATGACCATAAAACTCTTCCAAGCCTTAGAGACATGTACTTAGGCTCTTTTTTTTTAGTAGTAGAAATCAATAATTCTGTTTTCAGTGGGGATAATAGATACATGGTGCACTTGTAAACTATTAGCACTGTTCTAAAAAGGAAATAAACTCACAGCTGCTTCCAAGGCGGTGTATTATTAGATCTTAATATTTAACTTAGTTTTCTCACCAGACTCGATTTGCCGTTGCTGTTGTTATGACTGCTTCCAGGTGGTTGTCTGCCTTAAAGAAATACACAATTAAATTAGTTCAGGAATGTTCTACGCCTAAATTATATTTTCCACTTTTATTTTTATTTTGAAGTGCATCATTTCATCTGGCCTCTGAAAACAATCACGAGGCCTCTCCTTGCCGTGTGTCTCATTTCTCAAAATACCAGCCAACAGGGAAAGGAACAAGAGAACTGGATCTTCTTATGGAAGAAGGCTCCTGGAGGCAGCTCCTGCACACAGATTACCAAGCTGAAACTTTACTGCGTTTTTATTGAAAACAATGCATCTCTTGCCTTTACAGAGTTCTCCCCAGTTTTCACATTGAGAACTCTTCCTTTTACCAAAAACAGTGTACTGTGAAGCAAATGGGGCAGGTTTTATCATAGGAACAATTTAGCATTATGCTTCTCACACTGACTTTTGACAGCTTTTTATTTAGACTTGGGGTGAACATTCCAAAACTCAGTATTGCCTCAAATATTTCAAATTTCTAAGTCTCATTCTATAATCCTTTACCCTAGATTCTTTTTAAACCTAAAATCTCTAAAACCAAATCGACTGAGAATCCTTGAATGGTTTCCATTTGATAAGTTTTCTGCTTCCGTGTGTAAAACTGGGTGTCCTTTGGTGAAACAATTTTCTAACCCTCAATGTACCCTGTGGCTGCTCCTCTCAAGAAGGAAAAAAAATCTTATTACAGTGAGGGTCCCTGGTGGTTTCCCTGGTGGCTCAGAAAGTAAAATCTGCCTGCAATGTGGGAGACCCTGGTTCCATACCTGGATCGGCAAGACCCTCTGGAAAAAGGAATGGCAACCCAATCCAGTATTCTTGCTTGGAGAATTCCATAGACAGAGGAGCCTGCTGAGCTATAGTCCATGGTGTCACAAAGAGTTGGACATGGCCAAGCAACTAACACTTTCACTTTCCAATGAGCTATGATTACAACAGTTCTGTGATTGGGTGTTCTGTGGCTTCTAAAACTTCTTAGTTTGATTTTTTTTTTCTAGGTTATGCTCAAAAATCACATTTTGGACTTACCCCATACACCATCTTTACCAGGACTGGCCTGGTTCACAATCTGAATAAGCAATAGCTGAAAAGATGTGGCCTCAGGGATCCCAAGATGACTGCCTTGCCATCACTAAAATATTCTTTTTTACCACAACTTGCTGCCCGATTTCTTTGTGACTACCTGAAATATTTTTTAGCAGAGGATGATTTTTTTTCCATGTACTGTGAAAAACTAAGTTAGACATTTAAAAACTCTCACAAAGAATTGCAAATACTGTAAACATTGGATTTGTTCTTGTGTGGAGATTCTCATGGGAGATAAGATGTGCGGGCATAGCATACTTATTGCTAAGGTGAAAAACTGGCATTTGGTGAATGAAAAGGGCTTCTCTGGTGGCTCAGTGGTAAAGAACCCACCTGCCAAGGCAGGAGACTTAAAAGACATGGGTTCGATCCCTGGGTCAGGAAGATGCCCTGGAGAAGGAAATGGGAACCCACTCCAGTGTTCTTGCCTGGAGAATCCCATGGACAGAGGAGCCTGGCGGGTAACAGTTTGCGTGGTCACAAAGAGTTGGAGACAACCAAGTACACACCTTTATCTTTTTTTTTTAAGGGATACTGAGGATAAAACTCATAGCCTGCTTCCTACCTTTGCTTATGATCAATCCTTGAGATTTTAATTCTCCTAAAAAGAATGATATTTGTCATAGAGCTTTCTATACTACAAGAAAATCTCTTGTTCCCCTCTTTCTTAGCTAATTTTTGGGCACAGGTAGAAATATTTTGGAGAAGGGATAGGCTACCCACTCCAGTATTCTTGGGCTTCCCTGGTGGCTCAGATGGTAAATAATCCACCCACAATGTGGGAGTTCTGGGTTCGATCCCTGGGTTGGGAAGATCCCCTGGAGAAGGAAATGACAATCCATTCCAGTATTCTTGCCTGGAGAATTCCATGGACAGAGGAGCCTGGGGGGCTACAGTCCATAGGGTCACAGAGTCGGACACGACTGAGCACAGCACAGAAATATTTTAACATTGAAGTGTCTATGTTCTAACTTAGAATCCTTCTTGCCTCTTTTCCATGATCTTATTAGTACCACTTCTAGTAGTGGGATTATTAAATAATTTAAATGTCGAAGGGAAACAATTGCTTTACATAGGGTTCTAATACAACTGTACTACCAAAGAGCTTTAATTTATAAATCTTAAGATATTAATTACTACTAGCTGTTGTTAATGATTTACACAATATGTTAGGCTAATTAATATTTATTGATCAACAGTATCCAGTTAAAAATATATGTATCCATCTCATGTTCCTAGCATATGCCTTCTTAATTTTGAGTCTAAAACTCAGGAATGATATTGACAGAACATGAACCTTTAAAATTAATATTTCATTTTTAATTTAAAATAATCAATTTTGAAATATTAAGGAAAGTTAATTTATTCATAGTTTAATATTTTTGTGATAGAATTTATATTTTTAAACATCTAGTTTAGAACTCAGTGCTAAAAATCAGCAGAGATTAGGAAGCAGCAAACCATGCCTCTTGCTACTCAGCCACTGCCTGTTTTTATAAGTACTGTTTTACTGAAACAGTCATATCCATTCATTAATGCATTGTCCGTGGCTGTGCTCCTACAAAAGAGGTGAGTCATTGTCACAGAGACCATATGGTCCTCAAAGATGAAGACATTTGTGGTCTGGCCCTTTACAGAAAAAGTTTCCCAACTCCTGCTGTAGGTTAATCAAAACTTCACCAGTTTGAAAAAATCCTTAGTAACTCAGTAAATAATTTTCCTATTTTCAAGGAAATAATCAACTTTATACCTCCAGAAAAAGATAATTCAAATTTAAGTTTTCCTAACCTAATATGATGCTATAAAAATAAAATAGCATATGTTAAACATCTAGGATTTGGGGCAATACCACAATTTGTTAGACTTCAGTTTTCTGAAAATAATTTTTTAGTGTATCAGGCAGATTATTTGGTAACTCTAAGTTTTGTTTTTTTAAAAATGTGATGGAAAATACTAGACAAAAGAGTATAGTGATTTCACAATTAGACAATTCTGTCTGCTGCAAACAAATAGCAATGATATATGAAATACAAAGAGAGAGTCTAATGTACATAATCAGGATCAGAAAGAAGACAACATTGTTAAGGACTGGAAAAAAAAGAGAAAAATATGGGACTCAGGACTTCCTTGGTGCGCCAGTGGTTAAGACTCCATGCTCCCAATGTAAAGGGCATGAGTTCAATTCCTGGTCAGGGAACTAAAATCCTGCATGCCATATGACATTGCCTAGAATACACATATAAAATATTACAAAAATTATAAGAACTATAAAATATCTAAGGACATAAAAGAAGATGTGGGAAAATACTGCATACTTAGGAACTGGAAAATTTGAATTTTAATATCTGATTTCACCTGCATCTCTAACTTTAAGGCAATTTCAATAAAAATTTTCACGTAGTCTTTTGCAAACTAGATATGCCATCATAAAATTAAGGGAAGGGTATAGGACTAAGAACATAAATTAAAAATTTTTAAGCATTGAGGACAGGAGGAAAAAGGGGCAACAGAGGATGAGATGGTTGGATGGCATCACCAACGCAATGGACACGAGTGTGAGCAAACTCCAGGAGATAGTGAAGGACAGGGAGGCCTGGCGTGCTGCAGTCCATGGGGATGCAAAGAATGGGACACAACGTATCGACCAAACAACAGCAGCAACAACTAAGCATCTAAAGAAGACAAGGAAAGCAAAAGTGTGTACTGTGGGAAGCAGCATACAAAAGGATGAAGAAGTATTTATCCTTAAAGAGGAATAAGGTGTGGGACTTTCCTGGAAGTCCAGTGGTTAAGACTTTGCCTTCCAATGCAGGAGGATGTGGGTTCAATCCCTGGTGGGGAGCTAAGATCCCACATGCCTTACAACCAAAAACCCAAAACATAAAACAGAAGCGATATTGTAACAAATTCAATAAAGACTTTAAAAAAATGAGTAAGTTAAGTTATAAAGCTAGAATAAAGTGTGTGCGTGTGTGTGTGTGTGTGTGTTCAAGCAAGGCCAGCCGTTTCCGACTCTTCACGGCCCCATGGATTGTAACCCAGCAGGCTCCTCTGTGAATGGGATTTCCCAGGCAAGAATACCAGAGTGGGTTGCCATTTCCTACTCCAGGGTATTTTCCCAACCCAGGGCTCAAGCTCACATCTCTTGCTTCTCCTACATTGGCAGTCAGATTCTTTACCACTAGCACTATCTGGGAAGCCCTAGAGTAAAGTAGTGTGTGATATTGGCAGAGTGATAGACAGATAAACCAATGGAAGTGTGAAGAGTCCATATACACAAGGAAACTTGAAATATGACATAGATGGCATAAAACTCAGTAGAGGAAAGGATGAACTGGCCAGTAAACACTATCAGCACAATGAAAATAATAATGGAAAGAAAGGTAGATTTCTACCTCAAATCATATGAAAAATGTATTTTTTTCAACTTTATTAAAGTCCTAAAATTATTCTGAAAAAGATGGGAATACCAGACCACCTGACCTGCCTCCTGAGAAACCTGTATGCAGGTCAGGAAGCAACAGTTAGAACTGGACATGGAACAACAGACTGGTTCCAAATAGGAAAAGGAGTATGTCAAGGCTGTATATTGTCACCCTGCTTATTTAACTTCTATGCAGAGTACATCATGAGAAACGCTGAGCTGGAGGAAGCACAAGCTGGAATCAAGATTGCCGGGAGAAATATCAATAACCTCAGATATGCAGATGACACCACCCTTATGGCAGAAAGTGAAGAACTAAAGAGCCTCTTGATGAAAGTGAAAGTGGAGAGTGAAAAAGTTGGCTTAAAGCTCAACATTCAGAAAACTAAGATCATGGAATCTGGTCCCATCACTTCATGGGAAATACATGGGGAAACAGTGGAAACAGTGTCAGACTTTATTTTGGGGGGCTCCAAAATCACTGCTGATGGTGATTGCAGCCATGAAATTAAAAGACGCTTACTCCTTGGAAGGAAAGTTATGACCAACCTAGACAGCATATTAAAAAGCAGAGACATTACTTTGCCAACAAAGGTCCTCTAGTCCAGGCTATGGTTTTTCCAGTAGTCATGTATGGATGTGACAGTTGGACTATAAAGAAAGCTGATTGCCGAAGAATTGATGCTTTTGAACTGTGGTGTTGGAGAAGACTCTTGAGAGTCCGTTGGACTGCAAGGAGATCCAGCCAGTCCATCCTAAAGGAGATCAGTCCTGGGTGTTCATTGGAAGGACTGATGTTGAAGCTGAAACTCCAATACTTTGGTCATCTGATGCGAAGAGCTGACTCATTTGAAAAGACCCTGATGCTGGGAAAGATTGAAGGCAGGAGGAGAAGGGGACGACAGAGGATGAGATGGTTGGATGGCATCACCAACTCAATGGACATGAGTTTGGGTAAACTCTGGGAGTTGGTGATGGACAGGGAGGCCTGGCGTGCTGTAGTTCATGCGGTCTCAAAGAGTCGGACACAACTGAGCAACTGAACTGAAGGTCCTAAACATGAAAAGTGAATTTTAAAACTTCAAAATTTTTAAAAATAATAAATGAAAATATCTATCATCTCAGAGTAATAAGGACTTTCTTAAAAATCAGACAAAAATATGATAACCATAAAGATAAAGATGGATAAATTTGACTGAATTAAAGGAAAAGAAGACTATTCAAAAAATACCTTAAATTAAGTGAAAATGAAACAGAAGGAAACGAAAAAGTCATTGACCTGAAGAGACTATTTGCAAAATACATCAGCAAAAGATTTTTATCCAAAATATGTTAACCAAGCAAAACAAATCTCCTGCATGCTACGGAATAGTAATCAGTATTGAGGCTGCTAAGTACAAAGAACTTCATTTGAAGGTCTTAAGGACTGCACTATGGGAGACACAGATTTAGGTAAAATTAAAAGAGTGTTCTGGAGAAAAATAAGAATTAGGGCTTATAAAGGTAAAAGCCACAGGCTACTTAAGAATTATGATTGAACCTGAAACAAGATAGAAAATACTTGTCCTCAAGGGATAGGCCGTCACGAGTTATTTCAGAGTAAGAGTCTGAGAAGTATCTTGAGTTTCTGGAACATTAGGCAGAAGTTCTGGATAGCTACGTTAGAACAAGAAGTGGTCAAAGTTCAAATTCTATCGGCCTGAGACATGCCTGAGTCCCACTTCCTCAATGGCGTCCTGGCTCCGTTTTAAGGAGCTTCCTTAGCAATAATGACTCCATTTTTATTTTCCTTTCATAACCAATGAAACAAAGTCCAACAACCTAGTAGAAAAGTGAGCATAGAATATGAACAGAAAATTTACAGACATGAAAATCTGCATGTGTGCTAAGTTGCTTCAGTCATGTCCGACTCTTTGTGACCCCATGGACTGTAGCCAGCCAGGCTCCTCTATCCATGGGATTCTCCAGGTGAGAATACTAGAGTGCATTGCCGTGCCCTCCTCCAGGGGATCTTCCCAATCCAGGTATCAAACCCAAGTCTCTTACATCTCCTGCATTGGCAGGCGGATTCTTTTACAACTAGCGCTACCAGAGAAGCCCAGGAAAATCTGAGTACCCAATAAATTTATGAAAAGTGAAAAGAAAGTGCTAGTCACTCAGTCATGTCTGACTCTTTTGAAACCCCATGACTGTAGCCCACCAGGTTCCTTTGTTCATGGGATTCTCCAGGCAAGAATACTGGAATGGGTTGCCATTCTCTTCTCCAGGGGATCTTCCTGACCCAAGGTTAGACCTGGGTCTCCAGCATTGCAGGCAGATTCTTTATTGTCTGAGCCACAAGGGAAGCCCCAAATTTATGAAAAGGTTAACCTAATTAGAAACTAGAAATAGACAAACCAAAACAAGAGACTGGTATATTGGTATTACACCAATCACACTGGGAAAATTTTCGAAGTCTGGTAATACCAAGTGTTGGTGAGGCTTGACACAGTGGAAATTCTTATACTGCTGGTAGGAGCCTAAATTGGGACGACTGTTTAAGAGGACAATTTAACAATATCCAATAAAAGAGAAAAAAGATTTGTTTCCTTTGATTTGGCCATTCAACTTCTAGATAGACAGTCCAGAGAAACTCAGAAACCAGTATACAAGGAGATTTATACAACATTGTTCAGAGTCATCGTAAAAGTGAAAGAATTGGAATCTATCTGATCACCCTATCAATTAGAGAATAAGTAGCTGTCTGCTCACACAATGAAGTAGTTGTTAGATTAATAAAGCATGTCTAAATCTTAAAAATGTGTATGTGTGTGCTCAGTAGTGTCCAACTCTTTATGACCCCATGGACTGTAGCCCACCAGGCTCCTCTCTCTATGGAATTTTCCAGGCAAGAATACCAGAGTGGGTTGCCATTTCTTACTCCAGGGTATTCTCCTGACCCAGGGATGGAACCCAAGTCTCTTTCATCTGCTGCAGTGAGGCAGATTCTTCACTGCTGAGCCACAAGGAAGGCTAATAATGTGGGGGGAGAGGTCATATAACAATATGTGAAGTTTATTATTAATGTAAAATTTGGAAAGTACAAAAATATAAATATAATTGATCAATGCTTTTTTTTTGCCCATGCCACATGGCTTGTGAGATCTTAGTTCCCCAACCAGGGGTTAACCTGGGCCCTCGGCAGTGAAAGCACAGAGTTCCAACCACTGGACCCCCAGGGAATTCCAAAGAATGCTTATTTTCATTAGTAAGGACGTAAAAGCATGCTTCAAAATGAAAAAGAGCATATTCAGAGTGACAGTTCCAGTAAGGAGATACGGAGCTGGGTAGGGATACTCAGATGGGCTTCCCAGGTGGTGTTAGCAGTAAAGAATGTGTCTGCCAATGCAGGAGATGCGGGTTTGATCCCTGGGTAGAGAAGATCCCCTGGAGAAGGACACAGCAACCCATTCCAGTATTCTTGCCTAGATAATCCAGTGGACAAGGGAGCCTGGTGGGCTACAGTCCATAGGGTCACAAAGAGTCAGACATAACTGAGAATACACAGGTGCGTATACAGAAGGAACTTATTTAGGTAATAGAATAGAAATTTCATCCAGGAGGTATCAGTTTGGCATCTGGTCCCTTAACTATCATACTATACAGCCCTGCTGGCCTATAAATATGGGAAAATGCTAGTATTTGATAAAGTTTGAGTACATGAGGTTTTTAAAAATTGTATTACACTGTAATAATTCTATGACTTCGTAAACATTTTAGTTTGATAAAAAAAAAAAGTATGCGTGCCTGCATACTAAGTTGCTTCAGTCCTGTCTGACTCCTTGTGATCCTATGGAATGTAGCCCACCAAGATCCTCTGTCCATGGGATTCTCCAGGAAAGAAAACTGGAGTGGGTTGCCATGCCCTCCTCCAGGGGGTCTTCCTGACCCAGGGATTGAACCCGGGCCTTTCACGTTTCCTGCATTGGCAGGCAGGTTCTTTACCACTAGTGCCACCTGGGAAGCCCAATAAACAGTGTATACATACTTTAAAAGAACTGTAGTTTGTTTATTGGGCTTCCCTGGTGGCTCAGTGGTAAAGAATCTGCCTGCCAATGTAGGAGATACGGCTTCAATCCCTGGTCTGGGAAGATCCTACATGCCTCGGGGAAACTGAGCCAGTGCGCCATAACTACTGAGCCTGTGCTCTAGAGCCCAGGAGCTGCAACTACTGAACCCACATGCTGCAACTACTGAAGCCTGCACACTCTAGAGCCAGTGCTCCACAGGAAGAGAGACCTGCAAACCGAAACCAAAGAGTAGCCCCCACCGGCCACAACTAGAGAAAACCCCTCAGAGCAATGAAGACCCAGCACAGCCAAAAATAAGCAAATAGACAAAAATAAACGTTTTTAAAAAATTAAAAGTTAATTGAATTTATAAAAATAAGGAATCCATCATTCATTCCAATGGTTGGAATTCTAATTCCAACCATTTTAATCTTAATAATAACAATAATGTGACAATAAATTGTTTTGAGTCTTCACTTAGTTTATAAGCATTCTTTTTTTTTCTTTTTGGTCTCCAAGATATTCCTAAGCAGAATTCCTTAAAAATAACACTCAATAGTACCATTACATGGAAACCAAATTTGGCTATTATTTCTTCATGAAGGGAAAACCTGCTATTTATGTATTTGTGTTATCTTAACCATTACATTGGCATTTGGATTCTCTTTATAAACACACAAGAGCAGCTATGAGGGGACTTTTGTGCTTTGGGAATTATAAATACATTCAATAATATGTAAAGAAAAACAAAGAAATTGCCCATATACCTTAATTTGTAATATGTTGCTTTCCTAATACCAGAAGCTCATTCACAATATTCGTGTATGTGTGTGTGTGTGTGTGTGTGTGTGTGTGTTAGTCGCTCAGTTGTGTCCAATTCTTAGTGATCCCATGGACTGTAGCCCACCAGGCTCCTCTGCCCATAGGGATTCTCCAGGCAAGAATACCGCAGACAAGAATACTTCTGTGCCCTCTTCCAGGGGATCTTCCCAACCCAGGGATCAAACCCAGGTCTCTTACATCTCCTTCACTGGCAGGTGGGTTCTTTACCACTAGTGACACCTAGGAAGCCCAAAAAACAAAGTACAAAATCCTAAATTCTAGCCTCAAAACCTAAAGAATAAAACAGCAGTGACAAGAGAAGTGATCTTGCCAAGTTGAGGGGAGGGAGGGGGAGTTGGTGAGACCCCAATCCTCTAAAGTCTATTTGTGTCCCCTCCCCACGATTGTGTACACCAGTGTAATTTTGACCATGAATTTTGTCCTGTGTGATTGGATAAAGACTTAATGGGGACATGAGTATTGATAGCAAAGCAAGTGACATGAGACTCTATGTGTACATCCACAGGAGGCAAGGATCTGAAGGTTAAATGTACTGTGATGCTTTACCTCCCACGCAGCAGAAGGAAAGCTCTTCCCTAACTTTTCAGTTCCTGAGTCTTATTTGTTTATTTTGAGAGTAGAGTAAATGTGATATGCTTTTGATTTATGTCATTGAACTAACGCCAAATTGAACATCATTATTGTGACAACTTACATGTAGATGCTATTTCATAGCGTCATTTTTTTTTATATTTAAAAATACTTGCATCTCATTCTGATGTCATGTGTGGGTAAAGGAAACTCTAGAATACATTATTATCTTATTGATATGTTAAATATAAGCCATACAAAAATATGGGAACAGTTATGTATATCTAATTAAAAGTAAAACAGAAACTCCTCTTTCATCAGATTGCAATTCATCGCAATTCATTGCAGCGGCCTACAAAACGTATCTGACACCCAAAGTGGGTCCTATTTTAATACCCTTTCCTCTGTACAACAAAGTGATTTTCAGTAACAATCAGGAAATAATTGATTTCAAAGACATTTCACATATGAACCCAAAGTTTTACTTACTGAAATAAAGTAACACACTTCTGTTTGCATATGTTCTTTCACTGTTTTACATTTAAGCGTGAATGGTGCTGGAAAGGGGGAAATTTCTTCCTCTACTTCTCTTGAGTTCTTGTGTCTGGACTTACACCAAGACTGACATAGACAGATTAACAGGAGAAAAAGAAACAAATTTTAATTCACGTACATGGAGGTCTCATAGACATGGGACTTAAGAAGGGACCCAAACAGGCAGTTTTTATATTTTTCAGGCAAAGAAACAATGCATTTGTGAGGCATTGGCAGGACAAGAAATTTACGCTTTGGGTGGTTAGTTAGTGAAGAATCGAGAAAGAGTCTGGGTTGGGGTAGTAAAATAAAGAAGTATCAGGGTTTGTTTATATAGGCTTCTTGCTCCAAATTTCCTGTCTCTGGGAAGTAAGGGTGCCCTTTTATCTCCAGATGTGGGGGAGAGGGGTGCTTTTCTCACCAGACATCTATTTCCTGATTTCAAGGAGTCAAAGAGGAAGGTCAGTGTGTCCCTTTTGCATTGGCCGTTTCTTGAATAACTTGATTTATTTTTTATTTACTTATTTATCTATTTATTTTAATATTTGTTTTATTTATTTACTTATTTATGGTTGTCCTGGCTCTTTGTTGATGCACAAGGGGTTTCTCTAGTTGCAGCAAGTAAGGGCTACTCTTTAGTTTTAATGCACAGACTTCTCACTGCGGTGGCTTCTCTTGTGGTGGAGCATGGGCTCTAGGTGAGCAGGCTTCCGTAGTTGTGGCTCATGGACTTAGTTGCTCTGTGGCATGTGGGATCTTAGTTCCCCAACCAGAGATCAAACCTATGTCCCCTGCACTGGCAGGATTCTTAACCACTGGATGACTAGGGAAGTCCCTTGACTAACTTTAATTCAAAATAATCAATCTTTATTACATTTTGGAGAGGCCCGCCCTGAGCCCCAACATTGGTCACGTAGAATGATGGAACGGAAATAACTCTAGTTCTGTTTCTTTATACACTTGCCTGGGCCAGCATGTTGATTTCAAACCTACTGTTTAAATACAGAAATCTATAAAGTACCCTGGGAGATAGTGGAAGACAGAGGACCCTGGTGTGCTGCAGCCCATCGGGTGGCAAAGAGCCAGACACGACATAGTGAATGAACAACAACGGCAAATAAAGTATGACGAGGTTGGAGCCAGGATGCTGAACTGAATGCAGAGAGGTAATCCTTATGTATAGTGGATGGAAGCAGTGGTTCAACAAATCAATTCTGTGCGGAATGCAGTGTTCACTAAAGGATAGATAATAAAACCATCAGGAGCAACAGAGTAATTATTGAGTCATCCAGCAAAAGATTTTTTCAGAGAGTTTTTAGCACTAACATTGTTAGGAATTGTTGCCATCTGTGGTAAGAAAAAAAAGAGGGAGGGTAGGCCAACTTTTGATCGGTTGTATTACTGTTTTTAAATCTTGCTTGTGTGCACATGCTCAGTAATGTCTGACTCTGCAACCACGTGGACTGTAGCCTGCCAGGCTCCTCAGTCCATGGGATTCTCCAAGCAAGACTACTGGAGTGGGTTGCCATTCCCTCCTCCAGGGGATTCTCCCCACCTAGGGATTGAACCTGAGTTTCCTGTGTCCCCCACAATGGCAGGCAGGTTCTTTACCACTGAGCCACGTGGGTTTTTTAATCTACTACAGCCAATTCACCTTGCTCTTGCCAACAGGTGGGTGAACTTATTTCACTGCTCTAGCCTTGGAAAGCCACTGGCCATCCTATGTACCCATTCTGGAGCCTGGACCACTCTCCTGAAAGCCAGAGCACTGAACGGCCATCACTGACAGCCGAAAATTTTCATGAGCGGCCACGTCATCACTCTGGCTTTCATACCTCGTCTCTTTATTTACCACCATCTTCCTAAAGATACGGGCTTCCCTCATAGCTCAGTTGGTAAAGAATCTGCCTGCAGTGCAGGAGACCTGGGTTCAACTCTTGGGTTGGGAAGATCCCTTTGAGAAAGAAATGGCAACCGGCTTCAGTATGCTTGCCTGGAGAATCCCATGGACAGAGGAGCCTGGCAGGCTACAGTCCATGGGGTCACAAGAGTTGGACATGACTTAGCAACTAAACCACCACCACCACCACCACCATCTTCCTAAAATGGAATTGCCTGGTTTGTGGGGAAGTAACCTCCCAACTGGATCATTATTGAGTGAAGGGAAAGAAGCAGTATTCATGCAGTAAGCCAGGGGATGAGGGCAACCTGGAATGAGGATGAAAGTTTCTGCCACGAGTTACTGCTCTAAAACAGAAATTGTTCAGGACTTCCCTGGTGGCCCAGTGGCTAAGACTCTGCCTTCCCAATGCAGGGGGCTGGGTTAAAAAAGAAAAAGAAATGAAATGACTGAAGCTGAGGTCTCATGAAGAAATATGCTGTTCTTCTCTCCAGGAATGACTAGATAAAGGTGTTTGAGAGTCTGACAATTTAAAGCAGATAGAAACAGCACTGTATGGGAAAGTGACTAGAATTATTGAGCACCTACTGTGTGTACCAGCACTCCCCTCACTTTGTCTCCTTTAATCCTTCTACATATCATTTCTATTCTATTCTATTCATGAATGTTTTGAAGGTTAGAAGAGGGAGTTTATCCCCTGAGCTAGGGTGAAATTAGAGGAAAATGAACTTTTGCTAAGGATTCATTATGTGCTGAGCACTGAGCTATCACTTTAAATATAATATGTTTGCAAAGAGCCTTGCAAAATACGTATTATTATTTTCAGAATACAGAGAGTAAAACTTGGCTCAGAGTTTATGATATGCAAACTGAGTTCATCCTTCATTAATATAAAATAAGCTAGGAAGATTCAAACCCAAGACCATCTATATGCCCCTCATAAAACCTGCCTAATTTACTACAATATGCTTTTTCCTGTGAAAGTAAGCACTGGCTCAAGGCACTAAGAATAAATCAAGCCAGACCTAATGAAAGTCAAGTTCAGAGTCTGAAATAAATTTAATAAATCCTGTGTCCTGATTATAAGAATTGGTGTCTACGGGAAAATTTGATGTATGCTGGCTGGAGACAAATGCTTTTGCTAAAGCAGCCCTGTAAATGGAGTGGAACAAGGCAGGCATGTTTAGAAGAGAAAGAATGATGTTGACAAAATGACAAGAGCCCGTGCAGTTATTACACCCATGCTTTAGATTGGTGCCCCTGGAAACAAGCTCAGACTGCAGGATTCCAGTCATCTTGCAGGATTCAAGATACAGGTGATTGGAAAGGTGTGTTGCTGTTGTTGTTGTTTAGTTGCTAAGTTGTGTTTGACTCTTGCAACCTCGTGGACTGTAGCCCACCAGGCTCCTCTATCCATGGTATTTCCCAAGCAAGAATACTGGAGTGGGTTGTCACTTCCTTCTCCATGGGATCTTCCTGACCCAGGGATCGAACCTGCATCTCCTGCACTGGCAGGTATATTCTTAACCACTGAACCACCAGGGAAGCCCATTGAAAAGGGGTCACAGGCTATATTTGTAGAAGTGCAATTGGTCTAGAGAAAACGAGGCAACTCTTGAAGAGGCCATCCTGATAGTCTTTCTGGCTGGCAGCTGGTGGTTGATGAGGTTATGGAAAAGATGGGTAAATTACACAGTTGTGTGTTTACTGTTGCACCTCCTTCCCCATACAGTGGGTCCATTCATCCAAGGCAATATTATGGGTGATTTCATGATAACACATCAGCATTCTGTGAACTCTCAGAAAGCTGCGCCAGATGAGGCGCTGTGGAGAGGAAAGAGGAGCCTACACCTGGAATATGTGTCAGTCCAGATAAATACAAATTTCTACCCTCCAGGGTGTCAAAGACCCCATGTAATCAACTTACCACCAAGTGCAGTAAGTGCTATCTCCAAAATCTGGAGGGGAGGTAAAGGTATAACACTTATCTTTGGACTCCAGGCAACTGGACCTCTAAAAATTTCACTGTATCACCTGCCTCTTATCTCCTAACCTAAGGTTTATCTTCTTCTTCTTAAAATTTTTTTTATCAGAGTATAGTTGCTTTACAATGTTGTTAGTTTCTGCTGTAGAGCAAAATGAATCAGTTACATGTGTGTATATATATATGTGTGTACATATATAAATCTCCCCTCTTTTTTTGGATTTCCTTCCCATTTAGGTCACCACAGAGTTCTGAGTAGAGTTCCCTGTGCTCTAGGTTCTCATTAGTTGTCTATTTTATTACACAGTATCAATAGTGTATGGGCTTCCCAGGTGGCTCAGGGGTTAAAGAATCTGCCTGTAATGCAGGAGCCACAGGAGATGTGGGTTTGATCCTTGGGTCAGAAAGATTCTCTGGAGGAGGGCATGGCAGTCCACTCCAGTATTCTTGCCTGTTGAGTCCCATGAACAGAGAAGCCTGGTGTGCTACGGTCCATAGGGTTGCAGAGAGTTGGACCTCGACTGAAGTGACTTAGCATGCATGCACATCAATAGGTCAACCATAATCTCCTAATTCATCCCACCCCCCTCTTTTTCCCCATGGTATCCATACATTTATTCTCTATGTCTGTGTTTCTATTACTGCTTTGCAAATAGGATCATCTCTATCATTTTTCTAGATTCTATATATTTGCTTTAATATACAATATTTGTATTTCTCTTTCTGATTTACTTCATTCTGTATGACAGTCTCTAGATCCACCCTCATCTCTGCAAATGGCACAATTTCATTCCTTTGTTATGACTGAGTAATATTCCATTGTATTAATATGTGTGTGTGTGTGTGTGTGTGTGTGTGTGTGTGTATACAGCACATCTTCTTTATCCATTCCTCTGTTAATGGAGGGATTTAGCTTCTAACCTCCAGAGTGAATGTTTCTTACCAGGGCATCCATAGTGCTTGCCCTTTCATGCTTCCCAGCTTGAATTAACATACTGTCATCTGTCTGGTGCACCGAGGCAGTGTTGGGGGGAATGTCTAGATGATGAATTTCCTTTTGGATTGCACCATGAAAGAGAGTAGGCATGTTCACAAGACCCTGGGATAAGATCATTGATACGGTGTCAGTTCAAAGTGAAGTTCTGAGTGAATGCAAACTTCTGGTTGTCCTTCTCCTCGGGGACTGAAAAATAATTTGCTCTATAGAGACAGAACATCTGCATTAGAGCTCTGAGACTGAGGTTAATACTCAGTCAAGTTTACAATGGTCTTTTGATGCACCTGTTTTACCAAGAGTGAGACTGATGAATTTAACAGAGATATGACGAAGATCTTTCAAGACTTTGAGGATGTCTTTAATCTCTGCCCTTTCTCTCAGGACACAGCTTTGCTTACAAAGTTCTCTTT
The DNA here is from genome assembly GCA_024291935.2 of Okapia johnstoni. Taxonomy (NCBI): domain Eukaryota; kingdom Metazoa; phylum Chordata; class Mammalia; order Artiodactyla; family Giraffidae; genus Okapia; species Okapia johnstoni. Next base: position 100,039,658 of record CM044309.1, read on the forward strand.
CAGCCTGGAGGGAGGTGGACGTGTCAGCAGCTTCCACTTGGCCTTTCCTATCATGATAGCTCTCACCTCACAGATGGGAGAAAAAACCGAGGTTATTCCAGCTGCCAAATATATCAAATTCAGTTATGCACTCAGGGCCTAAGCAAATGACCCCGGTGGGTCTGTGGACATGTTAGACCCACTGTGAGAGAGGCTGGGCCAGGAATACGTTTATCATCTGGCTTCCATCTGACTCCTCCCCACCCTGCCTGCTCCAGTGAAAGGGGCCATGAAGGTATAGTGAGTCCCCTGGTATCAGTTCCATTCCAGTGCTAAATCCAGGAGACCTAGAAGGATTTGGCTATTTCCTCTGACTGTGGGTTGAAGTACTCTAAAAATGGTAGTAGGTCCCTTTGAGAAGGAGTTCTGAGAAACTATCCCTTTTTTCCTAAATAAAATGTTTTAAGACTTTTTTTTTTGATGTGGACCATTGAAAAAGTCTTTACTGAGTTTGTTATAATATTGTTTTTGTTTCACGTTTGTTTGTTTTTTGCTGGGAGGCATGTGGATCTTAGCTCCCCGGCCAGGGATTGAACCTGCACTCCCTACAATGGAAAGCAAAGTCATAAGCACTGGACCGCAGGGAAGCCCCATGGAGAGACTATTCCTAATGCCCCCTGAGATGCTTCAGAGCTTTTCCTAAAGGAACCAGGCCTCCCATTTAATTGGTCTGAGAATTGGCCAGGCCTACAAACTGGGCAAAGAGTCAATATTTTTCATTTCCGTAGCTGAAATCACTCTTAATCCTTTTCGGTTACATTGCTTAAACAGCAGTTTCATTGGCTAATCATGGACCCTGCCCCTCGAAATACCATGGTCTATAAGCCCCTGGGCCAGATTCCTGCTGTTCAGAACCTTGGCTACCGTTCCAGCCCTGCTGCCATTTTCAGAATTCCATTCCCCTTGCCTGTGATGGTGAAGTGCAACTACCTGCCTCCTGCTCCTCTGAAATCCTTCCACCTCCTGTGACATTGGGGAGACCATGTCCATGGTTCCCTATCATCCATTCATCCATGCTAGTTGATAGGATGAGTTGTAAGATTTAGCAAAAATGAAAAAAGGAAAAACCAAGACACAGAGATTGCCCAATGAAATTTGAATTTCAGATAAACAATGAATAATTTCTTAACAAAAATGTGCCCCGAAGATTGCCTCCTATATTTTACCTGGCAGCCCTACTTACCAGTAAAATCTTTACTTCTTTAAAGAAAGGAGTGTCCACTTGGCCTCCCAATGTATACAGGCAAGCTAGTGGGATCTCGGGTTTTATGTAATATTCATTCTAGGATGACCAGCTCTCTGAGCCTTTTGACCCCTTCCTCAACATTTTGCCAAGGAAGTCCAGGCATCTTTACCTTATTTATTGTTTGTCATTGTTTTTCCCATACTGGAAGGAGACATCAGCAGTATAGCTATTCTCACCAGGATGTTAAATTCTCAGTCCTGGGAGAGCACCTCTGTGTCAATAAACTCCTCCTTATCCAACCTTACGTGCCGCCCCTCACCACAGTCCAGCATCCTCAAGATCCCTTACCAAACATGTTCTCCTGCCTCATCCTGGCATGTTTTAGCCAGATTCTGTGGCTCTTTCAGTAAACAATCTCTTTTCTCCCATTGCAGGCCAGGCTGTGTGATGTGATCCTACTTATGATTTCAGAAACAGGAAGGGGAGGTGGGAACACATCTAGAGGAAGATTAGTATCACCTTGGAAATCACCTGCCCAAGGTGGGTCTCTGCATGGTCTACAGACAAGGGAAGGCTGCTATTTCCAGCAAGGGGGAGGGTGCCACTTCTCCCAGCTCGGGTTGTTCAAGGGGACCTGGAGTTCAAGGTCTTCAAGGGCATCCTCTAAATGTCCCCATCGCAGGTCTCAAGGTTTCAATCATTGCCTATCAGAGTTCCGATTTTACTGTAGAAGGCTATGAATTGAGCCTCCTGGGTGATACTATTCTTTTTTAAACATTTTAATTTCATTTCTTTATTTTTGACTCCGCTGCATCTTTGTTGCGCATGGGCATTCTCTAGTTGCAGTGTATGAGTTTCTCATATCCGTAGCTTCTCTTGTTGCAGAGCACCGGCTACAGGTGCTTCAGTAGTTGTGACATGCAGGCTTAGTAGTTGCAGCGTACAGGCTTAGTTGCTCCTCAGCCTGTGGGATCTTCAAATCCGTGTCCCCTGCATTGGCAGACAGATTCTTAACCACTGAGCCACGAGGGAAGTTCCATATGTGACACTACTCTTACCATCAGATTCTTGTCTGGATTTTCAGCAAAACCCTTCCCTGGTGGCTCAGATGGTAAAGAATGTGCCTGTGGTGCAGGATACTTGGGTTTGATCCCTGGGTCGGGAAGATCCCCTGGAGAAGGGAATGGCAACCCACTCCACTATTCTTACCTGGAGATTCCATGGACAGAGGAGCCTGGTGGGCTACAGTCCATGGGGTCGCAAAGAGTCGGACACAACTGAGTCACTAACACTACCACTATTACCCTCCAATGATAGGAGATAAGGATTCCTTTAAACACCGCTATAAAGACTTTCCGGATGTCTTCATGCCTTGAGGTGACAGTTGGGTAAACCTGAAGCTTCCCTCAGAACTTCACTTAAACTTAGCAATAATCAGCTAATGCCACTGTCTCTAATTATCACTGCTCCTTTAGCTCTCAGAATACTAGAGGTATTTCAGAAGCCAGTTCATCTCCTTGATCTTGTATCTCATTCCACAGCTGAAGTCTTAGTAAAGATGATGCTGTGATGCATCAGAAGATATCACTTCACTGTCTAACTTCTGACTACCTCCGGAAGCAAACCCTGCAGTGAGGATCAAATTGCCTTTTAGAGTTTATTTAGGAAGTGATCTCAGGAAATTGGAAAAAAAGTGAGGAAGTTAGAGGAAAAGGAAGACAGACAATAAAGGATGCATTATCAAAGAAGTCGCCATCTTCAGCAATAAAGCTGAATTCTAGTGATATTTATTTCACTGTATAAACACACACATACAGATATAAGTTTTTTTCTACCTAATAATATGGTGATTATCTTTCCATATCAGTACATCAGCATATCATCTGCATAGTACTCCAATAGATTTTTGGAATATAATGCATTTAAAGAGGTTAATAAGGATAGTTTTTCCAAGATTCTTAATGACAAGTCTTCACATATGTGGAAAATATTTTTACATAGGTGAGAGTATCTATAAAAAGTGTTTTGAGGTAGAATTGCTATATAAAGACAATATGTATTTTCAAATTTGATAGCTATTACCAAGTTGTGCTTCTAAAAAGTTTCAGGAATTAAAGCTCTCTAAATATTTGAAAGAAGTTTCTGTTATCCCTCCTCACTGCAGGGAAATCGTCACATCCTTAAATTGGTGGGAGAGGTGAGTCAAACACTTCTAGAAAATATCCTTTATCCTTGGTAAAATACTCAATGACATTTTGAAATTATCAATGGTATTTTTATGCTAAAGAACTTTCCAAGGTAAAATTAAAATAATTTAGTTTCCAGTGCAATTAAATAATTGATAAGACTCTTGGGCAAAAAAATACCATTTTATTTTTAGGGGATGAATAATGAAAAATTTGATAGCTAAAGAAGTCCATTTTGGCATGTCTGTTCTGACAGATCATATGATAATTTGATGGGACAAAATCATCTGTATGAATCTTCACATTTTTAACAACACCAGTAATAAATACTGCAATTGGTAATGATTCTGAACTGACCCATGTCTTCATCAGGATTTGAGTTTAACAGTAATGACACAAATCAGTTGCTATTTTATGGTTGTCAGAGAATTATTTTCCATAAACTTGAGCATTCTGGAGACCTTTCTTTATGATGCTGTTGACATCATTGTCAGAATCTATCAAAAGGCAGATGGCAAAAGGAAACTTTTAACTGCATTTTCTTTGATTTAGATGAGTCACCCTCACTAACCACTTTTCTCAGAAAAAGGAAGTTAATTTTGTACACTCTCCTTAGGCTGAAAAGACCATCTATAGCATGCACACCAAGATCCTTCTCTTTCCACCTGTAAGATTGATTAATCCATAGCACAAAAAATGTAAATCTTTGGGGATCTTGTCACTTTTATGGTCCGTAGAAGATGAATTCAAGCTGGATTTCAATATTGCTTGAGCCTCTGGCCTCAGAATAATATAGCTGTGTCACCAGGGGAAAGTCTTCGGGAACAGGACGCGCTGTGATAGTTTACAGATTCATAAAATGTATTGATCAAGCTTCATCTCCTGTAGTTCTAAATAGAGTATTAAAGGATTTTAACTTCTACACTAGAGCAGCCCAATACTGCTAAGTGTGGCAATGAACAAACACACGAAAGTCAAATACAACCAACAAACACAAAAGGATCTGGCTTTATGTTTATCTCAACTATCATCAAGTTAATGGTGCAGTCATGTAAACTTCTCCCTTTAATTAAATAATTAGCCCTTTTCTGATGGACAGCTTAATGCTTGGCCACACTGGCTGTTTGTGAAGGCAGAGCCGCCGGGCATGCCATGGCAGAATAATTTATAGAAGTTCAATCGGATTCCAAAAAGCCACCCATCCACTCACTTCCTTTCTGGTTAGAATCTCCTGTCTGTTTCCCTAAATTTCTGCTGGTGGATTGGGTATTGAAACATTGACCACAACAACATGGCAATGGTGTTGACATTTTAACCTGTTTCCAATTCTCAAAGATTAGACAATTCTGGACTCTTATTTCCAGGCTTTCAACAAAGAACAGTGAAGTTCACTTTTTATTTATTTTTCTGAAATTATAACTCTGGGCTTTTTTTCCCCATGAGTAATGAAATGTAACTGTTGCCGTTGACCCCAAAATTCACTGCATTGCTAAGATTTTATTTCTCTTGGTTGACTGTCCTTTTCATTTTAAATGTTTTTGTACATCTCTTTTAGGGGCGGGGAGAAGATCCAGATTAGAATGCTAAAATTCTCTCACTGTTCTGTGACAAGACAATTTCAGTTATGTGAAGAAGGTATTTCAGATCGAATAGTATTTGCACTATTATTAGTGGATATAAATTCTGTAAATAAATTTATAGTGTGAATTATTGAGAAAAATTCAAGTCTCTGATCCTCTTGATATGAAAGAAAATAAAAAGACAACAGTCTACTTGCATACACAATGCCTAACAGCTTCCCCATGGCTCAGCGGTAAAGAATCCACTTGCAATGCAGGAGACACAGGAGATGGTGGTTTGATCCCTGGGTCAGAAAGATCCCCTGGAGAAGGAAATGGCAACCCACTCCAGTATTCTTGCCTGGGAAATCCCATGGAGAGAGGAGCCCGGTGAGCTACAGTCCACAGGGTCACAAAGAGTTGGATATAACTGAGCACAGACATACAATGTCTGTTTACAAAGATGTGTTTCTTCACATGAAGACAGAAGTCTTGCAGAAGAGGGATAATTCTATATTTTCTTCCTTTAGGAGGAAGATTGGTGACCAGCAGAGGTCTGAGGTACTGAGAACTCTCTAGAAAAGGCATATCTCCTTCATTGTTTTGTCAAAGACCTAAAATCTAATGGCTAAAAATGTTATTTGCATTTTTGCAATACTTACTATTTGATAATGGTTAATGGATATATAAATGTTTTTCTAATTAAATTGGGAAAACGATGAATCTTCATTACAAATGAATTTCTGAAAGAAGCTTTCACCAGAGCATAGAGTTAGTTAGCAACAGCTTTTTTACCTCCATGGATGAGAGAAATGTCGTTTCTTTCGAGTCATTTCATGGTAGATTCAGGTTATAGTTTTTATTTTGTTGTGAAACCAGGCTTCTTCCTGGGTTCACATGAGAGAATAATATCCAACTACATAGAGCTCACAGATTACCTTTTATCCCAAACAAATAAATTTTCCATTAAATAATGCATATATTTTTAATGGAAAAATCAATATCACTTCAAGAAATAAATCTTTCATTCTTAAAGACATACTCTGAACTTCAGGTGAACAATGAATTAACATCATCTATAACTTTACTAATTTAAAAAAATTACCATAAAGATGTTTAAGCAGTTCAATAATGTGATATATAGATTCTGGAGGAAAATTTTTCTGCTTTTTCAATAAAGTTTTTCAATCATTTCTATGAAAGTACTTACATAAGCGAATATCCTGGAAAAGATAGTTCATGAGTTGTACATTGTACATACACAATACAAGAAGACATGTAACCTGGATTAAGCTTCCTTTGCTATAAAATGAGAAAGTTAAGCTAGAGGTTTTCCTGGATTCCTTTCATTCTATGACCAGTCTCATCATAAGAACATTCACTACTAGAATGTATGGTTCAGAAACCTGTCTTGGATATCTCAGAGGAGAAGGCGTAGCTGTGCTCCTACTAGCCTTTTGGCCTTTGTAGGGAATTTTAATCAGGTCTAGGTCCATAGGGGAATCTATGGTTCCACTAGAAATGTGCCCTCAGGAGATTCTGTATTACCTCACATTTCATGAGGACATCACTCCAAGGCACAGACATGTAGAAATTGAGGGCCCTGGGCACACATTATCAAACCAGGCCTCAGACTTTCTGTTTCTCTCCTTTGACTGGCCGTGGACATTCCTGGAGGGGAAGCTAAGGAGTTATGCCCATAGTTCCTTGGCTGTCTATGGCTTCTTTTAAAATGTAATCTCTAGCACTGCACAGGGTGGGGGGTAATATTCACTGATGGACATCAAGGGCTCCTAAAACGTCTCCAAAAACTAAAAGAAATGCAATTTTATGCTTCAGGAAGTGCCATGAAGTGACAGCAGAAACTGCCAAAGGGACTAGTAGTTCCGACCACTTCTTTCCATCTGTTGAGCATTTTGACATTTTGAGTTATTCTGCCAGCTTGGCTAAAATATCTTTGGCTTCATAATTAGCAGCTATTTAATTCCTCAGTTAATTACTATCTTTATTACTCAAGTTCCTGAGAAGCATAGACCCTTTAGCCTTGGATAGAAGTCATATCCATTTCAACAGATTTGGATTTCTCTGAAACCTACTTATGGATGGAGAGTTCCTTTTGTTTCATCCAACTTCGTGACTAGTACATGCTAAGCCTTCTATGCAAAATACATATCATTCTGTGTGACTGCCCTCTCAGTAGCTAAAATGAAGGCAAAAAGGGAAATATTTGACATGGTATTCATGTGTCTTTTTTGGTAATTTCTCTGATTTAATAGTAATTTTGATGGAAAGATTAATTTGCTACTTTTTTCTGGAATATTTTCTTTTTATCATTGACAACCTCTACCTGACCTGTAACTTCTCCTTCTTACATATCTGCATGAAGCACTCTTTTACCACTTAGATTAGAAGATGGAGGAAACACAAAGATTTTTACTTTTAATTTGCTCCTTTTGCATCAGAAAAGTATTATTTGGTCAGTCAGTTCAGTTGCTCAGTAGTGTCCAACTTTTTGCGACCCCATGAACCTGGGCCTCCCTGTCCATCATCAACTCCCGGAGTCCACCCAAACCCATGTCCATCGAGTCGATGATGCCATCCAACCATCTCATCCTCTGTCGTCCCCTTCTCTTCCTGCCCTCAATCTTTCCCAGCATCAGGGTCTTTTCAAATGAGTCAGCTCTTTGCATCAGGTGGCCAAAGTATAATGACATAAACAAAACAATACATATATGTGAATATTAAACCTTGACTACCTAAATAAAATTATAGAAGCTTAGAATATAAAACCAAAACAATAATTTTAACAGAAGTTTGCTATTGTTTATTCTATTTAATGGGACTTCCCAGGTCGTGCTAGTGGTAAAGAACATGCCAGCTAATGAAAGAGATGTAAGAGTCGTGGATTTGATCCCTGGGTCGGGAAGATCCCCTGAAGGAGGGCATGGCAACCCACTCCAGTGTTCTTGCCTGGAGAATCCTATGGACAGAGGAGCCTGGCAGGCTACAGTCCATAGGGTCACAAAGAGTCAGACATGAGTGAAGCAACTTAGCATGCCTTATATTTAATAATTATAACAATAACTATGTAAGATAAATAAATTTATTTAGAAAGCAGAATATACCACAATGAGAATAGGATTTTTTTAGCACATAAATTATTCCCTTCCAAAAGTGGAAGAATTATTAACTAAGAGTTTCATAGGATAAATTGGAAGATAAATGGTTTAAAATATTTCAGCTTATATAATCGGTGGGGGCTGGGGATGTAAGGCTGATGAATGATCAGTACCTTTCAATGGATTATCAGAATCCTCAGGCATTTGCTCTGACACTTTATTCACATGCCAGCCTTTGTCAGTCAGCAAACTGTCAATAAATAGATTGCCATGAAATGCAGGGAGAGAGAATATCAATATCAAAGCTTGGTTTATGTTCTTTATTCTGCTTTCTGTCTTTACTCGAATTTCTCTTTCATTGTTTTATAATGGAAGATGCTTATCTTTCACTTGACCTCACCTGTTTCATCTTTACATAACACACGGCACTTCTATGACTTGTATTAAAATCCTGCAAGCCTGTTGTGAGGTTAATGACAGACAGAGAGAGGGAGAGAGAGACAGGTATTGATTTTCTAAGATGCTATATGGGGACTATATAAATGAATTTTAAGTATTCAGTATAGGGATAAATCGTTTGAAACAATATGTAAAATATTGAAGTCAGTATTTTGTGTTTTGTTTTTATCTGTCTTCTTACCTTTGAAAAGTTTTTCTTTCTCTCTCCAAAACTAAGAGCTTAATTGCACTGAGGAAACTTAGGAGAAAAATAATAGGAGAAATAAGTTTTTCCTTGGAAATGGCCTCATGACTGCCATTTAATATTAATTGTTGTTGTTCAGTCGCCCAGTTGTGTCTAACTCTTTGTGACCCCACGGACTGCAGCACGCCAGGCCTCCCTGTCCCTTACCATCTCCCGAAGTTTGCCCAATTTTATGTCCATCGCATCAGTGATGCCATCTAGCCATCTCATCCTCTGATGCCCTGTTCTCCTATGCTAATGTTAATAACATAAAAGAATTTAGCTTCTTAAGCAAACAAGCACATCTATATTTTTAGGATGGTTGTGGGATTCTTAATGCACCACTCAGAGAAACATGCCCATCACTTCTGTTAAGACTTAAAGGTGTTTTATGGTGTGTGCCTGAGCTCTAATAATATCCAAAAAATTCAAGACAAGTAGAATGTCAAGACAATAGGTAACTGATTAACGACTTGTGATATTTCTTGGATACCTACCCTGTGCTATGTTAGTTTCTCCAACAGCTCTCCTGAGATGGTCCGCGAAGTTCTAATTTTCAGAGTATAAAGCTAACGTTGATCTAATTTTGATCTATCCATGAAACCTTGCTGCTTTCCAAAATAAAGAAAACTTCAGTGTATGCAGAGTGATAGAGCAAAATACAGAGCGTGCCAGACCCCCAACAAGGAAAAGACCTCCTTCAGTAGCCATTTTGCCTGGAAGCCACTTAGATATCTGTCCTCTTTGAGGTGCTCTGTCTCTAGTGTAAATGTCCCCAGCGCTAGGTCTCTTAGGGCTCCCTAAGGTCAAATAGCATTACCTTGCGAGAGATCATTGCAGGATGTTTTATAAACAAATTAAAAGAAATTGCTGTTAGAAATTCAGTTCATAGTATGGACTATGTCACTTACTCTCCAGCTAAACAAAACATGGCATCAGAGTCAGATCTCAGAAGGCAATAGTAAGACGCCCCTGGAACACGGGAATCGGTTGTTAATATGTAGCTGAGAAGATACGGGAAGCATCTAATGCAGTATCCTTAAGTGTATCTATCATCCATGACTAGGATAAATTGGTAAAAGAGGTTGCTAGAGCTTAATCAATGATGTTAATCCATCTCGGGAAAAAAAAGCGTGAGTCGGTAGAAGAAGATTGTGTGCCTAGAATTCAAGAGGAAATTATACTGGTGATAGATGAGGGAAGGGGCAAAGAGAAAGTTTGAAAATTTGTATCCCAGTCTTTAATAATGGCCTGGGAAAGAGGGTGTCATGATAAACCCAACTCCATGATTCAGGCAATTTGTCAGGTGGATGTCTGTTTGATAAATCAGCTCTCACAGCATGGTCCTCCACTAGCCACAGCGAGAGTGAGCCTGTAAATAAACCACTTTGCTTCTTTCCATAGTTACCAACAACCTCCTGAAAATACTATGAAATACTTTGTATGCTTTCTGAGCTCTCAGTCTTACTCCTTCAGGGTAGCTATATTTCTTGTTCAAAATAAATACAGTTGCATTTGAGTTTTTATAAGCACGCTCTCTGATTAACTCTGAATGCTTTAAAGTAAATAAAATTTCAGAGTGCAAGCTCAGGACTGGTACAATTGTGATGGTTGTTTCGAATAACACCATTCTGAACGATGCAGTCTGACTTTATGTTTGGTATATAAAGTATGATATGGCAACCCACTCCAGTGTTCTTGCCTGGAGAATCCCAGGGACGGCAGAGCCTGGTGGGCTGCCGTCTCTGGGGTCGCACAGAGTCGGACACGACTAAAGCAACTTAGCAGCAGTATATATATACATATATATATATATATATGTATGTATATATATACATATATATATATTTCAGACGGACGTTGTTGTTCCTCACTGATTCCTTATGTGTCTTTGAAGTTCAGCCATCAGTCTACACTGCATACCATCAGTGTGTACCTCCCTCTATCCCTTCTCATCACTACCTCCTCCTGATCTCCTTCCACACTTTAGATGTTGGGCTCATAGCCTTCCTTTCAACCATGTGTTCTGCCACAGCCTGCCGAAGTGTTCTTTGCATAAAACAAAGCAAATCCCCATGACTCAGTCTCAGTGTAAGATGCTGAGGAACTTTACTTTAGACATGTAACCAAGCATTACAAAAACTGGAGGTTAGAGATATGATGAGACGCCCTGGCTACCTGATGGAAAGTGAGAAATCTGCCAGGTCAGAGAAGCCATAGCCTTAGGTTTGCTGGCTTTGGGGCTGCAAGGCTGGAGGAAAGAACATGCCTGTACTTGCTCTGCATCAGTGGAAGCCATGGGGACTGAAACGTTCTAGTTCCCATTATGTCAGCAGGACCGCCACTACATCCATCCAATAGCCACTTCATTTCTAAATGGCAAGAAATAAAAGTATAGCCTGAAATTCTCCCATGGTCCCTGCTTTAGTCTAGTCAGGGAGAGTCCATTCAGATGAGTGTAGGCTGGGCTCTTACTGAAATTGCAGGCCAAAGTTGAGAAGAATGTAGTTCTATTGGCACCTCTGGGATTGAATTGTCATAATGCCAAAGGGTCCCAATTTCCCCTTTTTCCAAAAGTTAACACAATACGTAAGGACATTGCTGTACCATCTAAACACCCTAAATGTTAAGAGTTAAATAGAAATTCACTCATCCCAAGTTGGAAAATGGTATATTATTAACACTGATTGTCAGTGATGCTGCCTGAAGGATGGGATCACATAAGTGATAAAAACAAACAAACAAACCTATTCTGATTTACCTTATTAAAATGCCAGTTTTGATGGCCATTCAACTATTTCATATCTGGCCATTTGCTGTGTAAATTTTTAGTCCATCTGCTGTTTGTGGTAAGCATCCTAAGACAGCCCACAATTTCCCAGTTCCAGATATACACATATCATGTCCCAGTTACTCTTTTATTTTATTATTAATCTTTTCATTTTTTAAACTTTTAATTTTATATTGGACTATAGTTGATTAACCAGGCTGTGTTAGTTTCAGGTGTACAGCAAAGTGATTCAGTTATACATATACCTATATCTATTATTTTTCAAATTCCTTTCCAATTTAGGTTGTTACATAATATTGAACAGAGTTCCCTGTGCTATACAGTAGATCCTGGTTGGCTATCCATTTTAAATATAGCCATGTGTACATGTCACACTAATGGAGGTAATGCTGAGGAAGGGATTTTGCAGATTAGTTCCAAAATCAGTTGACCATCAGATAGAAAGATCATTTAAGGGGGCCTGATCTTATCTTATGAGCTCTTTAAATGTGACTCCAGAGGTCAGACAGAGAGAGAAAGAGAGGTCAGAAAGATTTGAAATGCAATAAGAAATCAACCTGGAAGAGATTCTCTGATGCTGCCTTTAGAGATGAAAGGGACCACATGTAATAAGTGTATGTGGCCTCTGTGTGTTAGTTGCTCAGTCGTGTCCAACTCTTTTGGGCTCCATTGACTGCAGCCCGCCAGGATCCTCTGTCCATGGAATTCCCCAGTCAAGAATACTGAAGTGGGTGCCATTTCCATCTCCAGGGGATCTTCCCAAACCAGGGATCAAATCCAAGTTTCCAGCATTGCAGGTGGATGCTTTACCATCTGCACTACTAGAGAAGCCCATATGTGGCCTCTAGGTACCAACAGTGACCCCCAGCTGACAACCAGCAAGTAAATGGGGATCTCAGTCCTACAACCACAAGGAACTGAATTCAGTCAATGGACATGGACCCTGAGGTCCAGATGGGAATGATTCCAGGCCAACACCTTGATATCAGTCTAGGAGACACTGAGCTGAGAACCTGATGTGCCAGGCACAGGCTTCTGACCTACAGAACTGTCAGCTAATAAATGGATATAGTACCAAGCTGATAAACTTGTGGTACTTTGTTACACAGCAATAGAATACAGTTGAACTATGTTTTGCCTACCAATTTATATGCAGATTCTATAGTTTTATTCCAGTTTACTTTTTAAAGCTATTGCCAAAAATTGAGTTCGGAATTGAATTCTATACAAGGAAGAGGGTGGTAGATTAAGAATATAAGGAGCATATCTGAGTCCACAGGATTTTCTATAAGACATTATAGCCCATTATAATTATTTCCAAGGACTTCATTTTTAAGGGATTCCCTTGTGGGTCAGAGGGTAGAGAGTCTGCCCACAACGCAGGAGACCTGAGTTTGATCCCTGTGTTGGGAAGATCCCCTAGAGAAGGAAATGGCAACCCACTCCAGTATTCTTGCCTGAAAAATCCCATGGACAGAGGAGCCTGGCAGGCTACAGTGCATAGGGTCACAATGAGTCAGACACAACTGAGTCAGACACAACTTTCCCTTTCATTTTTAAAGGCAAGAGAGATCATGACCTAGTCTATTCTGAAAAAATAAAATATAAACCAAAAATTTAATTTATTAAATATAAAAAAGCTTTTTCTGAAAACCTTGGTAAAATGATTAGTTCGTCATATAACTAGTCCATTGGTTCTAAATATTTGGCATATATGCATTTAACAAATTTTCAAGTTGTATATTTCCTTTTCTAAAATATATAATATATTGACTACAGTTCTGTATTACATGTATATTGGAATTGAACTTAACCATATAAGAAGTGGTCAATAGCATGTTAATTTAGTACATAATATCATTTATCATTGAGACTATTCAACTCAATAGGGAATATTTTCAACACTAATGTAGATAAAGGCATACACATGGGGAAAACTGATATTGGCAAGAATCAAGACAAAAATGAACCAGTACTCCAGAATATAATTATTGAAGGCATAAATGTTCAGGGATAAAAGAAAAATTAAAAAAAAAAGTCAAGAAAAATAAACAGTTTTCTCTACTAGCATATGGAAAAATAAATGTTAGTCACCAATGTATTGGGCCTCCCTGGTGGTTCAGATGGTAAAGAATCTGCCTGCAATGCAGGAGACCTGGGTTCGATCCTAGGTGGGGAAGATCCCCTGGAGAAGGGAATGGTTACCTGCTCCAGTATTCTTGCCTGGAGAATTCCATGGACAAAGGAGCCTGGAGGACTACAATCCATGGGGTCACAGAGTCGGATACGACTGAGCAGCTGAATTGAACTGAACTGAATTATGATCATAAAAAAATAGAATAATGTCATCAAGGACACAACAGTTTGTCCACTGATTAAATCTCTTTGGAGACAGATGAACACACAAAAATTACCAGAATACACCTTGAGCAAGAAAAAAAGTGAATGAAAACATAGTAACCACCCGCAAATATTTTAACATTAAACCAGAAATGGAACTGTTTATCAATTTCATGCCAGCTAAAACTAAAAGATTATAGGAATTTATGAAGGATCATATTTAAATTAATCTTATATGTAAGTCCTCATTAAACCAACTATTCTCTTTGGGATTTGAGGAAGATTAATAACTTAATGGTGTAGATTTGCTTGGTCCGAATACATTTATAATCCTAGTCAAATTCAAGTGGCTTTTAAAAGTCTTTTCTGCTTTTATATCTTACACAGTTCTAAAAATGTTATTTCCTTAAATACATCCTTCCCATTAAAAATATTTTTGAAGATCTTTTGTGTTTCTAATAACTTTTTTGTTTATTTCTGGAGCTAGGGCAATTTTTTTCAAGTCACCAAGGTGATAATCAGTGCAAAACCTTTGAAATTTAGTAAACAATATCCCTCTTTCCTAAAATAAAGATAATAAATTTCTTTCTACCAAGCCCTACTATCACTATCATTATCAAAGAGAATGTAGTATCTTACTCACAGTTCAGTGCATACTGGACTTTCTAAAAAAATAAAGAAAGAAAACATGTTTATGTGCTAAGGATCATAAAGATAGCATTTGCAATTTTTTCAATTGCATTACAATCTCCCAAGACCTTTTAAAAGTTCATTACAGGAATACCATACCCGCCACATAGGGCTGTTGTAAATTATTAATTTTTAATGTCACTATGTGGTTTTATTCTTCTTAAGACTAGAATGATAAAGTGAAGTTGCAAACATATAACAGAAATCTAGTATCACTAAAGGTAAATTATTTTTAAAAGGCAGATGATTAATTCACCCAGCAAATATTTATTTGGGGCCAACTAATCAATGAGCCCCACTCAAATTGCTATAAAGACTACAATGTCAATTTTCCGTGAACTTTCTAACAATGGCTGTTTCAGCAATAACAAAAAAACTTAACTGAAATTCCTGAAAGGTTATGACAAGTTTAAAGTTCAACTTTTCTTGATAAGAAGAGCTATGTATATTCTGAAGTTCATTTTATTACAGCACTACCTGCTTCACCGCTGGCAAGTTTTCCATAGATTACATCACTCCGCCACTCCACTTCCCCCTCTCCTACTGCCCAAGCATTGTTCAAGTCACTCTCATCTCTTGCCTAGATTAGTGCAATGGTTCCCTCACTAGCTTCTGTGCCTTCAGTCTTGAACATTTTGCACGCTCAGCCAGTGTGAGATTTCTGGGGTGTTGTTCTCTTGCTTATTACCTCATTCTCCCCACTGCTTTTGGAATAAAGTTCAGATTCCTTAAAACAACACACACACAGGTGTTTGTGCTCAGTCATGTCCAACTCTTTGTGACCCCATGGACTGTAGCTTGCCAGGGTCCATGGGATTTCCCAGGCAAGAATACTGGAACGGGTTGCCATTTTCTACTCCAGGGGTTCTTTCCAACCTAGGGATCAAACCCATGACTCTTGCATCTCCTGCATTGGCAGGTGGCTTCTTTTACCACTGTGTCACCTGGGAAGCCCCCAAACCCCTGCTAACATTTGAAACCTCATATCCTTCACTCCACTGAGCTATTTTGTGTGCTACAAACACACTATGCTCTTTCTCAACCCTGGAACTCCTCAGGTATGTTTTCTTGTGACTCAGAAGTCTCCCTTCCCTCATTCCCCCTCTTTGATTCCAATCCTACTCCCCAAATTCGAATTTAGTTACCACTTCTGGAACTTCCCTTGATGCTCCCTGACCACTCTCCCAAGGTTAGGTGACCCTCTAGTCTTCTCCTCTAGCATTTTTGCTAACATGACTGCCTCCCTTTGCTCTTCCCCAACAGACATTCAGTTCCTTGAGACCCCATTCTCTCACAGCCCCCACACTAAACATGGTGTCAGGAGTATGGCAGACACCCAATAAAGACGTTTAATGTGAGAAATAATGACTGTATCAATTCAACAGAGTGGACACTGCTTTCTTTTTTTCTTTTGGCTACACAGACCAGCATGTGGAATCTTAGTTCCCTGACCAGGGATTGAACCCACATCCCTTGCATTGGGAGCTCACAGCCTTAACCACTGGACCTCCAGGGAAGTCCTTGGACTCTGCTTTTTTATCTGCTAAATAATGTAATTAAACTGGAAATAGATTTATTCTTTGGGAGATAAGTCTGTCCAGGTACAGAGGAATCCAGGTGGGATGGCATACCAACAGGGTACATTGAGGAAAATTTAGTAGACAGATGATTTAAAAAGATGTGGGCTGTTTTTAAGAAAATCATCCAGGAAGATAGGGGAATGCTTGCACCAGCATCCCACTGGCAGAACTTACCCAGAAGCCAGAGGACAAGGAGATCTGAAGATATGGTTCATACAGACTTGCCCTCTAACAAAATGAGTCTCTAGGGCAGGATGGGGAAGTGGTATTTGGATGTGGAGAGGTAAGCAGAAAATACCCATCACTGTGACCTAATATTTTGAGAGTTGGAAAATAATAACAATGTTTAAACCATGAATCAAGATAGTGAACTGTCACTTGGGCAAAATTCTACCAGATGGGAACAAGCCTTGTAGTCAGTAAATTTCAAATTACTGCTTAAATGAACAATACAACATATTATAATAATCTGACCTTCTAATGAAATGGTTAAAATTACTTTGCCTCATGTATTCCTTTCCCACCATGCATGTTTCTAATCTTTTCACTCCAGGTCTAAACACCACATGGTACTATAAATCCATCACTCTTGAAGTCATCTTCCTTGAAACCATTGCTATGCCCTTGCATAATGGGGAAAAAAAGGGGTCTCTAGGTATCATAGCCTTTATTTTAATTGGTACAAGAAATTGGGGCTTCCCAGGTCTAGTGGTAAAGAACCTGCCTGCCAATGCAGGAGACATAAAAGATGCAGGTTCAATCCCTGGGTTGGAAAGATACCCTGGAGGAAGGCATGGCAACCCACTCCAGTATTCTTACCTGGAGAATCCCATGGACAGAGGAGCCTGGCGGCTACAGCCCACAGGGCTGTGCAGAGTCTGACATGACTGAAGTGACTTAGCACACATGCACAAGAAATTAGAGATATTGAATAAGGTAGTTCCAATAGGCTATAGTATTCTGCAAATTGACATTGCATGAAAGTTGAGAAGTTCAAGATTGAGTGGGGTTTAGTGAGGTTCAGTCTGCATAAAAAAAAAATTAATACTTTTCCTTTTAAAAAATATTTATTTATTTGGCTGCATTGGGGGCTCTTAATTGCAGCATGTGGGATCTTCATTGCATCATGAAGGATCTTTTGTTGGGGCACATCAACTTTCTAGTCATGACAAGCAGGCTCCAGAGTGCATGGGCTCAGTAGTTGAGGTGCATGGGCTTAGTTGCTTCGCAGCATGTGGGATCTTAGTTCCCTGACCAGGGATCAAACTCATGTCCCCTGCACTACAAGATGGATTCTTAACCACTGAACCACCAGAGTAGTCCCAATATCTTTCCTTTAAATTTTCAGATTTCTTACCTTAAAGAGGTCTTTAATGAGATTCTTCTGTTATTGCTGTTTAGTAGCTAAGTCATGTCCAACTCTTTTGTGACCTCATGGACCCAGCAGGCTCCTCTGTCCATGGAATTTCCCAGGCAAGACTACTTGAGTGGGTTGCCATTTCCTTCTCCAGGGGATCTTTCTGACCTAGATTCTTTACCACTGAGCTACCTGGGAAGCCCCTTTAAAGAGGTAATTAAGTTAAAATAAGGTCATTAGTGTGAGCCCTAATCCAATAAGACTGATGGTTCTTTTAAGAGATTAGGTTACAGACAGGTACAGAGGGAAGATGATGTGAGATGTAGGGAAGATGATTGTATACAAGCCAAGGAGAGAGACCTCAGAAGGAACCCACCTTGTCGACCCCAGATCTTGAACTCCTAGCCTGCAAAATTGTGACACACTACATATCTGTGGTTTAAGACACCCAGTCTACGGTACTTTGTTAAGGCCACTCTAACTAACACCTCCTCCCATCACATCTCCTACAATTTTAAGCTGACAAATTTCCTGAATAACTCTAGGGTGAATTTTCTCCTATGAATTATGATACCTCAGGGTTTTGGACAACCCACAATTTTATAACATGATTAAAGCAACAGCAAAATAGTCAAAAAGGAGCTCAAATACCAGGAACACAGCCAACATTCTTTGGGCTATGAGCTAGGGCCTGCTGTTTCCTGTCATCAGAGAGTCTGTGGGATCCAGTTCGTGGGTGTGCAGCTCCTATTGGGTGCTTTTTTTTTTTTTTTTTTTAACAAATAGTAAAACCAAGCAAGTCTCAGAGTTGCTGTTTTTCAAAGTTGTAAAAGCCCAAACAGGTCCACAATTTCAGTGAGAATGACAATGATAACAACTGAATGAGATTTGGAGAAATTTTTCCTCTTCAGATCACTTTAGCCAAATCAAAAATCCATTCAGAATAGTATGCAAAGCATCGCCAGAATTAATTATAGGACTGATCCTGAATTTAAACATACACCTATAGATGGATTTATGATTTTGGTTAAAGACGTAAGCAAGACACAAAAGTAATTGACTTGCTTATGTTGTATGTGTGTCTGTGCGTCACTGATGCAAGGGGTCCTCGTGTTATGATTAATAAACCATTGCCCCACACATAAGGGTAGGCCCTTATAGAGAACATTCTTCAAGGAGAAATTTTCCATTTTTAAAAGATGTTTGAATTCATGAAACAATAATACAACCTCTGTGTTAATTCAAACTGTTGTTCATTTCCATCCATCATCAAGAAATATAAATCTGACTATTCTTAAAACCATTCAAGAGCTTCACACCACACATAAAAGTGTGAATGCCTTATCATGTCCATGAGCTCTCTATGAAGGGGGCCCTTTGATGTCTTTAGCCTCAGCTCATGGGAACTTGTCCTGCCCCGCAAAGCCCATTTGGTTTTCTTTCTGTTCCCTTAATACACCAAACTCTTTTTCAGCTCAGAGGTTTTGCACATTCTGATCTTTCTGCCCAGAAAACTATTCCCAAGGCTCTTGGCTTAATTGACTCCTTTCCATCTTTAAGGACTCAGCTCAAACGTCAGCTTTCTTCCTAAACTTCTACCTCAGTGCCCTTTATTTCCTTCACAACATAATTTATTTATTTTGTATGCTTATTTAGTATCCTTTTCTCACTAGAGTATAAGTGACATAAAGGCAGAGATCTTATTTCTCTTGTTTACCGGCCAATCCAGAGGGGCAACTGTGAACATGGGAGATGCTCAATAAATGTCCGATAAATAAATAGACAAAAGATATGCTTTCTATATATGTGTGTATGTAATATTATATGATCCTTGATGCTGTCAATCTTAGCCAATTTTCTTTAAAATATTTTTCAGTTTTTAAAATTTTGAAGATGGCTTAAATAATGCTAGATTATTTCATCTTTTCTATAAAACTTATTTTAAGTTTAACTTGATTCTGTCAATAAATAATTCATGCTTGCTTATAGTAGGCCAGGCACTATATTGACATTTGATATGACCATGTACTTTTCCTCCCAATTCTCTTTTCATTTTCATAATTCTCTGAGATTAGGAAGCTATCAGAGATTATGAACTACCAGAACAATTTACAAGAATCTTCCCAGAATTCGCTGACACATAACACTCTTACCTGTAATTTGGAGTCAGTCTTATCAAGCCTTCTCACCTCTAATTCTGTTGGCATTGTAATTCCATTTTCAGTATGTTTCGAGCAACTCTTTATACTTACACAGTGGATAAAAGTCATCAATGATGATGCCACATCCTATATAGTCCTCTATTTTATTTTCTTGCAGACAAGAAATATACAACAGGAAACAGATGACTTGAGGAAAAGCATTTTTCTCACGCAGGTACAATTTAAATTTTAAAACAAATGTTTAAAAGATGCCAGTGTAATTTGCTGAAGTGACAGGCTACCTAAGATAGGTAATGGTACCTATAAATATTTACTAGTTCTTTCCATCAACAGATATGCTTTCTAAATATTCACAGAGAGTAGGAAGGAATAACAAACACTGGGTTTCTCCCTTCCTCTCTACGTGATGCTTTTTCATTACACGTAAGATCGTTTCTTGGCTGCTCTTTGCTCATCCCACAGGCTCTAGCTATTCTGCGTTCACCACCAAGGATAAGTCATTTCAATTAAAAGTAATACCATTTTATTATGTTTAATCCAAAGGGTGATTTAAAAATTTATTCATAATGAGGGAGTGCCTGTTGGACATTATTCTTACATGTTATTTCCTGGCCTTTATCACACTTACAATAAAGCCGTCAAATTGAGCCATATTTGTTTCTCTATCTTTCTGTAAAGTCTTTGCCCTTCTTCTGGCTTTTTTGCCAGCTTGAAACACATTTCACCTTCCGCTCCCATGAAAGACTCCAGTCAACTTGGCAAACAGATAGGGGTGAATGCCTATGCTGGGGAAGAAGGTATTTGAACAGCTAACCTAGAGATAGGAACAGTTCAAAAGATAACATACTGGTGTTTTACTCCTTTGCTGTTAGTGGTGGTGGAAAAACAAATAATAGGAAGGTTTTCAAGACATGTGCATTATGTATAAATGATTTAGTACTTCCTGAGTGCTGTCAAATATGTATGAAAAATGCGAATTGACCATCTCTGTGCAGATTCATTAAATAGTCCCTCCAATCAAAGTGAAAAATAAAGCATAAAGATGTATCAGCTATGATGCTGTGAAAGTTTCTAAAAGGTGTCACTCAATACTGAAAAATTACATGGACTCAATAACTATAATACAGACAATCCGTGAGTGGAGAATTTTTCAAAATAATCTTGGTGTTTTGAAATTAGGAATTACAGTGCTCAGTAGAGTGGCTAGAACATAGAATGTGAGCCAAGAAAGGAAAGAAAAGATGACACAGGTAAGAGATCTTGAGGGAAGAGTGATATCATATCACTAACAGCTAATGCATCCACACTTAAATCTATAATTCCCCCGTGGACTTAAATTTGACAACTTTTTGAGGGTGTTGCATAAAGTCACATTGTTTCTTGGAAAACTCACTCTTGGATGTTCCCATGTACGTGGATTTAAGCAAGAGATCTTATCCAGAACTTGTTTACTTTTACCTTAGTATCTAAGGCTCAAGTTAAACTTTCAAAATTATAAGCCTGAAATAAAGCCCTCTCTCCCCTAGAATAAGGCGGTTTTTCAAGTCTTAAATCCCACTGTCATTAGGTCTCACAAAGGCAAAAAGCAAGAAAATAAATAGCTAGTTGATGTTAACTTTTTTCTTCTCCTCTTTTCTAAGTACTATGAGAAAAAAATTTTAATCCCTTTTTTAACACAAGGGGAAAAAGACTGTTAAATATACTAAATATCAATATAGTATTAACAATGACTATCAGTTGACATAGGGTGAGATGTAAATAACTAAATCACATGAATTTAATGATACTAAGCTGAGTTGGTTCTGTTTTCAGCTATTTTGAGTATCAATCTTAGAAAATGATATTTGTAATACATTGCTGATATTATATGCTATATTTTATGAGGATACCGGATATAAGCTTTCTTGAATTTTACATGTTCTTTTTCATCTTATACATTAGTTTTTAAAAATCACTATTTACCTTCATTTTTACAGAAATCCTCCTGTTAACAGTACCCACTTTGAATGAACAGTCAACAAGAAGTCCTCAGAAAAAGCTAGGATAGTCACCATAGTCTATGTCCCTCAGGGTTGAAATGATATTAGATTTGGTGAGGTGAACCGTATATCACAAACACTCCCAGCGCTGGACAAGGAAATATTTCATTGCATGGGAGGGGTGGATTTAGAATTACTCTCTACCCTCAAATGCCATCTTTTATCTTAGGATACATCATTGACACACTCTCATGATTTCATCAAATCTCTTAAGAGCTTGCTTGCTTTCTTTCAAACACAAATTCACACACACACACACACACACACACACACACACATCATTGAACAGATATCATTCAAAGCTTTTGCCATTTTGCTCTTTTTTAACACTCAGTGAATCTTTTTTTTCTATAGGCTTAGCATTTTTAAATGTAACAATATGTGATTTGAATTCATTAGTCATCACCTTATTAAAAGGTATTATATCTTATTAACTTTTATATCCAAGGCACCAATACAGAGTACCCACACTGACTAGACAGCCATTGTTTAGTGAATTAATTAGTAAAATATTGGTCAAGAAAGATTCCATCAGTAACCCAATTCTAGACACTTTTGAAACTTATAGTACAGAAGGCAGGCCACTGCAAGTGATTTTTTATTTTGACTTAGGGTCTTGAAGTCATCTTCAAGATCACTTCATATCTTAACCAACCACATCAAAAACTGAACTCATGTCAGGAAATAAAAAAGTATGTGTCCAAATATTGGTTCAGAGGAAAGTATTCCATTTTTCCAGTAAATTTTTCACATAGAGTTTTCCCTATTCCTGTGGCCTATCAAAGACCATCAAAGCTGTAAAATATTTCTTTATACAGAGGTACATTTAGATTTCCACAGGTTACATGTTTCCAATTTAGGTTTTTCTCCACATAAACACTATTTTATAAAATTGTTGTAAACTCTCATTGCTTAAGACTTAAAAGTGACTATTTGGAAAGGTTTTGTTTTTGTTATTTTTAAGAGGAAATTCATACTTGCTTAGTCAAAAAAATTACAAACATAACTCCCCTAGTGACTTTGATTTTCCTACAATAACTGCAAGTTGTTCTTATTCAATCAACCAATCAATACATATTTATTGAACTGTTCCATTTACCAAGACTATTAGGTGGTGACTATTCTAATTTATTTGGCCTTGAATCATTGCTTTACTTAGGCAGCAGATAAATAATAATAATGGCAACACATCTTGTCTCATTTTCATTTATAATTATCTTTTAGTTTTTCTGTTGGACCAACCTATCTATTTTAAAGTTTTTAATTTTTTAGGATCATATTTCTTCCTCATATACTGTTAATCTTATGCTTTGTCCAGTCATGTGTTTTGTCTTTTCATTTTTTTTCAATATTCTTCTGGATACTTAATTTGTGCTTTCGTTATTCATATATCCGGTCCTTAATATTTTTCTTGATTTTTTTAAGAAAATAATTTCTTCCCTAAAAAAGTGTTAAAGACAGAATTCACAGAGCCTAATCTTTTTATTTCCCCATGACTCAGGAATTTTGAAAGTGAAAGTCTCTCAGTCGAGTCTGACTCTTTGTAACCCCATGGACTGTACAGTCCATGGAGTTCTCCAGGCCAGAATACTGGAGTGGGTAGCCGTTCCCTTCTCCAGAGGATCTTTCCAACCCAGGGATCTAACCCAGATCTCCCACATTGCAGGTGGATTCTTTACCAGCAGAGCCACCAGGGAAGCCCAGTAATTTTGGTCAACTTCAAATTGCAAACTTTGTATGACACAGTGCTGGGTATAACAGGAAGTAAGTAAATCATTATGCTCCCAGACTTCTCCAAGTCTGTAAAGTTTGAATGCTTTGTCTTTGTCCTATTTCATCCTGATATTGAAACGAAAGGATTTTTTCTTCTGACATTTCAGAGAGGAAGTGTTACTTTGTACAATGCCACATCCAACATCCTATAGATCAAGGTTGGATAACCAGTACCACATTTCTCTCATTTGTGTTTTGAATTTCATCTACTGAAGAAAAAGCTTACCTTGGCCTTTTATTTTCTGATTAGAATTCACTTTGGACATCATTATGCAGATCCACTGATATGTGAAGTTGAAGAATCATCAGCATAGCTTGATCAAAAGAAGTGATCTTCATCAGATATCAGAGAAGTTCTGAAATTGGAAGGATTATTGGGACCTGTCCGATTCCATGACCTCATGCACTCCAGGGGATAAAACGAGCCCAAGGAGAACAGGCTTGCCCAGCGTTGTTGTTGTTCATTCTCTAAACTGTGCCTGACTCTTTGTGACCCCATGGACTGCAGGATGCCAGGCTCCTCCACTATCCCCCGGGGTTTGCTCAAATTCATGTCCATTGAGTCAGTAATGCGATCTTACCGTCTCATCCTCTGCAACGTACTGAAAACAAATCCAGTTCTCTAGTACTCTTTCCATTTCATCGCACTAAATTAAGCTTTCTATTTATTTTTTAAGAGCTTTTTGGTGTGGACCACTTTTAAATTCCTTATTGAGTTTATTAAAATATTTCTTCTGTTGTTAATGTTGTCGTTTTTTGGCCGTGAGTCATGTGCGATCTCAGCTCCCTGACTAGGGGTTGGACACATACCCCCTGCATTGGAAGATGAAGTCTTAACCAGTGGACCACCAGGGAAGCCTCTTTTCCCCTAGAAGTTGTTTATTTTGATCCCCCTTCCCCTAGAAAAATCTGGATTGTCTGAATATCATCTATTAGAAGAGTTCTGCCATTCCCCTCTCTGGTTCAGTGGGGTTCTTTTCGTTCTCCTGATCGTGAATCAACATAAATGATGTTCTTTGATTATTTTTTCTTTTTTTACTCCTGCTCTGTGGAATAAGAGCAAGAAAAGTTAAAGGGAAATTGTGATAGCTTCTGGTGTATCCTGCATTAACTCATGTAAAAAATATTCTTTCCAGGTAAATATATCTCTGCTTTCTCTCAACAAAATAGTTGGGGCCATAAGTAAAATGGTTTAGAGGTATTTGCAACCCCCATATGGCCTTCTACATTGTGCTTAATACATTTCTGCTGAATTATTATCTTGGCTATTCACTAAGCCAAGTCATCGCTAGAAATTGCATGGTTAAAAAAAGTACAAACTCAAAAAGAGCAAGAGGTATCCCATAATAGTGTTGTATTCATACCTTAAAGTAGCTTTTTTTTATGTGTACATAGAGACACTGGGAAAATACCCTTTTCTGCTCTTTTGCTACTCTTCTATCCCATCCTCCTTACACACAGCTTTCATAAACTATGAGCCCCTCCCTTGGCTCATTCTTTTATTTATTTTTGGGCTGCACTGGGTTTTCCTTCTGAAGCACTGGCTCTCTGTTGCTATGCAAGGGGTTTCTCTAGTTGTGGCAGCTTCTCTAGTTGTGGCTCATGGGCTCTTAGGTGCTCAAGCTTCAGTAGTTGTGGCTCTCGGGCTTAGCTGCCCTGAGGCATCTGGGATGTTAGTTCCTGGAGCAGGGATCGAACCTGTGTCCCCTGTACTGGCGGATTCTTAACCATTGGACCACCAGGGAATTCCCTTGCTCATTCTACTACTAGTCACGCTATTTTCAAAGTGAAGTTTGCATTTCTTATACTTAATTCAATGATATCTGCAGTGTGTGTACTTCACAAATAAACCTATGAATGACAAAGTCCCCTTTCTACAAAGGTACTCTTGCCATCAAATGTACCTTGGGATTTGATGCAGAAATTTTTTATGACTATAATTGTTACCAACCTACACATTAAAGGATCAATGATCCATAAGCTTCATACTTGCCCAGAAACAATCAATAGTTAAACATTTTAAGAAATTCAAAGAACTAAACAAAATTAATAGACTGGAGAGTTCAGAAACGTGCTGTGAACCAATGTTTTAGAAATAATGCAGTTTGTAAAAATTAAACTAGTATAACCACAAAAATTTAAGAAGGTGCTATTTTCACTTAACTATGTAACTCTCATGTGGTACCATAACCATATAATCAGATGCCATGAGAAGATCCATTGTATACTGATGCTTGGAATTTTTTTCAGGTGATTCTTTGATCCTTTGTTAATCAACATTGGCAATTCACAAAATGCAAATTCCTTAGTCATTAAAATATTTTTAGTAGCTTTGGACACAGATGTAGGAATGAAAGACAGTTCACAGTTCAAAATGTTGCATTTGTTATAATAGATGAATAAAATAGATTCTAAAGACTGGAAAATTCCACAATGATGGGAATGTCTAGAAGCACATCAATCAGGCAAATTCCATCAGAACTGACCTGACCATGCAATTTCCCCCAGGGGCTACAAAAACATGGAGAATTTACAAACAATAGTTACAATGGTATTCCTGCTTGACTCTCTTATTTTACAAATGAGAGGGTACAGGCCACAGAAATTGTATGACTTGAAGCAGCCAAGAACTAGAGTCAGGGTCTCCTGAACCCATCTGGGATTTCTTCACCGCTCTGATGTAATAGATGGTTACAACTTCAAGAGCTTATAGAACATGGAATGACACCCATGGGACCAAACCAAAAATGACTAAGTTAAATCATTTAATTCATTCAACAAGCCCTCATCAATTTCCAGTTAGATATAGCTCAGGGATACTACCTTGTTTCTTTAAAAGTCCAACTGCAGAAAAAGAGGTTCACTCTAGAGGTGAATAAGGACTTCAGTGCAGGAATTGAAGTTAATTGTTAATAAGAAACCAGCAGACAAACAAATTAATAACTTGTAACAACAACAACAAAAATCAGGCTGTGTTTAAAAGAAACCAGAATCAGGCAAACAACTCCGGCAATGATATTTCTTCACCAAACCGAAGTTTACTACCAACCGATGTGTTATTTCTCACCCTCTTAAATGGACCTACTGAAAATGTTGGTTGATAACATTCTCCTTTGAAAAAAATATGTATTCTGATATAGCATTGAGGTAGGTTTAGTTGCTGACTTTTTTATTTAGTTTAATATTATAATTTTTTTTTTATTTTTTTACTTTACAATATTGTATTGGTTTTGCTATACATTGATATGAATCCACCATGAGTGTACATGTGTTCCCTTTCCAGAACCTCCCTCCCATCCTCCCTCCCCATCCCATCCCTCCGGGTCATCCCAGTGCACCAGCCCCGAGCACCCTGTATCATGCATCGAAACTAGACTGGCGATTTGTTTCACATATGATAATTTACATGCTTCAGTGCCATTCTCCCATATCATCCCACCCTCGCCCTCTCCCATAGAGTCCAAAAGACTGTTCTATACATCTGTGTCTCTTTTGCTGTCTCGCATACAGGGTTATCTTTACCAACTTTCTAAATTCCATATATATGCATTAGTATACTGTATTGGTGTTTTGCTTTCTGGCTAACTTCACTCTGTATAATAGACTCCAGTTTTGTCCACCTCATTAGAACTGATTCGAATGTATTCTTTGTAATGGCTGAGTAATATTCCATTGTGTATATGTACCACAGCTTCCTTATCCATTCGTCTGCTGATGGATATCCAGGTTGCTCCCATGTCCTGGCTATTATAAACAGTGCTGCAATGAACATTGGGGTACACGTGTCTCTTTCAGTTCTGGTTTCCTCAGTGTGTATGCCCAGCAGTGGGACTGCTGGGTCATATGGCAGTTCTATTTCCAGTTTTTTAAGGAATCTCCACACTGCTCTCCATAGTGGCTGTACTAGTTTGCAAAAAAATTAGTTTTTCTTTGTTAATGCATGAAAACTACCTGAATGCAAAGTAAGCAAGGGTTATGTTAATTTTATTTGCCCTAGTTTGGTCAAATTGTTGCTAGCATAATATTTGGAACTAATTTTTAGATTTCAATGACGTTTCCTTTAATAAGAAAAAAATATCTATTCTAACCTTGGTCTGCCAACTACAGTTTGCTGGATTTTGAAATGCGTGGCCTGAGACAGCTACCAGGTCTTGGATACAGTAAAGGGCCACTTTGCCTTCTTCTTCTTTTTTTTTAAGAAGTCCTTGTCTTACACACACCTGCTACCCAACTCACCCATGGCTCATATATCCCTCCTAGACTTTACTGACATATTATTTCATATATAGATAGAGATATAGGTATAGATGGGCTTCCATGGTGGCTCAGCGGTAAAGAATCCACTTGCAATGCAGGAGACACCAGAGAGGTAGGTTCCAGCCCTGGATTGGAGAGGTCCCCTGGAGGACAGCATGACAACCCACTCCAGTATTCTTGCCTGGAGAATCCCATGGACAGAGGAGCCTGGTGGTTTACAGTCCATAGGATTGCAAAGAGTAGACACGACTGAAGCAACTGAGCATGCAGGCACTCATAGGTATAGATATAGATCTAGCTATAAAATAGTACATAAATATAAATTATAGACGGATGGATAGATAGCTAGATAGGTGGGCTTTCCAGGTGGTTCAGCAGTAAAGAATCCCCTACCAATGCACGAGACTTGGGTTAAATTCCTGGGTGGGGAAGATCCCCTAGAGGAGGAAATAGCAACCCACTCCAGTATTCTTGCCAGGAAAATTCGATAGACAGAGGAGCCTGCTGGGCTGCAGCCCATGGGGCCTCAAAGAGCTGGATAAGACTAAAGGACAGATAGGTAGGTATAGTTATAGGCATATCAATGATAGGTGGATACACAGATGATGGATTGATCTGTCTGGCAAAAGAAATTCTAAGACTTTGGACTCAACGCTTGCCATAAGCTACTAACCTATAGATTTATTCTTCAGGTTGTTTCTAGAACACTTGGGAAAGAACCTGAATCAGTGCAGAGATGAAGAAGAGAAGGTGATTTAGGCAACAAACGCCGGAGACCATCACTCCCTGGACCAAGAGCGGGTGGCACCGGAGCCCTGCGGCTGGGAGAGAGAGCACGCGGCCAGCAGAGGTAAGGCCACCAAGTGAGCCACAGGAAAAGCGACGAAGGCGGAGACCGGGAGGCCGGCGGGCTAGCAGGCCTGGCAGGCGCGCGAGGCTGGGGGTTGAGGGGCTCCGGGCGCGGGGCGGAAGCGGGGGGCGGAGCCGCGGGGCGGGCCGGGGCGGGGCGGGGCGGGGGCGGCCGGGAGCCCAGGCGGCGCCGCAGCCCCAGCCGGGTGGACGGGGGCGCGCGCGAGCGGCGGGCTCCGCGCATCCCTGGCTTCCGCGCCGCGCTGCTGCCCACCCGCCAGGAGGCTCCGCGGCGGGGCGGAGTCCGCGAGAGTTTGCCCCGGAGCTCGGGGGAACTTTCCAGCCGAAGCTCCGCTTCCGCGAAAGCACTACCTGCCGGCGCCCTCCGCTGCCCGCGCCGCTCGCGAGGTACCCGCGGGGGGTTGGCGCGTGGGGAGCGGGGGCCCGGAATTGGGCGGGGGGGACCGAGACTGCAGGGCGCCGCTAGTTCCCTGCGGAGGAGAGAGGTCTGGGTGGGCGGGAAGTGCACCCTCACCTTTCCAGGTGCTTCACGTCTCCGGGAGGCATCTTTTCTTTTTTTCTTTCTACCTCTAATCCCCTCCGCCCCATTTGAACCCACTCCCGCTCACTTTATTGACGGTGCTGCGGGAAAGGGGAATCGGGGAGATGAAGGGGGTGCGAAGTCTTGGGGAGGGCCGGAGGAGGAGGAAGGATGCCTGAACTTGGGAGCTACCTGTGCTGGATTCCTGGGCTCCGCGGGGCACCCTGCGACCCGGGGTTCTCGTGGAGCCCCCGCTCCGGGCCGAGACTGGAAAGAAGACGCCAGAAGGAGAGGTTTCGAGTTTCTGCTGCCGGTTTATCCGGTCCTCTGGCGTGTTTGGCACCAAGATGAGCATCTCTGCTGGGGTGCCCCCTTTTTGCGTCTGTCCCAAACTCCGAGACCACGCAGAGACTCCTGCTGAGGCTGCGGGCCATGTGGGAGCCCAGATTCCATCGGGCCGGGCCGAGGGGTTGGGGGCGCCCTGGGGAGGGGGCTCGAAGTGGGCTGGGGGGAGTAGGAACTGCGCGGTGGCTTTGCTGCCCCAGCTGTCACTTTCACGCGCTCTCTCTTCTGCCGCGTCCCCACATCCTGCCTATCAGCGTGTTTCTGTTAGGAGGCTCGAGGTTGTCGTGTTTGATACCTGTCAGGAGTTATTTTCAACTAAGTTCACAGGAGCCATGCTGGAGCGGCCGCGGGTCTTCCTGCAGGTCCACCCCCAGCTCCCTCCCACCGGCAAACCGGTCCTGAACAGTTCCCAGGGTCTTCAAAGGGTTAGGAAGGAAATCCTACAGAGCCTGCGCTGGTGTGACTTTCCCCACATTCTGCTCTCACGACCAAATCAAAACACCGTGGGGTTTTCACAGGACTCTCCTTTAGCAGTTTTTCTAGTAATTAAGAGTATCATTTAGCAGTATTTATTTTTTAGTTTAACCTCAAACATTGCGTGAATCCCTCTGTATACAATTTTATCTGTGTTTGTCACAGTTCCATTGAGTTTAAAGGACAGGAAGTGGGCTTCTTTTAGGCTGACATACACACACACACACACACACACACTAAAATACAGTGTGAGTTGATATTTATCTGTCTTCCTAGTTGGGTGGCCTGGCACCTGCAAGTTCCAGTACATAATTATAATACCATATGCCTGGCTCCCAAATTGAGGATAAGGAGATTGTTACTGTTTTTCATGGGCAAAGGATATCTTGGACTCCCAGATTTTATGATTGCTCAGAGGTTTTTTTTTTTTTTTTTTTTTTTTAAGGGCTTGAAATCAGCATGAATCAGATATACAGAACAAAATTACAATTCTACCCCATGCATCCAAAAAGAATACAATACCTGGGCACTGGTAGTTGATTCAACTGTTGAGGAAAAATTTAAGTCCTCTCATCATGCAGAAACATTTTGATCGAATATCTTGCGTAAAAAATAGCACGCATTGAATGATTTGAGAAAACGAGGAGGATTTTCCTCTGGCCTCATGTGGGTTTTATGTCTCTTATTATAGTAGCATCCTTCAGAAAATGAACCTTGCAGAGAGTTGTTGGTATGTATTGACTACAACACCATATTTTTTAATACAGAGGCTTGGTGACAGTCCAAAAACATAAATGCTTTAAATCATTACCAACCATCTGTTCTCTCCCACTCACTTAAAGCCCAGTGGTTTATTTTCACAGGTATCAAAACATACATCCTCATTTCATACATTTCCATGAATATCCCTAAAGCTGCTATGGTGTCTGATCTTGACCCAAGTTCAGCAACTGTTGTGTTTGGCTGGTTACCCTGTAAGCCCCTCTCATTTTATTTTCGATGCAAGAAGAAATCAAAAAAGTCGTAAAGCCTTTGGCCAAGGCTGGTGTGTACTCCAGTGAAATCTCATTGCTCTTTTTCTTTTTTTTTTTTTTCCCCACCTTTTTGTTACCAGCAAGAAGCTGAGAATTAGTGCAGCTGCAGGCCTCTCCTGATGACATTCTTTCCCTTTCTTCCTGGTCACAAGGGTAGCATTGGGGCTCTGAAGCAGTGCATTAAACAGCCCCATGACTCCTGAAAATTAGTGTGATTTCCAGAAGAATATAACATCTTCCCAGGAAGAACTGTCAAAATGAGAGACTCAGGTAATATTCCAAACCCCAAATTAAGTAGACTTAGAATATACACATTATTTTCTGCACAAATATTGGGTATGCATAATATAGAGTATTGTATCAGATGTGAATAAAATATCTGTCTACATAGTTTTCTTTAGATTTGTGTTAGGGGATCTGGGTGAGTTTGTATATAATCAGCATATAGAGTCACACCCTCAGGTTTGTTCATGTCCTCATTAAAGTAAAATTTGAGGTTTTGAGTCCCTCTACCCCCAATCCAGAAATGCTCTCCCATTTGGGGATGTTTGCTTTAGCTGGAACCTCAATGTTAGGATATTTTTATTACTTAAAATCAAAATTGCATAATAATAAAAATATTGTTCCTTCAGTGTGTTCAAAACATTGGGAATTTCTTTTTACTCAAATCTGGGTGTAATGTCCCAAAGCACTTTCATATTTTTAAGGAAAAAGATACTGGTGGTCTTGCTTAGATTTGCAAATAATTGATATGTACTTGGAAGAATATCAGGAACCAAAGGAGGATGGGATTTCCGCCCTCTTACCTGCTACACTGCCCTGTACTGCCCTAGCCTTGAAAGCACAAGACTCTCCTTACTTGCTCCCAGGATAGCCTTGAAAAGAATGAACCCAAACTATAGATAATTTGGAAAGTAAAGTTGCTTTTAAAAAACATGGTCTAATTTAGACCTTTGGAAAAACATGACATCTTATTTTTCTGTGTACTAAAAATGAATTATGGAGGGGGAAAAGCTTCATCACATGTAGTAAGCACTCTGAATTATTCATGTTAATGAGAGGAATAGAGGCAAAGATAATCCAAAAGCATGATTATTTAAAAAGTCATTTTGTGTTTGTCTTTGGAATGTATTGTATGTTTTACTAAAAAAAAGATATTCATTGTTTCGGTGGGCAAGTTGCCTTTCTAATTACTTTGTTTGGTTTAGGTCAATTTTTAAATGAGCTTACATATCTCAAACACAAAATCTGATTTATGGGGTGGGGGGCACATGGGCAACTTGCCCAGAAACAAGCTGGGTGACAGAAAGCAAACCTGGTGTGAAAACTTTGCAGTAAATTGTATATCACTCTCAGACAGATAACCAAGGCTTGATTCCATACCTACTTAATGAATTTGTGTTAAGGATTAGACATGTTCCTGGAAAAAGCCCTTCAATCAAAATTTGAGAAATTTATCCCCACTTTGTATGTAACAGAAGTGATTACTAAGTTTTCAGAAGATATTAGATGCTTCGGAAAACCAACTAGAAATATTCTAATTTTTAAATCTCACCAAACTGAATTTTTTTAAGCCTGGAGTTTTCCTAAAGCATACACATATGTATATGTTAAGGTAATACTCCGATGCCTTATTTTTATGCATATGTTTCAAAAGCAAAGATAGCAAGTTGTCATCAGAATAAGAAATTTGGTCCATTTGTTCTCTGTACCTAGGCTCCAAATCAAAATTTTATCAAAAAGAAGCTCTCGAATATCTATTGTTATGGAGGACTTGGTTAGATAAAAGTAGTTGAAGTTCAGCAAGACTGCCAATTTAACAGATTTCTATTGTGTTTTTCAAAAGCTCCAGGGCAAAATTGGTTGTAGATGAAATAGTTACTTGGACAAGAAGTTGATTCACACCATAACACTTGCTCTTAAACACCTCCTCTGTGGTCAATGTTCAGTTGTATATAGATTTTGTTGAATTGTTATCTCTGTGGACTATTACAATTTAAAAAAACCTCTATGGAGAAGGTTAAAGCTGCCAGAATATATGATTGGCTAGGCAGATAGATAAGATCGTTTTTATTTCAAGAATTCAAAGCAAAACATAAAACTGTGACTTTTACAGCAGTAAGCAGGATGGAACTGGAAAAGTAGCTGTCCCCTTCAGATTGGTGATTCTGTTCTCATAATAAATGTGCTGCCTCTGTCAAGTGTAGGGGGGCTTCTTTTTTAAGAGGACATTTTTGTTTTTCATAAGACATGACATTTTTTAGAAGA
This sequence comes from Okapia johnstoni, assembly GCA_024291935.2. NCBI lineage: Eukaryota > Metazoa > Chordata > Mammalia > Artiodactyla > Giraffidae > Okapia > Okapia johnstoni. Next base: position 100,072,929 of record CM044309.1, read on the forward strand.
CTTGATTGAGTACTTTAAAAAATACATTGTGGTTGGAAAGATAATTCACACACACAGGATTTATTTTATATACATTTATTAAAGGAATCAGTTTCTTCTGAGCAGTGCCTAAATCTTGTAATCAAAATAATGCATTTTGTGATAGAGCTGGAAAGGACCTTAAGAGCAATTTATTCCAGTGCCCTTATGTTACAGTTAAGGAGATGGGGGCCCGCAGTGATCCTGGTGAGCTGCTGAAGGTCACCCCGGTGGTTAGTGGCAGAGCAGATACTGGAAACTGGACTCACTCCTCGTCCAGCTCCCTTGACTTAAGATTAGTAGCTGGATGGGGGAGTTAACTCTTTCTGGCCATCAGGCTGTCAGCTGTACACGAGAGGAAGTGAAGTGGTACAGAGGGACACACAGGAGGCTTGTAGGTTTCTGTCTTTCGTCATTCACTGTGGACCAAACTGTAGTCCTCAACCCTCTTAGACTCTTGTCCTCTTCTTTTTTCTAAAAAAAAATATTGATTTATTTTTGGCTGTGCTGGGTCTTCATTGCTTCATGAGCTTTTCTCTAGTTGCAGTAAGTGGGGGCAATTCCAGTTGTAGTGTGCAGGCTTCTTGTTGCGGTGGCTTCTCTTGTTGTGGAGCGTGGGCTCTAGGGCAAGAGGGCTTCAGTAGTTGCAACACGTGGGATCAGTACTCCCGGCTCCTGGGCTTTAAATTACTGGCTTAGTAGTCGTGGTGCACAGGCTTAGTTGCTCTGAGGCATGTGGGATCTTCCCAGACCAGGGACTGAACCTGTGTCTCCTGCATTGGCAAGTGGATTATTCAATGAGCCACCAGGGAAGCCCTGTCTTCTTAATAACAGATATTTTGTGTCACCGCCTTGGTGTCTTGAAATGTAATTTATCAATAATATGATCACTGAATATATCTGTCATGAAAAGGAGCAATGAAATAAAAATAATTTGTAGTACAATGTGCATTTCACTGTGCTAGTGTTTAAGAGTGACTTCACTGGAACACAGTAAAGAGGTCAGAAGCTTGCTTGTGTGTTTATATAATGAATACATCTAGATTTAAGACAAATGAAAACACCAGAAGACTTTCCGTACAGGGAGTACAGGAAAATGAAAGGAGAATAGACTAAAAGTAGCATTAGGATGATTATAAGCCAGACATTTGTATATGATAACAGAGAGAAGAAAATGATGGTAATTGTTGTAGGAAAAATATGCCAAGTCAAGTTATAGACAGTCAGAATGGAGAAAACGTGGAAGTGTGACATTTTGCAAATGAGAGACTAAATATTATTAATACTGTTCCACCAAAATCCCCACGCTGCTTTATGTGACATCTTCCCCTTGTTACTAATGTGAACTCTATGTCAAGGGACTCTGCAGACTACCCACCATAACATCAATAAAAACAAATACAATATTTCCACAATGGAAATTATTGACAGTGCTGATGCTGCCCCTTTCAGTTTATTTTCTATTAATATTGTAGTTGATTAATTCTAGATTTAGGAGAAAGATTATACAAAATGATTGAATTATTACTCACAGCAGCCTTGCTGTAAGCCACCGGGGTTTTGGTGGAAATTCTTTTAAAATGCTTAGTTATGATTATATACCAGATTCTGTAAATTGATATTCATTACAAATTTAGTTCAGAGGAACACTGCTTGTCACTAAGTCGTGTCCAACTCTTTGCAACACCATGGGCTGTAGCTTGCCAGGCTCCTCTGTCCATGAAATTTCCCAGGCAGGAATACTGGAGTTGGTTGCCATTTCCTTCTTCATGGGCTCTTCCTGACCCAGGCATCGAACCCGGGTCTCCTGCTTGGCAGATGGATTCTTTATCACTGAGCCGCCTGGGAAGCAACACTGTATGTTGTTTGAGACGTGCTGTGTGCTTGGTCGCTCAGTCGTGTCCGACTTTTTGTGACACCGTGGACTATAACCCGCCAGGATCCACTGTCCATGGGGATTCTCCAGGCAAGAATACTGGAGTGGGTTGCCATGCCCTTCTCCAGAGGATCTTCTCAACCCAGGGATCGAATCCAGGTCTCCTGCATTGCAGATGGATTCTTTACCATCTGAGCCACCAGGGAAGCCCAGGAATACTGTAGTGGGTAACCTATCCCTTCTCCACGGGAACTTCCTGACCTAGGAATTGACCCAGGGTCTCCTGCATTACTGGTGGATTCTTTACCAGCTGAACTACCAGGGAAGCCTGTTGTTTGAGATATTTAGGGGAAATTCTTTGTCAAAAAGTCCTAAGAATGAACAGAATTCCCCTCCCTTAATGATGTGACAAACCTCAAATCCTTCCCAAAATATTCTCTAGGGGCAGTCCGGCCCTAATGAGAGTCACAGGTCTAGATAAACAAGATTGTCCAGTTTTAAAATTTTTTTTATTAATTTTTTATTAAAATATAGTTGATTTACAGTGTTGTGTTAGTAATTCCTACAAGGGAAAAGAATCTGAAAAAGAGTAGACATAGATAAACAAGATTTTTATGATGGCATGGGTTATTTTTCATACCCTCACCCAATACTTACTTCTTTTAAGTGGGACCATCTCATTGTTTACTGGTCTCTGCCTTTAATGGACCAGGATTACAAATTTCACTGCCCATCAAACTCAAGTTCATGTTCTGATCTTTTTCTCTCTCTCACCTTTATAAAGTGTGTGTGTTAGTTGCTCCGTCATGTCCAACTCTTTGCGACCCCACGGACTATAGCCGACCAGGCTCCTCTGTCCATGGGATACTGGAGTGGGTGGCCATTCCCTTCTCCAGGAGGTCTTCACAACCCATGGGTCGAAATGGGGTTTCCTGCATTAGAGGCTGATTCTTTACTATCTGAGCCACCAGGGAACCCCCCAGATGTACTACTTCTTTATTTCTCTTAGGAATCTATCTTTTATTGGTGACTGTGAATGTCAACAAACCAATAAGCAAGCTGGATAATGTTTTACTTCTCTCATGCCTTAACCTTGTGTAAATGTATATCTCCAGAAGGCATTGAAGGCTTTTGTATAGAGAGACAATGTATACATGCACACATATGTGTGTATATGCATGTATATATATAGATGTACATGTTATATATGTCTATGTACATGTATACATACAAAATTTCAGGCACTGAAAAATAGGAAAAGGAAGCATTATTTGATATTATGTTTTTAATGCCCTTGAAACATGCTTATGCAAGCAAAGAACTGCACTGGTCCAATATTGGAAGTTGCATCATAAAACAGAGTGCTGTGAAGTATGTTCATAGCAGAGACCAAAATTTGTTACAAATGCAAATAAACTGTTGTATTAGAATTTTTTCGTATTACTTTGGTTAAATGTGTCCTGTGCTGGCAGATGGGAGTTGGAGGTGGGGTTCATATGTACTGTGTGCTCAGTCATATCTGACTCTTTGTGACCCCATGGACTGTAGCCCACCAGGCTCCTCTGTGCATGGGATTTTCCAGGCAAGAATACTCGAGTGGGTTGCCATTTCCCCCTCCAGGGAAGCTTCCCAACCCAGGGATCGAACCTGTGTCTCCTACATTGGCTAGCGGATTCTTTACCACTGAGCTAGAGAGGGAAAGGTATAGACAATTCTGTTGTCTCTTAGATGTATTTTGTCTATGCGCTGTTGCCACACTGAAAACACACTGACATTTCTTCTTGTGTAATATATAGTGGTTGCAGAGAGACTAGAGACTTTTGAAGCTTGCCCACATACACATCTTACGGGAGAGTATGGGATCCCAGAAGCAAGGAGGAAATTGAGAGTGGAGCTCAAATTTTCTTACTTCTAACGGTTTGTTTACTAGACCAAAACGTAAGATCTGCTCTTGGGAACTGAGTTATTAGAAAATGTCATTTCAGTGTTAGCTACTCCAAGCACCTTGAATTTGCCAAATTGTAAGGAAGGATTTTTTTTTTTATTAGATTAAATTCCATGATGAGTTCATCTAAGATGTCTTTTGTAACACTGTATGTCTTAACTCTTTTTAAAGAGAGTTTTTAATGCAAACTCTTTAACAGGTAAGATTGAAATCACAGTGTGTGTGTGTGTGTGTGTGTGTGTATGTGAATAACCAGATGCTTTGACACAGTCACAAGATTCTTTACATAGAAGGCCATGTTTTACACAATCAAGAGAGGCAGCTTTTGCTACAAAAGGGATGAGGGAATTGTACAAAACACTATTTGATCTATGATTATTTTCCCGTATAGTATTCATTCTTACTGGAAGCTTCTTAGTCGATTGAATAGCTCAACATTCAACCTCAGACTGACCCCTAACTCATTTTGATCCACTTTTGTTACAGTTTCTAATAAGAACCTACTGGTGCAGTGGGAATTGAGGGAAGATGAAATTGAGGAGCTTGGATTGTGGCAGTGATAAGGAAAATAAGGAGCTTCTTTCATTTGAGCAACACAAAAATCTTTATAGACAGCTCAATTTTATTGGAATATCTGCCTTTTCTTGGTGTGCTTTTTACTCTTGCACAGAACAGAGGCAAAGATTGTGACAGTAAAGCTCTTCCTCCTATTTGTACCTGTAATAGTGCCACACAAGAGAAAACCTTCTCTGTCAGAATAAACAGAACACATTCCAATCATAGTGTCTCCTTTTACCTTAGGACCTTAATACTCCCCTAAACTGAAATCTAAAACACTAAAGAATCTAGTTATTAAAAGAAACACACCCAGTAGGGTAGTAACTACACTACTTACTAGTACCTACTACACTACTAGTCGTGTAGTAAAAGAAATTTTCTGGATACCCATGAAAATGGAAAAGACAGCTTTGCCAATTCAAATAAAGAACATTACACTTACTACTGCATTAGTTTCAGGAGTTCAAAGCTCACTTAGCTTGTCTTTTTTGTAACCAATGGGATTAAAGCTGTGACTCAAAGTTACAGGTTACTTTAAGCAGATACAAAGATTTAGATAAAATGATGACATTGATCATATACCTAAAAAAGTGATTTCAAAATAAAAATGTGAGCACAAATTTTTAGAAATATGTCTCTAAATAAGTTTGATTTTTCCACAACACCCATGGAGAGTAAATTAGTATGAGCATAGTTTTCTTTCTCTCCCCTGCCCCAAATCAGTTTTCTCAATGTATTCAAATATGTTTAGATGTTACTGACGTTATTGGACTAAAAGCAGTAACTACCAATGCTATTTTACTGTTAAATATTAGAAGTATTTTACCTTCTAATATTTGTCCTTTATATTCAGTTAGGAATTTTTACCATCAGAGAATGAGATTCTATTACTGTGATAGGCTTGGCATTCAGTTGAATGCACTGTTGTGGTCTTCCTTGTTATTTGCAGTTGGAGCCCAAGTTATACAGATTATTAAATATTTTAAATATTAATTCTGCACTTACATTATCAGTTTTGTGACTTCGGTATAGCTAGCTAGCTCTCACTTGTTAAATGTATATATGTGTATTTCTATACGTATGTGTATATATATATATATGTGCATGTATGTGTGTGTGTATATATATATATATATATATGTCACTTGCTAACATGTCTAGCAAATCATATTTTCAGATTTTGCAGGTCAGGAAATTATGATAGCATTTAGAATAGAAATAGATTTACAAATGACTGAGCTCTTGAGTAGCAGAGGCTGTTCATCTAGTACCTTAGAACTTTGGTTCACCTTTAGTTTTCCCAACATGTAAACATCCCATAACACCAAAATCAGATTGATTATATTCTTTGCAGCCAAAGATAGAGAAGCTCTATACAGTCAGCAAAAACAACACTGGGAGCTGCCTGTGGCTCAGATCATGAGCTCCTTATTGCCAAATTCAGACTTAAATTGAAGAAAATAGGGAAAACCACTAGACCATTCAGGTATGACCTAAATCAAATCCCTTATGAGTAAACAGTGGAAGTGAGAAATTGATTTAAGGGACTAGACCTGATAGACAGAGTGCCTGATAGAACTATGGACGGAGGTTCATGACGTTATACAGGAGACAGGGATCAAGACCATCCCCATGGAAAAGAAATCCAAAGAAGCAAAATGGCTGTCTGAGGAGGGCTGACAAATAGCTGTTTAAAGAAGAAAAGTGAAAAGCAAAGGCGAAAAGGAAAGATATTCCCATCTGAATGCAGAATTCCAAAGAATAGCAAGCAGAGATAAGAAAGCCTTCTCCAGCGATCAATGCAAAGAAATAGAGGAAAACAATGAATGGGAAAGACTAGAGATCTCTTCAAGAAAATTAGAGATACCAAGGGAAATTTTCATGCAAGATGAGCACAATAAAGTACAGAGATGGTATGGACCTAACAGAAGCAGAAGATATTAAGAAGAGGTGGCAAGAATACACAGAAAAACTGTACAAAAAAGATCTTCACAACCCAGATAATTATGATGGTGTGATCACTCACCTAGAGCCAGACATCCTGGAATGTGAAGTCAAGTGGGCCTTAGAAAGCATCACTACGAACAAAGCTAGTGGAAGTCATGGAATTCCAGTTGAGCTATTTCAAATCCTGAAAGATGGTGCTGTGAAAGTGCTGCACTCAATATGCCAGCCAATTTGGAAAACTCAGCAGTGGGCACAGGACTGAAAAATGTCAGTTTTCATCCCAATCCCAAAGAAAGGCAATGCCAAAGAATGCTCAAACTACCACACAATTGCACTCATCTCACACGTTAATAAAGTAATGCTCAAAATTCTCCAAGCCAGGCTTCAGCAATACATGAACCATGAACTTCCAGATGTTCAAGCTGGTTTTAGAAAAGGCAGAGGAACCAGAGATCAAATTGCCAACATCCGCTGGATCATCGAAAAAGCAAGAGTGTTCCAGAAAAACATCTATTCTGCTTTATTGACTATGCCAAAGCCTTTGACTGTGTGGATCACAATAAACTGTGGAAAATTCTGAAAGAGATGGGAATACCAGACCACCTGACCTGCCTCTTGAGAACCCTGTATACAGGTCAGGAAGCAACAGTTAGAACTGGACATGGAACAACAGACTGGTTCCAAATAGGCAAAGGAGTACGTCAAGGCTGTATATTGTCACCCTGCTTATTTAACTTATATTCAGAGTATATCATGAGAAATGCTGGGCTGGAGGAAGCACAAGCTGAAATCAAGATTGCCGGGAGAAATATCAATAACCTCAGATATGCAGATGACACCACCCTTATGGCAGAAAGTGAAGAAGAACTAAAAAGCCTCTTGATGAAAGTGAGAGAGGAGAGTGAAAAAGTTGACTTAAAGCTCAACATTCAGAAAACTAAGATCATGGCATCTGGTCCCATCACTTCATGGGAAATAGATGGGGAAACAGTGGAAACAGTGTCAGACTTTATTTTTTTGGGCTTCAGAATCACTGCAGATGGTGATTGCAGCCATGGAATTAAAAGATGCTTACTCCTTGTAAGGAAAGTTATGACCAACCTAAGCAGCATATTAAAAAGCAGAGACATTACTTTGCCAACAAAGGTCCATCTAGTCAAGGCCATGGTTTTTCCAGTAGTCATGTGTGGATGTGAGAGTTGGACTGTGAAGAAAGCTGAATGCCGAAGAATTGATGCTTTTGAACTATAGTGTTGGAGAAGACTCTTGAGAGTCCGTTGGACTACAAGGAGGTCCAACCAGTCCATCCTAAAGAAGATCAGCCCTCGCTGTTCATTGGAAGAACTGATGTTGAAGCTGAAACTCCAATACTTTGGCCACCTGATGCAAAGAGTTGACTCACTGGAAAAGATCCTGATGCTGGGAAGGATTGGGGGCAGGAGGAGAAAGGGACAACAGAGGATGAGATGGCTGGATGGCATCACTGACTCGGACATGAGTTTGGGTAAACTCCGGGAGTTGGTGATGGACAGGGAGGCCTGGCGTGCTGCAATTCATGGGGTCGCAAAGAGTCAGACACGACTGAGCAACTGTTCTGAACTGAACTGATCTGAAACTTCACATCCTGTCCAATAAGATTCCTTGAAATTACTGGCATATATTTTATTCAGAGCACTCTGCAAAACCTGATTATGGCTCTGAAAGTCCCTCTAAATTCTCCACTTATAGATCCAGCTCTGTACTTGGTATTTCTTCCTGTCCATCTTAAACATCAAATGAAACATGTCAGAATCAACCTTGTGGTCTCTGCCCATCTCACCTCAACCTCCAGGATTCCCCAGGTTCCAATCTGGATTTTGTCTTTGATGTTCCCTCTCTATCTACTCCATATCAAAGTCCTCATCCAGTCATTGATTGTTACCTCCAAAGGATGTTGCATACCTTCCTCACATCCTCACCCAAGTCTCAGCTTTCCCCATCCATTGTGTGGAGAGCTACAGGGCTTTTATAACTGGTCCCCTGACATCCATATTGCTCCCGGTCCAGATCCATCCTCCAGTAACATGAGAGGAGATTTTCAAGATTCAAATATGATAACTATCACCCCTTCAGCTACATGTGCCACCTAAATGGATTGCCATTGCTTTAAGATAAAGACCAAAATTGTGCTCCTCCAGTTTCATGTCAGTATCTCCACTCTTCCTTCTACTTCAGCTGCTTGTCTTTCTTCCAGTTGCTCTGAGTCTCTCTGCTCTCTCCCATTCTTACATCTCTAAACCCAGGTACCCAAACATTGCCTAGTTCACTCTTGGTTGACTCAGATATCAACCCAAATGGCACTTCCTCAGGTGATCCTTGTTAATGTCCTAGACTGAGCCAAATCCCCTTATAATATGCACAGATACACCTATGTATTTATTTGCATACATATATCCATATTTATATATCCATATAGTATCCATATTTATATATCCATATATATAAGTATGGATTTATTTATCTATATATATGCTTATAAATATATATTTATAAATATGGATATATATTTATGTGTCCAGGTGGCTCAGTTATAAAGAATCCACCTGCCAATGCAGGAGATGTGGGTTCAACCCCTGGGTCGAGACAATTCCCTGGAGAAGTAAATGGCAACCCACTCCATATTCTTGCCTGGAAAATTCCAGAAACAGAGGAGCCTGGAGGGCTACCATCCATGGAGTCACAAAGAGTTGGATCCGACCGAGCAACTGAGTTCACACGCACATCCCTCATCTCAGCTAGTTGCAAATTCACATTTGTGAAACTGTTTAATTCATCCCTAAGGGAGGGCCGTGTCTAGTTATCTGGTCCTTATATTCCTGGAAAATACGGCAGTGCTCACTCAGTGGAAGTACAGTAAGTCTTTGTTGAGTAAATGTTGGCTGGGCATCCTGTCTTTAACCCCCAATGTGCACATGTATGCACATATACTACACACAAGCACACACCTCACACCCACCCACACTTTCTAAGGTAAATACATAAATAAATAACTTGAAGGCTACAAGGCCCCATATTTTACTTTCTTTGTGACCTCTTCAAATATCACACTCTTCTTCAGCTTCTCTTTCCTCTCAGTGATTCATTCAGAGGTAACTTCACTAGCGCTACATTTGCTTATAAAATGAGGTTGGTCTATTGAATTTTTACCAAAAAAAAAAAAAAAAAAGAGCCAGGCATTTCTTTACATTATTTCCCTTGATAAATTCAGGAATTGTAAAAGGCTTTACTATATGGGGGATTTATGCTGTGCTGTTTGTGCATATTTTGGCATTAGTCAGTGATCTAAGATTGTACCACATTGGAGAAAAGAAAAAGAAAAGCCTTTGGAATTTTCCTATCTATATGATTTCCATGTGGAAATAAACAAAATGAAGGAGAACAAAGATTAAAATAATAAATAGATGAATTTGAAAGAGCAACATAAAAATCTATGTTGTAAAAGTCTGAATTTTTAAGAATTGCAAAAAAGCTTCGAACTGTGGCAAAACTAGTTAAGGAGGACACCTATCATACTGCCTGGCACCTACTGTGTTCTGGGTACTATTCTAATTGTTTGTGCCTCAGTTCAAATCATTGCATTAAAATTGAATTAATCTTATTTTTATGTAAAGCCTTCTTGATTGAGCTACTTTAGAGGAGTATCTGTTAAGCCTGGGATATTTTGTCCCCCTAAAACAAGGAATTGCTCAAAAGCTGGTAGACACACATCAGAAGGACATAAGAGCAAGGTTTCAAGGGTACCCACTGGCCCAACTTGCGTATCACTTGGAGATAAAAAGTATTAATGTGTGTTATGGATTAGAGCACGTTGAATAAGAATCCACGAGCCCATAGGGTGTGCAGATCCGGTAAACAGAAGGAAAAGCTGTTTTATTGAAAAGTACAAGCAAATGATTACAACAAAGGCTAGAACTATAAAGTCACTTTCTGCAACTACTATTACAAGAATAATCAAAGGATAATCCACCCCTGGGTGAGTGGTTGATGGGGACAGGATGGTCACACTAACTCTACATGTCGGCCCTCAGATTGCTTATTAAATACAAGGAGGGGAAAGTCCTTTTATAGGACGATAACAAGAAGACACCTGCTTATCCAAGGGACCACACTTGATGTCAACAAGAGTGGACGAACGAATGTCATTTATCTCTTGATAGAGTATATACATGAAGCAGGACAGTCCCCTCTGAATTTATTCTGCCAGAAGTGATTCTCCTGAATCTAACCTTAAGGAAACAATCAGACAAATCCTAATTGGTAGATGTTCTTCAATACAACTGACCTGGACACTTCGAAAAGGTTGGCATCACTAAAAATAATCCAGGAAAACTGTTCAGTATTAAAAGAGACTAGAAGAAAGGGCAGGCTTCCCAGGTGGCTCAGTGGTAAAAACCTGTCTGCCAATGCAGGAGATGCAAGAGACATGGGTTCACTCACTAGGTCAGGAAGATACCCTGGAGGAGGGAATGGTAACCCACTCCAGTATTGCCTAGTAAATCCCATGAACAGAGGCGCCAGGCAGCTACAGTCCTTGGGGTTGCAAAGAGTTGGACAAGCCTGAGCATGCACACACATATCTGAAGAAATGGCAACTAATTGCAAGATATCCTTCATGATTAGATTCTGAATGAGAATAAAATAACTGTAGAGGATATATTAGGCCAATTGGAAGGAATCTAGATTTAGGTTTTAGATCATATGTAGTATTACACTCATGTTAAATCCTGTAATCCTATTGGGATCATGTAGGAGAATGTGTTTTGGGAGAGATGATAAACTTTAAAGTACTCAGTGATGAAATTTCATGGTCTCTGCCGTTTTCTTTCATGTGATTTGGTAAAAACTTTTTTTTTAATATGGGAAAGATAAAAAAGAAGATGTGACAAATATTAAAAAGTATTTAATCAAGTTAAAGATTGTATGATATTACTGCTAATTTTCCATAGATGGTTTTCAAAATAAAAATTGGGTAAACTATTCTGTGATTTTAAACCAACTATCCAACAGATGTTGTTGTTGTCACATTGTGTTGAAGTGAGTTAGCATGGGTGAAAGCAGTTTCATTGATCAGTTAGTCAAGTGTCCTGTTCAAAGTACCTAAATATCTTCATTCAGCATTCCATAATTATCCACAATTTATATTTTCACACTTAAGAAAAAGCTATCATTAAAAAATATGTTGTGGCAATATAGGAGACAAAACGGAATAGGATATGATCAGTAACTATAGATAAAGTAGTATTTTTTCCCATTTTTCAGTTAGATATGAGAAGTTTTCAACATGTGAAATTTTAAGGAGTAATTGGGCAACTTGGTAATATGTTTTTTTCTTCTTCCATGTTTTTGCTTAACATTTCATGCTTGCTTGTAAAACGGATTGTAAGATTACTGGTGACTTTCACTGAAAGATCCACAACATAGCAGAATGCAGTGTGCAGTGTAGAATAGATCTGGCCAAGGCCCCAGTAGGATTTAGGATCCAGTATGATTCTCAACTGTACATCATCTAGAAGGCAGACTAGCACTATTAGTGTTTGTGTATTATAAACAGGTACTTATAACCCAATTTTTTGCACGCATGCCCAGTCATGTCTGACTCTTTGTGACCCCATGGACTGTACCCAGCCAGGTTCCTTTGTCCATGGGATTTTCCCAGCAGGAATACTGGAGTGGATTGCCATTTTCTCCTCCAGGGGATCTTCCCATCCAGGGATAGAACCCACGTCTTCTGCATCTCCTGCATTGGCAGGCAAATTATTTACCACCGAGTCACCTGGGAATATCAGAGCCCAATATCGTAGATTTACAAGTTTCAGAAAACAGAGCTCTCTCTTTAGTCAAAAGTGAGAGTCAGTTCTGTATGAAGCACAAAGTAAGAGGTTAAATTATTTAAAAGTTACAAAATTTGTAATAAAAAATATCTTTTCAGAAAAGTTTCAACTTGAAGGTAAATATTCAAGATATTCCTATCATTTAAGTATATGATGTAGTATTTCGAGTCAGCTTCCTGTAAGAATACTTTTCTGATAACATTTAGGACTGCTTCGGTATGTACCTTGCACTTATTCAGAATAAGTGGAGTAGTGCATCTTGATATATGATGGAAAAAGAACTTCTAGATCTTCTTGCATCTTAAGATGAACCAAAGGTAAAACTATTATTAATAGTTATTAATAGCTCTCTTCCCTTGTAATTCATTTGTCTGTGTGATCTGTTTTCAGTCATGTCCATGGAGCCTGCTAGGCTCCTCTGTCCATGGAATTTCCCAAGCAAGAATGCTGGAGTGGGTTTCCATTCCCTTCTCCAGGGGATGGACCCAGGGTTAGAACCTGCATAGGCAGGTGAATTCATTACCACTGAGCCACCGAAGTACCATTTCATATGCTAGTCATAAATTATTATAAATTCTAACAAGCAGAAGAGATTTGAGTTTTTGAAAAATCTTAAAGAATCAGTTTCTTGATACTTCCAGTTTATACTGGCTAGAGGCTAAATTTCACTATGATAAGAAATTAAACTTCAGCTTCTATTAAGACAGAGAATTAGGTTAAACTTGGAATTGTTTTTAATAAGGGAAAAATAGTAAATTATTTTGGGGAGAGAGTTGATTCTTAAAAGTGGATTATTTTCAAATAAAGGTAATAATAGCTTTAGTTATTATACCATTGACCTCCCCACTCACTTCTCCCCACTGCCCCCCACCCCCTACTTCAAGCTACTCATATACATTTTAGTAGTAAAACAGTGAATACACAGGCTGCTGTAAGGGGGACACATTTTTAAGATTTGAGGGCTGAGTGTAACTGAATTTTGTGATCTCATTAAACTATTAATATATGTTATTTCATATTTTTAAAAAAGTTCTAAGACCATGAACAATGTAAGTTAAAAGTTGTTTGAATTTACAGCAATAGGAGAAGCAAACTTGCATATAGAATTTGGCTTTAAAAGCAAACAGCTATGTGAACAATTTGTTAGGTAATTATTAGCTGGAAGCTATTTGTACTCTGAGTTTATTGAATATACACATATGATAATAAGAATTTGCACAAATAGAACCTTTTGATAATAAATCCACGTGAGAGATCATGCCTTGGGGGAGTAATTGTAGATATTATAAGCGTATTGAATTCCCTGCACACAGAATGCAGAACTCTTGCCCAAGTATGTAACTATTTTTCATTTCATGATGCTTAATAGGTCATTTTACCTAAAGTCTTGGAAAGGATAAGTGTAACAAACAATGGAAAATGGTGTTGTTCTATTTGTATATATTCCAAATGTTGCAGTTACAGAGGAAATAGCAAAGTAGAGCTCTATAACCTGTCACCAGTGGTGTGCTAAACTACACTCAAAAACACAGTTATCAGAAATAAATAAATACCTAATCATTACCTGAGAAGTCTTCTTGGCATTTTGTATTGGAATCCCTGATTGTTTGCTTTTGTGGTATCTACTCAGCTGCTTAGAAAAAGTACTTTAGCAGTAAAATAAAATATAGAAGAGATGCCTTCTTTTTGTGAATCTTGTACATTTATAACACTTCATGGAACTATATACCCCTCCATCAGTTTTACTGTATGTTCACAAAATAAAAATACAATGAAGGATCCTTCCAGTTCCCTTCCCTCATTTAAGATTTTTTGTTACATTTTTATTCTTATGCAGTTATTTCACATTTTCATATTTAAATTGAATGAATCAGTGCTCAGAATCAGTCCTTTCATGGCTGTTTCCTTGTCTGAGTTATTTTGATTTATCTTGTGGATTGCTAGGTTTCATTATCAAGGAGTTTATTCTAGGGGACTCATGTATACTATACTTCCTGAATTTTTGTTTGCCTGATTCTCATTCCTCACCCTCTTTGCCCTTGCCCACTTCTGATGTCTGTAGTCCACAAGTCATTTTCTGGTTTGCTTTTCATGTTTTAAGAGGGCCAGCGATGTGGAATGGCAAGAGCTGGTGGAGTGGGCAGACTGCAGTCCCATTGTGTGTCTTGTCTAAAATACCCTCTCGCACCATACTTGTTCCAATTGACTATATTTCTGGGAATCTATTTCTGGGATTCCAGAAATAGATATCTGGAAATATTATTCCAGATAATAAATTATCTTTCTATTTTATTCTTTTGACTAATTTTTCTAGTTTTTCACCAATACCCCGCTGTCTTGATTACTGTATCTTTATATTAAGTCTTGAAGTTGGGTAATATCACAATTGTCCAGCTTTATTTTTCTCCTTCAGTATTATGTTTATTATTCTGGATGTTTTGCTTCTTCATATAAACTTTAGAATCAGTTTGTGGACATCCACAATAAAGTAACTCGCTGGGATTTTCATTGGGATTGCATTAATCTATAGACAAGTTGGGAAGAACTGACATCTTAGGAATGTTGAGTCTTCCTATCTATGAACATGGAATATCTCTCCATATATTTAGTTCTTTGTTTTCTTTCATCAGAATTTTGCAGTTTTCTTCATATGTACCTTGGATATCTTTTGTTAGATTTGTACCTAAGTGTTTAATTGAGGAGTGCTCACTAACTCAATGGACATAAATTTGAACAAATTCCAGGAGATAGTGAAGGACAGGGAAACCTAGCATGCTACAGTCCATGGGGCCACAAAGAGTCAGACAAGACTTAGCAACTGAAGAACAATAGAACATATAAATTGTGGGCTTCCCAGGTGGTGCTAGTGGTAAAGAATCCGTCTGCCAATGCAGAAGACATAAGAGATACGAGTTTGATCCCTAGATCAGGAAGATCCCCTGGGGGAGCAAATAGCACCCCACTCCAGATTCTTGCCAGGACAATCCCATGTCCTGGACAGAGAGGAGCCTGGCAGGCTACAGTCCATGGGGTCGCAAGGAGTCAGACATAATTGAGTGAGCAAATATAAATTGTATTCTGGTTTTTAATTTCAAATTCTACTTTTTCATTGCTGATACATAGTCAAGCAGTTGACTTTTACGTGTATCCATTGCCCTTGCTATAGTCACTTATTAGTTCCACAAGTTTTTTGGCAGTTCTTTCAGATTTTCTATGTACGCAGTCATGTCATCTGTAAGCAGTAAAGATTTTCTTTTTTCCTTCCTAATTTGTATACCATTTATGTCCTTTTATTATTTTTCTGCATTAATCAGAGCTTTCAGTATGATGTTGAAATACAGTGGTGAGAGGAGACATCCTTGCCTTGTTCCTGATCTTACTGAGAAAGTTTCAGATTTCTCACTCATGTTAGCCATAGGTCTTTTTTATCTTTCTTTATCAAGTTGAGGAAGTTCTTTATTCCTGGTTCACTGATAGTTTTTATCATGAATGAGTGTTGGAGCTTGTCAGATGCTTTTTCTGTTTCTGTAGATATGCTTGTGTGATATTTATTTTTTCATCTGTTTATGTGATGGGTTACATTATTGAATTTTGAATGTTGAATCAGCCTTGCATGCATGGGATAAATCCACTTGTCATGAAATATATTGATAATTCTTTTTATACATTGTTGGATTTGATTTGCTAATATTTTATTGAATATTTTTACATCTACATTCATGAGAGATATTGGTCTGTAATTTTTTTTTATACTGGCTTTGTTTGGTATTAGTGTAGTACTAGCCTCAATGACTGAGTTAGAGATTGTTCCCTCTGCTTCTATGTTTTGAAAGAAAATGTAGAGAATTGGTATGATTTCTTCCTTTAATGTTTGGTAGAATTCACCAGTGAACCATCTGAACCTGATACTTTCTGTTTTGTAAGGTTACTAATTATTGATGCAATTTCTTTGGTGGATATATACCTAACCCATTCACATTGTCATGTCTTGTGTGAATTTTGGAAGATTGTATTTTCAAGGAATTGGCCCATTTCATCTAAATTATCAAATTTGTAGACAAATAGTTGTTCCTAACATTCCTTTATTATCCTTGGAATTTCCATGGGATAGGTACTGATGTTCTCTCTTTCATTTCTAATAATAGCAATATATATCCTCTTCCTTTTTGTCTTAATTAGTCTGGCTAGAGATTAGTGATTTTATTGGTCTTTTCAAAGAAACAGCTGTGGTTTTCCTGATACTCTGCAGATTTCTTGTTTTCAATTTCAGTGGTTTCCATTCTTATTTTTTATTATTTCTGTTCTCCTGCTTACTTTGGAAATTATTTGTTATTTTTCTAGTTTCCTGAGGCAGGAGTTTAAACAATTGATTTTAAATAAAATATGCATTAAATACTGTCAGTTCCCCTCATCTTATAAATTTTGGTGTTATGTTTTCACTTTTAATTCAAAATATTTTTAAATCACTCTTGAGATTTCTTGGTCAATGCATGTTTTATTTAGAGGTGTAATATTTAATCTCCAAGTATTTCAGAATTTTTCCATGTATCTTTCTGTTATTGATTTCTGATTTAATTCTATTCTGATCTGAGAGCAGATATTTTATTTTATGATTTCTAGTCTTTTAAACTTTTTAATGCCTGTTTTATGGCCTGGAATGTGGTCTGTCTTGGTGAATGTTCTGTGTGAATTTGAGAAGACTATATTTTTGTCACTGTTAGATAAAATAGTGTAGAAGTCCATTATATCCAGTTGACTGATGGTATTATAGAGTTCAGCTGAGTGAGTGAGTAAGTGAAAGTCACTCAGTCGTGTCCGACTCTTTGCGACCCCGTGGACTATACAGTCCATGGAATTCTCTCAGCCAGAATACTGGAGTAAGTAGCCTTTCCCTTCTCCAGGGGATCTTCTCAACCCAGGCATTGAACCCAGGTCTCCGGCATTGCAGGCAGATTCTTTACCAGCTGAGACACAAGGGAAGCCCAGAGTTCAGCTGTGTCTTTACTAATTTCCTGCCTGCTGGATCTGTCCATTTCTAATAGAGGAGTATTAAGGTCTCCAACTATAAAATGGATTCATCTGTTTTTCCTTGTAATTCCATCAGACATACGCATTAAGAATTATGTCTTCTTATATAACTGACCCCTTTATTATTATGTAAGATCCCTGTCTATCTCTGATAACTTTCCTTGTTGTGAAGTTAGGAACAACCTAACTGAATCCTCTGCTTAAGATTCCACAAGGCTGCAGTCAAGCAGTTGGCTCTGCCACGTTTTTCATCTGAAGCCTGAGGTTTTCTTTCAGGCCCATTGAGTTTATGGACAGAATTCTGTTCATTACAGCAATTGGTCTGAGAGCCTCAGCTCCTAGAGACCATCCCTCCCCAAAGGAAATTCACAGCTAGCCTTTTGCTTCTTCAGGGTGAGTAGGGGAGTATCTATCTCTAACTTTATGGAAGTTCTGAACCCTCTTTTAAGGAGGTCACCTGATCAAGTCAGGCCCACCTAGGATGCTTTTAGTTTTGTTATCTTTTTCTTCGTGTACAACAGGTGATTTGATATACCTGTTGTGAGATGGTTACCACAATCACATTAATTCACACATCCATGATCTCACATAGTTAATTTGTGTGTGTGTGTGTGGTGAGACTACTAAGACATTCTGTCTCTGTAAATTTCAGGTAAACAATACAATATTATTAATTATAGTCACCATGCTCTATTCATCTTACAAGTGTGACCAGCAACTCTTCATTTCTCTAGCTCCCTAGCCCTTGGTAGCCACCATTCTATTCTCATTTTCATCCTCTCTAGATTCCACATATAAGTGAGATCATCCAGTATTGACTTTCTCTGTCTAGCTTATTTCACTTAGCATGATATCCTCCAAGTTCATCTACATTATAGCAAGTGGCAGGATTTCCTTCTTTCTCTTGGCTGAAGTAATCTCTTGTTTAATTAAGTCAAACACAATTGATTAAGGACATTAATACTGCAGTTTTTGTTACCTTTTTCATATGCTATAAATTAAAATCAAATTGCCATTCTTATTTGCACTCAAGAGGAGGGGATTATGCAGAACCAGACCCATCTTAGAAATTGATCTGCCCAGAAATCATGACCTGCATATTTAATTTCCTATCTAGTACCTTGACTTGGTTTTATCATAAATAGCTAAAATTCAACATGATTGAATCTGAGCTTCTTTGAAGATTTCCCCTATCACAAGTGTCACCTCAAAAGTTAATTTGAAGTTTTTCCATTTCTTTCCATCTCTACTGCTGTTATCCCAATCCAAGTCATCATTATCCATATCTGTAGACTGCAACAGCCCCCTTCCTGGCTGATTAATTTCTCAGTTCATTACTCATATAGCAGCTAAAGTGATCTTAAGGCATAGATCTAATCTTTTCTCTCCTCTGATTGTAAATAGTCTATCATTATCTGTTGCTTTTTAGAATTGCCCTTATGAACTGGGTAGGACCTTACCTATCTTTCCAAGCTCATCTTAGACTGCTTTCCTTTTATTCATTAAGCTTGAGCCATACTGTCTTCTTTTAGTTCCTAGGATATGCTAAGTCCTTTTCTCTTTCAGAGTATTTTCACATGTGATTCACTCTATGGAGAATTCTGTCCATTTACTACCACATCTTTGCACACGACTATGTCCTTCTTGTTGTTGGAAGAGGATGTTTGCTATGACCAGTGCATTCTCTTGGCAAAACTCTATTAGCCTTTGCCCTGCTACATTCTGTACACCAAGGCCAAATTTGCCTGTTACTCCAGGTATTTCTTGACTTCCTACTTTTGCATTCCAGTCCCCTATAATGAAAAGGACATCTTTTGGGGGTGTTAGCTCTAGAAGGTCTTGTAGGTCTTCATAGAACCATTCAGCTTCAGCTTTTTCAGCATTACTGATCGGGGCATAGACTTGGATTACCGTGATATTGAATGGTTTGCCTTGGAAATGAACAGAGATCATTCTGTCTTTTTGAGATTGTACCCAAGTACTGCATTTCGAACTCTTTTGTTGACTATGATGGCTACTCCATTTCTTCTGAGGGATTCTTGCCCAGAGTAGTAGATATGATGGTCATCTGAGTTAAATTCACCCATTCTAGTCCATTTTAGTTCGCTGATTCCTAAAATGTTGATGTTCACTCTTGCCATCTTCTGTTTGACCACTTCCAATTTGCCTTGATTCATGGACCTAACATTCCAGGTTCCCATGCAATATTGCTCTTTACAGCATCAGACTTTACTTCCATCACCAGTCACATCCACCACTGGGTGCTGTTTTTGCTTTGGCTCCATCCCTTCATTCTTTCTGGAGTTCTTTCTCCACTGATCTCCAGTAGCATATTGGGCACCTACCGACCTGGGGAGATCATCTTTCAGTGTCCTATCTTTTTGCCTTTTCATACTGTTCATGGGGTTCTCAAGGCAAGAATACTGAAGTGGTTTGCCATTCCTTTCTCCAGTGGACCATGTTTTGGACTGCGAGGAGATCCAATCAGTCCATCCTAAAGGAAATCAGTCCTGAATATTCATTGGAAAGACTGATGCTGAAGCTGAAACTCTAATACTTTGGCCACCTGATGCAAATAACTGACTCATTTGAAAAGACACTGATGCTGGGAAAGATTGAAGGCAGGAGGAGAAGGGGACGACAGAGGATGAGATGGTTGGATGGCATCACTGACTCAATGGACATGAGTTTGAGTAAACTCCAGGAGTTGGTGATGGACAGGGAGGCCTGGCGTACTGCAGTCCATGGGGTCACAAAACGTTGGACAGGACTGAGCGACTGAACTGAACTGATGTCCTTCTTGTACTTCAGATCTGCTTAAACATCACCCTTTCAAAGATGCCCTCTCTGACCAACATGTGTAAAAGAGATCTGCTGGTCCTTATAACCTGTATTTGATACATTGACTCTTGCTTTTAGTACTTGTCACACTTCTTAATCCAATGTTTAATTTGTTTTTCTTGCTCTCTCTTGGCTTACTTTTGTGTCCCAGTATCTACACGGTGCCTTTCAAATAAAAAACCATCAAAATATACTTCATGAATGACTAAAGTGTTGCTATTGCCATTAATATGGGCTAGAATGATTCAAAGAAGCTGTTACGGGAAAAGCTGGCTTTGTAGGATAGAAAGTCAAAATGGGAAAAAGCCCTATGAAAAATGGAATAAAGAGCGAAAACAAATTGATGGATGTAGAGATGAGTATGGAGTGCTCAGGAATCAGTAGACAGAAGGCTTTACATTGTGGAGCAACAGAAAATGAGGTTGCAAAATTATGTTTACCAACTTAAGTAGAGCCCAGTAGGTAGATTTTCCAAGATAGCTTATTACACAATATTGAGCATAGTTCCCTGTGCCAAATAGTAAGTCCTTGTTGGTTATCAATTTTATATATACTAGTGTGTATATTTTAAGCAAAGGAAAAGATTGAATAAGCAATATTTAAGAAAGATTGAGGCAGCATTATTTCCACTGAATTGAAGAAATTATCTGGAAATAAGTTATTTATTCAGAATATCATTTATGCAACACATATTTATACCCCATTCACTGTGTCTGAGGCAGTGTATTTGGCGTGAGAGTACCATGAGTTTCACTTTCAAGTTGAGTCCTAAAGAACAGAGACCAGCTTGAGGTTGGTGAGGGTCTGAAAGATAAAGAAGAGAATGTTCATGTGCCCAGGGACAAAAGAGAATACAGTTAATTCTTACAAACTTAAATAGTTTAGCCTGCACCTTGAGAATAGAGTTTGAGTAGAGGTGTGAAAGTGTTTAGTTGCTCAGTTGTGTACGACTCTTTGCAGCCCCATGGACTGTAGCCCCCCCAGGCTCCTCTGTCCATGGGGTTTCCCAGGCAAGAATACTGGAGTGGGTATTCCCTTCTCCAGGAGCTCTTCCAGACCCAAGGGTAGAACCTGGGCCTCCTGTATTGCAGGCAGATTCTTTACTGTCTGAGTCACCAGGGGCTTCAGAGTTATGAGTGATTAAAAAAGTGGTCAAGAGGTAGATCAGAAAGGGCCTTTTTAGTTATTACACTTGACCCTTGAAAAACAACACAAGTGTTAGGAGTGCCAACCCTTGCACAGTCAAAAATCTGCATACTGCTATCTCAGCCTCAAAAATAAAGGAATTGATAAATGACTCAACCAAGGGCAGGAAGCTGAAACCATATGGGCAGAATCAGGACTCAAATCCGACTTTTTCTGATTCCACATGTTGTGATCTTTAATCAAACACAAATATTCCCCTGAACTTTATTAATTAAGATCTATAAAATGAAAATACATGTACTACATTTATTTAAAAAAAAAAACAAAACCCTGTGTGCAAATAGACCTGTGCAGTTCAAACCTGTGTTGTTCAGGGGTCAATTGTATAAAAAATTTGGGCCTCTTGAAACTGAGAAATAGGACAATGTACAGTCAGTATTTAGAAAAAGGGATGAGAACAGGTGAGTTATTAGAAACATGGATTAAGCTTTCATCTTTGCAGAAACTTGATCATTTCATGGGGGATGGAGAAGAGAAAAGAGAGTAGAACTCCAAAGAAAGAAAAAGGGAAGTGGGTGAGTTCGTTACAATCAAAGATCACCATAGAAGCCAGGGATATGAGACCTTTCAGAATCGTCAATGGATCATGTCATGACAAGGTCCGGAACTCAGAGGATGTGTTTTGCAATGGCAGGAATAACTTGTAACCCTAGGGAAGGAAGTTCTCTGCGGTTGCTTGAATGATTAATTAACAGTTAGAATATTTCTGTGTTGATGTCCCCATTTATGAGTTCCTAAGATATGTGGATAAATAATGTAAAAGTATTTCCCAGAGCTGAAAAGTGGAATGTTTTCTCAAGACAAGTAGCCCCTTACATCTTACTTAGGTTTTCAGTTTATTTAGTCAGCTCTGACTTTTGGTAACTAATAAAAAAGTAAATCAGCTTTCGAGAAAATTTTGATGTTTAATAATTTTGGCATCACTCAGTAAGTTTTATTTGAAGGGTACACTTAAGTTTCCCTGGGCTCAAATGGGAAAGAATCTACCTGCTATGCAGGAGACATGGATTTGATCCCTGGGTCAGAAACAGCCCCTGGAGAAGGAAATGGCAACCTGCTCCAGTATTCTTTTTTTTTTTTTTTAATAAATTTATTTATTTTAATTGAGGGCTAATTACTTTACAATATTGTAGTGGTTTTTGCCATACATTGACATGACTCAGACATGGGTTTACATGTGTTCCCCATCCTGAACCCCCCTCCCACCTCCCTCCCCATCCCATCCCTCTGGGTCATCCCATTGCCCCAGCCTTGAGCATTTGTCTCATGCATCGAACCTGGAATGGTGTTCTATTTCACATATGATAATATACATGTTTCAGTGCTATTCTCCCAGAACGTCCCACCCTCACCTTCTCCCTCAGAGTCCATAAGACTGTTCTATGCATCTGTGTCTTTTATTCTGTCTCGCATATAGGGTTATCGTTACCATCTTTCGAATTCCATATATATGCATTAGTATACTGTATTGGTGTTTTTCTTTCTGGCTTACTTCACTCTGTATAATGGGCTCCAGTTTCATCCATCTCAATAGAACTGATTCAAATGTGTTCTTTTTAATGGCTGAGTAATATTCCATTGTGTATATGTACCACAGCTTCCTTATCCATTCGTCTGCTGATGGACATCTAGGTTGCTTCCATGTACTGGCTATTGTAAACAGTGCTGCGATGAACATTGGGGTACACACGTCTCTTTCAATTCTGGTTTCCTCGGTGTGTATGCCCAGCAGTGGGATTGCTGGGTCATATGGCAGTTCTATTCCCAGTTTTTTAAGGAATCTCCACACTGTTCTCCATAGTGGCTGTACTAGTTTGCATTCCCACCAACAGTGTAAGAGGGTTCCCTTTTCTCCACACCCTCTCCAGCATTTATTGCTTGTAGACTTTTGGATAGCAGCCATTCTGACTGGTGTGTAATGGTACCTTATTGTGGTTTTGATTTGCATTTCTCTAATAATGAGTGATGTTGAGCATCTTTTCATGTGTTTGTTAGCCATCTGTATGTCTTCTTTGGAGAAATGTCTGTTTAGTTCTTTGGCCCATTTTTTGATGGGTCGTTTATTTTTCTGGAATTGAGCTGCAGGAGTTGCTTGTATATTTTTGAGATTAATTGTTTGTCTGTTGCTTCGTTTGCTATTATTTTCTCCCATTCTGAAGGCTGTCTTTTCACCTTGCTTATAGTTTCCTTTGTTGTGCGAAAGCTTTTAATTTTAATTAGGTCCCATTTGTTTACTTTTGCTTTTATTTCCAAAATTCTGGGAGGTGGGTCAGCTAATCAATGAATATAGTAAAGTTGCAGGATATAAAATTAACACACAGAAACCCCTTGCATTCCTATACACCAATAATGAGAAAACAGAAAGAGAAATTAAGGAAACAATACCATTCACCATTGCAACAAAAAGAATAAAATACGTAGGAATATATCTACCTAAAGAAACAAAAGACTTATATATAGAAAACTATAAAACACTGATGCTCCAGTATTCTTGTCTGGGAAATCCCATGGACAGAGAAGCTTGGTAGGCTGCAGTCCATGGAGTTGGAAAGAGTAGGAGATGACTGAGGAACTAACACTTTCACTTAAGTTTAGTGGAAATCATGTAATTTGAGGACAGAAAACCCCAAGTTTGTTTTTGTATTCTGGCTCTACCTGTTATGACTTGGGTGAACTTTCATGTTTTGGGGGTGGTTACTGCTCTAAATTGTCTCTAAAACAGTATCCACATTTTAAAACTTGAAGTTTTAGTTTTCAGCTTTACCTATTGACTTTCTACCATGATAGAAGAGAATTTAGCCCTTTTTCCTTTCTCATCTTGCCACATATAGTCATACTTGTCCTTCAAACCCTTCTGTTCTCCCAATAGAGATAGCATTTTGTTTAGATACATACTCAGTGTTTTTGATGTTAGGACTGTGTCGTTATCTGCAGCGTTAACTATGCCGTTTTATCTATTTTTCCTTTCCTGTATTTTTTTATTTTCCTGAAGTTAATAATATCTTTTTGTTGTTGTTTTTTTAATTTATTTGGCTATGCCAGGTCTTACTTGAGGCATGAGAACACCCAGTTGCAGCATGTGGGATTTATTAATAGTCCCCTGACCAGGGATTGAACCTGAGTCCCCTGCGTTGGGAGCACTAAGTCCTAGTCACTGAACTACCAGGGAAGTCCTAATAGTATCTTACTCTTTCATTTGCTTAATGTTCTAAAAGTTTATCTCTGATTCAAGCAAACTGTTCATCATTGTCTAAATATTCTGTCAAGGTGGTCAAACAGATTAGCTAGTTTACAAGTTTTATCTTTTTAAAAAGTTTCTGCCATGCCTCTGTCCTGCTCCAGTTTGAACTGCCCACCATCGAAAAAGCCTGCACACAGTTTTCATCTTTTCATTATTGACCGGAAATTTCTCTTACACATCCCTCTCCTTCTCTGGGCCTCCTGTTTCCTATATCTTATTTCTCCCTCTTGTTTTATTCCCTTGCTTTGTCAGGTCCTCTTGTAGCCTGTTAGGAGGTGAATTTTTTTGAAAACTTACCTGAAAATGTTTTCTTTTAACCACACCTTTGATTGAGACTTCGATAGAATTTGGTAGCATTTAATAAAATTTTAAGTGAAAATAATTTTGCTTGGGAATTTTGAAGGCATTCTTGCTCCATTGCCTTATTCTGATAGTTGCTATTGACAAGTCTGGTGTTACTCTAATTCCTGATCCTCTAGATGTGATCTGGTTGTGATCCATTCATTTGTTTCTCTCTGGTAACCCGTGGAATCTTTCCTTTATTGTTAGTGTACTCAACTGTTTACACAATGTCCGTTGGTGTGTTTATTTCATAGTCATTGTGTTAAATACTCAGTAACCCCTTCATATCTAGAAACTCACGTCCCTGAAGTTTTCTTGAATTTTATCACCGTTGATCTTCCTTTTCTCAGTTCTTGCTGCCTGGAGCTCTTCTGTTATTAAGATTTTGAATCTCTTAGACTAATCCTATTTCCTGACTTTTTTTCACGTTCAATTTTCCATCTTTTTGTCCTTCTGAGAAGTCATCTTAATGTATCTTCTAACCTGTATGTTGAGTTTTCAGTTTGGTTGTTTTTCATTTGCAAGAGCTTTTTTGTTTGCTCTCTGATTTCCTTTACTTTCTTTATTAAATATAGGGTCCTGTGCCATTTGATGGGACCAATTTTTATCTCCCTAAAGATGTAAATTATGGTTCTTTTAAATTTTGTTTGTTTGTTTCGTATTTTCCTGTTCTTTGCCCTGCTTATCTTCCAGCTATCCATTGCCTTTCCTCTTCTGGGGAACCTAGTTCACTTTTCCTGGGCTTCTAGCACACAGCATCTTATTTCTTGTTGGTATCTGTGGGAACAATTTGATTTCAGCATTTGTGGTCTTTTAAGTTGGTTATCACTCCTTTGTCTGCATTTTATCTTCTACAGTTTTATTATTCTCTCTTTCTAGTAATCATTTCTTCCCTTATGTCTTTGCAAGTTCCCCCTCTAACCCCCACCACCTTCTTCAGTTTCATTTTAGAAGCGTTTGAGGAAGGAATATATGCGTTTAATCTGTCCCTGTGCTAGATTTAACTAGACATCCTCTTCATTGCTTAGTTAACTAAATTAATTTAAATTAACTGGTAGAATGATAGCATTAAAAGCATCACTGCATGCGTGCATGCTAAGTCACTTCAGTTGTGTCCTACACTTTGCAAACCATGGACTGTAGCCGTCCAGGCTCCTCTGTCCATGGGATTCTTGAGGCAAGAATACTGGAATGAGTTGCCGTGCCCTCCTCCAGGAGATCTTTCTGACCCAGGGATTGAACTTGTGTCCCTTGTCTCTCCTACATTGGCAGGTGGGTTCTTTACCACTCGCACCACCTGGGAAGCCCCAAAACATCACTAATTATTCATAATTTTGAATACCCTTCAGTTTCACAACTCTTTTTTTTAGCATATTTTGTTATATTTCATGCCTTTTTTATGGGATGCTAGTCTTAGGAGTTATATATTATTCCTACTTTGCTTTGTTGGACTCATTTCAGGCTTCTCAATATAACTATGCATATTTCAATAACTACCTTACGGCAGTTACTTTGATATTTTCATATGAGCACTGTTTTGTGGTGTGTTCTTTGGAGATGCCTTAAGAGCTTACTCTATGATTTTTGTCAGTAGATATTTTTGCAAGTTTAATTTATTTCTCATTTTTAAACCAAGATTTGTAGATGAGCACCTTTGCTGTTTTACTTCATGTTGTTTCTCTGGTAAATGGTTGCAGGCAAAGCACAGATGGGCTGGAATGTGAAACAAGAGCAAAGAGCGAGTGACATAGTAGAATTTAATAAATATTTGCATGTGATTGCTTGAAGCCAGCCTTGAGCACTTGGCTCACAAACTTTGCGATCCATAAGAAACAAATTATATTCATCTTAGAATATACACATATTTCTAGTGTTTTATAGAGGATTTTGTTAGCCCTAGAATTTTGCTTTTTTATGGAAAGCAATATTATCCTTTCTATAAGAGACAGTATAGAATGGCAACATACCAGATGTCTAGATAATGTATAGTGAAGGGGAAAAGTCAATCTTCCAAATAGTTATTGACTGTCTAGCTAATTATTAATAAAAATAACTACCCAACATATCCAGTGTAAGGAAGCAGGATACTCTATAATTAATATATTCTTACAAGGGCTTTATTATTACTGGGATGAGCAGAGAAGGGAATTTAGAAATAATGTAATATATAGGTGACAACAGAGAAAAGATTTTATCCAGGTAGCAGCAAGAAACAATAGTAATAATAAGACAATCTATGTTTTATGGTCTCATCATAAAATTACTAATTTGAGAATATATCAAGACAGTTTGTAGACTATAAGGCAATGCGAAACTATTTGTCTAAGTTTTTGTTGCAGAATTTTGTCATACTAGAAGTAGTCTTCAGTGTTGGACGTAATTATGGAGATTGCTATTGTAAAAAGTAATATTCCAATACCAATTTGATCCATTCTGTTTTATATTGTAGCCAGCATTGTAACTGGAATCCTGCTTACTCAGAAGTAGAAAGATCAAAATGACTTCCTAACATGCTGTTGCCCATTGCCTTTTGTTGAGCTGTTCCACGGGGCTTGTGGGATCTTACTTCCCCAAACAGAGATTGAACCCAGGCCCTTGGCAGTGAGCGTGCAGTGCCCAAACCACTGGACTGACAGGCAATTCCCCATCTGTTCCCTCTTCAGTGCTCTAGGGTTGTTCTTGTTTGTCTGTTGTTGGTTTTTTTCGCACTAGTGACAAAACCCCCACCAATCATAAGGAAGGCAGAATGCAATCTTACAGTTTGACGAGGGGGGTGGAACTGCAATATTTAGCAAACTGTATGCTCCAGCAGTTTTATAACCTGTCCTTTTCAATTACAAAGGTATCATGAATTGTTTTTCTATGATTTTCATTATTATCTACAATGTCAACATTGTATCTACATAATAGTTAATTACATTCTGGGTTTCATTTGTCTTTTGAGGTCATTTGGAAGTAAATATATTGCTATGAAGCTTTTAAAATTCTCTGGCTCTTTTTCTCAGTCACTCATGTCTACATTATCCTATTTTCGAATCATGTCACTTTTTTCAGCTATAGTGCCACACCAAACTCACTAGATTTTGTAATGCCTTTATATATTGGTCTATCTCCCTGAAAAGCAACTTCTTCCTTTAGTTGATATGAAAAACTCAGGTCCTGCTATCATTGAGGAGTTAAGTCCAGCTTCCCAGGTGGCGGTAGTGGTCAAGAACCTGCCTGCCAATTTAGAAGACATAAGAGACGCAGGTTCGATCTCTGGGTTGGGAAGATTGCCTGGAGAAGGGAATGGCAACCCTCTCCAGTATTCTTGCCTGGACAATCCCATGGATAGAGGAGCCTCGCAGGCTACAGTTCACAGGGTTGGAAAGAATCAGACACGACCTTTGTGAAAATTCAGGTCCTGCTATTATTGAAACAGAACAAATGCGAAGCACCCAAAGTACGTCATTATTATTTAAGATTCATGGGTATATGAATAACATCTGTATATGTAAGAACTATTTCTTTCTACTGTGCACTGCAGTAAACCACATATCCTTTTTCTCTTCCAACATTTCAAACTCATGGTTGGAATAAAAACATTTTTTCATCTTCCAGTTCCTCTTCCCCAAATCCTTTGGTCCTATTTGATCTTCTCTCAATAATTTCACATTGATGTAGTCATCTTTTCTGATCGCTCTTTCCACTTTGGGGGGCAACATGTTTCACAGAAAACTTTCATGCCTACATTTCTTAAATCCTTGCCCTCCATTTATTTATTAAACAAATGTTTTGTTTACAGGCTGCCATGTAATAATATTCTGTCTTAGTTTCTTAATTGCATATTTTTTATGACATATTTCCTACTTCATAGTCCTTTCCTTCAAACTTTTTTAAAGAAAGTCTTCCCGTTATCCTGCTGTTTGAATAGAAGGGAATCTCTAAGACTCTAACCTGTAACCTGTTTTATTCTTCCATTGTATCTGTGAATATTCTCAAGTGTAGCCATTATTTTTATGGTGCTGATTTTCATAACATCACCCATCCATTCAATCATGCTTGGATTATTATATCTACTTCTGAGCCCTGCATTTAAAGAAAAGCGTTAACAAACACGAATATGTCTGGAGGAGGATGATTAAATTGATTGACTACTCCTAAACCATGTCCCATAAGGAATGGCTGAAGGAATTGTGCATATTTATTGTTTATCTTAGAGTAAAAATGATTAAGCATAGACAGGATAATTGTTTTCAATAATTGGAAAGTCTGTCACATAAAGGAGAGAACAGATTTGTTATGAGTTGTTCTACAAGGCTCTACTAAACCCAACTTGTACAAGCTGTGAAGAGCTTAGGTTCAAATGTTCCATGATGAGGAGCAGAGGTTAAATCTTACTCTGTTTGGCTTTGCTTACAGCGTCTGACATCCAGCCTGAGACCATTCTAGCCTAATGGATGTTTATTGATTGGTTTGAATTTTCTTGAATTGAAAGAATAAACCTTTCTAACAGGAAAAACAGACTGCCTTTGAAGTAAAAATACCCTATCTTTAAAAAAATATTTATTGATTAACTACAATGTAGCTGCCCCTGTGCTGCATATCTGGAATATAAAGATATAAACATTTTAATATTGTAGACAACCTCTGTGGGCAAGGTATTCTTCTAAATATCTCTTGCATGCCTGTGTGCTTAGTCATATCTGGCTTCTTGCGACCCCATGGATTGTAGTCCACCAGTCTCTTCTATCTGTGAAATTTTCCAGGCAAGAAGACTGGAGTGGGTTGCCATTTCCTCCTCCAGCTAAATATCTCTTACATGTCAGCATTTCAGATCATTAACCTCACATGATAAACACTTTTATTCTCCCAATTTAGGCATGAGGAAGCTGAGCATATAGGCATTTCAGCTTATCACTTACATAATAGCTGAGGGACCAAACTAGTAAGTGTCAAGCTGAGATTTGAACCCGACAATCAAGCTCCAGAATCTTCTTACTTAACTGCTGTGATAAACTGCCTCCAGTAATGAAAGACTAGAGGATGCGTATGAATTGGAGGACAGAAGGATTTCGGGATTGGAATAAAATCTAGTCCAATCCCTGCCCTGGGGATTCCCGGCCAGCAGCTGTCCTCTTCCTGAACAGTCGTGGTCTTCCTGACCTTCCATCTTGTCTCCTCACTGCCTGCTTCCCAGTGATCCTCCCACAATGCAAACCTGATCCTTCCACTTCCTTCACACCTTCCCCCTGTCCCCTGGTGTCCACAGAACAAATGTTGTCCCCCTAGGTTGAGCCGAGGCCCTCTGTGGTCTGTCTCCACTTCCGCCTCTCGCCTCACCCCCCACTGAACTCTGCATCACACCATGTGGTTACATGAGCCAGTCCTGCACATTTCCTGACTGGGAAGATAATAGAGTTATTGTGAGAATTAAATTAAATAACCAATATAAAATGCTCAGAATAGAGCCTGGAATGTCTAACTGTTCAATAAATGCTAGCACTATTATTTTCATTTATTTCCTATTATCTTGCTGAAATTGCTACACCCAACATATAGCTTATTCCTCAGTTCTCTCACTGGTCTTAGAATTGCTTTGTAATACATTGTAAAATAAAGGAACTTTATTGGCTCTTCTAATTTATAAATTCGGAGGCTGAGTGTGTCCCTAAGGGGTCCAGTCGAAGCTGTTCCTCTGTTTCTCTGCAGGTCTCTCAGCTTTGCCTTCCTCTCTGCTGCCTTGTCTTATAGGCTGGCTTCCATCAGGGCTGCCAGAAGGCTTCCAACAACAGCAGGGACTATGTGCTTTCTCATTCACATTCACTGCAAAAGAAAACAGTGCATCTCATGACCATCTATCCAAAGCACTGAGTTTGGTTCTGATTAAATCACCTCCGAAACAGTCACCGTGGCCCAGCAAAGCCTGGTTCAGTGAGTTGGATGGTGACCCTAAAAAAGATACAGACACATTCTAACTCCCAGAACCTGTAACCATATCTGGAAAAGGGGGAGTTGCTGATGTAATCAAGTAAAGGATCTCAAGTTAAGCTCACCCTAAATTATCTTGAGGTTGGCAACAGACCCCATGACAAATAGCCTTATAAAACAAAGGAGAGAGTTATGTGAGGTTGGAAGCAGAGATTGGAGCCACCGGAAGTCAGAAGAGGCAATGAAGGGTTCTCCCCTCGTGCCTCCAAGGGTTCTGTGATCTGTTTCTATTGGTTACACCACAGTTGATCCCAATTGTGGAGTGCCCGCCATCTTTTTTAAAAAATTTGTTTTATTTTTTTATACAATTATAAAGCTAATTGTGAAATATTGGCTGTATTCCCCATGTTGTACAATATCATACACACAATATTTTGTATCTCCCACTCCCCACTCCTGTACTGCCTCTCCTCCTTCGCCACCATAACCATTGGTTTGATCTCTGTATCTGTGGGTCAGCTTGTTTTTTGTTATATTTACTAGTTTGCTGTATTTTTAGATTTCACATATAAATAATATCATACAGTATTTGTCTTTTCCCCACATATCACTTCACATAACACACTCCAGATTCATCCATGTTGCTGCAAAATCATTCAATTCTTTTTTATGATTCCTATCCCGTTAAGTGAAAGTTGCTCAGTTGTGTTCCACTCTTTGCGACCCCATGGACTATACAGTCCATGGAATTCTCCAGGCCAGAATACTGGTATGAGTAGCCTTTCCCTTCTCCAGGGGATCTTTCCAACCCAGGGATTGAATTCAGGTCTCCCACACTGCAGGAAGATTCTTTACCAGCTGAGCCACCAGGGAAGCCCAAGAACACTGGAGTGGGTAGCCTAACCTTTCTCCAGTGGATCTTCCCGATCCAGGAATCGAACGGGGGTCTCCTGCATTGCAGGCAGATTCTTTACTAACTGAGCTATCAGGAAGCCCCCTATCCCATTGTATGTGTGTATATATATACACACACACACCTATCCCATTGTATGTTTGTATATATGTCCACACACACACACACCCCCCACATCTTTATCCATTTATCCATTGACAGATTCTGAGGTTGTGGAAGCCATCTTTTATTTATCACTTGTTAGGTTACCTTCCCTAGTGGCTCAGATGGTAAAGTGTCTGCCTGCAGTGCGGGAGACCGGGGTTCGATCCCTGTGTTGGGAAGATCTCCTGGAGAAGGAAATGGCAATGCACTCCAGTACTCTTGCCTGGAAAATTCCACGGACGGAGGAGCCTGGTAGGCTACAGTCCATGGGATCGCAAAGAGTCGGACACGACTGAGCAACTTCACTTTCACAGGTTACCTTATTAACTACTATGGTAACCAAAATTTAATCATTTCATTGGACTTGCTGACCACCCCCTTATTCAATCTGTAGTTATCACTTATCTCATCTGACATAATCCCTCTCTAATAACTCCTTCAAGTCATCTTAGAAATGACCACTCAAATTGTCATTCCCTTATCCTAAGACTCAAAAACTTTTCAAAGCCTCCCTCTATCTTCATGGGACACTTTAATGAAACAGAATTTGATGCTTTGTTTGCCTTTGGTTTCTGGAATGTGATCCTATTCCTGACTGACATATGAATACATGCTACAAGTTCTTGTGACTGTGCTTAAACAAATGTAAAATATAACTAATATAACTCTATTTCTGTATTGTCCATATTTAATGCTTGAACATCTTTAGAGTGGGGTACAAGTAAAAATGAGAAATGAGATAGAGTCCATTCAACAATAATCTGTATGGGTATTTTTATTTTTCCCCTCTTTAATACAAATAAGGGCCTTTGGTTCTAGTCTTATGCAGTCTTTAGAAATAGACTATTGTTGCAAAACCAAAAACCAAAATAAAGCAAAGAACTTTACACTGAACACAAGAATGTAAAATATGAGTTTAAAACTTTTTCTTCTAAAACAAAGAATATAAGGGCAAAACCTTGTCTTGTTAAAGACCTTAATTGTAATTAAAATTTAATTGCAATAGCTAAAAGTAGAAGGTACCTGTTAAATAAATTACACAGGAAATCAAAGCAACAAAATGCATAAGGAAGCACCTACAAATTAGTGTCTAGTGAAGGAATATGTTTCTGTGTTCTGTATGACAAAATACATTGAACAATGGAGCTATTATAAAAATAGACCATGAAACACTAGGTCTGAGGAACCATGTGAAACCTATTTGAAAAAATCAGTATTATGATACCCATTCATAGTAATTTCACAAACTGTCTTCCTTTAAAATTACTTTGTAATAGTAATGTACTATATTAGTTTTCTTTGCCGCTATAAAAAAAAAATCACAGCAAATTTAGTGGCTTAAATAGTACAAATGTATTATCTTACAGTTGGTGGGTGGGAAGTCTGACGTCGGCTGGCTAATTAACACTGAACACAAATTTATAACATACCAGTAAATTTAATTAATTATTTAATAATTAATAATAAGTATATTTTAAATGATTGAAATTAAATGGAAAAGCTCAAGTATGACCAAGGTAAGAAGACATTGTTCAACACATATTTAAAGCATGCTAAAGTTCTGTGAGCACTGTAAACTTTATTAGAAGAATTTATTGTTAAAAGATATTTTTGTATAAAAATTTAAATTACTGCTTACCAAGTGAGTGAAGTCGCTCAGTCATGTCTGACTCTTTGCAACCCCATGGACTGTAGCCTACCAGATTCCTCCGTCCATGGGATTTTCCAGGCAAGAATACTGGAGTGGGTTGCCACTTCCTTCTCCAGGAGATCTTCCCGACCGAGGGATTGAACTTGGGTCTCCCACTTTGTAGGCAGATGCTTTACCGTCTGAGCCACCAGGGAAGCTACTTACCAAACAGAAAGGGAAATCTGTAGATTCAAAGAAAGCAGCATAGAGAGGACTTAATAACTTTAAGAAACTAAAGAAGAAGGAGAAAATCCATTTTAAAAATAAACAAAAGACAACAGTTTATGATAACTTAAATTACAATATATTTAAAAGTGGATACTAAAAATACTACATGTGAAAACATGTGATATGCCACAGAAGTTGTTTTGGAGGTAATTAGTAAGCTTATATAGAGTGTTTTATGAAAAAGACCTGACATACATAAATTAGTTTTCAACTCAAAAACTTTGGGGGAAAATAAAACCAGATATCCCTAAAGAAAAAAAGCAGAATGAAGAAAGAAATGGAGATAAGAGAAGAAATCAATAAATAGAAGACAAAAAACAATAGAGAGGCATTGCAATGTACTTTTAAGTAAAACAGACAACTCTCTAACAAGAATGTCCAAAGACAGAAAAAGAAAGCACAAATTCTGTACTGAGAATGAAAAGGGGGTTATATTTACAGCTATGAAAGACATCTTTAAAGTCATAAGAAAATAGCATGAACAACTCTGTGTTTATACATGTGGACATTAAAAGGAAATGATACTTGTCTAGGCAGTATACTTTTCCAAAGGTAACTAAAGAAAGTAAAATGAATAAATAAATAACCATTAACAAAATCAAATCAGTAATCAGACTGATTTTCCATTCCTCAAATAAAGGCCCATATGTTTCCACAAACATACTTTGTTGTTCAGTCACTAAGTCATGTACAACTCCTTGCGACCCCATGGACTATAGCATACCAGGCTTCTCTGTCTTCCACTATCTCCTGGAATTTCCTTAGATGCATGTGCATTGAATTGGTGGACATGAACCTAATCATCTTATCCTCTGCTGTCCCCTTCTTCTTTTGCCTTCAATCTTTCCCAGCATCAGGGTCTTTTCCAATGGGTCAGTTCTTCCCATTCAGGTGGCCAAAGTATTGGAGTTTCAGCTTCAGCATCAGCCCTTCCAATAAATATTCAGAGTTGATTTCCTTTAGGTTTGACTGGTTTGATCTCCAACACTGTAGTTCAAAAGCATCAATTCTTCAGCGTTCAGCCTTCTTTATGGTCCAGCTCTCACATCCGTACATGACTACTGGATAGGAACTTGAAATATACAAAATCAGCATTAAAAATCAATAGTAAAATAGTAAACTACTGGAAATTCCCTGGTGGTCTAGTGATTAAAACCCTGTGCTTTCACTGCTAAGGGTCCAGGTTCAAACCCTGGTCAGAGAACTAAGATCCTGTGCTGCACAGCCAAAATAAATAAATAAGTTTTAAAATAATAATCAACTACTCAGTAAATAGGGCTTCCCACATGGCTCTAGTGGTAAGAATCTGCCTGCTAGTGCAGGAGATGCAAGAGATGCAGGTTTGAAGTAGAGTTGGACAGTTGTCCGTGTAAAATGAATAGCCTACAGCATACACAAAAGTACATTCCAATTGGATTAAGGTTATAATTATGAAGAGTAAAACCTTTAAAACCCCTGAAAGAATATATGAAAGAATAATCATGTTATTTGAAGGGGAGGAATATTATCTTAGAAAATTTGTAAAAATCACAAACTGAGCTGGATGCTGTCCATCTCCGCCATCCCCCTCCCTGCGCTGAGGTTTAGGAAGTTCAGGGTACTGTGCTCCAGAGAAAGCTGGCTGGTCCTCAGGCCATCAGCCAGGTTTGCCAGATGAGTCACTGACATGAAGTCTCAGGACAGGAGGAAATTGCAGATGGTGTAGTTTTTCTTCTGGTTCCCTTAACACCTGGCCACACCGTGTTGTCTGTGTCCTTGTCCAACAGGCTACAGCTC
Source organism: Okapia johnstoni (assembly GCA_024291935.2). Lineage (NCBI taxonomy): Eukaryota > Metazoa > Chordata > Mammalia > Artiodactyla > Giraffidae > Okapia > Okapia johnstoni. The sequence continues at coordinate 100,108,462 of CM044309.1, forward strand.
CCATCAGCTCCCCGCCTGGCCCCTCTCCAGGCTCCAGGAATAATGGCTCTACTTCCTCTCTTCACTTCCAGGGGGTGGTTGCTGCTCCTTGACCTTGAAGACTGCTCTTTCTCTTGTTGGTTTCCCCCAAACCCTGAACACATCCTTGTAAACTGTTCCCCAATGTCTCGATTTCCAGTACATTGTGCGTGTTCTTTCAAGACCCTAGCTGATAAATCAGCAAGGAAAATGAAAAAAATTGATTTTAAACTTCTACATGATAAAACAATCACACCACCAGCAACGGAAGGGAGGAAGGAAAGAAGAAGTTGTAGACAGGAAGATTTTTGTAATACTCATAGCTGATGAAGAATTCCCATCCAATAAGAAAAAAAAAAAAAATAAGAACAGTGGAAAGGAAATCTAATCAGGAAGTGCATAGAAGAAGAAACTGGAATAGCAAAAAGACAAAGCAAAACTGAAACCCCGGGTATCATAACTTTTCCATCCCTACACAACTTCTGAGCCACATGGCACCTTCTCCAGCCTCCTGGGCAGTTGTGGGTAGAGGAAGCCTATGAAGTAGGCACCTGGTGCAATCAGGACAGAGTTTTCTGTCTTCAAGCTTGCCTGGGAGTGACAGCAGTGGGGTGATGGCTGGAGGGGCTACAGAGGGGGAAGTCATTGGATAGGGAAGTTCAAACTGAGACCCAGCCTTCTAAGTAATGGAGCTGCACTTCAGAGCAGCCCAGAAGAGGTGGAGGCAGGAGTGAGGACTTGTTCATCAGAGATAGAGGCAAACAAATGGTGGAACCAGGCAATAGTAAACTTTGTGCTGGCAGGGTAGTAAATTAAGGGAGTTTGTCCCTGATAGTCTGTGTTTTCTTACAGGGTGGGAAAGAGATGGAGAACAGGGAATCTGCTATGAGAGAGGAAGGGGCAATTCTGTGAGGTCTCTTGGAGGCTGAGAGGAGAGACAGGTGGTCCTCTGACTCTGGATTCTTATAACGAGGTCTAAATTGACCTTACTAAACTTCCTTCCTTAATACTATAGGCTTCTGCCAAACTGGATAACTCAATTTTCCTCTTATTAATTGCCTCCATCTAGTAATTGCTACACTGAAATCCCCAAACGCTTCTGTTGGTAGTCTTGGTTATTAGAAAGAATAATTTCTAAAGTTGAAAAAGAAATACTGAAGCAAAATAATTATTTTTATATCTTTGCAATTAGGGATTCCCTGGTAGCTGAGATATTAAAGAATCTGTCTACAATGTGGGAAACCCAAGTTTGATCCCTGGGTTGGGAAGATCCCCTGGAGTAGGAAATGGCAACCCACTCCAGTATTCTTGCCTGGAGAATTCCATGGACAGAGGAGCCTGGCAGGCTATAGTGCAAGGGGTTGCCAAGAGTTGGACACGACTGAACAGCCAACACTACTAATTACTAGGGATAAATCCACAGGATATGCAAATAAAAATAAATATGCACTTTTTTTTAATAAAGTCACAGAAACCCTTTGAGTATTTTAATAGTCTGTGTTTCTCCATTTGAAGCTTAGAACTAAGGATTTACAAGTACAACTAGAAAGCTATCTGTGTCTTGTTATTGAAACACCAAATTCAGTTCTGTGCAGTCCATTGTTGGGTATGTGTTAGTCTTAAGGTGCTACGCTTATGAGCAAAGGAGAGGAAGGATTGTACCAAATACAAGGAGCCTTTGACCGTGGAAATGTTGAATAATGCTGGTACATAAAAGAGCATTATTCCAAGTAATTTCAATCTCCAGTAGTCTGCACTTTTTCCACAGGCATGGAGGTAGATACATGGTGTCCAAATAGGTGTGTGTTTTCCCATCACAACTGACCTTCATGTTTGCTTAAAGCAATATGCTGTTCCTAGTGCCTCACCTTTGTTTAATGAGAGCCATTTCCTAATGCCAGTGTTGGGTTAATGGACTGAGATGGGAGAAAATCAAACGTATCTCTCCGTTTTCCACCAGATTGCTTTTCTGCCTTGTGGCTTTAATCACTCAGTTCTACTCACATCTGCCATCATAACAATTATGGGTTTTCTCCCGACTTCTTACCCAGGGGGGTATGTCAGAGTATAGCAACATCTCCTGAAGAAAGGAAGGGCAGATCCTTAATCTTTTTTTTCCAGCATCATAGGTAATAATTTTCCTCTGTGAACCCCCAAGGAATACTTCTTTTGGTTTTCACACCCACCATTTCCCACAGGTCTTTGGCTCTGTTCTGATTTATGAGCTCTCTTCTATCCTCTTTCTTCCGAGATAAGTTTTAATTTTGTAGACAGATTGTAAAAGTCTCTTCTTTTCCTTGTAAACAACTATTTCTTTGTTAGTAGTGGATTTGGTGTAACTGGTTTCCTCCTACCTGCATCTTCTTGTGGACTCAGGAATGACGTCTGTTCATTGTTTAGCTGCAGCATCTAGAAACCGTTAATTCAGCTCATCCAAAGAGCAGATGTAGTATGTGGCCAAGGAACGGAGCCAAGGTCTTTGACCAGCCTTAGACACAATGCCGTGACCTTGGCCTCATTAGATGGGGTGCCAGTTACCTGAGCTCACCATACAAGCTACTGCATATTCGTATGGCTGTTCATAGGGAGTAGGGCTTCTTAACTTGAGTTCCAGTAAGGGTCCCTAAACATACTGACATTTGACGCAATTCGTATGGCTGTTCATAGGGAGTAGGGCTTCTTAACTTGAGTTCCAGTAAGGGTCCCTAAACATACTGACATTTGACGCAGGACTTTGTGTCTTTATTTTTCCAAGGAGGGGATTTATATTTTCATCAAATTCTCAAAAGTGAATGGAGCTTTAAAAAAGAAAAAACTAAGGTTAGGATTCCACTAAATGTGATAGTTTTAAAATAATGTCATTGCAATATTTCTTTAAGTAACCTTTTATTGCTGAGGAAGTTTTCTGTAATCAGAGGTAAACTTCTCTATGCCCGTGTTATGGAGGGAGAGGCCGTGGAACTCGGAGCTTTTCATATGTATCCTTTTATGCCTTTTGAAGGATTTTAAGTGTACTCTTTAAATAGGAGGCTCTAACGTTTTTGTTTTTAAAAGAAGGGTTGGATGAAATGCCGTTTCTTTTATTCTTTATTAATCTGTGGCTATGCTAGGTCTTTGTTGCTTTGTGCTGGCTTTCTCTAGTTGCAGCAGGCGGAGGCGACTCTTCATTGCAGTGCGCTGGCTTCTCATTGTGGTGACTTCTCTCGTTTCCAAGCACGGACTCTAGGGTGGGTAGGCTTCAGTAGCTGCGGCTCATAGGCTTCGTTGCTCCGAGTCATGTGGAATCTTCCTAGACCAGGGATCGAACCCGGGTCCCCTGAATTGACCAGTGGATTCTTATCCACTGAGCCACCAGGGACCTCCAGAGACTCTTAACTTTTAAAATAGAGAGAAATGATGATTGAATCCTTCATTTTTGAATTTTATATATTTTTAAGACATGAAGTGGTGTTTTCCCCATTCATTCTAAGAACATGTTTTTCAAAATCCCTTTTTCAAAATTCTATTCTGAGAGTGTTCTTTCCCCTCACAAGCATTTTAAGGTAACCTGAAGTCTGGTGTGCTTCCCCTAATTAAATGCTAGGCTGTTACTTATTAACTGTAGAAGAGCACGTTACTTGGGGCTTCCCTTGTAGTGCAGCTGGTAAAGAATCCGCCTGCAATGCAAGAGACCCTGGTTCGATTCCTGAGTTGGGAAGATCCCCTGGAGGAGGGAATGACAACTCCCTCCAGTATTCTTGCCTGGAGAATCCCCATGGACAGAGGAGCCTGGTGGGCTACAGTCCATGGGGTCGCAAAGAGTTGGACATGACTGAGCAACTAAGCACAGCACAGCAGGTTACTTAGATAAGATAAAGGTCGAAATAGAAAATTGCCCTTCTAGGGACATCCACTATAGTCTCTCCTGTCTTCTGAGTGTTATTAAAGTTCATGGAAATTCTCAGTTATATACTGCATGAAAGTGAATGTTTTAGTCGCTCAGTCATGTCTGACTCTTTGCTACCATGGACTGTAGCCCACCAGGCTCCTGTGTCCGTGGGATTCTCCAGGCAAGAATACTGGAGTGGGTTGTCATTTCCTTCTCCAGGGGATCTTCCCAACCCAGGAATTAAGCCTGGGTCTCCTGCATTGCAGGCAGATTCTTTCCTACTGAGCCACCTGGGAAATCATTATATACTGCATATTTACACCATATTTGGGAAGAAATGTCATCAGCAAGCTACAGTGTGGATTTTTTAAAATTCTAGGTTACTTTGTGGAATGAGCGCTTAAGAGAAAAAGGAAGGATGGAAGCTCTGGGGAAAACCAAACCATGTGGTCTTCAGAAGTAAGGAGAGATGCAGCCCTCTGAATTGGTCATGAACCCCAAACAAGTCTTCCTGTCAGTGCTGGTGTTCGGCGTAGCAGGGCTGCTCCTTTTCATGTACTTGCAAGTCTGCATTGAAGAACAACACCCAGGTAAAACCTCAACTTTTTTTTTCCCCCTATTTTTAATTAGAATGGTCATTTTCAGATAAATGAGTTGTGGTATTTATACATATATACAAAGTCACAAGATTTCCAGCAACACGAAACACTGGACACAAAACCTCCAGCTCCCCAAAGAAAGCATGGTTATGCATTTCTGGTGAGCATTTACTCCGTCCCTTGGGACCATTCTTGGACTTTTTGTTATCTTGGGCCAGTGGTTTGATAGCCCTTTCAGCAAGGAGTGCTTGTAGAGAATTCATCCACTCAGTTATCCCACCTTTGATGTGTCCACTAAGCATTGAGCACAAACCTAATAAGAGCTGAGTATACAGCAAACTCTCTCTTTTAATTCCTTTTAAATTTTTATGTTAATACTCCAGTTGGTGTAGAAATTCTTTCATACTTTTAATATCAAGCAAGGATTGGCAAACCTTTTCAGTAAAAATATAGAAAGTATTTTAGGTTTTGCAGGCCATATTGTCTCTATCACAACTACAGTTGTCTCTATCTACAACCAGTAGATCACGAAAGCAGCCAAATATTGTTATGTAAACAAATGGATCAAGGTTTGTTCCAATAAAACTTTATGTATACAACCAGGTGGTAGGCCACATTTGGTCCACAAGCCATAGTTGATTGCTACTACTATACTCATTTTGTATTAATACATTGATTATTCAGTTTGTAATTTGCTACACTTAGGAGGCACTCAATTACTGTTACAATGGACTATGTTTATAGTGATGCAAGGAAATGTTTTAGAACACCGTAGAAATATATACACATAGGTATTGTGAAATCTGGTTGTTTTCCATTAGTAGAAATAGCCTATGGCCTATGACTGTTAAGAAAAATAAAGTAAAAGCAGAACAATTCCTTAATTGTTTCCAATTGTGGCTCATTTGAAAATCATTCTAGATATAAAGCCCTTAAGAATCTGCTCTGAAAGATAACTCCATACTAAGTCATAAATAATGGTAATTGTAAAAGTCTTTCCATTTTAAAATTCCTTTCCTTGGTTTAGCCTCATAGACACTTTGAAATTATTTATTTCTATGGTAACTCTTGTGAAAAGAGTTTGCATGTAATTATTTTGTAGCGAATATGTAACATGTAGTCAAAATTTATTTTTAATTCCCATTATAGACACTATAATATTTCTGTTTTCTATATTACTGCAATATTTTATCATAATAACTTAAACAATATTGAATGAAGCCATCTGTGATAAAATAAATAGGCTAATTCCTTTGGCAATATAATTCCTAGCATAGATCTTGTCACATAGTAACCCTTCAGTAGGTGTTTGCTGAATGAGTGAATTAAAACTCATTGCCGACTATAGACTGGAATGCAGCAATGGAGGAAGAAGCAGCCACCTCGTTATTAGGAGGTTTGTTACTATCATAGTCTCATAATGAATTTCTCGAGAAAAGTGTCACAACAAAGCTCCAATTTGTAAAAGAAAATATATTCATACATACAGACTGATGGAGAAATGTTATGATTTGGTCTGTCAGTAAGAATCTACCTAACATCTGAAAAAACAGTGTAGTTGTGTAATAACATGACATATACAATGCAATTGACAAAAAGTATCCAGGAACATCAATAGCCACAATTTATTGAAAACTTAGCATGTGCTAGATGTTTTCCCTTATCCTATTGATATCTCACTGGACATGATATCCTAAGTTTGTAGATGAGGAAGCTAAGGCTCAGGCAGATAAGGAAATTATTCAAGGCCCCACATGTGTAGGCTGAGATGCAAAGGTAAAGCTAGGATTCAAACACAGGTTGTGCCTCTCCAAAATCCATGCCTCTACCCTACACACTGCTTCTGTGAATGTGAAAAAGTGAATAATATTACCCCCTAGAGCACAGATGAAGGAGCTGAGACTTTAAACTGAAACTTTTAAGTAACATGCCCATAGATACAGAGCTAAGCATTTTCAAAGTATGATCCATGCCCAGGTTCTCCTGTGCCTTGTAAGTCCTAAAAGAACCTCCTAATCAACAAAACAGAAAAGATAAACGTATATATAGTACATATGCTATGATTTAAAATCACTGACTTGGTAAATCTAAGCTATATTTATAAGTTCATAGAGGGTACTCTCGTCTACAAGTTAGATTCTTTTTAAATTTTTTAAAATTTTTCTTGACTTCATAAATTTTCCAAGTTGGGAAATTAGTTTCCCCAATGAAGATGAGCTGCTAAAACATTTCCCATTTATTCTCTTAAATTTTGCTTCTGATTTGCTAGAAGTACTTTTTCTTATTCTCAATATATCCCAAATGAATTACATAACACTTCACAATCTACTCATGACAGTGAGTATGAACATTAGAACCAGGATTCCTTTAGATAACTATTTTACTGAAGAAACGTTTTATTATTCTTCAGTAAGACTTCATCTGCAGTTTTGCCTTACACTAGGCTAGTGCCCTAGGTTATAATTCTGTAGTTTTCTGTGTAGACAGGTCCCTGTGTATTTTATACGTGTTTCAGATAACATCAGGAACAGCACACATTTTTAAAAGCATTTTTGTTTGTTTATTTATTTATTTATTTATTTAACTGCCTCCCATCCCACCCCTAACAGTTGTTTCTCTCTCTTTTTTTTTTTTTTTTTTTTAATAAATTCATCTATTTTAGTCGGGGGCCAACCACTCCACAATATTGTAGTAGTTTCCGCATTTATTTTTAATTGAAGGATAATTGCTTTACAATATTGCATTAGTTTCTGCCATACATCATCATGAATCAGTCACAGGTAGACATATATCCCCTCCCTCCTGAAACCTCTTTCCCATCCCCCACCCCTCTAAGTTCTTGCAGAGCCCTGGTTTGAGAGGAAGATCACTCATTTTTTAAGGCAGTCTCCTTAAGTAAGAAAATACCTGAATGTGTTCTTTGATGGTAAAAATAGAGAAATCTGAGTTTTGGACGCTTTAAAACTGTCACTCACAGCACTTTGGAAGATGTCTGCTCCTCTGTAAGTAGAGCAGATTTTAAAGCTCTGGATGGTTTGATCTCATGTACATTTCAGTTGTACCGTAAGAGCTCTTAGGTTCTTTTTGTACACTTTTTCTTTGGAGGCTTTTAAAATCCAGTAAGATATGACTGTTTTCTTGCCTTCCTAGTTTTCCTGGGCTGCTTCTTATTAAAATAAAATGCTTGGAGATTATGAAAAAAATCTCAAATATGCTCTATGTACTAATAGAAGATTATGAATAGACAGATTTTTTTGGAGACAAAGAGGAAAAATGTGTGACAGAGAAATTAAAATCTATCTGATTATACAAAAAAGAGTTTCATATAAACATCCACTTTTCAGTACCATTATCAATTAATTTATGCATTTCTCTGTGTTAATTTTCAGTATGTAATGTATTATTATCAGTTTTATTTTGTACATTTTTCCCCTAACTGTTAAAGAGTACAAGTTTTACACTCAGAGGAACCTTGAAAATCTCAGATCTCCTTGTTAGCTCTGTGACTCTGGGCAAATCACCTAGCCTTCCTAAGCCTCGATTTTCTCATCTGTAAAATGGAGGTAATAATCTTTTCCCTGTAGGGTTGCAGTGAGGATCAAAGGAGACAATGCTGCAAAGCAGTTAGCATGGTGCCTGGCAAGCAGTGAGGCCAATGAATGTGAGCTTTATTACTATTAATATCCTGGCAATGATGCAGAGCATCTGCAGACTTGTTTTTTTCTGAGTTACCCCAGTTACAATTCAGGAAAACAATCCCAAGCTTATGCCTTAAATGATTAAGATAAGAAAAAAGGCTCAGTTTCAGCTCTGGTTAAAATAGTTGGGAGAGTCTAACTGGCACAGAGCCATCATGCTTCACAATGTAGACACTGGAAGGAGAGTGATGAGTGGCAGACAGGAGAATTCTGGTCCAGGGCGATCTCAGATCTGTACAGGCTGCCCAAGGTCAGGGCATTCATTCATTCAACAGCGTTTATTGAAGATGTAACAATGGGAGGTGCCAAGCCCTGTGATGAATACAGGAGATATAATTGAGAAGTAGATATAACCCCTGTTCTCAAGGAGACTATAGTCTCTTGGATTGTAAGGGAGAAAATGGTCTTGAGTCCAGGCCAAGGCTTTGGTACAAAAGGACAGTTCATTTTGACAGGAAGGAGACTGACCCTTCTTTATGAGGCAAAATAATGAGTTAGGACTAGGAGAAAGAGCCCAATCAATTGTCAGTAATGGAACTGCTGAGCAGATAAAAGTCTTAGAAGGAGCAGTGTCAGGTTAGGAGCAGGGTCAGCAGAGGACCAGATCTGAAAGGATACATGCCAGGGTAAGATGCAATAGCCAGGAGGGCCATTTCAGGAGAAATCACAACAATGGCTTGTTTTTTCCCCCCCCCAACCCCTGTTGAAATTTGCAATCTGTCGCTCTTTCTCTAGGTAGACTGTTACTGCTAAACACAGCAAATAACAAAAGGTCTGGTGCATCATTGTTTTGTACGTGTAATAAGAGAGAGTGAAGACTGCATCGTCACAGAATCAGAATGCCAGCTTTAGAAACAATTTAAAGATCAACACCACCTGTTGATGCTTACCACCTGTTTTTTAAATATATAAATCTGATGATGACACTCCTGTGTTTAAAACTTTTCAGTGATAGCTCAGTCCCTTTAGCAAAAACTTCTCCCTGGAGCTTGCAAAGCTGTGGGTGGGGCCAACTCCTCCTCCACAGCCTCACCTTAATTCTCTGGCCAGTGTTTCCAGCTTCATCATGATTTCTCTACCAAACCAAGTCTCAGAATCTGGAACGCTCTTCTCCCAGCTCTCACCTGTCAGTTGTTCGCTGTTCTTGTTCAGTCGCTAAGTCATGTCTGACTCTTTGTGACCCCATGGACTGCAGCACGCCAGGCTTCCCTGTCCTTCACTGTCTCCCTGAGTTTCCTCAAACTCATCTCCATTAAGTCAGGGATGGCATCTAACCATCTCATCCCGTCACCCCCTCCTCCTCTTGCCCTCAATCTTTCCCAAAATCAGAGGTCTTTTCCAGTGAGTCAGCTCTTCTCATCAGGTGGCCAAAGTGTTGTATTGTGGTGCTTTGTCACTAAGTCATGTCCAACTCTTGTGATCCCATGAACTGTAGCCCACCAGGCTCATCTGTCCATGGGATTCTCCAGGTAAGAATACTGGAGTGGGTTTTGATTTCCTTCTCCAGGGGATCTTCCCCACCCAGGAATCAAACCGGGGTCTCCTGCATTGAAGGTGGATTCTTTACTGACTGAGCTATGAGGGAAGCCCATTCCATTGTATATATGCCAATAAATACTAGTTTCTATGACTTTGGTACTGTAAATAGTGCCCAATGAACATAGGAGTTCATATATCTTTTCAAGTTAGTGTTTTCATTTTCTTCAGATAAGAACCCAGAAGTAGAAACATGAGATCCTATTTTAAATTTTTTGAGGAACCTTCATACTGTTTACCAAAAGTTACTGCACCAATTTACATTCCCACCAACATCTCCACATCCTCACCAGCACTTATTTCTAGTCGTTTTGATGATAGCCATTTTAACAAGTGTGAAGCAATATCTCATTGTGGTGTTGATTTGCATTTTCCTGATGATGAATGACACAGAGCATCGGTTTACAAATATTTTGATTTACAAATATTTTCTTCTGTTCAGTAGGTTTCCTTTTGATTTTGTTGATGGTTTCTTTTGCCATGCGAAAGCTTTTTAGTTTGATGTAGTTCCACCTGTTTGTTTTTGCTTTAGGAGACAGATGCAAAAAATTATCTACAAGGTCAGGGACCTTACAGCCTATGTTTTCTTCTAGGAGTTTTATGATTTCAGGTGTTTCATTGAAGTCTTTCATCCATTTTGGGTAAATTTTTGTGTATGGTGTTAAATAGTGGTCAGCTTCATTCTTTTGCATGTCACTGACCAGTTTCCCCAACATCATTTATTGAAGAGACTGTCTTCTCCCCATTGTATAGTGTTAGACCCTTTGTCATAAATTGACCATGTATTTGGGTGTTTATTTCTGAGCTCTCTATTCTGTTTCTTTGACCTATGTGTCTATTTTTATGCCAGTCCTATGCTGTTTTAGTCACTATAACCTTGTAATATAGTTTTGTTCCAGCTTTCTTTTCAAGTTTGCTTGTTTTGGCAGGACCAACAATGTTTTAGCTCTTAATTGATAATATTTTTAAATGTTTACCTTAAACAAGAATTTGTTTGACTTTTCTCTCATACCTTTAATGACATTTTTTCTACTAGTTTCTTTCTGATTTACACTAAGTATTGATATCTGAATTTAGTTGAAAATTCAGCATTAACATGTAAGATCAATTGTTTAGCTATAAATTATCATACCTAGCATATAAAAGAATCACATAGCTATAATCTCACCTTTGCAAAACTCATTACCACCAATTCAGGCTCTGTAAGACTCCAATCTTGAACATGATTGGTCTGAAGTGTACGTTCATTTCGGAGAAGGCAATGGCACCCCACTCCAGTACTCTTGCCTGGAAAATCCCATGGACAGAGGAGCCTGGTGGGCTGCAGTCCATGGGGTCGCTAAGAGTCGGACACGACTGAGCGACTTCACTTTCACTTTTCCCGTTCATGCACTGGAGAAGGAAATGGCAACCCACTCCAGTGTTCTTGCCTGGAGAATCCCAGGGATGGCAGAGCCTGGCGGGCTGCCGTCTATGGGGTCGCACAGAGTCGGACACGACTGAAGTGACTTAGCAGCAGCAGCAGCAGCAGTACGTTCATTTTGGTCAATGATGTGACCTTTCTGTAAGTCAAGGTTTTACTCAAATCTTCCATGCTGTATATGGCTACTTTTAATTTTTTGTTTTGCAAAAGTACAGTTAACATCAGTAGGTCCAGGTTATATTTTAACACTCCTTTGTTGGTATGAAAGTGATAGTTAGTAGCTATAAGCTTCTGATTTTAGGCAAAGTAAAGCCACCTTATTCTTTCTTCTCAGATAGTTAATTGATTCAGGACCTTATCGGCCAACTGGCCTCTATGCTTTGGCATTTCTAACAAGATTCTGTATTGCTTTTTTCACACTAAATATATTTTGTGGCATATAAAGTTTTACTTTTAGACTAGATTGGCATAATTCTTTTCTCTTGAGCCTCTCTGATGAGAAAGCATATTCTTTTCCTTCAGAATCAGGCTGTTCTTTCTGATTTTGATGTTGCTGTGTTGAAATTCTGTTTTCTCTCAGGGGATCTTTTTATACCTGACCTGAAGCAAGGCCACTTATAACTTGGAAGGATGTTATGCTTACTGCCAATCATATCCTCAGGAAAATAAAATCTCATTTCTTTTAAAAGTCACTGTTTGAGTTACTTCCTCTGATTTTGATGAGAGCTGCAACCATTTTTTTAATCAAATGAATATCTGCTCCCACTGCTCCCCTCTGGACACCTCCATATCCCATCTTCCTTTTATGTGATTTTTCCTACCTCAGGGCCTTTGAGTTAGCTCTTCTCTCTTCCTAGAACATGTTTTCCTTCACTGTTTCCATTACTGGCTTTTCCTTATCCTTCACAGTATAGCTTAAATATCACCTTCTCTCAACATCCTGTATAAAGTTGGTATGCTCTGATGGTATATCTCCCAGTACCTGTTTATCACTTCTTAAAACTTGTTGCATGACTTATTCTATCTGTAAGCATTCCTTTTATATATTTGCATATGCTCTACCTCTGTTCCCAATGGCAGGGAACTTGCATGTTTGTCACTGATGTTCATTCACCTGCCTGTCGCCCACTTTCAGATTCTGATGTCAATTTTCACTTTATTATATATCCCCAGCACCCTCCAAATTCCATGTTTATTCTTATTCTCCCAGCCATCATTACTAGATTTTATAAAAATCTACCTTGATTGGATCAACTCTGTAGCAAACCTTGGCCACTGAGTATTATTCAAATTCTGCACATTTTAAGCAATTCTGACCATTACTTCTTAATTTCTAGTAGTGTGGCTTCTGAGATATGGGGCAAATGCAGGGGGCAGCTTGCAGGAAGATAGGAAACTCAGAAGGCGGGGTAGAGAGTCAAGACAAAATCCACAGGGAGAAGCCAGTTATAGGTGGCTGAGTGGTTGGTGGTTTAATCACTAAGTTACGTCTTACTCTTGTGACCCCATGGACTGTGGCCTGCCAGACTCCTCTGTCCACATAATATCATCTTTAAGATTCTATTACTTTCTATCTTCTTTTCAGCTTTTGCAAATCAATATTAGGACTTCTTAAAACACTACAGATGTTTAATGATACTCCTAGTACAATAGATAAAGAAATTTTATTTGGGCACACAGATTTCCATTCAGAATTCTGAATGGAAAGATACAAATATAAAACATAGAACCTGCAGATACAGGGCTGCTTGCTTTATTGGTAAATACCAACAGGGTGGTTAGCAGTTCATTGAGAATCGATTCAAATAACTACCAGTCATTAGTGTGGACTTTGATTATGAGTGCAAAGACCTCACTCACTAAATAATTCATGGTGATAGGCAAGTTTGCTCCTGTTAGGGTTATTGGTTCAGTATGTAATACCACCTAGTTCAGACTGTCTAGTTTTTCTCATAAAAATAAACTTCAAAAACCAAAGCATCATCTAGTCCCAGCTTCCTCCTTTTACAGAGGAGCAACCGAGAGGCTTACATTTGCATAGTCAGGAAGCAACAAACCTGGCACTAAAACATGATGCCCAATAACTTCCTATTTTTTGCCCAATACTCTTCCTCTTCCCCTTGAGGTAGAAGAGGATTCAGGACGCTTTGCATTTTTGGTTTGTTTCCTAAAGCGGCTTGAACACAGCAATCCTTAAACCCGATCTAGAAGTCTAGCAACCAGATGCATCACCAGGAACATATAGATATGTTCTGTTTATATATATAGTTTATATATATATATATATATATATATATAGAGGAGAGAGAGAGAGAGAGAGAGAGAGAGAGAGAAAGTTCTAGTTTTCTATTCTCCAGTTGAAAAATCTGCACAGAGAAGAACTGACTGTTGTAAAAGCCACAGACTTCAAAAGAAAGTTCAATAGTACAGAACCAAGGTCTCTGGGAACTTACCTTTCAAGAATAAATCAAGCATCCAAGAGGTTTGGTAGGAAATTTCATGATATCCAGATCATCACAGATTAAAGAGGAATAAAATGTGAAAAGAAAAATGGAGTGTTTTAAATAAAAGAAGAACCTTATTTCCCACTAAGTGTTCTGTTTCCCTGAGTCGCAGATTGCCAAAACTTATAATGAGGTTTTTGTTTTTAAATAGGAAGAAAGTTTATTATGTGTGTGAGAGTACTCAATAGTGAGTAATTAGCAGAATAGCCAGAGGTAGAGGTTTAGCTATCTAGAGAAGGAAATGGCAACCCACTCCAGTATTCTTGCCTGGGAAATCCCATGGACAGAGGAGCCTGGCAAGCTACAATCCATGGAGTCGGAAGAGTTGTACATGACTTAGCAACTACATCACCACCCCCCCCCCCAGAGGTTTATGTATCAGTTTAACCAAAACTGGGGTGAGCAGTGGGGTGAGGGCGGGAGTCTTCAGTGTTAAAGAATAGAAGATTCTGTTGGGTACTCTCCTTAGAAATAGGCTCGAAGCTACCCCAGAATGGGGGTTAAAGACAGCTGTACTTTGGGGAGGCTTTACTGTCATCATGAAAGAAAATTTCAGATAAGGCTTCTTTCTTCTGACTACTTCAATGGCTTTTCCAAACTTTCTCATTACATTGGGGTTCACAAAGTTATGCTTTGCATTTGTAATACTCACTAATGCTCCACTAATTGGTAGGAGGGTTCCATTTCATGCTGCTTGTAAGTGCCAAGTTGCTTCAGTTGTGTCCAGCTCTTTGCAACCTTATGAACCATAGCCCACCAGGTTCCTCTGTTCATGGGATTCTTCAGGCAAGAATACTGGAGTGGGTTCCCATGCCCTCCTTCAGGGGATCTTCTGGATCCAGGGACCAAACCTGCATCTCTTATGTCTCTTGCATTGGCAGGAGGATTCTTTACCATTAGTGCCAGCTGGGAAGCTGAAACCCTCTAAGCAGCTTCTGTCCTTTTATATTGAGTTTTATATATACATATAGGATTGAAAGTAAATGGTTCTGTGCTAATGCAGCAGACAGAATTCATCACTAGTGTCCCCTTACTATTCTCAAGCTTTTATCTCCATTTCCCATGGTTTGACTCAGCCTGAGTTATAAACATTTGCTTCCATGCCTGTCTTCCCAACTGGCACAACTGGGTCAGGACCCATTGTGCCTGGAACACAAGAGACCCCAGGAAAGAGCTCAATGGGAAGAAATGGGGGAGAGATTTCAGAGATGAGAGAGCTGACAGTTTCTGCAGGACTTACCCATCTGAAGTATATCAACCCATCTTTGCTGTGGTCACAACCTTCTAGCTGTGTTTGTGAGCTTTGTTGCTCTGCTGCTGCTTCTGCTAAGTCGCTTCAGTCATGTCCAACTCCGTGCGACCCCATAGATGGCAGCCCACCAGGCTCCACCGTCCCTGGGATTCTCCAGGCAAGAACGCTGGAGTGGGTTGCCATTTCCTTCTCCAGTGCATGAAAGGGAAAAGTGAAAGTGAAGTTGCTCAGTCGTGTCCAACTCTTAGCGACCCCATGGACTGTAGCCTACCAGGCTCCTCCGTCCATGGGATTTTCCAGGCAAGAGTACTGGAGTGGGGTGCCATTGATATTACCATAAAGGGAGGGGAGTTTAGGGGAAAATGGGTACATGTATATGTATGGCTAAGTGAGTCTCTTCATTGTCTGCCTGAAACTGTCACCACATTGTTAATTGGTTATACTCCAGTATAAAATAAAAAATTTTTAAAAAAGAAAAGAAGACTGTGCAGGCAGCATTGCCACCAGTGACATTGACAGCCAACATCTTTGGGAAGTTTCTTGTTTGTTAGGACCATCTTAGAGATAGAACAAAATACACCCTGCCCAGTTGTCTTTTTCTTCTTTGAAGATGATATTTAACTGTTCTGTAGGTGGCAGCTGGCTACATATTTAGTCATGATTCTTGATGGGAGAGAATTTTCCTCATTAATTTTTTAAAAATTGAGACGGACAGAAATTGATATCAAAATGGTTCTGATCTAGTCAGAGTAGAAACAATAACAGGTAAAATATCCAGCTTTCCATGCTGTGGCTGAGTATGTGTGGAAATGCCTTAACATACTCTTAATAAAAACATCACAATGATAAATGTAGAATTCCAGAATGCTTATTATGTGCTGTATGGGTAAAGTGACAATTAATAGTTATTTGCAAATGAAAAACAATAGGCGTGAATATTTATCTATTTCATGGTCCTGGGAACAGCTTTCAGATTACTTTTATAACCAATTTATTATGAATTACGAGCTCATATAAACTAGGCTCACACAATCTTGCATTTCTTGTACTATAAAATATTACTTTAAGATACGAATGATTTTTTTCATAAGATAGTCACCATGGTTTCTGTTGATTACATGACCCATCAAAATAATTAGCTAAGAAAGGTATATTTAGTCATATTAAGAAATTCTTTTATTTTTCAACTTTTGAAATTCAGTTTTAGAATTCTTTTCAGATTCATAAAAAAGTGAAAGCATTAGTCGCTCAGTTGTGTCCAACTCTTGCAACCCCCTGGGCTATCGCCCACCAGGCTCCGCTGTCCATGGGGTTCTCCAGGCCAGAATACTGGAGTGGGTAGCCATTCCCTTCTCCAGGGATCTTCCGGATCCAGGGATCGAACCTGGGTCTCCTGCATTTCAGGCAGTTTCTTTACTATCTGAGCCATCAGGGAAGCCCTCAGATGAATAAGGTCAAAGAATAGAAAACAAGAGTGGCATCTCTCATACACTCAATAAACCAATGTAGGTTTTACTAAGTCTTCTTTTAAGTTTTCTCAGGAGGGAGATGAATCCATAAAGCAATCAGGCTGCTTATGATCACGCTGCCAGAAATACACTGTAAACAATGGAATTGCCGCCAAATTTTGGACCCGGAATTTTATGATTGACATTAAGGGTCAGTGGCTGCATTTTAGATCCATCCCCAGAAGTGATTCCATAATCAACAGAAATCAGAAGTCCATTCACTGAACCACTGGCAGAAAATTAGGTAGAGACTCCCAGTCTGCTTTGGCTCCAAGGTATTTCCAATAACCCTGAGCTAGCGAAAATGACATAACTGCAAAACCTGAAATCCCATGTCCAAAAAGTGAGATGCTCATTTTTTGGTAGAAATGTGGAGAGTTATGAGCAATCTAGAATAGAGGGGGGAAATGGTGATGCACTTAAATGGAAATGAAAAAGTTTAATAAGTTTTAATTCTATTTCTCATTCTTCTGAAATATTTTTATGTTAACTTGATTGAGTTTGTAATGACAGATGTCCATTTGAAAGAAAAAAATCTGACCATATTCAAATTCTACTAAGGCAACACCTGGTGAAATTTAAATAGTCTTGTTTATTTCACAGCAACAGGTAGGCGGCTTTTTCCCCCTCTCTAGCTCCTACATTTAAATTCTATGCTCTCTGTTTACAATTGGCAAGAGTCAGGTTATCCTTGATTTCTGCCAAAATGCCAAGTTAACTTGGCTGATGTTGGATTCCAGAAGGCAAAGAGCCTTCTTCCCCGAAGCAATTTCTGATTAAGAAGAAAATGAGATCTCAAGTGTATTTTTAGCATCTGGAACTCTTCAATATTCATTTATTCAGTTTTGACTTTGAGGACCCTTTGGGTTGTTACATTTTAGGGGGGGTGCAGTGAGTAGCACTACTATGTGATTCATTATATCAACTTCAAACAATTGTGTTGCATTCCTTCCGGAAACCTCCCTTGTAAGTTCGATTCCTGGGTTGGGAAGATCTGCTGGAGAAGGGAAAGGCTACCCACTCCAGTATTCTGGCCTAGAGAATTCCACGGACTGTATAGTCCATGGGGTCACAAAAAGTCGGACACAACTGAGCGACTTTCACTTTCAAGGCTCAGGCATCTATCTATCTGCCTTTGTATACTCTGAATATCATGAGAGTCATGGACAGCCAAGGACTGCAAGGAGGAGGAAGGATTCTTGGTGGAGGTGGAGGGGGGCCTGTGAAAACATGACGGTAGAGTGTATCAACTGGCCTGGCCCAGCCTGAAACACACAGACTCAAGGCTTCCTGTGGCTGTGGAGATGTTGTTGTTGGGTTGCTAAGTTGACCCTTTGTAACTCCATGGACTACAGCACACCAGGCTCCTCTGTCCTCCACTATCTCCTGGAGTTTCCTCAGATTCATGTCCATTGAGTTGGTGATGCCATCTAACCATCTCATCCCAGTAACTTATTGGACACCTTCTGATCTGAGGGGCTCATCTTCAGGTGTCATATCTTTTTTGCCTTTTCATTCTGTTCATGGGGTTCTTGCAGCAAGAATACTGGAGTGGGTTGCCATTGTCTCCTCCATTGGACCACAGTTTGCCAGCACTCTTCACTATGACCTGTCTGTCTTGGATGGCCCTGCACAGCTTGGCTTGTAGCTTCATCAAGTTATGCAAGCCCCTTCGCCACGACAAGGCTGTGATCCATGAAGAGGTGGAGGTGGTGGTCTGCAAAGAGTGGCCTTGTTGCCAGATTCTGGCTACCTTGTCATACCCCAATGGACTGCACGCTTGATGTCAGTGCATAAAAATGGCCTCTTCTGTTGCCACAATATTTATGTATGCTTTGGGGCAAGTTTCTCCCAAGCAGTTCTGTGAACTAATAGGGGGTCCTGGAGAAATGAATAAATCTTCCCTTGTTTTTGACATTTCCCCCCATTATCTCGTTGCCCTCCCCAGACTTCTCATCTTATTTTGTTTCTGATTCTGTAGAACTGCACTGAATCTAGAACACGATGCTCTATGGTGTGAAGGACTATCTTTTACAAATGTAAATTTTCATTTAAACAAACACTTATTAATACTTTCAAAAGATTCATTAAGATGCCACTGGATACTATGGTATCCAGTGACTTTTACCCAGGTGACTATGCTTTAGGGAAAAGGAAATGATCAGTCTTTGGGGGAATTACTGGACATAGGCCCTGAATTGGAGGGCTTCCCAGGTGGCTCAGTGGTAAAGAACCCACCTGCCAATGCAGGAGTCTCAGGTTCGATCCCTAGGTTGGGTAGATTCCCCTGGAGTAGGAAATGGCAACCTACTGCAGTATTCTTGCCTGGAAAATCCCATGGACAGAGGAGCCTGGTGGGCTATAGTCCATGGGGTCGCAAAGAGACATGACTGAGCACACATGTACAAGGACCAGGGCCCTGAATTGACACTAATTTCTGAGACCCAAACATCATTGTCATCAGACCAGGGACTTTTGGGGGTGGTGATTATTGGGGTTTTTAGCTCAGATCCATCTCACAGTATGTGAATCATCCCCAAACCCATCCTGTGGTCCTTTCCACAATTCCAGGATGCAGAAGTGGGACGGACATACTCAGCACCTGGCACAGTTGCGTTAGAGAGTCTGAGAAATATGTCTAATGGAAGAACACTCTCTGATCTGGGTGTTTTTTCCTAATAGATGTGTATCTTAGAGAGGGAAATAACCACTCATTAGCCCTGAGGGAACTCCCCCTGAGTAGCTGTGTGGCCTTGACCAGGGTCCTCAGCCCACCCAAATGTGCGTCCTGACGAAAACACAGGGAGTTATACTAGCCGCTGTCCCAGTTTCCTTTCAGCTCTGAAACACTGATGTTTTCATTTGCTTACAGCTCGCTTCTTCCAGCGCTTTCTTCTTTGAGTAGTCACACTGGAGATGTACGGGGTTCATATCTTCTGTCCTATGACCAAATAAAGATAGCGTGGCACTCCTGCACACTTTTACTGATAGATGGTGCAATAAATGCTGATGTTTTCCTGCACTCTTTGCTTCCGCATGTGTCAGATTTGCCTCTTTCCTCTTCTCTCTTGCAGTCCCAACCTCCTTATTTTGGAGTTCCGACTAGCTTGACATGAAAAATGTGCAGTAGTAAGTGTAATGGATAATTGCATCAAGGAGAGGGGAGAATGATCTAAATTTCAAATTCAGAATAATTACCTAAGTCTTAACTGTAACTAGCCTAACCTAATTAATTTCTTTTCCAACTTATTTTATTGTTCTGCAAATACAAAGGTGATTTTTCATTAACTTTTAATGCTGTTTGTAACTCCATTACAGTTTGTATTTGATGTAGCTTTGAATAGAGTTCTGCACACAATAGAATGTGATATTGGCAAGCTTTGTTGTAAGACACAGACTCTTACTGAAGCTGTAGGAATAGCATTTTTATTAAGGTCATTTTGTTTAAGGGAAGGGACAAACCCACTCTATCTGGGATCATATCTTGGCAATAACAAAATTTCTGAGCAGTGCACGATAGGAAATAGTTTTAAACTTTGAAATTTATCTGAGTTCATTTTAAGTATGTTTGTGTATATGCTCAGTCACTCAGTTGTGTCTCACTCTTTTACGACGACATGCACTGTAGCCTGCCAGGCTCCTCTGCCCATGGAATTTTCCAGGCAAGAATACTGGTATGGATTCCCTTTTCCAGGGGATCTTCCTGACCCAGGGATCGAACCTGTGTCTCTTAGATCTCCTGCATTGGCAGGCAGATTCTTTACCACTAGCGCCACCTGGGAAGCCTTGGGTGTTTGCTCTTCAGTAATTGTGAAATGGAGAGCTGAAGCAGTGACAGTCCTGCCTTCGTCTCCCATCTAGACTCCTGCTCTTGCTTCTCTGGGTTGTTAGCTGGAGGTGATCTTAGCTTTTCTTCTCAAATGTAACTTCTGCAGCACTGCAGAAGAAGCCACATTGACTTCAAATATGTCAGAAAATCATCAAAAGTTATTGTGCAGAATGCTGGGTTTCAGGTGACAGAAATCCATCTCCATGTAGGTTAAACCAGTGGATGAATAGATAGATCCATTGCACAGGAGACTGTCTTAGTCTCTGCCCAGGCTTGGTAAGTCATGTGGTGTCAGAACTAGCAAGATCCAGAGTTCCAGCAAGTTCGTTGTGAGGACTCCCTCCATCTCTGGCTTCTTCTCTTGGCTTTGTTTTCCAATGCACAGTGGCTTCCTCAGCAGGTGCCTGAATTTGATGGCAGAGATACCCATGGGAGATCCCAGACTTTTATTATCTTTAATGATAGCAGTTTCAAAGAAGAGACTGCTTCCTGGTGTCCCTGTCAGTTACTGAAAACAGACTCTGATCCATCCTGCAAGGTCTTCTGCTACAGTTCCTGTGTCCACGGACATAAATATTTGGACCAGCCAACATAACCTTCCCCTGGCTCACAGAAAGTATGGTCTGATAATTGTCAGCTTTGTGCCACTCAAGGAGGTGGGGGTTGTGGAGCTCATACTGCAGAAGAAAGCAGGAAGGCAGATTTTTAAACTGTGGTTGATATTCATGCTACCACCTTCAACTCTAGTGGTGGAGTTGTCCAGCTCTCAAAGACATTCACGAAGTGATATCCAGAGATGACCCAATGGAAGTCTTCCTGTCTATGGGACAATCCTGAGTTGTGTAAGTCCCTAAACTGGCATTCCCTTCAGTGAGTGTCTTTCTTATCCAGGTATGTTACCCAAAGTCAGGATTCTCTACCACTTTTATACTCACAATAACTGCATGAGGTAGATACCGGTATGACTCTCAGTTTACAGTTGAGGAAACGAAGGCACAGAGACGGTAAGTAACTTGCCCGTGGGCACACAGCTAGTAGTATAACGGGGTTTCTCAAGCTTTTTTCAAATTGTAATCACCAGAGCTCCTTTGTTAAAATGTAGATTACCTGAGTCTCACCCCAGGACATCCCAATTCAGTAGTTCTGTAGTTTGGTGGGGGAACCTTACAGTTTATAATGGCCAAAGTGATTCTGATGAGTGACAAGCTCAAGAGCCACTGATCCTGAGAGCAGGCAGGAAGCAGAATGGCTAAGGGTCGGAGGATTTTGGTCATGAGATAAGTGGTAGTAATAAACATGAAGAAAAAAAATAATATATTTAAAATCTTTGTGGCAACCTGGTCATGAAAATGGTCCTATTAGATAAAGAAGAGAACATTTGGGAGGAGACTGAGTGGTAGTGACTCTGATCTCTCCTTCAGCCACTGCTTTCTCCGAAATGCTTAGTCGCTCGCCATGTCTGACTCTTTGTGACTCCATGGACTGGAACCCACCAGGCTGCTCTGTCCATGGGATTCTCCAGGCAAGAATACTGGAGTGGGTTGCCATGCCCTCCTCCAGGGGGTCTTCCCAACCCAGGGACTGAGTTAGTGTCTCCTGCATTGCAGGCAGGTTCTTTACCACTGAGCCATTGCAGAAGCCCCTGCCCCTTTCCAAAATGTACCCTTACATATTTGTTTGTTTAGTTACGTTGGGTCTCGGTTGCAGCCTGTGGATCTTCATTGCATCTTGTGGGGTCTTTCTTTGTGGTGCACAGACTCTAGTTGGGGCTCTCAAGAACAATGGTTGCAGTACAAGGGCTTAGTTGCTCTGCAGCATGTGGGATCTTAGTTCATGACCAGTGATCAACCCCGAGTACCCTATATTGCAAGGCAGATTCATAATCACTGGACCACCAAGGAAGTCCCTCAAAATCTACTCTTAATATAGACATCTGTTTCCTCTGTATCTGTTTCAGCTATAGTGGAAAAACATGTTTTATTTTTGGCTAACAAACATTCTTATTGGGATGAAATGTAAAGCTTAAAACCTGACAGTGATTCTAAAGTTTGTTTCTTCTGTTTGGAGTAGTCCTGCCCATCTTCCCCACTCACTACCACTTACACTTCAGTTTTCAGGTTTAATATCAACACCTCCATGAGGCCTTCCCTGATCTACCCATCCTTACTAGGTTTCCTGGATACACTCTCTTTCAGCACTTCGTAACTTTCCTTCGAGCAATTGCCATAACTGGAAATTGTTCATTTACTCGTGTGACTGTTTGATAGTCTGGTACTGCTATCTCCCACTAAACTATAAATGAGTGACCACATCTGATTATTTACCTCTGTATTCTCAGCAAGCTGTACTGTGCCTGATCACATATTAAATATTTGATAATTCTGTTGAATGAGTGTAAAGGGAGTCTCCTTTCAGCAACCAGTGATGCCTGGAATAAGTCCTAAGGAGACATCCCCTGGAAGGGATTTCTGAAAGGAGAAACAAGTGAAGAAAGGCGAAGAGAACCTAAGAAAAGGCTCAGAGAGCAAATAGCAAAAAAACTGATAAGGGAGCAATTATCACCTGCAATCTAAGTATAGACTTAAGTAAACAGAGCCTTAAACTGTGAAAATAGCTGGGGACCCACAGGAAAGGGGCAAGTAATCTGGCCATTAGCCAGAGAAACAAGAGCTAAGTCAGGGGGAGAGGATAGAGTGCTCTTCCAAGTATTTTGTTGTTTCTTTTTTCACAAAATGTTACACTGGAAAATACTTTAAAAAAAAATTTATGTGGACCATTTTTAAAGTCCTTATTGATTTGCTGCAATATTGCTCCTGTTGTTTAAGCTCTGGGTTTTTGGCCAGGAGGCATGTGGGATCTTAGCTCTTAGCTCCTCCACCAGGTATTAAGCCTGTACCGCCTGTACTGGAAGGTGAAGTCTTAACCTCTGGACCACCAGGGAAGTCCCGAAAGAGACTTTACTCCAGCAGTTATCAAACCGGGATCCCCGTATTCCGGATGCTCAGATTACTGGGAGCTCCTAAACTAAGTTCAAAATTTAAAAAAAAAAAAAGAAGTTTAAGTAAACTTTTATTGAAGTATAATGAACATACAAAAAAGTACAGATAGTAGCATACCATTTGATGAATTTTTACAAAGTGCACACACACTTAACTAGCACCCAGCACAAAACAAAACAAAACAAAAAACATCAAGCAGCTTTCCAAAAGGTTCCCATTCCTGCCTCAGTGACCAACCCTCAAAGGTAACCGGATTCTTAGAACCATAAAACATTTTCTTATCGTTCAATGAATGGCATATCTTTCTCTGTAATGTGGCTGAATGACTTAATGAAAAGCAAGTCTGTTTTTGCATGTGCTCCTAGTCTTATCAACTCCATGAGGTGATGGGTGCACATTGTTAGTTAAAACAAGAAGGTAGATGTGGTTGGGTGGGTGGGTCAATCACTTAGAACTTATGGATCCAAGAGGAGATGAAATAGTTTGTGATTTTATCCAAAAGCAACTCTCATCAGCCCCATTCCCAGAGTCTATGATCTTTTCAAGAACTCATGACAGTGTCTGACTGCTGATAAGCATAGATTTTGGTTCCAAAATGAAAAGATAAAAGGAAATTGCTAGACCCAAAATCATGGCACATTCATGTAAATGCATATAACACCTAACTCTTAATCCACTTCATTAATTATCCAACAGAAATCATTAACATTTTCATTACAATTGAAAACTATGAAATGAAAACTATATAAACCTGGAGATTTTGATGTGGGCGGGGTGGATAGCGGGGGATGGAACCGTCAGAGGAATAGTGGCCATTCTGATAAGACTGAGGGCTCCTTGGGAAGAATTGAGGTGCATCTTCCATGGCTAAGTGAAATGACTCCAGTAGGGGAGATGGCCCAGGGCAGCCGTGAACAGGAGCTGCAGTGCATATTTGAGCAGGACTCTGGGGACTTTGTGAGTTGCTTTCTCCACAGCCAACTGCAGATCTACAGGTGTTGCTGTTGTTTTGTTTCCTTTTAATTAAATCTCTTCCTAGGGTATTTTGTTGAGTACTTTTACTTGGAAAGAATTTCTAAGTCTGGCTTTGAAGTCAGACAGCTCAGGTTCAGATCCCTTCTCTGTGTGCAGATTTCAATCTCCCTGATGTTGAGTCTCTCAACCTCTGTTTTCTCATCCATCAAATGGATTATTAACACTTACTTCCAAGGCTGGTGTAAACAGATTAAATGATGTAGGAGCACTTAACAGAAGGTCTGACATAGGGTAGATAAAATTTTTCCTATCCTAAATATCCAAGTAATTTGAAAACAGCATGCATTTTTCACATATTATTTGAGTATGTCCCTTATCCTTTGGTCATTTAAAAAAAAAAAGAGTCTTCAAAATCAGATGTGAATGTTTGGTGGAAGGTGAAATTTGACTTGAAGGGGAAAAAAAGTATCTCTATTTACAGATGACACCATGTTAAGTAGGGAAATCCACACAAAAAAATTAAGTGAGTTTGGCAAGGTTCTAGGCTTCAATCAATATACAAAAATAATTTGTATTTCCATATAACCAGCGAACAATCTGACGTGGAATTAAGAATCCCATTTACAGTAGGATTAAAGAGAATGGAACATGTAATTAGAGATAAATGTAACAGAAGAAATGCAAAATGTACACTTTGTTGTTGTTGTTTAGTCACTCAGTCATGTCTGACTCTTTGTGACCTCCTGGACTGTAGTTCACCAGGCTCCTCTGTCCATGGGATTTCCCAGGCAACAATACTTGAGTAGGTCGCCATTTCCTTCTCCAGGGGATCTTCCCGACCCAGGACTTGAACCCACTTCTCCTGCATTGGCAGGCAGATTCTTCACCACTGAGCCACCTGGGAACAAACCAGTTCTTAAAGAACAATGACTTCAGGAACTCAATCCTCTTCCACGAGAGATACTGGAAAGGTCATAACAGTAGACTCCTAAATCCACTCTACCCTAGATGAGTGGTAGAAAGGTAGAAATCAAACTTGCACTTGAATCAGAATAACTGAAGCTCTGGTAAAGCACAGATTGCTGAATTCCTACCCTGTATGCCTTGGGTGGGGCTTGAGAACTGGCATTTCTAACAAATTCTTTGGTGATGTTGATGCTGCTAGCCTGTGACCACAATTTGAGAACCACTAGTCTAAGGTCACGCTTACACTGGTTGTTCACGGGTGATGGAATGGACATATGATTTAAATTTAGCCCCCAAAACATGAAAGGGTGTCTACTGGAAGACTTGACATAAGGAATGAGCAGTGCCTTCCCCCGCCCCATATCTTTTTCCCCAGAGACATTCTGTTTCTGGATGTGCAGCCCGGAAACAGTGGAGGCCATCCTGTGACCATCTGTGACCATGAGGGAACACACACCTCAATCAGGATGCCAAAGCTGTAATGGCCAGAGCAGAGAACTGGAAGAAATTTGGGTCCATGATGACATATGGCCCAGATGGTACCTGGCCTGGGGCCTGAGCTTCTAGTTATGTGAGAAAATGAATATCTTCATCTTTTGGCTGGCTCGAGTTGGACGTTTCTGTTAGTTATAGCCCAAAGTAGCCTAATTAATACAGAAATGTCAGAGAGCCTGAAACCGGTGAAGGGAACAGAAGGATTTTAGGTAGGAAAGAAACATCACGTGTGAATGGGAGGACATGTCAGACACATGCATGGTGTGAAGCAAGAAGAAACCGTAGAGGCCGGGCTAAATGGGAGAAAGTTACACAGTGAAGGACAGGAGCAAATTAGCAAAAGGAAACTTGTTTCAAGTGGCAGAAAGGAAACAATCCAAACCAAAAACTGGGCATAAAACTCCACATTGAACATTTACACTTTTGCAATCAGGATTTATTTTAGTGTCTCTAAACCCTGAGGCAGGAGCTCTGTCTTCCTCTGTCTGCTTCCCAGACGACCCTGCTAATAAACTACTCAACTTGGCTTCCACCTAAGTAAAGAAAATTCAACCACCCCATGTCTCTCCTCAGTCGGGAGCTTCCCCTCCCACTAATGGGTAAGACATGGAGCCCTAACTTGTCTCACAGGTGCCAAGGGCTCAGAGGCTACGATCCTGAGCCTTCCCTGATTAAGAAGAGAAACGTCAAATTGTCAAACTCACCGAGGCAACCAGGGCACAGCCTTGAGGTTAAAAACAAAAGTTGTCAGAGTCAGTGTTTGAATTCTCGAGGAGCCGCTGTCAGACAAATGAAGTGGCGATGATGAACTGATTCAGATAGTGAGGGCAGTGAGGCTCCTGGCGCCAGCACCTATTAGAGTCGGTGCTGGGGAGGCCGCCGGCACGTGCAGCCACGTGCTCCGCTAGAGTCGGCAAGCCATCAGTGCCCCCCTGGGACCGAACAATTAGATAAGATACAGATCTCAGCCAGATTAGTCAAAGGCTTTGCATCATCTTCCACAGTGGCCACATGCCCATGCTTATCTTGGTCCAAAGCAGGAGATCTATCACTCAGTATTTTGCTGTCTAAATTCAAGGTGAAAATGAGCAACTTCTCAGCAAAATTTAAAATAACCCAGCTTCTTCACACTGTGAACAAATGACACTTGCCAGGGTAAATAGGGACATCACATTCCAGGAACCAGGAGGCTCTGTCCCATGGGCTTGGAAGAGAAAAGGAAATTGTAAAAAGATAGTTGTGCCTTGATTAAGGACTTACTTAATGAGACTGAGCTCCCAGGTGGCCGTAGGCCGTCCCAGGTGTGGGCACAAATTCTTGACACTGTGATATTATCTGCTTTCACATGCTCTGTTTATTTGCTACATAAATCTTGCTGTGTAGTGGGATTTGCTAGAAACACTATTGGCATCTTATTATGAATACAACTCAAGACTTCTGACCTCCTTATTCTATAATTATCCCATAACCATCTTGAAAATTATCATGTATTTTGGCACATCTATGAATGCAAAGGGACTTCCCAGGTGGCTCAGTGGTAAAGGACCCGCCTGCCAATTCAGGAGACACAGGTTCAATCCCTGGGTCAGGAAGATCCCCTGGAGGAGGAAATGGCAACCCACTCCAGTATTCTTGCCTGGGAAATCCAACGGACAGAGGAGCCAGGTGGGCTACAGTCCATAGGGTCATAAAGAGAAACAACTGAGCAACTGAGCGTGCATGCATGAATGCTAAATATCAGTGTTTTATGTAGCAAGGACATAAAGTAAAGATGCTTAAGTTTATGTTCCCTTGGACCTGGTAAAGACCAGAATTATTTTAAAAAATGACATATATTCCAATAAGAAATGCATTAATAAGTATAATATCTTTGTGTTACATCATATTTATGATTAATAGTGACTTTTTCTGTTTGGTTGGAGATGAGATAATAATAGGGTGTAATTTTTTCTACACTTCCCACGACTCCTTCCTCTCTTTTGAATTTTTTCCAAATTATTCAGATAATTCTTGATTTAAAAAAAAACAGCATTATCTTGAAAAAGAAAATTATTCTTTGGAGCAGCAGCAGACACTTGGTTAAGAAGCACACGGTAAATCTGAAATGTTCAACCTTTTTATCCCAGCTCTAGCTTGTTCCTGAAACCTGCCTGTCTGCTATAGAATCACAGCATCTGTTATATAGCTCCCTTCTTGTATAGTTTTAGTGAGCATTTAACTGACAAAATTGACTCATAAACAATGAGACCTTAGAAAATTCCCAACATGAATCTTCTGTGCTGTTGATAAATAAAAACCGGGGGACAAGATGGTACCCATGCAGCAGTGCTATACAGTGAACTGAAACTGAGCAACCCATAGCCAGAGGGTCTCTGAGCAGATCTGTTCTTTCTTTTCTTTCTTTTTTTAATGTGAACCATTTTTAAACTCTTTATTAAATTTGTTACAGCATTGCTTCTGTTTTACCTTTTGTTTTTTTGGGCGAGAGGCATGTGGAATCTTAGCTCCCTGACCAGGAATCGAACCCGTACCCCCTGCATTGGAAGGCGAAGTCTCAACCACTGGGCCACTAGGGAAGTCCCAGATCTGGTTGTTTTGGGTTTTTTTTTCCTTAGACTTATTATGATACTGTTAAAAAGGTTATCTTCCTAGAATAAGTCCCTCTCATACCACTGCTCAGAACTCCAATAACTGTCCATTGCCTATGAACTAGAACTCAAAACTCCATAGGCAAGTTTTAATACAATTCAATGTGTAGCCACTATCTACCTTTCAAGACCCCTCTACTATTCTTCTAATCATCATACCCTTAATTCCCCCAAGGACCTTCTGCCTTTCCTTCCCAGAGGCTTTTCTCACCCATGGAAATCTTCTTTGTCTTTTAATGTCATCTCTAAGCCATACCATGAATATTCATTGGAAGGACTGATGCTGAAGCTAAAGCTCCAGTACTTTGGCCACTTGATGCCACGAGCTGACTCACTGGAAAAGATCCTGATCCTGGGAGAGATTGAAGGGAAGAGGAGAAGGGTTCGAGAAAGGATGAGATGGTTGATGGCATCACTGACTCAATGGATATGAGTTTGAGCAAACTCCAGGAGATAGTGAAGGACAGAAAGTCTGGCGTGCTTCAGTCCATGGGGTCACAAAGGGTCCATCATGACTTAGCAACTGAACAACAACTAAGTCATACCAGTCGCTAGTTATTTAGCTTTGTTTTCAAATATACCCACCCACTCATGTACATATATAACCTACTTTGATATTTGTGTAACCAAAGTCCTAGGATTATTTTTTCCTTTTGAATTATGAGAAAGATCTAGGTAATAAAAAGATTATTTAATGGAAAATAGAGTATTGGATAGGTAGGCAGATTTGTCAACTGCTTTAAATAGTTGGTAAATTGTCAATCATGGAATTTATGAAAATTAAAAGAGAGAATTTTCTGGAGGTCCTGTGGTTAAGGCCCCAAGCTTCCACTGCAAGTGGCACAGCTTTAATCCCTTGTTGAGGAACTAAGATCCCACAGGCTGAGCAGCATGGCTAAATTTAAAAAAAGGATTAAAAAGAAAATTTCTTAGTAATTATTTCAAATTTTGACATAAAACTTGCATAGCAAAAGGATGTGTTATGTAAATAAGAAATGCTTTATTTTAAGCCTTCATCATACATTTTTTTAACCATTAGCCAGAAACCAAGCTGTAAATATTAAATATCTCATTCAGCATAGTTAAAAATATTTGATCATATATGCAAAATTTAGGAGATAAGTTTTATTGTGCAAATTATCAGTGTTTTTTCCTAAGGTCATATGCAAAGTCTCAGGGAATAAGAAAGCTGTTGTAAGACAGCAATTACAAATAGGAACAAATTGGTTAAGCTGGTCGGTGAATTTATCCAACTCCAATAATGACATTAACAAAATGAGAGGGCTGGTTTTCAAATGGAGCTAATCATTAAGAGGGGAAATGAAGAAGAATGATCCTTAGTTAATGATTTTGTTCAGAGTTTAGGCTCAGCAAATTTTACCCTTAGTATGAGGCTGTCTCTGCTTCCTCAGAGGCAAACAAAACCGCTGGAAAAATACACAATTCAGTCAATCAATACTTTGGGTGATGATCCAAACCAATCACTAAGAACAATTGTGTGACTGAGTTTCCTAGATATTTATGCATTGATTAATCTTTCAAGAATTTATTTGAGTTTCTAGCTACGTCAAATGAAGTTTTCCTCTAGACATTTTTTTTTTTAGTTTTATGAGCAAAACAGCCTGCTTCTACTGAAGTAAAATCTAAAATTCACCAATGAGTTGGAATGCTAAACTTTGGGGATATATATTTTTGACAACTTGTATCCATTAATGTTTTGCAATTTTCATACATTGGAAATATGTTTATCATTATACCTTAAAATCTCATTCTAACTTTTCATTGTCTACTCTATTGCATTGAATTTGGAATTGCAGATTTTTATATGTATGAGGGTTGAGGACTACAGAACCTTTCTGATTCAAATAATCAGACTTCTGTAATTGCTCTTATCATACCACCTGGGAAGGCTTCCCTGGTAGCTCAGCTGGTAAACAATCCACCTACAATGCAGGAGACCCCAGTTTGATTCCTTTGTCGGGAAAATCCCCTGAAGAAGTGATAGGCTACCCACTCCAGTATGCTTGGCCTTCCCTGGTGGCTCAGATGGTAAAGAATCCACCTGTAATGTGGGAGACCTGGGTTCAATCCCTGGGTTGGGATGATCCCCTGGAGGAGCGCATGGCAACCCACTCCAGTATTCTTGCCTGGAGAATCCCCATGGACAGAGAGGAGCCTGGCAGGCTACAGTTCCTGGGATCTCAAAGAGTCGGACACGACTGAGGAACTAAGCACAGCACATACCACCTGGACCAGATTTTGCATAGCATAACGTGAAAAAGAGTAGGCCAAGAAATTAAAATAGAACTTCAATGTCAAATTGAGTCTCTTACATGAAAGAGGTGCTAATTCATTGTACACAGTGATACTTCTTAAAAGTTTCTGTCCTCTCTCCTTTCTCCTCCCTTCTCTTCTCTTGTACCTCGTGGCTGCTTGAGAGTTTCTCATACACTGGACCCCCAAAAGTTTCTCCCTATAAACAACATGCAAAATCCTTCGTTTCTCTTGGTCCTTTATTTGATGTGCTTCTCCACCTATTCTCCAGATTCAGAATCACAGAAGAGTCCTCAGATTGTTCTGACAAAGACAGAACTCTTCTTAGAAATCAAGGCAGAGGAAGCCAATCAAAGATAGATTTTATCCCTTCCTTTCTTTTCTTTAAAGCAAGCAGAGGGAGTCGTTTCAGGAGAGGAAGAGGTAAAGGACCTTGAAAAACTCAATATTAATCATTTCTGTCTGTTTTATAAACTTTGTTGATTGAAGAGAAATGGAAGTTTGTATTTAATTTCATGATCATAAGTTTTTTTCTTTAAAACATCCATTTATTCCTAAGACCTCAAATGGTCTCTCTGTTTCAGGTATCGTTAGCAAGAAAAAAGAAATAAGGAAAGGAAAAGCAAGGATGAAAGGGAAGAAAAGAGGAACCTTAAGTTGGTTAAACTTCATTACCATGAGTTACTGAAAGGTGACAGTTCATTTGCTTAAAATCACTAGCAAGTGCTTCTTTTATCCACTGAACAACTATATCTTGAGTTCTTGGGTGCCTACTATGGGTCAGGCACTGAGTAGGATTTCATTTTTCTTCAAGAAAGAAAGATAAAAGCACAGAAAGGCACCATATTCTAGATAATAATGGATATAATTATTTGTCCTTATGTGGTTCTTCTGCCCCTTGCTTCACTATAGTTGACAAAATTAGATTTGAAAGATTATGGAAATACATATCTCGAAGCACCACCAATCATTTTTCAAAGTTTAAATAAACAGTCAGAATCAGTAGCTTAGCCAAAGCTATTTCTTATTCACTAGAGATGTACCACCCAAGTCAGTAACCAGTATAGTTTTGAGGCTAGTGTAATGACATATTCCAAGAATCACCTTTTCGATGCTGAGTGAATGCTTCCCAGTGGTGTCTCTTGCCTGAACAAAATTTGACTTAAACAATAGCCTAAGGAGAAGATATTCATTAAAACTGATTTGTTAGCACACAGAATGCTAAAGTAACAACTTCTGGTATAAATTTCTACCCATGAAAAGCAAGCAAAGAGCCTGTACCACTGAGGATAGCAGAAGGCAGGAAACCTTGCATCTGTAAACCAATTAGACACACAACCTTTTACTCAGACACCATGAAGAATCATGCAATGCTGTGATTCCATATCCCAATATATTCAGTTCAGTTTCTGTGATTTGAAAGACTATCTTGGAGAGATGTAGGAATTTAATTACATTATATGTAATGAAGCCATTTTGTTGGTTGCTCAGCGCAGTGCCTGGCTCTTAATAGGTGCACTGTGCATATTTCTTGTAATGGCGGGTATAGGAGTGAAGCAGTGGTGATGAGCTTTTAAAATGATAATAGTTATTCAAGGTCCAATAGAAAGAAAAATTTAAATGTCATGTTCTGCTGTTCAAGGAGCATTTCACAAAGTATGCACTCAAGGTTTATTAAAATAAATTGTATTCTCATTCCTTTGCATCAGGTAGTATTGACAAGTAAGGCTTCAGAAAATCCTGAAACTCATGTAATAGAGTTCAGGGTAAATGAGCCTCTGGCTTCTTTGTACCTGTTACAGGAATGCTTCCAAACAGCCATGTGAGAGCAAGAAAAGCACTAATCACAATTTAGAGTAATATATTGCCTTGAAGTCTGTTAATGACCAGCAGTTGATGATTTTTAAAAAATCTGCAATACAAAGGGCCACTTGGCTTGACTCACCAAAGGCATCTGTATACTCCCGTGTAAGGAGTCCAAGGCTTTCCAACAATTCTTATTGATTGTAAATGGTCATATCAAAGGATGAACTTGAATTTGGTCAGCCCCACTTTAAAGCCCCTTTGGTTGGTCTTATACCCTTGTGGAAACCATTTCAGCCCCATGCAGATTATTTGCAACATGAATTATCAAACAGGACTGTTTTTCTGACAGTGGGTTTCCAGTGATCTCAGTCGGGCTTTAGGAGTTTGTAAGGAGGGACCTGACTAAACCCTTAACCTTGTGCTTCAGCATCTTGAAGGGAGCCGTGAGGCTGAACCAGTGGTGACCCCTATCCCCAGCGGCAGAGGTTAACAGAGACTGATAACTTAGCAAGGGTACTCATGGCCGAGAAACAGCCCAGAGCAGAGGGACTGAGCATCATGGGACACTGAGACCACAATTAGGCGCTGGCTGTTTCCACTGTCTTGTTATGTGAACTTGAGGCAATTACTTACTCTTGTCTCTTTCTGTACCTCGGTTTAGTCATCTTTACCATAAAGGGAAAGGACTAGAGAAGGTATCTCTGAGGTGCTTTCAAGACAAAGAATTTCAAGATTCTATTCATCATGTGTATGGCAATTTTCCCATTATTTTTCTGCTGTGTACATATTCAGCTGCAGACTTGGCCAATGACAGAACGCGTTTGACTCCTATCACATTATCTGGACTAAAGATTCTTCTTTTTAACAAGAAAATACCCTTTGTACAGACTGATAACTGCCCTGCTTTACCTCATTACTTCAAGATAATCACAAACAGATTGTGCTTTACAATCCAGTACATTTAAAAAATAAAAAATAAAAGTGCAGAGTCCCAGGCATTGTGTTAAGCAATGGGGCATAGCTTTGGCTAAAACAGATACAAACAGGGCTTCCCTGGTGATCCAGTGGTTGATTCTGTACTTCCTATGCACTGACATGGGTTCAATCCCTGGTCTAGGGAACTAGATCCCACGTGCCATGAGGCACAGCCAAAAAATTTTTAAATAAATAGATAAGTAAAACAGACAATGTTCCTGCCTTCAATGAAGCGTTGAGTCTGTGTGGAGAGATGCCAGACATTACACCAATAATCACACAAATAAATATTGTAGTTGAGGCCACTTCTGTGAGCGAATAGTCCAGTGTGCTGTGAAAGTATTGTTTTGTTGTTGTTTAGGCACTAAGTCGTGTCCAACTCTTTTGCAACCCCATGGACTATAGCCCACCAGTCCCCTCTGTCCATGGCATTTCCCAGGCAAGAATACTGGAGTGAGTTGCCATTTCCTTCTCTAGTGAAGTCACTCAGTCATGTCCAACTCTTTGTGACCTCATGGACTGTAGCCTGCCAGGTTCCTCCATCCATGGGATTTTCCAGGCAAGAATACTGGAGTGGGTTTCCATTTCCTTCTCCAGGGGCTCTTCCTGACCCAGGGATCGAACCCGGGTCTCCCACACTGCAGGTGGACTCTTTACCATCTGAGCCACCAGGGAAGTCCTCCTTCTCTAGGGGATCTTCCAAAACCAGGGTTTGAACCCACGTCTCCTACATTGGCAGACGGATTCTTTACCACTGAGCCACCTGGAAAGCCCCATGCAAGTATATCCCAGGGGAACCTAATCTTGCCCAAAGGAAATAAGTACTTTTATGTAAATAAAGTTCTCTAAAGCTTAACAACTTATTGGCCAGAGATGAATTAATATGTTTTTTGTTACCCAAACATTATTGACCAGAGTGTTTCAGTATTCACTTACATAACAAATCACCAGCCACAGGCATTAGTTTCTGCAAAAATCCCTCATCAATAATGCGTTAACATCAAATATTCATGTGATAATATGATTGTCCAAGAAGTTGTTAATTACTATCTGAGCAATATTCCATATTTAATCAATAAAGAATGCTACATACTCACAGAAAAAAAATCCACTGTTCAGGATGGAGTGAAAATGATGACTCAATCTTATTCTTTTTTATTATTGAGAGTAGTCAGTTTCCCCAAATTAGTGCTACTGGACAAAAGTAGACTGAATCTCCAAATAGGGAAAATCATGGCCATTATTTCTCAAGCATTAAGCATCACAATTTTTTTCTAGCAGTGTACTATCTGTACTGTAAATTACTAACACTTTTCCTCAAATTCATTTACAAGATGCTTATTAGAGTCATCCTAAACAAAGATATCCATAAATTAGTACAAAAGTTTTATTAATTGGATTGTTTGTTTAATTAATTATTTTTTGTTGGTGTATACTTGCAGTAGTTAAGAATCCGCCTGCCAATGCAGGAGACCTAAGAGACGTGGGTTTGATCCCTGAGTTGGGAAGATCCCCTGGTGTAGGAAATATCAACCCACTCCAGTATTCTTGCCTGGAAAATCACATGGACAGAGGAGTTTTGTGGGCTACAGTCCATGGGGTTGCAAATAGTCAGACATGACTGAGAATATAGCACATACTGGCTTTACAATGTTGTGTTAGTTTCTGCTGTACCACGAGGTGAATCAGCTGTATGTATACGTGTATCACCTCCCTTTTGAGCCTCCTTCTCACCTGTCCCACCCCGCTAGGTCATCACAGGACACCAAACTGAGCTCCCTCTGTTACACACCAGCTTCCCACCAGCTATCTGTTTACACATGGTAGTGTGTATATGTCAGTCCCGATTTCCCAGTGCATCCCACCCTGCCCTCCCACTTTGTGTCTGCACGTCTGTGTCTCTCTTCCTGCCCTGCAAACAGGTGCATCTGTACCACTTTCCTAGATTCCACATATGTGTTAATATATAATATTCTTTTCTCTTTCTGACTTACTTCACTCTCTATGACACTCTGTATGACAGTCTCTAGGTCCATCCACAGCTCTACGCTGAGTTTGTATCTACATACATTAAACTTTGTCATCTGTGTCTCTCTTAATGTTATCTTGAGTATCAAACTTTAAGAAACACTGATATATTACTCTGTAGTCCCATATATGGACACAGACACAAACTGCAGTGTTGGAAAAATTCTTCAATTCATGTGCATGATACATAAGCCCAGTTACAACAACATCTTTGCCTTTCAGTACATGTCCCTCTTGAAGCCATTTGTATTTTCCAACAGATTCTAATTTAATCCATAAATAATTATGAAGCATCAACTGTATACTATGATTTCTAAATACAGTGATATCTGATTACTAAAGACTTGGAAATTTGGAGTTGTTTTGATTTGACATGAAGACTAAGGGCACTGTATACCTTCAGTCTAAGAATATCCACACTTAATATAATTTTGCAATAATACATTGGAATATAGAGTTTCTCAGAAAGGTAATTCAAAACCTTTGCAATGGCAATGAAAAACCTTGGGAATTCTGCTAGAAATGTCACTTATAATGACATCATCGGTGTAATAGAAGCACTGATATTTAAGAAGAGGTTGTTTAAAAAACCCAAAAAATGATTTTTCTACCTCTGTGGAAGTGTTAACTTCACTGTCTGGTATTCAAAAATAATTATGCATTGAAAATAAGGTGGTTTTCAGAATTTTCAGTACCGCTTCCCCATTTCTCTAAGCAACTAATTATGTTTTAGCTGCTGCTGCTGCTGCTAAGTCGCTTCAGTCGTGTCCGACTCTGTGCAGCCCCACAGACGGCAGCCCATCAGGCTCTGCCATCCCTGGGATTCTCGAGGCAAGAACACTGGAGTGGGTTGCCATTTCCTTCTCCAATGCATGAAAGTGAAAAGTGAAAGTGAAGTCACTCAGTCATGTCCGACTCTTAGTGACCCCATGGACTACAGCCTACCAGGCTCCTCTGTCCATGGGATTTTCCAGGCAAGAGTACTCTGTCTCCCAAATACTATAACTAAAGTTAATTTTGGGGGAGTCACAAATTTTGTGGTTAATCTTACATTTAGCATATCATAGGTTACATCTCACACACTGATGTACTTGAGGTTTAACAGTAATTTAGAGATTAGTGTTTTCTAGTTACTAGAATGCAAGGAAAATCAACTGTGCTTGTCTTTTCAGGGCTTTGGGTTCTGGCATTAATAAATCACCAGAGATTAGGGCATGTAGAACAAGATTTTATCTGTGTCTGGGAACCAAGTTTTCCTATAGTTTTCTTGATAAGTGTGCAAACTATTCTTAAAGGAGGTGAATTAAAACAAGCAGTGTTCTTCACAGATAGAAAAACATACCTGACTTGGCTGATAAAGGTTGTCTGCAGCAATCTCCTTTGTATCAACCAATGGGAGATGCTAAAATTAATTAGGGTGAATCCTGGACTGTGGCAAAGGATTGGGTATATTGTTTGCTGTTCAAGCTCCACAACTTGGATCTGAATGATGTACTGTGGTTTTTTTCCAGTTTGTTTTTGCTAAAGTTATTTAAAATCTGAATTTTGCGGGGAAGATTTTTGAGGCCACCATATTGATTTCCTTAACATGTTTCAATTTCACATGTATCACCCATAGAGTAAAAGCACCAGGAATTTCGCTCATGATTGAATTCTATGGGCATTTATGTCAGACTGGAAAATCATGAAATAATTACAACGGACATTGCTTTTCCTTCAGAGTAGCACTTGTTTTTTAACTGTAAATATGTGGTTATACATTAAGAAACCCTCAGTCCCACTGTTTGTCCAATGCTTATTCAATGCTAGAAAACCAAGATTTACACATTTCATGTGCTTTTTAAAGTTGTGAGTTAGTAACCTTTATGTTAAAGGAAATCTACTGTCAAAATGTTTTATAATGTAAATTAGCCTCTTATAAGTGTAGTAGATAGATTGCAGATCTTGGAAATAGAAAACCTGGGTTTTAGTTGTGCTGTAAAAATTGTACAAATCACTTCATCTTATTCGGTTACCATTATCTTATCAGGCAACATAGTATTCGAAATATGGAGACAGTCACGTGCTTTATATCGGAAAACAGGTGTGAGTCCTGTCTTAGGTACTTGCTGACTATATGACTTTTGGTAAGCCACCTAAACTCTCAGAGCCTCATTTTGAAAAGAAGTCAAAATGTTTATCACTCAGTCATGTCCAAGTCTTTGCGAGCCCTTGAACTGCAGCCCACCAGGCTCCTCTGTCCGTGGGATTTCCCAGGCAAGAATACTGGTGTGGGTAGCCATTTCCTCCTCCGGGGGATCTTCCTGGCCCAGGCATCAAACCCAGGTCTGCTGCATTGCAGGCAGATTCTTTACTGTCTGAGCCACCAGAGAAGTTCAAGCCTCATTTTACTCACTTATAAATTTGGAGTTGTAGCTTGGACTTCATCGGGTTGCCATGAAGGTTAATTGAAGTTTCAAAGTTCAAGCATTGTGTCTGGCCCATATGGTATAAATGTGGGACATGGTAGATCACTTCTGCTGTTCTTTTATCTCTAGCTTCCTGAAATCCATATCTGGCATATTTAAAATGAAATGTCATCTGTAATTTCCATTGCTAACATTCTGTGTAAATACACATCAATACCAAGATAAACATACTTGTGAGAGGAGATTGCTAAATCTCCTTAACAATTTCGTAATGGAAACTGAGAACTCAGTCATAGGCATTTTGCTGCTGTCACTTTAATGTTATCACCTGGAAGACAAGACTTCTTAATTTTTCTCATGTCAGTATTTATTATGAATCTTGGAATATAAGAAAGGTCTTGTTTGATATATATGTGTATTAAAGTGGTAATAGCTGGAAATGGAGTACAGATGGTTGTAACTCAGTATATTAGCAATACGGGAAATGAAACAGACTAAAAACAAATGAGAGTGAAGATTTTCTGTTTTATTTAACAATACTGAGAAATGTCCCCTGCTCCACACCCCCACAGTGAATGTGATGAGATGGCCCAGTTCTGTCAAGGGGTCTCTGTGTTTGATGATTATGTCTGCCCCACCCCCAACCCTTCATTCTATCTTCTAGAGAAAATAAGATTTTTTAGCTATGTGTTTATAGTGCCGCTAATGGTAAAGAACCCGCCTGCCGATGCAGGAGATGTGGATTCGATCCATGAGTTGGGAAGATCCCCTGGAGGAGGGCATGGCAATCCATTCCAGTATTCTTGCCTGGAGAATCCCATGGACCGAGGAGCCTGGCAGGCGACAGGCCATAGGGTGACAAAGAGTCGGACATGACTGAAGTGACTTAGCACCCACTCTCACATATAGTGCCCAAATACATTTATAAGAAACATACAAATAAAAATGAGAAGAAAATAGCTTCCATAGCACCCCTTCATTCTCCCAATGTGAAGATAACTCCAGTGTATGTTTAACCTAAAATCTGCATGCTTCCATATAGCTTCTTTATGTTTGATTCTGACTTAGCATAAAGACAAAGCATAAAGGCATTAGCCTTCTCATGTTTGAAAATCATGTTTAATCATGTCACAATCTCTGTGATAAAAAAAAATACAAAACAGAAGAGAGTAAAAGAGG
Source organism: Okapia johnstoni (assembly GCA_024291935.2). Classification (NCBI taxonomy): domain Eukaryota; kingdom Metazoa; phylum Chordata; class Mammalia; order Artiodactyla; family Giraffidae; genus Okapia; species Okapia johnstoni. Next base: position 100,147,450 of record CM044309.1, read on the forward strand.
AAGATCTTTTTTAACAATTATATGGAATATTGGTGTGTCACAAATAACATGAAGTTGGAAACTGGAAAATTTACTAGACTATGAATTGATATGTTTTATTATCCAGTAAAAATAATAACACTTTATTGCAGCCAGTGACTAAGGAGTAACCTCTTCTTACTTCTGTGTACAGAGGTGCTCAAGGGCCGACTGAGAACTTCTCAGCCACCAGCCCACTGACCTAGGCATTAGGATTCAGAAAGATTCTAAACTGTAGTGCCAGGTCTTGGAGACCCTACCTGGCAGCTCCTCTCTGTAGCATGTTTGGAAATCTGTGCATCTCAAAGATGGAATTCAGTTTAGGAGCAACTTGCAGAGATAGCACCCTTTTCCTCCTAATGGAAGTTTCCTAGCCTATAGGCATCAAAAAAAGTGATGAAAGCTGGAAATGGAATACAGAAGGCTGTAACTCAGTATATTAACAACACGTCTTCTTTCCATTCTATTTACCCATAAGTGGGTAAATGGACAAAGGTGTAAATTATGGGTAAGTGTAATGTGAATGGAAAGAAGACATTTCTCAGGAGTTTGTGTCCTTTAGCTTTGCCCATTACACCTTCCTTTTCAATCCCTTCCTTGCTCATATGGTTCTCCTGTTTCTGTATGTAAATTCTTCCTTGCGTTCATTTAGGTGGAGTCCAAAACTATGGGCACAGCAGTCTGCAAAATTCTGAGTATCACATATTCTGAGATTATGGGGGAATCATCACTATCATAAAGTGTGAGCCTGTGTTATACCTAAAGGGCATAAGTAAGTTTCCAAAAGCTTCCCAAGTCTCTGAAAATGACCATTTGTCCTTTGAAGAGTCACCAAGTAGGAGGAATTGAACTGCTGAAGGATCTGTAACATGATTGTCCTGTAATACTTGAACATGTCAGGAGATTGCCCATTAACCCAAAGATCACTTTGGGCTCTGTCTGGGGACCAAAAAGAGGTTGATAGTCAGCCCCACCCCCCACCTCCACAGAATCTTTTTTCACAGATGCCATTCCCTAGGGGACTGCTGTGTACATTATATTCCTTGGGAAGATAGATACTAGTAAAGTTATCTAGCTAAATTTATTAGCCAATAATACTATTAGATACTCATGGTTTAATCCCAAAAGTCATTGTGTGAAAATGTTCCTAGCAATTCTCTGGAGTCTGTGGAGCAGGGGAGGGCAAGCACATGTGAAGATATCTTCACTCTAAGTTATGGTTTTGCACATTTCAAATTCTTATAAATTTGCAAAGCAGCATCTGTTAAGAATATTGAAGTGAAATATGCCCAGGACACTTTTCTTATAAAAAAGAAGGCACTCGGTAAATATTAAGAGTGAATGATTGAGTGACTTGCCCCAGCCTGCTACTGGAGAAACCAACCGAAAGGGGAAGGACACTCAGCAAAAGGGCAAAGATGCTCATTTAGGAAGGAGATTTTGCCAGTGTTTCTGCAAACGTCGGGTCTAGATGAGCACAGAAGGTGACAGATACCGACAGCGGGGATGACACGGTGGAAACAAGCTTCCTGACGACTCCTTGAAGTCGTTTTTCTCCTTTTCCTACCAGCCCTGCGCTGACACTTCTGATGTCAATAAACATAAATTTCTAGAATAGCCTCTGGGGAAGAGAATAGAGGCCAATCCAAGAGAGCTGACTTCCAGATATTCCAGTAATTGTGGTGCGGTCTTATTATGGTGGGAGTAGAAAGCATGGAGGGCTCCCACTCTCTTTATAGACTTCCTTTCAAGATAGTGTAACACACACCTCAGTTCCTGCTTCATATAATAGGCTTGCTGTCCATGAATCACTTCCTAAGGGTCTGCTTTCTGTTTCATTTAAATCTTTTACAGAAAATTTAAGAGACCAACTAGCTCATTTTAAGAGACCTCATATTCTGGTTAAGAAAGAATATCCAGCTCTCATGGGCTTTCCAGGTGGCACTAGTGGTAAAGAACCCGCCTCCCATCGTAGGAGATATGGGTTTGATCCCTAGTTCGGGAAGGTCCCCTGGAGAAGGAAGGGCATGGCAACCTACTCCGTATCCTTGCCTGGAGACACGACCGAAGGGATTTAACATGCATCCAGCTCTCATATTCTGACACCTCCTCTTCCTTTGCAAAGACACTTGCAGAAACTCATCAGAATCTTATCTTACACATTTGAGTATTCATTAAGGCTTTGAATTTCTGAAAGTGTATGAAATATACATCCTTTACCCGATTTTAGGCTTCTTCAGGGCTTCCCATCAGGAAACATGTCAGAAATTATTTCATGTTTTTTTAAGTAATTATCACCTTTATTAAAAACACTGTTTTGAAATGTGATTTAGTTTAATATATAGCACACTAGCTTTAGAGTCTGATAGGCTGGATTCAAATCCTGATTCTGCTGCTTAATGGCTCTGTGACCTTGGGCAAATTATGTAATTATTTTAACCCTCAGTTTTCTTGTATGTGAGAAAAAGCTTTCATTTACTATTAGAATTCCATGAGGTTATACATATGAAGGACCGGACATAGAGAAAGCACTCAATAAGGAATATTGTTGTTCTGATATTTGCTTGAGTAGTTTTGTTGTTATTGTTTAGTCACTAAGTCAGTGTCTGACTCTTTTGCGATCACAGGGACTATAGCCCACCCGTCTCCTCTGTCCATGGGATTTTCCAGGCAAGAATACTGGAATGAGTTGCCATTTCCTTCTCCAGGGGATCTTCCTAACCCAAGGATCAAAGCCACATCTCCTGCATTGCAGGCATTTTTACCACTGAGCCACCTGGGAAGCCCAGGGTAGTTTGCATGTGTGTGTGCTAAGCTGTTTCAGTCATGCCTGACTCTTTGTAACCCTATGGACTGTAGCCGGCCAGGCTCCTTTGTCCATGGGATTCTCCAGGCAAGAATACTGGAGTGGGTTGCTATGCCCTCCTCCAGGGAATCTTCCCTAGCCAGAGATTGAACCCACATCTCCCGAGGATCCTTCATTGCCGGTGGACTCTTTACCACTGAGCCACCGTGGGAGCCCCCTGGGTTCCAAATTGATTTGGGGGTTCCAAATCAATTTTCTGAAAACCATTTCCCCATTGGAAAGGGCCAATTCACCACATTTGCAGTCCAAGAAAAATTTACTTTAAACTTTCATGCAGATATATTAAACCAGGTCCAGAACAGGTTGGTATAGCCAGAGGCAGGAGTTGAGGCAAGTGTAAGAGTAGATAAAAAAAAAAATCACAGGTGTGGTGGGAACACATGAGACCAGAGGCAGAAGTTCCAGAGATTCTAGACATCTGAATTTTGAAACCTGCCAAAGGAATATTAGCTAAGGCCAACTGATAAGCCAGTGGGAAAAGAGGTTAAAGAGACGTGATGAAATTAACACTCAGAAAACAATTGGCAAATGGGTCATTTGACAGATTGATTTTTGGTGAATTGGCTTTGTGTAAATCAGTCATTTAGCAGATTGGCCTGCTTCTCAGGGAGGCCAGTTTTTCTCACAAAGAGAGAAGGATGAACACTTTCCATCAAATATGTCTTTGAAAAGTATTTATCTTAGAAACAAAAAATAATTTCTCTCAGAAAAACATATCTTCAGAGATAATGGGATCATGAGTTGTATGTATCTCAACTGTGTAATACAAAAAGAAATGTTTCATCTCACCCAGAGTTTGCATGTGCTTTTTTTTTCTCTCAGAATGTGCCTAGAACAATTCATGGCCAAATAAGTTATAATTGATGTTAAATTTTAATCATGCAGAACAAACTCGTCACAACTCTACATATGAGGATGAGTGGTAAATAGGTAGGATACTGTATTACTTCTTTTCCAATCTCTATTTAAACAAGCTTAATGCTGCGCTAAGTGAGAGTTGATGAGTATAGAGAGTGATCATTCTTCAGATTCGATTTAATACGTTTCCTTGAAGCCATCTCTTGACACTGGTTCTGTATTTCTCTAAGAAGCCTTCATTATCATTTGGGTTGAAAAGAAGCAATACCACAGGATTTAATAACCTTTCTAACACTTGATCCAACATATCTACCAACGAAGCATGATATTGTTTCACCCTGAAAAGTCACCATTCCCTAAAAATGCATTTGAAAATCTCCTGGTTCCTAGAGGGATTTAAACAACAAATTGCACACAGCGCACAAAATAAGCATTTAGAGAAAATTCTATGGAGCCTGAGTGCCCTTTCAACAGGACATATCAAAGCCTAAATGTGTTCCTCTTACACTGTCATCTTGCTCCCTCAGGCAGAAAGATGCTGAAGGTGGTCTTTTCTCCAGTTATTGCTGAAACTTCAAGGAAATGACAGTAGGAACCAGCTGTGAAAAGCTTTTGAAATGTTTGCCCAGAAGTTTTGCTTAGAAACTGGCTTGCTTTGAAAGAATTAATCCCAGTTCCTGAATAGTGTAATTCATCCATTAATTTTATTTTTCAGTTTTCTTGTCATTAATGGGACCATCTTGAACACAGGGGAATCAGCTAAAAAGGTTAATGGGCCAGTTAGATGATTATTGTCACAGAACACACTTGGAAAGATCGATGCATGACTGGAAAGGAATTTGTACTTACTTGGGGGTGGTAGCAACACAATCTACACCTGGTATGTTTTTCCATCCAATATTTTCCTTAATGTGAGTCGAAGCAGGACTTCCCTGGTGGTCCAGTGGTTAGGAATCCGCCTTACACTGCAGGGGATGTGGGTTCAATCTCTGGTTGGGGAACTAAGATCCCACATGCTTTAGTATCTAATTACCTTAGTATCTAACCCTGTGCACCACAACTCTGAAGCCCTTGCACTCTGAAGACCATGCGACACAACTAGGGAGCCATTGCTGCAACTAAGACCTGACGCAGCCAAATAAATAATAATTTTTTTTTAAAAAAATGAATGCTAGATCTGAGAATTATCTGCAAGACAACTTACTAAAGTTAATAAATTGTCATTTCTTTCATACTTAACTGGAAAGCATGAACGTTTTGATCAATTTTTCAAGTATCTATTATGACTTTACCAAAAAGCAGACACGACTGAGCAACTGAACTGAACTGAACATCAGATGTCAATTCAGGGAAGTTGGCTCTGCTGGATAGAAAAGAAAAAAAATACCAAAAAGCAAGGGCTTCCCTGATAGCTCAGACGGTAAAGAATCCACCACAATTTGGGAAACCCGGGTTCAATCTCTGGGTTGGGAAGATCTCTTGGAGGAGGGCATGGCAACCCACTCCAGTATTCTTGCCTGGACAATCCCCACGGACAGAGGAGCCTGGCCGGCTACAGTCCATGGGGTCGCAAAGAGTCAGACATGTCTGAGCGACTAAACACATAAGCACACACATACCAAAAAGCAGATTTTTTTGTTTGCATATTCAAATGTCCTTTGTCTTCAGTCTTTTGAATCCTGTTCTGTGAGCGATGTTAGTCTTTAACGTTTTGAGGTCCACTTTTAAGGGAAACTTGGTAGACCTTTTCTTGGAGCTCTATGTCTAGTAACTTGAGAACTGACTACCCCCCATGAGGGGTATTCAGACTGACTGATAAACATGTTGCAGGTGCTTTAGGATTAAATCTCATCGTGGGACAGAAAGCTCCTGTTTATGTTTTTAATTAAGTGCAGGCTTCTGTCCTTTATTTGAACCCAAGAGGTATCATGTAGCAGGAAGTTTCAGCTGAGCAGCATCCAGTGTTTGCACACAGGTCCACTTTGCAAACAAGACAGAGAATTAACACTAGGTGTGCTTTTAGCCTCTGGCCTGTGCACAGTGTGTTTAAGCTCCTTTGTAAGCACTTTTTTTTTTCATTCCAGGACCTGGGGCAAGCAGGAGAAACTGGATTAAAAAAATATTTTAAAAATACTACCACGCTTGAATCACACTCATTTATTACTCTCTTGATAAATATACTGTGTGAAGAGCAGAATCCAGGATCTGGGAGACACAGAGATGCAGAGATAAAGCCCCCGCCCTCAGAAGGTGTATCATCTAGGAAAGTTGGGAAATCAGATACCATCCCCGCAGGACAGTGAGGCCAAGGACACACACGCTTCCTGCCGTCTAGCAACTCAGAGATGATGAGCAGTCCCCCTGAGAACAATGGCTCCATCCTTCATCTGCTGTTGATTTATTTAAAAAGTGCCCTTTCAGCTAAGTCCCTCTGATTATACTCACCAACATTCTGTCTCTGATTCCTTCTTCTTCTCTTTCTTTCTTTTTGACGGTCTTTTCCTTCAAGCAGCCCTTGTAGCTCATACTGTTACTCCTCAGAAGATTAATTCCAAACACTACCCCGAGTTTTCTCCTAAATTCCACCTTACCATCTCCTGTTCGTCTCAGTGAGCTGTTGCCTTAAACTCTTCAGATTCATGAAGCCAAGAAAGAAGTCATGATGACTCCATACCAAACCTCTACCTCCCATCCTTGTCTATTATTTCTGTTAATAATAGATGGCCATGAGTGTCTCTCTGCTTACCCAGGCTTCCAAGAGGAGCTTCATCCTTGACTTCTCTTTAGGTTTTCCTCCCAGCCTCCCTCTCCTCCATGAGTTAGTTGGAAAAGCCCTCCACCCAGCTTCAGTGAGTGACTCACCTTCTCACTGTGCGTGACATCCTCACTGCCCAAGACAATATGGTCACTCATCATGCCCTCTGTGCACAGTGCCCGCCCCCATTAATTCATTTATCAAATATTTGCCATATGTCTACTGTACACAAATCATCACAAGGCACTGAGGATACAGAAATGGAAAAAAGAAACATAATGGTTTCTTAGAAGATAAGAGCTCTTTCTAGTGAGAGATGTGCATGCATGCTTAGTCCCTCAGTCATGCCCAACTCTTTGTGACCCTTGGACTGTAACCTGCTGGGCTCCTCTGTCCATGGGATTTTTTCAGGCAAGAATACTAGAGTGGCTTGCCATTTCCTCCTCCAGGGGACCTTCCTGACCCCAGGATCAAACCCACATCTCCTGCGGTTCCTGCATTGCAGGTGGATTCTTTACCCACTGAGCTATCAGGGTGTCTAGTGAGAGATGCAAATAATTAAACTATTTATTTAACATGATAAGCATACCATCTCTGCTTAGGGCATCAAAGGACATGTCTCCTAAGAAGTGACTGTTGAATTTTAAAGGATGAGCAGGAGTCAGTCAAGTACAAGAGGAGGAAATGGCATTTCCAGAGGATGAACAAATAAAGAAAAGCCAGGTATTACCTACACAAGTTGAGATTCCTCTGGTCAGTTGGTGATCCATCTCTTCCTTCTCTGAACTCCCTGGCTGTTTTAGTATTTACCAGTTCCTAACCAGATTACAAGTTTTAACTGTAGAGACCATGCCTCAGTGTCTTTGAACTATAACACTTGTGCATGCATGCTAAGTCACTTCAATTGTGTCCAACTCTTTGCAACCCCATGGACTGTAGACCCCCAGGTTCCTCTGTCCATGAGATTCTCCAGGCAAGAATACTGTAGTGGGTTGCCATTTCCTTCTCCAGGGGGTCTTCCCCACCCAAGGATCAAACCCACGTCTCTTAAATCTCCTGAATTGGCAGATGAGTTCTTTACCACTGAGCCACCAGAGAACCCAGGTTAGTTTTGTGGTCAGATAAATAATGGCCCCAGAGATGTCCATATGACAATTCCAGAGCCAGTGAATATGCTACCTTACATGGCAAAACAAGACTTTGCAGATGTGACCTTGAGATGGGGGGATCATTCTGGATTATCCAGTCAATTGAATAATCACAAAGCTCCTCATAAGAGGGAGGAAAAGAGGGTCGGAGATGGAGGAGATGGAGGGGCGGAAGCAGAAGTCAGAGCAATGTGACTTTTGACTGAAGATGGAGGAGAGCCCAGGAGCCAAGGGCAGTGGGCGCTCACCAGAAGCTTCCAAAGGCCAGGATTCTCCCTGGGAACCTCCTGAAGCCACATGGCTCTGCCTGTGTATTTTCTATGCAGAACTCTAGGATAATACATTTGTGTTGTTGTAAGCCACTGAGTCTGTGAAGGGTCATTTCAGGAGCAACAGCAAGCTAGTACAACGTTTAACATTCATCCTTGTCGTATAGGTCATGGTGTGAGTTTTCTGTATTTTCTTCTACGTTAGCGTGGCAGTTGTAGAATCATTTTGTAAAGTTTTTGTGTAGGGAATCCTAAATGTAACAACCATTAGACTGTGGTGACTTGAAAAAGTAAAGCAAATGCAAAGTTTTCATCATACAAATTTCAGTCATCAAAGAGGATTAAGAGAGAAGACTGATGAGAAATCCCACATGTTGTGATAGAGCCACTTTCTTCAACTAGTAATATCCTTTACTCTGGAAGATAATTGGAAGAAAAATTTCTCCAATTGCAATTATTAGAAAACAATATTTTTTTTTTTTTACTGAAGTTCCTACAAATTACCATTCTGCATTTATCTGTAACTCTGTGTGTGTGTGTGTGTGTGTGTGCACATGCATATCCAACTCTTGCAACCCCCATGGACTGTAGTCCAACAGGCCCCTCTGTCCGTGGGATTATCCAGGCAGGAATACTGGAGTGGATTGCCATTTCCTTCTCCAGGAGATCTTCCTGACTCAGGGATCAAACCCACATCACTTGTACCTCCTGCATTGACAGGAGGATTCTTTATGACTTTGCCACCTGGGTAGCCCTATCTGTAAGTAACTCTGTAATTTAGAGTGTGAAGTTAATATTTTACTTGCATTGAAAATCTTTTAATGTTTTCCAAGAAGAAAGTCCATAATCCATTTTGATAGGTGCTGGTAGATAGTGAGGATAAGCATGGTGTTGAATGCAAACATTAGTGGAGGGGTCAGGATGGCCCCCAAAGCACACCCAGAGGCCTTGCTACTAGCAGGTAGGGGAAACCAACTTGGGGAAGCTCACATCTATATGAGGTCTTGGTCTAGGAATTGAGCCACCCTGAATTTAGTCCTAACCTTAATTACCTGTACTGATGAAAGATTTACAAATACTGTCCATCCTCTTTATTTTTGAGTTCTAAATATGCAAATGTGCCTACTTGCTGAAAATTACTTGTAGTCCCCAAATCAATACTTGTGGCACTTTTAATGTCACATAGGGATGAACACAGAGTGGCAAAACTTTGTGTTATGCAACACATATGTTCCCAGTTGAGGTCAAAGAAGGGCACACTCTGCCTTCTTATTTCAGCTCTCTAGCAGAGGTGACTGGAGGGTGGAGACTGGAGGGGGCAAGAGCCTTAGTGCAGGAAACTCTGTCTCTGGGGCCAATTGAATGAGGATTTTGGCACCTGTTTCACGGTGGCTTTAAGCAAGCCACTGAGCACATCCAGAGAACCAGGCTTTGACCCAGCTGGCCTGTGTACCATACCCTAGAACTGGTACTTGTACAAACAATACTGAACAAAGTAATGAATTCCTTCTACCATGTTGTATTGGTTTCTGTCTTTATATGAGCAAGATACATTATTTGCCTATTTGTTTTTAGCCAGTTATGAAAATTTATATAGTCTTACATTTTAGACACATGGACTTAAAAATTTGCAGGATTCATAAAGATGTAATCACTGCATCTCTATGTGATTAGATTAGCGTGACAGTTGTAGAATCACTTTGTAAAACTTTTGTATAGGGAATCCTAAATGTAACAGCCAGTAGATTGTGGTGGCTTTCCCCAAAGAAGTTTATTTCTTTGCTGCAATTAGAATCTCTAAACCAAGCCTCCCTCCCCTGCTATCCACAACATTGTCTATTATGAAACAGAATTTTTGTTTTCAAGGACTCATTGAACAGGATTTATTAGGCTCTGTGCTGAGTGCTGTGGAAGATTCAGATAAGGAAGGTATTTCGCCTTATCAAAACATGTACACCATGGAGCAGAAATTAACTCTACAGAAAAGAAACTATATGATCCAATATATACAGTATATTGAAGTCTATGTGTTTAGTGTCTAACTTAAAGCACTCTAAGAGCATTTCAAGTCTGCCCATCAGAATTTTGGGCATTTGGAATGTTCCTTGATTTTCATCCACTTGGTAATTAAAATGACCATAACTCCTCTTGTTTCTATTAATGTGATTAATTCTGAACATTGGTAAAGATGAAGAAACATCACTGGTACCACCAATAACTATAAGAAAATTTGTTCCAAAGTTTCCATACAGATGAGTCAGTAAACTAGCTTGGTAGGTTAAATGAACCATGTGAAGCTATAAATTCAGAATTTTATGCACCTTCTAAGAACATGGTATAAAACATAGATGGACTGCCTCTTTCAGTAGAGTGAGAACTCCCTGATCAATGTCTGCAGTTATGCTCTGTATTAAGGCCACTAGAGTCTGTTTGACAAATCACCTCTTCTAAGGGCTAAATGTGTGGCTAAATGATTGGTTCCCGTTTCTGTTCACCTCCTTCCCCCTCATTGGGCATGTGGCTCTCGTCTCCTTTTCCCATTGTGTGCAGAAAATATGGAACAACCTCTGTACTAAGTTTTTTTGTCAGACACCTTATTGGCTTGATTGTGGATGAAAGAGTGATTGGTGCCTAGAACACAAGCTTCCAGGCAGGATTTATATTCTCAACGGAATCACATTTGCAAGACCCCAAGGTCATGCATAGGGAAGCATGGAGTCACTTGTGTTAACTATAGACAGGTATCTATCCTGGAATTGCTCTCACTCACTGGCTTTAAACAGGAGTTGGCACAGGACTGGGGCTGGGGAGAGTGTCTGTCCATTGTGATGTCCTTGGCATTCAGCTCTTGGTTGCCACACTAACCCACACCTATCCCAGAGATCACTTATTGGTGAGGTACCAAAACATTCCAAGTATTCTTGAGACTTCCTCTTTTGAAAATAATTTTTAAATGGAACCTTTGAGGCCTATGGTGGCTCAGACAGTAAAGAATCTACCTGCAATGCGGGAGACCCAGGTTCTATCCCTGGGTTGGGAAGATGCCCTGGAGAAGGGAATGGCAACTCACTCCAACATTCTTGCCTGGATAATTCTGTGGACAAAGGAGCCTGGTGAGCTGCAGTCCATGGGGTGGCAAAGAGTTGGATATGACTGAGCAACTAACACGTACACTTGTGAGACCTATAAAAGCCAAGCCTATTAAAGTGAATGTGTATTACACACACACACACACACACACACACACACACACACACACACACAGATGTATTAAAAACAATCTGGTCCCTTAAATAGGGCAGTTACTGCTACTGCTTCTGAAATTGTCCTATATCTGAAAGAGTCTAAAATGTCTAATTATGTCATTTAACTAAACTCTCAGGAATTTAATCCTTTTCAAATAGAGCCTATTGTCTTGAAATTGCACATTTAGTTAAAGGAGCTGAGTCCTTTACCAGAGTACTTCATGAATGTTGAGAAATGTCAGATTCAATCATTTATCACCTGGATACCACATGCTTTGAAATTGAAGACAAGGGAACAGTGGTAATGACACAGTAAATTATGTTGCCATGGCAGGACAGCCTCCAATGGCTACTCAGGTTTCAGCTCTGTGGACTTAGGTCTCTATCAGGACCTGGGCAGGGGGCAGTGGCCTTGGCACATGTGCTAATAAAATTGTTGGATTTAAAATTTGCTTCTTGGATTTAGGCATTCATAATAAGCTTTTAGGTACCCTAAGACATCCTTAAATATGGCAGATCTTTAAATGTTTAGATATTTTGTAATTAATTTTAGTATTCTTCACACCTTACATTTGAGAAGAGTATTTTCCAACTCTGACAGGATAAATAAGAAGTTTAGCACTTGTGGGAGTCTGTGTATGTGTAAGAGCCACTTCATAATGAGTAACGGATGCCTGGTAAGTGAGATTTGTAAGCTTCGTTAGAAACAAAAAGCATTCCTGGTATGGTCTAATTTTACATGTTATCACGGGCTAGTCATCTATGTTCTTGTGAATTTTGCCTAAAAACAAAGGACAATTGAAGTAAATTGGTTGTCAGACCATTTGAAGTCAGATAGGATGTATTTTCTCAACATTGAATCAGAGGCTGAGAATGAATGATTAGATAAGACCGGTTGGCAGACTGGAGTTTGTTTTATCCTTTCTTCTTTGGTATCCTTCTGGAAATAAGGATTTGTGTGTGTGTGTGTGTGTGTGAGAGTATGTGTGTGTTCTTTCCATCTGTAAAGAAGTGGAAATTTAGTACACTTGCTATCTGGTTGAACAAGTTGGTAAAATGACTATGACAAATGGGAGTCATCCAGTGAAGCTTCTTGTAACTAATAAAATGTCAGTGGAAAAAAAGCACCTCTTATAAGAACTGAAATATATGCTAGTCAAAGAGGCAGTTGCTGCACCAGTTTGGGAACACTTCATTTTTACTTATCAATAATCTTCAATCTAGACTTCCTACCTTTTAAAAATTAAAAAAAAATATATACCATGAGTGAACATTTTCTTTAAAGCGTTATTTTTATTTCTCATATTCAATGATTGTGTTATAGCTGTCAAATTTTATATATTACAGTTGTGCTTTCGTTATATAAATATATACGATTTATGTGTATTAGATATTAGGTAATATTATATATAACTTATTATGTTGATGCTATATATACTATATTATATAGTTAACATGTTGTTTAGTTGCCGAATCATGTCTGACACTTTTGTGATCCCGTGGACTGGACCCTACCAGGCTCCTCTTGTTCATGGGATTTTCCAGGCAAGAATACTGGAGTTGCCATTTCCTTCTCCGAGGGATCTTCCCAACCCAGGGATCAAACCTCAGTTTTCTGCACTGGCAGGCAGATTCTTTACCACTGAGCCATAATTATATAATTAAGTATATAATTTCATATACATTATGTGTTATTATGTATTAATATTATATTAGGGATTTGATAAATCTTATATGTTGAATATACTCCCTTCTAACTTCAGCAATTTGTTAAAAAAACAGAAATATTAAATAATTGTTGCTATGCAAAGCTAGGAACAGAAAATAGCGTCTGTGTTTTATACAAGTAGAAAACCAACATCAGGACACAAACGTCCCAATCCTGTTACTCAGACGCAAGCTGATAGCACTACGTGAGTGTCCAGGTTTGGAGTACGGGGGTGGAGGCCTGGAGGGGGGATCTTTTGTAGTCATCACCAGAGAAAGTCACAGTTTGTCACATAGAGAAAAGATAACGTTAACTGACTCCATTTTATTCATTTCTGCCAGGGAACACACAAACTCCATATCCTCAGGCTATTTTTTAAATGCCAATTTGTTACAAGTCAATCTGATTAACTTGAAAACATTTTTATCGTTTTGTCTTTGTTTAAAAGCATACCAGTCATTAAAGACTCCATTGTTTACTGAAGAGATAGTATACTTGTGGATTTAGATTTGGGGGATAAATAATAAAAAAGAAAATGAGATGAATTTCAGAAAAGATTCTTCAAGCTAGGCTGGCCAAAATAAATCACAGCTTTCAAAATAACATAGCTCTTGGGAGAAAGTTGCTTCCACGCTTCATAACTTAAGGATGTTAGTCTCATAAACTTTCACACATTTGAAGGGAATGGTAAACATCTAGGTGTCATATTCAAAAGTGCTAGGGTAAAATATGAATATCTGTGTGCTGTTCTTAACTTTGTCACCAAATATGCTTCCTTCGGTGAGACAAGTGGTTCTGTGTCACAGTTATAACTCAGTTTCAACATATCAAGGATGAATTATACCTGCACCTCCTCATAGAGTTGTGGACACAACTGAGATTAAAAAAAAAATGAGACAAGATGAGATAATAAATGCGAACCGAGAGAAATAGAAAATGTGATGGACTGCCCTGTATACAGGAAGAAATAGATTTAGTCATGAAAAGTAAGTAAAACAGTGTCGAAACATACATGAAATTTATCAGAAACCACAAACAGCTTCCTGAAGAGAAGGACCACAGAGGGGGCAGAAGTGAATGAGCTGCAGTGGTGACTGAATCCCCATCAGTCCAGGAGTTGCTGCCTGGGTCCCCCTTCCTACAGTCCTCTCTCTGCCCTAGGCACCCCTCTGTGTGGTCCCTAGGACTTTGCCTGTCTGGATTCCTGACATCTCTGTACTCCCAGGGCTAGTTTTCCTGACTACGTGTCTCTAATGATGTCACTTCCGTGTTCCATGAACTGGTTTGCAGTCTGGGCTGCTCAGTCTGAGGCATCTGCTTCCCCATTGAGACCCTGTACTTGCCCTTCCCTTCTGCCGGTCACTCCCCACATGCTTGCCTAACTTGTTAACCCAGCACAGACTTTATTCTCAGGCTGTGCATGTCCTCAGAGGAGATCATGGAAAATCTGAAACCAGGTCTCCACTCCACCTGGCTAGCCCTCTCCCTCCACTCCTGGGGCCTCGCATGTCCCCTGCTTATTGGAATACTCAGAACATCGTGAGATGGATCACTGTGATTTCCACCTTCCTCATCCAGCTATATGTTTACCTACAAGCACAAAGTTCCCATTTCCAATATGATGCACCCAGATGGTCTTTAGTCACCTGGTCATTTAAGATAGTGCTTTACAAACTTTATTGTGCTTACAGATTACTTAAATCTTGCTAAAATGCAGTTTCTGATTCAGTAGGTCCTGGGGTGTGGGCTGAGATTCTTCACATCTAATGGCAATGAACTTGTTCCCTGCACTTTGAGTTGCTAAAATCTAGGCAGTGCTAAGTCACTTCAGTCATGTCAGACTCTTTGTGACTCTATGGACTGAAGCCCAGCAGGCTCCTCTCTCCATTGGATTCTCCAGGCAGGAATGCTGGAATGGGTTGCCGTTTCCTTCTGCAGGGAATCTTCCCAACCCAAGGATCGAACCCACATCTCCAACATCTCTTGCATTGGCAGGTGGGTTCTTTACCACTAGCACTACGTAGAAAGCCAAAATGTAGGCAGAGTTGGGTTGAACTTCTCAAACAGAAAGAGAGCCCCCTGCAGGAGCAGTAAGTACACTTCTTCTGGAAAGCTGCCAGCCTCTCATTCCATCAGTTGCTTTAATTTAAGGCTGTAAACTGGGCCAGAGTCTTCTGCCGAGTCTTGGGTTAGAGCAACACAGCCTGTTGTTCTGTTAAGAAAGAGTTGTCTCTCTCTGCCTGGACAGACTGGCTTGACTCCCTGAATCTCATCACTGTGGGTTTGGGTCCAGGTGAGGATGAACATCTGGCCCAGCAGGACTGGCTTATCTGTGAGGCACAGTGTCAAGGCTGTATCTTAACTACAGGTCACCTATGAGGACAGGTCTGCAGCTTCAGCCTCTGTATCTCAGATGTCCCCTTTCAGACTTAAACCACTTCATCATTTATGGTAAATATTGACATGATGTTGCTAAACCCTCTGGCATTTAGAGGGTCTGCCTTCCATGCTTATCCTAAGTCCACTGGAATGAGCCCATCATGAAATTTTTGTTGACAACCCTAGTCATACAGCATCTCAAAGAAAGGGAACTGCTGAAGATTAAAGAAGGTTTTAAGGATATTTTACATCCGAACTTCAGACAATAAAGCTTCACTACAGATTGCTAGAAGGTGGCGGCTACAGGGAGGCGAGGGTGGCACATTTCAAGCCAAGATGGAAGAGCTTTTCTTCTGAACAAAGACTTCACAAGCTTGCTGTTAGCTTAAGAGCAAGAGTTGAAAACAGCCTCTCAAAAACCTAGCTGTAGACCAATCAAAGAACAATCTTCACACTGGACAATATGGAAATAACTACTGAGAAGACATGCATCCTGACAGCCAGGCTCATACATAATGGTAAACAGGAAAAGCATCATCTTCAAATAGAAGAGATACATTAACATATCAAATATGCCCCATGGATAATCAAATATGCCATATATTAAATGTATGTCTGGCAGGAAGAAGGGCAAGTTCAGAGACTGTTTATACTAACTGTGAAGATGTCTATAGTTAATAGAGTTTTGGCATCATGAAAATATGGGCACCCCCCCACCAGTATCTCTATTACTATATTAATGCTGGCTGTTATTTGTGTCTTCAAGCAATGATGTCACTTTCATATGAATAATTCACAGTCCATTTTGTCCTGGCAGTTGATTTGTTAGCACTTTACTCATATGAGCAATGCAGATATTTCCTTGGAAATACTGGTTTCTACACAAAGAACTATAAATTAAATTTTTGAGTTGAAAAAAATACAGTACATTAGACTCACTGCTATATTTAGAGAATTACAACAAGGAGTTTATTGAGTACTTGGTAGGGGAACAGCTTTGTCTTAGGATAAATCTCATTTACTCTAAGGTATATCCCTGTGCTCAAGGACAGTAGACACATCTGCATAAGCAATTACCAAATAAGTTCAAGTGTTGTAAGTATTACAAAAGAACTATTGATAGAAAAGGTAGACTGAACTTGCGCCCTGAAGGGTGAATGAAAGGTTAGGTTGTTCTTGTCATTCATTCACTAAGTCGTGTCTGACTCTTTGCGACCCCATGGACTTCAGCACACCAGGCTTCCCTGTCCACTATCTGCCAGAGTTTGCTCAAACTCCTGTCCATTGAGTCATCCAACCATCTCATCCTCTGTCACACCTTTCTCCTGCCCTCAATCTTTCCCAGCATCAGTATCTTTTCTAATAAGTCAACTCTTCGCATCAGGTGGCCAAAGTATTGGAGCTTCAGCTTCAGCATCAATCCTTCCAATGAATATTCAAGGTTGATTTCCTTTAGGATTGACTGGTTTGATCTCCTTGCAGTCCAAGATACTTTTCAAGAGTTCTTCTCGAGCACCACAGTTCAAAAGCATCAATTCTTTGGCGCTCAGCCTTCTTAATGGTCCAACCCTTACATCCATACATGACCACTAGGAAATCCATAGCTTTGACTATATAGACCTTTTCAGTAAAGTGATGTTTCTGCTTTTTAATGCACTGTCTAGATTTGTCATAGCTTTTCTTCCAGGGAGCAAGTTAGGTAGAAAGGAGACATAATTTCAGGAAAGAAAAGACCAGGATCCAGTTAGGAAAAGAGAAACTGTGATGGTGTCACAGGCTCTAGAAGAGCAGGGAAGCCCAGCAGTGGATAGTGGGGCTCCAAGATGTGCGAGAGCAGAAGGGCACTGCCAGCACCAGCACTGGGAGGACAGTAATGTTGCTGGAGCCCAGAAGCCAGGACCAGTCGGCAGAGGCCAAGCAGCAGGAGCTGGGACTGTGGAGGGCTATGGTGACAAAGAGAATGGCCCTGTGGAGCTGGCATAGGAACCTGCAGGGCAGTGGGGATGGACAGTGGCTTAGAGTCTGGGTGCCCCCCTCTTTGGTTCTACAAACTTTCATCAATACCTCCCATTGGCCCAGCCTACCAAGGAGTACAAGAAAACCTGGTAAATTTTGTTTCAGGTAACAGGGAATAAGGGCTTCTCAGGTGTGTGCTAAGTTGCTTCAGTCAAATCTGACTCTTTGCGACCCTATGGACTGTATAGCCCTCCAGGCTCCCCTGTCCATGGGGATTCTCCAGGCAAGAATACTGAAGTGGATTGCCATGCTCTCCTCCAGGGGATAGTCCCAACCCAGTGATCAAACCCAAGTTTCTGTGGTTCAGTCCCTGGGTTGGGAGGATTCCCTTGAAGAAGGAAATGGCAACCCACTCCGTATTCTTGCCTGGAAAATCCCATGGACCGAGAAGACTGGCAGGCTACAGTCCATGGGGTTGCAAAGAGTTGGACATGACTCAGCGACTAAACAACAACAACAGGGAACACAGCCGGATAAGGGTGGGGAATGACTCCGAGAGCAAGCAGGGGGAGCCAGCAAATGCAAGGATTTCAGAAAACCAGGGCTGTTTGGAATTTACAAGAAATGCAGTTTACCTCTGACACAGAGTAAGTTAGGACATGTTCATACTTCTTTTCTTCACAGTTACTGGAGGAGTAGAAATGAATCTTCATTAAACAAATGCATGAATGAAAGAATGAGTGAGATCAGGTAAATTAAATGTGGAATCAGATATTGGAACCATTTCTTGAAAGGTACTGGGTAACAGGCTAAGGAGTTTCATGTTTACCTGGTAGGCAATATAGGCTGTTTAAGACGTTTATGCCTGGAAACGTGATCAAAATTGTATGTTCCCTAGTGGACAAATGTAGGAATGGGCTTGTTATATTTAGCCCAGTCAGAACTCAATGTGTAATTTGTGAGTCTCAGTGCAAAATAAAAACGTAAGACCCCTTGTTCAAACATTATTAAGACTTTTTAATAAAGACGTAAGGGCTGAGCAAAGAAGAAAAGCTAAAGGCAAAGGAGAAAAGGAAAGATATTCCCATTTGAATGCAGAATTCCAAAGAATAGGAAGGAGAGATAAGAAAACCTTCCTCAGTGATCAATGCAAAGAAATAGAGGAAAACAATAGAATGGTAAAGACTAGAGTTCTCTTCAAGAAAATTAGAAATACCAAGGGAACATTTCATGCAAAGATCAGCACAGACATTTTGGACAGAGCAAAGGACAGAAATTTATTTTTTGAAGTTTTTAAATTTATTTATTGAAGTATAGTTAATTTACAATATTTTGTTAGTTTCAAGTATGAAAGTGAATAATTTCACATATTTCAAGTGTGAAAGTGAAAGTTGCTCTGTCATGTCCAACTCTTTGCAACCCCATGGTCTATATAGTCCATGGAATTCTTCGGGCCAGAATACTGGAGTGCGTAGCTATTCCCTTTCTCCAGGGAATTGAACCCAGGTCTACCCACATTGCAGGTGGATTCTTTACCATCTTAGCCACCAGGGAAGCCCTATTTCAAATATAGCAATGTGATTTAGTTATACAAGTATATATATATACACACATATGTTTGTACACATACATGTATTCTTTTTCAGATTAATTTCCATTATAGGTTATTACAAAATATTGAGTAGAGTTCCCTGTGTTGCACAGTTGGTCCTTGTTGTTTATCCATTTTGTATATAGTGGTGTATACCTAGGGCTTCCCTGGTGGCTTTGTCAGTAAAGAATCTGCCTGCAATGCAGAAGACCCTGGTTTGATCCCTGGGTCAGGAAGAACCTTTGGAGAAGGGAATGGCAACCCACTTCAGTATTCTTGCCTGGAGAATCCCATGACAGAGGAGCCTGGCAGGCTATACAATCCATGGGGTCGCAATGAGTTGGACACAACTGAGTGACTAACACTTTCACTTTCTTCAGTGCGTATCTGTTAATCCTGAACTCCTAATCTTTCATTCTGGTTCATAAAAAGTTACATATTTTCTTATTTTTCCATGTGAAGGGCTTATAAAACAAATTCCTGTAAGTGTTTGCAGTTGTCTCACAAACATATTGAGCCAGAGAAGTGGAGACAAGACTATGTTCTATGTGGCATAGTTGCTTCTTTAAACTATGAAGACATCTTAGGGGACTGCAAGGTATATTAGAGAGCATGGGGACTATGGGGACATGGCATTAATTTACATACACTATTCATTCATGGATCTAAAAGGAGCAGAAAATCTTGAAGCTTTTAAACAATTTGGGGTGTGACTGGCGTAACTTTGTTCAGTGATCATAAACCGCTTTTAGAAACAAATAATTGGAACTGTATCTCATAAAAGAAATTATCTTTGTCTCTCTTTATTCCTCTTACTTTCTCCAGATTAACTTCCACAAAATATGTGTTGTCTGTGGGATCTTATCATCTCTTCATTATTGTTCCTTGTAGGGGGATGACTGAGGTTGAGAGAGAAAAACAAGCAGTCAGAGTTGGAGAAGTAATCTTTTGTGAGTCTTCTGAGTATGGAAGAGAGGGAAAATGAATCATTTTTAAAGAGTCCCCAAAGTAATGTAACATGCAGTAGTTATAGCTTGCTTGTTTTCTCACAGATTATAAAAAAATCTGCTTTGTGTTTCAGATCATGCCCTAAGGTTGCTGCAGTAAAATGATTGAGGGGCAGAGGGGCTTCATAAACTAAAAACTGGATAGATATTCCCAGAATAATCAAGCGGCCTGCCAATCTACATATATTAGATTTAACACTCTTAAGCTCACTATAACTACTCCTTTTTAAATTCTAATTTTATAAAGCGGTGCTCAGGACCTATAGAGAAATGGAGATGGGCGCGCGACTAGAAACACTGACTTTTTCATAAAAATAGAAAATGGAAAAGAAATATGTTGGGTACTATCCCTGCTTTGAAATTAATAAAATTGAGTTAGTATCAATAGTTGAATTCCTTGACCCTGTTGTAAGAAGGCTTTTTATATTTCTTTCGTTTTCTTTCTTCCTTCCATTTTAGATTTCTAAAGAGGAGGAAAATGTCAGATAGTAGTGTGTTGTTACTGCCACAAAATATTATTGAAGCATAACTACCAAACCAGAAAGCATCGCCCTGTAAATTTAATGCAGTGTCAGTTTTGATCTAGGTATTTTGCTCTCCAAAGAGATGCTTAATCTCCTAAACAAAATTGAACTGAATAGATTGAAAAAAAAAATCTGTAGTGGTAACATGTCAGTACAGTTTGCCAACCAAATAACCAATAAGGGACATTCCCATAGATGAGTATATGAATTTGAAACTTTGGTTGAACTAGGAAAATATTGATTCGGTGGTGCAGTGATAAATGGTACTTACCTTCAAGAGGCAATTAGAAAGTTAGATCATACTACTTGAATTTAATGTTTTGAACATAGAAAATTTAGTCTTAACAATAACAACAAAAAATCAGAGGCATCCAGTGGGAATTTGCTGTGTGAGTCAGGAAGCTCATTCCAGTGCTCTGTGATAATCTAGAGGGGTGGAATGGAGTGGGAGGAGGGAGGGAGGTTCTAGAGGGAGGGGACATCTGTATACCTATGGCTGATTCGAGTTGTTGTATGGCAGGAACCAACACAATTATTAAAGCAATTATCCCCCAATTAAAAATGGATTAAAAAAATAAGAGACATCAGACCAAAAGAGATCATACACATGAAAGAGAAACCACTACAAAAATGTAAGGCTTTATTAGAAATAATCATTAGTAAGATTTGACAATATTTACTGAACATGCTAATTTCCTGGAAGTCATGATATTTACAAAGTATAATGAGACTTATTTATCTTTTCTAAATTTATTTTTTAATTGTAGAAAAATTGCTTTACAATACCGTGTGGTTTCTGCCGTACAGCAGTGAGAACCAGCCATAGCTATATATATATATCCCCTTCCTCTTGACCTTCCCTCTCCTCCCCTCATCCTACCCCTCTAGGTCATCACAGAGCACCAAGCTTGGCTCCCTGTGTTACACAGCAACTTATAGCTATCTTAATCTTTTTAGAGACTACTCTAATCTTTTTAATAACCAAATAAATATACATATGAAATTCAAATAATTTAGAATATATAATGAGACATCATTAATGAAAAAAGACAAGTAGATTTACATGAAATTGTGTGTGAAATTTCACCAACTATTAAAGCTGCCGCTGCTGCTACTAAGTCACTTCAGTCATGTCCAACTCTGTGCGACCCCATAGACGGCATCCTACCAGGCTCCCCCGTCCCTGGGATTCTCCAGGCAAGAATACTGGAGTGGGTCGCCATTTCCTTCTCCAAAACTATTTAAGGCACTTCATTAAATAATGAATGTAGGAAGTATGTGAATAGTTTAGGCATTTGGGGGATAGTGGGATTCTGCCAGGTTTACTGGCATCATATTGATTGGCTTGAAAGTTGTGACTTTAGAGTCAGCATTTATTGAGAACATAGTAGTTAGCATTTCTTCTTATTTTTATAATAATCCTAAGAGTTTAGTGTTATTGCTTCTGTCTTGAACATGAGAAGATAGAAATACATAGGGGAGAGCAAGCAACCCAGATCCTATAACTTTTAAGTGGGAGAATGAGGATCCAAACGCAAGTCCTCCCCTTACTTGGCCTGTTAACACCCAACAGTTAATAATCAAAACATGCAAATCAGTAGGAGCAGTCTTACAAAAGACTTCTTTCCTTTTTTAAAGATTTTATTGACGTATAGTTGATTTACAATGTCATGTTAGTTTCTGCTGTTCTTTTTCATTTTCTTTTCCATTATGGTTTATCCCAGGCTATTGAATATACACCCTGTGTTAAATACAGTAGAACCTTGTTGTTATCCATCCTGCATACGAGAGCCTTTTTTTTCTTATAGTTTTTAACCTTTTTATTTCCTTGTCCAGATTCAAAAGCCTTCTACCCTTCTTTTTTAAAATTTTTAATTGGAATATAATTGCTTTACGGTGTTATGTTTCTTCAGTACAACTATGTGAATCAGCTGTATGTATACATATATTCCCTCCCTCTGGGACCTCCCTCCCACCCACCCCTATAGGTGATCACAGAGCTAAGTTCCCTGCACTATACAGCTGCTTCCTATAACTATCTATTTTAAATATGGTAGCGGTGGCTCAGATGGTAAAGAGTCTGCCTGCAATATGGGAGATCCGGGTTTGATCCCTGGGTTAGGAAGATCCTTTGAAGGGAATGGCAACCCACTCCAGTATTCTTGCTTGGAGAATCCCATGGACAGAGGAACCTGGCAGGCTACAGTCCATGGGGTCAAAAGAGTCGGACAGGACTGAGTGACTAACACAGCAATACCAATATATGTCAGTGCTACTCTAAGTTGACCATTCTTATGATAACCAAGTAAGCAGACTCTTTCCCCACCTCCTGTAAAGTCCAGTGTCCTCTGTCCACCCCATGGGGGCTTATCATTTCTTCTGCTCATCGGCTATTCCATTCTGTTCTTGGCCTCATAGTCCATGTTGTATCTCCTAGAACCACACACCACACAGTGTATCAGTCCAAAACCGTTTGCCATTCTCACGCCATACCATCATGCCTAACTTGCATTGATTTCAGTGGTTCAGAGAATGGGGTTCAGCATGCCACAGAATTGGAAATAACTTAAATTGAAAGTAGTCATTGTGGTTCTAAGCGTTTGCTGGCCTTTTCCTAAAAGGGAATTTCTTATTGGTTATATCTTTCCTTAGGTTCCAACTGATCACTGTATTCATATATAAGCCTGAACCTGCCCCCTCCCTTTTTAGACCATTTTTCCTTGTACTTTCTTCAGAGTTATTTAACCTCTCAAAAATAATTAATGAATAGCTCCACAGTTCCTCTTATTTCATTATACAGAAAAATCCACCCTTCCTTTTCTGCATGCTCTCAACTAAACTATCCCAGAAATATCACTTTTATAACCAAAATGGGTTTTTAAGGCACCAGGGAATTTTCCTAAAGAACCAGTTACCCTAGTGATGGCATTCTGCCACTCCCCTGGAAGGCAAGAAGTGGCTGCCATTTGTTTTGTTTTTAATAGCAAACCCTATTTTGTTACCTAAGTATTTTCAGAGCATGTTTATTTTCACACAATGGTTATGAAAGATGCAAGATGATAAAAATAAGGTCTAAAATTCTTGTTTTTCCAGAATTGGGAAAAAAATGACCCCAAAGACCTTTGTGTTCCTTTGAAAACAGGCCAGAGTCAGACCAAATGTAGCTGACTGTGGAGTATACATCACCCAGCAAACCTTTTCAATTTCCATGTCTTTTTTAATTTTATTTTTGATTGGAGGATAATTACTTAACAATATTGTGATGGTTTCTGCCATACATCAACATGAATCAGCCATATCTTTTTAATTCCATTCCATGGAATTATTCAGCCTTAAGGTTGAAATAGTAAGATGTTTATTGAAGAGTTTTCTGTCCTTTAAATGCAGGAAGAAAAGCTCCAGTGGTGGGTCTTGTCTCTCCCCTCGGGTAGGTACATTACAGCCCTTATTTGTGTTCACTAAACATCTTGCCAAGGGACACATACCCCATGTGTCCTGCTAAGGAGCTGGTGTGCAACGCTTGAAATGCTTGAGATGACAAATAGCCCAGCAGCTCTGGCCTCTTCTCCTCCTGCCCTCTGCCGCTGGCAGTCTATTTCAAATTGTGTGTGCATTGTCGGGTGAACATGTACCCGTGAGTGCCAGCCTCACCCCGAGCAGTGTCCCCTTGAATACGGGATTAAGCGAAAGTCTCTGGGGACCAGCCAGAGAATGAAAATGTGCCTCATTACCAGAGGCATGGTCAGCTGAACACCAGAAACCTCTACATTCCATGCTTCTTTGAAATGCTTATGATGTCATATGCAGTTCTGTCAAATATTTCTGAAATGGCAAGAAAATAAAAATATGCACCAACTGTATTTCTTCAGATGAATAGTTCACCCAGCCATGGGGGCATCATTTGGACACTCAGGTTTTGAACTGTCTTGAGTTGGAGCTACCCTGGTCATTTGGTTTAAAGCCCAAATGGTACTTTCCACCACAAAAATGTCACCACTTTCAATCTCAGGAATAAGATTTGTGCGGCTGTGTTAATAATCCCGGTGGCATCCGAATGGGTAGATATTGTTGGAAGCCAGCCAGACACAGCAACCTGGCTTCATCAGCCTGACTCTGTGAAAATGATGGCAGAGCTCACAACCTGATTTTTTTCTTCATTTTAAGGCGTGGCTGTTACAGGTGTGTGACCTGGAGTTTGTAACATTTTGTTCATCTTTTGAAATAAAAGAGTGTTTTCTGTTTCTGTGTTATCACTTTTTCAGGATTTCCTACCAGTTTCTCAGGAACTGATGTTACCCTGCCTATTAATACCCAGGTGTGATTTTTTTCCTCCAAAATATTTGTCAATGTCACAACGGTGTAAAAAAATTATCAAAGTGTTTTCTATAGATGTTCAATATTCTGGGAGAAATCTCTTAGGCATTCCTGAGAGTATAAGTGGGTTGTGTTGTTGTGTGTTAGTCGCTCAGTGATGTCCAGCTCTTTGCAACCCAATGGACTTAGCCCACCAGGCTCCTCTGTCCGTGGAATTTCCCGGGCAAGAATACTGCAGTGTGTTGCCATTTCCTTCTTCATGAGATCTTCCTGACCCAGGGATCAAACCCAGGCCTCCTGCATTGCAGGCGGATTCTTTACCACTGAGCCACCAGGGAAGCCCATAAGTGGGTTGTACACATGTGGAAATGGTGTCTCCCTTTCCAGAGCAACCCCAGGAAACGTGAAAGCAACACTAGAAAGGTCTACAACCCCACTGGCCTCCCCTCCACTGCCCTCACCCAGGTTTAAATATGGTTGGTTCAAATGGAAGATAAAAAAACTAAAATTCACCCCATAAAATGCAAATCACCTTGTAACTTTTTTCAGAAATCCGTAACAGATAGTGAATTGGGGAATTTAAAATCAAAGTGACAGATTGGGGCTATGTAAGCAACTAGTTCAGATAATTTTATGGAAAATAAAGCTTACATATTTTGCACAACAAAGGAAAAAGAATAGAATTGACCCATTTAAAAAAACTTCAGAGAACATTTTATACAAATGACAGTGGATCATCTCTATTCTATAAGACCATGTGAGAAGAAAAAGCCTACCCTGTTCCACTTTATTTACTTTATACCAGCATAGTCTTTATTAAGAGTGTTTTGATACACAGATAAATTTAACAATGATTCATTTATAAAGAAATTGATTGAATTTCATTTATTTGTATTTTACCTACCTAGAGTAAGCTTTGCTAAGAGTTTTTGAGATAGGAAATTGGAGACTTTACAAATAAAAAGGCTAATTTAAAATAATCTGTATCTTTCAGTTTTGTACAGAAGAATCTGAGGAATCATATGTGGTAAACACTGTGATCTTTGAAAGTCCTGGATTCAAATCCAGAATCTAACCCTTACTGGGTAAACTTAGGCAAAGTCACCTCTCTGAGCCTTTGTTGTTTCCTCATTTATAAGCTATGAATAAAGTACCTTCTCCTTCCTTCCCTTGGACTGTTGTGAGAATTCAGTGAGGCTAGGTTTACAGGCTCGTCATTTCTGTGCAGGCTTCCCAAGTGGTGTTAGTGGTATAAGAACCCGCCTGCCAATGCAGGAGACATAAGAAATGTGGGTTTGATCCTTGAGTCAGGAAGATCCCTTGGAGGAGGGCATGGCAACCCACTCCAGTAGTCTTGCCTGGAGAATCCCGTCGACAGAGGAACCTGGTGGGCTACAGTCCATAGGGTCGCAAAGAATCAGACATGAGTGAGCAGCTTAGCACGGCACATCTCGTGCATTCTTACAGGGCTACACTCGGTGTTTGTGTCGTGACAGACCTGCCCTGAGATTGCTGCATCTGGAGCAGGAGAGCCATTGGAAGCCCCGTTTTCTTAAGCCTCTGTCACAGCCACTCCAGCATGGTAAAGGACCTCACTCACATGCATTGGGACCAGTCTACACACATGTTTGCCAAGCCCCAAGCATCCTTTGAACACCCCCCTACAAGCCTGTTACCAGTGGTGCAGTCTGGACCCTCCCTGCCTTCTAGAATTCTAATCTGAGCAGAAAGCCCATATAGACCCTGTAGGCCTCAGGGATGTTTGACCAGGGAATTCTGGCATCCCAGGTGCTCAGTGCATGGTCCAGGTAAGCAAGGGAATCTGTGGGTAAACATTTTGGTCCTTTGTTTCCTATGTGAGATGACCTGTGTGGAAAAGTGCAAGACCAGACCCTTTAAAGTGCAGTCTCAGCAGGGGAGCAGCCTTACCCCAAATTCCTGGAACTAGCTTAAAATGCTCTTACCTTTCCTTCGGGTTTTAATTTTAGTTCATTTAGCATAGACTTGGTAGCTAAGTGAGTTTCCTGGTGGCTCAGATGGTAAAGAATCCACCTGCAATGCAAGAGACCAGGGTTTGATCCCTGGGTCAGGAAGATCCTCTGGAGAAGAGAATGGCTACCCACTCCAGTATTCTTGCCTGGAAAATTCCATGGACAGCAGAGCCTGGTGGGCTACAGTCCATGGAGTCACAAAGAGTTGGACACAACCGAGCAACTAACAATATTCATTATGTAGCTAAATAATTATTTTGCGTTCCTAGTTTATTTAGCACCGAATACCATTATTCGATGCTTGACCTGTGTACAATATGGGATACTTTCAGCTGCAAGTACCTAAAAAATGTCACTTAAACACAAAAAGGTTCGATAACCCACAACAAGAAGTCTTGGGGTGGGCTGGTTCCGTGGTACATGAGTTCAGAGCCTTTGGGACATGCCCCTGGGATCTGTTCCCTTCAGTCATCCTTGCAGTGGGTGGTGTTATCCTCCTGTCCCAAGCATCATTCCCAGATGCAGCAACATCCACTGAAAGAAAATGTGATATTTCCCCCTATCTGTCGTTTTTTATTGGCATGGGAAACCTTGCCATGAAATTCTTCAAAAGAATTCATCTGACATGTCATTGGCCAGAAATGTCAAATGACCACCTAAAGCAAGGGGAATGGGACCACGATGATTGCTTTATGTCAGTCGTGTTTCATCCGTGTCAGCCATGTGATTGGAGGGCCTAGCACTGGCATGGAATAGGAGGGCCATGACTGGAGGGCAGGCACTCAGCTGTGCCTGCTGTAGTAAACACGCTAGAAGGTACTCCCCTCCCTAGAAGTGCCAGATTCTGAGTCTTGTGCAAATCTAAGCTTGCAGTGGCTGAAGCTGCTGAGAAGACTCTTCTCAATGCTCCCACTCCTTTCCTGTGCCCCTCCTCCAGGGATGCTCCACTGCCTGTCTTTCTGGGTGCCTGCATGCTAAGTCACTTCAGTTGTGTCCTACTCTGTGTGACCCTATGGATTGTAGCCTGCCAGGCTCCTCTGTCCATGGAATTCTCCAGGGAAGAATACTGGAGTGGATTACCATGCCCTCCTCCAGGAGATCTTCCCGACCCAGGGATCGAACCCAGGTCTCTTACTTCTCCTGCATTAGCAGATGGATTCTTTACCACTAGTGCCACATGGGAAGCCCCATCCATCTGGGTAAACTGCATCAAAAGGAGCCTCCCTCTGCACGGTGTCAGTGCCTGGTTTGCTTTTTCTGAAATCAGCATCTCACACTGAACACCAATGAAAGATTTCACCAGAAAATAGCTTATTGCCTTAGGTGTTCAAATGATATTTATTTCCCTTCCCTCCTGGAGTGTCTTCCGTTCTGTCTCTATTATTAGGTAAAGGCCCACTCCAGCCCCTGCTAGAGGCTGCATCCATTGTACCAGTTGACAGTCTCTGCTTTCCACAGCCCTTCCCTTGACCGTGAATTTCTTGTTTACCCTTTTTTTTTTTTAATTTCTATTGAAGTATAGCTGCTTTATGGGCTTCCTAGCTGGCTTAGTGAGTGGTAAAGAATCCCCCTGACAGTCCAGGAGACCCAAGAGACCCGAGTTCGATCCCTGGGTCACGAAGATCCCTTGGAGGAGGAAATGGCAACCCACTCCAGTATTCTTGCCTGGAAAATCCCATGGACAAAGGAGCCCAGTGGGCTATACAGTCCATGGGGTCACAAAGAGTAGGACGCAACTGAGCGACTGAGCACACAGCACCGGCCTAACTGCTGGACCATGCTGTGTCACTTTCTGCTGTACAGCAAAGTGACGCAGCTGTTAGGTTTACATATCTCCCCTCTTCTTCGGATTTCCTCCCCATTTAGGTCACCACAGAGTACTGAGTAGAGTTCCCGGTGCTATACAGTAGGTTCTCGTCAGTTATCTATCCTGTACATAGTACCAATAGTGTGTCTATGTCAATCCCAACCTCCCAATTCCTCCCCCCCGCCACCCTTTCCCTTAGTATCCATACATTTGTTCTCTACGTCTGTGTCTGTATTTCTGCTTTGATCCTACCATCCTCTGTACCGTTTTTCTAGGTTCCACATATATGCATCAATATATGATGTTTAGTTTTCTCTTTCTGACTTACTTCACTCTCTATGGCAGCCTCTAGGTCCATCCCCATCTCTGCTCACTCTTTACAATGCACCACAAACATAAAGCACTGAGCTTCCCACCCATCACACCATAGGGGCTCGACAGCATTTCTCTCTCATTGCTTTCTCCGAGGGACCCAAGAATCGGTGAGCCTCTTCCCCTACACATAAAATGGACTAGATCATTAACGACTTTTCTTGTAAACTTGAGTAGTCAGCCAGGTCTACAGAGGATCGTTTTACCAGATCACGAAGTACGCCGCAAAGCCTGAAAGCAGTAAATCCATAGCCACTCGTCTAAGCACACTTTCTTCCTTGTCTTCCTTCAGTCCATGAAATAAGAGCACCCCTGAATGTCTGAGGCCCAAACCTTTGATGCAGGTCAGTGTGAAGGAAAAGATAAGTATTATGAGGATTTTTTAAAAGATTAAAAAGGAAAAACTCAGGGCTAGAGGGAATGAAAATGGTGCTGACATCTCAAAGAGTAAAATGAAGCTCACCTCTGGCCCCGAAAAGCTTTCTTCACAGGCTAATGAGGAGATGATTAAGAGGATGAGAGAGTAGTGAAATATGCTCATTTCCTTCAGATGAAAAGCTGGGCAGGACTGTGTCCATGAGCCAAATAAATTGTGTTTAAAGAGAACCGACTCCAACTTCATAAGCATTGGGTCTGACTGGCCTTGTATCATTACCTTTCTTAATGAAATGTTTCCCGTTGTTTCCTTCATACAGAAAATGAACCCTAAATAATATTAAAGCTGTTAATTCAATATAGATTCTGCCAGTTTAGCCTTTAAAAGTAAATCTACCTGGGGTAAGAAAGATAATTTTGAATTATTTAGCAGAAATGGCTGTTGAATGTTTTCAGTGGTTCGGTTCAAAGGGTTTCTGTATAATTCCAGCCATAAACGAGAAAGTTTTTGAAGCCTGGATGAATATTTAAATGTTGTTGTTTCACATGGGTGCCTCATTTGATGGTTTACAAGTTCTGAAAAGATGCTATATAATGGGCGAGTCTCCACTTTACTTTTGATTGATAACCTGGACAAAGGGTAATATTGTAATACTTTTTATAAAACCAGAGTACATATTAATCTACATAGATTCCACATAAATTAACCACACTATTACTAATAACAGGGTTTTTGTGAAAAGCAATAAGTTTAAATGCTAAAATACTGGGTAATGGAACATAGCTATAGGTATAGTAGGAAAGAAGGAATGTAGGTGAGCCTTGCTTTAAGGGAACAAAATCAGTATGTGTTGATAGGTGTGTGTGTGTGCATTCTGTTGCTTCAATCATGTCCCACTCTCTGCACCCTAAGGACTGTAGCCCACTAGGATCCTCTGTTCATGGGATTCTCCAGGCAAGAATACTGTAGGGAATTGCCATGCCCTCCTCCATGGGATCTTCCTGACCCAGGGATCAAACCCGTGTCTCTTAACATCTCCTGCATGGCAGGTGGATTCTTTATCCACTAAGCCACCTGAGAAGCTCATATTGATAGGTACATCAATAAATATTCTTGCTATCAGAATAGAAAAGGAATTTTTATTATCTTTCAGTGTGTAAAAAAATATGCCATATCTTAGTGGTATAAAACACATTTATTTTGCATGAAGTTTTGTAGGTTAGGAATTTGGAAAATTCCTGGGCAATCTGTCTACTCCATGTGGCATTCACTCAGGTGACTGGAGCTGGAAAATCCACTTCCAGGATGGCGTCATTACCACACATGTTTGGCACCTAGGTTGGCATGGCTGGAACAGTAGCTGTTGATCATTTTTGGTTCAGGCAGTTTGCTTTCCACTGGGCCTGTGGGTGTGGCTAGCTTGAGCTTCCTCACAGCATGGTGGTCTCAGGGTTCTCTAGCCTCTTATACTGTGACTGGCTTTTCTCAGAGCAAATATCAAAGACTCGGGAAGTGGGAGCTACCTGATTTTCAAGTCCCAAGCCTAAAAACTGGCAGTTCCAGTGTAATCTACTCTTTAAGCAATTTATGAAGGCCTGGACAGTTCAGTAGGGAGAAAATCGGCTCCACCTCTTAAAGCACAATCATTGTCATTCTAGCACAAGAGTGAATAAGTATGAAGTGAGTGATGTGAAAGTTGCTCAGTTGTGTCTGACTCTTTGCAACCCCATGGACTATATAGTCCATGGAATTCTCCAGGCCAGAATACTGGAGTGGGAAGCCATTCCCTTCTCCAGGGGATCTTCCCAACCCAGGGATCGAACCCAGGTCTTCTGCATCACAGGCAGATTCTTTACCAGCTGAGCCACCAAGGAAGCCCAATAAGTATATTATGAATATATTCTTTATTTTGCAAAATAATTCACTCCTGTTTCTTTTATATAATGAAGATTCCACGGACATCTAGAATATTCTGTCACTTAAGAATAGTTATTCACCTCTAAAGTACAAGAAACATGTTATTATAAAAAGGAAAGTACAAATGCAGACATCTCTGCATTGGTCAGTAAACTGAAGCATATATTAGTAAAACTAGCATTCCCATATTTCAGAGGTGTTTAATACCTGGCTATCACTGGGTTTGGTTGTTGTCGGTTTTTTCCTAATCTGACTTCAGCATCTAAAAGTCTACCAAAAAACTTCTGTGCCAACAAATAACTGCTTCAGCAATGAGGTTCTGAATATCAGAAGGTTTACTCTAAGATTTAATTCACCCAGGCCAGTGTTGGGAATCTGAAAGGAACTATTGCTTGTCACATTAATTATGTGCTTGTTAAGTGGATAAGTGGGAAGATATTCTGTACTTGAAAATTTCCAAGAGCAAGTAAAACTGTTGTTTCTCCTACTGCTTTTCCTATTTCTCTGCAGAGGGGTCAGCCCAGGAAAAATCTTTGAGTATTCAGTTCTTCTCAGGCTTTCTCCACATGATGACGGATGGAAGACCCCAGGGTTGGGGAGCGCAGATGGAGTGTCAGCCCTGCCAAGGCAGACGGCCAACCTCGGAGGCCCAGATCTATTGGTATTGATATGTTTCTGAAGGGCCAGTTTCTGTGGCTCAGTACACACTGTCTGGAGCTCATAGCAGGCAGTGTGCTCATAACGGCTCTCTCTACCTAAGCATCCTAGCAACACATCAACTCAGCAAATAGAAATGGGCAAAAGAACAAGTGGAGTTTATCTAAACTTGGAGGATGGCAGTGAGTCTCCACAGACGCACAGAGGTTCATCACAGTGTCTACTGAAGCCAGTGCCCTTTCAGCATCAGCATAAATCCAGATGTTAATAATAAACTCCTCTGCCTTTTTATACAACTGACCAAACAGAAACCATGCAGTTTTAACAGTCATTTTTAAAACTTTTTATTTTATATTGGAGTAAATGCATGCACAGGGCTTCTCTGGTGGCTCAGATGGTGAAGAATCTGCCTGCAATGGCAGGAGACCTGGGCTCAATCCCTGGATTTGGAAGATCCCCTGCAGAAGTAAATGGCAGCCCACTCCAGTATTCTTGCCTTGGAGAATTTCATGGACAGAGGAGCCTGGAGGGCTACAGTCCATGGGGTAACAAAGAGTTGGACATGACTGAGCGACTGATACTTTCAGTTTTCAAATGCATGTACACATAGTTGATTAACAATGCTGTGTGCATTTCAGGTGTACAGCAGAGTGGTTCCATTATACATATACATGTATCTATTCTTTTTCAATTTCTTTTCCCATTTAGGTTGTTACATAACATTGAGCAGAGTTCCCTGTGCAACACAACAGTCTTTGTTGTTTTTCAACTTTCTGGTCTTTACAGTGGCGCCTCTGTTCCTGCCCTCTAGCATGATACTTAAAATAGTACTATTTGTACAATTTCTTTTGGTATTATTGAAGGATAGTATTTACCTACCTAACTAAAGAGACCTTTGAATCTTAGAAAAGCCAAGTTACTTATTCAAGATCTTACTATTTGTTTCAAGGAGTAATTTCTAGCAATGTTGTTCAGCCACTAAATCATGTCCAACTCTTTGCGACCCCATGAACTGCAGCACGCCAGGTTTCCCTGTCCTTTACCATCACCTGGAGTTTGCTCAAACTCATGTCCATTGAGTCTATGATGCCATCCAACCATCTCATCCTCTGTTGTCACCTTCTTCTCTTGTTCTCAGTCTTTCCCAGCATCAGGGTCTTTTTCACTGAGTCAGCTCTTCACATCAGGTGGCCAAAGTATTGGAGCTTCAGCTTCAGCATCAGTCCTTGCAGTGAATACTCAGGGTTGATTTCCTTTAGCATTGACTGATTGGATCTCCTTGCAGTCCAAGGGATTCTCGAGAGTCTTCTCCAACACCACAAGTTGAAAGCATCAATTCTTCAGTGCTCAGCCTTCTGTATGGTCCAACTCTCATATCCATACATGAGTATTGGAAAAACTATAGGCTTGACTAGACAGACCTTTGTTGGTAAAGTAATGTCTCTGCTTTTTAATATGCTGTGTAGGTTTGTCATAGCTTTTCTTCCAAAAAGCAAGCGTCTTTTAATTCCATGCCTACAGTCACCATCCACAGTGATTTTGGAGCCAAGAAGATAAAATATGTCACTGTTTCTACTTTTTCACCTTGTGTTTGCCAAAAAGTGATGGGATCAGATGCCATGATCTTACTGTTTTGAATGTTTAGTTTCAAGTCCTTTTTCATTCTCCTCTTTCACCCTCATCAAGAGGCTCTTCAGTTCCTCTTTGCTTTCTGCCATTAGAGTGGTATCATCTGCTTATCTCTGGCAATGAGGTCCTCTGGTTTCTAGAAAAGCTCTCCCTTTCTATTTAGATCACATTAGACTGCTGACAGTTCCATAGCTGCTGGTCAGTACCAGATGTGGGCAGGGATTTGGACCACACACTCTGGGCTCTAATATCATGTCATCTGAGCTTGCAACTGGGGAGAGTCTTGCCATGTCAGTGTGTGTTTCATCAAACCAGTTTGTCTTTGGAAAGAGTTACAACATGAGGAGGAGAGAAAAGGAATTCACCAAAGTAAAAAGCTATTTCTCACTTAGAAATTCTAAGGGAAAGCAAGAGAGAGAGAAATGATGGTAAAAATATAAAGAAATTCTCAAAGGCCGCACTTTATAATATTTGTGTAAACAAAGCCACTGACCTTGAGAATATTTAAAAATATTGTATGTTACCGGGGAACACCTGACATGGAACATTCATAAAGAGAAGCACCTGGCAACACGTTACATTGCTATTTCCCAGGCAGTGTAGTGAGAACCTTATAAATGTGATTACATTATGCACTCAAAACATTTGGGATTATTATTAAATTATATTTAATTTAAATATAAATTAAATTTTATTATTATTAAAATTTTGTTTAATCCTCACAATTACCCCATGAAGTAGGAATTAGTATTTACCCCATTTCCAGATAAATACAATTTAAAGAGGTTAAATGATGCACATTGATTAAACAGAAGAGCCCTTCACCATTCTACAGACCTGCCGCAAATCACTTATATTGCTCAGAAAAAGTGCAAATCTCTGGGTTAGTAGTCTAATCCTGCTAATCACTAACTGGAATCTTGAGCCTGTTTCAAAAAATATTCTGAGCCTCTTTCTCCACTGGAAAATGGAAGTCACTTCATCTACTCCATGAATTGGCGACTGAGAAATTGGTATACAGTGAGGGAAGCTTGATGAGATTCCATGACAGACTTTATTACACACTAATGGAAGAAGCTAGAAGAGAAAGTATGTTTTGGAGATTAGTCTATGTCTGATTGTAAAATTACAGGATGTATGTCACACGTGTTTGTGTATGTGTGTTGGTCACTCAGTCATGTCTGACTCTTTGCAACCCCATGGACTGTAGCCCTCCAGGCTCCTCTGTCCATGGAATTCTCCAGGCAAGAATACTGGAATGAGTTGCCATTTCGCTCTCCAGTATGTCACATGTACATATGTGTAATGCATTGTATGTATATATATGCATGAAGTGAAGGTTGCTCAGTCGTGTCAGACTCTTTGCAGCCTCATGGACTGTAGCCTGCCAGTCTCCTCTGTCCATGGAATTCTCCAGGACAGAATACTGAAGTGGGTAGCCGTTCCCTTCTCCAGGGGATCTTCCCAACCCAGGGATCGAACCCAGGTCTTCCACATGGCAGGCAGATTCTTTACCATCTGAGTCACCAGGGAAGCCCCCGATAATATATGCATACACACACATATATATGTGTATACCTACTACTTATAAGTGAGAAATCTGTATGGAGATCAAGAAGCAACAGTTAGAACTGGACATGGAACATCAGACTGGTTCCAAATTGGGAAAGGAGTACATCAAGGCTGTATATTGTCACCCTGCTTATTTAACTTATATGCAGAGTCAAGATTGCCAGGAGAAATATCAGTAATCTCAGACATGCAGATGACGCCACCCTTACGGCAGAAAGCAAAGAAGAACTAAAGAGCCTTTTGATGAAAGTGAAAGAGGAGAGTGAAAAAGTTGGCTTAAAACTCAACATTCAGAAAACTAAGACCATGGCATCTGGTCTCATCACTTCATGGCAAATAGATGGGGGAACAATGGAAACAGTGGCTGACTTTATTTTGGGCGGCTCCAAAATCACTGCAGATTGTGACTGCAGCCATGAAATTAAAAGATGCTTTCTCCTTGGAAGAAAAGTTATGACCAACCTAGACAGCATATTAAAAAGCAGAGATGTAACTTTGCCAACAAAAATCCATCTAGTCAAAGCTATGGTTTTTCCTGCAGTCATGTATGGATGTGAGAGTTGGACTATAAAGAAAGCTGAGCACCAAAGAATTGATGCTTTTGAACTGTGGTGTTGGAGAAGACTCCTGAGAGTCCCTTGGATAGCAAGGAGATCAACCAGTCCATCCTAAAGGAAATCAGTCCTGAATATTCATTGAAAGGACTGATGCTGAAGCTCCAATACTTTGGCCACCTGATGGGAAGAACTGACTCACTGGAAAAGACCCTGGTGCTGGGAAAGATCGAAGGTGGGCGAAGAAGAGGACAACAGAGGATGAGACGGTTGGATGGCATCACTGACTCAATGGACATGAGTTTGAGTAAGCTCCAGGATTTGGTGATGGACAGGGAAGCCTGATGTGCTGCAGTCCAGGGGGTCGCAAAGAGTCAGACATGACTGAGTGGCTGAAGTGAACACACACATGGGCTTCTCTGGTGGCTCAGACAATGCAAGAGACCAGGATTCGATCCTTGGGTTGGGAGATTCATACAAGTATATGTGTGCACAAAATTTTCTTTTCAGTAGAAGTGACATAAGATACTTAGTTGTGATACAAATGCCCTGCTCATTATTGGTGAGACATCATTGAATTGCCACATATGTACCTGTGGTTTTAAAAGATCAGAAGCAATCACTTCAATCTTGGAAGTACTTCTATACTTCAGTACTGAAATGTAATGTATAAATGGATATGTATTATATATTTAATATTTTCCCATGACATCATATCAACACCAAGTCTAAAATAGCTTTCAGCTTACTGTGAAGATTTGTAAGTATTATTAGAGTGCCAAATTCATAGTAGGTAGTAAATAAATTGGAAAAGACCCTGATGCTGGGAAAAATTGCAGGCATGAGGAGAAGGGGATGACAGAGGATGAGATGGTTGGAAGGCATCACTGACTCAATGGGCATGAGTTTGAGCAGACTCCGGGAGATGGTGAAGGACAAGGAAGCCTGGTGTGCTGCAATCCGTTGGGTCACAAAGAGTCAGACACAACTTACCAACTGAACAACTAAGTAAATACTAATCTACTAAAAAAAAGTTCAAAATCTGAAGATCTTTCTGACATTCTACTCCTGAAATACTATGATCAGGTACTTAGCAGTTGAAATAAGCAGTTCATTCATTCAAGCAAATAATCTGATAAATAAAAGACAGCTAGTTTTTTAAGTCTATACAACTATTTTTAAAATAATTTATTCAAGCTAACTTTCAAACCTAGAGACTGATTATGTACAGCTTATGGATTGATATCCCACTCCTTACTCCTCCCTGCCCTTTCACCCCAACTATTTTTTGTCCTCTCATTATTTATTTGCCACTAGTATGTCAGTGACTTGGCAAAGTTATTTAAGAAATATTCATAAAGCCTCATAATACTGTGAAGATAAAATAAATTAACATGTGGAGAAGGAAATGGCAACCCACTCCAGTATTCTTGCCTGGAAAAGTCCATGGACAGAGGAGCCTGGTGGGCTGCAGTCCATGGGCTTACATGACTGAGCACGCGTGCATGAGGGTGGAGGGAGATGGGTTGGTAGCAATAAACTGGTAGAACTAAAAAAATTAATTAATTAATTAATTAATTAATTAATTAACATGTATAATGTGCTGACAACAGCAGTGAGCACATAGATATTGTTTAATAAACGTTAGATACTATTATTCGCATGATTACAATAATAGAACTCTGTTAATACCACTTAGAAAAATAATGGAAGTAAAACTCAAGTTGTTTCTGCTTTCAGTTGTATTAGTTGTATCTGCTTTCAGATATATATACGTGTGCTGCTGCTGCTGCTGCTAAGTCGCTTCAGTCATGTCCAACTCTGTGCAACCCCATAGACGGCAGCCCACCAGGCTCCCCCGTCCCTGGGATTCTCCAGGCAAGAACACTGGAGTGGGTTGCCATTTCCTTCTCCAATGCATTAGAGTAAAAAGTGAAAGTGAGGTCGCTCAGTCGTGTCCGACTCTTAGCGACCCTATGGACTGCAGCCTACCAGGCTCCTCCATCCATGGGATTTTCCAGGGAAGAGTACTGGAGTGGGGTGCCATTGCCTTCTCCAATATATACATATATCTCCTCCTTTTTCCAGTATGGTGTGTGTGTGTTGAAATATAAGAGGTAGGTAGGTAGAAATAGATAGTATATTGATAAACAGATATTGTGTGTGTGTGTATATATATATATATATATGTATATACATATATCTCCTCCTTTTCCAGTATGGGGGTGTGTGTGTGTGTGTGTGTGTGTGTGTGTGTGTGTGTGACACACACCATACTGGAAAAAGGAGGAGGAAACAGAAAAGAACAAGTTTGGGGGAAGTCCTCTATGATTTGCTCCCAGGGTTAACATAGCCATAGGTACCAGTGGTTAAGACAAGAAGTCAATCCATCTAACCCAAAAGTCCACATTTATTTCACTATATCATGCCATTTCCTGTGGAAAGAGATTGACTAAGAACATCTTGCATTTAGGTGAATTTTATGTATTCATGTTCCAAAGATAAGAAGGAATTTTTGGAATAGTAGTATCTAAAATAACAGTAATTTTTAAAGATATTGATAAAGATATTTTTTTCTCCCATTACCCAAATGCATATTCTGTGGATTACTTTTCTCATAAGTCTTTCATTAAGATAGCTAAACATGACAATAGTGGTGACTTGGGTTTTAGGTTATCTCTGCAAATCAGCTATCACTGTAACCTTGTAACCCCATCTCTCATGGAGACATCCAAAGCAAGTAAATCTTAGAGCCCCTTCTTCTCTAAAGTAAACAAAATTAAAACCCTACCTCCTCCCACTTTTCCTAAGAAGTAAAGAAGTACTGTGGATTCTCATTATCTAGAAATATTGCCAGCATTTTTCCATTAAAAGCTAAGTGAAACAAAACGATATTAAAAAAGAGTTCGTAAGAGTTCGCATTATATTATCTGGTAGCTATGTTACTCTCCCCCACCCTTGCTGCCTTTTTTTTTTTTAATGAGTAGCATGTGCACAGTTATTTTCCTTGTCATGATTCTATGCCTCCTTCATAGTGCATTTTGCCAAAGAAACATTGGACATAAATGAACATTCTCTCTATCCTAGCAACAGGATGTGATTAATAATACCTCTCAGAGCAGGGCAGATAAAATGCCTGCAAGTAAATGCACACTCAGAATTGGTGACTGAGAAACTGGTGTGCAGTAAGGGAAGCTTGATAAGATTCTATGACAGACTTTATTACACACAGATGGAAGCAGGTAGAAGAAAGCATATTTTGGAGATTATGTCTGGTTGTAAAATTACAAGACATGTGTCACAGGTACATGTATGTAATGCCTTATATGTATGTGTACATATTGACATACACTGCATATGTATGTGCATATGCATACATATATATATATATACACGTATACCCACTGTTCGGAGAAGGCAATGGCACCCTACTCCAGTACTCTTGCCTGGGAAACCCCATGGACGGAGGAGCCTGGTATGCTGCAGCCCATGGGGTCACGAAGAATCGGACATGACTGAGCAACTTCACTTTCACTTTTCATTTTCATGCACTGGAGGAGGAAATGGCAACCCACTCCAGTATTCTTGCCTGGAGAATCCCAGGGACAGAGGAGCCTGGTGGGCTGCCGTCTA
The DNA here is from genome assembly GCA_024291935.2 of Okapia johnstoni. Taxonomy (NCBI): domain Eukaryota; kingdom Metazoa; phylum Chordata; class Mammalia; order Artiodactyla; family Giraffidae; genus Okapia; species Okapia johnstoni. Next base: position 100,186,596 of record CM044309.1, read on the forward strand.
TGGGGTCGCACAGAGTCGGACACGACTGACTCAACTTAGCAGCAGCAGCAGCATACCCACTATTTGTATATATGCATATGCGTAAATACATATGTATGCCTGCACAACATTTTCTTTTCATTAGAAGTGACATAAGATTCTGAGTTGTGATACAAATGCCCTGCTTGTTATTGGTGAGTCATCACTGGCTAGGCATTTATGTGCTTGTTGTTTGAAAAGACCAGAAACCATTACTTCGATTAAGGAGCTACTTCCATAATGAAGTACTGAAATGTGCTACAAGTGGGTATATACTTAATGTTTCTCCATGAAACCATATCAATCCCAGGTCTAAAACAGCTTTTAAAAATATCAACTCAGTTTACATAAATAAATCATCATGAGATGTGACATTTTAGTGTTCAACTAAATGCATTTTTCTCAGAAAAAAGTTAGACTCTGCAAATTCCATTTTTATGAGATTACCATCTATTTTGGTTCCTCACAGGTGAAGTCCTATGTCCAGTTTTAGAGAGAAGTAAGGTACACACCATACTTTAATGTTTCGTTCTTTAAGTAGAATCTCTGGTACAATAAAGCACACCTAGGGCAAAATGCATGTTCATTATTCTGAAAGCCTCTCTTTTCTAATGTAATAGTTTCGTAGGTTGTCAGTTGTAATGTACATACTTGGTAAAAGCTCTGTTCTTGGTTGTACTTGCACTCAGTATTAGCAGCACTAAAATTGATTTTGTGTTCTTTAGCATTTAAGGAGGGTTGGGATATTACACAACTCTGTGTCCACTCAGTCCCAAGCATCTGTGTTCCAGGCACTGTGAGGCACGAGGAGACAGAGAGAAGCACAGGATACACTTCTTGTCCTAAAGGAAAACACAGTCAAGTTGGGAAATAAACATGCAACTGATTATAAAACAAACACTGGAGTTAGTGTTGTAGCAAAGGAACAAATAAAAGGCTAAAGTGAAAGTGAAAGTCGCTTAGTCGTGTCCAACTCTTTGCAACCCCATGGACCATACAGCCCATGGGATTTTCCAGGCCCAGTTACTGGAGTGGGTAGCCTTTCCCTTCTCCAGGGGATCTTCCCAACCCAGGGATTGAACCAGGGTCTCCTGCATTGCAGGCTGTTTGTTTACCAACTGAGCTATGAGGTGAGCCAAAGGCTAAAGGAGCATAGAAAGAAGGGCAATTAATTCTGCAGGGAATGGGAAGTTGGGGGGAGTGACACAAAGCCAGAGACATTACAGAAGGGCCTGCATCTGAGCTAAGCTCTGAAGGATGAATAGAGTTTTGATGGGCAGGAAGGACATTATAGGATATTCCAGGAAGTAGAAACATCATGCATAAGGAGTTGGAGTGAAGCAACCCTCCAATTCCTGGCATAATTGGTCAGTGTTCTGTATGGTGTTTCAGGGGTTGTAGCAGAAGTTAGGTCATGAGCAAACCTTCCAGGGTCATCAGTTTGATATAAGGGAATGTGTATTTTAATCTTTAACAAGGATCAGACCACAAGGATGGAAAAACCATCCATAAAACTGATGAAATCAGTTTGGAGCCTAGAAAAAATAACCCCAGGAAGAATTATCAAGTTTATGAACCAGGTCAATGGTAATGAGAAAGGAGAGGTCAGCTCTGAAAGGCCCTGTAGAGAGAATGGAATGGTCTGAGGTTGAGTCAATGGCAGCAGCTGATGAATCTTAGGTTTTATGTCTGGTTGCCTGAGCAGGATAGCACTAAAGATAAGCAGTTTTGGAGGGGAATATAATGATTTAAGTTAAGGACTTGTTTTGTGAAGTAGAAAATGCAGATATAGATATTTCCAGTGGACCTAACACCTAGGTAGATTTTGGAGCTAAAGACGTAGGTCTCGGCATCATCTCTTTCGGTGATGGTGAACACTGAGAGATTAAATCACCCATACAGAGCAAGATAAAGAGACTAGAAAAGAAACCTAGAGGGTTATCTACAGTTAAGCAGTGTAATCTCTGTGTCTCTTGATAAATATAAGATTGTCTTATTTATCCAGTGTTTATCTTTCTAATTTGAAATTTAGTGTATATGTAACTAAGAACAGAAATCTGTTTCCTATACCAGAACTAATACCATAATAAAACTAATACATAACATTTATATAGCACTCCACCGTTTACAGAGCCCTTTCATATGACATAAGGGCAGAGAACTATTTGAGATCTCACTGAAAAATCATTATCAACAATGACTTCCAGCCTCCCTTCTGAAACCTTAAGGCTTCCCTGGTGGCTCAGACAGTAAAGTGTCTGCCTACAATGCGGGAGACCCTGGTTCGATCCCTGGGTCGGGAAGATCCTCTGGAGAAGGAAATGGCAACCCACTCCAGTACTCTTGCCTGGAAAATCCCATGGACAGAGGAGCCTGGTAGGCTATGGGGTCGCAAAGAGTTGGACATGACTGAGCGACTTCACTTTCACTTTCTGAAACCTTGAACACCAGTATTTTGTATGTATCCTTCATTTCCTGCTGGCTCTGCATATGAAATTACTTAATCCTCACAACATTCCAGATAAGCAGGCTCTGATCTCCACTTTACAGATGAGAAAGGCAGGGAGACTGATTGATCTGCAAAAATTAACATCCTTGAATGCATATTCCCTGTGGCTCAGACAGTAAAGAGTCTGCCTGCAATGCAGGAGACCCAGGTTCAATTGCTGGGTCAGGAAGATCCCCTGGAGAAGGAAATGGCAACCCACTCCAATATTCTTGCCTGGAGAATTCCATGGACAGGGTAGCCTGGTGGGCTACAGTCCATGGGGTCACAAAGAGTCAGACACAATGGAGTGACTAACACACACACACATGCATATTCTATTAAATGATAAATTAACCCAAACTTTCATAATAAAATTCACCCAAAACTTAGCAGTTGAGAACAGCAGCAGACATTTATCATGTTTCTGTGGGGAACTCTGGAGTGGCTGACTGGGTGGTTCTGGGTCAGGGTCTCCCATAAAGTTATAGTCAAGGCGTCCTCCTGAGCTGCAGACTGGCTGCAGAAGGGGCTGCTTATTAGCCTGGCAAGTTGATGAAAACTGTTGGCAGGAGGCCTCAGTTTCTCAATGGCTGCTAACTGGAAGCCTCAGTTGCTTATTGGCCATTCCGGGGGCCTTAATTCTTCATTGGCTATTGACAGGAGGTCTCAGTTTGACATTGAATATTGACAGGAGGCCTCAGTTTTTTGCCACATGGGTCTCTCCTTAGGAAGTGTCCTCATAACATATTATCTGGTTTCTCTCCAAGGAAGTAATCTAAGAGAGAACAAAACAGAAGCCATAATGTTTTCTGAGGCCCAGCCTTGGAATCACATTATTTCTGCAAAATCCTACTGGTTATACAAGTCAATCTGATTCTGTGTGGGAGCAGAAAACACAAGGATACAAATGCCTGGAAGAAGGAAGATCATTGGGATCACCTTCAAGACTGTCTACCATAACCCATTATTTACCTTCAGTACATTCATTGTGAGCTTTCAGGATTTATGACTCATACAAGTTAAAGACTCTCCAAAGAGAATAGCTTTCAATGTCTTTTTTTAAATTATTTTTTTAATAATTCAGGGCTTGAATAACATTTTTTTAAAAATTCATGAAAATGTTTGAGGCCCCTAGTATACAAAAATTTATAATCAAAAGTACATAGTGGCTTGCCCAATAAAAATATTGAATGAGGAGATACCCCATCACACTTGGTAATGAATTAAACCTTTAAATGTGCTATTCATGCCATTTATCTGTTTGAATCATTGAAACAAATTGCATCAAACAAGTCCTCTGGAAATCACTCAAATGAATAGAACATGAAGTTAATCAGGATACCAGTTAAATAAATTCTCCCCTTTGGGCAGCTACACAAGGGAAGGCTTGTATGTTTTCCACCTTATAGTTTAAAGGCCTTGTGGGAAGTTTACATGCAGCTTCCATAACCTCTCAGTAACGAGCTCTATCTGTGAAAAGTTAATAACTGACAAGAAAGCGATGGTTAGAGGGGTACCCTTCACTTACCCATCACGGAATCAAGGCTCTCACCTCAACAGGGGCATTTACACACACCATTGCCCTGGTGCAAAGCTTCTGATCTAAGCTCATAAACATGATAAGGTATCCCAGAAACCTGACTTAACTCCTGCTCAAACTATCGCCCCATCTCACTCATGTTTGGTAAGTATCATGGAAAAGTCATTTCCTCCTCGGCCTCATCTTCCTCATCACCCACTACTCTGCAGACCTTCACAGCCTCTTGTGTTCCCCACCATCTCGCTGCTAAAACTTCTCTCTCACAGTCTAGCAACAACCTCATGAACTTAGCCATGTTAGATGCTGTTGGCAGCCCCACTCCATACTTCCTAAAACTTTATTTGTGGTACATGACTCTGTTCAGTTGGTCTCATGGAGCTCTGCTTCTTCTGTCTTCTCCTCATCATCCACCACAAAGCAAAAATCGCGTTTTTTGCTTTCTTTTTCACTGTCTTCAGTCGGGCCCTCTATTCTGTCTGCCTGTATGTTTCTATTTCCTCTTTCAGCTCCAGCCACCTTCTTAAGATGGACATTTTCTGCATCTGTAATTTCAATTCCAATCGCCCTCCCAAGCTCCAAGTCCCAGTAGCACTTCAAACTCATTAAGCCTAAAACTGAACTCATCATTCCCATATCCCCATCATGTTTACCGTTTCCCTGAATTGATTGCATCACCACACCCAGAGACACCTAGATAGCCATTCATTTTGACCTTTCCTTTTCCCTTGCACTTCACAGTTTTTAAACCCCTGGGCCTTGCATCTCACAGTTTGTAAACCCCTGGGCCCTATGAACTTTGCCTTCCTGCTGTCTCCTCTCTGCACCCATCACTTCCCTCCTGTTTGCTCCCACTGACATACTCAGCCCATTACCTCTTGCCTAACTTCTCAGATAGCCCTCCTCCTATGCAAAACTCTTTTCATTTGAGTTCTTAAGGCAAGCCCTAAAGGTGACCCTTCTTGCTCAAGTAGCCCTGTCCTACAAAACCCATAGGGCTTCCCAGGTGGCACTAGTGGTAAAGGACCTGCCTGCCAATGGGATTTCAGACAGTAAAGAGTCCGCCTGCAATACGGGAGACCCTGTTTTGATCCCTTGGTCAGGAAGATCCCCTGGAGAAGGAAATGGCAACCCACTCTAGTATTCTTGCCTGGAGAATCCCATGGACAGAGGAACCCAGCCGGCTACAGTCCATAGGGTTGCAGAGTCAAACATGACTGAAGTGACGTAGCATGCATGCATGCACAGAACCCATACTATTTCTTTGGTCAAGAATCAATCCTTTCCTCATTTAAAATTCCCCAAATTACATATGTCTTCAAGGTTCAAATCAAATACTGTTTTCTCTATAACTTCATGGGTACCACTTTATTTCTTAAAACTAATCATTTCACCTGCTAATATTTTAAACATTTATACCATGGACAGAGGAGCCTGGTGGACTACAGTCCACAGCATCGCAAAGAGTCAGACATGACTGAGCGACTGAGCACATGTGCACGCACGCACATAACCCTTTGAGGGCGCATCTTGTTTCAGGTTGTATTGTCTGTCCTTTATCTTCCCAAGTAGGTCATAAGTATGGTCTTATCCTAGTTACATGTTTACCCCCACATGGAACATGGGGATCTGTTCTATGGGTGGGGTTTGCACCCTTAATTTTACTGTTGAGTAAATGGCTCTAACAAGATTTTTTAAACCAAGCAGCATATTTAATGCATATTCATTAATTTTTGACTTTTGTAAATTTATTTGAAAATATTGTTCAGCCCTTTTCTCTGTGCCCAGTCATCTCGGGAAAAATGTTGAACATGGCTGACCTAGTGACTGTGTCTGGAAACTGCGATAAACTGGGCTTCTGTCTTAGTTACATCATTTTCTCATGGCTGCATATTGCAACTGATCTGCCACTTCTTTTTGCAGGGAGAGTAGAGAAGAGAAGAGAACAAAGAGCAACTTCAGGTAAGATGTTGACTAATTGGCCTCAGCTTTATGTCATGCTTTTACTTCCAGCTTGAAAAAAAAAAATGATTTGCATTATAGTATTCAAAAACTCACCTTGAAAATGTAATAGTTTATAAATCTAGACTTGATTGACTTTGAATTAATGAAAATAAATGAACACATTTTGCTTTTTCACGTTCACATAAGTTATGTCCTTTTCATCTTACCTTTCTATTCAAACGAAATGAGATGGCATGTTATTCAATTTTTCCATGATTACCTATTTAAAAAGTAAGTGTTGCAACCACCAACTTCCAAATGTGAAGGTTGTAATTGTTGACAACTGTCTCATTTCCCTAAATATCTGTGAACCTCCGTTATTTTTCTTGAAGTCATTCATGTAGTTGATGTTTTTCAGGATGTGTCAATTACTTAAGCAAGAAGAGTCTACATTTTGGAGGAATTTTAAGATTTCTCCGCTTCTAAATCCTAATATATATGCAGAAGTGAATGGTGCTTTGGCACAGCGCCATTGCACATAGTAGGGGACAATATTTGCTATCTGATACAAAAATACATTTTGACATTTCCATGTTTTCATCACTTGGCTTTTGGCTTAAAGTCATGTAAGTTAAGATAAAGTTTCATTTGCCAAGTAAATATTTGCATAAGGGCAATCTTCCAGTTCCCAGTGCCCTAAAATTGTCAGTATTCACAGAGAATTCTAATTTGGCATATGTACCCATGCCCACCACCCATCCTAAGACTTTTTAACCATTATTTTATTTTTTTTAATTTATTTATTTTTTTATTATTTGTTTTTTGACTACATCTTGCCACATGCGGGTTCTTAGTTCCCTCACCAGGAATCGAACCCTTGCATGCTACAGTGGAAGCATGGAGTCCTAAGCACTGGACCACCAGGGAATTCCCACCTCCCTTGCTAAGTTTTCACCAACGTATTACTCCCAAATACTGTCTTCTTTCAGCTTCCTTTTTTTTTTTTTTTTTTTGATCTGGTAATGATGGGTTAATATTATGCATGTTTGCAAACAATGGAGTCAACAGAAAGCCAAAATTTGTGTTAATCCAAAACCAAAAATGTTAAAGTAGTCTAAGCCCCTGTCTCTTTTCTCCTTCCCAATGTTAGTGTTCATCTCAGACACGATTTCCCTCTTGTTTGCATTCTCCCTGTGGCTCTTTTTTTTTTTTTTTTTTTTCCTGTGGCTCTTTTAAAACCTTATCATGAATGCCAAAAAAAAAGAGTGAAGTCAAAAAGTGTCTGGTGTCCTTACAGATGTGATCACCTCCATTATTGCTCCTTGGGGGAAAATTGTTTATACTGTTTCTGAACCGCTATTGCTATGATCCTGTAGGTATGGGCTTAAAGAAACTTTATTGTTGAGATGAAAGCTAAATTGGGCAAAGTGTTAAACCAGATGCCACTTTAAGTCCCCTCCATGCTTGTGGATTCTAATATGCTGTGTGACCAAGGTGACACAAAGGACTAGCAATGGAGACAAGAAAAGAACTCAGATTTCTCCATTCCTTATTCTTCCCAGAGTCCCACCCTCCTAAGCTTTCTTTTCAAATCAAAGTACAATCACTTCAATAAAGTGTTAGGTTTCTTGCTTAGTAAAATATTTTTAAACAATTGGAAAATCTTTTTAAGGCAAACACTGATCACCAGGGTTCTGAGGAAACTCCCTTCATTAACGGAGCTGACTTGCCTCAACTGATCCGCAGCTTGTCAGTGTGTTCTATTTCTATGAGGAAACGGAAGAGACTTTCTATGAGAAAGTGAAGTCAAGGATAACTGACACACAGAGCTCAAATTCTCGGGGAAAACTTTTTGGCTCCTCATCATTTCAAAGAACACGAGTCCTGCCCTCAGGAAATCTGCATTCGTAAAGACAGTCTGAGTTTTCAAAACTGAGACATAACCATTGCCAATGCGGCCATAAGTATAACCATGTTCGGTCTGTGGTTCTAGTCTGAATGTCTGCATCTTTATAAAGCATGTGCCTGAGATACCAATAACATCATGGGCACCCCTGCTTCTTACTTCCTGCCTGGATTTCTTTGTATCCATTATTGTTTATTCTGCTTAGTTTTTGTGTCCTGCCTGCTGAATACAATACACCCTTTTGCCTGGGGCTTCCCTGGTGGCTCAGACGGTAAAGAATCTGCCTGCAGTGTGAGAGACTTGGGTTCAGTCCCTGGGTTGGGAAGATCCTCTGGAGGAGGGCTTGGCAACCCACTCCATTATTCTTGTCTGGAGAGTTCAATGGACGGAGGAGCCTGGTGGGCTACAGTCCATGGCGTCACAAAGAGTTGGACACGACTGAGCATCTAAGCAAAACACAGCACCCTTTTGCTTATAGTGGGGCCATCTCCCAGCTGTGAGAGAAAGAATTTAGAAGAATAAGTATGGTAGAGAAAAATAAGGAGTTCCAGGACCCTCAGTTTTTGAGTGACTGGTAATGGTCGTGGTTTAGTCGCTAAGTTGTCTGACTCTTCAACCCCTTGGACTGTAGCTCGCCAGGCTCCTCTGTCAGTAGGGTTTCCAAGGCAAGAATACTAGAAAGAAAGAAAGAAAGTGAAAGTGAAGTTGTTCAGTCGTGTCCAACTCTTTGTGAGCCCATGGACTGTAGCCTCCCAGGCTCCTCCATCCAGGGGATTCTCCAGGTGAGAATACTGGAGTGGGTTACCATTTCCTTCTCCAGGGAATCTTCCTGACCCAGGGATCGAACCTAGGTCTCCCACATTGCAGGTAGATGCTTTAACCTCTGAGCCACCAGGGAAGAATACTAGAGTGGGTTGCTATTTCCTCCTCCAGTGCATCTTCCTGACCCAGGGATCCAGTCTGTGTCACATGCATTGCAGGCGGTCCCCTGCACTGCAGCTGGATTCTTGACGGGATGAAAGTTACAGAGGTATGTTTTTACTCAGAAAAAGAAATAACTTCCTAACAAGGAAACTTCTCCAGGACTGGGAAGAATGAACTTATGTGAGTAACACTTTACAGAACTTGGGCCATCACCTGCAAGGGACTTTTTTTTGTAATAGTTTTTTAGAAGTTTTATTACTGGAGTATAATTGATTTATGATGCTGTGTTAATTTCTGCTGTATGCAAGAGATGTTGATAAGAAATTCCTGAAGAGTTGGTTAGATCATTCCTAAGGTTCTCAATTTTGTGTCTGATTCTGCTTACCATTATTTCTTTATTAAAATAGCTCTACAATCTGCATATGGATCAACACTTAAAAAATTGCTAAATGGCTCATATTTCATTATATAACTGAATGAATCATGTTCCAAAGCTTGTTAGTTTAGACTGAGTTGTTTAGTAAAGACAGTGAAATAAAATTATTCTATAGTACATTTAGCCTCTTTTGGGAGAAAGTTGTTTGTATCCTGATTGCAACCCTGGCTGTAGTTTCAAGTATGATGCTCTTTTTGATAAGCCAGGAATGAGTCACAAGAGAGTATGGATAACCTGATACTATTTTTCAAAAGCTATGGTAAGCTTAGCCATTTTCAAAAGATAATTCAAAGCATATGCATCTTGACATTGAATTTGGAAACCCATGTCAAATTCATAAAATGTGGCCAGCAACATCAAAGCTAAATTTGACTGTTTGGGTTGGTAAAGAATATTAAAAATATAGAGAGGTGAAATGGTAAATAGAAAAATGCCAGGAGGCAAGTTCCCAAGATCAACAATTATCTATTTGTCCTGACCAAAAAAATAGAAAAAATAACCATCTATATTCCATAGATTGCTACATAAAAACTCTATGGAGTGTGAAGTTACTTTTCTCTTAGGAGAAAAGAATCCCTTTTGAGGTTAGGAATTCTTGTTTTTTAAAAAGCAACAACAAAAATACAAAGAAGAATTCTTGTAGAGAAAGGTGTTTCGTAAATTATTATTTAGAAAAAGAGATATTAAAAGACTTACTAAGCTAGACTATCAAGAGACATCACCTGTTAAATAAATATTATTCCAGTTTTTCCAAAAAGGAGAACACTTTCAAATTCAGCTAAGTATTAAGTAAAGAATAGTCCTAATGGACCAGAGAATGGAGTTATCAGTAGGGATGATAATGAGTGTCTCAAAATGAGTTTGCATTCTTTTCATTTAAGATGGTATTGTTGTTAAGTCACTGAGTTGTGTCTGATTCTTTGTGACCGCATGGACTACAGCCTTCTCTGTCTATGAAATTTCCCAGGCAAGAATACTGGAGAGGGTGCCATTTCCTTCTCCAGGGTGTCTTCTCAACCCAGGGATCAAACCTCTATCTCCTACATTGGCAGGTGGATTCTGTACCATACAGCCTTGACATAATCCTTTTCCAGTTTGGAACCAGTCTGTTGTTCCATGTCCAGTTATAACTGTTGCTTTTTGACCTTCATACAGATTTCTCAGGAGGCAGGTAAGGTGGTCTGGTAATACCATCTCTTGAAGAATTTCCCATAGTTTTTTGTGATCCACACAGTTAAAGGCTTTGGTGTAGTCAATAAAGCAAAAGTAGATGTTTTTTTTGAACTCTCTTGCTTTTTCGATGATCCAATGGATGGTGGCAATTGATCTCTGGTTCCTCTGCCTTTTCTAAATCCAGCTTGAACATCTGGAAGTTCACAGTTCACATACTGTTGAAACCTGACTTGGAGAATTCTGAGCATTACTTCGCTGGCATGTGAAATGAGTGCAATTGTGCAGTAGTTTGAACATTCTTTGGCATTGCCCTTTGGGACTGAAATGCAAACTGACCTTTTCCAGTCCTGTGGCCACTGCTGAGTTTTCCAAAATTGCTGGCATACTGAGTGCTGCACTTTAACAGGATCATCTTTTAGGATTTGAAATAGCTCAACTGGAATTCCATCACCTCCACTAGCTTTGTTTGTAGTGATGCTTCCTAAAACCCATTTGACTTCACATTCCAGGATGTCTGACTCTAGGTGAGTGATCACACCATCGTGATTATCTGGGTCATGAAGATCTTTTTTGTATAGTTCTTCTGTGTATTCTTGCCACCTCTTCTTAATATCTTCTGCTTCTGTTAGGTCCATGCCATTTCTGTCCTTTATTGTGACCATCTTTGCATGAAATGTTCCCTTGATATCTCTAATTTTCTTGAAGGGTTCTCTAGTCTTTCCCATTCTATTGTTTTCCTCTATGTCTTTGCACTGATCAATGAGGAAGGCTTTCTTATCTCTGTTTGCTATTCTTTGGAACTCTGCATTCAAATGGGTATATCTTTTCTTTTCTCCTTTGCCTTTAGCTTCTCTTCTTTTCCCAGCTATTTGTAAGGCCTCCTCAGACAACCATTTTGCCTTTTTGCATTTCTTTTTCTTGATGGTCTTGATCACTGCCTCCTGTACAATGTCGCAAACCTCCATCCATAGTTTTTCAGGCTCTCGGTCTATAAGATCTAGTCCCTTGGATCTATTTGTCACTTCTACTGTATAATTGTAAGCAATTTGATTTAGGTCATACCTGAATGGTCTAGTGGTTTTCCCTACTTTCTTCTATTTAAGTCTTAATTTTGCAATAAGGAGTTCATGATCTGAGCCACAGTCAGCTCCTGGTCTTGCTTTTACTGACTGTATAGAGCTTCTCCATCTTTGGCTGCAAAGAATATAATCAATCTGATTTCAGCTGGAAGAGGATGTTTGCTATGATGAGTGCATTCTCTTGGCAAAACTCTTTTAGCCTTTGACCTGCTTTGTTTTGTACTCCAAGGCCAAATTTGCCTGTTATCTCAGGTAGCTCTTGACTTCCTACTTTTGCATTCCAGTCCCCTGTGATGAAAAGGACATCTTTATGGGGTGTTAGTTCTAGATGGTCTTGTAGTTCTTCATAGAACCATTCAATTTCAGCTTCTTCAGCGTTACTGGTTGGGGCGTTGGATCACTGTGATATTGAGTGGTTTGCCTTGGAAATGAACAGAGATCATTGTGTCATTTTTGAGATTGCACCCAAGTACTGCATTTTGGACTCTTTCGTTGACTATGAGGACTACTTCATTTCTTCTAAGGGATTCTTGCCCACAGTAGTAGATACAACAGTCATCTGAATTAAATTTGCCCATTCCAGTCCATTTTAGTTCACTAACTCCTAAAATGTCAATGTTCACTCTTGCCATCTCCTGTTTGACCACTTCTAATTTACTTGATTCATGGACCTAACATTCTAGGTTCCTATGCAATATTGCTCTTTACAGCATCAGACTTTACTTCCATCACCAGTCACATTTATGACATTCAGTTCAGTTCATGACATTAGAGCATCCCAAAAATTTAATAATTTTTTCCTTTGCATAATTTGCGAAAAGTTACTGGTAAAGAAGAGTGTTATTTTTCTCTCAACTCAAAGGTGAAACTTAGTATTGGAAATTCAGTAAATGGTAGAACGTCTGCTTTGCAAGCTCAGTTCTTGCTACTTACTCTTAAACTGGGCTTTTCACTTCTTTGAAATGTTCTAAAACAGCAATAGCATCTCATTTTTAAAACTTTTAAACATACATTGTACATACAGTCATTGAAATTTAAAAAATGTTAGATACTGAATAAATCCTTCCACCTGTGTGGGAATAGCATGTTCACTTTCTTACAGGGTACTCAGTTACTGAATGCAAATTTTCAAGTGGATGCATATTTAGCATGATTTTTCTCTGTGTTGTTACTATTTTTGTAGTGCTTTTTGTCATAGTTCTTATACACTATCAAGAAACTCTCAAAAATAAGCATGAGGAGACCTAATTTGTCATTGTCTTAATTATTGGTGACCAACATTAAACATATGGAGTTATCAACCAGGTTATGTTGCAACAAATATGTTTTTAAGTGAACTGTCATTCTTAAAAAGCCTACATTTCTTGGATTTTAATATTTTGTAATATTCTACCTGCTTTATTCTCACTTTGAGAATCACTATTCCAGTTGGAATCAAGGTTGAAAGTGCAGATCATCCTAACTTATTCAGAGTTTACAAAAGCTCTTGTCATTTAATAATACATATTTGAAGGTTGCTAAGAGAGTAGAGGGCTTCCCTGGTAGGTCAGTGGTAAAGAATGCTCATGGGTAAAGAATGCTGTAGGTTTGATCCCTGGGTGGGGAAGATCCCCTGGAGGAGGAAATGACAACCCAGTCCAGTATTCTTGCCTAGGAAATCCCACGGATGGAGGATCTTGGCAGTCTACGTCCGTGGGGTAGCAAAGAGTCAGACATGATTTAGTGACTAAACAGCAAAACAACCACAACAACAACAAAACAAGAGAGTAGATCTTAAAAGTTCTCATCACAAGAAAAAAAGGAAAAAAAAAGCTGTAACTATGTGCAGTGACAAACGTTAACTAGACTGATTGTGGTAATCATTTTGCTATATATACAAATATTGAATCTTTATATTGTACACTTAAAACTAGTATAATGCTAATGTCAATTAGATCTCAATTAAAAAAAAACCCTCATATCTTGGTTCCATCTCATTTGGCACCACAAAAGGGGCAGAGAATAAATCTGAGGTAGTGTTTATAAGTTGATACATTCAATTTGCTAAACATTTTTGTGGTCCAGGCTTTGTGCTTGATATGGGGGATACAGTGGTGAATAAGATATGGCATTAATGTTTCAATTCATTCACTTTCAGCTGGGGGAGAAAAACAGGTGCATAGAGATGATTATAATCCAGTATGCTGCTGCTGCTGCTAAGTCGCTTCAGTCATGTCCAACTCTGTGTGACCCCATAGACGGCAGCCCACCAGGCTCCTCTGACCCTGGGATTCTCCAGGCAAGAATACTGGAGTGGGTTGCCATTTCCTTCTCCAATGCATGCATGAATGCTAAACCACTTCAGTAGTGTCCAACTCTGTGCGACCCATGGACTGCAGCCCACCAGGCTCCTCTGTCCACGGGATTCCCCAGGCAAGAATACTGGAGTGGGTTGCCATTTCCTTCTCTGAATCCAGTATGAAGCTTGCCTTTTAGAGAATCACATACTAGGTGTTGTGAGGATTTCAAGGAAGGGTTCATGGAAGAGGGGAGATTTGAGCTGGTACTTAAAGAAATAATTGGAATTCACTAGGTGGAAAAGGGGGGAGGGCTGGCTTTCCAGGGAGACAAAGACAAGAAGAAGCATGGCCTCTTGAGGGAAGATTTGTGGTTAAATAAGACTGGATGTAGTGCAGTAATAGACAAAGGCAAGCAATGTGGTCAGAAAAGTAAGCATGAGATAGCAAGAACAAGGGCAATTTTGCCCTTCCATGGAGTTTGGACTTTATGCAGCAGGTGTGGGGAGCTGGTGAAGGGCAAGGCATTTTATAAACATCCTCCAGAGGAAGTCTGGATTAGAAGGAGAATTGACTGGAGACAGCAAAATCAGGAAGTGTAACACTTTGATTATAAGAATGGAAGGATGAAGGTCTGAGGGGTCTTGACTAAGACACTGTCATTAGCGAGGGAGCTGAGGAAATGAGTGCAGATACATTTATAAGATAGAATCGGCCTGTTTGGTTGGATATGGGAGGTAGAGGAAGATGACTCCTAGTTTCCAGCCTAAGAACTAAGATGAATAGTGCATCCTGTGTGGGGAACACAGGAGGAGGGACAGGTCTGGTGGGGAAAATGATAAATTGAGTTATATCTTTGTTGACTGTAGTGTGATCTATGAGATATGAAAGCAGAAATGTCAAGAATGTTAAATAAGCAGCAGGCGTTCCAAGACTGGAACTCCAGAGAGAGGTCTGAGACATAGGCTTGCCTTTCAAGCCGTCAGTACCTGGATGAGAGTTGAAGCCCTGGTTGTGAACAAGCTGCCCAAAGGGAAACGAGAGTGTAAGAAGAGAAGAGGTAGGAGTCCTCGGTAAATCCCCAACGTGAGCAAAGAACACAGTGAAAGAAGCCAGAGGCTAGAGCCTAAGACAGATCTGTCAGTCTTGTCTTGTGAGAATCAACAGGATCCTCTATCTCTGCATCCAAGAGGAGGAGAAAGACAGAAGAAATTGGTCAAGCATGTGAAATGCCACAGAGCAGTTAAATAAAATAAGCACCTGGAAGATGTGCATTGGATTCAGGAGAAAATAATATCCTGGTTACCACAGAGAAATTACTTTTTAGGAGTTCTGTTAGTGAAATCCAGGTCGCAGTGAGTTGAGTGAGGGAATGGAGAACAAACGAGAACAAATACTCACTTGTTCTTTTGAAGAATTTGCCTTCAAAAAGGAGCAGGGGGAGAGACAGAACCACTAAGTTATACGTCAGGGAATCCATGTTTCCTGAGACCTACTAGTTCAGGCTCAGCACTCAGTCGGTGCCTTTTACTTTACCCTCAAAATGGCCCTGTAAACTTTGTTTATGGTCAACATTTTAAAAATGAGAAAACCAAGATGTAGAGAAGTTAAATAACTTGCCTTTGACCCCATGTGTTAACTGGTGGAGCCAGAAATGGCCTCAAAGCAGTGGATTGCTGGAAGCAGCTTGAGCCGTATGGGGAGATACCTGGAGAAAACTGGTTTGTACATATCTTTTCCCCACTCTCTGCTCAGGGAGGTCATGCAGGTAGCTTCAGTTGGTCACGGTGGAAGCATTTACACCACGGAAACTGGCAAACCAGGGTTGGTTGATACGTTTGCTTATTCCTGGGGAATCAGCTGTTAAACACTGACAAGCACAGCCCTGGGTCTGCATCTTACTGACAGCAAAGTCCCAGCATTTCCTACTGCCCAGCATACATGACTTGCCCAAGGTCACTTGGTTAACTAACAAGCAGGAGTTGAGACTTGAACCCAGAACTGTGATCCACATCCAGCCTGATACAGGCCCAGGGCTTTGATGAAAAAACAAATAAAATATTCTTCTCTCACATGCGCTGCCCAAACAGCCTAAGTTGCTATCAAGGATGTCTCGTATTTATCCGTCTTCTAATTCTGAACTTCCAGTCTTCTGCTTCGTCCTCCCAGGCGATCCATCTCTGGCACGTTGGCTTTTTTAAACAACTTTCTTGAAGCACTGGCTCCCTGAACTATGTTAATGAAAGCTATTTTAAAAAAATAACCAACCTTCCCTGGGTTTTATGGTTTCAGAACAATATTTATCACCAAGTGAAATAAAGTGTCTTAGATGTATTTTTCCATCCAGAAAACGGAAGACGAACACACGGGCTATTCAGTAAAAGGAAACCTGAAGAGTTTATTTTAAAACAGGCTTCACTTTCCAGCTAGTTGAATTTACGATAGAGAATGAATAACAAAACAGCTGTGCCGCTTTATTTTGAAAATCCCTAAATTTCTTTTTTATAACACTACATTTAAAACAGAATGTGTATGCAAATTAAACAAATCTGAAATGAAAAATAGCTAATGTGGGAGAAATTGTGTCACCCCTCACGGTCAAAGTGGGGTATAAAAACCACTCTCTGAGATTCCCTCTGTGGATTTATTTTGGATTGCTATTATGGTACACAGAGCAGGCTTTATTTGCATACAATTGAGACAGGAAATGTGGTTTCTTTAAGTGACAGGGGAGAAATATCCTCTTTAGCTGCATCAAAATAAAGGAGTGTGGCTCATTGTAGACCGGAAGAAGGACTTTCATCTGGGTTGATTCTTGAACAACCTATGTGTTCCTTTCATCCAGAAGAGGAGATGAAGAAAAGTTTTGTAATTTTGTTAGCCAAAAATTACTTCTCTCTTTCATCTTAAACATTATGTAGGAGAGCCCACAGGGAATTGCCAAGTAAAATGGGAAGAGACTCAAGTAAAAATAGACTTTCAGGAGTTATGATAGAGCTCATTAAGGCAGTATAACCAAAGCCATTCTCAATAAAATTAGGCTCATGCTAGTTTGAATTTATTGTGGAAGTTGCATCAAAGGGCATCCGAGGTGTGTCTATTAGTCAGTATAATAGTAATTACACTTGCATCTGACCCGATTTGCTCCATTCCCAAGCATTCTAGGTCAGTGCATATTTTGATTAGTTAAAACTGGCACTCATACTAGCAGAGGATTAAACATGCCCCCAGAAATAGAGTGTAGGTGATCCTGAGGCTTTCTTGTTAAAGGAGTCTTAAGCCATACCTGATTTTCCCACAGAAAAAACAATGAACTTGTATTTCTAACCAAAAGAACAGATGCCCAACTTTTCTTTTTTTCTCATAGAAATGATCACAAACATTTTAATCAGCTGTAAGGGTATACTTGTATGCTCTGTCACTGAAAACCACCTACAGAGAACGAAGTCATTTGAGCTGGGCAATACAGTAATCAGTCGTATAAATTGTCCTAGTATCTCACTGAAAATTCCCCGATAAGAGGATTTGAAGGGCAGGAGGAAGCCAGGAGACTCTAAAGAAACAAGAAACGCCTGCAGACGGCTCACCCCAGAAGTGAGGTTGTGTCTTGAGTGGCATTGCAGGGACTGTGAGAGAGGCAAAGCCTGGTTTGAAGTATAGAGAACCAGGAAGGGAGGTAGATGTCCGGGAGAACCAGAGCCCGGGGGACTCTTTTAGAAACAGCTGAGTAATCTGATCAACTCATTTATACTGAGGGGCTAATGAAGGGCCATGAATTACTACATGACTGATTCCAGAAAAAAGAATTAAATTTTGTTCCATGTGATCATCAGTGTCTTGGCTTCCATTTGAACCACTTACAGATGATGATCCTGACCACGGCCCATGGTATTTGTTTCAACATCTTTATCTTGTTTGAGTCCTCACAGACTGTCTCTTGAATCTGTCTCTCTTTGCTTACCTGCATTTGCTTGTACATCTTCACCATGGAGTCATTAGTGAAGTGAAAGTGTTAGTCGCTCAGTCGAGTCCGGCTCTCTGCAACCCCGTGGACTGCAGCTCACCAGGCTCCTCTGTCCTCCACCATCTCCCCCAGTTTGCTCAAATTCCTGTCCACAGAATCGGTGA
This sequence comes from Okapia johnstoni, assembly GCA_024291935.2. NCBI lineage: Eukaryota > Metazoa > Chordata > Mammalia > Artiodactyla > Giraffidae > Okapia > Okapia johnstoni. The sequence goes on from CM044309.1 coordinate 100,204,505, forward strand.
TGCAATCTCACTGTTGCATTCTCTTCTGCTCCCTTCTTCTTTTGCCTTCAATCTTTCCTAGCGTCGGGGTCTTTTCCAGTGAGTCACAATACCTGGAAAGGCACTAAGTCTTACATTCTGTAAGATTCTACATTCTGTCTCTATGAATTTGATCACTCTAGGTGCCTCATATAAATGGAATTACACAGTGTTTGTCTTTTTGCAACTGGTTCATTTCACTTAACATAATATCTTCAAGGTTCATCTGTGCTTCAGCATGTGTCAGGGTTTTCATGCCTTTTAAGGCTGAATACTATTCAACTGTATGTGTATAATGAATTTTTTTTATCCATTCATCCATCAATAGGCACTTGGGTTGCTTCCACCTTTTGGCTATTCTGAATAATGCTACTATGAACACGAATGTACAAATATCTCTTCAAGACTGCATTTTCATTTCTTTTGAGTATATACCTAAAAATAAAATTGTTGGATCACGTGGTTCAGTTCAGTTCAGTCACTCAGTCGTGTCCAACACTTTACGACCCAATGGACTGCAGCACACCAGGCTTCTCTGTCCATCACCAACTCCCGGAGCTTTCTCAAACTCATGTCCATTGAGTCAGCGATTCCATCCAACCATCTCATCCTCTGTCGTCCCCTTCTCCTCCTGCCTTCACTCTTTCCCAGCATCAGGGTCTTTTCCAGTGACTCAGTTCTTCGCATCAGGTGGTCAGAGTATTGGAGCTTCAGCTTCAGCATCAGTCCTTCCAATGAATATTCAGGACTGATTTCCTTTAGGATGGGCTGGTTTGATGTACTCCTTTCCCGATTTGGAACCAGTCTGTTGTTCTATGTCCAGTTCTAACTGTTGCTTCTTGACCTGCGTACAGATTTCTCAGGAGGCAGGTCAGATGGTCTAGTATTCCCATCTCTTGAAGAATTCTCCACAGTTCATTGTGATCATATGGTACCCGATAAGATTTTAACTTAGGCAGAAACAATTATTAGAATTGTGAGATTCTCTCGCTTCACAGTTATTTGTTTGCCTATTTGGTTTTGTCCCCTCTCTCTTGCTTGCTTCTAGATTAGCCATATCCAGTAGAAATACCATTTAAACCATAGACGTAAATTCAAACTTTTGAGTAGCCACATTTTAAAGAGTAAAAGGAAATAGATGAGATTAATTTAATGTTATTTAACTTAATAGATTAATAATATTATTATTTGAACATGTAATCAATATAAAAATGATAAATGTGATGTTAGAAACTATGCATTTGCCAGGCATACAATGAAAATTAATAGATCATATGATACAAAAGTTGAGGAAAAATGTAGTCCCACCAAAACAACAAAGTGTGTTTAATAGAAAACTGTTGTACGCTGGTTTGATTTAATTTTTTGTTAGAGTACAGTTGATTTACAATGTTGTATTCGTTTCTGCTGTATAGATTCTTTTCCCATAGGTCATTACAAAATATTGAGAAGAGTTCCCTGTGCTATGCAGTAGGTAATTATGATTAGTGTTACCTATTTTATAGTGTGTATTTGTCAATAGCAGTCTCCCAATTTGGCTTAAAACTCAACATCCAGAAAACTGAGATCATGGCATGTGGTTTCATCACTTCATTGCAAATAGATGGGGAAACAATGGAAACAGTGACAGACTTTATTTTCTTGGGCTCCCAAATCACTGCAGATGGTGACTGCAGCCATGAAATTAAAAGACGCTTGGAAGAAAAGCTGTGACCAACATAGACAGCATATTAAAAACAGAGACATTACTTTGCCAAAAAAGGTCCATCTAGTCAAAGCTGTGGTTTTTCCAGTAGTCATGTGTGAATGTGAGAGTTGGACCATAAAGAAAACTGAGCACTGGAGAATTGATGCTTTTGAACTGTGGTGTGGGAGAAGACTCTTGAGAGTCCCTTGGAGTGCAAGGAGATCAAACCAGTCAATTCTGAAGGAAATCAGTCCTGAATATTCACTGGAAGGACTGATGCTGAAGCTGAAACTCCCAATACTCTGGCCACCTAATGCAAAGAGCTGACTCATTGGAAAAGACCCTGATGCTGGGAAACATTGAAGGCAAGAGGAAAAGGGGACAACAGAGGATGAGATGGTTGGATGGCATCACTGACTCAATGGACATGAGTTTGAGAAGTCTCCAGGAGTTGGTGATGGACAGGGAGGCCTGGTGTGCTGCAGTTCATAGGGTTGCAAAGAGCCAGACACAACTGAGAAACTGAACTGTCTCCCAGTTTATTCCCTCACCCTTTCCCCACTGCATAACCATAAGTTTGTTTTCTACATCTGTTTTGTAAATAAGTTCATTTGTACCATTGTTTAGATTCCACATATAAGTGATATCATATGAAATTTGCCTTTCTCCGACTGACTTATTTCACTCATTATGATAATCTCTGGGCCCATCCATGTTGCTGCAAGTGGTATTATTTTGTTCTTTTTTACGGCTGAGTAATATTCCACTGTATATATGTACCACATTTCTTTGATCCATTCCTCCGTTAAGGAACATTTAAGTTGCTTCCTTGCGTGGCTATTGTAGATAGTGCTGCAGTGACACTGTGGCACATGTATCTTTTTGAATTATGCTTTTATCCAGATATATGCCCAGGAGTGGGATTGCAGGCTCATATGATAGGTTTATTCTTTGTTTTTTATGGAACCTGCATACTGTTATCCGTAGTGGTTGTACCAATTTACATTCCCACCAACGGTGTAGGAGGCTTTCCTTTTCTCCACACACTCTCCAGCATATATTGTTTGTAGATTTGTTGATGATGGCCATTTTGACTGTTGTGAGGTGATGCTTCATTGTATTTTTGATTTGCATTTCTCTAATAGTGATGTTGAGCATTTTTCATTCAGCTTTAAGTTAGAATTCAGGTTAATTAAAATTTACAATTCAGTTCCTAAGTTGTACTAAGCACATAGCAGGTATTCAATAGCCACATGTACCCAGGGCGACCACAGCAGACAGTACAGAACAGAGCATTTCATCATCATGGAAGTTCTGCTGGACAGCGCTGCTCTAGGCCCTATTCTTCTTGAGGGTGAGGCACTTGGTTATCTTTTTTTATCAGTGTAGCCTTATCACCTGGTGCTAGTAAGTGCTGAATATGTATTTGTTGGGTGAGCTCCTAAAGGTATTTAGCAAGCTCTCTGTTGTTGAATGCTTTCCATCTACAAAGCACTGTAACTGGGGTCTCATTGGATGAAATGGGAAAATGTATTGAAAACAAAGACAGAAGTTGCTTCTATGGTTCTGTTTTGTCCCTGGGGCCTCCCACAGGACCTGAAAGAAGTCAATATTGGTTCAGCAAATGAAGGAACAAGCGGCCTTGTTAAATTATCACACACTGAAAATGGCTCTATGAGTTTTTGAAGGAAGGATGTCCCTGAGAATGATGGGAAGGAATTGTAAGGGGAGGGCAAGAGAAAACCAGAAAAATGGAAATACACAGAAGGATATGAGAACCTTACACAGTGCGTTTAAAGTACGGAGGATTGTCTCTAGCCAACCTGGATCCATGAGCACTTCCTTATCCATAAATTAAAGCACAGATTTCATTAGTTCTGCATATAAATTTCTGCATCCTAATTCCATTTGGAAGTGAAGTCATTCATTTACTCATTCATTTGTTGAAGAACTATTAAAAGAATATCTATTATTTATGACTCTGAGTTAAGGGCAAAGCTCTGGAGCTGTATTTCAGTTGGAGAGAAATCTCGCACTTTTTAAAAAAAATTATTTGTTTTGATTGTTTGGGGAAAGTAGGGGGGTGGGATGGTATTTTCTGAATTTTGTCTTCAGGTCCACGATAGATAAACCTTGATTACATTTCAGTTCAGTTCAGTCGCTCAGTCATGTCCGACTCTTTGCGACCCCATGAATTGCAGCACACCAGGCCTCCCTGTCCATAAACAACTCCCGGAGCCTACCCAAACTCATGTCCATTGAGTTGGTGATGCCATCCAATCATCTCATCCTCTGCCGTCCCCTTCTCCTCCTGCCCTTAATCTTTCCCAGCATCAGGGTCTTTTCAAATGAGTCAACTCTTCGCATGAGGTGGCCAAAGTATTGGAGTTTCAGCTTCATCATCAGTCCTTTCAATGAATACTCAGGATTCATCTCCTTTAGGATGGACTGGTTGGATCTCCTTGCAGTCCAAGGGACTCTCAAGAGTCTTCTCCAACACCACAGTTCAAAAGCATCAATTCTTCAGCGTTCAGCTTTCGTTATAGTCCAACTCTCACATTCATACATGACTACTGGAAAAACCATAGCCTTGAATAGACAGACCTTTGTTGGCAAAGTGATGTCTCTGCCTTTTTAATATGCTGTCTAGGTGGGTCATAACTTTCCTTCCAAGGAGTAAGTGTCTTTTAATTTCATGGCTGCAGTCACTATCTGCAGTGATTTTGGAACCCAAAAAAATAAAGTCTGACACTGTTTCCCCATCTATTTCCCATGAAGTGATGGGACCGGATGCCATGATCTTAGTTTTCTGAATGTTGAGCTTTAAGTCAACTTTTTCACTCTCCTCTCTCACTTTCATCAAGAGGCTTTTTAGTTCTTCTTCACTTTCTGCCATAAGGGTGGTGTCATCTGCATATCTGAGGTTATTGATATTTCTCCCAGCAATCTTGATTCTAGCCTGTGCTTCTTCCAGCCCAGCGTTTCTCATGATGTACTCTGCATATAAGTTAAATAAGCAGGGTGACAATATACAGCCTTGACGTACTCCTTTTCCTATTTGGAACCAGTCTGTTGTTCCATGTCCAGTTCTAACTGTTGCTTCCTGACCTGCGTACAGGGTTCTCAAGAGGCAGGTCAGGTGGTCTGGTATTCCCATCTCTTTCAGAATTTTCCACAGTTTATTGTGATCCACACAGTCAAAGGCTTTGGCATAGTCAATAAAGCAGAATAGATGTTTTTCTGGAACCCTCTTGCTTTTTCGATGATCCAGCGGATGTTGGCAATTTGATCTCTGGTTCCTCTGCCTTTTCTAAAACCAACTTGAATATCTAGAAGTTCACGGTTCACGTATTGCTGAAGCCTGGCTTGGAGAATTTTGAGCATTTCTTTACTAGCATGAGAGATTAGTGTAATTGTGTGGTAGTTTGAGCATTCTTTGGCATTTCCTTTCTTTGAGATTGGAATGAAAACTGATCTTTTCCAGTCCTGTGGCCACTGTTGAGTTTTTCAAATTTGCTGACATATTGAGTGCAGCACTTTCACAGCATCATCTTTTAGGTTTTGAAATAGCTCAACTGGAATTCTATCACCTCCACTTGCTTTGTTCATAGTGATGCTTCCTAAGGCCCACTTGACTTCACATTTCATGATGTCTGGCTCTAGGTGAGTGATCACACCATCGTGTTTAACTGGGTTGTGAAGATCTTTTTTGGACAGTTCTTCTGTGTATTCTTGCCACCTCTTCTTAATATCTTCTGCTTCTGTTAGGTCCATAACATTTCTGTCCTTTATTGATCCCATCTCTGCATGAAATGTTTGCATTGATTGCCTTGGAATGAGTCTATTTGCCTAAAGAGATAACGAATGTTATAATACCTTTTCAGGTCATTGGAACATTAAAAACAAAGCACAAAAATCAGAGTTTCTTTGATAATTATGTCTTCATGGTGCTTGTTGATTTTCAGCGTTCTGCTTTTACCTTCTAAATGCATGTAAATACAAGGGAAAATATACAGTTTTAATAAACAATTCCTCTCCTACCTGCCTCTGTGGGGTTGGAAATGGGAATCCACATTTAGAAGTAATTGGGGGATTGGACTGAAAAGAGATTCAGGATGTCATTAACATTTATCTCACACCTTTAACACTATTCTCTGTTGCATCTCTTTTAATTGCAATCAAGCACATTTATCAGTAATTTTTTTTACCATTAGTATAGAGGCCTCTGCACTTTAGAAAATAATAGGATATGAGTGACAGTCTCTGTCATGGAATGTTCAATTTTTTTTAATTGCAAAATGAACCTTACAAGTGTTTGCATGCTTTCCCAGTGTCTGCTGTAGCCAGGCCTTCTCAGCAGCGATGAACAGTAGTGGTCATTGTTTGCTAGAGGACAGCTGTGTGTTGACTTCCTGGGAATTAGAAGAGAATTTGTGAAAAGTCAAGTGATAGCATTCAAAATATCCTTAATCAACATGTTTATAGAATCATCACTATAAACTAAAAAAAAAAAAAATTGCCCCATGTTAAAAATATGTAACTCATACTTAATTCATATGTAACTATTGTTTTTTTAGTATTAAATGACAAGTGTTACAAAATCTTGACAGTGGTTCAGTTAAAATAATGTTGGACCTAAAATACCCAATACATAAATGGTTATGATTAAATCATAGGATGATGTTTTTGATTGTTGAATATATTAGAGAGTTTCGCTTTCTTCTTCCTTTCTTTATCCTGATGCAACTGTGCAGTATTTCTTAAAGGTAATGTAAATGCATTCCTAGAATTCAGTTTACCTTTCTGGTGTTTATCAAGAAAATAATAAAAAATCATTTTCCTCTTCCACATTTGAAAAAGAAAACAGAGATAATCAAATGATTACTTTTTAACTCCATAGCAGAAGTCTTTAAATAACAACTTACTAACACATCTGGATTAGATCCTGGTTTCACACTGAAGAGCAAATAATGTCCTATTCTTAGTATTCTAATTATAATCACAATCTGTGAATTTCAGTGAATTTTTCAGGAAACATGTAAACTTGGCAATAAAGCTATTGAGAGATTGTAAAAGTCAATTAAAGACTAAATGATCTGAAAGATGGATTCCGTTATCTCCTGTTTTGAAGTAACATATAGTGATTGTTGGCAGAAATAGATAAAGCAAACAGATGCTTCTGATCAGCTTGCATTGTTAATCTTTTCTCTCCAAAGGATTTGTAGAGTCTTTTGTGTCCAGATTCAATACAGTAGGATCCCGTGCAGTATAAATTAGACATCATATTCTTTCCACTAACAATGTATCAAATTTAGCATTGTCACTCATGAGACAGTGTCAACAGAAGATATTAGTTGTAGGTGAAAAATAGGAGATTTACACTTAAGATGGAAGGCAGGATTAAACTTTAAGTTATCTTTACTGATATTAATAGAAATGTAAACACCAAGGCTAAGATGTGACTAATTTCTATTTTTTAGAGAACTTGTATGAATAGTGTAACACATGCAAATCTGAGAGATTCTGCATGTTCAATTCCGATGACTGCAAGAAAGTGAGGATAATGTTAAAGTGAAGAGCTGAGGATAAGAGGAGCTCTCTATTTTGGATAACTTAAATTTGAGATCACTGTTACCTACCCAAGCTAAGACACCTCTTGATGATCTACTGCAATCATCTAGGTAAGAAATGATAGTGGCCTGAACTAGGGAAGGGACAGTGAGGCTGGGGAAGTGGGTGGATTTAAGAAAAGTCTGAAGAAAGACTAGACAGCACATGGTTATTAATAGCAAGTGAGGGTGAGGGGATTTGAGAGGAATTCCAAGGACGACTGAGGGCACTAGTCCCGGAGTGAGCACTGGGCCAGGAGCATGATTAGAAGAGGAGGACTTCAGACTGGAGGAGGCACAGTTTTATTGCTTTGGGGAGACCTACAGGCATGTGCACTGAGCACGTTCTTATTTCAGTCTAGAGCTAGGGTGAGAGACACAATTTAGACATGTGGGGGTCAGTGGTATAAACATAGTTATCATCAGTGCCAACAGAGTGGATGAGATTACTCCAAGAAAGTCAAAAGCATAAAGAGTCTGTATTTCAGATGAAAATAAAAAGCGTGTTGTGGATCATGCTAGTTAGCAAAACAATCCCAAAAATGCACAGAAGGGAGGGAATGGTGTGAACACCCTTCCAAATCGGGTACATTATTTCATGAGAGTAGCTCTTTTTCAGCTAGAACTTATGACGAGGGAGGGACTGCCCTGGCAGACTAGTGGTTAGGACTCCGTAATTCCAGTGCTGGGGGTGCTGGTTCAATCCCTAGTCGGGGAACTGAGATCCTGTGTGCCACATGGTGTGGCCAAAAGATAAAGGAAAAAAAAAAAGAACTTACAACAAGGGAATATTGGACACCAGTGTAAGTCTCACAGCCAAAGAGCCAAACACCTAGCCATAGAACAAGGCAATAAAGAATTCAGAAATTGAGACTTTGATCTTGAATTCCTAGGTAGTTACATACACAGTGTTGGTGTGAATGAAGATTGGGGCAATCACTATGAGAAAACAGTATGGAGCTTCCTCAGAAATTGAAAATAGAACCACCATACAGTACAGCAATCACTCTTCTGGGTATTTACCCATAAGAATTGAAATCAGGATCTCAGATATCTACACTCCCATGTTCACGGCAGCATTAGTCACCATAGCCGAGATGTGGAGACAAGCTAAATGGCCATTCACAGATGAATGGATAAAGAAAATGTGGTATATGCATACAATGGAATGCTATTCAGCCTTTAAAAAGAAGGAGATTCTGCAACAAGCAACAACAGGATGAAGCCTGAGGATATTACACTAAGTGAAATAAGCCAGACCCAGAAACACAAAATATTACATGATCCACTTACATGAGGTACCTAAGATAGTCCAAGTCATAGAATCAAAACATGAAATGGTGGTCACCAGAAGCTGAGGGCAGGGGGAAATGGGAGTTATTAATCTCCTGGCATTAAATTTCAGTCAGGTGAGATGCTCTCCAGTCCTGCAGTACAACACTGTACCTATCTATAGTCAACAATAACATATTGTGCACTTAAAAATCTGTTAAGAGAGCAGATCATTGTATTTCCAGATACTGTCTGGCTGGGTGATTATCTCCCAGGTAGCTGAGGTCAACAGAAGACAAGCCAGAAGGGATGGATGCACAGCCCTGTGCTGGGGGCTCTGATGAGGGTGCCAGTTATTAAAACAAACATAGTGCTTCTGACTCCAAAATTGGAGAACTCTCACTGCCCCACAGCTGCTGCTCTAGAATAATGTAAGATCCGTGTTTGGGAGGAAGTCCAGAGATGATCTGGTGCTAATTTTTCATTTTACAAATGAATTAAATAAAGCCCCGATAGAGTAACTTGTTAAAAGTCACACACCTGTTTTTGGATGCAGTTTGCTGACATTCAGAGCATCCCTGCTGGACTCTAACACTCTGTGTGGGACTCTTTTCAAAGGAAATAAAACTACTTTTGCATATGCCCTCTGCATGCCCTGCAGCTGAATCTACTCCAAAGTTAAGGTTACAAGTACAAGCTCAAGTCTTCAACGACCAGGGCTGGAATCCAGCCTCTGTCCCTTGGGAGTCATATGACCTTACTCTCTCTCTCAATTTAGTCTCCTTATATGCAAAATGGAGATAATAATAATGCTATCTCATAGAGTTGTTAAGAGGACTAGGGGAGAAAATACCTGTCAAGCCCCTAATGTCTAGCTCACGCTGTGTTCACAATACGTTTTAGCAGTCATTTCATCACCTTTAATATTACTTTTTATTACTTGCCTCTGTCTTTTAGCATCTGGGATGGAAATGTTAATAACACACAGAGGTTTATTTTTCTGGCATGTAGTGTGCATGAAACAAATATTTGTTGAGAGAATGACGAAAGAAGAAAAGATAGTGAAGGAGAAAGGTTACAGCATTCAAAGATCTTTCCTCGTTGTCTGATTGACATTCTGAAACGTGGAAAAGTACCAGGTATTTTTATTATGACTGTTACCCCTTTTCTGACCTGTGAAATATGCAGCAGTGCTTTTAAGAGAACCTAGGAAAGCTCAAGAAGGAAGGTGTGTGTCTCCATGTATTTTAAGCAGGGCAGACCTTGTATAGGCTTGCCATTGTTTTTACCGCTAACGGCTTCCTGTGCCTCTTAGCATCCTCACACCCAGCATCTCTGTGTTCTCGTCAGAGGTTCAGAGAGAACAGAGTCAAAGTGCTTTCCCCTAATAAGCTTGCATGTGGGACGAACATGTGACACAATGATTTCTTTCACAAAGGAGGCTTCTGTAGATGGTGGCATAAGGGTTAGGAGCCTGCACTCTGTGGCTGGACCCCCTAGGTTTGGATCCAACACTTGGCAGCTTTGTGACCTCGACAAGTTCTCTGAGCCGTGCTTTCACCTGTAAAGGAGGAATAAGCATCTAGTACTTACCAGGTCAGGTCAAGGAACAAATGAGTTTTCATCCATCAGTGCCTAGCCTGGCATGCTCTTTGCTCCTGGCTTTGCCCGAATCCCAAATGAGCAATAACTGCTAAAGTTCCGAAGAGGATAATCCTAAATGTGGAGAGATGAGGTTATCAAGGTTAAAGAAGGAATGGGACTTCGTCAAACACAAGGAAGAGAGTTGGCTCTTTCAGACTTAGGACTAGAAATGGATGTGGCCTTGTATAGGGAAAATAGTGGCCTTGTATAAGGAGTTGCATGTAAGCAGTGATCTTATTTTAATGAGCACTGATTGAGTGCAGCGTTAGATGAGATCTGGTAACAGTGAGAAGCAAAGAGAGGTTTAGAGGAGGATATTAGCATGAACAAAACAGTTTCTTACATGGTTAATTTGGTATATAAATATTAGGGCGGAGATTGAAATTAGGATATCAGTTTGGAGACCACTGCAATAGTCTAGACTTTGATGTGCTCATGCTCTTGGTGGGATTGATGGCAGGGGGCGGCTCATATAAAAGAGAATGAGTGTTGAGACGTAGAAAGAAAAGATCAGGAGGTGATTGTCTGGAGACAGGTGTGGGGAGGAGATGAGGGGGAATGTCAGGTTCGCAAGCCTGACTGGCGGAGAAGTCTGTATAATAGACACACACATGCAAGTTCAGAGGGACCCGTGGTTTGGGGGAAAGGATTACGAGTTTCTTTCAAGTCTGGTCGCATTTGATCCAACAATAGAACACCCATATGGAAGCTAGAATTTGGAGAAGCAGAGTTGAAGTTCAGGAGAGGTCAGAGCTAAGCTTGTGTATATACTTGGGACTGAATCAAGTACAGGGGAGAGTGAGAGACAGGAGAGGGGGTGAAATTTCTGCAAGATGGCATGGCAGGAGTGAGGCGGGATAACACGCAAGCAAGTGACAGCAGTGACCATCAGAGGAGGCGATGTATATGACAGCACTTATGGGGGCAAGACTGATGAAATATAACATAAATAGGAAAAATTGGGGGACTTCCCCGCTTCCTAGAATCTCAAAGCCAAAATGGACACATTTTGTAGATGAGGAATTAAATCTCAGCAAAGCTGAGTTCATTGGTTTCCCCTGGGACAGTTGCAGAGTCAGACGTGCCCCTTTTCAGCACTCTTCTCACTTTCCAGGCTGCTGCTTGGGCTCTTCGTGTCTCTCAGTGCCTCACTGCATATGGTTAGATCTGTACTCTGTTTTACACAAAGCATACTGTAAAGTGGGCTTCCTGCTCGCTCAGTTGGTAAGGAATCACCTGCAATGCAGAAGACCCCAGTTCGATTCCTGGGTCGGGAAGATCTGCTGGAGAAGGGATGGGCTACCCACTCCAGTATTCTTGGGCTTCCCTGGTGGCTCAAACTGTAAAGAATCTGCCTGCAATGCGGGAGACCTGAGTTCGATCCTTGGATTGGGAAGATCCTCTGGAGAAGGGAGCGGCTCCCCACTCCAGTTTTATAGCCTGGAGAATTCCATGGACTGTGTAGTCCATGGGGTTGAAAAGACTTGGACACGCCTGAGCGACTTTCACCTTCATACTGTAAAGTGCTGGGTCCCCCTGCGCGGGGAGCCTGCACTCAGCCAAGGGTAGAGCACAGAAGCTGCGTCTGCTAGAGCAGGGCTCCGTGAAAAGGAGTGCTCTGTACACACGTGGATATTGGCTCTTGCCCTGCTTCTCTATTTCATGTGTATTTCCTTTAGTTAACTAATTTTGCAATCTTTAGAAAATAGTTTACCCATACACTCCTTATCTTTGCATGCATGTTAATTAAATAAATATTTATGATTGGTCTTCCCTGGTGGTTCAGTGGTAAAGAACCCACCTGCAATGCTGGAGACACAGGTTCAATCCCTGGGTCAGGTAGATCCCCTGGAGAAGGAAATGGCAACCCACTCCAGTATTCTTGCCTGAAGAATCCCATGGACAGAGGAGCCTGGCGGGCTACAGTCCAGAGGTTGCAAGAGTCGTACACAACTAAGCAACTGAACATGCACACACATGCACTGTTATAATATTGTTTCCCAAAAGATATTGAAATGACATACTGTTTTATATGAAAGAGACTCTAAATCTCAACTGTGTTTATAGCTCAATGATCACAATAATTATAAGCCACATCAGTTAAAAATTGAAGTAGCTGTTTTTGAAAGTACATTAAAGTGATGTCCCATGTCCGAACCATTTGCACTACTTAGCATAATTTTATGGAAAAGATAGCCACTTGTGATCTTAACCTTCATATGAATTTCTTATGAAGTCATAGAATCTTAATACCTTTCTAATGTTCTTCTTGAAGGAAACAATTTGGGAAATGCCAAGGACAAAAACATAGGAAGCATTTAACATAAACTGGAAACATTAATACTTAATGGAGAAGCATAAGCCATTCTGAGGCATTTTAAAGCAGCTATTAAAATCATCCCTTCCAGGAGGTGTTAAAAAACAAAATCCATCCAAGTAAATTTGTAGATCTAATTGGCTTTATTAAACGATTCATGAATTGGGCAGCGTTCCACGTAGCAAGTTGAGAGGAGCTCTGAGGGTGCTGTACAAGATGGAAAGGTTGTTTAGGCAGAAAGAGGAAGGAAGAAGGAAGGATCAGATTACAGCATCTTCCTTTGATGGATGAAAAGGGTCTCTGTGGCTAATTATGTCATCAGTGCTGACCAGAAGATTCCAAACTGACCGGTTAGGATTACATTCCTGGGGGAAATTCAAACTACAATTAGGTTAAGTCTTAAGTTTCTGCTTGGTGACATGGGCTTAGCATGAGTGAATCCATTTTGGACTTGTTTCTGTTTTACCAGAGGCTAGGAAGTTCTTCAAAACTAGTGCTGTCTGACTCAAAGACTTGATGGAAATAGAAACCGTAAAGCCCAAGGCTTAGAAGAAAGTGGGGTTGAGATTCAAATGACTTCATTTTAAATGCTATTTGTCATCACAGATTTCCACTAAGTTTGCTTCCACACCTGGCTTCCCACAGGGCCGTTGGGTCAGCGGTTCTTCTGTGTTGTTTATTGTTTGCTGGTGGGGAGGGGAACCCTTTCAGGGTTTCTTCTATTTCAGAGCTGCAAAAACCGGTTCTGAAAATAGTTGGCAGTATCAGTTGGCCAAATATATTTGCTGAAACCCCTTTTGTTTTGGACCAGGGAGGCCCAAGATCAAGAAATACTTGGGTTAACTTAAGGTTAACACAATCACAGGTTTCTTCTTTTGCAAACTTCTGAGACTCTCATTACTTTCTGGCTGCTTCTCTCTTCTGTTACTATGTTCTCTCGCTGACCACATTCAAGTGGTCTCAAAGCCCCTTCCTGGGTGGTAACAGCCCACCCAACCCTCCAGAGTTTTCTCTGTGCTGAGGTTCATGGGATGGAGGGAAAGAACACTGAATTGCTAGACTTGGAGGCTGAATTCTGGAGCCAAATTCAGTTCTAACTCTAGTTTATTCATCCTGGGAAAACTCCCCAAACTTACTCTCTTTCTCCTTCTGCTTCTGTTCTTTTTAATTATCTTTTGATTTTATCAAAGTAATACCTACTCAGTTAAAATATCAAGTGCAATAAAAGTTCTTTGAACTAGCCTTCCTTAAATGAATTCCCTGACTAAGTAACTCTCTCCCTTTCCTAGATATAATCTACTGACTGATGCTCCCAGCCACCAGGGTCTCACCTGCTGTCCCCTGAGCCCACCTGTAACTTCTGACTCCACCAATAAAGATGAATATGGACCAAGAATTAGTTGTGTTTGTCCCCATTGCATCTGTTAATATAACTATTTAATTATAAGTTATATAAAACCATTGACATACAGATACATAAAACAGTTGCTGTTTCTATGGAGCTGTTTTGGCAAGACTCAAAGTTGAGTTACTAAAAATAAAATGCTACAGAATCAGGTATGAAAAAAGAATGGTAAAATATTAGGAAAAAACTCAAATCTAAAAGGATTCTTCTTTGTGTCTTTCAGTTCTCAATCCACTTTAATGGGACTGAAACTAGGAAATGTAGATGATGATAATGATGATAGGTGTAGTTTATGTAAAAAAGAAATACATTGTTTTATTCCATAAGCAGAAGTCCAGGTCATGCTCCATGGGATTCTTCTGGTATTAGATTAAATGAGATTCACATAAAGTGCTCAGCATGTCTAGTATTTAATAAGAATTCAGTACATATTAGCTCTTATTGTGGTTACTATTGATTTAATAATTGTATATTCAGGTGATTTTAGAAGGAAAGAGAAGAGAAGGTAAAGTGAGACCAAACCATTGTTACAGAATAAAATGTTGAAATAAACTTTAACCCAACAATTGAATATTATACAGCACAAGACCTAAACATCACTGTGATCATTTTTTTGAATCAAAATATCTTTATGTAAAATTAAGAGGGTGTCGATAATCACATTTTTAAAAGGTATAGCTGAAGAAAAAAATCCATTCATTCATGAAATGTAACCCTGCTTCAATTTTAACAAATCACCACATGGCCTTAGGAAACTGTCCAAACATTCCAGTCTTTTATTCTCTGTTATTCAAGGATAATGATAACCAACTGAATAAATTTATTGGGCAGCCAGAAGAATTACTTTCAGAAAAGTACATTATGGACATATTTGTGTTTCCTCACTTGAATGGGAGCTCTCCTTGGCTCAGTGTGCTAATCACCCTACATGGAGCTCTCAAACCCTCAGAACAAGGATTGTGGAATGCTTTTTCAAAAAAATTGATTTCCCATCAAAGCTGTAGACCTGTTCGCTTAGTATGGTGCTTATACCAGTTTCAACAGGTGAAGCATACTCTACCACAGAAAGCAAGAATGACTCAGAATAAAGTAATGTGATGATGGGGTAAGATCTTGTTTTATTAGATTGTGTATGCCACTCATGCATTTAATATCATAATCAATCTTGTAAGTCTAATATAAGAACTGGTTCACTGGATGTGAGGTTGTTGTTGCTGTTCAGTGACTTAGTCATGTCAGACTCTTTGTGACCCCATGAACTTCAGCAGCCCAGGCTTCCCTGTCCTTCACTGTCTCCCGGAGTTTGCTCAAACTCACGTCCATTGAGTCAGTGAGGTTTGAACTTATTAATTTTAGGGGCTCTGGCCAAAGCCAGTTAATTTCTGTTGTGTGAAGCAAGCCTGTATGCTGGCATTTCAAGCCACTTCTACAGATGACCATGGGAGATCTTTCATAGTTATTTAATACATGGTCACGTAGCAAGAAAATCTGCCTATATTGATTATATGAACACTGAGTCCAGCATCCTAGGTTATCATTACATTAAAAGAAACATTGCACTTCAATTCAATGCATATTTATACACAACACTGAACTAAGTTTGGGGAGATTACAAAAAGGAGTAAGACTGAATCATTACTGTTTTCAACAAGTTTACTCTATAAGGTAGGACACGCAACCATCTGAGTACATACTTCAGTCTGTGATGTTCAGTTCAGTTCAGTCATTCAGTTGTGTCCAACTCTTTGCGACCCCATGAACTGCAGAACCCCAGGCCTCCCTGTCCATCACCAACTCCTGGAGTTTACCCAAACTCATGTCCATTGAGTCGGTGATGCCATCCAACCATCTCATCCTCTGTCGTCCCCTTCTCCTCCTGCCTTTCCCAGCATCAGGGTCTTTTCCAGTGAGTCAGCTCTTTACATCAGGTGGCCAAAGTATTGGAGTTTCAGCTTCAACATCAGTCCTTCCAATGAACACCCAGGACTGATCTGCTTTAAGATGGACTGGTTGGATCTCCTTGCAGTCCATGGGACTCTCAAGAGTCTTCCCCAACACCATAGTTCAAAAGCATCAATTCTTTGACGCTCAGCTTTCTTTATAGTCCAACTCTCACATCCATACATGACTACTGGAAAAACCATAGCCTTAACTGGATGGACCTTTGTTGGCAAAGTAATGTCTCTGCTTTTTAATATGCTATCTAGGTTGGTCATAACTTTCCTGCCAAGGAGTAAGCATCTTTTAATTTCATGGATGCAGTCACCATCAGCAGTGATTTTGGAGCTGAAAAAAATAAAGTCAGCCACTGTTTCCACTGTTTCCCCATCTATTTCCCATGAAGTGATGGGACCGGATGCCATGATCTTAGTTTTCTGAATGTTGAGCTTTAAGCCAACTTTTTCACTCTCCTCTCTCACTTTCATCAAGAGGCTCTTTAGTTCTTGACTTTCTGCCATAAGAGTGGTGTCATCTGCATATCTGAGGTTATTGATATTTCTCCCAGCAATCTTGATTCCAGCTTGTGCATCTTCCAGCCCAGCATTTCTCATGATATACTCTGCGTATAAGTTAAATAAGCAGGGTGACAATATACAGCTTTGACATACTCCTTTTACTATTTGGAACCAGTCTGTTGTTCCATCAGTCTGTGATGAGTGAAAGCCAAACTAGAACATCGAAGTGTATCCTGCCCAGAAATATAATCTCATTATTATGCCCCAGGGTCAGGTTTCCTGAGACCCTTGAGAAATTGGCAGACAATAGTTTCCTGGGGCTGGGGAGAGGGGCATGGAAAATTACTATTCAGTGGGTATAGAGTTTCAGTTATGCAGGATGAAAAAGTTCTAGAGATCTGCTGAGCTTACAGTCAACATACCATCCAGTATATTTTAAAATTTACTGAGGATAGATCTAATGTGTTTTTTCCTTACAATTAATAAAAAAAGAAAAAAAAAACTGGCAGATGACCTTGGCACAGCCTCTCTAGTTGAACCATCACAGAGATGGGGAAAGAGGCTACTGTGTCCACGTTTTAAAGGAAATGACTTGATTATTTTAAACCTGAGGGCTTAGAGGCAATACCGATGAGAACCATTTCTCATGCAATCAGTAAACTGCTTAGCAGAATATCATAAGAGATAAAGAAGCAACTGCATTTGACTCTTTGAATAGCCATTTTTTCCGCTTCAATTTAATTTCCGTCCCTGGTTACGGGACAGATTACATCAACAATGAGATGTGCCGGATAAAATCAATTTTGAATGAGGGAAGGTTTGGGGTCCTAGCCCAAACAAGGTTGTTATCACCAAGCCACGAATGTGTGACCTTGTTACATGGGTGAACCAGTAAATAGAGAGTTGCAATCGCATCAAAGTGAGCTGAAGCAGTGGATTACATATCAAGTTCCAACCCTTGAGGATCAGTTGTACCAGAGGACCTATAACTTATTGATGAGCTATACAAATGACTTATAAATGCCTTCATCCAAAATGCAAAAATTACTAAATCAAGTGCAGCTGCTGATACCTTATCCCAGGAAACTCATGATAATACAACTCAATATATTGTTTATATGTATTTTTTAATCATTCTAAAGAGAGAATAGCATATAAAAAACCTTTTTAAATATTTGTTTACTTTTATATTTTTTCTTTTACATTTTATTGAAGTATAGTTAATTTACAATGTTATATTAGTTTCATATGTGCTGCTGCTGCTGCTGCTGCTGCTGCTAAGTCGCTTCAGTCGTGTCCGACTCTGTGCGACCCCATAGACGGCAGCCCACCAGGCTCCGCCGTCTGTGGGATTCTCCAGGCAAGAACACTGGAGTGGGTTGCCATTTCCTTATCCAAATGCATGTAAGTGAAAAGTGAAAGTGAAGTTGCTCAGTCATGTCCGACTCTTCACAACCCCATGGACTGCAGCCTACGAGGCTCCTCCATCCATGGGATTTTCCAGGCAAGAGTACTGGAGTGGGTCGCCATTGCCTTCTCCAAGTTTCATATGTACAACAAAGTAATTCAGTTTAAATATATATATATTCTATATATATATATATATATATATATTCTTTTTCAGATTCTTTTCCCTTATAAAGTTATTACTAGAATAGCATTCACTGACATAACTATAAACTGGTATATTTTAGCACAAATGAAATTTGATGAAAGAATAATTAAGAAAACAAGCACTGATAGAATCTTTCTTTCAATGTAGGTTAGAAAAGCAATATTATACATGAATTACACCGATAGCAAGTTTTTTAAATGGAGCAGAAGAGCAGGACCAGAGAGTTAAGCTTACCATTCTATGTATAAGCCTCATCATTCTTAAGTATTTGTTCAAATTTTATCAACATACTTTGAAAGGAATATTTTTGAAAAACAAGACAGTATGCAGGGAACAAAGCATTACATATACATATGATAATATAAGATGTATGTTAACATATATAATATGTACACTAATAGTATATAGTATTAACATTATTAAAATTATGTAATATATAAAATATATGGTATAGCATATAGTATATAAAAGGGCCACTGCTGATCTCTGTGTGTGTGTGTGTGTGTGTGTGTGTGTGTGTGTGTGTGTGTGTTTGTATACTCAGTCGTGTCCAACTCTTTGCTACCCCATGGGCTTCCTGGGTGGTGCTAGTGGTAAAGAACTCACCTTCCAAAGCAGCAGACTAAGAGACACAGGTTCGATCCCTGGGTTGGGAAGATCCCCTGGAGAAGAGCATGGCAACCCACTCCAGTATTCTTGCCTGGAGAATCCCCATGGACAGAGGAGCCTGGCAAGCTACAGTCTGTGAGATCACAAAGAGTCAGATAAAACTGAAGCAGCTTAGCACATATGCACGGACTGTAGACCACCAGGCTCTTCTGTCCACGGGATTTCCCGGGCAAGAATACCGGAGTGGGTTGCCATTTCCTCCTCCAGGAGATCTTCCCAACATGGGATCGAACCCACATCTCCTGCTGCTCTCTTGCATTGACAGCTGGATTCTTTACCACTGTGCCACCTGGGAAGTGGGAAGCCCACATATTATATAGTTATAATATGTTTTTTAAAAGAGGAATTGGGCCAGTGTAATCTAGAAAGCAAAAGTCTGAATAGCCCTATAATTACCATCTGTGATTCCCTCAACTTGTTCTCAGAATGAGTTGAGATTCACCTCTCCCCAAAGATGACTAAACCAGAAGAAATATTCTATATTACATTTAGCAACTTCATCTGGCAGAAAAGGTCGTCCTTCTTTATTATCAGGATGAAAAATTGTTGGCTCAAGGGAACCCTCAAGATTTCTTTCTTAGAGCTCTTCACTACAGAATTAACTTCCAGTAGTTCTGGATGATGTAAATATCCATGGGATCTCATCCCTCAAAAAGCGTTTGTCCTTTTATCCTAGACTTCAGTTCATTTATTCTTTCAAGCTTCACAACCCAAGTTATCCAAGAGTAGGCCATTGGATATTACATACCAGGAGATATACACGGCATTTCTATCCCAACTATCAGTTTTACCCAGAGATCTATCCCATGTAGTCATAAATTTTAAACAGAAACTATAATTGTGTATCAACACCTTGGTAGATTATGGAGCAGAATGCCAAGAATTCTCCTCCTACCCCAGCAGTCCCAGCTCGATTTCTCTAAGGCAGAAGGTATAGGCACAAAGTTTTCTTTTCTGTGGCAAAGTTTAAAGGTAATGCCAGGTTTCTTAATATGTGATATCAAGGCTGTCACCACTTGAGTAGCCTAGAAACACAGGGATGTCATAATCCCAGCTCGATTTCTCTAAGGCAGAAGGTATAGGCACAAAGTTGTCTTTTCTGTGGCAAAGTTTAAAGGTAATGCCAGGTTTCTTAATATGTGATATCAAGGCTGTCACCACTTGAGTAGCCTAGAAACACAGGGATGTCATAATCTATTTCATGACCCGCTCCCTTCCCATGATTTTCTTGGCTAGCAATAAAATATCGAGACTTTGAGGTATGTCAATGTAGAAAGTTTCTTAAATGTCTTTGCAGGTGATGGTAATATGTTCATTTCCTGTCTCTTCTTTTCTAGGATGGGGACCTGAAAATTACTTGCGATCTACACCCAGAATCAGTGAGTAAGCCCTCCATAATGTTTGGGTCTTAGGTAGTTTTACACGAGCAAAGCAAAAGTGTTAGTCACTCAGTTGTGTCTGACTCTTTGTGACCCTATGGACTGTAGCCCACCAGGCTTCTCTGTCCGTGGAATTCTCTAGGCAAAAATACTGGAGTGGGTTGCCATTCCCTTCTTCAGGGGATCTTCCCTACCCAGGGATCGAACCCAGGTCTCTCACATTGCTGACAGTTTCTTTACCATCTGAGCCACTAGGGAAGCCCCAAGGCCACAATAACTGAAAACCCTGTAGTGTCACTTTTAAATACCTATTCTGATGATCCATCACCAGAAAGCACAGCCTAGGTGGCATTTTAAGTTTTATAAAGTCTTGGAGGGTAGGGGAGAAAAGCAAGCAAACCATGATCCTTGCCTTCAATAAATTTATGGAGGAAGTCATAGACTTTGAAGATAGATTCCAGTTATATCTAGCTTAATGAATAATTAATGTCCATCTTATTTGAAAAAGTTCACATTTTACTTATTTTTATTTTATAACATTTCCCTGGGACATTGGACTATATTCCTGATTTTCCAGAAATGTCTTCCTCTAAGAATTCAGCAAAACCTTCTTTATTCAGATATTTTGATTACACAGTTTTTGACAGTTTGACCCAGACCAAGATGAAATTTACTTATGAATTGTCAGCATGGAATGGGTTTGTTACAAGAAACAGAGGGAACACCTGTAACCTATTTTAAAAGAGTAATTGTTTTCATGGCTTTGGCACATACGGTGGTCTTTAGGCAAAAAGATTCAGCTGTAAAACAAGGATGCATGTCATTTAGTTACTTTCTCCTTAGACAGGCATTATTGGTAGATCAGAGTATTGAAAGTAATAAAAGTGTATTGCTTTCAATAAATCTGACTTCCATAGTTCAGGCTCACATCCCCTTTTTCTTCCCACCTCCCCAAACTCAGTATTCTAATCGACTGAAATGTACTGTTGTGTTATATGTGGACATAAATGGTTGTTAATAGAAGAGGATCAATTCTTATTATCTTATTTTTGAAACTGACAAATATAAATTTTAGTTTTTTGAATGCGTATCTGTAACATTGATCACCTAAATGACAGTCGTGTATCTATTTTTATAAGAAAAATGATGTATCATTCCCTTTTATTTTCTGTGATTTTATACCACAGGAATTTTTTTTTAATTTAAAACGGTATTTTCCAAAAGCAAGAAAGACAAATCCCCAGGGTGATAGTAAAGATTTAAGGGGAGAAAAGAAAAACCCCCAAATCAGATCATGCCCTCCTTACGGCTTGTTGAAAAGTCAGAGCAGTAACCAAATCACCATTCATTCATTCATACAACAAACACTGAGCCAAGGGCCGTGCTTATTGCTTCAAGGTGTGTAGAGATTAATAAAACTGTCTTCTTGTCTACACTGTGCCGGCAGCCCATAAGTTGAAGCAGAGATGGAGACGGTTTTCCCATGTGATAACTGATGTGTTATCCTTATAAGCAGAGTGCTTGGGGAACACTGAGATGATACCATTAAATTTGACTAAAAAGTTAGGGAAATATTCATAGCAGATATAACACTAGAGCTCATTCTTTAAACATAAATTCAATGTCTACAAGTAGAGAAAAGGACATTTCAAATCAGTGTGAGCGAACATATGGAAATAGAGAATACGTGGATTGCTTAAGAAAAACAGCAGACGTGTTTGAGGTGGAGAGCTGAGGAGGTGGGGAACAATATATGGCCTATTAAATGGTATATTGCTAAGAAGATATGCCCTTCCTTAGAGGTTGGAAACACCAGCCGGAGCTCGCAGAGTTTGAGAGTTGTCTATATAGAGCTGAAATGTGGAGAAATCGGAATAGATAAAACTGTGGGCAATTGAGAGAACTTTCAGGAACACAGGATAGAATCAGCTTCTCCTTGTTAGAAGAGAGAAGGGGAGATAAATAAACAAACATTTGAAGGTGTATATAAAGAGATTCGAGGGAGTTTATGTCTGAGAGCTTCAGTCTCCTTTCCGTTGTGCTGTTGGTTGAGTGTGGAATGCCTATTGGAAAGGCACAAGTTTGAATCCCTGCTCCAGAGTCCGTGAGTGATGTAATATGGGCAGATCACGTAACCCACAAACATTTCAGTGTTGGCTTCACCTCACTGAACTCTTGTCTATAAAATGAGGATAACAGTACACAGCTTATATGGGTTGCTGCGATTATTGAAGACAAGCTGTGTACAACATATTCATACAAAGGTGTTCTATACATGAGACTTGCAAGATGATTGTCATCTGTGAATAGGAGGTTGTCTCCGAGGGGAGAAAAAACAGAATGAGGAATGAAGATTGGAAAGGGACATGTGAAAGTGTTTCTTTTAATATTTACTTATTTTTGACTGTGCTGGGTTTTCACTGCTACACTTGGGCTTTCTCTAGTTATGGAGAGCAGGGGTTACTCCTCTGTGGTGCATGGGCTACTCATTGTGGTGGCTTCTCTTGTTTTGGAGCACAGGATCTGGGGTGTGTGGGCTTCAGTAGTTGCAATGCATGGACTCAGTAATTGAGGTTCTTGGGCTCCAGGGCACAGAGTCTGGAGTTGTGGCACATGGGCTCAGTTGTCCTGCAGCATGTGAGATCTTCCCGGACCAGGGATCAAACCAGTGTCCCCTACATTGCAAGGTGGATTCTCAACCACTGGACCACCAGGGAAGCCCTGTGAAAGTGGTTTTTAAGCAGCATTAAGAATCCTTTATGAAAGCATGATTTTGCAAGTACAGTCATATTTATGTGTCCCAGAGCAGCCAATAGAGATGTTTCAATGGCCTGAGTCGGGGAAGGTCAAAGCAAGCACTGTGTCATTGTGAGAACAATTGAGAACGTTGATGAGTTCCGATCTGAGAAGCTTGGAGGCTGGTACTCCAAGACCTGTTCTCCAGCCTCTACCCTGAGTTGGCAGAAGACTATGTTTTCTCAGGGTCAGCTGCCTGTGATCCTAAGGCTCTTGTCATTATTAAGGAAGAGAGCTGAGTTGCCAAAGTGCCCGAGGTTGTCTACTCTCCTACCAGCTAAGCTCCAGACATAGTTGCCTGCTCGGAGACCCGCCAGACCCTTGCCCCCCTCTCCTACCCTCTCACTGAGCCCCCCTTGGCTCACAGTCCCTACTTCAGCCTCTCTTCCACTTGAGTTTTCCTTCCTCCCTAGCACATAAGACAGTGAGAAACGTTTCTATCTCCCCTGGAATAGAAAACTGGCATTTGAACCAAGTAAAAAGGAGCCCATCTGCATGCTTCTTGTCCCTCAGGTCATCAGCACCCCTTCTAGACCTTAGAACAGGATTCACTGGGTACAGCAGGCAGGACCACACTTCCTCTCCTATACCTGGCCACTAGGATGATGTCCAGTGTCCTCTTAAATTCTTAGTTAGCGTTGGGGACCCCAAGAGAGAATTGCCAAGATCTATCTTGATAGTTAACTTCCCTCAGAGAGAGATTTGAATGGCTGGAGAATGTCCTTCATATGCCAAATGGAAGTAATAAAGAAACTATAGGCTGTATCTCACCCATTATGGACTCCTATTTTAATTAGTGGGAGATACACTCCTCTTTGGGGAGTCTGGTTGATTCATTCAGTGAGTGAATGTATTCAAGAAGAATATACTAATTCAAGGTGCTAGTATGTGTAAAATAGATAACTAGTGGGGACTTGTTGTATAGCACAGGGAGCTCCGCTTGGTGCTCTGTGATGACCTAGAGGGATGGGATGGGATGGGGAGAGGGTGGGAAGGAGGTCCGAGACAGAAGGGATATATGTATGTGTGCTTGCATGCTACGTAACTTCAGTCATGTCTGGCTCTTTGTGACCCCATGGACTATAGCCTGCTAGGTTCCTCTGTCCATGGGATTTCCCAGGCAAGAATACTGGAGTGGGCTGCCAGGCCCTCCTCCAGGGGATCTTTGCTACCCAGGGATCAAACCTGCATCTCTTATGTCTCCTGAATTCTCAGACAGGTTCTTTACCACTAGTGCCACCTGAGAAGCGCTATATCCCAGGCTACTGTACACATATAGCTGAATCACTTCATTGTATGGCAGAAACTAACACAACATTGTAAAACAAACTGTATCCCAATTATATATATGTACATATATGTGTGTGTATACACATATATATATACATACATATATATATATATATATATATATATAAAAAACAGACTGGTTCCAAATCAGGAAAGAAGTATGTCAAGGCTGTATATTACCACTCTTCTTATTTAACTTACGTGCAGAATACATCATGTGAAATTCCAGGCTGGATGAAGCACAAGCTGGAATCAAGATTGCCAGGGGAAATATCAGTAACCTCAGATACATAGATGACACCACTCTTATGACAGAAAGTTAAGAAGACCTAAAGAGCCTCTTGATGAAAATGAAAGAGGAGAGTGGAAAATGTTGGATTAAAGCTCAGCATTCAGAAAACTAAGATCATGGCATCTGATCCCATCACTTCATGCAAATAGATGGGAAACAGTAGAAACAGTGACGAACTTTATTTTGGGGGGCTCCCAAATCACTGCAGATGTTGACTGCAGCCATGAAATTAAAAGACGCTTGCTCCTTGGAAGAAAAGCTATGACCAAACTAGACGGCATATTAAAAAGCAGAGACATTACTCTGCCAACAAAAGTCCATCTAGTCAAAGCTATGGTTTTTCCAATAGTCATGTATGGATGTGAGAGTTTGACTATAAAGAAAGCTGAGCACCGAAGAATTGATGCTTTTGAACTGTGGTTGTGGAGAAGACTCTTGAGAGTCCCTGGAGTGCAAGGAGATCAAACCAGTCAGTTCTAAAGGAAATCAGTCCTGAATATTCATTGGAAGGACTGATGCTGAAGCTGAAATTCCAATACTTTGGCCATCTGATGCGAAGAACTGACTCATTGGAAAAGACCCTGATGCTGGGAAAGATTGAAGGCAGGAGGAAAAGGGGATGACAGAGGATGAGATGGTCGGATGGCTTCACTGACTCGATGGACATGAGTTTGAATAAGTTGGTGATGGACAGGGAAGCCTGGGGTGCTGCAGTCCATAGGGTCACAAAGAGTCAGACACAACTGAGTGACTGAACTGAACTGAACTGATATATATATATATATATATATATATATATATATATATATATATATATATATATATATATATAAGCACCTTACATGAATAATATTTGAAACATTAGGAAAACCCTGTCAAATTCAGACAAAATTCTACATTTATGTGAAAATACAAGTGCCGAGACTCTTTAGAGGGTGGGTAACCTCAAAGCTCTTTCTTCTCACTCAGACTTGGTTCCCAAAGCCCACCCTCCTGTGACTGCCAGCAGGGAGTCACACAGAATTCACTTCCAAGTACTTTGCTTCCTGTACGTTCCTTTCAGTCAGTTGCAGTCACCTACAGATATATAGAAGATTCTAGATCACATAACATCCTCACTCCCCACTCATGGTCCTTCCCTATGGAGCAGGAGCCATGCTGAAGTGTAGCCCATCTCTACCTCCTCGAGAGTAGGAAGCCCCATGCAACACTTCTGATTGGATTTCAGGCTGGGGGTTCTCCCACTTGACACAAACACACATCAGCCCTTTCTGGAATGTGCTTTAATCACCTGGTGCCATGTCAACCAGACCAGTATGCCCTCTACAACTGCCAACTATTCCTTCCTGGTTTGTATGCAAGCAGACCTGCTAGAGCAAGCAACTCACCTTTCATTATAAACAAAAACAACAGGCTACCAGTTATAAGATGAGCAAATCACAGGGAATACAGTCAGTAACATTATAATAAACTTATATGGTGTTCAATTTATAAGAATTTGTATTACCATATTGTACACCTGAAACTAATACTCTAAGTCAACTATACAGCGATGAAAAATTAAATTAAAATTTTAAACACACACACAGGCATCTCTATTTTTTTTGTCTTTAGCTCTAACTACACCTTGCTTCTGTTTCCTCCTCTAACCAGCACGTCTCCCATTCCTGGGTTCTTTGTTTATTTTTCCCTTTATATTTCATCTCTAGTTTATACATCTTGCAGGTTTTAGTAACTCTTGGGAGACAGTCTTTTGTTTTATGTCCAACTTGGAAGAACCCAAAACTCAGGTCCATTGAGTGGCAAGCTCAAAATTAGGATTATGTGTGCCACAGCATTTCATTTCTATGTTTGCTTGGTTGTTTGCTTCATTGTTCTTTAAAACTCCTTTGCTGCGTAATAAAATACTGATTCAGTGTGGGGAAACCCCATGACTCTTTGCCAGCAAGAATATGGTTCAGATTGTAGCATCACAGATTTGGGGGTCTGGAGAAAATGTTCAAGGCTGAGTCTAAACTTGAATCTTCTTACTCTGATCCCTCCACTTCCTTGGACTTCCATTTATAGAAATTGGAGGGGGAAAAGTGATTTCCTTCTATTTCATGAGTGGAAGTAATTCCAAATCCTTTCTTAGGGATGTTGAACTGAGAAGTGTTCCTTGGATTTTCATGGGAGAATCTCGGGGCAGGGCTTATGTCCCAGGCAGAGGGTACCCACATTCATGGGTGATGCCCTTTTCCAAGCTCCTGGCATCCCCTCTCCTGGGGCAGAGAGCTGCCCTTGTGCAAGGGCTACAGTGAAGTGCAACTTTAAAGGAAGAGTTGCTCCTGGTGCCCCTGCAGGTGCCCATGTAGAGTCAGCCCACACACCTGCTCACGCTCTAAAGCTCTGCATTCTGTTGGTGCGTTCTCCTATGGAGTTCTGGAAGGGACTCCTTCTGTTTACCCAGCGCTCTCGGGTTCACTTGACTCCAGGAGAGGAAGGCACAACTTGCTTGCATGAGCACTGCAGAATGTAGAGATATGGCTTTCCTACAAGTGGTAATCCATCCCCAACACTGGACATGGGTCAGGGCATTTTCCAGAGCACACAATGCTGTGTCCTCTGTGCTCAGCTTCTCTGGGGAACCAGGAGAATTGAGAATGTGCCATGATATTAGAGAGGCTTGCCTGATGGCTCAGACGGTAAAGAATCTGCCTGCAATGCAGGAGACCCAGGTTCGATCCCTGGGTCAGGAAGATCCCCTAGAGAAGGGAATGGCTACCCACTCCAGTATTCTTGCCTGGACAATTCCATGGACAGAAGAGCCTGGTCAGGTACAGTCCATGGGGTCACAAAGAGTCAGACACGACTGAGCAACTGACACACCACACATGATGTTAGAATCAAGACCAGGGTTACTATTGTAGGTTAGAGTGTAAAGGGGCACTTCCCCATATTGTAAGTGTCCCTACTGGGAGCCCTTCACTTGCATGTGCCTTGGGGGACATGCTTGCCATTGTGAGCCAGAACAGTCTTTTCTGTAAATCCAGGATTACCGAACCTGACAGGAAGGGATAGTTAGAGACTTTTCTACAGGCTTCCTGAGCTTAGCTGAGCATTAAGCCTTATAAATCTTATAAGAATTGATGAGCACGGTGATATATATAAAAAATGCAACATAAACCTTCAGATTCATGCCATAACCATCTCAACTGAAAAGCCTTTATGCTTCAGGATTTAAAAAATTACCCTTTGCCTACCTTGCCTATGCTCAGACAGACTCCAGCATTCGAACAGCTTGCAAATTCTACACAAATGGATGCTGCTATGCCCACATCCATCAGAAGAGTGGCATTCTTGGGGGTCTTTTTCTTTTGTGGGAGAAGGGGGTGGACAGACATTATTATTCTCATATGGGAATGATTAACCAAGGAAAAGTGGCAGCCCACAGTTAATTTAGCTGTTCTTTTAAATGTTTATTTTGGTACCTGAATTACATGAACAAATTCTCTTAATAAGCTGATCTGTTTTTCCCCTTCTCGTTGAGGTGAAAAGTAATCTAGAGGGTCAAGGTTTCCAATCTTTTTCTCTTGCATTAAAATGATCTGTCATTGCTATTGTGGCTACACCCAAAAGTCAATTTTTGGTCTCTTTAAAGTGCCCTATAGAATAATTCAGTGGTGAGAGGATGAAATTGTTCTCAAAGTGTAACTGCTCCCCTTGCTGGTATATTGTAGCAATGACATTCATCTTTGAAAATGTAATCCTGGTTCAGAGCAGAGTTTTTTGTTTGTTTGGGAGGTGGGCTTTGTTTTCTCTTGATACTTCTTTATGCTTTTTAACTTCACATAAAATTGAGGCTTAATCTAATGAAACTGGATAAGTTACTATAGTCATCATACATTATAAACCAGGTATGTAAAATTCAATAGAATAAGACTTTTCTTAACATCTCTCATGCCTGGAAAATAGGCAACTACTCTGAATGATGTTTAGTGTTAATGTTTTTTAAATAAAAGAATCTTTTAATTTTTTAGTACAATTTATATGCAATAAAATGCACAGATAATTGTCTGACTCAATGAGTTTTGATAGTTGTAAACAGGCTTCCCTGATAAGCTCAGTTGGTAAAGAATCAATCTGCAATGCAGGAGACCCCTATTCGATTCCTGAATCAGGAAGATCTGCTGGAGAAGGGATAGGCTACCCATTCCAGTATTCTTGCTGTGTGCTCAGTCGTGTCTGACTCTTTGCAATCCCATGGACTGTAGACCACGGAGCTCCTCTGTCCATGGGATTCTCCAGGCAAGAATACTGGAGTGGGTTACCATTTCCTTTCCAGGGGATCTCCCTGACCCAGGGATCGAACTGCGTCTCTTGTGTCTCCTGCATTGGCCAGAAGATTCTTTACCACGGTGCCACCAGGGAAGACAACTTTAATTCACAGCAGAGGTAGAATTATTAAGAATGTATTAAATACTTAAAGGCAAATCACTGAACTTGGGCCTTTCTGAGATCTGATGTTGGATAAACAGGAGTCATGTTACTGAAGAAGGACAAGAAGTCAGATTGGGAGATTGATAGAGGGATATGGGGTGATGACAAAACATTTTCCACGAAAATGAGTCACAGGCAGTTAGAATGGCAGGGGACCAGAGGGCCAAGGGGCAGATGCAGGGGTCCAGGCTGGGGACGGACCGCACACGCAGGCGAGGAGGGAGCTGAAACCCCAGGAGAAGTCTCTGGGGCAGAAGCCAAGCTGAAAAGAAGTGAGAAGGCTGACGGCCCAGTGAAGAAGGGGATTTCTAAAGCACAGGAGACCTGGACCCAGAACCAGCTAAACTAGCCAGAGAGCACGTGAGATGAGGACGGAAAGGTCTCTGTCCAGGGTGCCCTGGAGGACAGACGCCAGGGACCGGGGCCACACCCGGGGAGAAGGCGCCCAGACCCTGGAGGCGGGACGTGAGCCGGTGAACGAGACCGTCTCAGCTACACACAGACACGGTGGGGCAGCCACGTCCACCCCACCAGGCCGCCCGCCCGGGCCACCGCTCACCTCGGCTTCGCCAAGGAGAGGCTCCCGGATCTGCGGACCGCTCTCTCCGGAGAGTCCCCCTAGCCTGCCGGCCGGGGCCACCTCCCAGGACCACACTCTCCGAAGCTTAGGGACAGTAGACCTCGGCCACGCTAGGTCACACCTCCCGCTCACGGGGACACAGCCAGCGCCTGGGGGGGGGCACATTTTCAAAACACACAAGCAGTATTCTAGCCACGAGTTCACTCCGTCAGGAGCAGAAAGAGATGCTCAGGGCGAGAGTACCGCGACTCTGAGGATGAACCGCTGGGCAGCAAAGCGGGCGCGGGCCTGCTCTCCAGGCACTGAGGACCACGGGTGGTGCAGCGTGTCCCCCGGAGTCACAGCCAGCGTCCAGGGGATCCACGGACACCTAACAGGTGCCCTGCCTTCCGGCTGTGGGAGCACCGAAGGAACCGCAGAAGGGACCCACCTCGGGATAAACACCAGGCGAGTCCTGGGAGGTGCGATAAGGACCAGGTGAGCTGTCTGGTGTCAGCAGCGAAGAGCCATCTCACGGAGGAGCAGCCCAGGGCTCTCCTGGAGGGACGTGTGGATTAGTGAGAGCGTGTGTGGAGGCACGAGGCGGATCTGACACGTCTGCTCGGGCCAGGCCCTGCTCCTGCGATCCTATGGCTCACACTCCTTCCTAAGATGCCTTTAGAGCCGGAGCACCCATTCTGACACACGTGGCTAAGAAGGGGGATTCTGGAAAACCTGAGGCCGATTATCTTTGGGTGCCTCGGGCTGAGGTTGCAGGACATTCTGAGAGGAGTTTCAGAAGCGTTTTGGGCGGCAATGGCATTCATGGAGCACCTGCTCCGAGAAAGAGAACCCTCAGCCAGGCTCGCAGGCACTGAGGGACCGGTGCCAAAGACCAGAGCTCCCCCGGGGAAGCGCTTCATTATTAACCCCAGAGCTGGCCGCCCAACGTGTCCACCTTAAGGTGTTTCCTCTCTCATTAAAAAAGAATACTGTTGAACTTCTCTCTTCAGTAGTCTTTAGCCACACAGAAGCCCCCAAAGCACCACCACGCCTCCACCTCATCATGTTCCCACAACGTGGCAGTGCCCAGCCACGTGCCAGGTGGTGTTCTCAGCACCACACAACCCTGGGAGGGAAGCACAGGCTTCCCAAACTGGAGCCAGGGCCCCCAGCCAAGAGGCTTCCCTTGTGACTCAGCTGGTAAAGAATCCGCCTGCAGTGAGGGAGGCTTGGGTTTCATTCCTGGGTTGGGAAGATCCCCTGGAGAAGGGAAAGGCTACCCACTCCAGCATTCTGGCCTGGAGAAGTCCATGGACTGTGTAGTCCACGGGGTTGCAAAGAGTCAGACATGACTGAGCGACTTTCACTTTCAAACACCTGGTATAATGGTCATGCAAAATAAGACACTGAATCCCATACCATGAATATTTCCCTCATGGCCCTTTCCAGTCAATTCCAGTTCAAGAGCCTACCACCTCCCTCCCACCCCTTCATCTCCTCTGTACTACCCAAGCAACGACTTTCTTATCACTGTCACCATTGGTTACTTCAGTCCATTCCTGGACTTCAAATGAATGGAATCGTATAGCATATAAACGGTAAATGCTCCATTCACTCACCATAGTATTTTAGAGATTGTGGCTTAGTTCTCTAAGCAGAGTTCACTTCTTTTTTATTGTTGAGTAATACTCCATTGTATAACTAAACTGTAGTTATCCTATTTTTGTACAAGTTATTCTATTTTTGACATTTGGATTGTTTCTAGTTTGACACTGTTACGAAAAAGACTGCTCTGAAAATTCCTATACAAGTCTGTGAATAACTTGTTTCATTCCCATTGGATAAAGACTGAGAAATGGGATTGCTGGATTGTAAATGTTTATAAGAAACTGTCCCTCAGTTCACCAGCAGTGTTCAAAGTTCTAGCTGCTCCTTATCCTCACCAACAGTGGGTAGGAAATGATATCTGTCATGACTTCCATTTGCAGATATCTGATGGCTGTTGATCTTTATCATCTTTTTATGCACTGTTGCCCGTTTGTATATCCTCCTTGGTGAGATTTCTACTCAAGTTTTTTCTCAGTCTTACTGGATCATTTATCTATTACTTATGGTAGGATTCTTCATCTATTCTGGAAAGTTCTTTGTCAGATACACATATTGTAAGTATATTTCCAGTTTGTGGTTTGTCTATCACTTTATTTAAAGTGCCTTTGATGTGTTGAAATTTTTAAATTTGATTTAAAAACAATAAATTACTTTTCTCCTTCATGGTTAATGCTTTTTAATGTCCTGAGAAATCTGTTTACCTTAAGGCTGTGAACATAGTCTGCTCTTACTCAAAAAGTGATGATAGCAACTTTAAAAATTGAGAATAATAATAAGGACATTTTGTAGGAAAACAGAGAGGCATGTTTATAATAACTGAAACACAGGGCTATCTCTGTACTTTTATAAATTTATGACTACTTGTTAATTTTCAAGTGTCTCATTGATGTATCCTCTTTTTCTCTAAGAAACAGAAAGTAAGTCTTGGTGCTTTGAGACTTATCAGAAATGAAGGACTAGGAGAGAAATCTCAATGTGAGGTTTGAATGTCCTGTGTATGATAATGACTTTAGATAATGATCTTTATAGTACAAGTGATTTTATAGCATTGTTCACTGTCCTTGAGCAATGACTTTAACTCCAAGGAACCCAACCATGCTATTTCTATTCTTTATCCTCATCTCTGGAGAAAGAGGATGACAGCAAATTATCAGACTTTCCAAATAATATCATTTATCTATATGTTGACTAAAATACACAAAATTTATAATATTTTAAATACATACAATATATTATGGAAAAGATACAAATTTAAATGGGTAGCTCTGAGCTCAGTGGCAAAGAATCCACCTGCCAATGTGAGAGATGAGAGTTTGATCCCTAGGTTAGGAAGATTCCCCTGAAGAAGAAAATGGCAACCCACTCCAGTATTCTTGCCTGGGAAATCCCGTGGATGGAGGACCCTGGTGGGCTATAGTCCATGGGGTCATGAAGAGATGGGACTGAGCAACTAACACACACACACACACACACACACACACACACACACGTGCTAGACATTGGATATGCTGTGGTGAAGAAGCAGACCATGTACCCACCTCTAGGGGCTTCTTACCCAAATGAAGAGAGTCAGGTAAACAGGTATTGTTTAGATTGTTAGATGCTCTGCAGATATTACGGGGCACCAACAACGACAGTAACAGGGAGAACCACCGGTAGGGAGGCCTTCCCGAGCAGGTGACATCTAACCAGAGACTTGGTTGACAGGGATTCAGCTACATGGGGAAGAGCAGTGTTACAGGACAAACGGTTCAGGTGATAGCCTTAGGCAGGTAAGAGCCATGTAATCCAGGCGAGGGTAGGGACAGTGAGCAGAAGAGAGAGACAGGGTAAGACCAACAGCAAGGTCTTGGAAGGGCTTCTTTTGACTATGGTCAGAAGTTAAGTTGACAAAGACTATTCTGCCTTACAGGTGAAGCCCACATTCCTCACAAAAGGAGCATGGGGTATTCATAGCTAGAATAAGGGATTATTAATATACTACTGTTGTTTAGAGTCTCTGGGGAGTAGCTTATATTGATAAGTGATGGCTGATGGCATGTGGCCTGGGATAAGGGGATCACTCACTGGTGTCTATTGAACAGAATTCTCAGGACAAGAGGTCCATAGACACAAGGGGCAGAGAGGAACATGCTGACCAAGGGGGTTTAAACTTAGAACCCACCTCAGGGCCACGAGGTGCCTTACACAGACATAGTGAAGAAGTAGGAAGAAGGCCAGGGGTCCCAGCATTAGAAGGAGGCAAAGTCAGGAATTAATGTCCAGAAGTTCGGATGAGACCATGTGTGGGACACCACATCTCCCATGCACCAATCAGATATAGATCATTCTCAAGCAGGTAATGTGGAGTGAACGGAGAGAAACCGGAAGCAGGAAATTCCGCCAGATGAAGTTTCAAAAAATTTGTGTACATTGTGCAGAGTAGTAAAGGAAAGGAAGACAGGAATCCAAGAATTGTTGTGCAGAGACCTCTATCAATTGTCAGGTTTGCTGTGGGGTATCGGAGCTCCTATGTGACTCTCTCTGCCATTTGAAGTTATTTCCTGCCTCTGAGAAGTATAGATAAAATATGATATGCCAGCATGTATCTTTCCCCATAGAGTCTTCTAGAGAGGCAGGGCTGCAGCTGGAAGCTACCAACATGGCTCTGGGCAGGCGGATGAATGATCTGGGTGCAGGGTCAAGGCCAGCATCCTCTCCCTGCCCCTGTGCCCCGACACTAGTCGGGCAGAATTCCCCCCTCCTCTTCTCTGATAAGCATTCCCCTTACCCTCTCCCATGGGTGCATGCACACTGCCTACACTGACATACACACAACTCCTTCTCTGGTGATTGTTTAAACTTGGAAGAATATAAGATAATGTTTCTTCATATTGAGGAGACTGGAACCCTTAGAAAGAAAGGTGTCAGAATGACTAAACATGGGGTGGTTGTGGAGGGTCAACTGTACTATGCCATTTTATATAACAGATTTGGGCATCCTCAAACTTCGGTATCTATTTCAGGGCCCCTATTCCATAGGGACACTGAAACCAGTTCCCTCTTGTGTACCAAAGAACAACTGTACCAGGATTGTGAGCTTGCAAAAAAGCCAGAATATAACAGTTATAAAAATGTTTTAGCAAGAAAGTCAAGGAATTTT
This sequence comes from Okapia johnstoni, assembly GCA_024291935.2. Lineage (NCBI taxonomy): Eukaryota > Metazoa > Chordata > Mammalia > Artiodactyla > Giraffidae > Okapia > Okapia johnstoni. The sequence goes on from CM044309.1 coordinate 100,238,745, forward strand.
AACACCTCTTTTGTTGTTGTTGAGCTTTAGGGTCAAGTTGTATATCTGTAAGGGCTTCCCTGGTGGTTCAGACGGTAAAGAATCTGCCTGCAATGCAGGAGACCTGGATTCGATCCTGGGGTTGGGAAGATCTCTTGGAGAAGCGAATGGCTACCCACTCCACTCAGATGGAAATAAATATTCCAGAACAATTGACTTCAGAGATGGGAGACGAAAGACTTGAGACTTAGAGATAAACAAGTAAAGGATGAAGCAGAGTCCTTGGTGACATGCACAGTGGGGACTGATAAAGCAATAAACCAAAAGATGAAAAAAAAAAGAGACACAAAAGAACGGTGAAAACTGGAAGAGCAAATAGGAAGAGTATGACAGAAATAAAGATTTAAAGCAGGAGAAGATTCCCTCTGGTCTTTAGGTGTGTGCAGAAAATATTTTTCAATCACTGTTCAGTATAGTTTTTTATTATTATTATTATTTAGGAAATGAGCTGTATTTCTTACATTAATACTCTGGTTCTTAATTCACTGCTCTTGAAATCCAGAAGTGAATCTATAGATAAGCTCAGTTGTTTCATAACAGAATTGTTTGAGGGCTGTTTTACAACACTAAATATATTTTTGTTGAGTTGGTTGCAAAATGGTTAGTTTCAACAGATCTGTGACTCTTTAAAACGTTTTCCGTTCACTGTATTAGATATTTTTTCATACCTCCTAGGGCTAAATTTGGCTGGTTGATATCGCTGTGGAATTGGAATATGGGAACATAGACCTAATTTCCTCATTTGACTTTTAAATTAGTTTTGTGTGTGTTAACTAAAATTGAAAGTGTTTCAATTATGAATAATGCCAAGATGAATGGGTACACTCCATTGACTTTAATGAAGTGCACATGTTCTTGCATATTTGTGAATGATGGCATGGTAGCGCAGTTCTTGAATCTTAGTATTTAATATTTGCTGCACTTACACTTTTCATTTATGATACTACTTACTGCAGTCACAGCTTTTTACTTTTATGAACACAGTTGAACTTAAAATTTTTGTTTCATCAACTTTTTTCCAAGGGATTAATATTACCAAGGGTGTGCTTTTTTATATAAAAGCAAAAGTTGACAACCAATTTATTAAGTTTGAATTAGCTAACATTTGCTCCATGACTGTATTTGAAGGCTCTGTGCCAAGAGATTAATTTTCAAGGAATAAACGTGTCATTTAGATAGCCAGACAAGAAATCAAATTATAAAAGTATATTTAAATTAACAACTGTTCATGCAATATTAGAAGAGTAAACAGCTTAATAATTTATGAATGTACTAACATTGTGTGTTAAAGAGCTTTGAGATGAACGGTGGATTCAGCATATGTAACATGCACTGAAAATTAGCTATTGCACAGACTTGGCAAGTGTCCCTGGTAACTCAGCTGGTAAAGAATCCGCCTGCAATGCAGGAGACCCCAGTTCGATTCCTGGATCAGGAAGATCCACTGGAGGGGGATAGGCTACCCACTCCAGTATTCTTGGGCTTCCCTAGTGGCTCAGCTGGTAAAGAATCTGCCTGCAATGTGGGAGACCTGAGTTCAATCCCTGTGCTGGGAAGATCCCCTGGAGAAGGGAATGGCTACCCACTCCAGTATTCTGGCTTGGAGAATTCCATGTACTATATAGTCTATGGGGTTGCAGAGAGTCAGACACAACTGAGTGACTTTCACTTCACTTCACTTCACATGCTGCACAGATTCATGGAATGAGAAATTATGAACACCATTTTACTTGTTATTATTGGATACATCACATGTGTCATATAAGCCTTTACTGGTCGAATCATACAGTCCGTTATTTCATAAACAGTGTTTAAATGACCTTTCCCAAGCTGATACAATAAGTAAAAGAATTTGATCTAGCAGCTAGGACTCCCCTATCCTAGGCTTGATGGAGGAGTAGTACAGGCGTAACATCTATACTACAGGACTAGCCTAACGTTTTGCACACTGGAGTTTACATGGGCATGTGGTCTAATTTAATTTCAAGTTTCATAGTCTGCAATTCTTTGACAAACAGCCACAAGCTACAATCCCCTGCCTTTCCCATGTCAGATGCTTGGAAACCACCTGTTTCTGGATTAATTGGTGACCTTGGACAAGGACATGTAGGTAAAAGATGGGCACTGTTTAGTTCTATTTCATTTTTCCCACCATCAACCTTCCTCCTTTGGCTTTGAGACTGATGCTGTCTCCTGTTCCCTCCCTTGGGCGTTACAAGCCTTTGGACTCTAGAATCTGATAGAACAGGGCTCAAGCTCCAGCCCATTGTAGGACTCGGGCAGGTTGTTTCACCTCTCCAAGCCTCATTTTCTCTATAAAATAATGGTGTGTAAAGAGTTGTGGGTGGTTAATTTTGGAGCAGGGGGACGAAGTGTTTTGTTTTGTTCCGTGGATGTTTTGACCATTCTAACTTCTCGCAGGGAAGTGTTTAAAGATACCTGTGTAAAACATGTTTTTCTAAGAATGCTACTTGGGCGCCCGACTGAGCACAGTGTTATTTCAGTGAATGATGTGCTGTAGAAGAGGAATTACCTTTCCTGTCTTCAGCCTACAGGTAGTAGGTGCGGATTTAGAATAAAACTTGTGGCTGTGGGACCCCAAACCCCACACTCCTCCCATTCCACGTGCCCTGCGTTTGTGCCTGCAGAACATAAGGAAACGTCTGTCTTAAATGACACTTAAAATTACTGAAAGTCAAGTCCCATTCATACATGATCAATAACTACATTAGTCAAGTGCACAAGGAGAAAGGGATGTCTTTCTTCATATGCCACTAAAACAATACTAGCCTGGAAGAGGACAGATAAAATGAGAAAAACATAGACCATGAAAGGTGACATCACTTAAATCCCTGGGCTAAAAGCCAAGGATACGAGGTCCTGCTTTCAGCTGTCAACTATCATTTTGTGATGATGGATCAATTTACTTCATATGAAAAGAAAAAAGTATATTCGGACATGTTATAAATGAAATTAATTACAAGTGTGATATGATTATGTTTAAGCAAAGAACCTAGCAAATATAGAAATATCTGCAACGTCTAAGACATATAAGCCTGCACAGAAGTCTGAGGTTAGAGGGTGATATAAATGAAAACAGTGAAAGTATTACCTTGTTACTTTTCTGACTTAATTCAGAACCTATGCTTTCGGGTTTCACCTTGAAGGCTTCTGATCTAAATATGTATTTCTGAGGCAACCCAAAGTAAGTTACCATGGATTTGATTCTATCAAAGGCAAAAAGAAAGGAAAAGAAAAACATAAAAGAGATGAGAAAACACTTTTTTACAATTCAGTAATGTGCAAAAACTTCAGAAGTTGCTTTTGGAAGATACGTATCTAAAAGTATTTGATAGTACCCTTTTCAACAGAGCCACAGAATAATAACAGCTTATTTTATTTAATTTAATTTTCCACTCCATCACTCCCCAAAGTACAGGACCAAGTGAAAGAATCCCCTCACAGATTGCATGCCACGTGACAGAAATTTATTACCATACTCACTGGCACTATTTCACCCATTTTTCTGTAATATTTCCATTCTAAACTGAAGGAAGGGAAATAATATCAAACCTAGATCTTAGTCTGATGGTGACTTGGAAACCTCCATTAATCCAAAGATCTGTGCTCATTTTGCTCCTGAAGGATCCTGAACAGCAAATTCAAATTACTCAGTGTTCATTAAGCAATAATGCATGCAGAGTACCACACTAGAGTCTGTGGGCAAAGAAAAAGATGAACCCATCTCAGAAGAGTTTATGTGAACTAACATCCTAGGTTTCAGATCTGTACTTGTTCACAGACCACCAAGGTCACCAGTTCAAGGAATGGCCTCCTGGGGCTCCAAGTTAAACCATTGTGAGTTTCTCATCTATAACATGGAGTGCAGTCCAAGCCAGAGAGGAGATAAAAATGGTCTCTAAGATCCTTTTCAACACACACGTGCAAGTTGCAGGAGAATGCTGAACCAACAGGGGGTCCTTTCTTCACTTGATGTTTGGAGCAAAAACCTACCTCAAATGTAGGAGCATATTTCTGTGTGACACAGAGGAGCACAGAAAGAGAGGGAGAGAGTGCTTGCAAGCGATTCCCTGGGTCTCCAATTTAGAGTTTCGGTATTTTTGACAAAGTGAAAAAAGAAAACAAAGGAAAAAATCCCAGAACCTGCCATAGCTCTGTGTCTCAAGATTGAAAGGCCATTGAAGATGGACTGTCCTCATGGTGGCATGAAAGTTACAATTAGAAATACCTGTATTATGGACTCCTTCCTGCAAGTTCAGCACCATGCTGGGTCCTACAGGAGTAAGAGAGCAAGGAGGGGAGGTAGGGAAGGAAGCAGATACAGGAGAACAGGTCTGGGGAAGTTGAACAAAGGTGTGAGTCCTGGCCAATTGAGGAGCTTGTTTCACAACATTTTTTTGCAGTTATTTTCACTTTTGCAATTAGGTATTTTCCACCTAAAACTTTGAAACTTCTGATCAAAACACACCTTTTCAAAGCCAAAATATTTATTAAGTTGTCAGTTCAGTTCAGTTTAGTTGCTCAGTCATGTCTGACTCTTTGTGACCCTGTGGACTGCAGCACCCCAGGCATCCCTGTCCATCACCAACTCTTGGAGCTTGCTCAAATTCATGTCCATTGAGTTGGTGATGCCATCCAACCATCTCATCCTCTGTCGTCCCCTTCTCTCTTGCCTTCAATCTTTCCCAGAATCAGGGACTTTTCCAGTGAGTCAGTTCTTCACATCAGGTGGCCAAAGTGTTGGAGTTTCAGCTTCAAAATCAGTCCTTCCAATGAATATTCAGTACTGATTTCTTTAGGATTGAGTGGTTTGATCTCCTTGCAGTCCACTGGAGTCTCAAGAGTCTTCTCCAATACCACAGTTCAAAAGCATCAATTCTTCAGCACTCAGCTTTCTTTATAATCCAACTCTCACATTCTACATGACTGTTGGAAAAACCTTAGCTTTTACTAGATAGATCATTGTTGGAAAAGTTATGTCTCTGCTTTTTAATATGCTGTGTGGGTTGGTCATAGCTTTTCTTCCAAGGAGCAAATGTCTTTTAATTTCATGGCTGCAGTCTCAGAGCCCAAAAAAATAAAGTCTCTCACTGTTTCCATTGTTTCTTTATCTATTTGCCATGAAGTGATGGGACTGGAAGCCGTGGTCATAGTTTTTTGAATGTTAGTTTTAAGCCAGCTTTTTCACTCTCCTCTTTCACTTTCACCAAGAAGCTCTTTAGTTCTTCGCTTCCTGCCATAAGGGTAGTATCATCTGCATATCTGAGGTTATTGATATTTCTCCCAGCAATCTTGATTCCAGCTTGTGCTTCATCCAGCCTGGCATTTCACTTGATGTACTCAGCATATAAGTTAAATAGGTGGGGTGACAATATACAGCCTTGACATGCTCCATTCCCAATTTGGAACCAGTCTGTTGTTCCATGTCCAGTTCTAACTGTTGCTTCTTGACCTGCATACAGATTTCTCAGGAGGCAGGTAAGATGGTCTGGTATTCCCATCTCTTGAAGAATTTTCCGCAGTTTGTTGTGATCCACACAGTCAAAGGCTTTGGCATAGTCAATAAAGCAGAAGTAGATGTTTTTCTGGAACTCTCTTCCTTTTCTTATGATCCAGTGGATGTTGGCAATTTGATCTTTGGTTCCTCTGCCTTTTCTAAAACCAGCTTGAACTTCTGGAAGTTCACAGTTCACTTACTATTGAAGCCTGGCTTGGAGAATTTTGAGCATTACTTTGCTAGCATGTGAGATGAGTGCAATTGTGTGGTAGTTTGAACATTCTTTGGCATTGCATTTCTTTGGGATTGGAAAACTGACCTTTTTCAGTCTTGTGGCCACTGCTAAGTTTTCAGGATTTTCTGGCATATAATAGCGCAGCAGTTTGCACTCAATAGTTACACTCAATAGCACAGCAGTTTCACAGCATCATATTTTAGAATTTGAAATAACTCAACTGGAATTCCATCACCTCCACTAGCTTTGTTCATAGTGATGCTTCCTAAGGCCCACTTGACTTCGTGATCCAGGATATCTGACTCCAGGTGAGTGATCACATCATAGTGGTTATCTGGGTCATGAAGATCTTTTTTGTAAAGTTTTTCTGTGTATTCTTGCCAGCTCTTCTAAATCTCTTTAGCTTCTGTTAGGTCCATACCGTTTCTGTCCTTTGTTGTGCTCATCTTTGCATGAAATATTCCTTTGGTATATCTAATTTTCTTGAAGAGATCTCTAGTCTTTCCTATTCTATCATTTTCCTCTATTTCTTTGCACTGATCACTGAGGAAGGCTTTATCTCTCCTTGGTATTCTTTGAAACTGAATTCAAATGGGTATATCTTTCCTTTTCTTCTTTTCCTTTAGGTTCTCTTGTTTTCTCAGCTATTTATAAAGCCTCCTCAGACAACCATTTTGCCTTTTTACATTTCTTTTTCTTGGGAATAGTCTTGATCACTGCCTCCTGTACAATGTCATGAACCTCCATCCATAGTTTTTCAGGCACTCTATCAGATCTAGTCCCTTGAATCTATTTGTCACTTCCACTGTATAATCATAAGCGATTTGATTTAGGTCATACCTGAATGGTCTAGTGGTTTTCCCTACTTTCTTCAATTTAAGCCTGAATTTTGCAATAAGGAGTTCATGATCTGAGCCACAGTCAGCTCCCGTCTTGTTTTTGCTGACTGTATAGAGCTTCTCTATCTTTGGTTGCAAAGAATATAATCAGTCTGATTTTGGTATTGACCATCTGGTGATGGTTATTAAGTTGTGGAGAATCACAATCACCAAAAGAACTAGAGATTGGTCTTAATGTAGCATGTTCAAGAGGGATAAGTGCACGTGGGAGATGATGCTTTTAGAATTTCTATCTGATATCTTGAGGCTTCTCAGGTGGATCAGTGATAAAGAATCCTCTTGCAATGCAGGAGATGCAGATCCCTGGGTTGGGAAGATCCCCTGGAGAGGGAAATAGCTACTGACTCCAATATTCTTGCCTGGGAAATCCTATGGACAGAAGAACTTGGTAGGCTACAGTCCATGGGGTCACAAAAGTGTCATACACAACTTAAGCGACCAAACAGCAACAACATTTGATATTCTCCAGTTTCCAACCGATTCATTGTTGTTACAACTACTTAAAAGGACTCCTTAACCATTCCAAATTATTTCTCTAGCAAGGTCATTCTCTGAAATAACCTCTTCTGGTTTGAAATTTCACACCCCTACCCCCAGCCCCATCTTCCAAATCACTCCTTGTCAGTGCAGGACCTGGCTTTGTGTTTCAGAGAAGTTCAAAGGCCACCCTCTGAGAACTAGCTCAGATATGTATGCAAAATCTGTCAGCCAGTTTGCTTTTTTGCCATCTGCTTCTCCTCCTGTTAAGATGGGGGAAGGAGGAAGTGGATGCACCTGCCATCAAGGTGAGTTCCAACCTTTGCTCTGGTCCTCTCTATATTGTCCTCCCATAAACCTCCCTGAATGAGTGACTCCTTTTCTCCTGAATCTTCAGACTCTTCCCCTCTATGGCTGCTCGGTATGGCTGCAGGTCCACTTGGCTTTTCAGCCTCTTCCCTTTCCCGAATGATTTCATTCACTGTTAGAAGCCAGCCTCTCTTCTCCACTTGTCTTCAGAACCTCAGAGACATCTAACCCTCTGCCTATGGGGTGCCATTGTTCTATCTCCCTCAAACCTGCCCCTCCTCCAACAGCCCCCATCTCAGTGAATGTCACCCAGTTGCTCCTGCGGGAAATGTAGGACTTGACATTTGGCCTCTTCTTCAGCTCTCATATTCAGTTATCAAGTCCTATCAATGTTACCTTCAGAATGTATGTTGTTCTGTGCTTCTCCACTTGCCATCTCACTGCCTATGCAAACAGCTCCCTAACTTCTCCCCCATGTCCAGTCAGGCTCCACTCTCTCCCACTGTCCACATCACAGCCAGAATGAATTTTACCAAATGCAGATCTGAGTGTGTCCCTCCATAGGCTGAAATGCCTCAGAGGCCTTCAGTGTCCTTAGAAAAAAATGCACAGCCTTCTACATGACCATGTGCAAGCCACCCTTTCCCTACCGACCTGTCTCCCTACTTCCTATTACCCACCGTGACAGTCCCTCTCTTGCACTGAGCTTCTCTTAGCAGCTTCATTACAAAAGCTCCTTCCTGACGATGTGCTGTTCTTCTTTTTTTTTTTTTAATTGGAGTATAGTTGCTTTACGGTGCGGTGTTAGCTTCTACTATACAGCAAAATGAGTCTACTGTGTGTATACATATATCCCCTCTTTTTTGAATTTCCTTCCCATTTAGGTCATCACGGAGCACTGAGTAGGGTTCCATGTGCTATACAGGAGATTCTCATTATGTTATCTATTATGTACATATGTGTGCCAATCCCAGTCTCCCAATGCATCCCACCCACCTCCCTTTCCTCCTTGGTGTCCATAGGCTTGTTCTCTCATGTGCTGTCTTTATCCCTGAGACTCTCTTCCCACCTCACCCTAGCCACCCCTGCCCATCTCCACGCTTCACCTTGGGGCCCAGATGAAATCCTCTGGGAAATTCTCTCATCCCCCCAAGTCCTTTCGACTAGATTTGCTGTCCCTGCTCTTTCCTGTTTCCTCTACTCCATTTTATCACTGCCACAATTGTAATTTCATGATTATCTGGATAATTCTGTGCTATATCTTCCCCACCAGACTGAATTCATCCCTGAACCTTCATCAGCTAGCGTGTATTCTAATACACGGAAGGTCTCAACGAATGAGTGATGTACCTTCTCTTTTTCTTTCTCTCTTCTGAAATCTACTTCCCAGCCACTCCAAGTTTACATGAGATAGGTTTTCCATCTTAAAAGGAAAAATCTGAATAAAATGTAGAAACAATTTTGATTCTATTTTGATGCTAGTCTTAACCCATTTTCTTGGAGGCTATAAGCTCTCTGCATTTTTTTCTCTTTTTTTACATTATTTGATTGTGGTTTATGATGAATTTTTTATTATTTATTGGAGTACAGTTGATTTACAATGTTGTGTTAGTGTCTGCTGTACAGCAAAGAGAATCAGTTATACAGAAACATATATCCACTCTTTTTTTATTGTTTTTCCCATATAGACCATTATAGGGCGTTGAGCAGATTCTCTGCTTTTTTCTAAACTACAAAGAGAGATTAAGAGAACAATAAGTAATACAGGAAGAATTTAAATCCATAAATCCATTGCATTATTCTCACACTAAATATCAAAGGGCTTTACTTCCATTTGGTTAGAGACTCAGTAGCTTACATGAGTCAGTACCAACTCTTATGATGCACACTTCACCAGGCTACATCTCTCTAAAGTGGATGAGTTTTGCTGGTCCGTGTTTTCCTTTTCACAGATGTGGTGCAGATTGAGAAGTTTATGTGCCAGTATTATAAATGTGAACTTTGACGTCATTCACCTTCTACTTTTCTAAGTTCTATTTTAAACTTAGTTGTAAATAAATGGCTACCCACTTCAATATTCTTGCCTGGAGAATCTCATGGAGAGAGGAGCCTGGTGGGCTACAGTCCGTGGGGTCGCAAATAGTCAGACATGATGGAGCGACTAAGCACAATAGAAAAGTGAAATCGCCCCATCGTGTCCGACTCTTTGTGACCCCATGGACTTTGTAGCCTGCCGGGCTCCTCTGTCCATGGGATTCTCCAGGCAAGAATACTGGAGTGGGTTGCCATTTCCTTCTCCAAGCACAACAGAAAGTATATCTCAATAACCTAGATACCTCTAACATAGTTGAACTTTGATATTTCTGGTTCTGATTCTACTGGATTTATGAGGTTAATAACTTCCAAAATAAATAGATAGATAGATACATTATCCTGATTTAAATTTTGCAATAATGATGGATTTTTTGCATGTCCTCAGCCTTTTATATTACCACTTTCTTACTTAATAGTCTCCACATACAAGGTATGTAAATATGTATGGCCAGCCTTGTGTAGTTAATAGAGTAAAAATTTATAAAAATAGTTTTCTTTTTAAAATTAGCACCCTATTTAGGGTAAATCAAATACAGCATCAGTGTATGACTAAATCGAAGGATTGCTCAGCTGTTGAGGAGCATCCGAGAGGAATTTGAATCCTCCAAGGCTTCCTCATCTCTCTAAGGCAAGGTCAAACTTAGATGACCTTAACATAGATGACCTTTGCCTTCTTTTTGAAAGGCACTGCACATTCACAAATATATTTCCCCCACCCCGAGCTATTCTGTAATCGAAGGCAGTCATTTCCTGACATTCTTGAAGATAATGCTTAAGCCCAGAGGTAACATATCATCAACAATTAGCATTTTGGTGGAAGAGAATATAGTCAGAGTTTCTCCACTAAGAAGACTTTGTTAGTAGAATGGAGGGTGTACACATTGGACTCAGATTTTGAAGAGATTGAGGCTAGCTCTTTGGAATAAACAAGAACACACACACACACTGAGTGTGGACTGGAGTGTTAAAAACCCACCTTCTTGCCTACTTTGAAGTAATGCTTGATATTATCATAATAAGTTTACTGACTCAGGAAACACTGTTTCACCAGTGTCCTGCTCACCAGCACTGAAGCCACTCCGAGTTTGTCTTTGCTAGTCTGACTTGCTCCAGACCAATGAGATCAGACCATTCTATGCACCTTTTCAGGTGACAGTTGGAGCTGAAGTAACTTCTAAAATTGCAGCAGTCCTAGAAAGGCTGAGAAGTAATCACATGAATCATTTGAATCTGGAAAGGGGAACGAAGATGACACATTTTAGCGTAAAAGAAGAAATCTACAACTGGGGATAGAAAAGAATTTTTAGCAACGATTGTTACAGCTCTCTATATATGTGACACGCGAGGGTGTTATGGGGTTAAAGAACCGGGGATATCTCAGCCATACCTAAAATCAAGTGAATGGACATTAAGACAGGCCAAATAGAATCACAATAAAAATTTATATGACAGGGAATACCATTTTACCTCAGTTCACAATTCACTGCTAGAGGTTTTCAGAACAATGAAAATACCTACTCGCCCCAATTCATTGAAACTGGTTGACTTCTATGAATACCACATACCCTCTGCAGGCCTGGAGTGTGAATTTAAGACATCTCTGAAAATAGATTCATCAATGAGCATTTGATCTTGAGCAAATAAATAAGAGAAATTAATACAGCCTAGAGCAGCTCCCCTCTTCAGGGCATTGGCTAAAGTCTATTATTCTGATTACATCAGAGAGAAGATTCCAATAGTGATTCTTTTAACTTCATGCTAATCAGTTTTCCTTCCAATGAGGTCTACAGACAGGGGAGGGAAATAGAATGGGGGCAAGTATAGAAAGTGCAGACAGAAATATTTGAAGCTAAAAATTCTGAATACAAGAAATAGAAGCAATTCCTCTGAGGTGGATGCAGAAATTCTATAGTGTAATTGATGTGGATTCTTACTCAAGATCAGTTATCAACCCAGTGCTTGTTCCCTACCCTTGTTTCTACCCCAGAAGTGACTAAGGAGTTGAACACACTTCCATCAAAAATAGTGGTTCAGGGGCTACAAGGGGAACACCCTTCTGTTCTTAAGGGTCCTGCTCCTGGAGGGAGTGTGGGAGATTGTACATGGGAAACCCACTCCTTCCAGGAGGTTTTAAATCTTCCCCCAAACAGGCTGTCCCTTCCCCATTTCTTCCCCAGTACTGTGACCTATGTTGTCTTAATTTCCTCATTAATAAAATAAGAATGATATATATAAGAATCTGTGTATGTGTGTATGGATCTACAGAAAAAGTTTTAATATCTCCCATTTGCCTCTTTTATTCAATTTGTTAAATATGATGCAACAGAGCTGGGTAGGTTGACTGTTCTAGTTAAGCTCTTGAGCACTTAGATTCTAAAGAGAATCTAAAAATAGCCTTGATTAGAAGTAAATATGATCTATTTAAAGGTCATTGTGACTGTGCTTCAGAGCATTCAGATTGTTTCTACCAGATATCTTTCAAGAGAGAAGGAAAGACACAAGATTTGTCTGTATTGATTCTTGGGCTACACATCTTAATAACTATCATTCATGAAAGTGAAAGTGTACTCACTCAGTCATGTCTGACTCTTTGTAACCACATGGACTGTAGCCCACCAGGCTCCTCTGTCCATGGGATTCTCCAGACAAGAATTCTGGAGTGGGTTACATCCCCTTCTCCAGGGGATCTTGCTAACCCGGGGATCAAACCCAGGTGGTCTGAATTGCAGGCAAATTCTTTACCATCTGAGCCACAAGGGAAGCCCTAAATATATGCCTTTTCATACTGCTCATGGGGTTCTGATTCTGGGAAAGAGAGAGAGCAAGAGGAAAAGGGGCAGCAGAGAATGAGATGGTTAAATGGCATCACTGACTCAATGGACGTGAGTCTGAGCAAACTCCAGGAGGTAGTGAAGGACAGGGAAGCTGGTGTGCTTCCATGGGGTCGCAAAAAGTTGGACATGACTGAGCAACTTAACAACAAAATATATGCAGATATGCTACTAAGAGCTTTATTTGTAATATCTTATCTAATCCCCATAAGTCTTTTTATTATTATTCCCATTTTGCAAATACAAAACTGACATTTAAAGAAATTACATAGCATGTCCCATATGCCACAAAAAGTTATTAAATTATGATTTAAGCCTAAGTAACATTTTTCTTCTTAGTTACCACACAGTTTGTAGAGCTAGGAGACATGATCAGGAGAAATCACAACTGGAAAAGAGTTGTAAAAAGACATGCCACTCTTGTCTGTTCTGCTTTTTTATTGTTTCACAAGATGAATGAAAAGGAACTATGCAGAAATCTGAGTCTTAACAAAACTTAATGGAGGGGGATGTGAGCAATCCCATTCCCAAATCATTTCTTTTGTAATAGTATGCTAAGTTGCTTTAGTGATATCTGACTCTTTGCGACCCCATTGACAGTAGCTGGCCAGGTTCCTCTGTCCATGGGATTCTCCAGGCAAGAATACTGGAGTGGGTTATCATGCCAATAGTATGACCGTGGGAAACCTGCTCTTATAATAGGGGCAATCACTTTTTCCAATTTGTAAGTTAATTTATAAATAAAAACCATAACTCACTATTATAGCATCCTACAGCTACTCAAGAAACTTTTTTCTCTGCCTAATTAAAATAAACTGATAATAAGTCACATGCTTTGTCCCTGAGACAGCAGCATTTGTGCTGGTAAAAGGAAATGTTTAGACAGAATTACAGTGAAAGAGATTTTGAAATTGGACCTTGTCACTAGGGGGCACTTAGGGATATAAAATCAGCATCACCAAAAGTACTTGCTGAAATAGAACAATTACTGACATTTACCTTTCAAGAGAGGAGAAAATACCTGATTCAGGATGTAAGAATTCAGGACACCTTCTGATGGACTGTTTACAGGTGTCATGTTGGTTAGAGAAAGAGCATTTAAAGTGAGAGGAAGGGACAGTTAGGGAGTTTGGGATGGACATGTCCACACTGCTATATTTAAAATGATAACCAACAAGGAACTCTGCTCGGTGTTGTGTGACAGCCTGGATGGGAGGGTATTTGCAGGAGAATGGCTACTTGTATATGTGTGGCTGAGTCCCTTTGCTGTCCTCCTAAAGCTGTCGCAACATTGTTAATTACTATACTCCAGTATAAAATAAAAAGTTTTGAAATAAAATAAAATGGGCATAGTTTTGAGGTCAGGAATCCTGTCTTGTCTCTCCCTCTCTGTCTTTTACCACTGAAAGCATGAGTGTGATATGAAAAGGGAAAATAACAAGACGAAGGGACAAGAAACAGTGGGGACAAGAGCTTGGTCTTCCTTAGCCCCTTTTGTGGCTTCCTCTCGGTCTCTTTACCGCTGCCCTCACTCCTTCCTTTAATCGGGCCCTGAGGGTGTTTGCCCCCCTTCCTCTATGGCCCACAGTTCCTTGGTCTTCATTTTTACCAGGCCTCTCTCTTTCATTTCATTTTTCCTCCTATTACGCCTGGCTTTGTTCTTCCCCCTTTATTGTTCCTCTTTGTTTTCATTAGCTGTTAGATTGAGTTCCAGTTTTAGTTTTGTTCCTGTGTTGTGGCTTATTTTCTTTTTTTCTCCTTTTTAAACACTCACATCCTTATTTCTTTCAGAAACCCATAAAATGTGTTTCCAGGATCTGTTTTACCTAAACTTGATGGTAATAGACAGCATGTTATCTGATGCCAGAGGAGAATCGTTTCTCACACTAATCGAATAAATGGAGAGAAATAAGAGCGAAGAAACCACATTCTTACATACTAGCCTCTTACAGGACAGAAACAAGCAGAAAAGCCTTTTGTGGTATGTGTGCAAGACTAACAACACCACAGATGCGAGAGTGATAGTTTGTGGCCAAAGGAAAGCTTGCTTTGGTCCAAAGTCACCAAACAACCAGTTTAATTGATTTTCTTTTCCAAACTCACCATTTCTTTTGCTTGGCGTGTGAGGAAGTTGTAAAGTGTATTAAATCACAAAGTCTGTATCTAGCAGATATTGGATATCTCAAGCAACACCTTAGAGCAAAGATGGGAGACCTTCAATTGCCCTACTCCTTATATGTGAAGGGGAAAAAAACTTCCTATATTATGCACCCTATCTGCGGAAATTACCCTGCAGTTATAATTAAGAAAATAATTGCAAGTACAATTTACCAGGTCTGTGCCCATCATTTCGTCCTATAAATTGAAACACTTCACCCACCGACCTAGTTTGTGAGCTTTGGGCTAACCCCCCATGAGCAATAGATCTAGGTCTTCTTGAATAATGAAATGGTGGTCTGGGACTGGGAATCTTGAATTTGGTTCCTTGCTCCCCTGACTCACCATGTGGTCATAGGGAAGTCTACACATCATCAATTTTTCCAGTAGGAAAATGATTAGTGTAATTGTTATGCAGATTACTCTAAAGCTTTGATTTCAATCAGCCACCCTTGGCACCCAGCCCTGCCCTCACCCTTTAAATAAAGTTTTTGTTCAGACCAACAAAAAATGTTACTTCAGATGCCAGTTTTCACAAGATTATTTAAAAATTAATAAAAAAGTAAAACAATTTCAAAATTATTTTTAGGATATGTTCCTGTTTCCATGTATTTCAAGCCAAATTAAATCCTAAGATGTCCACCCAGTTTAGTCAACCCCCATGATTGAATTATAATAAATAAATTAATTTAATTTCTGTTTTTGACTTGGGAAGAGAATCTTATTTTTCTACATTTTTGCCATTTGTCTTCTCCTCCTACACAGCCCTACTCTACTGACTTACCTTCACATTTTACATATTTATTTACGAAGTCATTAATATTCTTGAATGCTTCTCCTTAGGAAGATAGAACATTTGCTTTTCTTGATTATAGCAATAGATTGCATTTCTGTATCACATCTACTTCCTGGCTCCTAAAAATATCACAGTGGTCCATGAGTGGAAAGAGCAGTGTTTGTACTAGTGTTCTATAAACAGACTATCCTAATGCAGGACCCTATAATATGCTTTAATATATACACCAGAAGGAGCTAACACTATATTCAGCGGAGTAGTGATTTCCTCAGGGGAAAAGGGACCTTCAGGTAAGATTTTCTGAAAGTCTTTGAGGACAGTTATTTGTTGTCACAGAAACTGCAGGTCACTGACATTTCATCGATAGAAAGCAATACAGCTAGATAGCCTTTCTATGCACAGGTCCATTCCGTCCAAAAAGAAAGTGACCCCAGTTATGCGTGGCTTTCTGAAATCCTTGCACTTGAAAAACATATTTATCATTAGGTTATCCTAGACCCTGCCTCTCTTTGAGATATAAACACAAAAAAATTATTGCTATCTTTTGTTGTTGTTCACTCACTAAGTCGTGTCCAACTCTTTGCAACCTCATGGACTGTAGCACTCCAGGTCCCTCTGTCCTTCACTGTCTCCTAAAGTTTGCTCAAATTCAAGTCCATTGTGTTGGTGATGCTGTCTAACTGTCTCATCCTCTTCTGCTCCTTTCTCTTTTTGCCTTCAATCTTTCCCAGCATCAAAGTCTTTCCCAGTGAGTTGGCTCTTCACATCAGTGGCCAAAGTATTGGAGCTTCAGCTTCAGCATCAGTCCTTCCAATGAACAGTCAGGGTTGATTTCACATCAGTGGCCAAAGTATTGGAGCTTCAGCTTCAGCATCAGTCCTTTCAATGAACAGTCAGGGTTGATTTCCCTTAAAATTGACTGGTTTGATCTCCTTGCTCTCCAAGTGACTCTCAAGAGTCTTCTCCAGCACCACAATTCAAAAGCATCAATTCTTCAGCTCTCAGCCTTCTTTATGATCCAACCCTCACATCCATACATGACTAATGGAAAAACCATAGCTTGCTATCTTAAGAGATGCTAAATTTTCTGGGAAAGTCAGCACCTTATAAACCAAGGGAAAACTCTTTTTTAGTTTGTTCAAAACTTGACCACAAATTGTTCCTTTGAAAAATTGTGCTTCCTGTTTATAATAGCCAGGACATGCAAGCAACCTAGATGTCCATCATCAGACAAATGGATAAGGAAGCTGTGGTACATATATACAATGGAATATTACTCAGCCATTAAAAAGAATACATTTGAATCAGTTCTATTGAGATGGATGAAACTGGAGCCCATTATACAGAGTGAAGTAAGCCAGAAAGAAAAACACCAATACAGTATACTAATGCATATATATGGAATTTGAAAGATGGTAACAATAACCCTATATGCGAGACACAAAAAGAGACACAGATGCATAGAACAGTCTTATGGGCTCTGTGGGAGAAGGTGAGGGTGGGACATTCTGAGAGAATAGCATTGAAACACGTATATTATCATATGTGAAACAATGCCATTACAGGTTCGATGCATGAGACAAATGCTCAGGGCTGGGGCAATGGGATGACCCAGAGGGATGGGATGGGGAGGGAGGTGGGAGGGGGGTTCAGGATGGGGAACACATGTAAACCCATGGCTGATTCATGTCAATGTATGGCAAAAACCACTACAATATTGTAAAGTAATTAGCCCCCAACTAAAATAAATAAATTAATTTAAAAAAATTTTTTTAAAAAGTGGATTTCACTTCCAAAAAAAAAAAAATTGTGCTGCCAATTGCTGATTTGGACATCAGAAATACTAACACAAAGTTTGTCTAAAAATAGGATTATACAACATTCAACTGAAAGGAGTTGATAATCCTAATATGCAGATCTTTTTTAGTCAATGAGAGTTAAAGCAATATGGAAACAGGCAATTTAAAAATGTTGTTCACTATTAATCAAAGAAATCCTAAAAGTATATAGGACACATAATATTATATGTTGAGACCCAACTTTATATAAAACACAGCAAAAATGTTTAATAATAATGTATGTCTAAATTATGGTATATACCATTATGTGGTATATAGTGATGTACATATGTAAAGTATAATTTCAGCATGATTTGTGGTATTATTATTTGACAATCACATATTAATTCTTATATGTGTATATTTTCTATGTCATTCTATGTTTAACTGCCTGCCTCCTTCCACTGGACCACAAGTGAGTTGCACATGTTTTCACAGGACCCAACACAGTGCCTGGCAGAAAGCAGGCATTCAATGAATGTTTGTTAAATGAATTGGCTGTTATGAAGTATAATTACTACTCTGTTTACTCATTTTCTTGAACTAGAGAAGAAGAATATTTTATCAAATCAGATGTACATCCAAATTATAAATCCCTACATTCAATATGTATGTGTTATTTGCTCAGTCAGATCCAACTCTTTGCCATCCCATGAACTGTAGCCCACCAGGCTCCTCTGTCCATGGGATTTTTCCAGGCAAGAATACTGGAGTGGATAGCCATTCCATTCTCCAGGGGATCTTCCCAACCCAGGGATCAAACCCAGGTTTCCCACATAGCAGGCAGATTCTTTACCGAGTCACCAGGGATATTCTTCTCAATTTAGAAACTTCTAAGGGAAGGTTACAAACTGGAAACTTGGCATTTATACTGGTATCTTGTGTGCCATAAATAAGCAAGCATAAAAGCACCTGTATTTATGCAAGACAGCAAAAGAGGCACAGATGTAAAGAACAGACTTTTGGACTATGGGGGAGAGGGCAAGGGCGGCACGATATGAGAGAATAGCATTGAAACACGTATATTACCATATGTAAAAGAGATGACCAGCGCAAGTTCAATGCATGAAGCAGGGCACTCAAAGCTGGTGCTCTGGGATAACCCATAGGGATGGGGTGAGGAAGGAGGTGAGAGGGGGGTTCAGGATGGGGACACATGTACACCCATGGGTGATTCATGATGATGTCTGGCAAAAACCACCACAATATTGTAAAGTAATTATCCTCCAATTAAAATTAATTAATTAATTAAAAAAATAAAGCTACAAGGGAAGGTTAAAAAAAAAAGCCCCTATATATAAAGGAAATAAATTGATTAAATTTCACTTTCCCAAAATTTACATCACAATTATACTCTCTAAAACTTTAAACGATATAGTATGTACTAAGTTGCTTTAGTCATGTCCGACTCTTTTGCAACTCTATGTACTGTAACCCATCAGTCTCCTCTGTCCATAGAATTCTCTAGGCAAGAATACTGGAGTCGGTTGCCATTCCTGCCTCCAAAGGATCCTCCCAACCCAGGGATCAAACCCACATCTCTTTATGTCGCCTGCATTGGCAGACAGGTTCTTTACCACTAGTGCCACCTAGGAAGCAGAGAAACCCATTGTTTAAGGAACTCTCTTGTCTAAAATTATTTTAGAACTCTCTTGTGCCTTTTCACAGTAGTCTGGAGTTCTGAGTTCCACAGAACCTTCTCGGCATTAAACAGGTGCTCTCTCTGGACTCCACTTCCTGTTTCAACCAGAACAATTCTGCTTTTATTTATATTACGTTCTGGGCTTCCACATAGAATTTTAATGGAATAAAAAGTTCAGTGATGTTAAATAAATAATCAAACAAATAGGAAAAACATCAGTGTCACAAATGATCCACTAGTAGTGTACACACACACATCATCACTTCCTGTATTATATGTTTTGTACCCTGTTCATTCTTCAAAAAGCCAGTTTATAATTCTACTTCCGCTGTGAAGTCCTGCCAGTTCCCCCAGTGAATTAGTTGCTTCTTAGGTTGTCTCTTCACATGTCTTTATATCCCTTTCAGGCAGCCATCTCCAAAGTGGGTTGCTTGTACCTCAAGAGGTATGCACGATAATATATTAGGGAAGGAAATATTAGAACTTCCATGTATATGTAATTTTTATCTTTTTTAATTCTCTGTTTTGGGGTGGAATACATTTTAGGAGCTCAAAATATTCTACCACAATCATAGATGCTAGGTAGTTGATGATGATGATGATAGATAGATAATAAGTAGATGATAGATCCATCAATACATAGAAAGAACAAGTAAATGAATGCATGATGGTGAGAGTTTAGTGCTGCACAATGAGGAAGGTTTTACAACCATTTTTCTAGGTTGTGGCCTCCTGGGGTAGGGTTCCTTCATCTTTGTGTCTTCAGGTTAAATGTGTGCATGTGTGCATGCTCAGTTGCTAAGTCGTGTCTGACTCTTTGCAACCCCATGGACTGTAGTCCGTCAGGATCCTCTGTCCATGGGATTTCCTTCTCCAGGAGATCTTCCCAACCTAGGGACTGATCCCGAGTCTCCTGTGTCCTTCATTGGCAGGTGGATTCTTTATCACTGAGTCACCTGAGAAGTCCTTCAAGTTAAATATCACTTGGTTAATTAATTTTGAAAAAATAGCTAAATCACTTTGGGTTTTCTACATTTGAGTTCTCTGAAATGTAAAACAGGCCCAGATTAAAATTTTGAAAGATCCGTTCATGAGTAAACACCTCAGCCATCAAATACATCATGTTTTTCTCAAAAGACTCCTGCACAACTGCAGTTTTTTCTTGCAGAAGTTGCCGAAGCTCGAAGGTGCCCAACAAATCCACAGTTCCATGTGTGGAACTGAGAGTGAAGCAGACGTGGTTAGACAGTTTAGAGGTCTGGCTGAATCTAGAGAGCACGGTTAGATCAATATGGGGGTGTCAGTAATATGATCGACCAGGCAGGGTAGGAGGAAGATGGAAGGTATCATTCTGTATTTGCTCCTCAAATCAACAAAGACAGCTTGGAACTGCATTCACAAGCATATTATTGCCGAGTACCTGAGGCCACCCTCAATCTGTTTTCTGTTTAATTTCATTCTGCTGTTCTCCTGCTTATGGGACTCTTTTTTTTTCCCCTGTTTTAACTGCTCTATTTTATAACCTGCCACTAAATAATTAGCTTTACATCATTACAAACATTGTTCTCACTCAACATATAAGTATCCATTTAAATTAATTAAGTTTTTTGGATTTTTATTTTAATTTTATCAATAGATTTACCTTATACTGAGATGACAATAACTATACCACTACTACCTCTGTGATATTTTATAAACTGGAATACTTATAAAAACCCTGAAAGGCAGGTAATGTTTATCCCTTTGGTTAAAATGTAGTAAGTTAAAGAGAAAAATACAACTTTCTCAAGACATAGAAAATGATACACTATAATGAAACCCTTTCATTTTCTCTAACTTCCAATGTTTTCTTAACATAAACCCTTAAAATTTTGGTTCTGTTTACATTTAAAATTAAATATTGAGTTTGACCTTATAAAACATTTAATTACTTTTGGAAATGCACTTTATGAGACCCAGAAAAGTCAGTTTTGATGATATGGAATAAAAATCTAATATCATGCTTGGAACACAATTTTTGAGAGTGCAATGCATCACTGGTGGTATTTCCTTTGGAAAATGAATCATTGTATTATGGGCTAATCCTGCCAGAATTGATTTTGAAGTGGAATATTTTGGATACTGTAGTTTAATATGAAGTGAACAAGCAAATACTATTTTTATCTGTTGAAAAAAGCAAAGTGGTTTCAATAGAGTGTGATGCTTGTATTTATTACCTACTCGGTATCTGAAGCATAAATCTGATAGCTGTATCTGAAGTGTAAGCATATCCTGTTCTGTATAAATGCGGGCTAAGCATTTTCAAAGCTTGCTGCACAATCTCATTATTGTGATCAGTTATTGCTTTTCTTCCCAAGAGAAGTGTTGTCCATCCTAATTTAGTAGTGAAGAACTGATTTTTATTATGTTCTCCCAAGTGAAAAGTAACTTCAGTTCTTTCAGATGGAACGACAGCCAGATTGAGAGGATGGAGACTGGGGAGTGGCCAAATCTTCAGCTACCCGGAGAAAGCTCCGTCGATGCCCTGGGCAACACACCCCATCCCTTTAGGGAATGAGCACGGCCTAAAAAGTCCTCCCTGTGAATTTCCACATGATAACCAGGAATTGCCAGCATTTATAGGAAATTCTTCCCCATTTGATGTGACTGAGTACCTAATTGTCTCTCTGGGTTTCTCTATTCAGGCATATCTTATTTTATTATGCTTTGCTTTACTTCACAGATATTATATTTCTTATAGATGGAAGATTTGTGGCAACTGTGTGTTCAAGCAAGTCTATCAGTGTCATTTTTCCAACAGCATTAGCTCACCATGTCTCTCTGTCACATTTTGGTAATTCTCGCAGTATTTCAAAGTTTTTGTTATTATTATATTGGTTATGGTGGTCTGGGATCAGTGATCTTTGATGTTCCTATTGTAATTGTTACCCCTTATGGGGTGCCATAAACTGTACCCACATAAGACATTGAACTTAATGAGTGAATGTCGTGTGTATTCTGATTGTTTTGCTGTCTCTCTTTCTCTCCTTGGGCCTCCCTAGTCTCTGAAACACAACAATATCACTCAGCCATGTCCAACTCTGTGAACCCATAGACTGTAGCCCTCCAGACTCCTCTATCCATGGGGATTCTCCAGGCAAGAATATTGGAGTGGGGACTTCCCTGGTGGTCCAGTAGCTAAGACTTTGGGCGATCCCTGGTCAGGGAACTAGATCCCACATGCCACAATTAAGACCCTGGAAAGCCAAATAAATAAATAAAAATAAGTAAATATAAAAAAAAGACTGGAGTGGGTTGCCATGCCCTCCTCCAGGGAATCTTCCCAAGCCAGGGATCAAACCCAGGTCTCCCGCCTTGCAGGTGGATTCTTTACTGTCTCAGCCACCAGGGAAGCCCAATATTGAGATTAGGCCCATTAATAAAGCTACAGTGGCCTCTAAGCAGTTAAGTGAACAGAAAGGTCACACTTTAAATCAAATCTCTCGCTTTTACATCAAAAGCTAGAAATGATTAAGCTTAGCAAGGAAGGCATTTCAAACACTGAGACAGGCTGAAAACTAGGCCTCTTGCACCAAACAGTTAGCCAAGCTGTGAGTGCAAAGGAAAAGCTCTCAAAGGAAATTCAGAGTGCTGCTCCAGTGAACTCACAAATGATAAGAAATCAAAACAGCCTTATTGTGGATATGGAGAAAGTTCAAGTGGTCTGGATGGAAGATCAAACCAGCCACAGCATTCCCTTCAGCCAGAGCCTAATCCGGAGAAAGTCCTCACTCTCTTCAATTCTGTGAAGGCTGAAGCAGGTGAGGAAGCTACAGAAGAAAAGTTTGAAGCTGGCCAAGGTTGGTTTATGAGATTTAAGAAGAAAACGTTGTTTGCTATTGTTTAGTCACTAAGTCATGTCCGACTATTTTGAAACCAGCATCTCTGTCCATGAGATTTCCCAGGCAAGAAGAAAATACCCATCTCTGTAATATCAAAGTCCAAGCTTTGTGCTGTGCTTAGTTGCTTAGTAGAGTCCAACTCTCTACAGCCCCACGGACTGTAGCCCGCCAAACTCCTCTGTCCACGGAATTTTCCAGAATACTGGAGTGGGCTGCCATTTCCTTCTCCAGGGGATCTTCCCGACCCAGGGATCAAACACATGTCTCCTTTGTCTCCTGCATTGGCAGATGAATTCTTTACCACTAGTGCCACCTGGGAAGCCCCAGAGTCCAAGATGAAGCTGCAAATGCTGATGCTGATGCAGAAGCTTCAGCAAGTTACCTAGTTTACAGTCTGGTGTACTAAATATTTTAAGCCCACTGTTGAGACCTAATGCTCAGAAAAAAATTCTTACTGCTCATTGACAATGCACATGGTCACCCAAGAGGGCTGGCAGGCATAGACGAAAATGAGATTAATGTTGTTTTCATGCCTGCTAACACAACATCCATTCTGCAGCCAGTGGTTCAAGGAGTCATTTTGACTTTCAAGTCTTTTTATTTAAGAAATACATTTTGTAAGGCTGACGCTGCCATAGATAGTGATTCCTGTGATGGATCTGGGCAAAGTAAATTGAAAACCTCCTGGAAAGGACTCACCATTCTAGATGCCATTAAGAACATCTGTGATTCATGGGAAGAGGACAAAATAGCAACATTAATGGGAGTTTGGTAAAAAGTTGATTCCAACCCTCATAGGTGACTTTGAGGAATTAAGGACTAGAATTAGAAGTATTGTCTGATGATGTCCCTGAATTGCTACAATTTCATGGTAATGATTTAATGGATGAGGAGTTGCTTCTTATGAATGAGCAAAGAAAGTGGCTTCTTAAGATGGAATCTACTCCTGGTGAAGATGCTATTTAAATGACAACAAAGGAATTAGAATATTATGTAAACATAGTCAATAAGTCAGTGGCAGAATTTGAGAGCTTCTATGATGATTTAGTCACTAAGTCATGTCCAACTCTTGTGACTCCATGGACTGTAGCCCGCTGGGCTCATCTGTCCATAGAATTCTTCAGGCAAGAATACTGGAATGGGTTGCCATTGCCTCCTCCAGGGGATCTTCCTGACCCAGGAATTGAACCTGGGTCACCAGCATTGCAGGCAGATTCTTTACTGACTGAGCTACAAGGGAAGCCCAAGTTTGAGAGGACTGACTCCAATTTTGAAAGAAGTTCTACTGTGGATAAAATGCTGTCAAATACACTTTATGCTACAGAAAAATTATTCATGAAAGGAAGAGCTAATCAATACATCAGACTTCATCATTGTCTTGTTTTAAGAAATTGCCACACCCACCCCAGCCTTCAGCATCCACCACCTGACCAGTCATCATCCAGCAACTTCCAGGCAAGACCCTCCACCAATAAAAAGATTACGATTCACTGAAGGCTCAGATGATGATGGACGTTTTATATTTTTTAGCAATAAACAATTTTTTATATTAAGGTGTGTGCATTGTTTTGTTAGACATGATGATGTTGCTCTTAGTAGGGAGACTACAGTATGGGCCTCTCTGATGGCTCAGTCAGTAAAGAATCTGCCTGCAATGCGGGAGACCTGGGTTCAACCCCTGGGTTAGGAAGATTCCCTGGAGGAGTGCATGGCAGCCCATTCCAGTATTCTTGCCTGGAGAATCCCATGGACAGAGGAGCCTGCCGGTCTAGTCCATGGGGTCACAAAAGAGTCGGCCACAACTTAGCGACTAAACAACAACAACGTCATAAGTGACCAAACTCTCACAGATGGTTTAGAAAGGTAGACTGCATTTTAACTACTGTGCTTTGTAATAGATAATACAGAACATTGTGGCTTTATAACCAAAGACTAGACTTCTTCTACCTAGAATTGTGTTTGCAGTTATGTCATAGAGAACTACTTACTTTAGGGAAATCTCTTCCACTTCTGCATGGTTGCTCGCATTTATTGAGCAGTGGTTCTGGGGGTAGATCCTGAGTAGTCTATGACCCTGTCAGTAAAGTCTGCTATTATCCCCTTTTAGAGACCAGAAAAGTGAAGCTCGCAGAATGAAGCAACTTGCCCACTTGGCCTACAAGTGGAAAAGCAAAATTGGAACTCAGGTGGTCAGAATTCAAGACCTATGCAATGACTCATGTTGCTGAGATGTTTAAAATATTTTTTTAAAGTTCTGTATATTTTTCTGACACTTGGGGGACATTTTTTGAAAGGATTGTTGTTGACAACAGAAAAATATGGCCCGAATCAATTAAGTTTATAGTTTTTCTAGAAAAAACTAATCTTCTAGTTCTTGTCTAATAAGCAGCATAGAGTCAAATTCAGAGATCAGGCATAGTATATACACACAGATATAACATCTGACGGATTGCACACACATAATCACACAGGTGTGCACTCACACACTACATACACACACAGTCAAGGAACGAGAGACACTTAGAAATCCAAGGCTGTCCTTTGACTTGAGTCGATATCCTTGAGTCCGTCTAGCACATGATTGGACTGCCCAGTCCCTAACTTCTTTGAGGGCAGTGATTCAACCTTCTCCCTTCCAGCCACTCTAGCCCATGGAGTTTGGTTCTGTTCTCTGTATGATTATTTCTCCCATAACTTAACCATCATTATGAAAGCATTGATGAAGAACAGACCTTTCCTCTTCCACTTCCAGTGTCCAGAGGCCTCCCATGAAAGGACATTGCTGACTAACAGTCACTTTTACAGAGTATAAGTGATCAGAGCGTAAGCACAAAGTATGGGGGACTTCCCTGATGGTCGAGTGGTTGAGAATCTGCCTTCCAGTGCAGGGAACACAGGTTCGATCCCTGGTCGGGGAATAAGATCCTACACGCTGGGGGCAGCTGAGCCTGTGGGCTGCAGCTAAGAACCCACAAGCCAAATAAATAGATATTTTAAAACACCAAACATAGTTGCTTAAAAAAAAATAAGCACAAAGTATGAGGGTATATGGACAGTGCACTCTGAACTCTCTCTTTGCGCTGTCACCCAGGCCTGCCCACAGCATCCTGCATGACAGGGCTCGTGAACATCACAGGATGCAATGCTGCACAAAGCATGATTGGACTCACATTGGAGAGTGGACTCACGTTGGACTCAGACTCAGTCATTGGGGATAAAATATGTGAGCACAGCCCTGAAAATCTGGCTCTATCTCCAGGTGGGCATTACCTATTAACAACATAACTGCTTATTATTAAAACTGTTAAAAACGAGGTCTTTAATAACTTTTGGATTTTTTTAGTTCTCTCTTTAAAAGGAAACTGAACTTTCAACAGAAATAAGGGAAATACAACCTCAGCTAAATAATTATAGAACTAAAATTAAATGCAGTTAAGATACACAGTAGACTGTTGCCATTTAATAAGAGGAAGACAGAGGAAAGCATCTCTCTTTTCAGGGTTCTTGTTATGTTAAAAACTAGCGTGTACTTAGTCCCAGCTTAGATTTTGGATGTCGATTTAAAGTTTTTTTCTTAAAAAAAAACTGTCTGAAGTAATTTCTATGATGTTTGCATTTAGTGGGAAAGGCATATGCTCGACTTTGGTCAATAATAATTAGAAAGAGTTTTCCAAGGTGATTATACAAATACTGTCCTTTATTAGTGTATGAGATTCCTTTTGTCCAGTATCCTCATCAACACTTGACATTTTTTGCTTTTTAAGTTTAGCCATACTGGTGAGCATGTATTTATTCAGTTTTTATTTCCCTGATGACTGATGAAGTTGAGTTGCTTTTCATGTTTTTGGTCATTTGATAATCCTTTTTTATAAAGTGCCTTTTCAAAGTCTTTCCCATTTTTCTGAGTGGTTGACTTTTATCTTACTGATTTATAAGAGTTCTATATAAGTTTGTTTGTCAGATACATGTATTGCAAATACCTTCTGTTTATTAGTGGATTTCCTTTTTACTTTATTATGTCTTTGGATAATCAGAAGTTCTTAATTTTAACATAGCCAAGTTTATCACATTTTTCTTTTATGGTTTGCTCTTTTGTGCCTTGTTTAAGAAACTGTTGCTTGTTCCAAGTTCGTGAAGATATTACCCAATGTTTTGTTCTAAAAGCTTTATTGTTTCCCATTCTCAGTCAGTTCCACAACCCATCTGGAATTAATTTTTTGTTGGTGTGAAGTAGGGGTCAAAATAGGAGTAACCGATTGCTGCAGCATAGTTAATTGAAAGGCCCATTCTTTCTGGGCTAGCACTTTTTGAGCATTGATTATGCTGCAGGCAGGGTGCAAGTTGATACTTCATTTTATCCTCAGAAAATCTTTACTAGGTAGATGTTTCCTTGCTTTATAAATGAATAAATGCGCAATTAGATGAATTAAATAAATTTCCCAGTGTTCATGGCTAGTAAGGTATGAATCTCTTGGTTTTAAGCTGAGGTCTTTTGACTTCAAAGGTGTGCTTAAGTCACTGTCATCAGAAGGGATAATTACATTTTGTTATGGAAAACCAAGACAGCAAATGGATTAAGAACCACTGGGAAAGAAGAAGGGTTGACCCTAGAAAAGAACAGGACCTTGCACATAGCAGGCTTCAGTAACAATTCATTGCATTGCAAAAGGCATTCACTTGCGAATTAACTATGAAGTCTTGTAGTTCTATGCATATGTGTATGTATATGCCTGTGTGGTGCAGCAGTAAAGAATCCACCTGCCAATGAGAGAGACACAAGAGATGCGGGTTCAATCCCTGGCTTGGGAAGATCCCCTGGAGTAGAGAATGGCAACTCACTCCAGTCTTCTTGCCTGGAAAATTCCATGGACAGAGTAGCCTGGCAGGCTTCAGTCCATAAGGTCAAAAAGAATCACGGGCACGCACATGACTGGGCATGCAAACACACATACATGTGTGTATATACATATATGCATGTGCATGCATATATGTATATATACATAGGTAAGTGTGTCTATATATGTATATATATATGCGTATGTATATATAGTTTTATATATAGGGCACATATGATTTTTATATATAAAACTTTTTGTGATTTGTTCCTTAATTGTCTGTGGCAGTGATTTTCAAAGTGTGCTTTTCCCAGTCCAAAAACATCAGCATCACCTGGGAACTAGTAAGAAATACAGATTCTTAGGCCCCACCTAATACCTACTAAGTCAGAAATCCAGAAAGTGGAACCCAGAAAACAACAGTGTGTTAATGAGTTCTCCGGGTCACAAAACTTGAAGTACATCACTAGTATAGGGCTTACAGTCTCTCCATTCATGCTCCACTACAAAAGGTTCCTGTAACCTGCCATGCCTGGTCATAGCCCCTGCTGCTGCTGCTGCTGCTGCTGCTAAGTCGCTTCAGTCATATCCGACTCTGTGCGACCCCATAGATGGCAGCCCACCAGGCTCCCCTGTCCCTGGGATTCTCCAGGCAAGAACACTGGAGTGAGTTGCCATTTCCTTCTCCAATGCATGAAAGTGAAAAGTGAAAGTGAAGACGCTCAGTCATGTCTGACTCTTCGCGACCCCATGGACCACAGCCTATCAGGCTCCTCCATCCATGGGATTTTCCAGGCAAGAGTACTGGAGTGGGTTGCCATTGCCTTCTCCGGTTATACCCCAAGGTGGGTGCTAATCTCTGCCTAGATCCCCATCAAGATTGTAGCCTGGCTAATACCTCCCTTGGGCTCAGATCCTCTCTCTCCTTACACATACGTGCACACACAGGGTTCCAGACTCAATCCATCAGTCATGCTTCTTGTCACACTGCTTAGTCATTGTCCGCCTGCTTCCCTGTATCTGCCACTAGGCTGGGATGACCTTAAGGCCAGGGACTTTGCATTCCCAGAATGGGGCATATGTAGGAGCTCAATACAGTGTTTTGAGTGGGGAACAGAATTCTCATGGGGAAAGGAATTCTATAATTTTTGAGTAAATCAATAAATATTTGAAGGACTCTCTTGTGGAAAAGTAATTGTAAAACAAGGTACAGGGAATAGAGACTTCAAGGAGGCAAGGAGCACTGAGGGACCTGTCACAAGAGGTGGTCGAAAGAAAACTGGAAATTCTCAAGGACTCTGAAACCCCTTTCCCCTCCCTCTTCTAAACTGTGAGCCCCTTGAAGCCAGTGACAGCATCCCATCCCTCATCCATTCCCAGTCCCCAAGCAGGGGCAAGTACAGTGCCTGGTACACAATGTATTCACCATAAGTGAATGAATGGATGGATGCATGAATGAATGATTGAATGAACAAGTTATTTAATGGCATAGATGGAGTGTTCTTATTGCTGTTGTTCCTTGTGCTTGAATGTTTTTTGCTGGAGAGACATCTATAGTTCTAGATCTTCTAGTTGGCTAAGTAGGCAAAATTTTAGGAGCACCAGTAAAAATTTAGGAGCACCAGGGGGAAAATGTGAGAGGTATTTAGCTTTGATAAATGTCTCCAACTTTTTTTAATCAGACATGTTTTAAGAAACCATTTCAACTACAGCATCCATATGCGTTTGGCGTTTTTTGGCTTCTTCCTCTCTTTTTGTTAATTACATATGGATGAAGAAACCAGGAAATGAGCCACCACAATCTTTTCAATGTTTAGAGGTTTGGCATCTAGCCTCTGGGCAAAGGCCAGCCCATGAAAAGCCTTGTGGGTCTTGTTTACTCTGTGTAGGAGTTTGTACTTTATCTTGAAGGCAGCTATAAGCCATTGAATGATGTTAAGGAGGGAAAATAACATAATAGATTTGTTTTTCTAAAGGTCACTCTGACTGCTGTGTGGAGGATTGATTGGGAAGTGGGAAATGGAGGATGGAGACTGCAGTACAGAAGGCTCGTTACAAGAAATGTTGAAACCGATCAAGAGAGAGTTGATGAGAACTTGCATTAGGGCTGTGGCAGGACTGAGGAGGTGGCGGGTAGGGAAGGGACTGCTTCAACAAATATTTAGAACATTGGATCAGTCCACTGAATTTGCTGACAAAGATAAGGGGACTGTCAGAAATTATTACACTACCATGTGTAAAACAGATAACTAGTGGGAACCTATCTGCTATATAGGGACATGTTTAGGGAATACAGGGAGCTCAGCCTGGTGCTTTGTGATGACATGAATGGGTAGAATGGGGGTGGGGAGGAGGGTGGGAGGCTTCCCGAGAGGGAGCGGGTAAATGTATACATATAGCTGATTCACTTCTTTGTACAGCAGAAACTAACAAAGTATTGCGGAGCAACTATACCCCAATTAAAAAAAATAAAAATATGAACTTTAAGTGTTTAAAATAATAATAATTAAATTGTGAGGCCTCCACTTCCACTGGATCTGCGAGGTTATGTCATGGAAGCTTTGTTAACGACAAAGCACTGAACGAAAACGATGTGGGATAATTACCCGCAGAAATCATACCTCCAAGTCCATGTGCCAGAGGCAAGCGCTGAGAGTCTGAGCAAGAATACATGTTTACCGGTGCTCACCAGCAGGATCGCACATGTATTCCTGAACAATGAACTTAGTGTTCATTCTCAAGTGCTCATTACAATGGAAATTAGTAACACTTGAATGATTGATGGCGCTCCACTCTAAACATGCCACTTGGCAAATACTTGGCTACAGCTCAGTACTGTCAGCAGTTCGCATGTCGATTGATGCCAGACTTGAGTGACTACTTTTTGTGAATGGAATGAAGATGGGTACCTCATCATGAAGAATATACGTCGTATTTGCATGGGTCACAAGCAAGATTTGGTTGATAAGCCAGGATTTAGGCATGAATGACTTGGCCTGGTTAGGTGTATTTATGTTTTTAGCCCTGTAAAAAAGGAGCATTTAGCTTTGTCTTACCAATACTTAAAAAAAAATTTATTTCACAACCAAAATCTTTTATTTATTTTAGCAGTTTGGTCTTGAGGCAAACCATTCTTTTTTGTAAATTTTATTGCAATTTGGTTGGATTTACAATGCTGTGTATTTCTCCTGTATAGCAAGCAATTCCGTTATACATAAATATATTCTTTTTCATATTCTCTTTTATTATGGTTTATCACAAGATATTGAATATAGTTCCTGTGCTATACAGTAGGAGCTTGTTGCTTATCCATTCTATATGTAATAGTTTGTACCTGCTAATCCCAAACTCCCAATACTTCTCTCCCCCTAAACCAAAAGCTTTTCTTTAACATATAAAATTCAATCTGCAACCAATTCTAATTTCCCAATCCACTTCTTAATTTGGGAAACTAGAAAAAAATCCAGTATTCCAATTTAGCTATGAGCATATGTGTAGAAATAAAGGAAAAAAGGGCCTCCTGGCCTTAGTCTGTTTCCATCAATAGCACAGAATTTTCCTTAAATATGGAAGGATCACTTTTATATAGATGAGGATTGATCAGCATTTTGAAGAACGACCAAAAGAGGTGAAGGGCACTCATTTATCCTTTAAGATCCCTTCATTTTGTGTATCTTTTCTGCACTCGGATTTAAGGCATAGAATATCCAGGCTTTGGTTTTGGCCAATGGGTCACTACGAGATAATTCTATAACTTCTTTCATACCACTTTGCTCATTTTCTGCCCTTGGTAAAATATTCATTATTAACTGTTATAAATTACAAGATCCTTTTTTCTTCTCAAGAGAAGTGTGGACTTTCTTTTTTAACAGATTTGGACCTGATGGGGCTGCTTGCCTTAGGCAGTTCTACCAGTAATTGAATCTGCATGCTGAAGCAGTAAACCCTCGAAATGTTTAGAGGAAGGAGGTCTGATGTATGAAACAGAATAAAGGCAGGTTGTTGGAGAAGGGAAAAGTCATTATTGTGAAACTTCCTGACTCAAGTGTGTTAATTGTTAAATAACCAGACATTAGAGTCTGTATTGAACATGAATTCTGTCAAGATTTCCAAAGTGAAGAATTCCACTAATTCTCTATCTTTCTGGCCTCCGCCTTGTGTTTGGTACATAATAATCATTGTCATTATTATCTTTATTTATAGATCACTGCTATTATATAGTTGGATTAAACACTAACTACTTGTAGTCAGCAAGAATATATTGAGAATGTACTATTCTCCCAGGCACTGAGGACTGTAAAAATTAGTAGAACTTGCTTCTTGCCCTCAAAGAAGCTCTGGAAGAAAGAGGAGCAAATACATAACTGTATTCAAGTATTATAAATATACAGTGGAGGGTTATATAGAAGTACAGAGAAGGCATACCTGAGCTTCATAGGTCAAAGTGGTAGGGAAATAGAGAAGGCTTCCTCTAGGAAGAAACTTCTGTGCTATCTTAGTGAAGTTTTTTTTTTTTTTTTTCCTGTGCCAAGTCTTCAGGCTCAGTGCACAGATTTCTCTTGTTGTGGCACTCAGGGTTAGTTGCCCCACAGCATGCAGGATCTCGGTTCCCCAGTCAGGGATCAAACCTCATCTCCCTGCATTGGAAGGCAGATTCTTTACCACTGGACCACCAGGGAGTCCCTTAGTGGAGTCTTAATAGATGCTAAGATAGACTAGGAATGGTGAAAACAGATGCCACCTCTTCAAAAGTAATCAAAAAATATATGTCGAAAGTCAAAAAATGTTTACCCCTGAAACTTACCTTCTTTGAAGCTTTAGTTTTAAAAAATATATATGAAATTTGAAACAATATGTTTAAGAATGTCAGTGACAGTCATTTGTGGTAACAGTCTTGAAACTGGCCACAGAGGGATTTTAAGGGAAACTGTGGTTTATCTACTAAAGGACTAAAGAGCAGACATGATTTTTGCCAAGACTTTATTTCAACATTCAGTAGTTTAGTCTACAGATATTTATAGAACAACCTATGCCAGGCACTGAGCTAGGCTCTGTGTATGTAAAGTCAGGTATGCACAGTTCCTCCTTAAAGTAGTTCACGGTAGACTGGGGGATACAGATGACTGAATTATCTTACAGGTAGGAAATGGTCTCCAGTGGTGGTCTGTACATGTTATTAGAATGTAACTGAGATCCACATAAATCAAACTAGCAGGATATTGTTAACCTTATGTTAACAATAAGGTCCTACTGAATAGCACAGGCAACTATGTTCAATATCCTGTGATAAACCATAATGGAAAAGAATACCAGAAAGAACGCAGAAGTATGTATAACTGAATCATTTTGCTGTACAGCAGAAATTAACACAACACTGTAAATCAATCATACTTCAATAAAATAAACTTTTAAAAAACAAAACAAACCAAAAACTAGCCAGACATGTTAAGCTGCCAAAAAAGGATGGTGCAGGACTTGAGTTTTGAATGACAAGAGGAGAGAAAGGAAATGGAAGCATAGAAAATTTCTTATTTTATAATGTTATGTGAAAAATAAAAACAGTCTGTAACATTGGATATGCAATTTGACCATAACTATATAAAACTAACCAAGCAAAAAAATACATGCATAGGGAAAAAGAGAAGGAGATAGAGACAGCAAAGAAATAAAGTGTTAGTCGTGGTTGTCTAAGGATAGTGATGCTATGCTCAGTCATTCAGTCATGTTCAACTCTTTGCAGTCCCATGGACTATAACCCACTAGGCTCCTCTATCCACGGAGTATTCCAGGCAAGAATACTGGAGCAGGTTGCCATTTCCTCCTCCAGGGAATCTTCCCGACTCAGGGATCAAACCTGCGTCTCCTGCATTGGCAGGTGGATTCATTACCACTACTACCATCTGGGAAGGTAGTATTTTCCTCACTTCCCCCTTTTGGTCTTTCTCAAGTATTCGATTATGGACATATTGCTTTTATAATGAAAGAAAAAGATGCAAGAAGTTGTCATCAGGAAGATAAAGGGCACCAAGTGTTCACATTATATAGGAGAATGATTCATGGTCCAACTCTCACAACAAAACAGAATGGCCATATGTCCAGGACACAACTGCACGGGATAACATTCTCAAGAATGAAAGGCCTTTCTGTCCCCTGACAAAATGGCCCATACTTTAAAAAAATCAAACACACACACACATAGGGTGTGTTGCGTAAGCCACCTAGAAAATTCTTGCCCTCTTAGATTCATCTCTTTGTAGAGAATCCACCTTACTTAGCACTAAGCAGGCGTTGAATCTGCCATTTTACTAAATGCATTAGTGCCTTCAATTTGCATAACACTTTAAAATTTATGAGGCATTTTCATAAAGTTTTTTCTTTTTATTTTCTCCACAGCCCTGTGAGGTAGATAGGACCGCTATTATTTTTTCTCATTTTACAGTTGAAGAAAGGAAGACTTAGATGAAGTTTCTTGCCTCGGGTTACAAGGCTAGTAACTGTTGGAAGCAACTTTGGAAACCAGGTTTCTTTCTGAATATAGTGCGTGTTCCTCGAGGTCCCAAATACCAAATGGAAGGCAGCTCTCCTCAACTAACAAAAGCAGACCAACATTCATGAGGGCAGGCAAGGTGGTTTATTTTTAATTTGTGTGTGCGTGCGTGTTCAGTCGTGTCCAACTCTTTGCGACCCCGTGAACTGTAGCCCGTCAGGCTCCTCTGTCGATGGGATTTCCCATGTGATTTCCCAGAGAATAGTGGAGTGGGTTGCCATTTCCTATGTGGGCGCTAGTGTCTAGGAGGGTTCTAGCATACCATAAATGTTCCATACATTTTTGTTGGGGCAAAGAACAAAAGGATTATTAATACTCTGATTTAATACTTAATAAACATATGAGTCCTGAATAAATCATCTGAATAGATGCTGTCATTGTCCTTAGGAATTACTCTGGAGCACAAGAAAGCAAAAAAAATATTATATTAACACAGAAACATCAGAAAAATGGGAAAGAAAGAGGGGTTGACTAGGAAGGGGGGAAAGGAAATCTTTGAGACAAAGAGATTCCTAATTAAATAAAGCAGAGTAATTTATTATTCAGTTCTGCTTTGACTTCAAGAAAAATAAATCGATATTACACATTAAGCGTCATTTTTCACTGAAAAAAAAGCATGAGAAAAGAGCATGTCTTTGAGAATCATCAAAGACATACCTGCTCTCCTTCTGCTGTGTCTGAAAAGGGGCCTCATTTAGCATCTCTGACGAATGGGAGAGTGTATCTGAGCTCCTGCAGAGCCAGTGAAGATTTTTAAAAAAACTTGTTAAGGTGGCAGTGGCACATGTAATCATGGCCTAGTGACTTCAGCTCTGTATGCCCTTTGAAAAATTTCTAATGGTATGTTGGACATCCTGTATATAAATATCACCCTTTGGAATGAGAGGCGGAATTTTACTCACTGGAATATTCTCTGCTTGGCTACAGGGTAAGATTATCCCTCATCTGATGAAAGCAAACTGGTTTTCCATAACTCCTTCCTAAATAATGCTGCATATTGTTTTTCTGCCATCCATAAAGTATTGGTAAATAGCATAGCTATACACATAGGAGCAGTTCTACTGATGGATAAAGAGAGAAAATGAAATTGCAAATCTGTGTCGCCCTAGACCTTTTAGATTATTTTCCAAACTCATCACTGCAACAATGATTCCCCTGTATTACTTCTGACCAGCATTGCAGACCTGGTTTTCTGCATATATGGGAGGCATCTTTAAATCTATATTACTGTTTTTTGTGGGGGCTTTTTCGCAAATGACCTTTCGAAGTGATTTCCAATAACTGTAGCCAACTTGAAGCTCAAGGCTTGGTAGTGAAAGGTCACTCTACATTTAGACTAAATGCAGATAGATTTGTACTCCCTGCAGCAAGCTATTGCTTTAGGACCTGCTACCGTATTTGACCCAATCTTCTCTCTAACCAGAGCATTTAGACAGTGCCCATCTGGGTTCGGTTTAACCTTCTTTTTTTTAACTTCAGTACAAATTCACTGGCTTTATATATTAGCAAGTAACGTATTTTCTTTAGAGTTGCACATTTCCCGTAAAAATTTAAGAAAACAGAATGGGATATGCATGTTGGACTTCTCCTAAGATGCTTCTGTGACTTCCCAGGGGGAATGTTCATGTGGGCCAGGCCCACCGTGTACACACTGACTGAAAGGGCCTGGAGAACACGCTCCGAGGCACAGGGCTCCCCAGATCAGATCTCTCATCTCCCTCTTGTTCTCCCCTTCAAATAAGACAATGCCTTATAAGGAGGGGAAGGGTACGAGGAATAAAGCCTCTAACCAAGGCAACTAGCAGTAACACTTCATAGGGCTGCCTGGCGGAGAATAGAGGAGATGGATATTTTTTTTCCTCTTCTAAACTCATGATCACTGCCCACTCCATCTGCCTACAGCTTGGATGGTTTCCCATTTCAGTGAGATGTGGATTGTGTACCTGTGACTGCCATGCCAGGCAGCCTCTGCCATTGAGTCACAGCAGCGCTTCTCTTCTCGTGCTACGAGAGCCTGTCTATGGTGGAAGACTTAAAAATAGGTGCGAGCGTCTTCTCTCTGTGTCTGGACAGCTCTAGGACTGCCGACAGCCAGAGTCCAAGGAGGGAACACCCC
This sequence comes from Okapia johnstoni, assembly GCA_024291935.2. Lineage (NCBI taxonomy): Eukaryota > Metazoa > Chordata > Mammalia > Artiodactyla > Giraffidae > Okapia > Okapia johnstoni. The sequence goes on from CM044309.1 coordinate 100,274,959, forward strand.
TGGCCTCCCGGGTCCTCAGCTCAACCCTGCCCAGCTGGAAAGCAAGGTTGCGTCCGATTGCTTGGCATGTGGGGACCTGGAAGGGACCCTGGACTAAGAGTCAAGAGACCTGGCTTCCCATTCAGGGTCTGCCACTTACCAGTTTTGTGACTTGAGGCTAAATCACCTGGTTTCTGGGGCTTCAGGTGGCTCAGCAGTAAAGAATCTGCCTGCAGTGCCAGAAACTCAGGTTCAATCCCTGGGTCGAGAAGATCCCCCAGAGAAGGGAATGGCTACCCATTCCAGTATTCTTGCCTGGGAAATCCCATGGACAGAGGAGTCTGCCAGGCTACAGTCTGTGCGGCCGCAAGAGTCTGACACAATTAAGTCACCACCACCATTTGGTCTCTATGTTGATCTTTTGTCAGAGTGGGATGAGTGAATAAAATTAATTTCTGTACATTCAGTGAAACAACATACAGCTTGTCCACACCCACTTTTTCTAAGTGAGCATCTTTGTATCAGATTCCTCAGGGGGAGATTTGGATGACTGCGGCTCCGATTCTGATTCAGGGAAAGAATCCATCTGATCAGTCTGGCCTAGGGATGCATCAGAGTTAAATGGTTTCTTATATCTGTGTAGCACTGGGAAATTCTGAGTTGCTTTCATTGACCTCACTTACAGCAGCTCATTTAATCATCCTGGTTAGCATAGTTTAGGGTACACTGTTGGACCCCTTTTAGTATGCTTGACTACTAACAAACCCCCTTTAGAAGGTTGCTCCCAGTCACTGGGTGCTCTTCTAAGGAGGTGGGGGGCACCCACTGATGTCCATCATGGAAGTCATTGGGAATACAGAAGGCCAGCTCCTTTGCCAAAGGAAATCCAAAAAAGAGGAGATATACATATGGGTGTGTGCTCAGTCGCTTCAGTCCTGTCTGACTCTTTGTGACCCATGGACTGTAGCCCACCAGGCTCCCCAGGCCATGGAATGCTCTAGGAAAGAATACTGGAGTGGGTTGCCATGCTATCCTCCAGGGGATCTTCCTGACTCAGGGATCAAACCTGCGTCTCCTGCATTGCAGGCAGATTATTTACTGCTGAGCCACCAGAGAAGCCCGGGTATGTGTATATGTATAGCTTATTCACTTTGCTGTACAGTAGAAACTAACACAACATGGTAGAACAACTATAGCCCAATAAAAAGATCAAGGTGCAATAAATCCTGAGATGTTACTTATGCTCTATGACACCCCACCCCTTACTGGCTTCTCTTGGGAGCCCACCTTCACTACATCACTAGCACCTGAAACCTTGGCTCCGGAGAACCTGATATAATAAAACAATGGATTTAAACAGAAAAATCAGGTTGACGGGATCCAGTAGATGTGCTATTCAAAGACCTATGTTGGCACCTCTGCCACCTGTGTCCTGAAGCAAGGTTTCTGAAGCTCAGAGCTTCCCTATCCTCCTCTGTATTAATAAAAGGGAAAGAATAATTCCAGTTCCACCTGCTGATGGGTTGTTGGAAGGATCAAACGAGACAGGGATTTGGGGAGTGTTTGAGAGCCCTTCATATCCCTTTCAAACATAAGGCATTAATTTTTAAGCTAAAACAAAAGCTCAAGCCAGTACTAAAGTCTTTAACACATGTTCAGAGGAAACCAACTCAACCTCAGTTTGAGCAATCAGAAAACGTTTCACACCTCCATCTCCTCCCCACCTTCCTGCCTCTCTCAAAATGTTTGCTATTCTTTTCAGTAGCCCATCAGGCTGCACAAAGACACTGGAGAAAATGGAAAGTAACTGTGTCTCAGTTACTAACCATCCTCCACTGGTCAGAGAAATTTGCCATGCCTCCTAATGCCTACCAATGTCCACTACCTGTTCCTAAACCCTGATTTTCATTGTACTAGTTCCTTTTTCTTTCATTTCAAAACACATTGGCTTTAAAACTTCAAAAAGGAAATAGACGTCTCAGGGAAATCTAGATCACAGACCATAGTTCAAATCCTATACTTCAGATTTAGTAATGTTGTCATGGATTGACGGAACACAACAAAACCAAGTTAATATAATGTGTGGTCCAGATGTTGGCTTGATTAGAAACATCTCAATGTATCTCAAAGATCATGGCATGCGTGTAAACCTTTTTTTCCACAAAGACCCAACGAGATTCATGATAAAATTTTATTTTTAATAAGGATCTAATTAGAGAGCTCAACATGAGAGAGTTAGAAGACATGAGAAGTCAGTACAGTTTGGTACAAAAAGTGTTTGTCGAGCACTTAGGCATCAGGGATAAAAGAAAAACTAGTACATAGCCCCTGGTAGAGGAAACAGATACAAAAACAGATCATTAAAATAGAATATGTTAAGTGCCCAGCATGCTCAGAGCCAGTCTGGGGTTCAAAAAGCAATTCACCATCTAAAGCATCACCTCCTCAAGTTTTTCTGAGTTGCTTCAAAAATCTCTTTGAATTTCCCTGGGACCATGTATCCATTGACCTGCATCCTTGCCTCACTGACTCCAACTTACCCCTTGGGACTCTTCATTCATTAGTTTGTTGATGAACACATTTGTCAAGTAGCTAATTCTGCCAGATACTCTTGTGGACACTGGAAATTACACTTGGAGCAGGACAGACCACTCCCAGCTGTTCGGTCACAGCGCTTACATTCCAGTGGTCAGCAGCGGATGATGAACAAGGAATTCAATAAGCGATAGAAGGGCAGATTATCATGAGAGCCATGAAGGAAGTAAATGGACAGGGGGACCAAGAAAAACTAGAAGAGGGTGCCTTACGCTCCCTGGTCAGGGAAGGCTTCTTTCACATGAGACATTTGAACTGAGACAGGAAAAAGGAGAGAGAGTATGTGTTTCGAGTGAAGGAGATAACCAGCAAGGCTGAAAATAACTTGGGGTCATCAAGTGAGCAGAAGGAAGCCAGTGGAGTCTAGAGTTCATGAGCAAGAAGGTTGAGGTGGAAGCAAAGGTGGAGCTGGAGGAAGGCAGAGGCCATCATGGGAGTCATGGGAAGAAACCAGATTTCATTCTCAATCCCTGTGCAGCCTTTGAAATGAAAACTCGAAAGGCGGAGAAGGAAATGGCAACGCACTCCAATATTCTTGCCTGGATAATCCCATGAACAGAGGAACCTGGTCGTCTATAGTCCATGGGGTTGCAAGAGTTCAAGTTGACTCACACACACACACACACACACACACACACACACACACACACACACACACACACACACCTCCTGCAAAGGAAGTCTGAAATCAGAGTCCATGGCAAGAAAAAGTGACATCAGCCTGAGTGAGCCACCAGCAGCTCTGATTTGGGTGACCGTGGCAGCCCTCTCACCCTTCAACAGTTCATTCTTAACACAGATCCTTCTTAAGCTTAAGAGAAATCATGTCATTTTTCTGCTCAGAACCCTGCCATGGCTCCCTGGGTCATTCAGAGTAAAAGCGAGAATAGTGGATCTCCAAGACATCGTGTGGCCTCAATTCCAAGTCCCTGTTGTTCTCACCTGCCCTGGCCACACTGGCTTCCTTGATGTTCTTCAAACACACAGAGATGCTGTAACTTTAGGGCTCCTGTTGATCTTTCTGATTAGAACCCTCCTTCCCACATAGCCCCAGCTAACTCCTTTACCCGCTTCAAGTCCGTGCTCAATGCAGTTGCCTCCCTGACACCCCAGTGTACACTGCAGCCCTGCTGCCACCTCCACCACAGCTGCTAATTAAAGTTTCACTTTTATTTAATTAGTTAAAATTATAATTCTGGAAATTCGGAGGTGGAGATACTCACTGAAAGGAAGCTGGTTACAGACGGGGGTGGGAGGCTACCTGAGCTGGGCCTTGAGGACTTTTTGTTAAGTCACTCAGTAATGTGTGACTCTTTGCGACCCCATGGACTGCAGCATGCCAGGCTTCCCCATTCTTCTCTATCTCCCAGAGTTTGCTCAAACTCATGTCCATTGAGTCGGTGATGCCATCCAACCATCTCATCCTCTGTCATCCCCTTCTCCTCCTGCCCTCACTCTTTCCCAGCATCAGGGTCTTTTCTAATGAGTCGGCTCTTTGCACCAGGTGGCCAAAGTATTGGAGCTTGATCTTCAGCATCAGTCCCTCCAACGAATATTCAAGTTCGATTTCCTTTAGGATTGACTGGTTTGATCTCCTTGCAGTTCAAGAGACTCTCAAGAGTCTTCTCCAGCTCCACAGTTTGAAAGCATCAGTTCTTCTGCACTCAGCCTTCTTTGTGGTCCAGCTCTCACATCTGTACATGACTACTGGAAAAACCATAGCTTTGACAATACGGACCTTTGTTGGCAAAGTGATGTCTCTGATTTTTAATATGATGTCCAGGTTTGTCATAGCTTTTTTCCAAGAAGCAAACATCTTTTAATTTCATGAGGACTTGGACAAGCAGAAATAGCACCAGGAGAGAGTATTCCCACCTAAAGGAACAGTATCAATCACACACAAGCAGGATCCTGTTTTGAAATATGAGAAGGTAGCATATACCACTATGGTTAGAAGCCAGACTGTAGGGTTAGACTTCCTTGATTGAAGTCCTGGCTTTCCATGAGGTATCTTAATTGACTCTGACAAGTCAGTTAACTTCTCTGCCCCTCTACTTCCTTGTCTGTAAAATGACGATCATAATAGTCCCTAACTCAGTGAGTTGTGAGGATTAAATGAGTCAATACTTGCAGTGTTTAGAATAGTTCCTGTCAGAGAGTGAATGTTGATTTGGAAAGAAGAGTTGAGAATTGTGCAGCCCTCAAGAATTTTGCAGGATCTTGAGGATGAGGTGAAGATGGCTGTTGTGTCATTCTGTAGGCAGAATACTTTCCACCAGCAGATCAACGGTTTTTATCAGAGAGCCATAGATGTTAATATTTCAGCCAGATGATAGTAGCTGAAAAGTGGAGGCAGGAAGACTGGTTTGGAGGCAGATGGTGTGTGTTAGTCACTCAGTCGTGTCTTACTCTTACAGTCATGAGCCCCCGGACTGTAGCCTACCAGGCTCCTCTGTTCATGAGATTCTGCAGGCAAGAATACTGGAGCGGGTAGCCATTTCCTTCTCCCGGGGATCTTCCCAATCCAGGGATCAAACCCCGGTCTCCTGCATTGCAGGCAGATTCTTTACCGTCTGAGCCACCAGGGAAGGCAGATGCCTCATCTCATTGTGGGAAACTGGAAGCACGTGTTCCAGTCATGGCCATGACAAAGAAGAGACCGACATTGAAGATTCTCTGGAGAAGATGGTCTTGTTCTACAAACAGACAGTCTTGGAAAGAGAAGAAAAGCAAAAAGGCCTCGAAGGTTTCAGGGTCTGGTGACTTAAATGATAACAGTCCAAATGGTAAAGACCAAAGGGGAGCCGATTTTAAGGTAAAGATGGCAGGTTCTATTTTAGACACTGAAGTATCAGGGTCAAGCTAGTTAGAAAGAAATTAGATACGATAAACTGAAGCTTAACTAACTTGGGGCTCTGCTCAAATATCACTCTGAAAACCTTCCCCAAATAGCTGATCTCAAGTATCTCCCTCCTCCCCTCACTGTCTCATCACCTAATTTATTTTCTTCATTCCACTTCATGGCACAATATTACATTACATATTTGTTGATTTGCTTACTGTTTATTTCCTTCCACTTTCTCTAACGTCAGCTCGGTAAGAACAGGGACATTTTCATTCTTCTCCACTGCTGTCCTCAGAGCCTAGGACAGTGCCTGGCCCTGTCGTCTTTTGGAAACTATTTTGGAAAAGAAAAACATTTTTATGTGTGAGCCCAACTGCCAAATATACACTAACAACCAGAGGTCACCTTCAGTGTGTGTAGAGGCTCCCACCCTGATATTATTTTGGAATTAACAGGGGGAAAAAGAAGGCATGAGAAAGGATGACTAGAGCTTCCCTGATGATCCAATGGATAAGAATCCACCTGCCATGGCAGGGGACGTGGGTTCGATCCCTGGTCTGGGAAGATCCCACATGCAGTGGGGCAACTAAGCCTGAGCACCGCAACTGCTGAAGCCCACACTCTAGAGCCCGCAGGCCGAAACAAGAGAAAGGCTTCCTGCAGCAACGAAGACCCAGAGCAGCCAAAAAAGGAGAGGGTAGACTAGATAATAAAGCATTAAAAAATGAAGCTGTGTGAATTCAAACAATAGACAAAGGAATCCACAGAGCAGATTTGAGAAGAGACCTGAATTCGTGTGGATATTTTGCTGGGAAAGATTGAAGGCAAAAGCAGAAAGGGACAGCAGAGGATGAGATGGTTAAATAGCATCACCTACTCAATGGACATGAATTTGAGCAAACTCTGGGAGATAGTGAAGGACAGGGAACCCTGGCGTGCTGCAATCCATGGGGTCACAAAGAGTCAGACATGAATTAGCAACTGAACAGAAACAATTTTGTATAAGTAAAGGTGGCATTTCAAATCAGTGGAGGAAAGATGCATTCTTCAATCAATTGTTTGGGCAAAACTAACTAGCCATCTGAAAGGAAAAATATATTGAGGTCTTTTCATAAAGCACTGCACCAAATTTAGTTTCAAACATATCAAAATTTTAAATGTAAAGAATCATTAAAAATAAAAAAATCATGAAAATACTGGGAAAAATAGCTGATTTTTTAAGAACAGCTATGAATTACGAAAAGCTTTTCTAAGAATGGCATGAAATGCATGCTGTATAGTGGAACATTTAATAAGTTAACTTCACAAATAGTAAAAATATCTACACAAAAAATATTTTCCATGATCCAAGTTAAAAGACAGAGAAAGTTACAAGTCCTTCAGAGTTTGTCACACAAATATCTGATTTCTTTAATGTTCAGTGAACTATTATAGGATGTAATTTTCTTTTTCTTTTTGGCCACACCATGTGGCATGCAGGATCTTAGTTCTCCAACCAAAGAGCCAGTCCCTGCCCCTAGAAATAGGAGCATGGGGTCTTAACCATGGGACTGCCAGGAAAGTTCCCACAATGAACTACTGTACATGAAAAGTAGATGCGTGGAAAATTCACAAGAAAGTAATCAGAAATGATTAGTCTACGTTAAAAAAATCAATCTGACTCCTAAATTTTTAAATGCCAATAAAAGCCACAAAGTAGCAGTGGCAATAATTTCAAAGTTTGATAACCTTATAGACTGAGGGTATGGGAAAGACACATTATCATACATTGTTGGTGAGAATGTAAATTTGTTAACCTTTTTTATGGTCACTTGACAATAGCAGCCAAAAATTTTAATCTACACCCTTTGGCCAAGCAGTCCTTATTCTAAGAACTTAACCTACAGAATATACTTACAGGAGTACATTCAAGATGAAAGTTCATTGGCAAATTGCTTGTAATTAAGAAATTTCTCGACATGTACAATAGCTACCTGCTAAAAAGTGACAGGACTTCTATTCACTAGACGCCAATGCAATTATTAAAACTGCAGCTATTAAAAATGGAGTATGTCTGTGTGAACTGACAGTGTATGTTTACAATATACTGCTAAATAAAAGAGAAAGATATAATTCGCTTAATCACACATGTAGCATGACCCATTTCTTAAAAGCAAAAAGACAAGCATAAAAATGCTTGAATATACAGCAAAAACTTTCAGAATACTATACAGGAGGCTGTTAACCATGGCTGCCCATGGGGAGAGAGTAATACTGAGGATTAGGTGACACTCTTAATTTTCACTTCATTTTTTCTCAATATTGGAGATTTTTTCACAGTGAATACGACTGCCTCTAGAATTTCATAAGAGAAAGGATGAAGTCCTCAATACTTAGGTCACTCTGTCCTTATGACCTATCCCTCAAATTCTTGTTGTTTCCAAAGAATTTAAAGCAGAGAAATGAATTGTGTTAAGTCTCCAAAGTACTAGATTATTGTTCTTGCAACTTAAAACAAATGTGTATTTCTGCCTTAGAGTGCACCACAAGAAAACGTGCTTTTCAAGGTGTGACTCACTTTTGATGTGCCTGATTATTCCTGGATTGTAATTATGTGAACCCCACGCTAGTGCAAGACATCTGCCAACTGGAACATCAGAAGATTTGTTTACATTTCCAGACTCTTTTAAACTCCTGCAATAACTTCTGGGAATCTTTGTCAGAGAGGAAAAATTAAAGTCTCCTTTTTATTGATATATCACCAGTGATCATCTGAAGTCAGCCAGGGAGAACCTAAAATACGAAAACAATTCATATGCCTCAGGATAGCCAGCTGGCCTTCACTTGTCCAGTTGATACTGAGGCAGGATCATTTCCAACACTGCCAAGGAAACTAGGAAACGCATGAGACAGCTGAGAAAACAATGCTATACAGAAAGATTTGTGATTAATTCAGTGGAAATAGTAATAAACAGCTGTATGTGGGTGTAAGTGTGTATGCATGTACATGTGTGTATGAGTGAACTTATTTGGTGAAAGAGAGTGAGATTCTAAACCACTGTCAGTTTTTTATCAAGGATTTGATTCAAATCAAGAAGTACTGCGTGCAATATTTATAATATATTCCTGCCTTGTTGTTTCAAAAGAATTTAAAACAGGGAAATGAATTGTCTTAAATCCCCAAAGTCCTAGACTACTATTCTTATAACTTAAAATGAATGTATATTTCTGATTTAGAGTGCCCTACAAGAAGAACAGACTTTTCAAGGTTTGACTCGCTTTTGCTGTGCCTGGTCTTTTCCAAGGACTCAAAAGAAATTTCTTTAGAAAAACAAAAATGAAAGTATCAATCATAGTTTTTCTTTGATTTTTTTTTGCAATAGCTGTCACAGCAATATTTTATAAAGCATCTCAGCAACAAAATTCTTATTCAAAATGATTAACAATATTGAATTTTTTTAACGTACACTTCCCACCCTAAAAGATAAGTTGAGAATGCCAGAAACTTTAGAAAGAAACCAGACAATTAGTTGAGAAGGATAAAAGTGGCATTTTGAATAAACTAGAATATATTTTTGCCAATCCGTGTAATGTTTGGCATATGGACGAAGATGGTCTGCTCTGTTTTCATTGCCAATCTCTTGTCACTGGCTGATGGATCAGGATTCCATAGGGGTTTTGTCCTTTGCTTATTCCTTCAATGTCATTTTTTCTACTAAGAGATGCTTCTTTTTTGGGTCCCTCAGAAGACCTGCCACTCGGTCACCAGGCCTTCTGATCCCTGACTTTATTCAGGGATCTGAATTCAGCATCAGAATTCAGGGATCCTTATTCAACATCTGTATCTGCTGCTACTGATAGAAGAGCCACCGCTGATAGCACTGATAGCTGCTGTTATAGAACTAAAGAAAAAGTGAGCCTATTTTAAGCTCTTCCAGGCACTTGGTACATTTTATTCATTTACTCTTCACAGCAACATCATGAAATCAGTTCTATTATTATCCACATCCCTCTGACCTGCAGTCCGTGGCTTAGAGATGTTAAATAACCTGCCCAAGGTGGCGCAGCTAATGAATGGCAGTGCTCAAACTTGAACTCGGGTCTGTGGATGCCAAGGCACATGCTACAGGCCAAGGTCAAATGAAAGGGCAAGGCAGGTGGCCCGCTGCCTGGGGATGCCAGTCTATAAAAAGCACAGAATATCACTGGAGTAGACGGGTAATGTGTCGTCAGTTGTCTCATGTTGCCACCCACAAATCTTCACGTAATTATAATTTGGGTTCCCTCCCGTCAAAACAAACCGCTCTTGCAAGTGGAAATAACACCCCTTGGGCACCAGGATGTTCTACCTCAGATGAGGATTTTTGTGAACTCCTGGCAAGTGGCACAACGCCTCTACAGGCTGCGACACGCCACCCAGGCAACATTACCTGAGGGTCATAGTCCAGCCACACTGAAAATTCTTTTTTCCTTCAAACTTTAAACTTTTTGTTTTATATTAGAGTATAACCGATGAACAATATTGTGATAGTTTCAGGTGAACAGCATACATATCCCTGTATCCATTCTCTCTCAAACCCCCCTCCCATCCAGGCTGGCACATAACATTGAGCAGAGTCCCCTGGGCTATACAGTAGGTCCTTGTTGGTTATCCATTTTGAATATAGTAGTGTGTACATATCCATCCTGAACTCCCTAACTATCCCTTTCCCTGGCAACCATGTTCTCTAAGTTTGTGAGTCTCTTTCTGTTTTGTGAGTAAGTTCCTTTGTATCACTTCTTTCTACATTCTACATGGAAGAGATGTCATACAATATTTCTCCTTCTCTGTCTGACTTACTTCACTCAGTATGACACTCTCTAGGTCCATCCATGTTGCTGCAGATGGGAAAAGTTCTAAATCCAAACAAATGCCTGGCCAGTGCTGTTAACTGAGAGTGAGCCCTTGTATTAAGTTTTACACTGTTTAATAAGTTTCCCAAGAAGGTGTTGACTTTGGTCAACTGGGAGTAACAAAGGGAGACAACAGACAGAAAAGGAAATGTGTCTTTTATTCTCTGGGCCTCCCTGCAGACCCAGCAGTAAGGAATCCACCTGCAGTGCAGAAGATGCAGGAGACACAGGTTTGATCCCTGGGTCAGGAAGATTCCTCTGGTGGAGGAAATGGCAACCCACTCCAGTATTCTTGCCTGTAGAATCCCATGGACAGACGAGCTTGGTTGTCTACAGTCCATGGGGTTGCAAAGACTCGGACATGACTGAGGTGACGTAGCATAGTATGCTCTTACTTTCTATACTAAAGCTCCCACCGTCTTGACCTGGCCTTGGCTCTCAACCAGGAAGGAAAAAGCCTCCCATTGTTATCACTCTTCTTGCACGTTTGTTCATTGCATCGTCTCTTTCCCGTGGTGCTTGTTTGTACCGTACTGTGAACTACCGGATCAACCTGCACAATTCCTTTGACCTTGTCCTGAAAGGGCACTGCTCAAAGCTTCCACTTCTCCGAGACAGGGCTTTCGATCCTGTGCCCAACCCCACACACCTGATACCATGGTGGTTGTTGTTTAGTTGCTAAGTCATGTCCAAATCTTTGCAACCCCATGGACTGTAGTCTGCCAGGCTCCTCTGTGCATGGGATTTCCCAGGCAAGAATATTGGAGCAGGTAGCTGTTTCCTTCTCCTGGTGATCTTCCCAACCCAGGGATCAAACCTGCATCTCCTGCATTGGCAAGCGAGTTCTTCACTGCTAAGCCACCAGGAAAGCCCAATAATGGTGGTACTGGTATGCAGTACACATGCTGCTGGAGGGGGCAGGCAAAGGGCCCAGAAACCTGGGACCCATGGAGGGAGGGGGCGGTGCCAGCATCCTGGCATACCTGTTCCCTCCTCCCCATGCACTGGTACCACCCAGAAAGCCCTGCCATAAGGAACACCAGATTTTCTATGGCTCTACTCTGAGCCTGGCTTTGGTTTTCTCGCTTACTGCAAATGCATCAAGAAAGATAAAACACCTAGAAGTAATGTGCACTAAATGGGAAAAAGAAATTTAAAGTCTAAAAGGATCATATTTGTTTCTGGAGGAAGAAAATGTTCTTTCTTCCCTCCCCGTGCCCAGGACTGGCACAAACAGACCAAAATACACCAAAGCACAAGGAGCTTGTCCTTCCTCAAACTCCAGTCTAGTAACCAGATGGGAGCTTGAGAAGGAATTTACAATGTTTGTAACAATGTCATGTTTAGGGGGTTAATTGAAAAGTATAAGAAAAGAGCTGCCTCTAAGTATATCCATAAATTATTACATTTAATGGCCATATTAAATGTGAGCAATGGAGTAAAAGTACATGATATTTATTTAGATTCACTCTCCACTTTTTATAAAGCTTTGCAACTTTAGTAAATGTTAAACTTGTATTAGTTGCATCAACATCTCCGTTCTCTTATGTTAATGTAGTTTACGGTTTCTTGGTCAATTAAATTTTCTTCTTATAAAACTAGAACTTTGCTGCATTGGCTTCAAATATTTGGATTGTATCATATACTGACACACATAAATGGAATCTAGAAAGATGGTACTGATAAAATTATTTGCAGGGCAACAATGGAGACACGGGCTTTCCTGGTGGCTCAGTGGTAAAGAATCCGTCTGCCATGAGGTGGTACCCTCTGGTACCACAACACAGCACAAGTTTGATCCCTGGGTGGGGAAGATCCCCTGGAGAAGGGAATGGCAACCTACTCCAGTATTCTTGCCTGGCAAGTCCCATGGACAGAGGAGCCTGGCAGGCTACAGTCCATAGGGTCACAAAGAGTCAGACAAGACTGAAGCAATTTGCCATGCATGCAGTGGAGACACAGAACTAGAGAACAGACTTATGGACTCAGTGCAGGGGGAGGAAGGAGAGGGTAGGATGTATGGAGAAAGGAACATGGTAACATATGTTACCATATGTAAAACAGATAGCCAATGGGAATGTGCCCTATGACTCAGGGAACTCAAACCAGGGCTCTGTAACAACCTAGAGGGGTGGGATGGAGAGGGAGGTGGGAGGGAGGTTCAAGAGGGAGGACATATGTGTATCTATGGCTGATTCACGTTGATGTTTGGCAGAAACCAACACAATACTGTAAAGCAATTATCCTTCAATTAAAAATAAATAAATTTTTAAAAAATACTTGGATTGTGTTACCATTTCCCCATTCCCTCCCTAATGTGGTAGCAAGTCAAAGAGATAAGGCACTTAATAATGCTGCTAAGTCGCTTCAGTCATGTCTGACTCTTTGCGACCCCATGGACTGTAGCCCACCAGGCTCCTCTGTCCATGGAATTCTCCAGGCAAGAACACTGGAGCGGGTTGCCATCCCCTTCTCCAAGGGATCTTCCCAACCCAGGGATCAAACCTAGATCTCCTTTAGCTCCTGCACTGCAGACAGATTCTTTGCCACTGAGCCACTGGGTAAGCCCACTTAATAGTGGCTACATTTATTGAGGAATTGCCATGTGCCAGGTGCTATGCCAATTATGTGTCATGTGTTATATCAGTCAGTCCTCAGGAAAACCTCCTGAGGGAGATATTACTCTGATAATCCTGTTTTAGAGGGAAAAAAAATAAAGGTTTAGAGATATTAGGTAAGCATCTGAGGTCACACAGCTGGTAAATAGAAGCGCTGGTACTGGAGCCCAGATCTGTGTGACAGGTCTGTGCCTGTTGTCATTGTATTCTAGGGCTACAGGATATTCCTTAAGTTGTCATAGGTGCTTCTGGATGAGGAGACAAAGAGTTGTTTCACTTATTTTTTTGTTTTAATCCTCTTTAAAAATATAAGCTTGAATCTGTGCCGCTCAACCTTAGGGCTCTGTGAAGTTTTTCCATTTGAACAGCTGGGGGAGCTTGTAGGCAGCAAATCTTTTCATTCTCTGTCTTCTTACAAATAGACCCAATGACTCAGTCGTAAGCACGAGTGTCAGCTTTTACATCTAGTCCTGGTAATGACTTAACCAAGCTGCAGGGTTCTAGAGACTTGGAGATACAGCCAGGCTTAACTAGAAGTGTGAGTCTGGAGGAAGACAAGAGGCAGAAGTAGCTCCGTGGTCTGTGGTGTCCCAAGAAGGGGTGGAGGAGGGGGTCTTTGAAGTAATGTTTCAACAAAGCGAGATTTTGTCAAATATTTAAAAAGGAGGCAGCCTGAGTCAGCAGCAGCATACTGTGTCTAGAGGTTGGCCAGCCTGAGCCCCTTGGACCACAAGATCAAACCAGTCCATCCTAAAAGAAATCAACCCTGAATATTCATTGGAAGGACTGATGCTCAAGCTGAAGCTCCAATACTTTGGCCACCTGATGTGAAGAGCCGACTCATTGGAAAAGACTGATGCTGAGAAAAGATTGAAGGCAGGAGGAGAAGGGGGCAACAGAGGACAAGATGGTTGGATGGCATCACAGACTCAGTGGACATAAGTTTGAGCAAACTCTGGGAGATGATGAAGGACCGAGAAGCCTGGCGTGCTGCAGTCCATGGGGTCACAAAGAGTGGGAGTATGACTTAGCAAATGAACAACAGTAAGCCGGGTTTGAATGCACCTAGCTCTTTCAGGGAAGGGGCTTCAGTTCCTACTGCCTGGTACTTAATATGCCCTCGGTATTTGCTGAATGAATAAATGAGCAAATCAGCTTATTGAAGCTTTGATTTTTCTCATCTAAGTGATGGGTCTTTCCCTAAAAACATCAGCATGAGAGTTTAAAACAAACAGACAAACAAAGAGCTTTATCATCGTAAAACCAATTATGTTTCTCCGACTCCACCCCATCTCAATAATGATTTCTAGAAGTCTTCCGAGTTTGTCCTACCTGACACAAACACACTACCATCTATCACTTGCCACCTGCCAGTTTTCTCCTCACTCCATCAGACACCTGTGCAGGCAGACACGGTGTCTGCCACCGTGGCCCTGATCCCAGTGCCCCAAGGATCTGCCGGCCACCCCAAGCTATGCTCCTGTCCTCACCCCTATGAATGCCCAGCTGGACTGCAGCTGCCCTCAGGCCAAAGCCACCAAATATCAGTCAGTGTCCCAAAGGAAGCAGAGGCCACACTCAGGTTGAGACAAGTTCAAAAGGAACTGTTTAGAAAGGAGGGCTTCCCTGGTGGCTCGGCAGTAAAGAATCCTCCTACAATGCAGGAGACATGAGTTCGATCCCTGGGTTGGGAAGATCCCCTGGAGAAGGAAAAGGCTACCCACTCCAGTATTCTTGCCTGGGAAATCCCATGGACAGAGGAGCCTGGTGGGCTACAGTCCATGAGGTCGTAAAAGAGTCAGATGCCACTTAGTGATTAAACAACAACAAATTGAGAAAGGCACTGCTTCCAAAACGTGAGGCAGGAGAGGGACCAGACCAGCAGAGGTCCAGGAGTAACCCCCAGGCTGGCGCTGGGAGAGTTGTTAAGTTCTCCCTGGGTTGGGGGCTGGGGGACAGGTGGGGAGAGGGAGAGTCCTGTAGGAGGGCACCTCAGTTTAAGCAGTTCCTTCTTCCAGAAGATTTTCCTGCCACCCCCAGGCCAAAATTGATCCTGCTTCCCCAGTGTTCAAACTGTACTCCGCCTCATCCCTGTAATAACCATCGCACTGAAATCGCCCCTGCTAGACTGTGGGGGGAATGGATCCACCCTGTCATTTTTTTATTTCACTGTATCCAGCCCAAGCTCAACACAAGGTAGACTTTCAATCAGTGTGTCTTTAAAAAAAAAAAAAGTTTATTGTAGTATAGTTGATTTACAGTGTTGTGTTAGTATTAGATGTATAGCAAAGCGAATCAGTTTATAGATATACATATATCTACTCTTTTTTAGCTTCTTTTCCCATACAGGCCATTACAGAGTATTGAGTAGAGCTCCCTGTGTTACACAGGAGATCCGTATTAGGTATCTATTTTATATATAGTAGTGGGTATAGGTCAATCTTACTACCTCAATTTATCCCTCCCAGCCTCACCACCCCCTGGTAACCATGAATCAGTGTGTGTTGAGTGGTTAAGGAGGCAGATAAACAGATGAATGAACGAATGCTCGCCCTAATGTGCAAAAAAGAACAAAGAGTATATTAAGGCCTTGGCTATGCCTTCTTACCCAAACAGAAAAAGCATGCTCTTTAGATCAATGAAGTACATTTCTAATAAAAAGCTTTAAAAAAAAATAGATGTGTCTAAATTAAAGTGGACATTGTCCCTCTCCCAGTAAGTCCCACGTATAACAAAGTATTCAAGTGTATCTCGTCTGCTTGGTCATGTCCGACTCTTTGCAGCCCCATGGACGCAGCCTGCCAGGCTCCTCTTTCAGTGGGATTTCCCAGGCAAGAGTACTGGAGTGGGTTGCCATTTCCTCCTCCAGGGTATCTTCCCAACCCCCCTGGGGGTCGCATCTCTTGTGTCTCCTGCATTGGTAGGCGGATTCTTTACCACTAGTGCCACCTGAGAAGCCCTTCTGACTTCTTTATTCATATATAAATACATGTACTTTTTAAAGTAGATTAGTTATCTGCACTGTTCTGAGAGCACAATGAAGATGTTCTATATCATTACATACAGATTTGACTTTATTACTTTTAATAGCTACACAGAGGTATGTCTTTCCAGGCATGACACTGAGGGAAGATACCAGGGAAGGAATGATGGTGGCTTCAGAGCTCAGGAGGTTGTCCTCACCACTTCCCAGCTCTGTGATCTTAGTCACATTAACTTCTGTAAGCCCCAGTCTGCATCGTCTGCACAGTGTCATCTCAGTCTGAATGTGGACAATGCATGTGATGTGCCTGCAGTGGTACCAAGATGTTGGAAGGGCTCCCTGAATACCTTCCGGTGCAATCACTACCTCATCCTTTTATTGCCTTAACAAGTAGAGGAAAATGACAAATTAGGAAAAATAGTCACAAAATCTGTGATAGGCAACATTTAATATTAATAAGAGAAATGCTCTATTAGAAAAGAGAGCCAGGGAAATGAGTAGAAGAAGAAATATTAGTGCCCTTTAAGCATATAAAAATGTTCATCCTCTCTAGTAAAATATGAAATGAAGTCAAAACAATTGGATAAATAGCATGTTTCCTAAAAAATTGTTATCGTTTTCTTAAAATTTAGAGTTGACGGAAGTGCTGGGAAATTGGCTCATAGGAAGAGTCTTAATATCAGACATAACTCTATAATCTATCAATTCCACTTCCACGAATATGTGCTTGGGAAGAGTCATAGATGTGCTCAAAGGTATATTCCTATGAGCAACCCCCACAGGGTTGCATTTTATAGGGTTCCCTCCCCGTCCCCCCAAAAACAGTAAAATAACTTCAACATCTCAACAGGGGGATTAAAGAAACTTTGGCATATTAAAAAAATATGCATAACCACTTGAAAGTGTGTAGACTGAGAATATTTAAGAGCAGGCAAAGATTACTTACATTATATAAGTGAACAAAAATGATTTCAAAACTTACGTGTTATATGCTACCATGTTTGAAAAACTTAAAATATCTGGAATGGCGCACCGCAGAGTTAATGGGTCTTATCTACATGCGGTAGGGTCACGAGTAATTGTTTGTTTACTTCTTTCATGTGGATCATCTGCATTTTTCACAGTAACCATTGATTTGGTAATAATAAGACGATAAAGTTTTTAACATAGTCATGTTATAGGCTACTTATGTTTCATTTGCTGTGTGTTTGAAATTCAAACTTCTTTATTCTACAAGAAATGCAACTCATTATAGAAAATTAGAATGTACAGAGAAACAGAAAGAAAACAGAATCCTCGAGTCCATCATTCAGGGATTCCTAATGTCTTTCATTAAATATGTACATTTTCACAGAAATAGGTTCATGATATAAATACTGCTTTGTAACCCACTTTTTCATTAGCTATATTCCTAGTTCATTAACTATATCCATTTCATCGTTTTTGATTAGCTATCTAAGAGTCCCCGGAGAAGGCAATGGCACCCCACTCCAGTACTTTTGCCTGGAAAATCCCACGGACGGAGGAGCCTGGTAGGCTACTGTCCATGGGGTCGCTAAGAGTCGGACACGACTGAGCTACTTCACTTTCACTTTTCCCTTTCATACACTGGAGAAGGAAATGGCAACCCACTCCAGTATTCTTGCCTGGAGAATCCTAGGGACGGTGGAGCCTGGTGGGCTGCCGCCTATAGGGTCGCACAGAGTCGGACACGACTGAAGCGACTTAGCAGCAGCAGCAGCAGCTAAGAGTCCCACTGAAAGGTTTTACCAGAACTTCTTTTGCCAGTTCTGTCTAAGGTTCTCCTAAGTTGTTCTCAAGTTCATTCCTGCCCAGCCTGGAGCCCACAAGCTGACCCAGTTTCGTATATTGCCCTGAGGATTTCTCTAGAATAAACCCTATAAGGGGAATTCATGCTTCACTGTTGACTCTTTCCCAGTCCTCTTACTTGGATCAAAATAAATTAAGGAAAACAATTAACATTTGAGTAAAGCAAACTTTTTTAAATTTATTTATTTCAATTGGAGGATAATTGCTTTTACAATATTTTGATGGTTTTTGCATGTATCAGCCATGGGTGAGTAAAGCAAATTTTTTAAAGTGGCAGTAAACCAAAATTGGATCCTTCACTGACAAAAGTGCTTTCAAAGTTCTTCTGGTGGAAATTGAAATAAAGGCCCTGTTCATGTAACTCTAACATTCTGTGGTTTGGGGACACTTCGCTGCAACCTTGAGCTAAATCTCTGCTCAGCTTCAGTCATCAGCTCCCATGGCTACAACTTTGATCTTGACCTGTAACTGCTCTGCTTCAAAAATCAGAAACAAGGATCTCTGACTTCATCTTGTGATTGTTATCTCAGGGCACGCCTTGCCCACCTAACTTTCTTTGACCTTGTAGATCTCTGCCATTTTGCTGCCATTCTCTGCAGTTTTTTTTTCTTTCTTGAGTCCCCTTCATTCATAACCTATCCTGAGCCTTCACATTCATCTCCAGATCTCCCCTTCTTCAGAAACGTGTAGTCCTTGCACACTCTATTTTCATGTCACCTGCTCGAAAGATGGCGAACATCCCACAGGGATGCTGAGTGTCACTTGGAAATCATGTTCTCCAACATGAGGAAGGTCTGTACATCACCCAGTATCCCAATGTCCCGATTCCCACTCATGATGATTCTAATCCTTCCCCGCCGTCTTTAAATCCTCACTTCTCTCATTTTTTGCAGACTGCCTCACTTCAGATTTTCAGAGGAAATGGAAGGCACAGGCAGGCACTCTCAACTTCTCACTCGCCCTGAAGACTCAGTGTACATCCTCCATAGTCCCTTCCTTCAGTATCAGAGGATGCGCATTCATCCTCCAGGTCAAGGCCAAGTCTGTGCCTTGGATGGGTGTATTGCACACTTGCCCACCCAGGACCTGTTGCTCAAATTTTCCTGTACCGTCTCCAATATGTCCAACCTCTTCTTCATGGCCAGTTCCTGGGCCTCAGTCAAAGCTGTTTTTAAGTCCTTTGGTTCCATTAATATTTCTGCATTGACTCAATCTTATGACTTTCATTTTCATTCAAATTTCTTGTCTGTGGAGCCCATCCTTCCCGTTTTCATTTTCTCACTTCCAAAGTCACTGACATTTGGCCTCAACTCCCACCATTCTTCAGAAACTATCCTTGGGATTTCCCTGGTGGTCCAGTGGTTGAGAATTCCCTTGCTAGTGCAGAGGACACAAGTTCAATCCCTGGTCTGGGAACTAAAATCCCACCTGCCATGGAGCAACTTAGCCCATGTGCCACAACTAAGACCCAGCGCAGCCAAAAAAAAGAAAAAGAAACTACTCTTACTCACCACTGATCAATAAAATGAATATTTCACATCTTTTCTGTGCCATCCTTAGCACTAAATTCAATTGCCTTCTTCTTTTTTAACTTTTTTCTCATAGCATAGTTTAAATAGTTCCTTTCCTCAGTAAACTGGCAGTTGGTCCAAACCAGATTGAACATCTGGGGCACTGATACCTCGTCGGGAAGTTTTCTATTTTCTATTTCGTAGCATTGTCACTTTTCTCACTATTAGTGATGCCAAGTTTGATCACTTTGTTAAAAGTACAGACAGAAGATTTCTCTATTTTAAAAGTACATTTTTCCTTCTCAGTTACTGAAAGATTCATGGAATAATATTTTCATGGCAGTAATATTCTTCTTGAGAATCTGTTGACAATTCCTGCCTGTATCAGTTATGACACTGGGGATTTTAAACATCTTTTCTTAATTCTGTCACTTCTTCCACATTTATTAGATGACATTATTTAATAAAGAAACGTTCCCATTTTTTGCTTTCTCTCCCTTTTCCTTAGGCTGGAGGACAACTATGAACTCATTGATTTTTACCCATGCAGTCTATTACAGTCAGTTCTATTCATTCTTCTTTTTGATGTGCATTTTTCTTAATGTGGACAGCGAAACACTGTTTCAGCTAGTTCCTGAGTCTTTTTGCTATGACTTTATTTATTTTGAGCTTCCCTGTGGCTTAGCTGGTAAAGAATCTACCTACAATGTGGAAGACCTGGGTTCGATCCCTAGGTTGGGAAGATCCCCTGGAGAAGGGAAAGACTACCCATCTCAGTATTCTGGCCTGGAGAATTTCATGGACTATACAGTCGCAAAGAGTCGGACACAACTGAGCCACTTTCACTTTAATTTGAGTACTTCTTCTAATTGCTAGCAAAAAGCTATCTTTTCCCTGCTCCAACCCTGAAATGAGCTTCTCCAAGGAGCCCCGGTTCCTTTTAATGAGGACTAGCACATAGAAACTAAGACCTAGGTGTTAAACAGGCTGCTAAGATGCTTGTTTTTCCTAAATGATGGCTTCATATATTTTCAACTCAAATTTAGAATCCCTCTTTCTTTGTCCCTTCTCTGAAAATTACACTGAAAACTTGAGTTCCTGATATACTTACTTATTTTCTTTTTCCTACAATATACTTTCAGTAGTTTCCAGATGATAATGCCACTGTTACTACTGACAATAAATCTGCTGAGTGTCAGGCTTATAATTTCTTTGTGATGCTTTTTGTTCTTGGAATATAAACCATAAAGATAAATAATGAAATGGACCCTTCCCAATGTCAGGGCTATTACAAAAGAAATATAACCTAATTCAGCTCTTGGAGCCAAGAATCATTATCATGTTTTTATGTAAATATTGTCTAATATAAGAAAAAAATTTTTCACAAGTAGTGAATTTAATCCAAGTCAAGGAGAAAGAATTTTCTAGTTGTATAAGATTGTGATTGGTGATTCAAACTACCAAAATAGTATTGACCCTAACTTGGTTAACAGACAAGGATGGAATGGGCAAGACAGTGAGAGAGAGAAATTGGCATCTTAAATTCTTACTTAAGCCACTTGGGCATGTTTAAATGTAAGAACAATTACAGTGATGCAAGCATTCGGTATAGCACTCTCATTCTACAAGAATGAGTATGATTTGCTTTTAACATAAAATTCTGAAGTTTATGCTGTCTGTTCTTTCCAGAAAAAAAAAAAGAAGAATGGGAGATTTTAAAATAAAAAATTATATGACAATTAGTGTATAAAATGGTTTAGGGATTCATGAGTTTAAGTTACTTACTTAAATTACTACTTTTATGGGACCAACCAAATTCAATCAGACATATATATTTTCCAAATAGAAAGGAAAAATTACAAAACAAAAGAAAATTATTCTGTCACCATTGTAGAACAGCATAAGCAACATATTTTCCTGCTAAGTGAAAAAAGTAGTGAGCTTTAAAGCCCCTCAAATCCTTTTTTACAAAAGGCAAGAAGCTGAGAATCAATTATAATTCAAATGACTATTCAATGATTTCCCCCTAGTTGATTTTAATGGTGTGAAATAAATATCTGATTAAAGAAGAACTGGCTATGATACAACCATAGATTGTGTTCACCTTTGTTATTTCTACTTTTTCCTGGATGTTGAAAAATTCTCACCACAGAATTGAATTTATGACACCGCCCTATGCTAGCCTACTACCCTCCGCACTCCCCCTTAATCCCTTGTTCCGTACCCTGGATGTGGAAGTGTGATTGGAATATACTTACAACCTCTGAAATGTGCAAATAAACATGACAAAATATCCTAAAATGCCAAAAAAATGCCAAAATGTAAAGGAGATGAAATTAAAACATAAACATCACAAGTCTACCCCCTCCTATGGATACGATACAGGATCATGTCTAGTAGATTGATCCTGGGGAAAATGATGTCACGTGGAGCCACCAAGAGCTGCCTGTTTACATGTGGTCTCTGCTGCCTGAACCACAGGCCGTCCTCCTGCCGCGGCATGACCCACCGATCACACAGAGGGCCACTGACAAAGGCACAGCTTCACTTTTTCTCTCCGCAGAACTATAATCTACTCTATCCAAACAGCCTCTCTGGAGTTATGTTTACATCATGTACCAAGAGCTGGGAGATAGACTAACTATTACAGCCTATTAACAATCCCTTCAACTAGTTCCAACCTAGACTGGCTAAGTGTTGATGCATAGAAAATGGTTAATCGAAAAACATTCATATATACTGTCTGTAGTCTTATAATTCATATAATTCACATAATGTCTGTAGTCTCTAATACTCTAAAAATTACCTTTAAAAAATCAGCTATCCCAATTCAGTGTTTAAAAAAAAAAATCACGCTTAAATTTGAAAGAAAAAAGGAACCCCATTTCAAACATCTGTATTTGACTTTTGAAACCTAAGCTCATATTTCTTGCCACTTTCAAAGGTAGCAGGAGGGGACCTTACTTTTAATAAGATTATGGATCCTACTGTAAATGACACTGTGAAGTCCAGGGTCTGCATTGATGGACTGTGTGGATTTACAGCTTCCCTGATTGTATACTAAGGCTTTAAGATACCTCCAGGAATAATTAGAACTAGAGAGCACACGGGATCTGCAAACCTAACAAGGGATTAATAAAAAGTAATTGTTGGACAAGCAACATGGAAATAAAGGAAAAAAATGAATTTAATGATAAAATGTTAGGTGTGTTGAAGAAAAAAATATTTCCGACACTTGTTAAGATGGCGAGGAAGACTCCATTCAGGACTGTTGCAATAAGGGTATGTAAGAGAGGAGAGAGATGGGCTCAAAAGACAAGCAGGAACTACAGCCAGTGAGCAGAGTGTGGGGTCAATGAATGGAAAATTACTAAGAGGAGACCTTAAGGGTAGGAGGATTCTTGCTAAACCGACCCAACAGGATTCTAGCTAGAGACCAGCCAAGGACTTACACCTCAAAGGTGCAGGTGAGGAACTTGATCACAGATCAAGGTTTCGGGGGACTCTTACTCTTAGGAGGATTATTGCTAAGACTGGGCAAGGCTGGCAGAAGACGACACAGGTCAAGGTCAGAGGAACCTGATTAAAGTCTAATCAAGGAGAGAGTCTTTGTCAGGTGCCATATCGTAGTTCACTCTAAAAAGTGGCAAGAGGTACCTAGGAAATTGTGCACATTCTTCTTCTCAAAGCACTGGAGAACTAGAATTGGTTCACTAGGAGCACCAACCCCCACAGGGTTCTCCAGGGGAGTCCTTGTGTCAGCTGGCCCTCCACCCACACCAGGGGGAAGGCTGCAGGCTTCTTTGTCCTGTGCCTCCATGTGTCAGGCTGGGTACTGGAGGCCAAGGGCAGGACTTGGATATCTGCCTATGCAATTATGCCTTAAGGTGAAAATAGGATTGCAAGCATTTTCATTGGCCAAGCTGAAATTCTTAGATGTTTGACTACATGTTAATCATTTAAATTTGACTAAATTTTTCTTTCATCTCTTTTTTTGACACTGAAAATACTTATTATCCCTAGTTTTCTCCCATACTCCTTGGTTATTCTAGAATAGGATACTTGGCTCTCTTGAAAATTCTTCTTACTCTTCTTAACTGCATTCAAAAACAGCTTCCATCTGGGCTTTAAAGAATCTGGTTTTATTATCCTTAGCTGGAGTCTCCTGTGATGTGAGTCATGACAGATACCAGGTACTGTGCTAAGCCCTTTATATTAACTCATTGAATTACCAAAAAATGATTATTTAATATGTGTTATCCTTATTTTATAGATGAGCAAACTCAAAGAGGTTGTTTTTTGCCCAAGGTCAACTAAACAGAAAGTAGAGAAATTGAGAATCAAGCCCAGAAATTCTGACTGCTGGGCCTCAATCTTGACCATCACTAAGCTTGGTGTCCTTAGAAAAATCCCAAACTTTCATAAGTGTCGGTTTATAAAAAAGGGAATAGTCCTGAGTTTCTTTTCCTAGAACTTACAATTTGCCTTATTGATGCTGTGATGTATAATAGAAATAGATGTATTTGGTCTTTGTCCCTATTTTCTGGCACAGAGCTCCCCAAACCCTTGGAATTTCCTGAATGATGAAAGTGATAAAGATGACTTTTATTATCTTAATGAGGTGATTTTTGGACACCCCCCCCCCCCCCGCCAAGGTCCATCTAGTCAAGGCTATGGTTTTTCCAGTAGTCATGTATGGATGTGAGAGTTGGACTGTAAAGAAAGCTGAGCACCAAAGAATTGATGCTTTTGAACTGTGGTGTTGGAGAAGACTCTTGAGAGTCCCTTAGACTGCAAGGAGATACAACCAGTCCACCCATTAAAGGAGATCAGTTCTGAATATTCATTGGAAGGATTGATGCTGAAGCTGAAACTCCAATATTTTGGCCACCTGATGTGAAGAGCTGACTCATTGGAAAAGACCCTGATGCTGGGAAAGATTGAACGTGAGAGAAGGGGACAACAGAGGATGAGATGGTTGGATGGCATCATCGACTCAATGGACATGAGTTTGAGTAAACGCTGGGAGTTGATGATGGACAAGGAGACCTGGTGTGCTGCAGTCCATGGGGTCACAAAGAGTCGGACACGACTGAGCGACTGAACTAAGGGTGGAGGCTGGTTGCCAGGAGAACCAACCATGTGATGAGAGGGTTGGAACTTTCAGTCCCACATCTGAACTCCATGAGGGGAGAAGGCCTTGAAATTGAGTATAATCACTAATGGCCAGTGATTTAATCAATTGTGCCTATGTGCTGAAACCCCCAGAAAAGCCCAAAGGGATGCAGTTCAGAGAGCTTCCTGGTTGGAGAAGAAGTGGAAGTTTAGGGAGAATGTCGCCCCCAGCGAGGATCCATGCCCCTTCCACATATCTTGCCCTGTACATCTCTTCCATTGGCTGTTCCTGAGTTACACCAAGGTTTCTGGGATGGCACAGTGGTAAAGAATCTTCCTGTCAGTGCAGGAGATGCAGGTTCGATCCCTGCATTGGGAAGATCCCCTGGAGTAGGAAATGACAACCTATTCCACTACTCTTGCCTGGGAAATCCTATGGACAGAGGAGCCTGGTGGGCTACAGTTCATGGGGTCAAAAAGAGCTGGACAGGACTGAGCAACTGAACACACATACGCATGCACAAGTTATATCCTTCTGTAACAAACAAGTGATCTAGTAAGTAAGTTGTTTCTTTGAGTTATGAGCCCCACTCTAACAAAATTGATCAAACTTTAGGGAGGGGTTGTGAGGATCTCTGATCTCTGATCTATATCTGGCAGGTCAGAAGCCCAATGGACAAGCTAGACTTGCAGCTGGCATCTGAAGTGAGGGTGTGTGTGTGTGTGCGCGCGCACGTGCAAGTGTGTGTCCTGGTACTGGTGTGTAGATACAGGCATCTGGGACTGAGCCCTTAACCTGCAGAATCTGACTCTATCTACAGGGAGGTAATGTCGTCACTCCCCGACCACCTGGGAAGCCCTACCAGTCAGTATTTGTGGAGAATTGAGTTCATTGTTTGGTGTGTTAAAGGAGAAACACATCAGAATTGGTGTCAGAATCAAAACCTTTGACTCAAATCCAGGACCAGTGAGGACTTACACTCTAAATCCGAACCTGGAACTTGCTAGTTCCTGATAGTAAGTTTTGGGTTAGCTCAGAGATAGCATCTCTTATTCACAGCAGATGATATAAAATTTACATTCCATTACTTAAGGACGTATCATCAAATATAAATAAAACACAACTGTTTCCCAAAGTTCTAATTTGGTTATTATTTATCTGTGTAAATT
This sequence comes from Okapia johnstoni, assembly GCA_024291935.2. Classification (NCBI taxonomy): domain Eukaryota; kingdom Metazoa; phylum Chordata; class Mammalia; order Artiodactyla; family Giraffidae; genus Okapia; species Okapia johnstoni. Next base: position 100,300,477 of record CM044309.1, read on the forward strand.
TTGAAGAGTCTTGCATCCGGTAGCTTCCCCTGGCATCTCTCTGTGGAAGATTGCCTGGTAACTGACCTTTTTCCTGATCTCACTTATTGCCTCCTCCAGGATGTCTTCCTGGTGTTTTAAATCTAACAAAGGTCAAGCTGAGCTAATCATCCCACCTCCACTATTACTCACCAAATTTGCTTCTTTAAACTGTCCCTCTTTCCTTGTTTCTACCTTTGCATTAAAAGCATCTTCTCCCAAGCAACCAAGCTCAAGATCTTGATCATCTTTAGTTCTTTTCTTTCCACTCCCCTGCTGCCCAGCCTCCAGCAGAAGGAAGTCCATTCTAGACACACAGAGTATCTCACATTCACCCACATTATGCCCCAGTAGCTCAGCGGTAAAGAGTCTGCCTGCAGTGCAGGAGACACAGGAGACACGGGTTCAATCCCTGGGTTGGGAAGATTCTCTGGAGGAGAGCATGGCAGCCCACTCCAGCACTCTTGCCTGGAGAATCCCATGGACAGAGAAGCCTGGTGGGCTACAGTCCATAGGGTCGCAAAGAGTCAGACACGACTGAAATGACTTAGCACGCCATCTCCTTACCAATGTCGCCCATCCTCAAGTGATAGCATTGTTAGATTCATCTTCTTCAAACAGTTTTGATCACTCTCTGGCTCAAAAATCTTTCAGGGCTCTCTTACCCAAAAAAGGTCAAAATTTCTCCTGAAGTTTTTAGGACCCTCCGTGATATTGATCCATCACACACATTTTGCCTTGTTTCTGACTACTTGCTAATATACAGACCTCACTAAAGTCAAAAGGACCTATTCACTACCCCTGTACACACCCCATGCATTTTCTGGTTCTGTGCTTTTGCTTATGCTTTTCCTTTCAGGTGAAAAACCTTTCCTCCAGTCTATTTTTATTAATAGAACTACCCAGGTCAAATGCTGTCTCCTCTCTGAAGCCTCCTCAGGTTCCTCCACCAAACATGACCTCTCTTCTTTTTTCTTTTTGACTTTAATAACTGATCCTTTAGTTTTTTTTAAATTGGAGAATAATTGATTTACAATGTTGTCTTAGTTTCTGCTGTTCAACAATGTGAATCAGCCATAAGTACACATATATACCCTCCCTCTTGAGCCATCTTCTATTTGTGCCAATTCTATGGAAATTTTCAATCTCCTGCATTCTTTTTAAGGTCAAAGAATTTAAGTAACTATAGACAAATTTAGAGACCATCAATACTTGCAACATTGTGATTATTGTTCTGAAGAAAAAGCAAGGACTACAGGAGTGAAGTTATTTGCTAAATGCCATGCAGCTTGATGGGCTCCCCTTGTGGCTCAGCTGGTAAAGAATCCACCCGCAATGCGGGAGACCTGGGTTCTATCCCTGGGTTGGGAAGATCCCCTGGAGAAGGGAAAGGCTACCCACTCCAGTATTCTGGCCTGGAGAATTCCATGGACTATACAGTCCATGGCGTCACAAAGAGTTAGACACGGCTGAGTGACTTTCACTTTCTCTATACAGCTTGATAGTGGCAAAACCAAGACTAGAAAAGTCTGTATCCATTGCCATTACTACTATATCAAGATTTAAATACCTTTTGATCTGAATACCTATACAGTTTACTAATAAATCCTTTACAGCTCCATGATTACATGCGGTCATTCTGTGGGGTGATCATCTTGCTTTCTCTACTTTTCTTCTATACTTCTGGAACACCAAGCATCATTTCCATAATAAAATATTGCTGTAGGATTAGATGAATGAGTTTTGCTTGAGGATAATCTGAAAATCCTTTAGCCTGAAGACTATGTCTGTTGAGAGCCCATTCTTTCTTTTCTCTACTTAACCAATATTTTTTGAATGGTTCAAGTTACCTATTTATGTTCATAAAATTTGAAAATTTAGTTGAATACCCCAAATATGCTTATAGACAAGGAAAAGAAGGCAGCTTTAATGCATCTATCTCTTGGGATGAATAAAATTCCCATTGACTCTAGATTGCTAATTCAAACTCAAATTATTTAACTCTTATTGAGCCAGCACTCAAGCACTTTATAAACTGAGCTAAGAAATAATCAGCAGATTTTATTTTTCAGCTCATAACCATAAAATGTATTAGGGTACTTTTCTGCCTGTCTTTTGCACAGGTGTGTGTGTGTATATGCACGTACCTGTACACTCACATGATGCAACCCTCACATATATACACGCACTCTACTTGCACCGCAGTGACCTTTGAAAAATGGATACTGCAGCTCCAGAGGGCAGGTCTCTAACAAAGGTGAAGAATTAAGTCATTCATTATGATGACAATGATAATTGCTATTACCATTGTCATTAGTCTTTGAAGTCCAGATTTGGTGTCTTTTTCTGCAGTAGAATACACAATGAATGCCAATTTTAAAAATATCAAGGAACGATGATAGTAGCTACAAAGTTAAAGTTGCTCAGTCGTGTCCAACTCTTTGCAACCCTATGGACCATACAGTCCATGGAATTCTCCAGGCCAGATACTAGAGTGGGTAGCTGTTCCCTTCTCCAGGGGATCTTCCCCACCCAGGGATCAAACCCAGGTCTCCCACATTGCAGGCAGATTCTTTACCAGCTGAGCCATAAGGGAAGCCCAGTAACTACAAATGACACTTCAAGATTTCTCTTTCTACGTTGCTGTTAGTGAGGGATAAAAAGCAATTGATAGCACTCTTTGGGACAAAGTGGTGAGAAAACGTCTCTACTGTATATATTAGTACACGCTCTCATTAGCCATCTGTCACAGAAATGGACTGACTTCAACCAACAGCTTACATCAAACTCATTTTCTACACAAACTGAGGCTTGACAGTGAGTGAAGCATCTGCCCAGAGAGGGGATTGTGAGTTCCCATAACTCACTTCGCCCCTAGGTTCCCATATCCCTCATCCTTTTCTTCCTTAGTGTTGCGGGGCAGTGTTCCTTTGCTTTGCACTCAGTTGGTTGGAGGTAGGCACCATAGGTTTGATTGATACACCAATTTGCATCTCAAGGCATCGCTCGATAAATACAGTGCCATGCAAGGCTACTCTCTCACAAGCCAATTTCCCCCTCTGGGCTGACTTTAGAAGCTCATTGATGTCACTTCCTTCCTCAGTCAGCAAGTGAATTTTCTTTAATTCTCAAGACCAGCTGTCCATGCTGTCAACAGAAAGTTATTAAAATTCCTTTAAAGTGAATAAAAATAGCCTAAAAGCAAATGTACTTGGAAACAGGAAAGAATCAGTATGCAAAGTCCACAAACCTCTGAGCAAAATAATGTTGATCCAACCAGAGATTTCAAACATTGTATATTCAAGATGCTAGAAAAAATAATTAAAAGATGGTAAACCACATACTTCTTAATCTTTTATTAGCAAAGGCTTATGCGTTTACAATTTATCCCCTGAATTCCATTCCTCTCTCTCAAATACGATTTGAATAAACTGGGGAATGACTTCAGTTTTCCTTAAGTGGGATTCCCTCCTTTTTTCTTGTCTCGGTCAGGGAACATTTACATCTCCACCAGGCTAAGACTATCTGTGAGCAAGAGAAAAAATTACCATGAGCTGCAATCATAACCACTACAGTCACAAAATAATGATATAATTATATATTTTAATTTATTAGAGTTTTAATAGCTCAAGGTAGGAGATCATTTTTCTCATATTTAAGTAGCCGTATCTCACAGAAATGGTCTATCTGGCTCAGTCCCCATGATCCTCAACTGACTTTCTGACCTTAGTAACTGGAACCTTACTCTGTTGCCTTCTGAATCAGCCCTTGCCTTACCCCCTCAGTCCCCAATGTGGCTCCTACCTTGTTGCCAGAGTTGTTCATGACCTGGTCCCTAAGTCCCTCCAAAACATGGATATGTTCCCTGCCATTTACATCACCTACCATCACCCGCCTCTTCCTTATTTGCATAGAAGCCCTGAATCCTGGACTCACTGTGACCTTTTGCTTGGGAAAGTTACATCCAGCCTGTCTGTCTTGACATCCCAAGACACACAGCCCAGGTTTGTGTCTTAGGTTCCTGCCTATAATTGGGGCCCTCGGGTCAAATCTGTCCTGGGGCTGCCACCCTCCTCAAGGCCCCTGATTCCACAGTGCAGTTAAAGAGAAGCCTGAGTCTTCTGGGTAGCTATGCTGAGAAACCTTATTTTGGTAAATTGCAGCTTCGTGAAAGAGAATGGCAGAAATTTGGGTAAATTCAAACTAAAGGGACAATGAAAATATTGTTAGCCTTCAGGAAACGTATAAAACCTAGTGTTATAAGTTATCTAGAATTAACTCTCTGTCCTTCACTTCAGTTCTCACAATCTTGAACACTTATGGCTTCCCTAGTAGCTGAGCTGGGAAAGAATCCCCCTGCAATGCAGGAGACCTGGGTTGGATCCCTGGGATGGGAAGACCCCCTGGAGAAGGAAACGGCTACCCAATCTAGTATTCTGGCCTGGAGAATTCCATGGATTACAGTCCATGGGGTCCCAAAGAGTCAGACACGACTGAGCGACTTTCACTTTTATGTTAGGAATACAAAACTAAGCTACTATGTGCTCAGTCACTCAGGTGTATCTGACTCTTTGTGGTCTCATGGACTGTAGCCCACCAGGCTCCTCTGTCCATGGGATTCTCCTGACAAGAATACTGGAGTGGGAAGCCATACCCTCCTCCAGGGTATGTTCCTGACCCAGGGATCGAACCCTCATTTCTTATGGCTTCTGCATTGGCAGGCAGATTCTTTACCACTAGTGCCACCTGGGAAGCCTTAAGGCTACTATAAATGTTATATTAAAAAGGAGGGGAAACGAAGATTAGACATAATCACTATTACTAGGATACTTTAAAATCCTTGGAAAATCAACTTGGAACTAAGACAAAAATGGTGGCTATCACAAAACCAAGTGTTTGGTATGGGCCAGAATTTAGTAGTAATCAACTTCAGGCACTCATATGGTTCATCTAGTGAGTTTTAACTCCTGAATCTTTCCTTTTGTTAGAGAGCAAGAGCCAGGAACAGCTGCCCTTAAAAATGTGGGAACTGATACAAACCAGCCCTGACTGAAAATACTGTCAATCATTCTGTAAATCTGCATTGAATACCTCCAGTGTGCCAGCACTGGGCCCTTGATACAGCAGTAAATAAGACAGATCAACTACACTCCAATAAAAATTCACCTAAAAAGTAAAAAAAAAGCACAGGAAGAAAATAGATCATTTTAAAAGGTGTAGACTCATTTTTAGGCAGTGTTGAATTTATAGAAACTTCATAAAACATTGGAGCTTCTCAGGTGGCGCTAGTGGTAAAGAACTCATCTGCCAGTGCAGGAGACATAAGAGACTTGGGTTGCATTCCTGGATTGAGAAGATCCCCTGGAGGAGGGCATGGCAACCCACTCCAGTAGTCTTGCCTGGAGAATCCCATGGACAGAGGAGCCTGGTGGGCTATAGTCCATGGGGGTCGCAAAGAGTCAGACATGACTAAAGCGACTTAGCATGCGTGTACATAAAAGAATTTTAATAAATAACAAAATTATAAGCAATTGTCATGGTATTTTAAAGGGACCCACATTCTGTCAATGTTAGTAACCACTGCTATAAAATGTAGAAAATTAAACCTTTTTTTTAGTGCTCTTAAACTTCTAATAAAACCAGCACCCTCATAAAAATCATTATTACTTTTTCTTGCTCTATTTTTAAACATGGTTTCTTGATAAGACATCTCATCTTGTTAATGTTATTGCCAGAATTTTTACTTGCAAACTAAGGATTGTGTAGTGTAGTCTCAAATCAGAAAATAGCAAGACAAAAAAAGAAATAAATCAAGATAGGCAGGGTCCCTGACCACAGAATGCTTATACTGTAGGAGGAGATGTGCAAGGAAGCAACACACATACAAATGACAAAATAATTGCAAGTTGTGATAGATGCTGTGAAAGAAATAAACAATGGGATGATATCAAGAATCATCAGAGGAGATGGGCCAACCAGAGAAGAGCCCCTTATATCTTTCTTTTTTTTTTAATTGGAGTATAATTGCTTTACAATGTTGTGTTAGTTTCTGCTATGAATGAAATGAATCAGCCATATATATACATATATCCTCTCTCTCAAGCCTCCCTCCCACCACCCCTCAATCCCACCCATCTAGGTCATCACAGAGCACTGAGCTGAGCTCCCTTGTGCTATATAGCAGCTTCCCACTAGCTATCTGTTTTATACACGGGAGTGTATATATGTCAAACCTAACTTCACAATTCATCCCTCCCTCCCCTTTGCCCCCTATGTCTACATATCTATTCTCTACGTCTGTGTCTCCATTCTTGCCCTGAAACTAGGTTCATCTGTACCATTTTTCTAGATCCCACATACCTGTGTTAATATATGGTACTTGTTTTTTCGCTTTCTGACTTACTTCACTCTGTGTGACAGTCTCTAGGTCCATCCACATCTCTACAAATGACTTAATTTTGTTCCTTTTGTGGCTGAGTAATATTCCATTGTATATATGTACCACAACTTCTTTATCCATTCATCTGTTGATGGTCCTCTAGGTTGCTCCCATGTCCTGTCTACTGTAAATAATGCTACAGTGGACACTGGCGTGCATGCGTCTTTTTGAATTATGCTTTCCTCGGGGTTTATGCCCAGGAGTGGGATTGCTGGGTCATATGGTAGCTCTATTTTTAATTTTTTAAGGAACCTCTGTACTGTTCTCCATTTTGACTGAATCAATTTACATTCCCAACAACAGTGCAAGGTGGTTCCCTTTTTCCACACCTTCTCCAGCATTTATTGTTTGTAGATTTTTTTTTTCAATGATGGCCATTTGACTGGTGTGAGGTCTTAATATTAAACTGAAACCTGAATATTTGAAAGAGTCTGTCAGATCAGCAGTGCCATTAGATTAGAAATAAAACACACAACAGATGTAATGTGCTTGAATCATTTCCTCTCCCTTTCTACCCTCCAGTCACCTTGGTCTTATGCGAATTTCTGGTCCTTTTGACCTTTGGTCCTTTGCCCTTACTGTTGTCTCTCCAATTTGAGAGGGCTGACTTTCAGATTTTCAGAATGTCTCATGATTCACCGAGATACACTCTCTCCTTGCCTCTGAGACTTTATTCTTTCTGTCCCAACTCCCTGGAATGTCTTTCTCTTATCCTTTGCAGGAAAAATTCATACTTATTTAATCCTCACAAATCTGGTGAGGGGTAAACACTAGTAACTCTTTGTTATAGATGACCAGACAAGACCAGAACATTGAGTAACTGGCCCTAAATTTAGTAAATGACAGAGCTGTAAATTAGATGTCGGGTTACCATCTACTCCATTTTCTAGAGTCCAGGGGACTTTGTGATTAGTTTATGATTATTTGATTGTTTGGCCTCTTGCTTTTCACTGGAATTCCTTCAGATTTCAGTTTGTTCCTAAGGAAACAAAACTAAGATTTCCTGGTGCTGCTGCCGCCCCTGAGGTCACCTCTGGCCTAGTCTCCAGGTAGCAACCAGCCCTGAGTGGTCCTCTGAAAATGCACAGCTGACCAAGGCATTCCAGGGGCCCTACTCACACCCTGGGCTACACCCTCTTCGTATCTGACTTCCCAGTACTTTGGGGAAGGTCATCAATCTCCCCAAAATGGTCTACATGAGCTTTCTTATTCTATGTTTCTTGCCTGTCTGTCCAGCCTCATCTCACACCACCCCACCTCCCCCTTATTTCACTCTGGCCACGCTGGCTTCCTTTCCCTGCTTTGGACCCAAAATGCTCTCTCCTTCCTGAATGTTCTTCCCTCTCTTCTTGTCCACACTGGTGATCTAATTCAAAAGGCAAGTTCCCCCTCCAAAAAAAGATTAAATACTCTTCTTTATACACTCTACATATTATCTGACAAAAGACATCTAAGTACCAAAACATATCAAGAGTGTCCAGTTGGGCAGTACCATTAAAAATGAAGAAAATTGGTAATTATTATCTAGAAACTCCAAAAATTGGCCCTGGTATTCCATGACAGTGGCTGGATTGAAGAGCTTATTTTTTTTTTTATTGTTTTTTCATTTTCATGATTGCTCCCTTTGCTGTGCAGAAGCCTTCCAGTTGCCTTCCTATACATCACCAACAAACTACCTGAAAAGGAAATTAAGAAAACAATCCCATTTACAATAGGATAAAAATCAAATTACTTGAGAAGAAAACTTAAGGAGATGACTTATACATTGAAAATTATGAAACACAGGTGAAAGAAATTAAAACACACACAAATAAATGGAAAGACATTTCATATTTATGATTTGAAAGAATTAATTTTGCTTAGATGTTTATCTACCCAAAGTTATCTACATATTCTTGTAATCCTTATCAAATTCTCAATGACATTTTTTACAGAAAAAAAAATTCTAGAATTTCTGTAGAACCACAGAAGACTGAATAACCAAAACAATTCTGAGCAAGAAGAACAAAGGTAGAAGCCTCATACTTCCTGATTTCAAAATATATTATAATACTACAGTAAACAAAACAGTGTGGCACTGGCATAAAAACAGATATACAGACTGATGGAAAGAATAAAGAGTCCAGAAATAAATCCATACGTATATGGTCAACTGATGTTTGGCAAAGCTGCCAAGAATACACAGTGAGGAAATGATGCTATTAATAGTCTCTTCAATAATGGAGAAAAGTGGACATTCACATCCCAAACCATGAAATTTGATCCTTTTCTTACCCCATGCAAAAAAAATATTAATAATTCAAGAAGGATTAGAGACTTAAATATAAAAGCTAAAAGTAGAGGAAAAGATAGGCAAAAACTTCTTTATATCAGTTTTTGCAATGACTTCTTGAACATGACACCAAAAGCACAGGCAATAAAAGCACCAAACTAAAAACACTTCTATATAGCAAAGTAAATAATCAACAAAATGAGAAGACTTTTAAATTTTCATAAGGAAGGGCCCACTTTTAATTGGGCCATTCCATTTTCTGGGCTCCTTATTCGTCTAGTGTATCCTATATATCACCTGACCTGGTACTGTGTGAGCACTTAGTAAAATTTCCTGATATACTTATTACTGGTTGCTCAATTGACCGGTAAATACCATGAAGCCTGGCATGCTGCAGTCCGTGGGGTCGCAAAGAGTCAGACATGACTGAGCAACTGAACAACAACAAAGTTGACTGGTAAATACCATGTATTCACTACATCTTTTTTTGAAAACAGTTTGATGGTTTCCTCAACAACTAAACAGGCAACTACCACACAACCCAGCAATTGCACTCCTGGACATTTATCCCAGAGAAATTAAGACTTGTGTTCACATAACCTGTCCACAAAAGTTGATAGCAGCTTTATTCACAATAGCTAGAAACGAGCCGGATGTCCTTCATCTGGTGAATCGTTAAACAGACTTTGGCACATCCTTACTCAGCAATAAAAAGGTAATGGAGGGAGGTCCAAGAGAGAGGGGATGTACGTATGCATACAGCTGATTCACTTCGTTGTACAGCAGAAACTAACATAACTTTGTAAAGCGATTATACTGCAATTAAAAAATGAAATACTGGGGAAAAAAAGAATGCGGAGAATGCACATAGCAGCCTGGATGACTCTACAGAGAACAACGCTGAGTGAGAAAATCCTATCCCAAAAGGTTTTTAAATGCATGTTTCCATTTATACAGCATTCTTGACAGCAATGGAGAACAGATCAGTGATTGCCAGGAGTTAAGAAGAGGGTAGGGGTGGGAGGGCAATGGATGTGATTATAAAAGAGCAACATGAGGGACCCTGTGGTAATGAAAAGGTCCTGTATCTCAACTATGTCGGTGTCAGCATCCTGGTTCTGATATTATTGTACTATATAGATCATCCAAATGTTACCAGTGGGAAAACCTGGGTAAAGGGCACAGGGAAACTGTCTGTATTCTTTTTTACAAATGCATGTCACTACACAATCATTGTAATTAAAATTTTAAAAGGACATTTAATAAAGTGTAGGTATGACACCAAGATATTCACAAGCACTTAATAACTGCGGGGTCACAAATGTCTTCTTTACTCTCTTTCCTGGTGGTTTGTTGGTTATTGATTATTCCTAAGGATTTTTTTTTCTTGTATTTAAAACATATGATCTTGATCATTCTTAGGCTATTTTTGCAGTATTTGAGGTTTATTATTTTAGAGTCTTCATTATTTATACCCCTCTGGTGCTTTTCATGTGTTACGTTGCTCTGATATGTTTCTGTCCTAAGATACCGTTTATAGAATTGTTGGTTTGTACTTGGTCTCCGGCCGTACCAAAACCTAAGAAGGTCTTTATCATCTTCATAAGTCAGGAAAAAGTAGCACCTCTGCAATCTGTCGCTTTATGTCTCCTCTTCTGGTCCTCAAGATTCCCTGAGTTCAGTGTTAATATTATGCTCGAACAGGTTGTCATTGTTTGGAGACTTTCAAATGGCTGTGGTTCAAATTTTTCTCTAGTTTTTTCATCTCTTTAGCATTTATCTTCCAGAGTTTAATACATCCTCTGGTATGTATTCAAAGAAGGCAATGGCAACCCACTCCAGTACTCCTGCCTGGAAAATCCCATGGACCAAGGAGCCTGGTAGGCTGCTGTCCATGGGGTCGCTAAGAGTCAGACACTTCTGAGCCACTTCACTTTCACTTTTCACTTTCATGCATTGGAGAAGGAAATGGCAACCCACTCCAGTGTTCTTGCCTGGAGAATCCCAGGGACGGCGGAGCCTGGTGGGCTGCCATCTATGGGGTCGCACAGAGTCGGACACGACTGAAGCGACTTAGCAGCAGCAGCAGCAGCAGCTGTTATGTATTTCCACTCTGTTTTCTGTTATCTTTGCCTAATGTGGTTAATTTCGGTTTTGACTTTTTTTTTTCATTCCAATTATTGGGGTGATCATAACTGTTTCTACTGTGATACAAATCCTTGCTCAGAAAGTCCACAAATGCTGTTTGGAATTTTGAGTGAGAACAGAGCAAGACTGGTACTAATGTTGACTTTCTTTTTGCTTTCTTTTTCAGTGACTAGAGAAAAACTCCAGGAACATATCACCAACCAGGTATTTCCTCACTTCTCATAAACTAGGATGTAGAATTTTGTTTCAAATGTTAATAATTAATTAAGCATTTGTAAATATTTTTAAAAGGAGGCATTGCTAGTTATTGGGTATGATGAGCGATACACATCTTATTGGTTCCAATTTATTGGAGAACAAATAACTTGATCATATATGGGTGATCGTGCACTTTCCTGTCTCCCCCACCTCATTCCTCCCCTCCACACCATCTTTCTCAAGGATGGACTCTGCCAGTTCTGATGTAAACAGCCCCCAGCGCATGTCATGACCTCTGCATTTATTCTATCATGGCTGCAAAGAGATACTTTTATCTACTTCTCCCTTAACTAAGGTGACTGTCCTCTGTGATTTTCCCAAGTTCTAATTCATCCAGTCATTCCCTCCCCAACAGTTAAGAACTAAAGCCTCAGCCATGGAAACAAGTTGGTTTTCTATCTGGTCTCTGATTTCTACCCACATGTAGCCAGTGTCTTCCTGCCTGCCTCACTGTTTTCTTATCCAGTCTTTTTTTGATTAATTTTTTATATTTACCAGGAGATGGAGTCATTCTGTACAACAACTTAAGGGGTTTAAGACATGCAGCCATAGATCCAAGCCAAGTTTGACAAGCCTGCCCCACCTCACCCTCTTCTCATGGGCCAATCTGGCTGCAGTGTTTCCCAGTGCTGCCACTAGACCCAGCGGACGCAGACACTGGCCTGTGGCAAAATGTGCCCAGCTTTCATTCATAGACACACATCTCCAAGTCTTGTTGTTGTTGTTCTCCTCTGGCATAAATTACTCCTCATCCTTGTCAAGGGGAAGAATGGTTCATCTACATTTATAGCAGTCAAGGGTACATTTTTCAACATCTCCTAATGGACTTCAAAATAAATTCCAATTCTGGTTCCCATTGTCATTCCAACCGAATTAAGTTCTAGCTCTACCTAATCTGTGCCAGATGCCCTGTAATTCACCAAGCTTTAAAAATTGTCCTTTCATGTGACTGACATCCTATATTGCAAATTCAGTAGGCAAAATTTAATGCTTATCAGGTACCATTTTGCTTTTGAATAGAACTGTAAATACTGACTCAGTCACAGCCATCTTAAAAACTTGAAAATGCCATCCCCATGTAATGGTAAAGTCAGTTAGTCATTTCAAATATTTATTTGCCTATTGAGCTTAGTCTCTTTAGCATCATATTTCAACTGTTTGTATATACTCAAGTGGCTTGGTGAGGTTGAGCAACAGTTAACCAGTAAAGTTCATTGTTACCATTTTGTTTATTTAAGTCACAGAGGGAACATTTTTCCTTATAAAGAGAACTGTTTTCTTTATTAACAAGGTAAAACAGTTGGTCAAGAAGTATATTAAGACTACTTCTCAGGGGTAGATTTTCATTTCCTGTATTTTCTTTCTTTTGTACCCTTGGCTAAACTAGTGGAGTATGTAGACACTAAAATAGAACACCAAATATTTACTCATAATCTTAAACATGGATTTGGTACCAGATAAAAGCATCATGTCTCCCAGTTCCAGTAAAAGAGTGAATTCTTTAGTCTTTAGAGGTAAGGGTCCCAGTTCCAGTAAAAGAGTGAATTCTTTAGTCTTTAGAGGTAAGGGTCTTTGTATTAGTTATGTAGTCATTTTCAGGACAGATAGTTGTATTGTTCAGTCAGTGTCTGCCAGCTGGTATTTCTGATTCTACAATGGAATTTCTGTTCTTTCTTCTTGCACATAGAGAGGTGCTCCCCACTCTCAAGAACACACCAGGAGTGCTCTGTGACGATATAGAGGGGTGGAGTCAGAGGTGGGAAGGAGGCTCATGAGAGAGGGGTTGTATGTGTACTTATGGCTGATTCACGTTGTTGTATGGCAGAAACCAACATAACATTGTAAAGCAATTATTCTCCAACTAAAAGTCATTTAAAAAAAAAAAAAAGAACAAAATAAACAGCAAAAAAGAACACACTGGGAATATAGTCCTAAAAGGCACCTTGAAAACTGAAAGTCGCTTGGTCGTGTCTGACTCTCTGCGATCCCATGGACTATACACAGTCCATGGAATTCTCCAGGCCAAACTACTGGAGTGGGTAGCCTTTCCCTTCTCCAGGGGATCTTCCCAACCCAGCAACTGAACCGGGGTCTCCTGCTTTGTGGGCAGATTCTTTACCAACTGAGCTATCAAGGAAGGCCTTATACTTTTTATACCTCTAATTTATCTTATATCTCTTATAAAAGCCATCTTATACCTCTAATTTATCTAAAGTCTGGCAAAGGGCCACAAAATGAAGTCATCTTCCTTTTTAATTATTTTTAAATTGAGGTATAATTGACATATAACATTATATTAGTTAGGTATATTATATTAGTTGGGCTTCCCTGGTAGCTCAGCTGTTAAAGAATCTGCAACGCAGGAGACCCTGGTTCCATTCCTGGGTCAGGAAGATCCACTGGAGAAGGGATAGGCTACCCACTCCAGTATTCTTGGGCTAAAATGAAGTCACTTCCTTTTTAAGCATTATATTGGTTACATATATTAGTAATAATTAGCATATTGGCAATATACTGATTACATACATTAGTCTGTATAGTATATAGAAAACATAATGATTCCGTATTTGTTTATTCTCTGAAGTGATCTCCATAGTAAGTATAGTTCCCATCTGTCACCATCCAAAGTTACAAAACATTTTTTTTTCTTGTGATGACTTTTAAGATTTACTCTCTTCAGTTCAGTTCTGTCACTTAGTTGTGTCTGACTCTTTGCGACCCCATGGACTGCAGCACGCCAGGCCTCCCTGTCCATCACCAACTCCCAGAGTTTACTCTCTTAGCAACTTTCAAACACACAATATGATAGGATTGACTATAATCACCGTGCTGTCCATTACAGCCCAAAGACTTATTTGCTTTGTAACTGGAAGTCTGTCCTTCTTCATCCGCACTCCCCTTCTGATACCCAAAGAGTTTGACTCTTGTAAAACATGTCTATATACTCACTTTGGCTAATCAATACAGAGTTCTTTATCAGAAAGGAATGTAAAATGGAAACACTGGTGCGCGTTAATCTGCCCCGCAATCCTTCCCCACTAGGCACTATAGCTTGTGTAATTAAATTGAAATTGAAAATCAAGTCCTGTTGTTGTTGTTGTTCTTCTTCCCCATTAAGCAGTCTCCAAGCTGCACACCAACGTGAGAATTCAGGACTGGAGCAGAGGGAAAGTTCTAGCCTGCTGGCTAATATCCAGCATGCATTTTTAGCCCATGGCTATTTTACCACACCTGAGCTCAGAGAACAAACAACTATTTGAGTTCTCTGGAGGGAATGCTGGATTCCTTCCTGTGTAATTCACTGGGGAAATTAGTATGCTTTTTTCGAGTAACTTGTTAACGCAGCTTATTTACGAGAAGAGGACAAAAATGAGCAGTGAACCGATTGGCAGAATGAGATGAATGCATGACCCATTTTTTTGTTTTTTTCAGCTGTCCCTTTGGCAGTTCAATGCTGCCATGATTTCCTCTCTGAAAAATGTGCCTTGTAGAGATGAAATCTGTAGATTTCCCCATAATTTCAACTATGGTAGATTAAAGATAATACCTTAAAATACTACCCAGAATACCTTCCAAATCAAAGTAGCAAATGGTCAGTACCAGAATGGGAATACATAAAACCTTTTGACTTAAGATTTTAAATTTGCCTTCTTATATAGTAGGCAATTGAAACCTGTAGTAAATGGGATAGTTTCTGTTTGTACCTTTTGGATAGTAGATCATTAGAACCTATGGCGAATTAATATTTTGTTTTTATATTGTGCTTTGTTTCTCAGTCATGTCTGACTCTTTGTCACCCCCATGGACTGTAGCCTGCCAGGCTCCTCTATCCATGGAATTCTCCCAGCAAGAATATTGGAGTGGGTTGCCATTCCCTTCTCCCAGAGATCAAACCTGACCCAGGAATCGAACCCAACCCAGGAATCGAACCCGACCCAGAAATCGAACCTGGGTCTCCTGCATTGCAGGCAGATTCTTTACAATCTGAGCCACCTGGGAAGTCCTTAGGTGATAAAGAGGGACACCAGATATGGGGCTTAGTTTCTCATGGGGAGGATGTGCGTGTTAGGGGGACATTCCCAGTTTAGGTGCTGGTGATGAGGAAGGCTCACCTTCACTGACTGGCTGGTTCCAAGAGAGCCAATGCCACTGGCTGCTGTTAACAGCTCATGGGTCTCTTTGCTGGGACCGCAGAAATAAACTCTCACCAGCTGGGTGCTCTCAAGCTCAAGCACACTATGTACTGTCTCTCAGTTCTGGAGGCTCGAAGCTCAAAATCAAAGTGTCCACAGAGCCAAGCCCTCCCTGAAACCTGTGGAAAGAATCCTTCCTTGCTTCTTTCCTGGCTTCCGGTGGCAGCCAGCAAGCCTTGGGGTCCCTTGGTTTTTGAGTCTTTTCATTGTCTGCCCATCTGCCTCTGTCATTGCATGACTGTTCTCTGTACCTCTCTCATCTAATAAGGACATCAGCCATATTGGCTTATTAGGGTCCACCCTCCTGATTTTGTTAACTTTTAAAATTTTTATCCATTTTTAATGTTTTATTTCATTTTTATTGGAGTATAGTTACTTTACAATGTTGTGTTAGTTTCTGTTGAACAACAAAGTGAATCAGCTATAGGTATATATACATTCCCTCTTCTTTGAATTTCCTTCCCATTCAGGTCACCACAGAGTGTGAGCAGAGTTCCCTGTGCTGTACAGCAGGTTCTCATTAGTTATATATTTTTATACGGAGTATCAGTGGTGTATATATGTCAATCGCAATCTCCCAATTTACCCCGCCCCCCACCTTGATAGCCACATGTTTGTTCTCCGTGTCTGTGTCTCTATTTCTGCTTTACAAATAAAATCATCTGTAGTGTTATTCTGGATTCCACATATATGCATTAATATATGATATTGTTTTTCTCTTGCTGACTTACTTCACTCTGTATCCAATTAGCTCAGTTGATTAGAGTGTGGTACTAATAACGGCAAGGTTGTGGGTTCGATCCCCGCATGGGCCATTGGAGGTGTGATTTTGACCTTCTGGTGCCAGCCAGGTGGACTTGGCAATTCAAGGCAGCTATAACCCCCCAAATTGCTACTGCTCAGAACTGGAAGTTCAGGTATTCTCTTCTTCATGGAACATGATCTCTTCTTGATTGCAGCTGCAAAGACCCCATTTCCAAGCAAGGTCACATTCACAGGTACCAAGAGTGAGGACTTCAATGCATTCTTTTTGGGGACACAATTCAAGTCATAAGAGACTGGAAACTTTAGAGGCATCCTCCATTCCATCTCTCCCTCTCAGCATGCAGCATTTCTGGTGCACTGTCCCGTAGCCCTGTCCTATCCAGCTCTCCCACTGCTCTCCTGATGGCTCAGGCAGTAAAGAATCCGCCTTCAAGGCAGGAGACCTGGGTTTGATCCCTGGGTTGGGAAGATTGCCTGAAGGAGGGCATGACAGTCCACTCCAGTATTCTCGCCTGGAGAATCCCCATGGACAGAGGAGCCTGGCGAGCTACAGTCCATGGGGTCTCAAAGAGTCAGACATGACTAAGTGACTAAAGCACACAGCACACCGACTGCTTCACCACTATTCCATTCATCTTCCATTCTGTTCCACTTTACCTTCTGAAACACCAATCACCCATCATCTTTCCTCTGCCGAAAAGCAATAATTAAACAGAAATGCCTCCCCCAATTTTAGCAGTGATTATTAACTCTGTCTGTGAATTATAATCACCCTGGAGCTTTGTTAGTGCAGATCCTGAGACCCCAACGTCAGCACCACCCCAAGAAATTCCGGGTCAGGGTTGGACCAGCCCAAGAGGGCTCATATGCTTTAGAAGGCCTCAAAAATCACAGGCACAGAAATATACAGGTTTTTTTTTTTCCTTTTCAGCCTCATGCTTTAAAGTTTGGTAACCAGGTGAGCCCCACAAAATATGAGAAATGGATAGTGACTGAATTAGACCCTCCCCTCAAATAGAGTGAGTTTGGGCTAGGAGGTAAAAGATCAGTCTGTGCCCTTTTTTAAAATTTTTAAATTTTTTCTATTGAAGTATAGTTGATTTACAATGTTGTGTTAGTTTCTGCTGTACAACAAAGTGAATCAGCTTTAGGTATACATATATCCCCTCTTTTTTAGATTTTTTTTTCCCATATAGGTCATTATAGAGTATTGAGTCAAGTTCCCTGTGCTACAGTAGGTCCTATGAGTTATCTATTTCATACATGGTAGAGTGTATGTGGCAATCCCAACCTCTTAATTTATCCCTTCCCTCCCCTTACCCGCCTGGTAACCATAAGTTTGTTGTCTACATCTGAGACTCTGTTTCTGGTTTTGTAAATAAGTTCATTTGTACCATTTTTTTAGATTCCACATATAAGTAATATCATATGATGTTTGTCTTTCTCTGTTTGACTTGCTTCACTCAGTAAGACAATATCTAGCCTGTGCCTTTTGAAACCAGAGAAACAGAAAGGCTGGTTCCGTTTCCAGGTAGCCGCCCCACCCCCAACCCCCCAGAAGTGGGAGGATGTATAGGCAGACAGGGATCCTCCCAGAATGGTACTTCCGCCCTCCCCTCTGCCTGGGAGGTGGGTGCAGTGGGCCGTGTAGTTCTGGATGGTACTTAGAGCTGCCTGACACTCCCAGGTCAGAGAAGTGAGGCATGAGGTGAGGGACCTTGCCCTTCCCAGAACCTAACGAGCTTTCGTGAGTCATCCTGTCCTTGGTAGCAACAGATCCAGACGCTGCCTAGGAGTCCCCAGCTGAGTCCAGTTTCTGCCCTACCCTCCTGCTGAAGGTCCACTGGACCACGGACCACTCAGACCCCTGTGGCAGAGTAGCCGTCAGGGAGAGGGGGTTTCTTTAGCCTTCAGACCCAAGTGATCTTTTGGGACAGGCTGCAGACCCCAGATGAAAACGAAGCAGGGTCTTGAGTATCACTTACTTTAAAACTTTTGAATATTTAGACATACAGTGTGTGGGCTTCCATTCATCCTCCTGCTCTAGGCCCCATAAATGTTATTGATGTGATATCAATCAGACATCTACAACTTAAAACTCAACATGTGATTCCAATAAAAAGCGATGCTGGAACCCACTCACCTGTCATCTATAGGATAAAATCCTATCCAAGGCCCTGTGATCTGCTTTGGAGAGCAGGCCCTCTGCCTCCCTAGACTTACTTCCCGTTCTTCTCCTGTGTATAAAGCTAATGTGCATGCATGTGTCCTAGGTGGCTTCAGTCATGTAACATTCTAATTTTTGTAATGAAACAGTATTGTACCAAAGGAAAGAAATCATGTTTGGTCAGGCAGGCGACATTGACTCTTACAAGGCAAGTGCCATTGACTCTTATAAGGCAGAAACCAAGTGTTGTCCTTTGCCTCCCATGTGAGGAATCTAAACCAAAAACAGAAGGCACAGCTAAGGCTGCCCATGGTCTCTACAAATGATGATCACACAGTTGGGGAATAAAAGAATCAAAGAGCAAGGGGGCCCCACCTTTATTTCCACATCCCATAACTGCCCGGAGGACACTGAACATTTGCTTGAATCAAGACTTGGCCCCTGAGTCTTTTTTCTAGAATGTAAGCATGGCACTGTCATTCACTGCTGCCTTTTCAGTGTAGTGTGAACTTTACAACTTCTAAATTTAAAGCGGGATTACATTACCTTGCACTATTCTTATCAAAATGGCCATGCACTCAAGGAGACAACTGTGACCTAAAGAGCGTCTCTCTTGGCAGGTTCAGTGCTAATGGAACTGGTAAAGATCCCATTCCCTTCATTCTCTTCTAAGATTGCCTTCTAGAATTGGAAGTTGTGCTTTTAAAAAGCCATCCAATTTATGAGTCTTTTTTAAAATACCTGAAGGCAAGACTGAAATGATCCAAAAGTGGTGGCACTAATGGTGGTTAACAAAGAAGCATTTATGGAAGATGGGCTTTATGAAAGGTCAAAAGGCTTCATGTCGAGAAGATAATCAGGTGTAAATGTCAAAGGGCTTGCACTCACCTCTTTTATTGGAAGTCGAGAAAGTTAAAACACTACGTAAGGATGTCTAATGGAAAAAGACAATATATAGTCTTTGGAACTATATTGTCAAGACAAATAGAGGGAGGAGAAGACAGCCCTCGGGAGTTTTAAAAGCATGAAAACCAATAGAAAAAAGTACTGATTGGAATTAAGGAAAGCAGTTTATTAGCGACACTGAGACTGTTAGCAATTCAGATATGAGATAATTCTCACTCTTGTGCTCACTCAAGATCGTTCACACTTAGACCGCTTTTGAGTAATTGTGACCAAGAATTGCTCTAGTCACTCGTTTATTTGTCACAGCAAGCCTAGGATGATCAGCATTTTAATCTCCTTTTTCAATGAGTGGAAACATCCTTGAAAGATTAAGTAATTTTTCAGGTCCTGCCATGCTTAGCCCTAAATGAATAATAGCAATGGTTAACATATTATTAGGCTTCCCAGGTAGCGCTAGTGGTAAAAAAAAATTTTGCCTGCCAATGCAGGAGAGGCAAGAGATTCGGGTTCAAGCCCTGGGTCAGGAAGATACCCTGGAGGAAGAAATGGCAACCCACTCCAGGATTCTTGCTTGGAGAATCCCATGGACAGAGGTGCCTGGTGGGCTACAGTCCGTGGGGTCACGGAGAGCTGGACACAACTGAAGACAGTGTTAGTTAGGAACATTGTTGTTAAGTGTTTAATGAACTTTCTGTGCATAGGCATTGTACATAAAATTCTCTCATTTAAACCTCACAGCAGTGACCTTGGAAGGCAGGTACAAATTCAAGGAGTCAAAATCGGTGAAGCTGAGTGGCTTGCCCAAGATCAAGGATGGGAGCAGGCAACCCAACCCTGCCATGTAAGCACCAGCACTGTTCTCTGCTGCTTGAAGTGTCTTTAGTTAAAGGCACACGGATGATGAGTGGCGGAGCTGGAATTTGAATCTATTTGGATGGATCTCATTCTGAAATCCTTTTGCTTTGCTATTGTGCTGTCCTATTACTTGTTCTGAAAGTTCTTCTATTAATTAGAGGATTCCACTTATGACCACCCTAAGCAGTACTCTAATTTTAACACCAGTACTGAAGCAATTGGTTGTGAGATTCTAGAATACAGATATTTATGATGTGGTAGGTATTTTTTTAAAAACTTCTTTTTAAATGCTTTAACTATCAAGGTGAGCACGTACTCACTCTGGGGCTCCTGATGAGCATTAAATTACTTTTTTAATTAATTAAGTGAAAAATCAAATGATCTAGTCTAAGAGAAAAGCTATTTGTCCCCTGAAAAGAGATTAAAGCTAAAAAAAAAAAAAAAAAAAGGTATACATTGGGATAATCTGTTGCCCATTGGCAATTTTCCTCAGAGGAGCCCAGACCAAACTATCATGGACATAAAACAAGAATTGAAATAGAAACGTGCATTCTCAACAACTATGAAATCTTCTCTTGCTCTTCAATTTTCCAGAAAAGTACTTTACTTCTGAAAACTCTTTCATAAGTTCTTCACTACTAGTCATAATGTGTCACTGTCTGTGTGAGAAAATATGGATTCTGAAAATGTAGCTCCTATTAAAAAGGATGAAAACAGTGAATTTACCATCTAGTATAAATGAATCTTACCACCTAAGATGCTATCACTCAGTAGTCCAGGGAAATTGATTCCACAAGGGGTTTCTAGTCAGTCTGTTTCTCCTATTTTTCCTCCTCTCTTTTGAGTTTTCTAATCATACCCCTTCCTATTTGCTAGCATCTGTACCTGAAGATGGGGGCTTTCCAGATGACTCAGTGGGTAAAGAATCTGCCTGCAATGTAAGAGACACAGGAGACTCGAGTTCAATCCCTGGGTAGGGAAGATCCCTTGGAGGAGGTCAGGCCAACCCACTCCAGTTTTCTTGCCTGGGAAATCCCATGGATGAGGAGCTTGGCAGGCTACGGTCCATGGGGTCCCAAAGAGCTGGACACAACTGAAGCGACTGAGCATGCACAGACATACCTGAAGATGAGCTTAACTGGGTGACTGCAGTGTTTCAGCTCAGCAGATGTTATGAGCCAAATGGTCTGCACCATCATTTGGGATTTTCCTCAACACATAGCAACTAACCTCAGTAGCCACATTCTACAAGTCGGGAGCACAGTTAGTGGAGACCCATCAGCATTCAGAAACTCAAACACCTCCTCCCTGTAGAAAGTCTCTTACTTCTTGGGTAAAAGCTAGGATCAGATGGGCCAAAGCGTCCATTTGTCATCATGTTTGAGTATACATTCTCATATACAATATTTTTTAAATCTACCTTTAAACTATTTTATCCATATTATTCTTTCTTCTCTTGATAAAACACTGAATGAAGGACTCAAGTGAAAACTTGATACATTCTGGAATTGTGTGAAAGAGGCACTTAAGTGGTCATCATTTTGAATAAAATTTGTTTGTGTACATAAAGATGTATTTTAAGAAATAAATAGTGATCAAGGAATTGGAAATTTTTAATAATGTATATAGATTAAATATAATGTTTATAGATAGCTTAAGTTGAGCTCTGTTCCCTATAATGATGCTAAAATGGCTATTTCCTTTGTATTTACAAATTATGATCCTTTTTTGTCTTTATCAGTTTGAATTTCACTATTTACAACATTTGACCACAATAAATATTTCTATAAGCCCAGAAAGAAAAAAATAACAAGTAGTGTCATTAATACAATGCAAATTCTGTAGAATCCATGTTATATAAATGGTTTTGGCCCCTCACAGCAGATCCCATGGGTAACTCTGATATTGTTTGTAGACTTTTATGTGTCTCTGTATTTTGCTGAGGAGATAGTCCTCGTCAGAACCTCAGAAGTGAAAGAAAGTATCTGAGATAGTTTTTCTGCCTCTAACTAGAGAACATGATCAAAACTCTCTCTTTGATTATATATAAATTAAAACTAATTCTATTGAAACTTTCTTTTGTAAAGTAGTGCTTACCAAAGAACAAGTTTCCAGGAAGGAAAAGATGCACAGACAATTGGTGAAAATTCAGAGTACCAGTAAGGATCCCAGTGAAAGCTGCTACCTTGCTTTATTTCCCTTAATGTGGAAAAAGTTATTATCCACAGAAGTCTTATGTTATATTCTGTGGTTGATCATCAAAACAAGAATGGGATAAACAAGATTCTTCACTATTTCATCAATGGTATGAGCCTTGCTCAAAATGTATTAAAAGGAAATATATCCGTCATACTATTACTGGATAATTCAATTAAGCCAATGTTCTGTGGATGTGGAATAATGAAATTTACTATGTTGACTAATTAGCCAATCAGATTTCTCTCATTTGCTAAGGCAATGGATTGACTAAAATGTGACCATAAACAAAATAGATTTTACTAGGCATAATCTGCTTTGTAAACGAATGAAATTAATTCTTCGCCTGACCGAAAGCTTTGAAAATGAAAGACCAAAATTGAACACATGCTTCCAATCTTGGTTCTGTTACTAAGATGACACTGAATATAAAAGTTACTATTTAACTTCCCCTCAAGTATTTCATACTTGAGACTAAATGACTCTTAGAAATATGTTCATCAACAGATGGGAGCCACTTATGGCCTCATAAACTCTGAAGCAAGTGAAATTATCTCAGCAAAATGGAAAGATTACAAGAAAACTTCATCTGATCTCCGAGATGATTCATGCGTTGCATATTGGCTCAATGGTGCAATGAATATTGACAGATAATCTCAGCCCTTATGTCTTGAAAGTTCACACCATCAATGCTGCACAGAGAGTGTGTTATTACTCCCTTTTCCATGACCTAAATCCTAAATTCTCCTTGACCTGGTGGCCTATGGCATGTGATCCTGCCTTCCTCTTTGATTTTATCTTGTGTTCTTGAGCCCTTATTTTAAAAAAATATATTTATTCATTTATTTATTTGTGTCTGAGCTGGGTCTTCATTGCTGTGCAGGCTTATCTCCAGTTGTAGCAAGGGGGGTTATGCTCTAATTGCAGTGTAAGGGTTTCTCATCATGGTGGCTCCTCTTGTGGGAGCACAGGCTCTAGGGGGCACAGGCTTCAGTAGTTGCAGGACGTGGCTTCCATAGTTGTGGCTCCTGGGCTCTAGAACACAAGTTCAACAGTTAATGGCACATGCGCTCAGCTGCTCCTCGGAATATGGGATCTTCCCGGACCAGGGATCGAACCAGGGTCTCCTGAATTGGTGGGGCGGATTCCTTCCCACTGAGCCACCAGGGAAGCCTGGGCCCTTCTCACTTACACAGCTGCCCTCTGTCCCTCTGCCTGACCAGGCTCATTCCTATTTGGAGGACCTTTGCCGTCACTGACCCTGCCTGCAGTGCTCGACTCCCAGATCTGGGGTTTCTTCTTGTCATTCAGATCCCAGCTCGAGCAGCTTCTCCACAAATGGATCTAGACCCTAGAGCCCTAGTTCATGGGGTCTCCCCACTCCACTGCCACTCATGCTCTACCACATCTCTGCTTCAGTGTTTATTTTACATCACGTATATCATCATCAAAACTTTTGTTCATTTATCTGTTCATTATCTTCCTTCACTCACAAGAATATAAGTATCCTGAGAACAGGACCCTTGTCAGAGTTGTCTGGTTTTCTGTCTCTTAAACAGGACACATATTAAATGATTATAATAAGTATTCATCCAATGAATGCATCACTTAATTCTGCCAGCAGGCTACACCAATAGTCTGGGTTGTGGGGGGCGGCAGTGGGGGAGAATGTGTCTAAGGTAAAGAATCTGCCTGCCGGTGCAAGAGACACAGGTTTGATCCCTGGGTCGGAAAGATCCCTTGGAGGAGGAAATGGCAACCCACTCTACTATTCTTGCCTGGGAAATCCCATGGACAGAGGAGCCTGGTGGGCCACAGTCCATGAGGTTGCAAGAGTCATACACAACTGAGCACACACGCAAAAGTGATACACTGATAGTGGGGATGAACAGTTTAGAGAAAAAATGGCTTGGTGTCTGAGAGTGGGAAGCAAATTGACAATCTGAGACAGGGATTAATGCAAGGTCCCCAGGGTTACTGCAGGGAGATGATTCTCTTGGCAGAAACAAAAGTTGTGGTTAAAAGTCACATTTAATGAGTATATACCACATGCCAGATCACTTCTCAGCCTTTTGTCTAAGATCATGCACATGGCAAGCGTTGTGTATTTGTTCCATTTATTTTTCATGACTCCATAAAATCAGCATCAGTATCTCTTTTACTATGGGGAGGTTGAGTTAACTACCCCAGGTTGATTGGTTAGCTGTCCTATTCCAGTGAGTGAGATTGATTTGGTAGAAAGTACTGGTTTAAGGTCAACTGAAAGTTACCAGTAAAGCATGAATAGGATAAAAATTTACGAAGTCTGGTCTCTCTCCCATTTCACAAGTTGTCTGGCTGAAGGGGTGTGAACTGTGTGTCTCACAACCTACCTTGGCACTCAGGGGTTTTGTGCAAAGTATTCTAGGCCCCTCTGGGCCTCCATGGTTATCTTCCTCGTTCTGTAACCACGCGGGGCTGGGAGCTGGAAATACCTTAAAGAAGACACCCAACAGGAAAGTAATTGGATGTAGGTAAGAGATGAGATCAGTAGAGCAGAATGATAGCAGTTACCTTGCAGACCACCGCCTGGAGGGCGATAGGACCCCCAGGAGATTAACCAAAATGCAATACACAAAATTTTCTGGTTTTCTGTCTTAGGGGCCAACCATCTGATAAATTACTAACTTAGACCATGGAAACCAGACTTTGCTGAAAATGAGTTCTATGCTGGGGTCTGGAGGAGAGACGATCCTGCTGATGGGTCTGGGGAGGTAGAAGATGCCGCGACTCAACACTCAGGCATCCCTTTACTCGTGGCAAAAAGTGGACATTTAATCCCAACATATAAATCCTAATGGAGATGGCATCATAGAGCCAGTGTTTCAAGAAAAAGCCATGGGGACCAGGTTCACTTGTCACTGGGAGTCTATCAGGAATTGAAAGATACCTTCTGTTTTCCTCCTTTCATCCCTGATCCAGGCACACAGCTCAGCAGAGCCATGTATTATGTGTTTTCCCAGACGTACAGTCACTGAAATGCCACAATATAAAATAAGTTTTCTTGAAAAGGGCACTGGGGATGGAGTGAAGACATCACCCCTCCAAAACCACCAAGCCTGGATAGGTGTGTCTAACAGGAATGTAGAAGCAGGAAAGGAAATAAAGATGCTGTGAAGATAAGGAGCTTCGTTCTGAGACATAAAAGCTAAGCAGATGATCGCTATCTCTGTGTGCTTTATGCAGCATAACAGGAAACCCAAAGTCCAGGCAGCATCATGGTTACATCGTGGTTTTCTAGAAGCAAGAGCCCAGGACCCGCTCAACCATGCTAATTATTTGGGACTATCCAGTAGAGCATCAGTTCTTGGTACCCAGCTTACCTAATTCAAGTTGGAGAAGAGAAGCAATCAAAGGCTTGACGATGTCCACTGTCCAGTCTATTTGAAGCTGACATAGATACGTCTGGCCACCTCAGGGGAGCTCAGTACAAAAGATAATATTCACTTGGACCTCAGAGCAAGGAAATTCCATCATCTTATAAATAAAGATGTGGTGGCACTGAGAGCCTTGTGGGGTAAACATGTGCTGTATGATGACAAACACAAGAGTCAGACAAGCCTGGATTTTAGCCTTAGCTCTAGGAGTTGCCAGTTGTAAGATACTAAGTTTCACGGGAATGTGCGCATAACCACCTGACAGAGTTGGGGTGAGGATGCACTTGTTTGAGCAGCACTTGACACAGGTGAAGCCCTCCGACAATATTCATCCCCAAACCACCCTCCCCACCCATCCTTTCCCTTGGTCCAGCAGGTACAGTTTAACTAAAGGAGACTGGAGTTCTCACAGTCTCCCTGCCACTTGGTATAAATACATCCTTCCTCGCGCAGGAGGGAGCATGGTCTGGACCTGGGAATCTCAATATATGAGTCTCAGGTAAGGCAAGAGAGTCTTCCCATGGGTCTGATAACTGGTCCATAAGTGCCCGCCTTTTCTGTGGGTTTCACAAGTGAGTGAAGCTCATCCATCCACTTTCATCCTGTTACAGCATTGGCTACAGTCTAATTGTTAGTGGCTACAGTTAGGGGAGGGCCCAAGAAAATCCCCAGTGTGAAGCCTGAGACCTCCTTCCTCCTGCTGTGAGCAGTATTCTCTGGCATGGGGAATAATGGAGTTAATAGACTGTGATATTGTTTCTGAACAAGGTATGTCAACATGTGTTTATTCCTTCCAAGAAACAGATTATAGAATCATAGCGAGGGGAGGGGGGCAATGATGCAGTGTCTGAAGGACCTTTAGAGAATTATGCTTGCCTGTTTGCTTGATGAGAGCGGTGTCTCTGTAAATAGATTAGGCAGAATCCTGTCCATCAGTGTCTCTATGTAAGAGGAGTGTGGTTGGACATCATCACCACCCCTGCTGGTGTCACTGCTACTTTGCCAGTGGGCATTGCTGTTCCAGCGGCTCAAGTGGCTCTGTAATAGGTGGAGAAGAAACAGTTCCCCAGGTAAATGCTGCTTCCTGGGTCTGGGGCTCTGCCTAAAGAAAGGAACAGGAAGGGTAGGACTGTCCCCAGTTCCTCCTTCCCCACCCCCTTCTCTCCCCACGGCTCCGTTCGAACAGTTGCAGTTACCAAGGCTGGGCTGTAGGGGGCAGGCGCCCCTCCGTGATCCTCGCAGTCCAGCAGGAGCTCATTCCGTACCAGCTCTGGAGGATGAGGTATTCCGGACTGAAAGCTCCCAGACTCAGACTAAATGATCGGGACCAGCACCGCTCACACCTGACCTTGAGAAGAAAGGGAGACCAAAGGAGTTGGCTATGGCCATTGATACGTCGTAGCAGCCATTTCAGTGACATCTTGAATCAAATTGTCATATTCAAGAGAAACTATGTCTTTTGGAAACCCCCCCCCAAAAGCTTCAAATTTTATCATTAATGAAATAATATTCTTAAAATGAAGGTGATAAAGTTTATCTTAATACCTGAAGAGATCAGACCTTCCCCGGTGGCACAGTGGTAAAGAATACTGCTGCCAATGCAGGCGACTCAGGTTCCATCCCTGAGTCAGGAAGATCCCCTGGAGTAGGAAATGGCAACCCACTCCAGTATTCTTGCCTGGAGAACTCCATGGACAGAGGAGCCTGGAGGGATACACACCTTGAGGTTGAGAAGAATCGGACACGACTGAGCATGCGCATACGTACAACGTGTGGAGAGATAAGACCATCCATCCCACCATCCACTGGATCAGATAGATCATCACTTTGTTTTGTCCATGATTTGTTCACCCTGACCCCCTCCTAAGGTAACCCACTCTATTCTCTTGTTTCTTTGTCCTGCTTTGCTGTGAGTTTATGGCTTACAGTCTTCCTTTGCATTCTTTCTCAGCCTGAAATCCTGAAAAGAAATCCCTCTTGGCACACCCCCAGATTCCCCCGGGCAAGATCCGGTGCCCCGGGGCACCCTCTGTTTCTAGCACAGAGCCCAGGTAGCCCACGGTACCACCAAAGGGTGAGTTGCCTGCTCTGGACTGAGAGGGTTGGAGCGGGCTTTGAAGAGGCATCCCTGAGTAAAGCTGAGTTGTCAAATATTGCCCGCGACTAAGCCAGAGAGGGGCGTGTGTGTCACTCAAAGATGCTGACACAGACAAATCTGATCTGGGTCTGGCAGATGCTTAGCCAAAAAGGCAAATGGAATGTGTCCTGCCAGAGTCACTGCTGCTGTCACAGTCGGCATGGCTGTTCCCAGGGCTCACGTAGCTTCGGACTAGTAGGCAGCGAATGGCGAGGAAACAGAGCCTTGACTATACACTGCTTCCTGGGACTGGGCTCTTACCTGTGCTAAAGCCCTGTGTGCCTTAAACAGGTTCAGTGAAGAGGCTCCGTTTCTTCAATTGAAAAGCAGAAGTGGAAGATTCTCATGGCAGTAGGGGGTGGTGTGTGCTATGGATCTGCACAGTAGCAGGCACTTAGTAAACTGCCGACACTGTGATCATCTGCCTCTCTATCTAGGAAATACTCTCAAAGCCCATACATTCAGCTAGCACCTCCACCAGCCAACACCTCCCGAATCTGTACACCCAGCTTTAGCGTCCGATACTGACAGATTTCCCAAGGCACCTCCAACTCCAGAGGTCTGAACCTGAAGATAGTTTAAGCACCCACCACAGCCACCCCCCAGCCTCGCATAACCCTCGGCTCCTGTGTACTCTCTCTGGGAGCCGGGAATCCATTCTTCCTGCTTCCTTCACCGCCACTCTCCCAGTCTGATCAGTTTCCTAAATTGGCCCCAAATAATCCCCTCTTCTTCATTTTGACCCCATTGTTTTAGTTCTTCTCCTAAGAATTCCTGATGGACAGTCTCAGTTGTCTTCTAGACGATCCCCTTTCTCCAGGCATGGCTTCTTGCCGCTGCTGTTTGTAGAATGTTCATCCTAAGTCCCTGCCTTCGAAAATCCCTGTCACCTACATGGCAAAGTCTAGACTCTATATGGGCCCAAGGGCTTCCTGGAGTGAATCCAACCAGCTTGCCTCTCCTCTTATCTGAATCTGGTCCCCCAAGAGTCCCCCTGATGGTACCTCTCATCCTGGCTGGTCCACCTGTCAGCTTCCCAATCCTCCTAGACTCTCAGGCATCCACCTCCTCTGTGAGATTTGCCCCACAAAACATCTCTTGAGAAAAATTAAGTACTATTTTCTTTGTTCCCCAAATACCCTATGCATCCTTTCATTATGGCAATTGTCACAATTTTTTTTCACAAGCTGCTTTTTTTAATCAACCCAGTTAAACTTTGGCTTCCTCACAGGACTATAAATTTTACCTCCTTCATTTCTACAATGCCAAGAACAACATATAGCAAAAGTTCAATGTGTATCAAATGAATGATCAAAATCCTTGAGCACATAGTTTCCATCAGCCCCACAACAGCAGATAAAGTATTGCAGAACTGAAATTCATGATAGCATAAAGCCAATGTAAGTTAGTTTCCTGAAAAACGGGAAGTATAGGAATGATATTGCTTTTGCTTCCATTGAATCAAAACATATGTTTATGCAAAATACTATTCCAGATACTTATGGCAATAATACAGATTTATAAGAATGTACTCTGTATAATTTTATGTGGAAGCCTGGATGAGAGGGGAGTTTGGGGGAGAATGGATACATGTATATGTATGGCTGAATCACTCTGCTGAGCACCTGAAACTATCACAGCATTGTTAATCAACTATACTCCAATACAGAATAAGAAGTTTAAAAAAGACTAAGTAAGGCAAAAGCAGTTCCTATGGCTGATTCACATTGTTATATGGCAGAAACCAACACAATATGGTAAAGCAATTATCCTCTAATTAAAAATAAATTTTTAAAAAAGCAGTTCAATCACATAATAGAATGTCCATATAGTCAGGAAAGTGATTTAGAAAATGTGATATGAAAAATCTAAAAAAAAAGAAAGGCTAGTGGGAATATTGTGCAAACAGAAAGGAGAGCAAAAAAAAAAAATTAGACTGTACTCTGATCTTTAATAAACTTAAAATAAATTGGAAAGCTAGTCACCTAAATAACCAACTATAACAACCAACTAGAGTAAAACAAAAAGTGCTAAACAGAGGACCCGACACCCAAACTGAGCAGACTTGTCTGAGTACCCTGCACCCACGTTTCCGCTCTCCCAGCCTCCAACAGCTTCCTACTGGAGCCTCTGCCACTGTGGCAATATACTAATTAAATGTGTAATTATTTGATTTTTTCCTATAAGGATATCAGCTCCATGGGGGCAAGGACCACATTTGTCTTCTCTACCACCGCATCACTGTCATCTAGCACAGTGCCTGATGTATAGTAAGGGCTCCATGACTTTGAGGGGGAAAGAGGAAGAGCAATTAATTTAAATGTTTAAGATCAGAGAAGACTTCAGAGGGGAGGTACAATAGACCTTAAAAATTAAGAACAGTGAGGCTTTCACATTGACTGTAGGGTT
The DNA here is from genome assembly GCA_024291935.2 of Okapia johnstoni. Lineage (NCBI taxonomy): Eukaryota > Metazoa > Chordata > Mammalia > Artiodactyla > Giraffidae > Okapia > Okapia johnstoni. The sequence continues at coordinate 100,330,656 of CM044309.1, forward strand.
CATGTATATTCCACAATTTTTGTTCCACTTCTTTTAATATTCTTTTTTTCATTTGTGGTTACATGTCTTTCAGCTGATTTTGCAGTAATATCTACTCTTTAAAGGCACACTTAAACCATAGCTTTTTGCCAAAGTTTGCAATTTAGCTGTGTCTGAAAAGAGTTTCTCCAGTGAGAAAATCAAATCTCAGTGTAGGCTAGAATAAAGTTATTTTCCTTACAGATGGTACAGACTAAATGCTGAAGTTGTTTCAAAGAGAGTGGAATCCCTCACTGGAGACCTGGGTGGTTTTAATGAGGAAAGTGGAACTTTATATCAGCTTAAGATATTTGGAAAATCCCAAGAAAGGGAGAGAGCATGGATAGGGGATGCAGAGACTGATAGAAGCAAGTAAAGACAGAACATATCGGGAAAGGAGCAGAACACAAAGTGACCAGTGGTCCAGTGGTGACAGGCTGTCAACGCCAACTAAGGAAATAAGACTTTAGTTTATATGTTGTTGTGTGCTCAGTCACTCAGTTATGTATGATTCTTTTGCAACCCCATGGACTGTAGCCCACCAGGCTCCTCTGTGCATGAGATTTCCCAAAGAAGAATACTAGAGTGGGTTTCCATTACTCCATATCTGTAGTTGAGCCAGTTCCAAATTTTAAGGGATGAAAAATGAAATATTTTAAAAAGACTAATTTGGCAGTAATTTTCAGGAAGACTAATTAGGAGGCTACTAAAGGATATCTCCAATAAAGAAATAATAAGTACAAAAGAAAAGTTTTTTTGAAAGACTATGAGATGTAAATTAACCAATTTACTCTCTGATTGTCAAAGCATCTCTCAGATTCTGTCAGTGAGGACCAGAATGTACTAGAACCATTTCAGAAATAGAAGAGAGTGCAGGAGGAGCTAATTTGGGGAGGAACAGGATAAGTTTGACTTTATATGCATTTGCTTTAGGGACAGTCTGAACCAAGTGCCCTGAAGAAAAATGGGAATGTAAGTTTACTCTTATTATTACTGTTGCTGTTGTTATTATCACCGTCATGGTGGAAATTCATTGGTTTAAGCCTCCAATTTAAAATTCCATTAACCTTGGGACTTCCTCGTGGTCCAGTGGTTAAGAATCCACCTTCCAATGTAGGGTACTCAGGTTCAGTCTCTGGTTGGGGAATTAGAATCCCAATTGCTGTAAGGAAACTAAGCCTGCAAACCACAATGAAGACCCAGCATAGCCACAAAAGAAAAAATACTATTACCCTTGCTATTAGTAGTCCAAACCCTTCAGTCTTGGCTGTGATTTAAAAGGAAGTAGAGTGAGGCAGGGCAGGGGTGTGTGGGGAGAGGAGGGAGGTAACAAGATCCTAGTAATTGTTTTTATAAAGGTGGGTGATGGTGAAATGAGGCATCGCTGGCAGAGGGTCTCATGTCCATTCACCCAGAAGCCTAAAGGGGTGCCATTACTAAGAATGAAGCCTTTGTTCATATCTTGATTTGATCAGAGCTGAGGAAGCAGATTGGTACTCGGTAAACCAGTTGGAGACTGAAGTCAAATTGATAAGCAGTGAAATTTTCCCTTGTGCAATGATCTCCCCAGCCAAACTGGTGATTGGAAAGTGTCTGGAGAAATATGGACCTCCAGCAAAGGGAAGTGGATATCTGTGAAGGGTATTTCAACTGGTCCGTGTTAGGGCCGACGTGACACCCTGCCTACTGCAGAGCATTTACCTCTGCTTACTGAAATATTCGCATCCAGCATATTTGGGAGTCTCTCTCTCCTGAAAGGTATGAGATGAACTCTTTTTTTTTTTTTTCTTACCTTCCACTGCTATGCTGCTTGTGTTGGGCTTCTCAGGTGGCGCTACTGGTAAAGAACCAGTAGTCTTCTGCCAATGCAGAAGACTGTAAGAGACAAGGGTTCGATCCCTAGGTTGGAAAGATCCCCTGGAGGAGGGCATGGCAACCCACTCTAGTATACTTGCCTGGAGAATCCCATGGAGATAGGAGACTGGCAGGCTATGATCCATAGGGTCACACGGAGTTGGGAATGACTGAAGTGATTTAGCATGCAAGCATACCTGTAGAGTAAATTAGCATCGAGAGCCCCTCCCCAGATTCTGTTTCAGGGTGTCCACAGTGAGGCCTGGGAGTCCAGACAGCTGGCCAGCCTCCAGGAGTTCCCAGGCAGTACTGAATGACTTTGAACCAATCTGATCTGGCAGGCAGGTAAGTGTCCCACTGCCACACCCCCTTTAGCACAAGCAGCTCTACTTGTGCCTCTTTTATTTGCTTTCTCTTCTGCCAAAGATTTGTTTGAATACAGAGTTTCGGCCCCTTAACAAGAATCAGTCAAGTATTTATCTAAGTTAACCTTGATCTTCTGATTAGCTCTGGTTTTCTTCAACAAGGTCATAAAATGACTCCTTAGAAGCCCATTGTTAAGTTATAATCACATTTACTCATTCAACAATTATTTATTGGTCATCTTCTATGCATCAGGTAACATGCGAGATACCAGGGATTCAACAAAGAACAAGAAAGATGAGACCTCTGCAGTCATATTCTAGGGCAAGAGAGGTGGATGGGATGGAAATAGCATAGGAGTAAGTAAAATCATTTCATATCATGATAAGTAATATGAGAAAAATTAGCAGGGTTCAGTGGGAGAAAATCTCAGAGGGAAACATAAATTAAACAAGGTGTACAAGGAACACCTCCCTACAGAGGTGACTTCTGAGAGTCACCAGGCATGCTGGCTGCTAAGAGTTTGAACAAGATAGTGACAAGTGGTCATAGAATTGCAGAACTGGAAGCCTTGATGAACTAACTGGATGGTTAGATGCCAGGGGTCAGAGATGTGATGGAGGTGGTGCAGACTCTGGCAATAGCAAGGTCCATGTAAAATGGAGACGCTGCTGTGAAAGGCAAGGTGGTCAAGGAGCAGAGAGTTTATTGGGTGTAGGAGTCATTACACATGATGACAGAGCAGGGATGAAGAAGCAGAGTCTGAGCCTGGAGCTGAAGTCTTCAGTGCATGAAGAGGAAAGGGGGGTGGAGCAGGACCCAGGTGCTTCCCAGAAGCAGGAGGGCAGGCTGGGGACGTGTCCTGGAAGCTACAGGGAAGGACAAGCAAATAGCTCCCCATCTTCTGGCCTGAGGGACAAGTGGCATAAAGAAGTGAAGTTTCATCTACTTGAAAAAGTTCAAGAGTCATCAGAGAAAGTCATGAGAAGCAAACGTTCCAGAAGTCCCTGGAGAATAAAGGGAAATCTGATGACTACAAGCTGAAGGTCCAGAGGGCGAGCAGAGGACTGATATCATTTTTGGTTTTGTTAATGGAGCAGGGAGAGAATTAATTGGGCCATCTGTAGACACACAAATTACAGCCTGGATAATAATGGACAATTGGGGAGCCTTGAAGTTCACTAGGTCACTGGAATAAAATACTATTACAATGATGATTATTAAAACAATAATAAGAGCAATTATTGCTTATAGTTGGAGTTGAAGAAGTAGCAGCAGAAATGTAGCGGCAGTTTGATCTCAGGGCTATGCTCAGTACCTCCCATGCCACCGTGAATGACCCTGTGATCTTTCAGACTGTTACCAAAAGTGGGGACTGACTGCTTGCTACTCAAATGCCATTAAAGAGGCCAGGCTGATGGAAAGGAAAGTTTGCTTCATTTTGGATGCTGGGAACAGGGACTGTGGGGTGGGCAGGTGTCTGTCCAAAGACTGACCGCCCCCTCCAAGACAATCAGGTGGCAAGAGCTTTTATAGATGGGGTGGCGGGTAGTACATGCAGAAAGAGCATAGTTGGCTCTGACAGTCATCTTGAAATTGGTCATCAGTGGCCTGACCAGCGTCATCTTGATGTTTTAGGTACAGTTAATCTTCAGTTCCAGGGTCAGTTTGTTTCCGTTTCCTTGAGGCCAGTTCTCAGAATTGTGGCAGCTTACATCATGGCTGCACTCTGGTCATTGTGTGGTTGACTTCTCCCACCTGCTGGAGTTTCAGTATCTACAAGACAGCTCACAGGTTAGGGCTCAGGATATTATCTGTAGTCATTGAAAGTGAAAGTCGCTCAGCCGTGTCTGACTTTGCAACCCCATGCACTGTGCAGTCCATAGACTTCTCGAGGCCAGAATACTGGAGTGGGTAGCCTTTCCCTTCTCCAGGGCATCTTCCCAATCTAGGGATCAAACCCAGGTCTCCTGCATTGCAGAAGGATTCTTTACCAACTGAGCTATCAGGGAAGCCCAAACGATACTTCTAGTTCCCATACCAGGGGTCGAACCCGGGCCGCCTGGGTAGCCTTTGAGGAGGATCTAAAAGTCTTTGACTTGCTTAATGACTAAACTATTATTAGTTGGTCACCTTTGACTGTTTTCCTTTCCTTCTTCATGTTCTTACTTCCATGATAAAACTTACTCGTTGGCAAAAATTTTTTCCACAGACAAAAGGCCAGCAGAGGACGTGGGAGGCAAGGATCATGGGGTCGTGCTCCGCTTCAAAACCTCAAGTCAACTTTTATATTATAGTGAAAACTTTGTGGACTACAAGTTGTTGATCAGGGTAAAGAGGGACTCAAGGCTTTCAGGTCACCTTGGCAGTCTCCGAGACGATAGCAGACCAAATGCTTTTAGAGTTGAAACCCCAAATATTTGGCTCAGTGGTGTGGTGGATCTTGGCAACTGTTGTATGGGGTTACACAAGTTGGTTTGTGGTGGCCAGGGCTTACTCAATCAACCTTCTTCCACCAGAAAGAAGCATCTCTTCTTGAAGCTCAGCCAATGGAAGGACTGTGATGCCTGGAGGTGGCTCCCATACACAGTGCTTCATTCCTCCGCTCTTTTGTTCAATTTGCTAGAAAATTCCTAATCATCCTTGAAGACCTAATCCACCAAGTCATACATTCCTTCCTCCATGTAACAAATAATTACTAGAGACTATAGACTGTTCTCAACCCTGAGAACCAAATGGTAAATCCATCTATATCCGTAGCTATCTCCCTCTAGGTATATATACACCCCTCTGCTAGGAAACTTTCCCCACCACTCCCTCCTCCCCCTAGGCTGGTAGTCCCATGCTTTAGTCCCCCAACACATCATTTTTTTCATTCATCTTTCTAATACCCTGCTGACAACCCCATGTGTATAGCTTCAGTTCAGTCTCCTCAGCTATCCTTTTCTAGTCCAAGTGAGATCAGCTACTTCTCTGCTCAGAACTCTCCATAGCCTCTGAGTTTACCCAAGGTAAAAGTCAAGGTTCTTAAAATTTTTGTCACTATCAGTGGAAGCCACCTTGCAAACCCTGTCTTCCATGACTTCCTTTATCAAGTCACTTCTGAGAGTTGTAGGAAGGATATAGTCAGGTGAAGAATAGATGGTAAGTGGGCTGAACCATCCCACCAAGAGAACTAAATTCTCATCCTACTTTTGATACAGTTTTGTATCACAGGACATGAAGTAGACATTTCTGGATTCCCTAGTCTTTCTTCACTTAGGAAAGAGGGAAGGTCTCATACATGAATGAAGCTGTATGATACTATGAAATCATTGTAATAAATGAATTTTAGAAAAATAAAACATTTTCCAAGGGGAAAAAATTATATATCAGTGTTTGCAAGTGCCTGGAAAACTGAAGTGGCCATTAGACTTTTATAATTGGCCTTGCTACAATTTTAGGTTATAATTTATGACTCTGAAATATTCTGCACATTGTAGAATGCCCCCCCAAAAAAAACAACAAAAATCTCAGTCCAAATACAGCTACATTTTGTATCTACATTCAGATGCACTAAGTCAATGCTTGAAGGTTACACACTCTTCAATAGCTCAAGAATCATTGACCTACAGAATGATGGAGCTATATTTTATTGCATTACAGGCAAAGTTAAGATAGAAAATTCAGGGCTTTTTCCTTTCTATCTTGTGAATACATTTTTTGCATTTTGTAAGATTGTATCAGGGTTTCTCTGGTGGCTTAGCAGTAAAGAATCCGTCTGCAATACAGGAGACACAAAGAGATGCAGGTTTGATCCCTTGGTCAGGAAGATCCCCTAGAGGAGGAAATGGCAACCCACTCCAATATTCTTGCCTGAAGAATCCCATGGACAGAGGAGCCTGGCGGGCTACAGTCCTTAGGGTCACAAAGAGTTGGACACAACAGAAGTGACTTAAGACGCACGCATGCACAAGATTATATAATTGACAGCCACAGATGCAAAGATAGTACAAAAATAATAACAAACTTACTGTGACCATAGATTCAAATCAATAACCAGTAGTTTGAGGACTTCCCTGGTGATTCAGTGGTTCAGCATTCACCATGCAATGCAGAGGATGCAGGTTCAATCCCCAGTCAGGGAACTAAGATCTCACATGCCACAGGGAAACTAAGTCCATGCGGCAACTACTGAGCCTGCATGATGGAACAAAGGTCCCATGTGCTGCAACTAAAACCTGACACAGCCAAACAAATAAATTCTAAAAAACAACTAGTAGTTTTATCCCAATCATGTACAGATAATTTTCATGAGAAAATCTATTAAAGTAATATACATGAACATTAAATGAATAGCATAATAATAACCCAAATACATATACTGTACAATGGGAAGCTTTGGTTCAAAGCGATGCCTGGATACCATTTTTCGTTGTTACATTTTCTATGAAGAAGCTTGGGAACCATATATTCTGCATGCTTTGCTAAACTGTTCTGGCAGCTTACATGAAATGCGACCCCCTAGATAGCATTTTAAAACAATTATGTTAAGTTCCTTATCAATATACCCATATTTATGAATGTTCTTTCAACATTTCCCATTCTCTATTTTAACAGAACCCCAAGTCCCACATGCTCGAGGATCCCAAGGATAAACCAGAAAATCTACTCAACTCCGAGAGGCCTACTAGGGTCTTCATGGAGACCAACCACTCCCAAGGAGAGTCTCCAGCTTTGGGCAGGAACCTAGGGTCACCAACAATTCAGTTGATTGAAAAACAGCAAGGGACAAAGATCCTTTTCAGGAAGTTCAGTGAAACGAAGTGGTCGGAGGACATTCGCCCTTTAAATAAAAGCTTAGTCACAGACGGCAAATGGAAGAGAATCGATGCAACTCAAGAAAAACGTAGGTCTTTCCTTCAGGAATTTTGCAAGAAATACGGTGGGGTGAGTCGTCCTCAATCCCACATTTTTCACATGGTCTCCAGGATCTACGTAGAAGATAAACACAAGGTCTTATATTGTGAAGTACCCAAGGCTGGCTGCTCCAACTGGAAGAGAATTCTGATGGTGCTCAACGGCTTGGCCCCCTCTGCGTACAACATCTCCCATAATGCTGTTCACTACGGGAAGCACTTGAAAAAGCTCGACAGCTTTGACTTAAAAGGGATTTATAGTCGTTTAAACACCTACACCAAAGCTGTGTTTGTTCGTGATCCCATGGAAAGATTAGTGTCAGCATTTAGGGACAAATTTGAACACCCCAATAGTTATTACCATCCTGTATTTGGAAAGGCAATTATAAAGAAATATCGGCCGAATGCCTGTGAAGAAGCATTAAATAATGGATCTGGAGTCAAATTCAAAGAGTTCATCCATTATTTGCTGGACTCACACCGTCCAGTAGGAATGGACATCCACTGGGAAAAGGTCAGCAAACTCTGCTATCCCTGTTTGATCCACTACGATTTTGTAGGGAAATTTGAAACTTTGGAAGAAGATGCCAATTACTTTTTACAGCTGATAGGAGCTCCAAAAGAACTGAAATTTCCCAACTTTAAAGACAGGCACTCTTCTGATAAAAGAACCAACGCTCAGGTGGTGGGACAGTATTTAAAGGATCTGACTAGAACTGAGAGACAGTTAATCTATGACTTTTATTATTTGGACTATTTGATGTTTAATTATACAACTCCATTTTTGTAGTTTGCTTTCTTTTTCTAAAATTCTGTATTGACTTTATGCTGATGGCCTCAAATCAGCTAGCTGTAACTTTCCTATAATTCTCCGTGTGAAAAAAATTTAACTAAGTGCAGTTGTCTTGATTGAATGAAGATTTTTACCAAATAGTGTGAAACCAATTGGCACAAAGTTATAGGAAAATTACCTAACAGAGACATGTAAACAACTTCAGTTACTACAGAATGTTTAGAAAAGAGCTGCTTTTGCATTATGGATTACATTATAGAAGCAATAACCCAGCCAGCTGCTGCATAAGCTACAACTGCCTCTTTCAAGGGTAGGAAAAACGATCAAAAATAGCATGAGTGTATGTCTCCATCCTGGAATCTGTTGTCTAAAGCACATGGAGATATTTTTAGCAGTCTGTGGCATATGAATCAAACATTGGATAGTTTTCTTACACCCCCTGGAAATGTTTCCATCAACTGTAATGATAAATCAATTCTGAAATGGCATTTTGGACCTGAATGTTTTACTTTAGATTGGAAGGCATTATGTGATTTACAATATGAGAATATAGCAGAAAAACCAGATGAGGCAATGGCTTTTTATATTCGACAGCCAATAAAAAAATGCACAACGTGCTAAGATCAAAGCAACAAAAGCAACCTTCCTCTTCCAGAAAAACTTAAGGGAATTGATTCTGTTTTCTTTTGAGCCCTTTTGCAGAGACAAAATGAATGTCATCACTAAAGGTCTTCCCTTTTGAAACCCAAGATAGAGAAGTTTAAGCTTCGTCAGATACAAATGTGCTCCTCATTCTGGTTTAATTGGGCAGAGGGGAAATTGTTTCAGGACAGAATAATCATCAAAAACAAAAGTTGCCACTCTGAATATAGATCTCAAGTGATAACAAAGTTTTATAAGAATAGCATCAAAAACAAAAGTTGCCACTCTGGATATAGACCTCAAACAATAACAAAGTTTTATAAGAATATTACTTGAATCAAAGCATCATGTGCATAGCTTTAGATGGGAATGTACTCTAAGAATAGCTTTTGTCTAATTATTCAACTTGGGAATGATTTCTTAAAAACTAATATACCACTTCAAAGATAGATTACATTCTAGAGAATAAACAGGAGAGCCCCTAGAAATGTTTTTTTTTAATAGGCTTATGCATAAACAAACTAAGATATTTTTCTTTTCAAGTTTATTCTCTACTAACAGAATCAAATACTATTGTATTCAAATAGTCAGAGTCTTAGGAAAATAGGACTGTGTGTCACCCCTATGAAAAGTTGTAATGCATTTTGGAAATTTTTTCCAAGAGACCCTAAATTGGTAGATGCACTTGGATGGGAAATTTAATTGGCCAACAATTACACAGAGTTAAGCAAACCACGCATTCAGACCCTGTTTAAACACTTTTTCTTGAATACATTCCTCTCCTCCAACTATCTTTTTTTCTTGTCAGTAAATACTGAGCAAAGTCTCTCAAAGAAAAGGAGGTATTAATATTTGAATATTAATAGACCAACATAGCTACACTCATGCTTATTTCATTTGACTTTCCATTTCATGGCTGAGTTTTCATGAATTGATTCCCTCTTAACACTCGCATGCCCCATTCCGTCTGTCTCCTGAGGAGAGGGGAACTGCAATGGGCCGCCAGATCATAAGTACTAAACCTTCTAAAACCCAACTTTTACTACTTTTCCACTCCATTTACTCTTGCCTCTAAACCATGCACTTAAGCTGTGCTCTCTGTCTTTGAGGGGTTTTACTCGAATCATCTAAATGGTATCATTTAGATTTTGCTATACCGTGTAGAGAGGATTCCCAGTCACTTAGTGACATTGAGCTTAGCTTTTTATGGACGAAAAGAGAGAAAGAACAGAAAATATGCCAAGAAGCCTAACATTTTATGCCGAAACTACACAAAACTTGTTTTACATGGGATCTTGATATAAAGGGGAGAGGCAGTTTTCTCAGAGTTACTCTTGAAACCATATAAAGAACAAACAAAAAACCTTTCTGTTCATAACTTGGAAAGAAGAAGGTGGAAACAAGGATCCTGTCTCTCTTATTAGCATCTCTAGTGCACTTGAAACTATGGAATATACTCTGTGTATATACACACAATCATATAATATACATATGCAATCATATATATATGCACAATTTATATATATATATATATATATATATATATATATATATATGTGATTGTCTGGCATTGGTGGTAGAGAAGAGGGGTGAGAGGGAGAAAATGATACACAGTGCTCTCTATCAAAGCTCTTTTGAGAATTCCCTGGTGGTCCAGTGGTTAGGACTCCGCGCTTCCACTGCAGGGGATGTGGGTTCAATCCCTGGTCAGGGAGCTGGATCCCACACGCTGAGAGGTGTGGCAAAAAAAAAAAAAAAGCTGTTCTATATCTTACACTGTAAAAGTTCCTTTCCTGACCCTTTCTATAGAGCCTCTGTAACCATTAGAGGCCCTGTAGACATTTTTTTCTTCAGTGGACTCTCTGATGCCAGCTGGCATCTTGTGTGGTTGAGTTCCAGGGGCCATGTGTGTTATTATGAAGGAAGAACATTTTTATGTACCTGTTCTTCCTTCTAAATGATGTCTTTTTGTGTTAGGGTCAAAGAAGCTGCCATAATCCTGGATTCCTTGGGATTTTAAATACACTTCCCATTTGTGTTTGTGTGCGTGTTAGTTGCTGAGTTGTGTCTGACTCTTTGTGATCCCACAGTCTACAGCCCATGAGACTCCTCTGTCTATGGGATTTTCCAGGCAAGACTCCTGGCGTGGGTAGCCATTCCCTTCTCTAGGGGATCTTTCCAACCCAGGGATCGAACCCAGATCTCCTGCATTGTGTGTGACTTCTTTACCGTCTGAGCCATCAGGGAAGCCCCATTTCCCATTTATCTCCCTTGGATTACTCTATTTCTCAGACCAGCTTACGTTCACCTGTGTCATTTCTGCCTGTGTACAAATGCCAAATGTGAGCATCGCTGCTCCATTGGACACTCACCATTTCTTGGATGTAATTTCCTACAGGCAAGTGACCAAATCTGGACTCATCTTCCAGATGTCCAATGTTCCCATTTGAACATTAGCATGCTTTAGGTGTACGTGTTAGTCCTCTAATTAAGCCCTAAGGATCTTATTTATTTTTATAGGCAGCAGTAACACAGGCCCTTTCACTCTGTTATTCTCCTGTCTGGAATTACTCTTAGGGTAACAAGTGGGCAATTACACCCAGAATCACAGTTATTTAACCTAGTAAACTACCTATGCATGTGCATTATTGATGTGACTGTGCCCAGACACTGCCACCAACTTCAATGGAGATGTATACCGGCCACCCAACATTCTGACATCCAACTTGCTATGGAACTTCACAGTCTATAACTATCCAGCAATTCAAGAACTACTTGTACATCATTTATAATTACAGAGTGCAAAAATAGACTGTTACACTTTTTCATGAATAATTATTCTTCAAAAAGGTGTTATCTCCCAAACACTGTATATTAGCGTTTAGCTGCAGGGAATTTATAAGCAGACACAGAGAATTTTTGAATACTAGACTTCTCTTTGAAAGATCACTTGCTGAATTAGTAGAAGTTGGAATTAGTAGGCTGGGGTTATAGTAAACATCTCCCTTCTCTGAAAGCTCATCTGGCCCCTTGGGGCATCTTTAAAACTCTAGGTCTTACAGAACATGGTGAAGCAGAAATTTTTGCCTCTGGCTAACATCCCCAAAGTATCCTGATATTTGAAGAATGGTTGACCAAGGCACTTAATGGTAGGTAGGTAGCGTTAGTGGTAAAGAACACACCTACCAATGCAGGAGACTCAGAGTTCAGTCCCTTGGTCGGGAAGATTTCCTAGAGGAGGACATGGCTACCCACTCCAGTATTCTTCAGAATCCTATGGACAGAGGAGCCTGGCAGACTATGGTCCATAGGGTCACAAAGAATCAGACATGACTGAAGTGACTTAGCATGCATGCAGCCACCTCAGACCAGGGCTAACATAACTTAGTCCTACTGTTAGGGTCATACCATTAAGGTCTCAATCTTAATCATAATCATTAATAATAATATTCATAATCATAGCTACCAGTTATTCAATACTTAAGTGCTTTTCATGCATTAACTTAATCTCCATAGTCAATCTAAGTTGTGCTGTGCTTAGTCGCTCAGTCATGTCTGACTGTTTGCAACCCCATGGGCTAGCCTGCCAGGCTCCTCTGTTCATGGGGATTCTCCAGGCAAAAATGCTAGAGTGTGTTACCATACCCTCCTCCAGGGTATCTTTCCAACCCGGGGGTCAAACCCAGGTGTCCCACCTTACCATCTGAGCCACCGGGGAAGCCCAAGAATACTGGAGTGGATAGCCTATCCCTTCTTCAGGGGAACTTCCTGACCCAGTAATCGAACCGGGGTCTTCTGCATTGCAGGCAGATTCTTTACCAGCTGAGCTAACAGGGTACCAGCTGAGCTACCTATCTAAGATAGGTGTGATATGCACCCCCCTTCCCATATATAATAAAGGAAACTAAAATAGGGTATGCTTTAAAGAGGTATGACTGGTAATTATGTGGGGAGATAGAATGATTCCAACCAGGAAATACCACTACCAAACACTCTTATTAAAACAGTAGACAGTAAGCCCCCTACTTACAAACCTTCAAGTGTGAATTTTCAAAAATGCAAACATGCGTTCCATCAACATCAGGCACGAGTGAAATTGCAGTTTGCCCTCTATCTCCTGTTGCTGACAATCCTTCAGCTCTACCATCTCCTACCTCCTCACTCACCTCCAGTCAGTAACTCTTCTTGCCTGTTCACTCAATGCCAACCCCTGTATGCCAGCTATTGTTGTACTGTACTACTGTACTTTTCAAGGTACTGCACTGTAAGAGTAAAAATGTTTTATTTTTGTGTTTCATGTATTATTTATGTGAAAAGTATTATAAACCTATTACAGTACAGTACTATGTAGCCAGTTATGTTCTCTTACCTATATTCAGAACAGCCAAAGGCAAGAAATATATATTGGCACCTAGAAACTTTTTTGACATTTCCTATCAGCTTATCTCTTTATTCCTGCTAAGTTAAGCTAACAGATTCAAAGATTTTATAAAAATTTAGGCTTCCTATCCCTCCTTTTCTTTTTATCCTTAGCTGATCATGAGTCACAATGTTTTATAAAGAGGGGGAAAACAAGTCCTTGGAACTAATTTAGCCTAACAGAAACAAAATGTAATTTTGACACAAAAGTCCAGACAGCTCCAGAAGCGGGTAAGGTCAGGGGGAATATAGTCCAAGAGGGAGGGAATTCAGCCAATTTTACACAGGTCGGCACTTGATCGCCTTTGAAGATGGCCTTGCTCAGCAAGTCAGTCAAAGTGAAAGCTCCGTAACTACTGTTAGAAACTGAGCGATGATGCTGGTCTCTTTCCTGAGTGTCTATCCCCAAATACTAGTTTGGTAGTTGTGTTGTGTGTATGCTTCGGTGCTCAGTCATGCATGACTCTTTACAATCCTATGGACTGTAGCCTGCCAGGCTCCTCTGTCCATGGGATTTTTCAGGCAAGTACACTGGAGTGGGTTGTAATTTTCCTCCTCCAGGGGATCTTCCCAACCCAGGGATGGAACCCATGTCTCCCGTATCTCCTGCATTGCAGCTGGATTCTTCACCTACTGGGCCATTTAAATTGCCTATCCCCCAAAGTAGTCTAGATAACCCTAAACTAACTCAGGAAGATGGTTTAAAAGAACAGAGGAGCAGTTTGACTTAAACCAACTGAAAACCACCATGAAAAAGTCAAGTTAAATAAGTGCTCAGCTAGAAGAAGGTGGACTTTCCCTCGGTCTGTGGGGCACTCTACCTGAGGAAGGCCAGCTCTCAGTTCAGCAGAAGGGTATTGTCCTGCATCATTTAACTCTCAGAATTGCCTCATTGCTCCCATCTTGGTTCTTCACCAGGATCTTATTCTTCCAGGTAAATTTCTTCAAATCCACTTAAAGTCAACATGTTAGTCATTCAGTCATGTCTGACTGTGACCCCACGGACTGTAGCCCGCCAGGCTCCTCTGTCCATGGGACTCTCCAGGCAGGAATACTGGAGAGGGTACCCATTCTCTTCTCCAGCGAATCTTCCCTACCCAGGGATTGAACCCGGATCTTCCATGTTGCAGGCCGATTCTTTATGCCTGAGCAGGGCCCATTCTTTTATGCCTGAGCTCTTCCCCTCACTGTGTCTCTCTCTCTCTGGGCATTTATTTCATATTCACTCACCAAGGAATCTTTTTAGATGATTCCAAATTCTTTTCACACTCTGTAAGCCTCCTGATGCATCAGCTCAATGAATCAGGTACCCTTCCCTATTTGCCTCATTGATTTGTTCATTTGCTATATCCCTCTGTGCTCTTATTTCATATTGCTCACCAAGGAATCTTCTGTTTAATTCTTGGCACAGTTTCATCAGGTTGGAAAGAGTTCCAAATCACATGGTGTTGAAAAGAGTCAGACATGACTGAGCAGCTAACACTTTTACTTAACTACATGAAGAGATGTCTCATCCATCCCCCCAAATATGACAGATATGTGTTATCCCACCCATCCTGTTGTAAATGAGAAAACTGAGAGTCACGGGGGGTTAATGACTAGCCCCAGAACCAGCTTCCTACCAAGGTCTGGCTCACTTGCTAAGACCACATACTGGCCACCTCCAGTCCAGATCTGGCCACAGATATGTTTGGTTTGACCTATAGTTCATTTGATTTAATATTTGAATTAGCTGCAACATTTTAAAACTGGGACTCTTTCATCAATGGTAGGGAATTTCTGTTACCCTGCAGCCCACCTACCTGCGTGAAAACATGCAGAATCCAGGTCAGTCTTTTTGACAAACCTGGAGGTCTGTCTTGCTCATGCTTACCACTCGGCCATCGTCACTCATTTACCTCACCCGGCTGACCCCTAAGTGTCCCACTTTTTAACCCCTGCTTGAAAATGTGTGTTCTTTCATCCACCAAGCTTCCAAAGGAGTTTCTGAACATTTTCTTTGTCTGTATTTGTGTTTCGCACTCTGTGAGGCCATCACATTCTGGATTTCCTTATCCTCATTTGAAATGCTGTCTGTCCTTTGGTCTTCTACACGGTGGGATGACCAAACAATATTTCATTGTTCAAAGAAATTACTTTTGATTGACAACAAGATGTTGGGAGAAATCCAGTGCCTTTCTTTGGCATCCTTCTGTATTAACCACTGGGTCCCCCTGGCAACAGCAGTCCTTCCCATTCCCTTCAGAGACAAGTCATTCTCCCATGTCCCCAGAAGCTGGGCATCTAGGGACAAAAAGTGGCTCACACTGATGCACCCAGACTGTCAGTCCCTGACCTTCCTGCAAAAATTCCTCCTATTTTGAAAGTGAACCCACTCTTCCTCAACTCTGAAAATTGCCTGTTTCCCAGATTTCTCTGAGGATTTCTGTCTCTAGCTCATACCACTCCTCTCCACCCCATGCCTGCAATTATCCTGAGTGACATTAGGATTCCCAATGATGTTCCCAACATTCCACTGTCTCTGTTTCTCAGTCCCCTAACCTCTCTTTCTCCCACTTCTACACTTAGATGGTTGGAGAAAACAGAAACACAGCCATGGAAAGCAATAGCCAGGACTTCTGTCCCCAAAGAGAAAAAAAAAAAAAAAAATCTGTGGCAACCTATATAGTGTATGCATGCATGCATTCTCGGTGACTCAGTCAGTGGTGTCTGACTCTTTGTCACCCCAGGTAATTTTTTGCAATTTAACTTAAATGGTTAAGAATGTACATTTCATGACTTCGTTAAAGCATGTCTCTCCTTTCCTTTCTGTGAGGTTGAACCACATGACACTGTCAACATCTGACCATTTCTGACGTACAATCCTAGCCTTTTTAATGTTTCCACTATGAGTTCTACTGCTCCCTATGCAATTCTAGTCACGCTAGCATTTGCCTGGACTATTAGAAACCGCCCCTAGAAAAATCCCTACCCCTCACCACTCTTCTCTTTTCTTTTTTTATCTATTTTTCTTTTTTAATTCTTAATTGTGGTGAAATACACATAATCTAAAATTTACCATCTTAATCATTTTTAAGTTGCATGAAGTATATCCAATTGTTATGCAACCATCACAACCATCTGTCTCCAGACTTATTTTCCTCTTGCAAAGCTGAAACTTCCCACCTATTAGTATTTAAATAACTCCCTCTGTCCTTCCCCAGCCCTTGGTAACCGCATTCTACTTTCTGTCTCTCTGGATTTGACTACTCTGTGAAAGTGTTAGTCGCTCAGTCATGTCTGACTCCATGGACTGTAGCCTGCCAGGTTCCTCTGTCCATGGGATTCTCCAGGCAAGAATACTAGAGTGGTGCTGGGAAAACTGATCAACCACCTGTAAAAGAATGAAACTAGAACACTTTCTAACACCATACACAAAAATAAACTCAAAATGGATTAAAGATCTAAATGTCAGACCAGAAACTATAAAACTCCTAGAGGAAAACATAGGCAAAACACTCTCTGACATAAATCAAAGCAGGGTCCTCTATGACCCACCTCCCAGAGTAATGAAAATAAAAGCAAAAATAAACAAATGGGACCTAACTAAAAAGCTTTTGCACAACAAAGGAAACTATAAGCAAAGTGAAAAGACAGCCTTCGGAATGGGAGAAAATAATAGCAAACGGAGCAACTGACAGAGTTAATCTCAAAAATATACAAGCTCATGCAGCTCAATACCAAAAAAATAAACCACCCAATCAAAAAGTGGGCCAAAGAACTAAACAGACATTTCTCCAAAGAAGGCATACAGATGGCTAACAAACACATGAAAAGATGCTCAACATCACTCAATATCAGAGAACTGCAAATCAAAACCACGAGGTACCATCTCATGCCGGTCAGAATGGCTACTATCAAAAAGTCCACAAACAATAAATGCTGGAGAGGGTGCAGAGAAAAGGGAACCCGCTTACACTGTTGGTGGGAATGCAAACTAGTACAGCCACTATGGAGAACAGTGTGGAGGTTCCTTAAAAAGCTGGAAAAAGAACTGCCATACGACCCAGCAATCCTATTGCTGGGCATACACACCAAGGAAACCAGAATTGAAAGAAACACGTGTACTCCAATGTTCATTGCAGCACTGTTTACAATATCTAGGTCATGGAGGCAACCTAGATGTCCATCAGCAGACAAATGGATAAGAAAGTTGTGGTACATATACACGATGGAATATTACTCAGCTATTAAAAAGAACACATTTGAATCAGTTCTAATGAGGTGGATGAAACGAGCCTATTATACAGAGTGAAGTAAGTCAGGAACAAAAACACCAATACAGTGTATTAACACATATATATGGAATTTAGAAAGATGGTAACGATGACCCTATATGCGAGACAGCAAAAGAGACACAGATATAAAGAACAGACTTTTGGACTCTGTGGGAGAAGGCGAGGGTGTAATGATTTGAGAGAAAAGCATTGAAACATGTATATTACCATATGTGAAGTAGATCACCAGTCCAAGTTCGATGCATGAGACAGGGCACTCAAAGTCACTGCGCTGGGACAATACTGAGGGATTGGATGGAGAGGGAGGTGAGAGGGGTGTTCAGGATGCGGGACACATGTGTACCCATGGCTGATTCATGTCAATATATGGCAAAACCCACTATAATATTGTAAAGTAATTAGCCTCCAAATAAAGTAAATTAATTTTTAAAAATTATAATAATCATAAACACCATTAAATATATACCATTATGAAAAACTTTTTTTAAAAAGAATACTGGAGTGAATAGCCATTCCCTTCTCCAGGGGATTTTCCTAACCCAGGGATCAAACCTGGGTCTCCTGCATTGCAGGATGGGCTCTTTACCATCTGAGCCCACCAGGGAAGCCCTACCTTTTCTTGACTACTCTAGGTCCCTCATATAATCGGAATCATAGAGTATTTGTCTTTTTGTGACTGGTTTCTTTCAGTTAGCAAAATGTCCCCAAGGCTTACCCATGCTATAGACATGTCAAAATTGCCTTCCTTTTAAAACTGAATAATGTCCTTTGTACAATAGAGCTTCTCTTTTTAATCTACTCTACACACTTTGAAAATAAACTTCCCACAACATCATTCTGCTCTCAGCTTCTCATTGTGTGGCTTTAAGACCCTCAACAATATAACTTCTATCCAATATGACCTGATAAAGGCATCAGACCCATTATTATCCAGCCAAACTACATTCCTTGCTTTTCTCCCAATTTTGTTCCTACTATTTGCAGTGTCTGAAGAATCCATTCTTCTCTGTCTCTCTGCTATTTTATTGGAGTATAATTGCTTTACAATGTTGTGTTAGTCTTCTGCTGTACAAGTGAATCAGCTTTATGTATCCATATATCCCCTCTTTGGTATTTCCCTCCCTCCCAAACCCACCCATCAAGGTCATCACAATGCACCAAGCTGAGTTTCCTGAAGGTCATCACAATGCACCAAGCTGAGTTTCCTGTGCTTTATAAGAGCTTCCCACTAGCTATTTTACACATGGTAGTACATGCATGTCAACCCTAATCTCCCAATTCGTCCCACCCTCCCCTTCCTATCTGTGTCCACATGTCCTCTCTGTATGTCTGCATCTCTATACCTGCATCTCTGAACCTGCCCTGCAAATAGGTTCAACTGTACCATTTTTCTAGATCCCATATATATGCATTGGTGGTGGTGGTTTAGTTACTAAGTCGTGTCCGACTCTTGCAATCCCGTGGACTGTGACCTGCCAGGCTCCTCTGTCCATTGGATTCTCTAGGCAAGAATACTGGAGTGGGTTGCCATTTCCTTCTCCAGGGAATCTTCTCGACCCAGGAGTTGAACCTGGGTCTCCTGCATTGCAGATAGATGACTTACCAACTGAGCTATGAGGGAAGCCCCATGTATGCGTTAATATACGATATTTGTTTTTCTCTTTCTGACATCGTTCACTTTGTGTGACAGACTCTAGGTCCCTCCACATCGCTACATTCCTCTCTGTCTTTAATGGCCTCCTCACATGCCCCCTCCAACACGATGCTGCCTCCCATCCCCCCATTCTGAGCCCACCCCTTCCTTCCCTCATCACCATCCCTCAGTTAGCTGCTTTACCCACTCTGCCTGGGGGATCTCTCTTCCCCTTGCTGTAACTCTGCCTCTAGACTGATGGCTCTCATATCCCCATCTTCAGTCCACATGTCTGCAGTGAACCTTGACTCAGATTTCCAACTTCCCACTAGACCTCTTCACCTAGATGGCCCGTTAGCACTCTCAACTCAACAGGGCTAAAGCTAGACTCATCATCTAGCCCCCGAACCTGTTTTTCCTTATTTGATGTCTTCAGCATCCATCTCCTCTGTCTCTCATGATGGGAGCCCAGGAGTCAAACCAGACTTCTTCCTGTTCTGATGACCCACAGCCAGGAGAAAGCCCACTAACTTCACCACCTACATGTTTCTCCAGCTTCTCCTCTCCTCTCAGCCATTCTGCCACTCTCCTAGCTCAAACCCTCACCCTCTCTTGCCTGCAACACTGCAGTACATTCTAACTGGTCTCCCACGCTTGTTCTCAACACCATCCTCTATTCTGCTGTATTCATTGAGAGAAGTAAACCCGAGCCTGGCATTTCTCCACTTAAAGCTCCTTAGTGGCTTCAATCATCCAATTTTGTCTCCTAACATGTGCATAGTATCTTCCATGGTCCCAGTTCTTCTCCAACCACATTTTCTGCCAACTCCTACCTCCCGTTTCCTCTTCACCAACCTAGAAAGGCTGTGGTCCCTTGACAGTGGGTGGTGTCCTGCCTCCTGAGTCTTTACTCATCCCATCCCTCTCCTGGAGCATCACTCACCTGATCCATAACCTCAGCTTGGGGAGGCATTCCCCCCTCTGCCTTGGCTTGGATGAGATGCTCTGCACCTGTGTTACTGGGCAGCATGGTTATGATGCTGTGATGGTTAAGAGCCTGGGGCTTGTCATCCTTAAGAACTGGTTTTGAATCCCATATCTTCAACTTTCAAACTTTCAGATCTCTTCAATTTATTTAACTTATCTGAATGCTAGTTTTCACATATGAAAAATGAGGACTGTAATACCCACTTTATAAAGTCATTGTGAGAAATCAGTGGGAAACTTGTGTAAAGTGCTCAATAAATTTTAACTACTTTAGACCCTGTGTGTATCTCTATCTTTGCACTTGCAGAATTCTAATTATTTCTGTATGTGTTCTAATTATGTATGTGTTCTACACATATTCTGTATGTGTTCTAATTATTTCTGTACTGGTTCCCCCAGTACACTGAATTCCTTATCCTGTTCATCTCTGTAACCCCAGAGAAGGCACTCATTAAATATTTGTTGCAGAAATGATTGCAGGAACGAATCTCACCCGCTACCCTTATGTTGGTATCGCACTGTGTCCTTCCCTTACAACATATTATGATTTGTATTATAACAATATGAAAATGGGTCTTCAATTTTCTGTTAGATTCTAAGTTACCTGAGGGAAAAAACCATATCATGCTCAATAAATGTGTGTGTAATTGAACTTCAGACTTTCAAGGGTTGATTCTTTTCAATAAGAATAATCATTTAAAATAGTGGGCTTCCTAACCACAATGTTGAAGCAAATAAGGAAAACCTGTTATATCCATCATCTTCAGCCCCTTACTTTCCGTTAACTCCACACCCTGAGCGGGTTGAGCTTTGATCTTCTCAGATAAGCATGCTGCTCCTCTCTGAAAGTCTTTCTGAACACCGGGTACCAATGCATATGCAGCCTTTAAGTAGAGGAGTATGTGCATGCGTGTGAGCTCAGTCGTTTCAATCCCATCCGACTCTTTGCAACCCCTTAGCCCACCAGGCTCCTCTGTCCATGGGATCCTCCCACCAAGAATACTTCAGTGGGTTGCCACACCCTCCTCCAGAGGATCTTGCTGACCCAGGAATCGAACCTGTGTCTCTTATGTCTCCTGTATTGGCAGTCAGGTTCTTTACCCCTAGCGCCACCTGGGAAGTAGAATTAATACCAAATGGGGGGACTTCCCTGGCCATGCAGTGGTTAAGACTGCCTTCCAATGCAGCAGGTGTGGGTTCAATCCCTGCTGGGGATGCTAAGATCCCATATGCTTCATGGCCAAATGACCAAACCATAAAACAGAAACAGTATTGAAACAAATTCAACAAAGACTTTAAAAATGGTCCACACCATTTAAAAATGGTCCACATCAAGAAAAAAACCTTAAAAAGAAATACCAGATGGAAAGAGCTTTTGATCAGTGGGAAGTGTGTCCAAGTAGACATATGATTCTCCCTTTATTTCCTCAACAGACAGTACTGAAACATCATTTATACATTTTTTTTTTCAGTGGTTCTCCTGGCAACCAGCTAGACATCATACCCTGACATTGGCCATCTTCCCATCCCTGATTCCCTGCGTTAGCCCTCCCTTCAGCTCCCTGGGATTGTACTGATTGTATTGATACAGGGTAGTTGTTGTTTAGTGTGTCTCAATCGTGTCTGACTCTTTTCCAATCCCATGGACTGTAGCCCACCAGGCTCCTCTGTCCATGGGATTTCCCAGGCAAGAACACAGGAGTGGGTTGCCATTTCCTTCTCCAGGGGATCTTTCTGACCCAAAATCAAACCCATGTCTCCTGTGTCACCTGCATTGGCAGATGGGTTCTTTACCACCGAGCCACTAAGGAAGCCCAGGATGAACATATAAAATCTCTGCCTCAGATGCTGCTTTCTTAGGAACCTGGATGTATTAGTTTCCCACAGCTGCTGTAACAAAGTGTCTAAGTGGCTTAAAACAACAGAGATTTAGCCTCTCAAGGTGCAGGAGGACAGAAGTCTGAAATCAAGGTTTCTGCAGGGTTGGTTCTTTGTGGAGACTCTGAAGGAGAATTGTCCCATGACTTTTTCCTAGCTTCTGATGATTGCCACCAAACTTTGGCGTTTCTCATCTTGCAGCTTCATCCCTCCAATCTCTGCGTCCATCATCAAATGGTTCTTCCCTGGGTGCCTGTGTGTCTCTTCAGGTGGCCTAAAGATCATTGCTAAGTCTTTTACCTGTGGTTAGTTAGCGGTTAGATGAGGTTCAACCGGAAGGAGAGTCATTGAAATAAATGGTAAGTATAAGGGTTCGTAGAGTAGGCTGGCTTCTTTCAACAGCATTTGAAACCTTGAAGAGAAAAAATGATAGACTCAGGGTGGCCTACTGCCAATACAGGGTGTTCTTTCAAAGCCAGAGAGCCTATGGCCGTTTTGAAGAAGACTTTCAATTCCTGAAGCATCAAGGCAGATTCTGCTAAGAAATCAGCCCAAGATCAAGTTGCGATGGTGGCTGAGCTGAAAACACAGCCTCAATTGTTCCTCTATATCAAGGTGAAGGCCCTGTTTGGGACACTAAGATCTGGGATGGGAGTTCTTAACGTGGAAGAGTTGGACAGTCTTGAACACCCAGCCGAGCAGGAGCAGCCCCCATGCCCCTTGCCAGACAACAGCCTCACCTTCCATGCAGATCACACGGAAACACACTGAAGGCAGGGCTAAGAGGAAGCCTGTTTCTCTCAAGAACTTTCATTACTCCCTTATGACCTCCAGCTGATACTCAAGTCAACACGGCCCAAGAAGGGACATTCTGGTACAAAATAATTTGCATGCTGAAAGCATCACCAATATCTATCAGCAGGAATCAGGGGAACACATGTGAGAGTGAAAGTTGAGGGTGTTGGATAGGTGGGGACACGGAAAAATACAAAGTTGGATAGGGCACAACTTATGGACATGATGGAACTCCGCAGGCTGTCTGGCAAAGACTCCTTGAGCTAATCCTAACAGTTGGTTGGTGTGGTTCCTTGAATGTTGGTATGCTGATGGCCTACAGAAAATAAAATGTAGATGCCAGAACTGTGGGCACAGCACCAAGGAAGGGGTCAGACACCTCCAGATGGGAAATTGTTAAAATGGACTTAATGTGTAAAACCATGGAACTCACCACTGGACTGTGTTCACCAGGACCAATCAAAAAACACTCCTTTCTCTAAGGTGATATGGAATGCCCTAGTGAGTAGACACCAGCATTTTTTAGAAGCTCAAGGAAATTTTCAGAGAAGGCAATGGCACCCCACTCCAGTACTCTTGCCTGGAAAATCCCATGGACAGAGGAGCCTGGTAGGCTACAGTCCATGGGGTCACTAAGAGTCAGACACGACTGAGCGACTTCACTTTCACTTTTCCCTTTCATGCACTGGAGAAGGAAATGGCAACCCATTCCAGTATTCTTGCCTGGAGAATCCCAGGGACGGCGGAGCCTGGTGGGCTGCTGTCTATGGGTTCACACAGAGTTGGACACGACTGAAGCGACTTAGCAGCAGCAGCAAGGAAATTTTCCATAGGGTAGGATTGACAGTTGAAGATGCTGTGAGAGAACCAGACTCTATAATATGGCTGGGGATGATGGTTTGGGGGGGTTGTAGAAGCTAGGTGTATACTGGGCTTTCTGAGACAAGTAGATGTGGTTCCATAATGGACGAGAAGACTGGGGTGGTAATCAGGGGGCATGATTTGCAGCAGTGGTTAATAGGTCATTTGAATGTAGAGGTAAGGTAGATGGCCAAATGATCACGATGTTGCTCAGTTTATGTCATCAAAAAACTTGACACCGAGAGAGCAGATGGTGATATCCTTTGCCTCAATGAAAAATCATGGATGTTCATGCAGTTTCCAGACCTATGTTGGTTTGCAGACAAGATTTTTGGTCCAAACAAAATTCTTATCCCCTTGAGAAAGGCCCTTGCAAAGCTATGATAAGAATACATGGTAAATATTCCCCTAATCTTTTCAAAAAGTGACTTGCCACCATTTGTTAAGACAAGTACCCATTAGGAAAATATCCAGACTTTTCCACATCTGTAAGATACAAGATCTGAAGTGACATTGATACTTAAGGACCCCAAATCCCATTATGATCCTCCAGTAAGAGTAGAGGTTTATGGAGATCTAGTGATAAATGGAAATTTAACCTGTATCTATTTTCCAGTGAGTCCAATAGGTTCACAGACCTACCCTGTGTTTGTGTTTTCTGTCTCCAAGTTTGTAATTGGAATAGATATCCTTAGAAGTGGCATAATGTCTCACACTGGGCCCCTTAGCTGTGTGGTCCTGTCCATTATGGTAGGAAAAAATGAGTGGAATCCCCTAAAACCACTTCCATCCCTGACCAAGATGCTAAAACAGAAACAACACCACATCCCAAGAGGAGTTTTAGATTAGCCCTCAAAGACCTTCAGGGTGCAAGGGTGATACTCTCCATCACCTCCCTATTCAAAGGCTACTGTAATCTGAACCAGATGATAGCTGGCCAGACATGGTGTCTTTGCTGCAACAAATCAGCACTGCCTCTGACATGTGCTTTGTGGATTTTGATCTAGGGAAAGCATTCTTCTCCTTCAATAGAAAAGATCAAACACAGATCACCTTCACACAGAAGAGAGAGAATATTCACCGTCTTGCTCCAGGGCTATGTTAATTCTGTTCTCTTTTGTTGGCGTATGCTCCGCAGAGACTTTGATTAACTTGGCATTCTGCAAATCATCATATTGGCTCACTTATACTGAAAACATCAGCTTAACGTGCCCAGTAGAACAGGAAATGGCAAGCTCTCTGGATGTCCTGGGCCTCCCTGGTGGCTCAGTGATAAAGAATCCGCCTGTCAGTGAAGGAGACACAAGTTCGATCCCTGGTCAGGAAGATCCCCTGGAGAAGGAAATGGTAACCCACGCCAATTTTCTTGCCTGGGAAATCTCATGAACAGAGGAGCCTGGTGGGCTACAGTCCATGGGGTCCCAAAGAAGATACATGTGTGCAACAGAGAGATAAGCCCCATGAAAATTTAAGAGTGTCCCACATCAATAAAAGTTTGGGGGGTATAACAGTCTGAGAGATACAGGGCATTAAATCTGTGGAAATGACGAGTGGTTGCGCCTTGCATCTCCCACCATTAAGAAAGAGGTTGAGTTCATGGACAGACTTTTTGGATTCCAGAGGCAGCCAATCCTGTAACTTGGAACACTGGTATGATCCATGTTGGGAGACACCCAGGAGACTGTCAGTTCAGTTGAGGCTCAGACCAAGAGAAAACTTGGAAGCAACCCCAGGCTTGGGCAAAAGCTGCTCTTCCACTTGGCCATGTGACCCAGTGTATCTGATGGTACCTGATGTGTCCACAAAGGATAAATATGCTGTAGAGAATTTCTGGAAAATTCCAACAGAAGAGCTGTAGCACATACCTCTTGGGTTTCTGGAGCAAATTCATGCTTTCACCAGTTGAAGACTACTTTCCCTTTGGAAACTAGTTATCAGCACCTAATAGAACCTCTACCTGGCCATGGGACTCCTGTGGAACTCGAGTAACTGGAGCTTCCTATTAAGAATGGGGTGTTATCAGATGCGCAAAGTTATAAGGTCAGATATGTGCAGCAGTGATCCAATATACAACAGATATGTTCTATTTTTAATCAGGCCTGGCAGACCTAGAAGGTGTGAGTAAATCACATCAAGTAAATGGGTGGTAAACCAGTGGTTTATGTTCCCATGCCACCTGTCTCTATTGCATGGGTGTTCCTCCATCAGTTCGCACCTGTGGTCTGAAGGGGGTTCCTCCATGAACAACTGAGAGAAATAACCTGGGCCTGGTTCACATGTGGCTTAATGCGACATGTTGTTTTAGACAGAAAGACAGAAGTCCCATGGTAGCCCCTCAGGGTGGTTCTTAAGGAGGGTGGCAGAAGGAATTTCTTGCAGATGAGAAAGGCGTAAGAAAATACATTTAGTTGTCCACTTTGCATGGAAGGAGAAGCCTGAGAGGTAGACATGCAAGGGTGTCTAAGAAGAGACCAGTAGTAGCTCAACCCTGTTCAAGAAGGCCTTAAATAAAAGCAATAAGGTTGAAAGAATAAGGAAAGTGAGATGTGCAGAGATGATAGGCGGATATATGGGAACAGCACAAACAATGCTAATTAATGTGTGAATATCTTTGTCTCAGGAGCATTCACCCCAAGAAAAACTCTCAACAGCAATGCGGTCAGAAGGGCTGTCAGTTTGTCTCTCAGCTTTGCCTCCTCAATGCTGGTACAACAGGCCCATGAGCAGAGTGACCATGATAGCAAGGATGGAAGCAGTGCATGAGTCCCATAGCCTGACTCTCTATTACCAAAACAGACCTAGTTCCTTCCACTACTGATGGCCCTCTCTGCTTGCAGCAAAGATCAGGCAGCTACTTGCCATCCATTGATTGCACTGGACCTGTTCCACTCTGGAGGGAGCAACAATTTGAGCTCCTGGAATCTATGTGTGTATGTTCAGTTGCTTAGCCACGTCCGACTCTTTGTGGCCCCATGAACTGTAGCCCATCAGGCTCCTTTGTTCATGGAATTTTCTAGGCAAGAATATTGTAGTGGGTTGGCATTTCCTACTCCAAAGGATCTTCCAGGCCCAGGGATCGATCCTGGGTCTCCAGTGGCTCCTAAACCATCTGTCTATTCCAAATGTAGGTTTGTCTTTTATGCCATCACTGCACCATCATCCAGGGCACTCAAACAGACTGATATGTGTCCCACCCAACACTGCCTCCAATCAAGAGATTCATTTTATGGCAAGTGAGGTATGACTGTGTGTGGACAACCATGAAATCCACTAGACTGACCATGTATTGCTTTCCCCAGAAGTAGTCAAGAGAAGATGAAATGGCCTATTAGAGACTCAACTAAGGCACTGGCTTGAGAGGTGCACCTGTTTAGGTGGGTTCTTGCCCTTGCCCTTGTAGGCGGGTCCTACAGTGTATATACTAAATGATAGAGCTGTGTCCCAGTAAATGAAATACGAGGCTCTGGGTAGAAAAAGGATTGTTTCTCTTTAGTCACAGTGAATGACTTGCAGAATTTGTGTTTCCCGTTTCCTGGAAATTGAAACCGCTGGGCTTAATTTACTGGTTCCCAGAGAGGAAATTTTCAGTAAGGAGAAATTATAAGTCCCATGAAGTTTCGGAACACTTTGAACTCCTCCTGTCCCTGTGGAGGAAAAGGCAAAGAAAGGAGTCATTCCACTGGCAAGGGGATTTGACTCTGATTCCATAAGAAACTGGACTTGCCAGGTAGCTCAGTGGTAACGAATATGCCTGCCAATGCAGGAGATGTGGGTTCGATCTCTGGGTTGGGAAGATCCCTGGAGGAGGAAATGGTTACCCACTCCAGTATTCTTGCTGGGATAATTCCCATGAAAGAGGAGCCTGGTGGGCTACAGTCCATGGGTTCACAAAGAGTCAGACATGACCAAGCGACTGAGCACACACATTGTAAAAAACTAGAGATGCTACTGCCCACTAGAGGCAGGGAGGAGGGGTCTAGAACCCAGTGGATTCTTGGAACATCACTTAGTGCTTTCAGGCCTGTTGAGAACAGAAACAGTCCTATAAGCAAAAAGCAACTAAATGTCTCACATTTCTGAAGGATGCCAATCTGGGCCATCACAACAGACAAGAAATCCAAACAAGGAAAAGTGTCGGCCGAGGATCAGGGGTGAATGAAGCATGGGGAATGAAGGAGGGAGGTGACAAATATCTCTTAAGATCTTGGGGAAAAAAGTGTATCGGAGGAGAGCCTTCTTGTTTATATTCTTTCAGCAATCTTGGTTTTGTAGACAACGTTGTGTGTGACTAAATTTATAGCTTCTCCCTTGGGGAGCAAGTGCTGACTATAGATTTCTGAGAGGCTTCCCTGGGTGTCTCAGTATTGTCATTAGAGTTACCTTCTTTGAACATAAACATCATCCCTCTGTCTAAACCTTGCTAGTAGCAGGAGACACAACAGATAAACTGATCTTACAGTAGAATACTGCACAAGCTTCACAAATCACACTTTTGAGGAATATTCATGAATACTGGAGTGGGTAGCCTTTCCCTTCTCCAGGAGATTTTCCCGACCCAGGAATTAAACTGGGGTCTCCTGCCTTGTGGGTGAATCCTTTACCAACTGAGCTATCAGGAAAGCCCATAAATCACTTTTGAGGAATATTCAATATATGAAAATGTGCTCATGACAAAGGAGAGGGGTGAATCATCAACAAGTCTGTACAGTAAGGTTTCAGTTTTTCAATATCGTATGTATGTTTTTGAATGTGTATTACTGAGGTAATGTTTTTGAAACACAGTCAGATCCTTTTTCCTTACATTTTTGTATCTGGAACCTGTCCACAGTCAGGACTGGAGCTGGATACCTAGGATGAGACCTGTTCTGTCAGAAAGAAGAAAAGCAAACAGGAAGAGAAATACAAAGGCAATATTCAGCTTTTGGTTATTAAAGCAGAATTTTTGAAATAGTCTTGAAATCTATTTGCCAAGACAGGGATTGACTTTTAAAAGTTCTTTTAGTTCCTAAGTGTGTTACACCCAGTTGTATCTGACTCTTTGCTACCCCATGGACTGTAGCCTGCCAGACTCCTCCGTCCATTGAATTCTCCAGGCAGGAATACTGGCATGGGTAGCCATTACGTTCTCCAGGGGATCTTCTTGACCCAGGGATCAAACCTGGTTCTCCTACATTGCAGGCAGATTCTTTACCATCTGAGCCACCAGGGAAGTCCCCTATAGCTTCCAACCAGGCTCTAAGTATAAGAAACCAGATTGGTGACTAGATCACAGAATTGCATCAAAATGAATAAAAATTCAGGGTCAAAGAGAGAGCAGTGGTTCTCAAACTTTTGATCTCAGAACACTTTCACAATTCTTTAAAATTATTGAGGACTCTAATCATTTCTGCTGTTTTAACAACTGATAGATAATTGTTTATGTGGATTGAGTGCATGCTAAGTTGCTTCAGTCACGTCTGACTCTTTGTGACCCTACAGACTGTAGCCCGCCAGGCTCCTCTGTTCATGGGATTCTCCAGGGAAAAACAATGCAGTGGGCTGCCATTTCCTTCTCCAGTGGATCTTCCCAAACCAGGGACTGAACTCGTACCTCTTATATATCCTGCATTGGCAGGAGGGTTCTTTACCACTAGCCCCACTTGAGAAGACCACGTGAATTATATCTATTGATAGTAACCATATGCTATAGACTGAATGTGTTCTCCCCGAATTCCTATGCTAAGACCTAATTTCCAATGCGATGGTGTTTGGAGTAAGGTCATTGGGAGGTGATTAGGGTTAGATTGGTCACGGGGGCAGGGCTCTCATAGGAGTGACGTGAGAGCTTTCTGTCATGTAAGTATACAGCAGGAAGATGCCCGTCTGCAAACCAGGAAGAGAGTTCTTACCAAACACTGCCACCTTGCTCTTGGACTTCCAGCCTCCAGAACTATGAGAAATATATATCTGTTGTTTAAGCCACTCAGTCTCTGATGTTTTGTTATGGTAGCCTAAGCTTAGATACTGTATTAGCGATTAAAACTGAGAGCATTGTAAAATATTTATTAATTCACCTAAGATATAATAAATCTACCACACTAAATAGACTACATATTTTATGGGTGGGGGGAACCTTTCCAACTTCAAAAGAATGAGTAGGAAGTTACTTATATTTTGACAAATCTATTTCATGTTTGGCTTAAAGGAAGGCAGCTGGATTCTCCTGTTTCTGATCTGTTGTGGTATATTGTTTCGGTTAATGTACAAGAAAATAAATCCAGCTTCACATAGATATGTGTCTAGAATAAAGAGTATTTTAATGACCTTTGCATGGATATTCTTCTTTAATACTATGTCGAAACTCAACAGTTAATACTTTCTGAAATGCTAGCTATAATTTGGAATTTGAACCCATATCAATGAACATTCACACTGCTACATTAGACTTCATTCATTCACCTTGAACTCTGAATGAATCTTTAACCTATGCATGATTTTAAACATTGTGCATTGATCACTTGGAGAATATTAGTTTGCTGAGTTATGGAGTTTTTTCCTACCATTGACATATTTCATTGTACAATATCAAAAATCACCATCATCACACATCTCATCAGAAAAATGTTGAAGTGCTGGGAAGCTGTCAGGTTCATTGGTGGTGATACACATTTTCCAAACTTCTACTCTTTGGCTGAAAGCTCAAAGTGGCAACAAATACTTCCAATTACTTTCCTTGAAATGACAGGCTCACTTCTTCCATTTTTGAGAAAATGTCCACCAAAAATGCAACTCTGACTACTCAGAGTTTGTCTATCAGTTGTTCATTCAAGTAAAAATGGTGTTCCATGGGGGAAAAACACCTGCTAATTTAGTTCACAACTCAAATAATTACATGTGTGTTTTCTCAGAACACCCATCATGTTTCAACATAAATCAGAAATATTTCATTTGTACTTGCTAGTTAGCCACACAGAAAATTCAAAAAATGTGTAATTCAGAGTTGAGATTATATATATCTTTATCAAGGACATTCCTAAGTGAAATAAATTAGCAGGTTATCTTTAATTTTTTCTTTGTCTCTTGAGGTTGTGTGTGTGTATTTACTGTGTGATGTTAAGAATACAATGATACCAATAGAGTTCAACGCCATTGCCTCAATTTGTGCTAAGGAGCCAGCAGTTTTACCTACATTGCTTTGCATCATGAGTGGAAACGTCACACAGTGAAAAGCGGAAGTCATTTCTCAATATTTTTATGAAAATAGTGTTGATCCTCTGAGCCCCTGGAAAAGGTTTCAAGGACTCACAGGGATCTGTGAATCACACTTTGAGAACTGCTGACATAGAGGAACTAAGCCCACCCTTTCTTGCCCAAAGTCTTAAGGGAGCAAATAGCAGAAGGAGGTAGAATGAACCAGAAGTTAGTCACCTAGACCTGGGAACTTTGGGAGGAGGCAACAGGTCTCCTGGCAATGCCCTTCTTTTAGCAATCTCCAGCAGGACATGGGTGACAATGCAGCCAAGCAGCAGTGGAAGGTAGATAGTAGGTATGTCTGAGGGGGTATTTCTGGCTTGCTGTAGCCTATGTGACACCTAGAGGGAATCCAGAGGGGGCCACAAGGATGCTGAGAGGATAAATGGACTATCATATTTGAGATGAAGAAACCACTAGGAAATACAGAGTTATTATTGGAAACAAATGGGAAGGACTAGGCACTCCAGCATGGGTACCAATACATGATTCAGGAGACAAGATGGCTATTATATAACAAGAGAACTGTATTCAACATCCTGTGATAAACCATAATGGAAAAGGATATGAAAAAATGTATACACATGTATAACTGAATCACTTTTCCATACAGCAGAAATTAACACAACACTGTAAATCTATACTTCCATAAAAAAAATTTTTTATAAAGGAGTAAATGAAGGTAAAATTAGGAAAAAAAGAAACCAGATGAACCGGGGGCATCTTGAAATCACTAGTAAGGAGTAGATACGAACAGCCCCTCTGCCACAGAGGTCAGGCTCACTGCCAGAAGGGTAAGTGACTTGCTTCATAGAGTCAGTTGTCACTTTGGAAAGGGGAAGGAAAAGAGCAGAAATCTGGAAGACTGAGTATTTAACTAGAGTCAGCTTATTCAAAAGAAACTATTTAAACTAGCCTTGATAAAGGCTTAAACTCTGAAAAGATTGAATACTAAAACAGAAAGTATTTTTAAGACAGAGATATAACTCATGAGTTAGCAAAGTTTCCTTATGAGCCATCAGGACAGGACCTCCAAAGGGACTCTAAGCATTGGTCCCCAACCTTTTTGGCACCTGGGTCTAGTTTCATGGAAGACAGTTCTTCCATGGACCAGGGTGGAGGGGATGGTTTGGGGATCATTCAAGTGCATTACATTTATTGCACACTTTATTTCTGTTACTACATTAGCTCCACCTCAGATCACCAGACACTAGATCCTGGAGGCTGGGGACCCCTGGACTGTAAAATATCCAGGAAAACAGTCATTGTCTAAACAGATTCATAAAACTACCAAGAAGTATGTTCATTGCTAACAGAGGTTATCTCATGGTGGTGGAATTATGGATGGATTCTATAATCTTCTCAGGCTTATCTGAATGTTGTTAATTTTTTGTAATAAAGAAGCATTATTTTAATACTCATAAAATATGTGGTGATGTCACATTATCTGAAAGAGAATGTTCACATTCCTGAGACTGGTGGGAACACATCCCTCCTTCTAGCCTGCCTTACCTCCTCATCTTCCTCTCGCAGCTACTGCACCTCATAGCCACGTGACTCCCTGGGCCCCACAGGCCAAGTTTTCTCAGGGTTTTGGAAATTTCTTGCAATATATGCAAACTTAATATTAAATGGAGAAACAAATTCTTTAAACAAAGAATAGGTCAAAGCTCATACAACGTTTGTATTACCCCCAAAATATTTTTACGTAAAAGGATATCAAGTCAATTTCAGATGCTCACTTGACTAGCTAATATTTGAAACAATAAAATTGCAGCATAATAACTTTTTTTAAACTGAGCAACTTCTTAGAGCTGCATCATTTAATAAGTAGTCACTTAGCCACATGAGTACCTGAAATGGGGCTGGTAAAACTGAGAAAAGGATTTCTCAATTTTATTTCATTTTAATTGGTTTAAAATAAAAACTGTTACTCGATTCAGGAAATTTTTCAAGTATAGTTGTGTATCTACTTTTTCAAATATGAGTATTAGACATCTGAACACCAGTCAAAGACAGTCATCCCTAAGTATCTGCTGAAGACTGGTTTCAGGACCCGCCATGGACACTAAGGTCCATGGATGCTGAAATCCCATATCTGGCCTTCCGTATCCATGGTTTCACATCGAGGAATTCAACCAACCTGGGCTTGTGCAGTACCGTAGGTTTTTATTTTTTTTAAATCTTGTCTATAAATGGACTTGGGTGGTTCAGACCTGAATTGTTCAAGGGTCAACTGTATTTCCAGTGACAATTTAGCTTCCAAATGGAAAGAGACTGTAAGCATTCAGTGTATACAAAATTTAAACAGAATGAAAAAATGTAAAGTGTTTCATTACTAATTTTTATATTGATTTCATATTGCAATGATAATATTTGATGTGTATTGGATTAAGTAAAATACAGTGTTATCGTTAAGTTTACCTGTTTGTTTTTACCTTTTTATTATAGCTACTAGAAATGTTTAATTTTATTGGCTGACATTGTATTTCTACGGGATAGTGCCACCTTCAAGCTTATTGAGGTAGAATTAGACATAAAATAGTTTTTTTTTACTTTTGACGGTTACTATAGGTCTACTTAAAAACCCTCCTATATTTCAACTGGAAATAGTATTATATTTTCTCAAAAATGATCTCTCATAAATGCTATCATCTCCAAGCTACCTAACCAGCGACCTGTGGGTGTGAGAAGATGAAATACTTACAATGAGTATGTACTTATGAGGAGTATTATTATATTATTGCAATGTTG
Organism: Okapia johnstoni; assembly: GCA_024291935.2. Lineage (NCBI taxonomy): Eukaryota > Metazoa > Chordata > Mammalia > Artiodactyla > Giraffidae > Okapia > Okapia johnstoni. The sequence continues at coordinate 100,364,058 of CM044309.1, forward strand.
TTGCTATGACATTTCATTAAACCTAGAAATTTCTGCCTTTCTTTCTAAGCCAGGCTAGTGGAAGGTGACTCCAAACTTTGGGTCCTTCTGTATAAAGCTAACTACTTTTATTTTCTATTTGTCATTATGACTTAATCCTCTTTGTCTTGATTTGTGGCAAAGGGTTGAACAATTAAAATTTCCCAGAGGTCCCCTTTATAATTCTCAACAAAGCTCTAGCAAGTGCTTCTGTGTCTTATTCACAGCGATGGTTTTGCCTTTCAGTGCAAAACTAAAACTGACAATAGTTTTCAGAGCTTCAGAACTTTTTCCATTGAAATGCAAACACTCCTCTGGCGCCTCTGAAAATTCTGAGAAATTGTTGGGGTTTGGCGATGTTTCCAGAAAACCTGGCATTCTTCTCTGTTCATGGCTAATTTAAGTCCTTCTCTTTCCAAGTACATTCAAGTAAAGTCAGCAGTTGACTGTCTCTTGCAGGGCAAATACCCAACTTGGATGCTGAACAAAAGGGGAATTTTTTATCCCAAATTTAGGATTGTGACCAGTAAACCTCATAAACATCACTTCAACACTTCTCTCCAAGGGAAACTTAGCTTCTTAACATGTACCTTCTCTTTAACCCTCTCCATGAATTGCCTTGTAGGTAGTGTTTGCAATAACATACCTCAACAAAAGTTATTCGTATGTTGTAAAGATAATGACAGATATTGGTTGGATCTTGGATTCTCTAATGCAGCCATCCAAATTGGTCTAAAAATGGCTCATCCATAATTTTCAGCATGCCTCATGCATGGCCCGTGTTCTCTATTCCAAAGTATCAGTGTAAAATGAAGGCCACGCATCTTTTCTATTTTTATTTCCTCAATAGAAGTAGTCCAAATGGGTAAACCAAGAAAGTGTTCAATTAACACATCATCAGATTCTGATCTGATAACAAATCAACTCAGATACATCCTTCTTACTTATTGTCTATAATTTACAACCTTGCTTCTGTTATGCTATCATATAATAATAATTTGAAAGATGATGTTATTCATTGTTTGACATGTATTTATCTCAACTCATGAGCAGGAATCATGGCTCATAGATTATTTAATGACACTTATTTAATGATTGTTGCTTAAGAAAGAGCTTACCTAACAGCTCCTAGCATGTTGGGGAAACAAACAGGGCCAATTCATGCTCAAGTAGAAAATAAGATCTCATTTGGGGTGGAGCTAAAAATGCTAATACATGTGGAAGGAAAGCAAGAAAAAACTAAGAAGAGATAACAGTACCAGGCACATACCATATGTTCAAAGACGTTTTTCTCTATGACAGTGTAAATATACCCCTGAGCAATCTGAAAACCAAGGTAGCAGTTCTGACCAATCAGCACAGCTTCTGGATGTTATGTGAACAAGGAGAAAGTGGCATCATTTACATGAGCCCCGCTGACCTTCCTGTGTTAAGGAAACACTCTCCTCTGGGGCCCCTTCTCCCAACCATCCCTATCTCCCCCACCTCCAGCTCTCCATTTCACACCATGGTTGACCAAGAAATATCTTTCAGAGCCTCTTTCGTACACTTTTATAAGCTCTGAGATATGGGTTTATGGGAGTTCAAACTTGAGACTGTAACTAAAGTTTCAGTATTAACAGCAATGTGCCTGAATACAGATTTTAAATTGTAGTAAATCCAAGAATTCCAGGTACTTTCAAACTATCACTTGCAAGACAAAACTTATCTAGAAACTAGCCATAGAGCACAGTGGATTTCCCTTTTATTTCACACACACACACACACACACACTCCTTTCCATATTAAGCTAATCTTTCTAGACAAGAGGACTCAAGAGATGAGCATTGGCTACCAATGATCAATGCTGTATTCTGAGAAATGCAGTGAACTCAGTATTTATCACTAGGAGAAAAAAATAATTTTCTTACAGTTTCCAGATTATCCATGGACACATAACACATTAGTTAGAAAACAATTTAAACTGGGAAATAAGATTTCAAGTAGGTGACCTACACATGTAAAACATGAAAATTCTTTAAAAGCCATTTGCTCAGTTCTTACAATCTTACAAGCAGTCACACTGACTAAGGAATCAGAGCAATTACATGGGCACCAACATTGTGGAAAGAATTTCCTTGGTTCAAATCATAAATTCACTTAAGTTTTAATCACTCACATCTATTTAGAGAGCCGTCTTGGGGTAGGTTCCACTATATGGCACAGAACAGTCTAGAGCAGGGGTCCCCAGTCCCCAGGCCATAGACGGGTACCGGCTTGTTAGGATTTGTGCTGCACAGTGGGTGAGCAGTGGACAAGTGGGCGAAGCTTCATCTGTATTTATAGATGATCCCCCTCACTTGCATTATTGCCTGAACTATACCCTCCCCAACCCTACATTAAAAAATTGTCTTCCATGAAATCGGTTCCGAGTGCCAAAAAGTTGGGGACTGCTGGTCTAGAGGCTTATGGGATCCTGGGAAGAGATAGCTAGCCATAGCAGCAAACCAACCGCTTTAAGTCAGCTCTTCTGTTACAAAGCAAACAGAATGATGTGTCAGTCTGCAAAGAAATAACATGAAAAATTGTTTTCAAAGGCCTCAGAATGGTCCCTGCTTTGAGGCATTGGGAAAAATTGATTTCAGTAATTGAAAGCAAGTTTTGCTGTGCATGAACAATTGACTTCACAGATGATTCTGCCTGCACGGTCTGCTGACTTTCATGATATCTGAATTAAGACTGTTCCATAGCCACAAACAAGCAAACCAGCCAGGTAGGCTCAATTCTGTGTCTTTTTTCCCACGTGCTTTCTAACAAAAGTCAGAAAGTTAGTTATGATCAATGCCAATTAAGATCTTCTGCACAGGAGAGCACAGAGAAGGCAATGGCACCCCACTCCAGTACTCTTGCCTGGGAAATCCCATGGACGGAGGATTTTCCGCAACTTCACTTTAACTTTTCACTTTCATGCATTGGAGAAGGATATGGCAACCCACTCCAGTGTTCTTGCCTGGAGAATCCCAGGGACAGGGGAGCCTGGAGGGCTGCCATCTATGGGGTCGCACAGAGTCGGACACAACTGAAGTGACTTAGCAGCAGCAGCAGCAGCACAGGAGAGCAAATTCCCTTCAAATATGGCCACATTACCAAATCTTAACCAAATGAAAGATGAACCTGATCTGGACTGGAATTTTTTTTCACATGATAAAGGAAATACTTTCATAGACAGCTACAGCTCTCAACCACAGGACAAGTAGCCAAACTATTTTGTTTGAAAATCTATCTTCTCAATTCTAAATAAATCATTTTTTTCTTTATCAGTAGAAGCCTAAATCCAAACAAAACAAAAAAGTACCAGCTTAACTTCACATCCCTAAAGATAAGAAGGAATCTGGGATGATCATCTTGTTTATAACCTACTTCCAAACAAGGCCACATCTAAAATACTTCAAAACGGCCAAAATGATGTGTTCAATTTTTAAATGACCTTCAGAGAAGATAGTGTATGCATGCTCAGTCCCTTCAGTCGTGTCCAACTCTTTTGAGACCCTATGGACTGTAGCCCACCAGGCTCCTCTGTCCATGGGATTTTCCAGGCAAGAATACTGGAGTGCGTTGTCATTTCCTCCTCCAGGGGATCTTCCCAACCCAGGGATCAAACCCACATCTTCAGTCTCCTGCTGCTTTCCAGGAGGATACTTTACCCACTGAGCCACCAGGGAAGTCTCTCAGAGAAGACACTATACTCTATCTCAGGAGTTCATTCTGGGATCATCAAATCTTTAAATTCCTCACACTGAAATTCTCATTCATCTCTAGTGTAAGTTGAAGCAATTGAACACAAATTTCTGGAATCTTCATCAAGCCCTGGAATCACTTTGCTGTTCTACTCTTCCCAGCTTACTAACCTTCTTGTGGTTACATGACTTATACCAAGTCCAGAAATGATGCATTTAAAGACTTCACAGTGGTTAATACTCTGCTCTTCCAAGGCAGAGGGCATGGGATCGATCTCTGACTAGGGAACTAAGATTCCACATGCCACGCTGCCAAATTTTTTTTTTATTTAAAAAATAAAAAATAGAATAAAATAAAGACTTAAGAACAGGAAGTATTATATACTCTAAAAAAATGTTAGTGATTATGATGATGACAGTTAGCCCAGGTGTCATGGCAGCCTCTTCAGTGCTGTTCTCACTGAATACTGGATTTTTTTTTAAGCTATCACTGTGCCAAACTTGACATAACTGCCTCCACTCAGTTTTCCTGTTCCTTCCCTGACAGCAGATCACTACTAAAGAAAATCATAGAATCTTGCTGGCCTCCCTACAATTCATGCTAACTTATAATGCACTCCCAGCTGACCCAAAGCTTATTATTTATCTCATTTCCCTTCCCTAGCAAATTGCCTAGACAAATTAATCCAGATCTTTGCTATCTTAAGTCTTTTCCACCTGAAGTCTCTTCTCCCACTCAGTTCCCTCAGGAACTGATTTTCATACTATTTTATGTACATCAGCACCTTGCAAAATACCTGAAAGATAAGAGTTTGTTCAATATATATGTATCTGATTGAAACAAAGAGCAACAATATTTAGTATAATTTCTACATGAACTTCTATTTTCTTTCTTCTAAAGAATTGGGGAAAATCTTAGCCAGATGCAGGTAAGGGAAGATTTTCTGGGTTCATCCCATTCAGGCCCCTTTTTGTCACCCTGTTTCCACTACTTTTGCTGTTGTTCCATGTCCTACTTACCATGTTTCAATTGGTTCTGTATCAAAATGGTCATTATGGTGACTTCCATGAATCTTGTCTTGGTACTGATCATATGTAACACTCCATCTCTTGGTCTTTTTTAAGTAGAAAGTTCCCACTTTAAATAGAGTCTGTGTTATAATGCTTGGCACAATGCCAGCTAATTCTCTTCTTTCCAGAGACTGATAAATAACAGGTGCTCATGGTGGAATTTGCAGTACACGTTCCCTTTGGACTGATGCTCCCGTTCTCTGGGATCACTTCTCTCTCCTTGGCTCAGTTCTCTGACTCTGGGGTAATCAAATCTACCCCTGATAGTTGCATGACAGGGTCCCCCTTAATCTTCCCAACCATAGTGCCACGCTATACCATGAGAAGCATCATATGCATGAGTTTGGACCGCCCTGTTCAAGCTCCATACACACATACCTAGAGTCAGCCATTCATTGGGCACGATTGGGACCAAGGTTGTGCACATCAGCAGTGGGATCCAGGTCAAGGGAGGGATGCCAGAGGCCAGCCCAAACCCTGAGAGCAGAGAATTCCAGAGTCCTAGTCATGGACCCTGTGGTCTAGAGAAGCGTTTTGTACAGAGGAGGACAATGCACTCAGAGTTGGGGCAGAGCCTTCTAAATCAGGGGTCCAGGGCAGGGCCCCATAGGCAGGGTCTGAGGACAGTACCAATGCCACTTCAATTGCTCTCTGATCTGCATAATAGATACCCAAGGACAGTAGGGCCCAAGCCTTTCACTTGAAAAACACCATCCTTTATCCCAAAGTAATTAATTCTGTAATGATTTCTATGCTGCTGTATCAAACATTCCTCAACCTCTGTGGCCTGAAGGGCCAACCATTTTTTACCACCATCAATTGAGATGCACACAAATCTTCATTTTCCTCTTTTCATTCCATCTTGACAGAAGGCACTTCCTCCTGAATCCTCTCTTCCTTACCTCTTTTCTCAAAAACAGTGTCACTCCTCACAATGGAGGTGGCATACACATGCTGACGGTGTGCAAGATGGCTTGAGGTGATACACGGAATGGACTTTCCTGAAAGTTATATACTGAAGTTAATACACTTTTAAAAATCTAGCCAGTGTATCAGATGGATGGTATTGTTGCACAGATTGGTTCTGAGCAAAAATCTGAGCTGACCTTAAATACAGTTGACCCTTGAAAAACTCAGCAGTTAAGGGCATCCACTCTCAAAGCAGTCAAAAATCAGTGTACATATAACTTACAGTTCACCCTCCAGATCCACAGTTCTATATCCATGGATTCAACCGGCCTCAGATCATGTAGAACTGTAATATTTACTATTGAAAAAAAAATCCATGTTTGTGGAGCTATGCAGTTCAAACCCACATTGTTCAAGGGTCAACTGTGTGTGTATATATATATATATATGCAGTGAAAAGTTGCCTTCAATATAGAAAAAAATATTGTGAAGGTACAACAGAAATGATAAAGGTTTGAGAAATTGATAACAACAAACCTGAAGAATGATGTCATGGGAAAGAGATGCAGGTGTTTCTAGAAGGGGGTAGACTGTGGTGCTTAAGGCCTGTAGCTTTGGGGTCATGGAGACCTGGGTTTGAGACTCTGCACTTCTACTTGTGAGCTGTATGACTTCAGGCACTTGTTTTGTTGTTTTTTGTTTTTGTTTTAATCTGTGACATGGAATAATAATCAGAGCTCCATCATCAGGATGCCACCCAGATTAAATAAACCATCTCATGTCAAGCACTTAGCACAGACCTGGCACATTATGATGATGGATGAGTGGTGGGCAGGGTCAGGTCTGCAGAGTCAAGGGAGGTAAGGATGGGAGCATTTGCTCTGGAGTCACACAACAGAGGAAGCCCCAGAACATGAGGAGAGCAGTTCACAGGGATCGATAGGGACAGAAAACTAGATTGCAAAGGATAAAGCATGAGAAAAGAGACAACAAATGGAAATGATCTGTTTAAGGGTATTTGGCTACACAGGGGAAAGTAGAGTTAATGGTCCCTGGTAGGTAATTGCACTTAAGGGAGGGTTGATTTTGGTGAGCTTTTTCCAAATAGAAAGAGATATTCTGACAACCCATGGGCCATTTTTCTTTTTCTACTCAAAATGTTGTGCAGAGTGAGAAGCGTAGGATGAAGTCTACATACTTATTCTGTGAGGTGTGCAACATGACCCACTAATGAAGGTGTAATAATGTTGGTATTACCAGGGCATCATAGAGCTCTCCCATTTACTCAACAAGCTCTCATTTTTAAAATGGGATTATTAGCAATAATAATAATAAAGAAGAATTGTATTGCTCTTGAAAGTTTATAAACTGATTTTCATATGCCCCCTTGGGTGATGATAAAGGCTTGTACAGAGAAAAATATCACAACAAAACTATAAACTATACATTGAGTATGTCTATAAAACTGTTTAGTCCTTGTTACAACACTCTGTTGTACTAATCCCTCTCAGATATCAATGGGTAACATAGTTCATTATGTCAGTGTGTTCCTGGTTCCCTAAACCTTTAGAAGTCACTCCAATTAGAAATAAACATGTTATTTTAAAAAATAATAATCTAAAAAACTGTATAGTAAAATAATAATAATAATAATCTAACCAGTTAACAAGGATACAATTCTATGTTTGTTAAAATACTTTGTCGAATGATCCCAAAATTAGCCAATTTTCCCAGAAACTATTCTATTTTCAAAAGAAAATCAAAACATAAATTTCCATTTAAATCTCTTAAATAAATGAAAAGGTACACTTGTACCCTGACAGAATGAATATGCTTAAAGAGCAGCCAACAACCCCACAGTAGCTAAAAAATATACTTGTATAATATATATAATAGGAAAAATCTGGTTTGATTAACTTCTGACCTTCTGGGTCACTTAAATTCTCCATTAACTTAGACTGAAACTAGAGAAGTAACACTCTGCTTATCTCATAAACATACTGAAAAATGTGTGAAACCACTTTTGTAAACTCCTCATTCATTTATTTATTCATCCAACCAACAAAAATGTATTGACCATCTTCTATTTTCCAGGGTTGCATAAACAACTAACACATAATCTCTGCCCCAAGAAATTTATTTCTTGAGTTAAGAGACAGAGCTGTAAGCCACTAACTATCCAGCAGTGTAATTATAACTTGTTGTTGAGTCACTAAGTCATGTCTGACTCTTTTGCAACCTCATGGACTGTAGCCCACCAGGCTTCTCTGTTCATGGGATTTCTCAGGCAAGAATACTGGAGTGGGTTGCCATTTCCTTCTCCAGGGGATCTTCCCAACCCAGGGATCAAACCAAGTCTCCTGCTTCTCCTGCAGTGCAGGCGGATTCTTTACCACTGAGCCTGGTAATTATAACTAATGCAACCCTATTTGGAAACCCCAAGCACAATTCCTAATGTCTTTTGTCAAGTACTGGTTATAAGGTCTTTGGTTTTCATACTTTCTTACAGGGGCAACCTGTGTCTCTTAGGGAGGGATGTAAAGGGAATTTGGTATTCACATACTTGGAAGTCGGAAAAGTACAATGCTATTTTAGAAGGTGCTGTGAAAAAAAGAGAAATGGCATTTAGACAAAACTATAGGAGCAGGGAAGGTTTAACAGAGAAAGTAAAACTTGAATTTTAAAGAACAAAGCCTGAATTATCAAGGCAGGGGCTTCTAGCCTGTGAGAAAATAAATGTCTGTCATTTAAACAACCCAGTCTGTGGTTCTCTGTTATAGCAACTTTAACAGAATAATACAGTCCCATATGACCAGAAAGAAGATAGGATGTCAGGGATGGTAGAAAGTGAGGCTCGGGGGACTTCCCTGGTGGTCCAGTGGTTAAGACACCACGCTTCCAATATAGGGGACATGGGTTCGATTCCTGGTGGGAGAACTAAGATCCTACCTTGCACAGAAAAAAAAAAGTGAGGCCCAAATGAGTATCTATAAAAGTGTTAGCTGCCACCATGATTCCTCCTCACTCTCTGTGTGTGGCCTTGGTAGCAGGATCATTCCTGGTGACTCTTCCCTCTACAGAAGCCATCTCTCTCCCTGACTCATACCCAGCGCAGGGTCCTGGGACTTTATACCTTGAGGCAGTTATGCATGAAGAAAAGAACACATGACAGCAGACATCCCAGCAGCTGAGCTGCAGGTGTCGCCCCAGCTTTTGACCCTGCCTTGGGCTTCCCAGGTGGCGCTAGTAGTAAAGAATCTGCTTCCTGGTGCAGCAGACCTAAGAGACTCGGGTTCAATTCCTGGGTTGAGAAGATCCCCTGGAGAAGGAAGTGGTAACCCACTCCAGTATTTTTACTTGGAGAATCCATGGACTGAGGAGCCTAGCAGACTATGGTCCATGGAGGTCAAAAGGAGACAGACACGACTAAAGCAACTGAGCATGCATGCACCCATCCCTTCAATGAAGTTCACTTTGCTTAGGAAAGCCAGAGTCATTTCCCGTTTCTGCTAAAGTCCCTGGTTGCAAACAATTTTCATCTCTTTCCTGACAGGAGAATGAGAGACAGATGCCTCTGAACCAATAGGAGTGCTGAGTGACATTGAGGAGCAAGTCTATTCTGTTGGTAGTGGTGTTTAGATGCTAAGTTGTGTCGAACTCTTTTGTGACTCCATGAACTGCAGCCCGCCAGGCTCCCCTGTCCATGGGGTTCTCCAGGCAAAAATACTGGAGTGCGTTGCATTTCCTTCTCCAGGGGATCTTCCCAACAAAGAATCAAACTCACGTCTCCTGCATTGGCAGGCAGATTCTTTACCACTGATACACCAGGGAAGCCCAAGTTTACTCTGGAAATGATAAATTTGTAAAATGATCAATCCCAGCGGTATTATTTTTCCAGCAATACTCAGCCTCAGTGGAAACGTGAAAGTCGTAAATGTCATTATCATCCCTGAAGAGTTACTGAGCTAATAAGCAGATGACATAAAGACAGTTTTTTCTTTTTTAAATAAAATTCACTGAGACATTTTGGATTTATCCATAAGATAGAGGTTTTTTAAAATATTACTTCTGACTTAAACTCCAAAATGTGGTCTTGGAATTATCTATGCCCATAAGTTCATAAAATTTTAAAGTTCATAAAGTTTTAAAGTTCATAAAATTTTATCATTGATGTTAATACTTTGCAATTATCTAGCTCTTTATTTCAAAGCACTGTACATACAATTAAAAACTTACTGTTTCTAAGTTTTTACCTGAGTTGTTGTTGTCCTGTTCAACTATGTCACGTCCAACTCTTTTATGATCCTATGGACCATAGCCTGCCAGGCTCCTCTCCATGGGATTTCCCAGGCAAGAATACTAGAGTGGGTCATCATTTCCTTCTCCAGGGGATCTTCCCAACCCAGGGATCCAACCGCATCTCCTGCCTTGGATTCTTTACCACAGAGCCACCAGGGAAGCCCTTACTTGAGTTAGAAAAGAGTTACCATTTCATTCTATAAATGGGGAAATTAGGTCAAGAAAAATGACTTTTTCAAGGTTTGGCACAGATAAATTTCTTGACTTATGACTCAATGTCTTTTTATCGTAAACATCCATATGATCATTATTTATACTCATCGATTCTGTTGGCAAAACTCTCCTGCTAGTATCACCCTATTTGAGCCTCATTCACTTATTTATTTATTTTACAATGATTTTCAGTCTTTAAAGGGTGTCTTGGAGATATACTAAAGGCTGAGGATACAGCAATTAATTACTAAGTCTAATTAATTACTACGACTATTGAGAGTGTTTTCTGCCCTCATTTCAATTACAGACAAGTAAACAGATGATTCCAGTATGATTGGGGACAATTCTGTGACAGAATTTGGGAAATCCCTAAATGGAATTCCAAACAAGCACACATGAGGTGTTCCAAAACTAGAATGGATCAGGAGGGCATCTGGACTTAAAACAACTTTACAAAAAGAGAGGACAGAAAATGCTTTGTTCCATTTCATAGATGAAGAACCAAGGTTCAGAAACATCAAGTGGCCTACAGCCAACAAGAATTAAGTGACAAAGTTAAGACTGGCAGCTCTTACCCCTTATCATTCCACTGCACATTGGTATCATCACCAAAATCATTACTGTCCATCCATCATAATCATCATCACTGTAAGAAAGTAATACGATATATTTAGCCCACAAGGCTTCCTGGGTAGCTCAGCTGGTAAAGAATCCACCTGCAATGCAGGAGACTCCAGTTCGATTCCTGGGTTGGGAAGTTCCCTTGGAGAAGGGATAGGCTACCCACTCCAGTTTTCTTGGGCTTCCCTGGTGGCTCAGATGGTAAAGAATCCACCTGCGATGCTGGAGACCTGTGTTCAGTCCCTGGGCTGGGGAGATCCCCTGGAGGAGGGCATGGCAATCCACTCCAATATTCTTGCCTGGAGCATCCCCATGGACAAAGGAGCCTGGAGGGCTACACTCCATGGGGTCACAGAGAATCGGACACGACTAAACAGCTAAGCACAGCACAGCATAGAGCCCACAACATCAGTTCGTATCCAAGAAGAGAGGGTAAACTAGCATCAAAACACCACCGAATAATCCAGACACACTGCCTGTTAAAGACTGTAGAGCTTCACATAGCTTCATAGGTTTCTATGTTTCGAGTGATGAGAGCGCAACGCTGTCTGCAAAGGGCAGGTTTCCTGGAGGGAATAGATACTGAGGAATTTTTAAAGAAGAAACAGAGAATCATGTGGCAGAGAGAAGGGAAAGGGATTGAAGGTGGAAGGGTCACCTCAGGTGGCTCCCTAGAGGAGGTGACAAGGTGTGGCCATGGTGTGGTCCCCCACAACAGGCATACGGGCCGAGGGGTAGCATTGGATATTCCTATCCAGTGGTGAAACCATCAATGAGACTTGATACCTCTAAGAGGCCCTGAGAATTTCTTCCCACAGAGATTCCTTCTGACTATATAAGAAAAGGAAGTACAGAAGTTAAAGAGTAGTATGAATGATCATTCAGGAAAGAAACAGAAAACTTTGTCTGAATCATAAGGTTCATCCGAGAAAATTCTTAAATAACTAAACTTGTTGAGAGTCTATTGTATTTTTTATGGTCACAGATTATGACATTTTCTTCTCCTTTCTGAGAAAATGTTCTGTTTCTAGTATTACTCTAAAAGCATTTCCTTTAATTTTCTTGTTTTTTGGTCTACTCCTCCTGTGAGAGCCCCTTGAATTTTAAACATTTTGCTTTTTCTTTGAAATTGGGATTATCTTTCTTAGTCTATTAAAAACATGAGGATTCTGAATCTTTCCGTATAAGTGATAATTGCCAAAATGCTGTTTTGGCTCTTAAAACCTTCAAATTTAATTTAAATTTTGGAACAATTACTACTACAGACTACACTTTACAGATTATTAACCATTCCAAACATTCTGGTCCAACCCATTAGATCCCAAAGTCCTTTGCTTCCGAGAAAACTGACTTTCCACTGTGGATGTCTGAGCAGCAGCCTTTAAAACGCCCAGACCAAACTCTGAACTCTCATAGAAGCTGGGTAAACGATAAGGGGTAAATAAAGCATTGTCATCCAACCACCTTTCTGCTTTTTTGTACAAGCTTCGGGTGAAATACAGTCACTCAATAAAGTCCTTCTGTTTCTCTCTCCATCCCTCCCTTTCTCTCTGCCCATTTGCCTAGAGAGGGGAACCCTAAACCTTTTGGAACCCTGCCAGTGGCACCAAAAGAATCTCTTGACTATTTTCCCAGGGAAGTCCTGCCTTAAATGTCAGCAGAGCACAACTCACCAGCCAAAGCAGGGTCGGCCTGGACCTGAATCAAGGAAACAGCACCAGCTATCACGAACGGGAAAACCTGGACTGAAGGGGTGGTGGGGGAGGGGCAGCGATGGAGCAGAAGGGTCCACACTGGTCCAAAGACCCAGGTTTTGATAGTTTCACCTCACCAAGAAAGGGGGGCAAGTTAAACTTTCTTTGATTCCATTATGTTTTTTGATTGCTGTCTTTATTTTTCTCTTTAGGTGGTGCGCCATATTTCCAGCAACCACTCTGCATTACTATAACAATAGTAAGGTAACACCTCTTTGAAAATCGAACAAAGCTCCACTGAAGTCCTGTGTCGTGGTGCCTGTGCCTGTGGTTGCCACTGCTGCTGCTGTTGTTTGGTTTGTTTGTTTTTAATGAACTTACTGATACATAAGTGCTCTGTGGGGATTCCTATCGCTGAGATTCATGAAAAGGAAGATGAGATTTGTGAGTTGCTACTGAGTCTTATCCCTGCCAGCCTGGAGACACTTCTGATCTGATCCTGAGGCCTTGCTGGCATTTCTAGTATGTTTGTGTTAGCCTTCAATCTCTGAACACATGAAGGAATACTAAAAGTTCTGAGGGCCAGGGTGGGGAAAGGGGTCTACAAATCCCACAGATATACATCAGCACCCAAGGATAACAACATGATGTAATAGACTAAAAATTAGGAGCAAAGCGCATCCATCCACTAGTTTTTGTCAAGTACTTGTAATTTTCATCTACCCTGCCTTCATTTTTTTCATATGTTACTGACCCACAACTTCACAAAGCTATTTAACTAAAAACTCACAAGTTTGTTTGACATATAAGGCTGATTTTAAATTAATGTCCCAGGTTACCATCCTTTTCCTAAAGGTAAGAAAGTCAAGAAGACTTCATCAATAAATTGTTATTCCATCTTTAAATGAATTTAGGCCTTTTAAAAGTTACCAGTGGGGGAAAAAACATTTAGATTTCAAATCTTTGGTTCTAGTCCTAAGCCAGTTCAAAACAGGTCAACTTAGAGGCTATTACTTATATTCGCCAGGGTTCCCACCTCATACTTTTTGCACAATCATAAGTCCAACACAGCTGATTTCTTTCATTATTGTATCCTGCATGCATTACCATAAACAATCCTATTGGAAGTTTCTATCCCTAGTTTAAAGAAAAGCCAGGGAAGTAGGTAGACTGAATGTATCACAGGAAGGTCAATATTACCATCTCAAATATAGAAAGGATAATAAAGAATATCTGAAAAGAAAAACTACCTCCAGGAAGTGAAGGGTTAATCCCTGGTCAATTCTGAACCTCTCTGCTGAGAGTACTGATAAGTGTGAGTTGATGCCAATTAGGGTGGCCCTTCCCTCATGGGAACAGCCATCGCTTAGGAACTGGACTGTCGACACATTCTACCAGGGCAGTGATCAGCCAGCCAGAAGAAAGGGAAAGGGTCTGAGAACTGTGGTAACCAAGTTCTGTTGGCACTTTGTAAAATGGTGCCGGGAACTGCCACTGCCATGGAATGAATGCTAATGAGCCGACTGCAACTTACAGAGAGTAGACCTGAAAAATGTCCCCCCTAGTGACCAGCAGCCCTAGAAAATGCCACATTTGGTAGGTTTCTGTGGCTGGCACCGCAGGCCTCGTTCTCAAGGAAGAACCTAAACCTTGCAGCACTGTTCCTTGGACTCAAACACTTCTGACCCAGTGTCCAAATCAAAGTTTTCAAATTAAAAAAAAAAAAAAAAAGAAAAAGAACACTTTTCACCTTTAAAAATTCTCATTCAAAAATCTGAATGGTAAACAGCTGTAGCAATCAACAGGAAATAATTTTTGTTGTTGTTGTTCATTTTTTAATTGGAGGATAATTGCTTTACAATATTGTGTTATATGACCCAGCAATCCCACTACTGGGCATATAGCCTGAGAAAACCATAACTGAAAGAGGCACCTGTACCCCAGTGTTCATGGAAGCACTTTTTACAATAGCTGGGACATGGAAGCCACCTAGATGTCCATCAACAAATGAATGGATACAGAACTTGTGGCACATATATACAATGGAATATTACTCAGCTATACAAAAAAAAAGAATGCATTCTAGTCAGTCCTAATAAGGTGGGATGAACAGGAAATATCTTAAGTGTTCTTTGCAGATTGCCATAAATTCTCTGTTGCCCTCTTACTAGAGTTTGTTGTGACTTGCATGTTTTTTCAAAGGCTGAAACCCCTGATGAACAGCCATCAGTATGCAGCCACATTCTTAAAGGATATAAATTCAATCTTTGTTATCTGAGAATGCTGGAAACAGAAATAAACAGCTCCTTTGAAATTTACACTCAAAATTGTAATCCCTCTTTCTCATGAGAGCTTTTCAACCATTCCCAGTTCTCAAGTATCCAAAGGAGACAAGAAAACAAGAAATTGTAACCATGATGTGAAAACATAACTGTTTTCTTCTTCTCTCTCCTGTATTTCTTTCTTGCCACAGTCCATTCTTGGGGGGGGGGGGGGGAAGCCCCTATGTGAAATGAGATGGTAGGTAGAGAAGCAGGGCCTGGATAGAGAGTTATTATCACAGGTCTAGTTGCCAGTATGATGTTCATTATACTATTAAAAAGTAACTAATTAAAATAATATAATTGTTAAATAAAAGAGGGCCATAAATGTACCAGTGAGGACAGAGTGCCCTGTATCAAGGAGGATGATCATTCCAGTTCTAGGTACCTGTGGTCCATTTAAAGAAAGAAAAATATTAATGAGATGGTAATGCAGGCGCTAACTGTCAGACCTTCCAGAGTTCACCAAACTTTTTAGTCTGGCCTGCCTCATCGGCACACAACCTGTGCACTTAGAAGGGTCCCACACTTTCTTTCATATCCTACTGTTGCAAACTGGAAATTCTTAATAATTTTTCAACAAGGAGTCCTGCATTCATTTTTCACTGGACCCCACAAATGGTGCAGTCAAGTCAGTCCTGTCCTTGGGATTCTAGACATTAAGTTTACTTATAGTTCCCAACTCATTGGAAAAGACTTCAATGCTGGAAAAGATTGAAGGCAAAAGGAAAAGCGGGCAGCAGTGCATGAGATGGTTAGATAGCATCACCGAATCAACGGACATGAATTTGAGCAAACTCGGGGAGGTAATGGAAGACAGAGGAGCCTGGCATCCTGCAGGCCATGGGGTTGCAAAGTGTCAGACATGATTTAGCGACTGAACAACAACAACAACAAGATAGTTCCCAATAATTTTGTGCCACCCAAGGTTTATCTGTTTAAAATTTGCTACTTCTTACCCAACAATTGTTAACATAACAGTCAGGTGAGACTCTAAAGCAGTCTTATATCCTGTTACTCAAATTAGTGCTACACAGGCTCCAAGGGACCTGAAGTGATCTGCAATGCTTTAAAAACTGCTTCTGGAAGCAAAAACTTCACACAGAACCCACTGGCTATGTCACCACTCAAAAACAAATGCACCAAAGCCTGAATCTCACTCAGTTCATCTCAACTGCTGGATAATGCAAATCCGTGCTCTTAATAGTCGTCCAAATTCGACTGCACACAGAACAACAACAACAAAATTTCTCAGCAGTTCCCTGTGGTGGGCGGATTTCAAATAAAGATTTGGGGAAAGCCTCATTTTCAAGGATTACCAGCTAAAGACACCTAAAGTGAGCCAGCATTTTGTGTTCCGGAAATTCCCTGGGTCTATAGCGATCAGGTAGAGAAAGTCATTTCAAGTTCAAATATAACTTGGCGATTGCCACATGGTGCCGAATCTTTCCACCCCTAAGACTTCAAAAACCCAATCAGACAAGTGGCCGTAATCTGACTCCCGGCGCACTGGGAGCCGCGGGGCTGGCAATGTGAGCGCTGCACTCTGGCCGGGGGAGGCATGAGTGACAGACCTGCAGGGAGGCGGTGGGGGTAAGTCTTTCTTTGCCTTAAGGGAACAATGCTGAGGCTCGGATGAAAGATGAAACTTGGGACTCTTTTATTACCGATACATGTGCTGCTCAGGCAGAATCTAGAAGGAAACTCTAGGGCAGGTGGGTGGTTCTTCCAGGGCTGGGTATTGGGCATACTCATAAGAGAGGCAGAGAGAGGGCAAGAGAAAAAGGAGGATGATTTACAGCAAAAATCCTCCATATATTGGAGACCTATGAAAGCCCAAGAAAATGACGCTATTGGAGTCTCTGGAGGTAAATCTATCATCTAGTATTTTTCATCAGAAAAATCACTCATCTAGGGCTCAGCTGTCCAGAAGCGGATCAGGCTGGGGGTTCAGCTAGAAAGTAATGTTGTCGGGCTCTCTACAACCCGGTCACATCAACAAACCCCCTTTGTTCTGGAGCAAAAGGAAAAAAAGCACAATAAATGGTGTTGATGCGTTTCCAGGGAGTGTGAACAGGGAAGGGAACATTGACGATAGATAACTCAGAGGGGCTGTGAAAGAGCTGGGCTGAGAGCTTGTCAAGACAGAGGTATGTATGTGCCGCCAGGGGACCCTGGGGTTCACAGCCCACTGAGGTTGGTCACTCTGCCCAGGGAAAAGGTCAGATTTTGCAGATTTTCAAAGAAAGCTAAAGGCATGCTCAAGGTGTCTGTTTATTTACTTCGGGGGTTGGAGGGGGTTGTTTTTATTTCTGTGGCTGATAAAGGTTTGAAGCTGAAAGAGCAACTGAGCTTCTGAGATTGGGTCTCTGGAGAAGGTGCAGAGAATGAGCAGGGAAGGTAAGGGAGAAGGTACAGGGAGGAGGCGGCCTGTCCCCAGGGCATGCCTCTCCCTGGGCTCCCTGTGTGGCTGCTGAATGGGACCTGCGGAGTCCTGCCCACCTGGCTGCCTTAGCTTCCTGCCTCTCCCTTTTTTCCCACTAAATCCGGCCACAGAGGACCAGCCCCTGACATAGCACCTTGCCCTCTGCCATCCTGGCTATAGCCGTGGGCTGCTGGTGAGTTCTACAGCCACCTTTGAAACTTCTTTTTCAATTTGTGAATTTCTCCCCCTTTGGGATACTTGTCATTTCTCCCCCAGGGCACCCTCACTGGCTGCCTGGCTCCAAGCACTGTTTTTGTCTCTTTATTTTCTCTTCCTCTAGGGAGTGTGATGTCGATGTCCTCCCAGCTGGAGTTTCTCCTAATTTCATGATTCACTTAGAGTTGTTCACTGGGACAGGGGATGCTCCAGACAGACGGGGCTGGCTGGTCCCCTTCTGGAGCCACCTAGGCTTGGGCAGAAAATGGGTTTCACTTTCCAGCTCTGTAGCAAAGCCCCATGTCAAACCAGGGGCTGAGTCAAGATCCTAAAGGTCAAGGCAGCGTTCCCCTGGCCCTTGTGAGCACAGTTCGCACCCACTGGCTCAACCAGACCGGGCTCCTGGGGACTCGATGGGGGAGGGAAGGGCCCATGCTCAGTAGAACTTCGATAACTCTAATCTGTTAAAATACTAGGCTTTCTTGCCTGCCTTTGGGCATGTTAAGTCACTTCAGTCGTTTCCGACTCTTTGTAACACCATGGACCATAGCCCGTCAGGCTCCTCTGTCCATAGGATTCTCCAGGCAAGAATACTGGAGTGGGTTGCTGTGCCCTTCTCCAGGGGATCTTCCCAATCCAGGGATCGAACCCAAGTCTCCTGCATTAGCAGGTGGGTTCTTTACCACTAGCGCCACCTGGGAAGCCCACTTTCTCGCATCACCCTTTTCATAGTCCCCTGGGATGCTGCTGCTGCTGCTGTTGCTGCTGCTAAGTAGCTTCAGTCGTGTCTGACTCTGTGCAACCCCATAGACAGCAGCCCACCAGGCTCCGCCGTCCCTGGGATTCTCCAGGCAAGAACACTGGAGTGGGTTGCCATTTCCTTCTCCACTGCATGAAAGTGGAAAGTGAAAGGAAGTCACTCAGTTGTGTCCGTTTCTTCGTGACCCCGTGGACTGCAGCCTACCAGGTTCCTCCGTCCATGGGATTTTCCAGGCAAGAGTACTGGAGTGGGGTGCCACTGCCTTCTCCGCCCCTGGGATGAGTCTTGCTAAATGCTTCCCACACTCCATCACTCTCTCCTACCCCATCACAGATCAAGGATAAGGGCAAATGTCTTGAAAAATGGGGTCACTGGGATGATTGCCCCCCAAGAGGAATCCTAGTCATTTCTTGCCATTAATATCCTCAAACCTCATTCCTTCTCAGCTGTGAAGGTCCCAAGGTATTAGCAGGAGAACAGAAGAAGGAGGGTCTTCCTTCCCAAAGGCTGCCTTGCTGCTGCCCCCAACCTTCACCTCCCTCCCCACCAACCCTTCCCACCCCTTCAAGGCACGCAAGCTCCCCCAGAAGAGGTACCAGCAGATTTAGAAGGCCATCAAGAAGACACTAGAGAAAAAACGCTTTCCAGAGTTTCCTGCTTTGAGGCCCACGGTCTCCTTGACCACCCTCCCCTCGCCCAGAGGCCTCCCGCCCCTCTGCCCAAGTCGCTGTCCCCCGCACTTGGTGGCTAGGATGCCCGGGGTGCACTGGCCTCCAGGATCTCTCTGGGAGGTTTTGTCAGAGGTGAACATCAAGGGATGGGGAGTCAAGCCCAAGAAGGGATGGTCCCTCAACCCTGCAGAAGTACCGCAGAGGCCAGGATGCACTTCTAACCTATCCCCCTGTTGGGCAAAATGCCTGCGCCTGGGACCCAGGGGTCGGGGGGGCTGCTCCCCACGCTTGGAGAGGTGCTCCAGGTCCCCTGTGGCCTGCGCTGGACGTGTCCCCACCTGCCTCCTCCCGACCAGGCAGGCTCTTGGACTCCTCCCCCCGCTGGCCGAGAAAGCACTGCAGCGTCCTCGTCCCAGTCCTGGGTCCCAGCTCTGCTGCGAGTCCCCACTGCTCGTATCAGTCAAAGGAAATTCTCAAAAGACAGCCTTCCTGGCTTCCTCGCAGAACATCCCTTCATCAGAGTCTCCACTGGAGGAGAGAAGGGACAGTCAGCTCTCAAAATCCATTTCCAGAATGCCATTTGAACCAGAAAGTGAAAAACTGGAAAGACCTCCGTTTCTTATGGCCGTAGGTTCCAAATAGAAATGACATGTAAAAAGTACATTGAAAATGTAAAAAATTGCTCTGAGGGAATTAACTACAAGGTAAATATACTTTATTCTTAATTCTTTAAGGAACTTGATCCAGACATTTTCCTTTCTGGGGACAATTCAGATAATTTTTCAGTGAAAGTGTATGATCTTTGGATATTAAATCAAAGGGGATCAGAATGACAATCTCTTGATTATTAATTAAGGAGATAATTAAGTAATTGAGGAGATTTTCCAGAAGCATCCTTTCTTTGTACGCAGATGACCTTCAGGGAGGCTTCTTTATATGCAAATAAACTTTGGTGGGAGGTGCCCCACAATGGGGCAAGACTGAGGGCCTGCTACTGCTGTGTGGTGGCTTAGTCGTGTTAGAGTCTTTGAGACCCCATAGACTGTAGCCTGCCAGGCTCCTCTGTCCATGGAATTTCCCAGGCAAGAACACTGGAGTGGGTTGCCATTTCCCTCTCCAGAGCATTGTCCCGACCCAGGGATCGAACCCACGTCTCCTGCATTGGCAGGTAGATTCTTTACCACTGATCCACCTGGGAGCCCGAGGGCTTGGCCATCTTCATCTCAAGGAGACTCTGATTCGGTAGCTTCTGATGCCAATTTTGCTTTTCTTTTCAGTAAGTGTGGACCTTTGTGTCGAAGAGAGAGTATCATGGTGGCCTTCAAAGGGGTCTGGACACAAACTTTCTGGAAGGCAGTCACTGCGGAATTTCTGGCCATGCTTATTTTTGTCCTACTCAGCCTGGGATCCACCATCAACTGGGGTGGAGCAGAAAAGCCATTACCTGTCGACATGGTTCTCATCTCCCTCTGCTTTGGACTCAGCATCGCGACTATGGTCCAGTGCTTTGGCCACATCAGTGGTGGCCACATCAACCCCGCTGTGACGGTGGCCATGGTGTGCACCAGGAGGATTAGCATCGCCAAGTCTGTCTTTTACATTGCAGCTCAGTGTCTGGGCGCCATCATTGGAGCCGGAATTCTCTACCTGGTCACGCCTCCCAGTGTGGTGGGGGGCCTCGGAGTCACTACGGTACCATCTTTAGCTGTTGTTTTCAGTCCCAGACTCCAGGCAGCTTATATGGAGTGCTAAATGACACACCCTGGTGACCTAAGAGTCTTTCCTAAAATTGCTAATTTATTCCCAGGGATTGCCTGATAACTCTTGATAGGGGTGCAAACTGATTCCAGCCACACTGAATATATCATATAAAGTCATTATTTGCTGTTGAGTGACTTGAATAGCACTAAGTCTGGGCAGCACAAAAATTGTGTTGGGTTTTTTTTTTTCCTCTTTCTCTCCATCCCAGTGACTGCATTGACTATATATATAAGACATTTTTATTACAATTATTTGTTGGTTCACTATGAGGTTTAAAACATCAAGAGTCACACTTAAAAAAATAAATTGGCATTTGATCCTGGTTTTGTTCTTAGCTGATTAAGTATATCATTTGTTAGCTCAGCACAAGGGTTGATTAAAAAACCTCACACAGTTTAAATTTTAATTGAAATATATAGTAATTAATTTAAACCTAATTAATGAATTTAATCATTGCCTTATAAAATTACGACTCTCAAGAAACTCTTTTATAAGTTAAGTGCAGCAATAGCATATTTTGCTTTCTTTGTAGAAAAGAACATTCAGCACAAACTCCCACTTGGTATTGTAAGAGTAATTAATTATCTGTGCTGGCCCAATATGAGTATTTCTTTTTTGGGGGAGAGATGCATGTCTTAATCAGGGGTGGAATAGAAGACTCAAACTGACCATCAGCTTTTATAGGAATAAAATGTGCCTTTCACAGTGATATATTATCACAGAAAAGGTTCTCTTGTCACTTCAGATGGAGTATTTTTCTGTTTCCAGGTTCACAGAGATCTTAGCGCTGGACACGGTCTCCTGGTCGAGTTGATAATCACATTTCAGTTGGTGTTTACTATTTTTGCCAGCTGTGATTCCAAACGGACTGATGTCACCGGTTCCATAGCTTTAGCCATTGGCATCTCTGTTGCAATTGGACATTTATTTGCAGTAAGTTTCCAAGTTCCTTTAAATAACAGGTCCACGTTGTTTAGCCTCACCCTACAGCTGGCCTGAAGATGTTGTGTTTCACAGCTGTAGTTCTTTAGTATCCAGCCTCATCTGTCCATTTTAGGTTATTGTTTTGCTAACTTTGTGACGAGAATGTTGCTAAGGCTGCTAACCTTCCTCTAACTGACTTGGACAACAGTGACATAATGCAATGAAGGCTACCTGTTAGTAGCCCTGTTTGAGCAATGTCTGAAGTTGTGTTCTTTTTCCCGGTAGATCAATTACACTGGTGCCAGCATGAACCCTGCCCGATCCTTTGGACCTGCAGTTATCATGGGAAACTGGGAAAACCACTGGGTAACCATCATGTTCATTGTTCCTATTTTCCTACAGTTGAGGACAATTAGCCATAGAGCTTTTTTTCCCATTATTTTGCTCACTAGTTTCTCTTTCACCTAACTTTGTCCCTCCCCACTTTATTACATCTTTCATAAAGACTAGGGACAGACTAGGACAGATTTTATCTGCTGTAAAACACTTCATATCTGTTTTGAGCCTTTAGTGATAGTCTTTTTTTTTTTTAACCACTGCTCTGCACACTGTATTCTGACAGACTTTGGCAGAATATATTGTATATGGAGGTTGCCTGGCTGTAACAAATTAAAATCAGGGTGGTGAAGTGAATATGGTGTTTAAATAATTGAAAGTAAACCCTTCCCAGCAATGATACATAATATGCTTGCAAAACAATAAAAAGAAAAAAAGAGAAATGCTTAAAAGCACAGAGCAAAAATATTTACCCTTTTTGTTTACAAAAGCATGAACCCAGTTAATAGTACAGGAGTTGGAAGCATGTGAACTGCAGATGGTGAGGAATAGATAGTGCCAGTGCTTATGCTATTATCACCATAACCATAGCTGGAAAAATAAATGACTATCAGAAAAGACACACTTCTTACACCTCATGCCTACCCTACTTATTCATGTGGGGGCGGTGCTTCTAGAGAGCGGTGGTGTCCATTTTTAATACCACAGTCAATTTCTTTTCAATTGTTTCTTACCAAAAAGAAATTTAAATCCCTTAAATGAATAATGTGGCAGTTTTGAAGACCTTTTACATACTGACTTACAACAACCAATAAAAATAGGTGTATATCAGCCAGCTGACTTTTATTTTCATGTATATGTTGTGAATGCTCTTTCACACCTTTTATTTTTAATTCATGAATGTAAGAAAATGTCTGTTAGGTTTTTTAATTTGTTTTAGTGCAGTATAGTTGATATACAATTCTGTGTTAGTTTCAGGTGTACAGCAAAGTGATTTAGTTATACATACAAATATATGAATGTATATATATATATTCTTTTCAGATTCTCTTCTGTGATAGATGTCGCTTGTGTTTTAATGTCATACATACAGGGATTATTGACACAGTCACACGCATTCATCCGTGATCTATGTTGCAAATGAGAAGAAACTGCCCCACTGCTGTGTGCATTCACTTCTAAGAAAAGCGTAGCAAGTCTTGACTAGTAATCTATCCCATTAAATAAAAGCATGAACATCAGTGATCAAAAGCAAGGATTTGGACCCAGCCATGAAAAAGCTTAGTCAGCAATACTATCCATGCAATTGGTCATTTTGCCACTGAAATTCCCATGTATGTCTCTAAAGACTTGCCACATTAACAGGAATGGAAATGCAGTATATAGATCTCAGGGCTTCCCAGGTGGCACTAGCAGTAACCCACCTGCCAGTTCAGGAGATGCAAGAGACACTGGTTTGATCCCTGGGTCGAGAAGATTCCCTGGAGGAGGAAATGGCAACCCACTCCAGTATTCTTGCCTAGAAAATTTCATGGACAGAGGAGCTTGGTGTCATGGGGTCACAAAGGGTTAGACACAACTGAGCAACTGAACACAGTATATAGATCTTATGATAAAAGTACAATTTTTAGTTCAACTTATACATTCAAACAATTTTTTCTATTTAAAATTTAGTAAAATGAAAACTTTTAATCCATGAGGACTTTAAAATGTAGATGAAAACATGTTTTTATTAATTACTTGAGTTGTGATACACTAGTTAAAATCTGAGTGGCAAAAAAAAAAATCCTTAGCTTGTTGATTGAATCTAAGGTTCCCCTTGTTGCTATTTTATAACACTTAATCCTACTGAAAACTAATGTCCATTTTGTAACAATGATTGTGTAAAATTAACAACTAATTTAAAATAAATCGGTAAATAGGTAGACTGATAGTCCTGGG
Source organism: Okapia johnstoni (assembly GCA_024291935.2). Taxonomy (NCBI): domain Eukaryota; kingdom Metazoa; phylum Chordata; class Mammalia; order Artiodactyla; family Giraffidae; genus Okapia; species Okapia johnstoni. The sequence continues at coordinate 100,387,954 of CM044309.1, forward strand.
TGTTCATTGAAAGGACTGATGTTGAAGCTGAAACTCCAGTACTTTGGCCACCTCATGTGAAGAGTTGACTCACTGGAAAAGACCCTAATGCTGGGAGGGATTGGGGGCAGGAGGAAAACGGGACGACGGAGGATAAGATGGCTGGATGGCATCACCAACTCGATGGACATGGGTTTGGGTAGACTCCAGGAGTTGGTAATGGACAGGGAGGCCCGGCACACTGCGATTCACGGGGTCGCAAAGAGTTGGACACGACTGAGCGACTGAACTGAACTGAACTGATAGACGAAAATAGCAAGATATTCATGATGAATTTTGTGTGTGGTGTAACAATATTTTTTAGTCTTCTTTTCTGGATTTTCTGGATTTTTCTGGATTTTCTGGATTTTTAGCAGTAAAAATTCTTTACCTTTATGAATTTTTAAAAGTTAAGGGGCATTATAACTTTGGGAATAGCAACTTGAAACAGATTTTTTTTTAGGGCATGCAGCCAGATGTCTTCTGAGTAAGTGTTTTGAGGGAATTGTAATTATTTAGCAGTCCTTCTTCTCCCTTGCGGAATTTGTAGCTTATGGAACAGAGCATACCAAATGAGATCTTACCAAAGGAACATAGCACAAAGACATTTAGAGGAGGGCTCTCATTTCCCCTTTGAAAGGGCATCAAGAAGGTAAACTCTGACCTGGTTTCTTTCATGTTCAAGATAAGGAACTTGGTTCTTGCAGCCACTTTGTCAACAATTTCCCTGTAAAGTATATGTGTTCCGCTTCAGCTAAAGTTTGAATTTTCTTTAGACTTTGCAATGAGGGTGCTAAGTGAATTTAATTTCCAGAGAGTGTTTAACCCAGAAGCATTCATCTGATTTTTTTTTTCAAATGAGAGAAGTGTAGCGTGTGTGTGTGTGTGTGTGTGTGTGCTAAGCACTTCAGTCGTGTCCAAATCTTCACAACCCCATTGACTACAGCCCACCATGTTTATCTGTCCCTGGGCTTCTTCAGGCAAGAATACTGGAGTGGGTTTCCATTCCCTTCTCCAGGGGATCTTCCTGACTCAGGGACTGAACACCAGTCTCTTATGTCTCCTGCATTGGCAGGCAGGTTCTTTACCATTAGCGAGTATAATAGAAAACAGCATAATGGTTCAAAAGAGAGCTTTGAAATCAGACAGACCTGAAATCCCAGCTCAACCACTTGCTAAGCATGAATTTTTAAGCAAGTTTCTCACCCTCTCTGCATATTCATTTTCTTACCCATAAAATGGGATAATAATAATATCTGTCTCAAAGATCAGTTAGAATAAAATGAGTTAATACAAGTTGAGTACTGAATACAGCCAGCCCAGAGAAAGTATTCAATAAACAGTGTTTGGCATGCTGCAGTCCATGGGGTCACAAAGAGTCGGACACAACTTAGTGACTGAACAACAACAACAACTGTTGCTCAAGTCCATCTGTTGAATGAATGTCTAATGTTCTACAATCTGAAAGTGAAAGTCTTAGTTGCTCAGTCTTGTCTGATTCTTTGCAACCCTATGGACTGTAATTTATCTACCAAGCTCCTCTGTCCATGGAATTCTCCAAGCAAGAATACTGAAGTGGGTAGCCATTCCCTTCTCCAGGGAATCTTCCCGAGCCAGAGATTAACCCAGGTCTCTCACATTGCAGGCAGATTTTTACTGTCTGAGATGCTATAGTCTATATGTACTCCAAAGCAAATGTTAGAGTTTATCCAATCTCAAAACTTAGTTTATTCTAGACACATAACTAATATGATAGAAAAGTTTAGTTATTGAATTAAAATTCTATGGGATGGCAAATCCTCTACTCACCATCATCCATAAACTCAGCACAGATTTTTCCACCAAATCATCAGTATAAGAACCATGAGGATGACAGCACTCTGCAAGAAGATTAATGGACAAACCTTGAGGTTTTCTCTTAAAACAAATCACCAAATTTCAGAGAAAAAAAAACATGTAACATAAGGAAAGTGACTTATAGCCAGCCTAGTCTCATACATCTTTAAATTGTCTAGGAAACAAGCAAGTTACTATGAAACTGGAACTCTTAAGTACTTTACAAGTATTATTTCAATTTAATCCTGACAACAGTGAGGTGTGTATTATTATTATTCCTGTTTTACATCTGATGGAATTAAGTGTTCATGAAGTTATGTAGTGGATGCAAGCAGTCACAAAATTGCTAAGTGGTAGCCCTCAGATTCCATTTACCATGCTGTACTGAATAATTAAAGCCCCAAGTGGTACAATCTGTACTATGATTGTTATTATGCAGAAAACCAATATAAGATGGCAATACTAAGAAAACAAGTATTGATACTCTCCAGAAAAATTTTTCTCTATTTTAGTTGAATAAGTTTTAGTGTCTTTTTAATTTACAGTACCACCAAAGAGGACCTATCTTTCAGGATTATCAGAAAATGGAAAGAACAATGCAAAAGCAGGAAAAGAGAAGAGGAAACAGTCTTCTTATTTTATGTTCAAAATGTTATTTAGTAACATATGGATCTCAGATACAGATTTAATGTGTTTTCTTATTTTGTTTCCAAATCTCTTTTTATGCATGTCATACTTGCTCTCAATTTAAATCAGCAAAGTTCTATATTCAAGCATTGTTCAGAGAAATAGTTTTACTCTATTTACACTCTATAACTCTTCCATCTTTCTCCCAGATATATTGGGTTGGACCAATCATAGGAGCTGTCCTCGCTGGTGGCCTTTATGAGTATGTCTTCTGTCCAGATGTTGAACTCAAACGTCGATTTAAAGAAGCCTTCAGCAAAGCTGCCCAGCAAACAAAAGGGAGCTACATGGAGGTGGAGGACAACCGGAGTCAGGTAGAGACCGACGACTTGATTCTAAAACCCGGAGTGGTGCACGTGATCGACATTGACCGGGGTGAGGAAAAGAAAGGGAAAGACCCATCTGGAGAGGTGCTGTCTTCAGTATGACTAGGAGACAGCACTGAAAGCAGACAAGAGCCCTTAGAACTGTCCTCAGATTTTCTCCCACCCATTAAGGAAACAGATTTGTTATAAATTAGACATGTGCAGGTTTGTTGTTTCATGTCATATTACTCAGTCTAGACAGTAAATATTTCATTATTTACCAAGGAGGACTGGAAGAAACCTATCATGAATTTCAAATCTAAAAAAAAAAATATTTTTAAAATATCCCCAAAGCAAATATGTATCTAATTTACCTATTTGACATTCATTGATAATCAATTTTAAATGCTATCAAGGTTTTGTTAAGGCTTGCCTGACATATCTATCATACAGACACAACCTATCAGCTTATTTCCTCTTCCTTGTAACTGGTATTGTCAATCCTCATCTGAGTATGTATTCTTTTAGATCAAGTTTGTCAATGGCAAAATACAGAGTATGTCACAGAGTCTTGCACATTCAGAGAGAAAATATAACAAACTCTTTTACACGCAATCCCTTCTGTTTAAACTACCTCGGCAAATGAATATTAATGAGTCATTGCTAATGAGTTGTTTTCATTTATATTTCAAATACCCAACTTTCAACCCAAACTTCAGTTCATAATATTTCTTCATCCTCCTCACTGTCTCTAGGGTAAATATGGATCTAAAGCCCAGAAATTTGAGTAATGTTCATAAAATCTTTATGTTTATTCACCTACTAAAACATCCACATCATAAGGCACCTATTGAGACTCAGGACAAACAGACCTGAAAGATTGTATGGAGGTGGGTGGAAAGTTACCATCATACAAAAATCATATGGAAAAAGGCAATCTGTATGATGGTTTCAGATAGTTGACCTGTTTTCAGTGCACATCCTCAAATATACCACATGAGGTTAACAGTCTAAACTTTTAACCACTTAACCATTTGCTTTTTTTTTTTTTAATTTATTGGCAAAACTGGAGGTTTTGTTTGTTTATAATTTTGGTTAACTATAGTTAAACATTAGCTGAGACATATTTTTGATAACAAGAACATAACTAGTTGAGCTCTGAGTTTTTGTTAATTATTAAGCTCTGCTCGTCCTAGAAGGTGTACACACTGGTCCTGCCAGCCCCAAACACTGCTACCCTCCCACTTCTCATGACATTTATTGATAATCTTCATTGTGCATTTGTTGATCATCTTCACTGTACGTGTAATGATATTTTAATGAACTAAAATGCATGAGGGACAAGGAACAACAAGACTGCAAAACAAAAGGGTGAGGACATCAAAATCCTCTGTATTCCAAGCTGACTAGATGAAAGTCTTTCATTTGTAGAGATACTGTATGTAACCCAATGTGGTTCTTAAGTATTTTCATTATTGACTCATTTGTTTGTCAAACTAACCTTTTTTTTTTTTTCTGTACTGCTTTGCCTTATGTCGGTAAAATTGTCTCTAGAAACCCCAGTTGCTGTCATCTAAACCCCAGTCTGTTCTAGCCTTTGTCTTAGACAAAGAGCTGCAAAAGTCGATTTCACTGAACAAAAGCTAATAGTAAAGCAAAAACCTATCACTGCAAAGAGTGGCTTGTAAATAGCTGATAATGAAGGGCTTTCTTCTCCCATACACAGTTCCAACTGCGTGTCACTTTTTAGTGTTAATGGCAGTTGTGTGTCTGTTGCAGAGATAATGGACCACTATTAAATCTGATTCTCTTCAGTGCTGGGAAAGGAATGCATGAGGTTCCAAGAGAGACATCACACCAGGGGAGTCCCCAGAAGTCCCACTGTCATCTTTTTGGCAGGTGCCTAAATCCCAGGTCTCTCTGGTGGCCGTCCACACCCTCCATCACTGAGGCACACTGCTTCCTGCTTGGGACAGCATCTATAGGAACTAGGGTAGAATACTAAGGATGGTTTATGCCCATCTTTTCAAATGTTTGCGCAATATATCATTAAGGGCTTAAAACTGGGGGTGGTTCAGTTCAAAAGACAATGCTATCAACCATAGGCAAACATGCCAGTTCAAAAATAAGTTAGGTTAGCAAGGGAAAGGGTCTTCCCTGGTGGCTCAGATGATAAAGAATCTGCTTGCGTTGCAGGAGACACAGGTTTGATCCCTGAGTCAGGATGATCCCTTGGAGAAGGAAATGGCAACCCACTCCAGTATTCTGGCCTGGAGAATTCCATGGACAGAGGAGCCTGGCCGGCTACAGTCCATGGGGTCACAAAGAATTGGACACAACTGAGCAACTAACACACACATCAAGGGGAAAAAGGAAACGTTTTTTGAATACACTTAAAGTTTACTGGTGTAGGATCATTTTTATTCAGCCATATGGTTTACTTCTTATACAGTCAATTTTACACTTACTTCCAGTTAGAGCATTTGATAAGTTATCACTGGAAAAAAAAAAAAAAAACCCTCATGAATTATATTTTGGTCATTTGTTTTCCAGCAACAAGCATAGTACCTGGCACATAGTAGGTATTCAAAACAAGTGTGTTAGTTGAGAAAATATATATATACAATTCATTTGTGATTTAATATAAATAATTTTCTTTTCATCTTTATTTTGTTCAATATTTAATAGAAGCATGAGTTCAAGGACTACTAAGGGAAGGCCATATAAATGTAAAAACCATCAAATATATTTTTGCCTTCTACCATTTTAGGGGCATGCAGCGAATGAAAGCTTTTACACTTTGCTTTCCCCACATATGAGACAACATATTTTGTATTTCACTCAAGGCTCTACCAGTAAAAAGTAATGAAATTGTACCTTTCTAATGACATCTATGCAGCAGGGGTCTTTTGCCTTGTGGATGACACCAAATTATCCAAGTGTATTAAGAGACTGGGGCTTTTTCCTTTAATCCCTTCTTATTAATGAAGTGCATCGTGCTGCTCCCAGGAGAGTGCTGCTGACAGATATACAGAAAAGAGATCAGAGAGAAAAAACTGGAAGGACATAAATGAATTATACCCAGCCAGGAAATGATGCCAGCCGCCTCTTCCCTAAGGAAAAGTACAACAAGCACCCGCCCCAATTGTAAGGTGGTCCCTATGTTGCAAATGTATACAGTTTGTCAAAGGAGTACAAAGGGTAAGAGTTATTTTTTAAGTTTTCAGGGATTTCTTTAAAATTGGGGGTCCAGAGTTTGAAAGTATGTTTTCATTGTAGAAGATGACATTTTCTTCAAAGAGTTCTCAACTTTTATACTGGAAGGAAATATTTTTTGGTATCTAAATAGTTGCTTAAATGTAAGATTCCTACACTTCATTTCTGCCATTTGACGTTTTTCATATATTCTTATACTTTCCCTCTTTTGATCCTTTTCCTGATGCAGTTGGTAGGTGCTGGCTCAGTCTTGAAGATTTTACAAGATTAGAGATATTTTGCTAACATGCTTCCCTGGTAGCTCAGATGGTGAAGAATCCGCCTGCATTGCGGAAGGTCTGGGTCAATCTCTGGGCTGGGAAGATCCCCTGGAGGAGGGCACGGCAACCCACTCCAGTATTCTTGCTTGGAGAATTCCATGGACAGAGGAGCCTGGTGGGCTACAGTCCCTGGGGTAGCAAAGAGTCAGACACGACTGAGTGACTAAGCACAGCACACAGCACATGACAGAATTAAGCTATCAAATTATTAGAGGTCTGATTCCAGATAGCACAGAATATTCTTCTTAGACCATGAAACCAGGCAACTCACTTACTGGTTTAAACTCCATAATGAACCAAAAAATTCCTAAATAGAATAGCATATTCAAATACTAGAATTGATCCCAGTGAAGCTCTCTGTTGCAGCCTGTTGACACTGTTCCCACATGCTGTGAACATTTGACAGATAAATTGCCTTTGTGACAGCTGAGAATGACAATGCGAGCCCAATAGACCACCTTATCAGACAAGAGAAAGCTGATATAAATTCTCATCATAAGCACTATAGAATATGCAAACTCAGGCTATTTTATACCTGAAAGTCATTCTGTCTTTCCCAATGTGTTGATGGCATCAAAATTATTAGAAAAGTGTGTTTACTCTCTGGAAAGTGTAATGTAACAAAACTCACTCTCTTTACCCTAAATTGTGTACATTTGCATTGCTTTCGTAGTACTTTACAGATCACCCCAAACAGCTGTAACTTTTGAAACCCTCTGTAAAATTCCCTAAAATACATGCAAGATATTTAATCCAGGGCTTTAAAACTGTGGCTACTCACTTTGGCAAATGACAATAACCTATGAAAATACAAATCAAATAAATATTATGCAACATCTGTGATAAACATTAAACTTAAAAGCAGTTACAGCATTACCTATGCAAGTTAAAATCCAAGAGCTAAAAAATACACTGAATTTATATAACCCATCAGAATGTATTTCTAGATTCTCTTCAGGATTAATTAAATAAACATGCAATTTATAAAACTGTATAAACAATTGTTTATCACTTTTATGACTCAAATCACAATAAAACTGTAATTCATGATAAACTGGTGAGAATAAACTGAACATATGGTTATATCCACAATTATTCATTAACTGAAATGTTATTCCAGTGTTAGAGCTAATGTTAAGGAGATTGAAACTGTGATGTCTAATATTTGGAATAACCTATTAAAGTGTTAACATTGTGGTTGATTTCCATGAATTCTGTTGATCTCATATTACTAAGCTTGAGCAAATAAAGTGTTTAATATTTTAAAAGGTAAGCACTGTGTTTGATGATTTTGAAAATTCATCCACAGCTTTTGCTCATCTCATCTTGAAGCATCATTTAGAAGGACCAGGAGGTTTAGATATTTGAGTACAATCAACGCCAAATGAAATGGTGGTGGAATCCATATAATAAAAAATATTTTTGAGAGCCTACAGAGTACACAGTATGGTAGGTCCTCATATAGCCAGTGAAAACGTGTTTTTGTGGGCTTAATTCTAAATGTTCACATCTGTGCAAAACAGACCATTGAATATCGGCTATCATTACAGAGAGTCAAAGAGTGAAGACTTAAACAACTGTGACTCAAATGAGGCTGGTATTGCAAAATAGACAATCCATCCTTAGGGCATTTGGCAAATTCTGACTACCCAGATGGATAATGTAGCCTCAGTGAGTATCAGTTTACTCCCTTGGGTTCTTGGTTGGAACCTCTCAATTTTGAGAGGTTACAGACCTGCAGGGAAGGATTAAGGACAATCATTTATGTAACATGCAACCCATCGGTAGAGTGGTGAATGCTGCCTTAAGAGCCAGGTGGATGTGAACCTCTTATTGCATTTGTCACATTGTAGTGAAATCATTCGTGTAGATTTCTGTCTCCCCTACTAGGTTTTAAACTCCTTAAGGGCTAAGACTGTGTCTTATTCTCAGCACTGAGAACTAGGCTTGACATTTCTCTCAATAAATTCTTGTTGCATAAATGAATAAATGACTTAAAGAATATCTCAATCATTAGGAAATACCACAAAGCACTATACCTTGATCTAGTTGGTTTTTACTGTATAAGTGTGTGCAAAATCTTTGAATGCATATAGTTCCAGTTAGGAGTCCAAAATTAGCTCAAACTCTAAAGAAAATAAAAGGCAAAAATGCACTTTAGAAAGAATAAAACACTAATTGGATTTCTAAAATTTATATCTAACGCGTAAGCAACGAGACATGTTTTCATTGCTATATTTATATGATGGCCAGATGTTAGATGAAACTTAGCTCAATGAGTATTTCAGCAAGAAAAGTATTTTAACAAGCATGGGAAGCTAGAAAATAAATGTCAGCTAGATTTTAGGTAATTATGCTGCTTGGAAAACGTCCAAAACAGTATGTCACCTGAATTAATTCTTAATATTTTTTTAGTTTTTTCTACATCTTCATTATTTGGGTTTCAAGAAGACATTAAAGACCCCAAAAAGCTAGTTGAGTTCTGCTGCCTCCACATGTTCAGAGGTCTTTGAGAAACGATGAGCATAATGTTTGCAACCTCTGTACATAGAATAGTGATAGCACACAGCTAGAGCTCAATAAGGGCTTCCTTGGTGGCTCAGACGGTAAAGAATCTGCCTGTAAGTGAGAGACCTGGGTTGGGAAGATCTCCTGGAGGAGGGCATGGCAACCAACTCCAGTATTCTTGCCTGGAGAATCCCCATGGACAGAGGAACCTGGCAGGCTACAGTCCATGGGGCCACAAAGAGTCAGACACAAATGAGTGACTAAGCACAGCACACAGCACACAGCTCAGTAAATGCAAGATGGATGATTGGATGGAAGGATGGAGGGGTGGATGGATGGATGGATGGATGGATGAAAGAAAGAAACTCTCCAGTCTGGAAGAAGTAAGTTAATCTGAGAATAGATGAAAATCAGAGCCTGTATGCCTTCTTCCTTTAAAAAAGTATTGGCCAAGGATCAGAATGGTAGAGGAGAAATGCACAGATTAGAATAACTATCAACTATGAGCATATATGGGGTGTTAGATTTTCTAAATATTGGTCTCAATCTGTTACTCTTCAAAACTCATTGTGGGGCAAGCATTACCATCTTTCTCATTTCCCAAGATGAGTGTCAAAGAGATTAAATTACCCAGAATTGTACCTAGTGCTAAAGCAAAAACAGGAACTCACATCCCTATTAATCCCAATCCCTTATGTTGTTTCCCTAAATCACACAAAGCTCTCTCATCCATCCATCAGCCTAATTTCCCATCAGCCATCAAGTGGCAACAAACATCTTCTCCATACTAAGGGAAATCTTTATATACAGCATCAGTGAGGGATAATAAATTAAGTACTACAGATCTGGAGCACCTATTACAAATCTTAGACAAGATCTCAAATAAGAGAATAGAGTTGACTGCTACAATGTGTTTCCTTTAGATTGGGTAATTTAAGAAATTTTGATTGATTTTTATTTACAAAAATATTATAAAGACCACTATTAAAGTTTATTTTCATTTGGTCCAGAAAAGAGAGTTGAGGGTTGATTGCAAAGGCACCGATTAGGTCTTCCACAATTCAATAATGATAATAACATGTACTGTGCACTAGACACATATCTGACACTATGTAAAGAAACCTTACAAAGTAGACACTGCTGTTATTCCCATTTTATAGGTGAGGAAACTGAGATCTAAGACGGGTAAGTAAATAGTTCAAAGTCAGCTACCAAGTGGGGGAAGTGAGATTTGAACCCAGGCAGTCTGTCCAACACACTCAGCTCTTAGTAGCTGTCCTGTACTGTCTCTTACCTGAGGCTGGGGTGTCTAGGCCGCCAGTCGTGTCAACATGCATATCTGCTTTTTCCAAGCCTTTGATTCTTTCTTACATGCTAGATTTCAGCATGTTTGAATGTCTCAGCTGTTCACAACTTGACCGCTGGTTATCATTTTGACCACCTCTGACAGAAGACTGAAACTCTCCAATGCAAATGCTACAAAGGTAAATCAGCTGAACTTTAAAGTGTTTTTGAAAGGGACTGAATAGCCAAGAAAACACTCTTTTCTTGAGCAGGCGTATGACAGATACTGCTCACTTTTTATCAACAGTCCAGATTTCCTAACTGGTCTTTAATTTACCTAATCCAACAATTTGTCTCTGCTCTTCATTAAGACAATTAATATATATCTTAGTTCTTCTTTACCTGTTAATCACCCAATCAATATGTATGCTAGTGCACCTATTTTGTTCAGGATCCTATAGAAAGGTTTAATAAATTGTAATTTATTTATTAATTTTATTTAACACACAATTTTAATAAGGGAAGCAGTAAAATGGTGTTTGACAATAAATTGAACTAATACTATGTGATAACTCATCCTATATCAGCCTATAAAGTGGACCGATTTTTATCTGCAGAAAAGAAAATAATAATAAAGGTGGGGATTCCCTGGGAGTCCAGCACTTAGGACTCAGAGCTTTCACTGCCAGGGCTCAGGTTCAGTCCTTGGTCAGGGAACTAAGAGCTTATACACTGTGCTATACAGCCAAAAATAAATAGATAAATATAACAATGAGTGGGCCAAGTACTAACACTGTTACAATGGCAACAGCTTTGGGAAATGAATGAGTAGAATGACCGTCATCAGTAAGTGCTTACCTCTTTGTGTTCAAGCCTCAGAACTGTAGCTTCAGTTCCCACCTGATTTGACTCAGCCTTTCAGAAGACAAAAATCTTTTAAAATATAGGATAGAGATGTACCACCAGTGACCAGGAAATTATTTGTTTAAATATGGGGCCCCCAGATGGTGACCTGAATGGAAAGGAAATCCAAAAGGGAGGACAAATATATATATATAACTGACTTACTTTGTAGAGTAGAAACTAACACAACATTGTAAAGCAACTATATTCCAATAAAAACCATTAATTGATTTAGGGCTCCCAAAGGGGAGAGAAAAGAAAAGGGATGATCATGGGGAGGGGGGGAGACAGGAGTCCCTCAATAAGAGCAAAGTCAGAGGACAGGGGCTCCTATTTTCTTGCTCCCACCCAGTGCGGGAATTGTCAGACCAGCCTCTGCCCCTGGGCAGACAAGAGTCCCTGTGCTGAGTTATCATCCTACAATGTACTCAGTACCCGAAAGAGAACTGAACAAGCCTCGTCTTCAACAATTTTAATAGTCAAAACCTCATGCTTCCCTGGAGGCTCAGACAGCAAAGAACCTGCCAGCCAATGAAGGAGACAAAGATTCAATTCCTGTGTTGGGAAGACAGCCTGGAGGAGGAAACGGCAACCCCCTCCAGTATTCATGCTTGAAGAATCCCATGGATAGAGGAGCCTGGCAGGAGACAGTCCATGGGGTCGAAACAAGTCAGACACGACTGAGTGACTATCACACCTGTGATCCCAGTGCTGCCATTTCAAGTTAAAGGGAAATACCTAGACTCCTCCCATGGAATAAAAGGACTCATTGGATTTTGATTTTTAGCAACACATGCAGGATGAGAGCAGGATCTCCCCACATCTCACGCAAGAAACCTTGCCTTTATAATGTATTTCTTTCAAAAAGAAAAATGATGAGCTTAATCTCAGCACAAGCCTCTTGGAGATGATTTGCCATATTAAGCTACTCCAGGATGTCGGTGGGGCTTCCCTGGTGACTCAGTGGTAAAGAATTCACCTGCCAATGCAGGAGACGCAGGTTCGATCCCTGAGTCAGGAAGATCCCCTGGAGGAGGAAATGGCAACCCACTCCAGTATTCTTGCCTGGAGAATCCCATGGACAGAGGAGCCTGGCAGGCTACAGTCCACAGTGCCCCAAAGAGTCGGACACGACTGAAGCGATTGAGCATGCAGGCACAGGATTTCAGTATCAAAACTTATCAACAAGGATCTTGCTGTTTCAAAAACCAACCTTCTGGAAACGGTGGCAGAAGAACAGAAGAAGGAGAGAGGCTGGCACTTCTCTAGTGACCCGCTGTAAGGAAACGTCAGGAAAACTGATGAAAAGTATTCAGCCCTGTGGTGTTGGGACATTGTAGTTAAATCATTCATATTCTTTGAACTCTAATAAAAAATTCTCATCAAACAATGATGACATTTTCATCTCATCCAAGTTTAATCACAAGAGTATTGTAATTCTGATTTTCTTCACCTCCGTTCAAATTGAAAGTAATTGTCAGACGGCATTTTAATTCCAACCATTACATCCCTTCTTACATGGTCTCTTTCACATTATTATGGCCCATTTCGTTCTCTAAGAGGTATGTCATTTTTTGCTATTATTCAAGCGGTTTTAAAAGAGCATTGTCACTGACCTACAAATAGTACATTTAAGGCTTATTTTAAGAAGCATTTGGAAAAACAAATGAACATAAATGGAAAATGTTTCCTTGAAACACTGAAAGACATGAAGAGTGATAAATTATGACTATTGAATTCCTAATGTTGGGAAAACACTTAATTGCCTGAATTCTTGATTGTTTCATTTTCTTTTTCTTAGAAACCCTCAGAATGCACAAATATTGGGTTAAAATGTACAAAAGCAGAGGGAGCTCCCTGGTGGTCCAGTGATTGGGACTCTACACTTCCAATGCAGAGGGTACAGGTTTGATCCTTGGTCAAGGAAGTAAGATCCCATATGCCACGTGGTTCGCCCAAAATATATCTATATTTTTTAAAAGCACCGGACAGCAATTGAGATGCAGGCATAGAGAACAGACTTGTGGACAAGGGCAGGAGAGAGGAAGGAGAGGGTGAGATGAATGGAGAGGGTAGCATGGAAGCATATACACTAACACATGTAAATAGACAGCCAGTGGAAATTTGCTGTATGCCTCAAGGAATTCATACAGGGGCTCTTTAATAATCTAGAGGGGTGGGAAACAGAGGGAGGTGGGCAGAAGACTCAAGAAGGAGGGGATATATGTACACCTATAGTTAATTCATGTTGCTGTATGACAGAAATCAAACCAACATTGTAAAGCAACCATCAATCCATTTGAAATAAATATAATTATATATTTTAAAAAGCACAAAAGCAGAGAGGTGAATACAACAAACTCATTTTATTTTCTTCCATTGCCTTTTTTACAAAATAACTCTGCTTCAGTTGTGACGCACTCCTGGGATCTAGGCTGAGAAGTGGGAGCAAGTTTATCCTAATTGAGACAGAACTTCTTCCTGGGGACAGCAAGGGAGCCCTAACCATCACCTCCAAGGATATATGGAAAGCTAGCGAGAAAATCCAAGAGGTCTGTGCTGCTACTGCTGTTGCTAAGTTGCTTCAGTCGTGTCCGACTCTGTGCGACCCCATAGACGGCAGCCCACCAGGGAGAATCCGCAGTCCCTGGGATTCTCCAGGCAAGAATACTGGAGTGGGTTGCCATTTCCTTCTCCAGTGCATGAAAGGGAAAAGTGAAAGTGAAGTCGCTCAGTCGTGTCCGACTCTTAGCGACCCCATGGACTGTAGCCTACCAGGCTCCTCCATCCATGGAATTTTCCAGGCAAGAGTACTGGAGTGGGGTGCCATTGTCTTCTCCGAAGAGGACTGTAGGATTTGGAATAATGTGTGTGTTGTATTTTCCAGGTTTTCCACAAAGGACATGTATTACCATCAGAATCAGAAGAGGGGAGAAAATGAGTGAAATATATAAAGAGACCTAAGAGGTCTGATTTAAATAGATGGATCAGAGGAAGGATAGAATGCAGAGCCTTTTGGAAGGTAATGGTTCCATGTCTGTGTTGATGTCCAAGAGCAGAAATGTCCCCCAAGGCAAGAGGGTCCTACACTCAAATTTTTACAGTGGTAAATAAGCAAGTGATGGAAAGGAGTCAAGAAGGTACTGGAGAGGCTGGGACCTGCTGCAGTAAAATTGGCTGGTAGACTTCTGTCATTTAAGACCTTGGACCCAGTGTAGCCAGAGCTTCTAACATTTTAGACAAACTGGAAATTCAAGCTTGAATATGAAGTCTCCAAATTTTCTTAAATGTTGGTTCACATGTATTTTTCTAAAATCACAGAAGCAAAGAAAACAACATCTGAGGCTGGACCAGGCTCAAGGATCACCAGGTCAAGATCTTCACTCCACAGCCTCTTGGACATCTTCATTTATGTTCTTCAGACACCTCAAACTGAGCCCATTTCAAGCTGAACTCATTGCCTTGATTTCTTCCAGCCTGTTTCTCCTCCTGTGTATGCCGAACTGTAGAGTTATTTAAGCCAAAACATGGCAGTCATCACATGTGGTCCCCCCATCCCATTCAATGATCTGCCAAATCTAAGATTTCTCAAATCCTTCTTGCCTCCAGCCCTACTGCCTCTACTTTGGTTCAGGTCAATGAAATCATCATCTACATAATTGTATTAGCCTTTGAACCCAGTGGATCTCAACCAGGGGTGACTTTGATCCCCAGATTATAATTGTCAATGTCTGGAGGTATTTTTCACTGTTACACTGGAGGTGAACTTCTGACACCTAATGAGTAGATGCCAGGGTTATTTTAAACATCCGACAATGCAAAGAACATTCCTCCGCCCTCTAACAAACAATTATCTGGCTCAATATTTCAATAGAACTGAGACTGAGAAACCCTATAAGTAGTCTACTTACATTCAGTCTTGCTTCCCTCCAAGTGAGAATAATAAACTTCTTTTAAAAATGAAATCATATTTCAAGGTTATCTTTTTTAAATGAAATCATATCTTTCATCTTGTAAAGGTTATATTCTAAATTAAATCATTATCTTCAAAGGTTATCTTCTAAAAATGAAACTATATTTCTTTGGTAAAATCTCGGAGATACTGATTATTTTTCTATCCAAACCCCCCACATATATCTTGCAGTAAGAATCGGAAAATAATGGGTCTTCAGGTCGAAGAAGTCAACCTTTACTGGGTTTACTCAATCAGGGTAATTTAATTGCCTTCTTCAGTGATTGGTTTAGGAAACGTCTGAGAACAATTTGTTTAATCTCATCTGAGAAAATATTCTCTATTCTTAAAAAGAAGCTTTGATAGATTTATTTGCAAAGATGGCCATAAGAATTCATACCATTCCCATTCATGTGAACCTTCCCGTCATGGGGTGAAATCTATTTCTCACCCCTTGAATTTGGGCTGTTCCTATAACTTGCTTTACCGGCAGAATGCAACTATTGGTGCCTTGAGCTTCAGCCCTCATTTCCTTGGGACACTGCCTTGGGACCACCATGTGAAGCCCAGTCTAGTAAACTGGGAGATGAAGAACCACTGGGAACAGAAGGTCAGCCGTTCCAGCCATCCTGGCTGAGGCCCCAGACATGTAAGTGAGGTTATCTTAGACCATCCAGCCCCAGTTAAGCCAGAGATTGACTCACTACAAGTGAATGTGGAGTCCTGGAGAGAGCTCAGAGCTGCCCAGCTAAGCCCAACCCAAATCCCCAACTCCCAGGCGTGAGTTCATAGTGATTACTTTAGGACAACAGTGTCTGGAAACTGAATGTGGGAAGAAGGCTGGGGGCTGGTCTTGACATCCAGAATTGTATTGTTGTTGTTGTTTAGCCACTCAGTCCTGACTGACTCTTTGCGACCCCATGGACTGCAACACACCAGGCTTTCCTGTCCTTCACCATCTCCCGGAGCTTGCTCAAACTTATGTCCATTGAGTCAGCAATGCTATCCAACCACCTCATCCTCTGCCTCACCCTTCTCTTCCTGTCTTCGATCTTTCCCAGCATCAAGGTCTTTTCTAACGAGTCAGCTCTTCACATCAGGTGGCCAAATTATTGGAGCTTCAGCTTCAGCATCAGTCCATCCAGAGTTGTATACATTCACTTTATTCCCCATCTATTTGTCATGAAGTGATGGGACCAGATGCCGTGATCTTCGTTTTTTGACTGTTGAGTTTTAAGCCAGGTTTTTCACTCTCCTCTTTCACTTTCATGACGAGGCTCTTTAGTTTCTCTTCAATTTCTGCCATTAGGGTGGTGTCATCTGCATACCTGAGGTTATTGATATTTCTCCCGGCAGTCTTAATTCCAGCTTGTGCTTCATCCAGCCAAGTATTTCCCATGATGTAATCAGGGTGACAATATACAGCCTTTATGTACTCCTTTCCCGATTTGCAACCAGTCTGTTGTTCCATGTCCAGTTCTAACTGTTGCTTCTTGACCTGCATGCAGATTTCTCAGGAGGCAGGTAAAGTAATCTGGTATTTCCATCTCCTTCAGAATTTTCCACAGTTTGTTGTGATCCACACAGTCAAAGGCTTTGGCGTAGTCAATAAATTCTCTCTCTATATAATATGCCAATAAAATACCACATAAAGAAATGCTCTCTGTGTGGCATCAAAGCAGCTCACCACTCTTTCTGTCAGCTTCTAGATTCCCCAAGAAAATCTGGCACCCACGTGGCACTGAAACAACAATCTATAAATATTTACTGGCTGATGACTGAATGAATAAATTGGCCATTACTGGCTTTCTGCAATGAGCTGTTACACAACAAATGGTCACCAATTCTTTCTCTGCTCTCTACCCAGTAGAGGTATGACTTTTAGCTTCAATTTTCAGAAAGAACAGAAATGCTAAGTCCTGACAGATGTTATCGGCGAAGATCTTTAAAATAAATTTCTTTTTCAAAAGATTTTAACATGGAGTTGCTATCCTTCTACTTCAAGTGGTTGGGAGGTTGACCTTGGGAGTCAAATGAAATACCCAACCGGAGAGACCTTCCAGCACCATAATTCTATGAAAAGACAGTAGCTTTGTCTTACTTCTAAGAAGAAATTGAAACTAGATTAACAGAAAATTCAGTTGGCCAGTTTGGTCAAGCAAAATATGAAAAGTAAATAATATCCTGCTCTAAAGTTCTATGATTAAAACAGTGGAAAATAATTTGGACTTTTCAAATACTGCCAGTAATCATTTTGCAATTTCTGGTCATAAGCATTTGCAACATATTAAATTAGAATTTATGTACTGAATCATCCCCACAATAATACTTAATTTGCTTTTAGTTATTCACAGAGGAGTGGAGAAGTTTATGCAGGGTTATTGAGAAATTTTGGATCACACAAAATGTATCTGACATAAATATCATCTAACATGTTTTCTTTCTAACCTCTTATTATAAAACTCAAGAATTTATCATTTGTAATCCCCGCAAAGAATTTGAGGTGGATTTTAACTTTTAAAAAAGATATCCAGGGACACAGGATAGATAACTAAGACAGTCATGTATTAATATATACACTCATATATAGACTCAGTCATGTCCAACTCTTTATCACCCCATGGACTATAGCCTGCCAGGCTCTTTTGCCCATGAGATTTTTCAGGGCAAGTGGGTTGCCATGCCCTTCTCCAGGGGATCTTCCCAGCCCAGGGATCAAACCCATGTCTCCTGCATTGCAATCAGATCTTTTACCCACTGAATCATCAGGGAAACCATAGACATAATGGTACTTAGTATATCAATTTATAGATGAGATATTTGCTACACGTAAGCACTAAATTTGTTAATAGCTCTAAAATCTCTGATATCAAGTCAAAAGAGGAAATGCTATGGACTGTATTAAACCTGCCATGTTGTAAAAGGAAAAATACTAACTCTTTAGGGGTTACTACTTTAGTTTTTAGTTTTGTACTAAATTCCAGGAATAATTTATCCTATGAGTCCTTATAAAATAATAGCTAACATGTATTGAATGTCTTTTATGTGCCAGGCATTCTCCTAAACTTTTTATGTATCAATAATTTAATTGTCATAATGGCACTGTGAGATAGACAATCATCCTTGCTTTTCAGGTTGGAAAACAAAGGCACAGAGAGATAAGCTGCCCGTGGTTACAGCTAGAAAGAAAAGACCACAATCCAGACCCCCAAAACTCCTGCTCCTGATGGCCATACTGCAGAAAATCTTTGTCTGTGGTTTCACAAATGACCTCAAAAGTCTCCATTTCTTAAACCAACACTCAATCGAAGCCTGGGGCATAATACTGAACTTAAAGAAAGTATTTGTACTACCAAAACTTAGCACACAGAACTATTGGAACTTAGCTGCTCATGCTCAGCCGCTCAGTTGTGTCCAGCTCTTTGCAACCCCATGGGCTATAGCCTGCCAGGCTCCTCTGTCCATGACATTCTCCAGTCAAGAATACTGGAGTGCGTGGCCAGTTCCTTCTCCAGGGGATCTTCCCAACCCAGGGATCAAACCTGCATCTCCTGCATTACAAGTGAATTCTTCATCACTGAGCCACCAGGGAAGATCCCACTTAGTTGAAGACATGCAAATTATTCATTACTCAGTTTACTCTAGGAGTAAAGAATTGGAAAACTACAGGAATAATAATAATTCTGATAACCCATACTTATGCTTTTTTTCACTGGAGGGTTTATTTTATTATTAACTAACAAGTGCTCTTGGGCTTCCTTAGTGGCTCAGTGGTAAAGAATCCCCTGCCAACGCAGGAGACGCAGGTATGATCCCTGGGTTGGGAAGATGCCCTGGAGAAGAAAATGGTAGCCCACTCCAGTATTCTTGCCTGGAAAACCCCATGGACAGAGGAGCCTGGTGGGTTACACTCCATGGAGTCACACAAAAGAGTCAGACATGCATCAGCAGGCAGATTCTTTACCACTGAGCCAGCAGGGATATACCAGGTACTGTGCCAAATTGCTTAGATGCATTATAAAATGTAGTCGTTGATCTTACAGAGGTATTTATTTACCTATTTGCTCAAAAATGTTGATCGTATATCTCTTATGTGACAGACACTATGATAAACAGTGGGCCACCACGGTGAGCAAAATAGTATAAAACTGGAGGTTTACATGAATTAAATAATCAGAAATAAACATGCAACTACAAACAGCAATTCAGTAAAGAATGGATACAGCATATTGTGACATCATTTACAAGGAGATTTGACCTAATCTAGGAGGGCTCCCCGGAGGAAGTGGCATTTGAAATGAGATCGGCAGGTTATGTCGGAATTAATTGGGTGAAAGAGGAGGAGAAAGGGCTCTGTGGCATGAGGAAACATGAGAAAATCCAGAGAGATCAAGAGAAAGAGAAAGAAAGAGTGAGACTTAACTTGCCCAACATTAAGAATTATTAAGAGAGAGAGAAACTGAATTCATATCTAGTGTTTGTTACACCTGAGTTCACACTATTAGCCCCACATTACAAGGCCTTCAACTCTGAAGGTGTATTTCTTAGGCATTCTTTGAGAACTATAATAGTAGTCGGCCCAAAACTGAGATCTTAGGGAACACCGAAAGTGCAAACTGTTGGTGTTCTGCAGGTATTTGAAAAATATCTTTCCATTAGAGCTGCATCATTCTTCCCTTTAATTTTCACAAAATCAACTATAAGCCTTGGCACTAAAATAAAGTGAAGGGTTTGTCACTCAGTTGTGTCCAACTTTTTGTGACCCCATGGACTGAGTCCATTAGGCTCCTCTGTCCATGGGATTCTCCAGGCAAGAATACTAGAGTGGGTAGCCATTTCCTTCTCCAGAGGATCTTCCCAACCCAAGGATCAAACCTGGGTCTCTTGCATTGCAGGCAGATTCTTTACCATCTGAGCCACCAGGGAAGCCCCACCACTAAAGTAAAAACATAGGACAAATATATATTTAGCAGTAAACACACTTGCAGCCAGCATTCCCCACTATGAATCTACATCCAAGGAAAGTTTGTCCCTAGGATAAGTCCGTTTGAATCAGCTCGTCCAGGCAGCTTTCCTCCATGAATTCTCGCATGAGAACCAGGGCTCTGGAGTTTCCACTCACACTGCCACCTCTTCCCTAATCATAAGCCTCGTTTCCTGAACACGCATGCTCTTCCCACCTCCACGCCCAACTGCAGAGTCGATGTTCTCTATCTGGACTGCCCACTCTCACCCTTCAGCCCAGCAGATTCCTTGATCTTCTGCTCTGAAGCCCTCTTCTCTGTGCTGCCCATGCTGCGCTCTCATCAGGCTACACAAAGTTTCTGGGTTTCACATTTGTTCCCTATGATACCTTGAGTTTCTCTAGTGGCTCAGTCAGTATAGAACCCGCCTGCCAATGCAAGAGACCTGGATTCGATCCCTGGGTCAGGAAGATCTGCTGGAGAAGAAAATGGCTACCCACTCCAGTATTCTTGACTGGGAAATCCCATGGACAGAGGAAGCTGGTGGGTTACAGTCCATGGGGTCGCAAGAGTCAGACACAACTTTACAACTAAACCACCACCACCACACCCTGAGGATTATTTGAGGATGCTAACAGTGCTTTAGTGACAGATGTGTGTCTCCCTGATGCCCAGGAGATAGTTAAGTCTTCAATAAATTTTTGGGAATTGATGAAATGTTAGGAAATTGATGAATAAAAATGTATTTACATTGATAAACTGTTTTATCCAGGAGATTCACTGTCTTCACGTGGGCCAGAGAGAGAAGCTTTGACAGCGCTAGGCACATTGACAATGAGCTTCCTTGTCCCAGCCAGGGAAGATCCCAGTCCTTCTAAAAGGCTCTGGTCAGAAGGCTCATGGTCCAAACTCCAAACTCTGATCAAAGCTGAGAGGACATACCCACCAATGTGTGCCTCACATTTGGGACCAGGCACACCAAGACCCTGTCCCCTCCCCATCCCTGCAGCATGCAAAGGGCAAGAATTAGAAATGACAAAGACCTGCCTGGGACCCAGGGGTGGAAAAGCTGTAGTTTGTAATAAGAATGGACATTTTGTGATGAATTTTACAGCCAGGGATTGAACCCACATCTCCTGCATTGGCAGGCAGATTCTTTACCACTACACCACCTGGGAAGCCTGCTACAAATGTATCTATGGGTAAAATGAAACCAAGTGGAAAAAACTGAATTCCTTTTAGGGATTGCTACCTTATAAGAGACAAGGGGAAGAAATTCTTAAGTGTGCCTAGAGGCAAGGTAACAAGAAGAGAGGAAGAAAGGAGGTGAGATCGTGGAGCTGAGAATCAGATGGTGGAAGCCTGCTCCCCTAGGAAGTGACCCCTCCTAGATCCTCCCCAAATCCTCAAAGCCTTGCCTCCCCCTATCAAAAGAGACAGGAAAGGGGGAATGAAGGAGGGGGAAAGCCAGGAAGAAGAAAGAGTAAAGGAGAAAGGAGAGAGGGAGGGGGGGAAGGAGAGAGGGAGGGCAAGAGGACAAGCTTGCTCCATGGGAGTTTCCTCTAGAAATTGATGAAGACACTGAATCTGCCTCCAGGGTTTTCCTAGATCCAGCAGGAGCAGCTGGTATCAACACGGGGGCCCAGAGGTGGAAAGCACAAAAAAGATAGCTGTGGGACTTGTGGGGACTTAAAATGAGGGTTCTAGACTCTCAAGACCTAAGGGGATAGGGTTTCAATCCAACTTTAGAAAGATCTCAAAGGTACAGGGTTTCCCAGCAGAACTGGGGTCTCACTGACATGTCACCCTAAGAAAGCCTCGAGGAGAGTCACAGTGTTGGAGGCAGATAATTATCGGTAGATAATTGTCTGTTAAAACTTGTTCCCTAAATAACTCGTTTCCCGTGTCTAATGAAAATTTCCTTTAGTAATATTAGAAAGCTTTAGATGTATAACACCCCCCATGCACACATGCAGGAATGCATGCATATACGTTCCTTCTCTAAAAGCAAGAAGTGCTGGCAACAAACCACATCTATATTGGTATTATGACAAACTTGATACGCATATATTCTGGAAGGACTAGATTGAGATGGTGGGAAACTTTAAAAGGAAAGAAAAAAATAAATAAACCTGATGTAGGGTAATTGCTCTTCTGGTAATCTCTTGGAATTTACATTCTGAACTTTCTTCACTTCTTGACTGTTTTGGGAAAATGCTCCCCAGAGGCCAGGTGTTAAGGATCAGAGTGTGATGAACCGACAGGCAAAATTATGTTGATGGCAAGAAGGAACAATAGTTATCAGAAGAAATAACTGTGATGGTGCAATAATCCTGGAGGTGTCATCAGAGCAAAAGTGTCACCATGGCAACTGTGAAAAAGGCATGGGGGGAGGGGGGATGTAGAAAATCTCTTAGAATGGAATGCTGTGTTCCAGCAACTTCTAAGAGTGAGTTTGTATATTGCATCCTAAAGAAGATTCCAATAAATAGTGATCTTTTGTGATTATACACAGCAGAGTTAAGGCCAAAATGTCTTGCTGAGATCAGAAACGTGTGAGGTGATGAGTTGATACTTGCCCTCGGGTTGTGCCTCAGAGAAACAGCTGCACAACATCTTTTCAGAGAGAATTCAGACCAGCTGCACAATAAGCAATACACGCAACAAAATGAAAATGTTCCAGGCATGGTATTTCTTTTCCATCTTCACAGCTGTCCAGATAGTTCAGGTTTAATAGCGACACACGCTGCTCTTTGAGGCACAAGAGAGAAACTTTCCAAGTCCCAGGACTGAAATGTGAACAGATATAAAACTCTCTCCAGCTATTTCCAAGAACATAAAGGAAATGTTGATGCAGAAAGAGGTCAGAAAATCCATCTGGATCGCTTTTGAGCTTGGCAATTCTGTCTTACAGGTATTTTTTTGTTTTGTTTTGTTTAAAAACATTCATCACAATGTTGTCCAATTATTTACAAAATCATTCTTTGTGTTAAGCCACACCCTAGCAAATATGTGCAAAGGAAATTGCTCTCATTTCTTGGGATGGCCAGCCTGTCCAAATGTGGGCTGTGAGAGAGCTTCAGAAAGCAAGTCCATGGAGAAACTGGACCAGAGAAGCTGTGCCAGCCCCTGCCAAACATGGAGCCTATTTATAAGGGGACCAAAGGAAAGCTCACTGGGCATGGGGCTCTGGCCAAGCACGGTTCACCATTAGCACCCAGCAACAGACATTTGCTATGACCAGGGTGGGTGCCAGTTATTGTGCAAGCAAGAACAGCCTTCTTTCAGCTGAGTTTACACTTCATATTATTCTAGAATGTTCTCCATTATCCATTCCCTTTCCTATCTGTGAGACAATAGCTACTAATTTATCTTCCTTGTCCTTATGCTGAATAAATACATGGTGATGATATGTCATCTGTTTGGCAGCATGGAAGATGACCTTCATATATGATCAGGAAAAGTATCCGCCTTTTCATTTTGCTCTCCTTCCCAAGAACTGAAGAAGTTAGATGGAACATTATGTGCTTCCATTTGTTTAACTTGAATAATACTGAGTAAATCTTATGATACTCGGGAAAGCCCCAGAATGCCTCCTAGTTAAGATCACTATTTTTAAAACTAGATAGAACTGCAAGCCCCAGCTTCACCATTTACCAGCTGTGTGATCATTATCTTTCTAAACCTCATCTTCCTCCTTCGTAGAAAGGAGATGATTAAATCACTAAAGATACATGAAAGGTTCATGGAAATGTACATGTGCCTTGTTTCGGCCATAACAAGTCCTCAATATGTTTTATTAGAGGTGATAAATGGACATCTAGTGACTTTTTCTACTTTTAAGTCACGGTAAGCCAATGTGTTCACTCTGACGGAAAGAATGGTAAGGCTGCTTCATTATATAGTTTTTGAGCTGAAGCTGCCTTTTCTAACCAAGAGGAAGTGCATCCATCACAGTTGGACCAGCTCCAGAGGGCTTGCAGATGAAGGTAATGGGTCCTGCATCTGTGATGCCAACCCAGCATGGAGGGGAACAGTCTTCTATTCGTCCCACTTAATTCCTAGTTAACTCCCCCAAAGTCACCACCACTTTAAGAATCCCTCCAACCGCAAGGAAAAGCCCTCTAAGGACAAGAAGCACTCTTACTGCTGCAGCCCAGGGCATCTGACAACAAAGAACACCCATCACCCCAATTTGAGAACATTCTAGAATCACCGATCTGACTCCGGGTTGCTTCTGAAGTCTCACAAAATGGCCACTTCCTCTGGCCTTGCTGGTGCTCCTTTAGAAATCTGTTCACACTGTCGGTCACAAGCCTCAGTCCTCTTAACCGTAATGATTCATTTCAGTTTTCACATTTGCAACTCCATCAAGTTGCAAAAGGAAGCCATGAAGCAGTGAAAAACACATATTCTGTTATCAAAGTCTTACTCCTTGAGTCACTTTGATTTCACTAAAAGCAATCATTCGAAGGACACCTTGTAAGCTGATATCCCAAACAAACAGGCTGGCATGAAGCAGGAGTGATTTGAATTCTAAGAGATCTTCCCTTGAAATAAGCTTTGTAGTAAAGGTTGTGATGCCAAGGAAAGATAAAACAGAGCAGGGTTGCAGAAAGAGTTCAGAATGACTGAAAAATCAGATATAATCATCAGACGTTAAGAATTTAGCCAGATGAGCACAGAGCACCCTTTCAGTCCTCTTTCTGTCCTTAAGATTTCTGTATCATGTACACTGAAGGCTGATGTCAAGGGATGAATAAGTGCAAGGGGCCCCAAGGGAAGGTTCAGAGGGCCCCCAGTCAAGGTGGCCCTTTCATTAGTCAGAACAGGTATAGTCTAGAGCTGGGAAATACTAGAGGCAATGAAAACACGTGTGACTGGATATTCTGTGACCGACTGCAGGCTTGCAGGCACCAACATTTTCTAGTCCACCCAGGGACATATATGTCATCTCCACCTCTCAGTTCAATCAGAGGCTTACAGTATTGATTTCCAACATTAAATTACACTCTGGCTTTCTTTTTTACTTTTATGGTTGCATATAGAGATTTCCCATTGTTTATAAGGCAGATGTCTTTTAGGAAAAAACTAAAAGGAGTTTGAGATACCCTGCACTCAGAAGTGTCACAGACTTCATGAATTTACACAGTTCTATTGCCTGAATAAAGACACACTGACTCCTGAAGGCAAGACCAGATTTTAAAGGATGCTATATTGCAATTGTTCAAAGGTAAGAGGCGTGAGCTAAGAGCAGCCATTCTGCATGTTGATGAAATAAAAGAATATGAAAGAGTTGATCATGGACCTACAGGGACCTACATACTTAATGAAAGTGAAAGCGAAAGTTGCTCAGTCGTGTCTGCCTCTTTGCGACCCCATGGACCACACAGTCCATGAGATTCTCTAGGCCAGAATACTGGAGTGGGTAGCCTTTCTCTTCTCTAGGGGATCTTCCAAAGCCAGGGATCGAACCCAGGTCTCCCGCATTGCAGGTGGATTCTTTACCAGCTGAGCCACAAGGGAAGACCACATATTTAACGGAAATGATTTTAAAAAACCCTCTCTTCACCAGCCTGCATCCCATCAAGAAAGACTAACTGAGGCACTCATTGCCCTTGGTAAAATGCACTGTTTGGTGCCCATGGAATATCAAATTCTCACAACTAGTGGACTCATCAGTGTACCCATACAAGGCTGTCTGGACCCCTGCATTGGATGCTTAGCAAGAGGCTGTTCCTAAATCCAGGGTTGCTACTTGTACTTGTTACTGTAATTGTGTGATTTAACTGAAGATTCTTAAAAGGAATTAATATGAACACAAAGAACAAAATATCTCTTTCAACAAAATCACATCAAGTGTGTTGGAAAGAAACAGAAAAACCACAGCATTTGTATTAAATGTGAGCAAGACAACGGTAAAAGATTGAGGGGAGTTATCATAAAAATCAAGAAGAATCCTGACATCAGATTGTCTTGTGAGTTTCTGTAATTTCTCCCTTCACTTAAGAAACTGAAGCTAGGGTCTTCCCTGATGGTCCAGTAGTTAAGAATCTGCCTGCCAATCCAGTGGACATGGTTTCAATCCCTGGTCTGGGAACTAAGATCCCACATGCCTCGGAGCAACTAAGCCCATAAGCCACAAATACTGAAGCCCGTGTGCTCTGGAGACCATGCTCTGCAACAAGAGAAGCCACTGCAAGGAGAAGCCCCGCTCACTGCAATTAGATAAAGCCGTGCACAGCAACAAAAACCCAGTGCAGCCAGAAATAGAAATAATAAACAAATAAATAGACACAGATAAGAAAAAAAAAAGAAAGGGTGTTGTAGGCCTGCAAGGAGAAAAAAAATTATTTAAAAAAAAAGAGAAGAAACTGAAGCTGAAAGTTGTAAATGATGCTGTGTGGGTATCACTAGTCCATAAGCTCCAAGGAAGAACATTCATCAGCAGGTCCTGACTCAAGGACAAGGTCATGACCTACTTCACAAGGTTGGTGAATTAGTGTACAATTATGAGTTTCAAGTTTAAATAATGCCTATAAGATATGTATAAGCTATTTTTCTTATGATCCCCTACTTTAATTGGCTTTTTTTTTGATTAAGCGACCAACTAAAGGTTTGATTTTGGTCAAAGAAGAGGAATATTATGATATTACACATGAAAATGGTATTGGGGGGGTTATATTGAGGCAATCTATACTTGCTTTTATTGTCAGGGGCATCCTCACTTTGAAACATACAAAAATACTGTGTATACTCTTGCCAGTGATCTTGCCAAGAGGTTAACATTAGCATCTGTTTCCAGCTCAAATGGCATACAATTCCCTCCTCTGCGAAGAGTTACATTTCCATGCCTCTCACAAAAGATACAATAAAATAAGATGGAGTATGGTCTTTTAATCTTGGAGTCATAAAAAAGTGTTGAGGGATGGGGGTTCAAACCACCCCCAGATGAGCCATCACAAGTTGAAAAGTGATAGAACATATGGTTTTCCATGTGTGAAGCTTCCTCTTGCTGAACAAGAAAAGCAAACCACAGACAGAATCAGGAACACTGACTCTTGCTTTGGTTTAATCTATTACATCTTAGATGCTGAGAAACAAAACATGGCGACATGCTTCCCTCTCTATCTTCATTCGGAGACGCTGCGACTATTTCTACGTGGAAGATCAGAGACTGGCAGCTTACGGTTCTGAGGTTGACTGGCTGTCACAATGAAAAATGCTCCCGCTGCAAGTTGACTTCCAAGTAGCCAGTCCTAATGGGCCACCTTCAATGACGAAACAACTGAAACAAACCTTGTTCTGTTGTAGTGAAGCTGACTGGAGCATGTCAGCTATGTAAGATTTGATCAGTTACTCATCAAAGAGAAAGTTGATACCTTTATTATAACATCGGCTGCCTATGTCATGCATATATTCTATGACACATCAGAAAAAAATATGTTAAGTAACTAGTCATTTTATAACTTTTTCCCAATAAATAGAATAAGTTTCTATTATGATACACTTAGGAATAGCCAGGTTAAACCACATCCCCTGCAAACATCTGCTAAGTGTGAATTCTGTAATAACCTTACTTTTCCTTGCCTCCATCTCAGGCTTTATCCTCTCTTTTCATACTGATATCCCTCTGGTTCTATCTAATCAGCAATGATTCCTGCATCCATTTTTAACTTTGTGGTCTTGCTCAAACTACTCTCCCTTTAGATTCTAAGAAAGATCCACCCTTAAGGATGAGCCACCTTAAAACCACACCACTAAGAGGCTGAAACCACACCACTAAGAGGCTCATTTCTGAGATCCCCACAGCTTGCTCCCACCAGACACAATCATCGCTGTCTTAGCAGAGTTGTAAGAGGAACTATTGTTACTGTTAAGCCACTAAGTCATGTCCACCTCTTTGCAACCGCATGGACTGCAGGGCACCAGGCTTCCCTGTCTTTCAATGGCTCCCCTAGTTTGCTCAAACTCATGTCCATTGACTCGGTGATGCCATCCAGTCATCTCATCTTCTGTTGCCCCCTTCTCCTCCTGCCCTCAATCTTTCCCAGCATCAGGGTCTTTTCCAATGAGTTGGCTCTTCACATCAGGTAGCCAAAGTATTAGCGCTTTAGCTTCAGCATCAGTCTGTCCAGTGAATATTCAGGGTTGATTTCCTTTACTATTGATTGGTTTGATCTCCTTGCTATCCAAGGGACTCTCAAGCGTCTTCTCCAGCACCACAATTCAAAAGCATCAATTCCTCAGTGCTCAGCCTTCTTTACGGTCCAATTCTCACATCCAAACATGACTACCGGAAAAACCCTAACTTTGACTATATGGACTTTTGTCAGCAATGTGATGTCTTGGCTTATACTACAACTCGCTGCTATGTGAGCTCACTGATATGTGAAAATTCTTTGGTTTTTATTCTTGTTTGTTTGCTTGTTTTTAATCTAGATTTTTTTGAAGTATAGTTGATCTATAATGCTGTGTTAATTTCTGCTGTACAGCAAAGTGACTCAGTTACACATACATAAACACTCTTTACATATATATATATATATATATATATATATATATATATATATATATTCTTTTCCATTATGGTTTATCACACGGGATATTGAATATAGTTCCCAGTGCTCTACAGTAGGACTTTGTTGTTACCTGACATGTGAAAATTATTTGTAACATGAAAACTGTTATTCAAATATCAATGGTGCTTTTCAGCCTGAGTAGTCACTCCTAGTCTACTACTTTCTCAGAGCAGTTATTGGCCACCCTAGAGAAAAAAAGAAAGAGAGAGAATCTGATAAGTTTCACAGAGGCAATAGAGAAACCTCAGCCACTTCCACCTTTAAAAAGATTATTATATAATATTGTACCCACATTAAGAGCAAAGGACTCATAACGGCATCCCAACAGAGCGGGCAGTCTTGGTCCAGCAGCATCACCTAGTGGCTTCTGGACAGGGCCTGTGTCCTCTGTCTTGAGAACGTGGGCTTCTGTGTTACTTTCTCCTTGATGGGTTTTAGATATGAGCAGCATGGACAGCGACCTTATTATTTAGGCCAAGGTCAAAAGTGACTTACTACCTGGACCACCTCCTTAAATGCAGATAGAAAGGCAGCTAGACTCACTCAGCCACTCAGCCAACCCAAAGGCCAGAAACTCAGGGCACCTCAACTCATAAGACTGCATCTTGTGTTCTGCTGAAAGATACCACTTTTGATTTCCGTATAGCCAAGGAAAGAAGAAATAAAAACTTAAGTGTCGGGGCGGGGGAAGGGGCAGAACCTGCTATAACTTAGCATGTGTATGAAAAAGAACTTCAGGGAAAATTCAAACTGAGATTCTATTTCCCAGGTTAACTTCAAAGAACATCGTGATTGAAATGAGGTATAATACCCCCTCCCATCTCCTTGTTACAGATAAATCTTCAGCTCTTTCTACTCTAACCGTGAGTTATTATCACCAGGAAACAGTCGTGTGTACTTGTGCACCAAAAAGTACAAAGGGAGTTATTTATTAGGTTAATTCGTGAAAACATCCAGTTTCATGACTTCCACATTTTTTTTCTGGAGAAAATAAGAAGAAAGACTGGACCTGATGAGCACACCAAACTTTCCACCTCTTCCATGTTCTCTAACCCCTGATGAATCTGGTTTTTATTTTCAAGGTTTTCAATCCTGCGTCTTTCCAGTGTGACTGTGACTCAGTCCTTTATTACTCTTGCTCCATTGCTTCAGACCTACTTTCAAGATGCTGGTTTGCAGGAAGTCATTCATCCTTTATCCATCTCCCCATTCTCCTTCCAGTTTGTCATCTCACATGATTCCAGTTACCATTTGGCTTTTAATCCCCATTTGGGGCATTGTTGGGGGTTGGGGCGAGGGAGTCACATCACTGAGTAGATCGGATCGAGACACATCCCTGCCTTCTAATTCCACCTCGCCCGAGTTCACTGAGCAATCTTATCAATGTCTCTACTGACCCCTAGTGAGTTTCCAGCTCTTTCCCACCTTCCTCAGGCTCCCATCAATCCACCGCCAGGTTGTTGTTATCGTTCAGTCACTAAGTCGTGTCTGGCTCTTTGCAACTCCATGAACTGCAGCAAACCAGGATTCCCTGTCCTTCACTATCTCCTGGAGTTTGCTCAAATTCGTGTCCATTGAGTTGATGAGACCACCCAACCATCTCATCCTCTGTCACCCTCTTCTCCTCCTGCCCTCAATCTTTCCCAGCATCAGGGTCTTTTCCAATGAGTAAGTCCTTCACATCAGGTGGCTAAACTATTGGAGCTTCAGCTCCAGCATCAGTCCTACCAATGAATATTTAGTGTTGATCTCCTTTAGGACTGACTGGTTTCATCTCCTTACTGTCCAAGGAACTCTCAAGTGTCTTCTCCAGCACCACAATTCAAAAACATTAGTTCTTCAGCAATCAGCCTTCTTTGCTTGCTACTAAGTCACCGAGATGATAGGTGACCCCCGTTTGAACTCCTTCAACTACCCTCCCTTAAGCCTCAAATTTCCTTCCTTTTCATAGTTTTCCTTTTTTATCCTAATTCAACCAGAAGTGTCCTCTAAGGCTAATTTATCTCCCCTCCCCCACAGGGTTTTATCCCCCTCCTTCCTTCCCAAGATTTAATCTATGGGTCATTGCCTCTGTTCACATCTTCTGTCTCTCCTTCGCCTTGGGCATCTTCCTTCCTTGGTTTAAAAATACAACTTCTCCCTTGAACATTTTTTGCCCTCAAGATCAAGCCCATCCTGCCTCTCTTCTTTACCAAACTTCTGCAAACAGGAGGTGTAATTCATTGTCACCATCTCCTAAGTTCTCTTTAACTCCTCATCACTGACTATCAGGTGTTTCTGCCACTTTCCAATGACATTCAGACTCTCTAAGCCACCAATATCTTTCTAGCTATCAAATCCAGTGATTTTTCCTTGGGGCCTACCTCTTTCTATCTTTCCTCAGATTAAGCCTTGCTCACCATCCCCCTGCTGGAACCCCTTCCTACGCTGGCTTCCAGAACCATCTCCCAACTTATTCTCCTTCTACGTTTCTAATCATTCCTGCCCACCATTCCTGCTTCTTTTACCTGGAGATTTTCCAAGTAACTATGTGTTCAGTACGTGAGAGACATCAGAGAACAATGCAAATAGAAATCTCTGTCCCCGTGAAGCTCACGTTCAAGGGGGAAACAGAAATGAACACAGACATTAAGCAAAGTATTCCATGTTAGAAGACAAGGAAGATATGATTACTGTCTTTATCTTAAGTGAGAAAGCAGAAGCCTAAAGAGAGTAAATAATCCGCACAAGTACACGTGATCTGTATTGGGATTATTACAACCTAGGGCTCTGATTCCCACACCCACATTCTTATCCACTGCGCTACACAAACCCCCAATGCCTTTGGGACAGGAACCCCAGGTGGAAAAGGGTTCTGTGCAACAGACACTGACTGCTCCCCCAGGCTCTGCCTTCCCACCACGCTTATTTCCTTACTGATCCCGGCTACCACCCCGCTGAGCCCCTGCAGTACGATGCTCTCCATACAAACTTCCAACCCAAGAAAGGAAACAGTCCAAAGGAAAGGAAACAGTCTAAGTCCTTGTTCCTCTTAACGAAATCCATTCATACTTTTGTTATAGCGCATTTCATAGTCTTTCTCACGTTAGAATCACTCCTGTCTGTCTCCCCTGTGGGATATTGAGATTGCCAACCCTGCCTAACTCATCTTTATAATCCCTGTAGTGCTCAGCTCAGTGATGGCTGATTGACCAGAAAGTAAAAGGTTTTGTCTAGAACCGAAATGAGCACAGAATGGTGCTGTTGAGGCATGACTGAGGTTAAATCTGATTTTTTTAAAAAAAGGAGAAAAGAAGCAGCTTTGCATGAAGAGAAGTTAGTCCCCCCAATTATAGATTGTGTCTCAATCTTATCAGTCCTCCACTTCTTTTCCATTTCTCACCAAACAAAGACAGACTGGAATTTGAGAAATGCCGATACCTAAGAAAAAAAGGTAGCTTACAAGTACAAAGAAAATATAAGAGGTGTAAATACAGCTAATCTTTAAAATTACAGGTTTCTGACATAGGCATAAATACCTAAGTGACTGACTCAACTCACTTCATCCCTCCCCGTTTTTGGAAAATGTCTGTATATAAGATCTCCAAGACGTCGTGTTCACCGTCCACTTCTGGGCTGAGAGCCCCAGCAGAGGGCAGGGGGACACCCATGGCACTTCCATGTGTGACTTTTATAGATGGAGACTCCGCACTCCACCCTCCCTTCTGTTTCCACCCCTACATCCCTTCCCCGTGGAACCAACAGTCTTACTAAACCTACCGATTAGAAGTTCTCAATATAATGACAACTCAACTGCATGAGAATCCATAAAAGTCATTTTAGTTCAGCTAAAAAAACAACTATTGACTTCTACTATATGCCAGGTTCTGAGCCTAGTACAGGATGAGCATTTACTCAGTATTGGTTGAATGGATGGATGAATGAATGAATGAGCAAATAAATGAAAACTTGGCCTCTGGCTGAGGCTGAGGTAAATGAAACATAACCTGGTCTTCAAGGAACAAGCATCGTTTTCCTGCTGAACATGTACACATACAAAATTCAACACACTCAAAAACAACTTCTTCATCATCTTACTAAAATAAGTCTTGTCCCCTTTCCTTCCTTCCTCTAGGTTCCTCATTGCAATTAACCCTGAGTGTCATTAGTACCACCTTATCCCTGGGCGCCCACAACTCCTGAGTCCACAGCCTCTCTGTCCTTCCCACCATCACTTTCCTAGGTCATGATCTCAGCAGTTTTCATCTGAAGGACTGCAGTAGCTCCCAGACAGGGTCCTCCAGCTTCATTCTGTCATGCTCCCCAACTCCCACTCATACCACCCATTCTATCCTCAAAATTATCTTCCTAAAATCAGTATTACCGTATCAGCTCTTTTTCCAAAGATGTTGATTTGGTTTCCCTCCTTCTTCTGATCTGGCAGTCAGAGCCATCCACAGCCAAGCCCAGCCTCCAGCTCCAATCTCCCTTAAGACAGCCCCTCCCATCCCACCTGACCGCTACATACCCACACATGGTTTCGTTGGATTATTCTCTGCTTTGGAGCAGGTCCTGCTCTCTCCAGCCTCTGTGTGAGTGTGTGTGTGTGTGTGTGTGTGTGTGCAGGCTGTTCTCTCCTCCCCAGTCTGTGTCTGGTACACTTCTCCATCTCCTCCAAGGCCCAACTGATATCCCTTCTTCCTCCAGACGCCTTTCAAGTTGGAAACATCCTCTTCCTCCTTTGTTCCTCTTAACGAAATCCATTCATACTTTTGTTATAGTGCATTTCATAGTCTTTCTCATGTTAGAATCACTCCTATCTGTCTCCCCTGTGGGATATTGAGATTGCCAACCCTGCCTAACTCATCTTTATAATCCCTGTAGTGCTCAGGTCAGTGATGGCTGATTGACTCAGGAAGTAAAAGGTTTTGTCTAGAACCGAAATGAGCACAGAATGGTGCTGTTGAGGCATGACTGAGGTTAAATCTGATTTTTTTAAAAAAGGAGAAAAGAAGCAGCTTTGCATGAAGAGAAGTTAGTCCCCCCAATTATAGATTGTGTCTCAATCTTATCAGTCCTCCAGCAAATACATTCTCTTCCAGGAAACCTCTGTAATTTCTCCACAAATGCAAAGCCATCTTCCCACGGGAGACTGGTGAGAAAATTTTACTAACTCAAGCTTAATTCATCATCACTACTGTAAATAAAACTCAACGTACATGCCCTGAAGATGGTAGGTCAATAACATCAACTTACATGAAGGATGACCCTAGCAAAGGACAGACTAGGCTGGAAAAAAAAAATACGAAAACAAACCAACAACTTATCCAATGCCAGTTTCTGAACTTGGCAGAATATGGCCTCTTGATAACTGGATATTGGAATGGGAGTAGAAAGAGACGAATTGCAACCTCAACAGGATGGAGACAAAGGGGAGGACCCACAACCACCGCTGGTCCCTGGCCAGTGACTTTCCATGTTGTGCAACCTGACATTTGCTTCCTGGATGCTTTGACAGGTCTTCATATTCTTCTGCCTTGACGTACAATTTCCCCATCCCATCCTTGATTACACACACTGATGGCTGGCCTGCTCCTTTCTTGAATAACTCCGCGTATTAGTTTGCTTAAGCTGCTATAAGAAAGTGCCACAGACTGAATGGTTTAAACCACAGAAATGATTTGTAGTGCCTAGAGTTGTTTTTAACCAAACAAGCTGAAATGGACCAGCAACTTCCTCATTTCCTTCTGTGTGTAGCAGGATTCCTGAGCATGGACTTCGGGGGCTCCTGCCCCCAGTAGAGACACAGAAGAGGCATGGGGAGGAATTCCTTAGGACTGAAACAGAGAGGGAAGGAAGCTTCCCTGGATGAAATTAGTGCATCTTCCAGGAAGACCAAAGCTGTAGAAAGAGTGTCAGCACAAGAAATGGTCCATGTGTCAATAAGAGAGGAAGCAAAGGCACACAGATCCCCTGGAGGAGGGCGTGGAACCCACTCCAATATTCCCACCAGGAGAATCACGTGGACAGAGGAGCCTGGCAGGCTGCAGTCCTAGGGTCACACAGAGTTGGACATGACTGAAGTGACTACACACACAGGTGAGAGAAGGATCTAGAAAAGAAAGTCAGAGGCAGACAAGAGAATATCTGAGAAAGGGTCTTAGTTTAAAGATACAAAAGGATGTATGAGGGTGCCTTAAGGATGTCTGAAAGCTAAAAGTCTGAAACCAAAGTATCTGCAAGGTTGTTTCTCTTGGGGTCTCTTTCCTTGGCTAGAGACAGCTGTCTTCTTCCTCTATTTTTGCATAATCTTCCTTCTGTACTTGTGTGTCCTAATCTCCTTTTCTTATTAAAAAAAAAAAAAAAAGCCCTTCATATAGGATTGAGATTCACCCCAAAGGCCTGATTTTGATTTAATTATGTATTTAAAGACCCTATCTCCACATATAGTCACGTTCTAAGGTGCTGGCAATGAGAACCTCAACATATGAAAACAGGAGGGGTGGGGAGACGCAATTCAGCCCCTGAGACTCCATGTGATGTTATGTCAACGTCTGATCTCTGACTCTGACTATTAATCATACCTCCGATGGGAATAAAGGAACTACTGGCCTTGGTTCCAAATCTCTGAATCTTCTACAGCTTATCAGTCTAGCGATGAAAAGGAACTAGAAAGAATGAACCTGGAGAAAAGACTGCCATGAACAGTATGTGTTTGCTGGATGTGTTCCCTCCATGTCAAACTCTTTATATAGCCAACCAACCATGAGTTGGCTGAGGCACAGAATATGTGAAGATCTGGAACTACTGGGCCTCCACTCTACAAAAGACACGTGGCAAGAATGAACCGTGGTGCCTATGTGCTGGGTGCCCTGGCATCCTTAATTCACAGTCATTGAACATCTTGGGTCATTTCTGAGACTCTATACAGTTACACGCAACCCCCAATGTAACTTCATCATTGAAGCTCCTATTGTCAGTGTCAGGTCCCTTTTGTCCCATATTTTCCATCTTCAATATTGTTCCACATTAATAAGTTACTGTGCAATTACTGTGTTTAAATGGCTTATTGAAAAAATATAACAGAATTTTCTGTGCTTAAGTGGCCTATTGAAAAAATAAAACAAAATTTTCCTTAACAAGAGTCCAGCTAACCAAAATCTCTACTAAACTTTTTGCATGTTATTTTTTATAGAAAAAAATGAAAGACAATGAAACCTAGTAGATATTGGAGGTTTGGAAAAATAAATGTCTAGTAAATATCCCAGGATCAATCCATATTTAGCCCAATTTCCTGAATTTCTCTATGTAAAATACTGTACAATGAGAATTCATACTCTCAAAACCCCGAGGCACTGTAAAATTCTTAATCATCAAAAATGCAATTATGCTCACTATACTGTAATTACTAATGAAAGAAAGTGCATTTATACATTTCACAAAGATTTTCTACAGAGAGGAACTAGTAGGTTATGTGTTGAAGGGGGAGAGCTTTAATTAATTTCAATTAATCAGAAATTCATTTATCCAGAAAACGTAATTTCTTAAACATTTCATGAGCTTTATCTATGTGCGGTGAATTACTTGAGAAACGTTCAAGGCCATTTTCTAATTGATAGATGAACATCTTTCTGGAAATACAATTTAACAAATGTCTCCTCTCTAGATTCGCATATCAAGAGAGGTCATATGTAAATACACAAAGCTTTGAGATGTTTAGATATTTCAGGGCATCTAAATACCAATGAAACTAATAATTTTCCAATTTGATCTTAAGAAACCATGACATGTTTCTCTCTATCATAGGAATGTTTTCACTAGGTTGCATCATAACAATAGAGACAGACTTTTCTGATGCAAGTGACCAAAAGCTCAACTCAGATTGATTTAACAAAGGAAATTTGGAGTTGCAAGGCTTCCCCAGTAGCTCAGCGGTAAAGAATCCACCTGCAGTGCAGGAGACCCAGGTTCAATTCCTGAGGCACTATAAAATTGGGTTGGGAAGATCCCCTGGAGGAGGACTTGGCAGCCCACTCCAGGATTCTTGCCTGGAGAATCCAATGGACAGAGGAGCCATCACATGCGCTGAATCATTTAATCCTCACAACAACTGAAAAGTTGATCCTGTGATGAACTTTTTTATATTATATTATTATGTGAGGAAATTATATTATTTATGAGGAATTAAATGAGGAATTATTATATTATTATTATAATATTATATTATAATTGAGGAAACCGAGGCAGAGAGAGCTTAGTAACTTACCTAAGATCCTTGAACTTGGGCCATATGGTTACAGGAAGAAGTCATGACTCAAGAAGCCAGGGCTTTATTCTTGCCTGCTGGTGACAAGGGACACTTCTGAGTTTGATAATTGGTGCTGCCACTGAAATAAATCTTCTCCATTCCAGCCTCAGGGCATGTGCTCCAAGTTCCTAGAGTAAGAGGGATGTAAGATCCTGAAAGCCCAGGGTCAACCTTCTGGGAGCCCAGGAAAAGCACGTTCAATGATACAAGCGACGGATCCACAAAACACAACAGAAGCAGAGTGAAGTAAGTCAGAAAGAGAAAAACAAATATATTAATGTATATAGATGGAATCTAGAAAGATGGTACTGATGAACCTATTTGCAGGGCAGCAATGGAGACGCAACACCTTCTTGCCCAAGTGGGTCAGATGGTAAAGAACCCACCTGCAGTGCAGGAGACCCAGGTTCAATCCCTGGGTTGGGAAGACCCCCCAGAGAAGGAAATGGCAACCCACTCCAGTATTCTTACCCGGACAGAGGAGAATCCCATGGACAGAGGAGCCTAGTGGGCTACAGTCCATGGGACTGCAAAGAGTCGGACACGACTAACACTTTCACTTTCAGTGGAGATGCAGACAGTAAACAGACCTATGGACACAGGTGAGTGGGTGGAAGAAGGAGAGAGTGGGATGAATGGAGAGAGCAGCATATACACTACCATATGTAAAACAGATAGCCAGTGGGAATTCACTGTATGACTCAGGGAACTCAAATCGGAGCTCTGTAACAATCTAGAGGAGTGGGAAGGGGCGGGAGGTGGGAGGGAGGGAACATACATGTGCCTATGACTGATACATGCTGATGTATGGCAGAAACCAATGCCATATTATACAGCAATTATCCTTCAATAAAAATAAATTAATTAATTTTTTAAAAAAACAGGAGCAGTAGGCTGCTTATTGGTAGCAGAGAAGTCTCTTTCGGTGCTCTGTGATGACCTAGAGAGGTGAGATGGCAGGGGTATTGGGAGGGAGGTCCAAGAGAGAGGGGATATATGCATACATACAGCTGATTCACTTCATTGTACAGCAGAAACTAACAGAACATTGAAAAGCAATTATATTCCAATTTAAAAAAAAAAGTCTCTACTTTGAGTGAGACACTGGAGTAAAGAATGCCAGGTGAAGAGAAACCGTACAGGCCTCCAAGGAGACGAGCCAGTGTGGCCAGAAACCTCCAGGAGTAAGACAGGCAACTCAAAGACAATGATCTCCACCCTGATTATTATTAACTGCGCTCTGGAACTGGTCCTTCTAGCCAGTGTGACCAGGGTTACACATTATAGAACATGATTAAAGGAAAAGTGTTCCATTAGCAGATGCTGAGACTCCTAGTAATTGCCATGATTTCTCCTTTTAACTATTCTTTTCTATTTTTGCCTAACGTCCGTAGACAGGCAGGGATGCGATTCTAGAAGAGCACTGTTCACCAGACTCAATTCCCATTAGACTCATTCTCTCGACCCACTGCAAATATTGCAAATACCAAAAAAAAAAAAAAAAAAAAAAAAATAGAGACTTCAAGCCACACTGAATGCAGATTGACATGCACTGTGTAGTTGCCGGTGCAAATCGGCAGAAAGGAAAACGAAGGCAGTAGAGGCAGCCGGCTCGGAAACCGCGTGGAGGCAAAGAGAAGCAGTCGGTGCAGCTAGAAGCCAAATGTTAAAACAAAAGGTGTCAGAGGAGCATAAAATATGCCTGCTGCCGGTTTCCACACAGATTGTCTTCTTGCAATCTTAAATGCTTAAAGGAAAGGTGGAAGGGTCCAGGAATTTCCGCCTAGGTGGCACCGCTTGCTTCCATTCAGCCCGAGTGATCGGTGGCTGGAGTGCGCCACCTAACGGCGACACCAGTTGCTTCTGATTTTAGACACAAAAAATCTCACGTTGCTTCTTCAACTTAAACGCAATAGGAGCATAAATACCTTCATCACAGTTACAAAGACTACTCCCTTGCTTTCATTTTTTATGGCTCTAGTAAAGCTCATTTTTTGGTTTTATTTGTTTGGGTGTTTTTGGCTGACAGGATCTCAGTTCAATGACCAAGGATCAAACCCTCGTCCCCGGCAGTGGAAGCTCTGAGTCCTAAACGCTGGCCCACCAGAGGGGTCCCTGAAGTGAAGATCTTGAGTATGCTCCTAAATTTTAAAATCCAGATTAAGGACCAACTAGATGTGATGACAGCTAAAAAGCATGTAACATTGCTATGCTTAGGAAACAAAGACGAGAAAAGTCTGGGCTTGCCTGTGTCCGTTCAAATCCAGGAATTTTAGGCTAAATTTCCAGGCACCTTTATTTTCCCCATTAGCCCTGTATTTTAAACTAAGCAGCAACCCTGCTCAAAGTTTTAAAACCAAACTTGTTAAAGTGAACAATCTTTCCCTACAAAACACAATTTCCACATCACCATTTTCCCTGACCACTTAGTTCTCTACATTTCATGCACGTCTTGACAAGATGGATTCTCTGAGGGCTGAGTCCTTAAGCACCTGTTCCCCCTCAGATCTTATATCACAGGGATGAATTGTGAAGGAATTCACACCCATTTATAATCAGGGTAAATGCACCAGGAAAGAAAAGAGATAAGAACCTGAAACTAAATAAGGAAAAGTGATAAAAGGTAGATCTGTTTAAAAGTGAAAGTGTTAGTTGTGTCCAACTCTTTGCAACTCCATGGACTGTAGCCCACCAGGCTCCTCTGTCCACGGGATTTCCCAGGCAAGAATACCAGAGTGGGTTGCCATTCCCTTCTCCAGGGGGTCTTCCCAACCCAGGGATCAAACGCAGATCTCCTGCCTAGCAGGCAGATTCTTTACCATTTGAACCACAAAGGATCATGGATAAATGCAGTACTGATGGGATGGAAAAAGATATATCTATAATAAAGTAGATATATTTATATGTAAAATAGAAAACCAACAAGGACCTACTGTATAGCACCAAGAATTATACTCAATATTTTGTAATAACTTATGAGGGCAAATTTTTGAAGGTGGGAGGAGAAGGGGATGACAGAGGATGAGATGGTTGGATGGCATCACCGACTCAATGGACATGAGTCTAAGTAAGCCCTGGGAGTTGGTGATGGACAAGGAAGCCTGGCGTGCCGCAGTCCATGGGGTCACAAAGAGTTGGACATGACTGAGCGACTGAACTGATAAGGGCAAAGAATCTGAAAAAGTATATACATATATACATAAAAAGTATATATATATACATAAAGTATATATATATATATATACACATACATATATGTATATATATATATACACATACATATGTATATATGTATGTGTATATATATATGTTTAACTGAACCACTGTGCTGTACACCTGAAACCAACACAACATTGTAAATCAACTATACTCCAATTTGAAAAGAAAAAACGTGGATCTGCGTAGATTCTGGATGAAAGCAGTTCTGACGGGATGGAAAACGCAGTAGCACCATGGTCTGTGGTTCTGCAGCTCCACCCCTTGGCAGGTGTTGAAAGTAAGTCATTTTTGCATCAACAACTCTGATTTGTTTTTTTTAATATCAGATATGTCTGTGTGGTGTGTGTGTGTATAAAATTCTAAGTTTCTGTGGATGGAGGATGAATAACAGGGTGGTGAAGCTGTTTGGGGTTTTTTGGGGTTTTT
This sequence comes from Okapia johnstoni, assembly GCA_024291935.2. Lineage (NCBI taxonomy): Eukaryota > Metazoa > Chordata > Mammalia > Artiodactyla > Giraffidae > Okapia > Okapia johnstoni. The sequence goes on from CM044309.1 coordinate 100,428,461, forward strand.
TTTTTTTTTTTTTTTTTTTTTTTGGTAAAGGGATCGCCACAGCAACGCTGTGAAAGGAGCCACCTGGTGTGTTCCTTTTCGTGGCGTGACTTCCTGTAGAGTTGTTTTCACAGCAATTGCAATGACATTAAATTAGGTGCCTCAAAATAATGAGATGATGAGGTCAAGAGGTGCTAAAACCAAGCAACTGAAGCACAAGCTGGCTTTTCCTTTGTGCACTGTGGAGGATTTCTTGCCATGCTGGCAAACGCTAAATACTTGCATACATGCCCGTCACTTGTTAGCTTCTGGATGCCTGATAAACTAACCAAATCACCCAACACATGCAAGAACCATGGTGACATCACATAAGACTCTCATTAGTAAGTTTCTATGCAATATCCCTAGAGGTGGGAGAAATGATATTTAAGAAAAATAATCCCCTGACTGAAAATAATGGAGAACAAGCAGGAGGGAAGAGGGTAGGGAAGCGAGAGGAGGGGTGGGAGCTGTCTGCCCACATCTGCTTGCAGCTCTGTGCAGCCCAGGTCAAATTTGTTCCCCATTTTCCAGAAACAAAGAAGGCTAGGCTGCAGAGCCCACAGTGCTGAGATCCAGAGGCTGGGGAGGGAGTCACCCCATCACTATGCACCTCTTCAAGTCATAGCTTATTTTCCTGCCCTTCCAATTGTGAAAAGTAGACCACTGGAGCCTAAGGTGTGTCTTTCATGAGCTCAGGAAGGCTTTGTATGTGGATGGTGCTGGGTTTAAGGGTGATGAGACTTGCAATCTACTTACTTGTGACATTATTTTATAAAGACATTTTTGACATTATTTTATAACAACATTTTTGAGAATTTCAATTGTCAGTTGCTTCAAAGCCTAGGTCTAGCTTGGAAATACTTGCCTTTTCAACCCTCAATTGTCTGACTTTTATATTTCAAACCTTTTCTGTATTTGGCAAACCCATTATTATAATTTAGTCACTAGAAAGGCTTTCTGTAATGCAGGTGATGAATGGCACCTCAAGGATCACCTAGAGAAGTGAATGACCACCCACTCCAGTATTTTTGCCTGGAGAATCCCATGGACAGAAGAAACTGGTGGGCCACAGTCCATGGGGCTGCAGAGTTGGACACAACTGAAGTGACATAACATGCTTGCACATATTTATATATACACTAAAAATATTTTTTAAATTAGTCGGAGTGGTAGGGTGATTTTTTTCATTCCCTTTCTTGTTTTCTGCATTTTTAAATTTTTCTTTTTTTTAATAATTGCTTTACAATGTTGTGTTAGTTTCTGCTGTACAGCAAAGTAAATCAGCTACATGTACACATATATGCCCTTCCTCTTGAGCCTGCCTCCCACCTCAATTCTTCTACACTAAGCATGCAGCGTCATTGTAATTCCCAAGTGAACGATGTCTTATTTTTGGAAAATAAATAGCATTTAACAATTAACATAAATTATTGTTCTTATTAAACATTACGGCGAAGGCTAACTCATGCTCTTATTTTGTATTTTCCCACATTATACTGTTTCCAAATTATACTCACTCAGAAAAGTTTAAATAGATTCTCCTGTATTTAAATGACATCTTTATGAAATTAGCCATTTCTTTGTGTATATTTAAGCTCTTAGAACTACCTTTTAAGTTGAAGTACAGTCCTTCCAACTGAGGTCTTCTGGTTGCTATGACAATTTATTTCTTATCTCTGCTACCCTGTGATCCCATCACTTCAGTATTTGGCAGCATCTTACTTGAATTGTTTGTGTAGTGATGCAGAGAAGCTTTGAACATTCTTGCCTTTATATAATATTCTTTAGTAAAGAACTAGTCCTTTGCAATGTGCCATTTGAAGAAAGTTCAGAGGAGGGAAGATAAATAATTCATAAGAAATAACAAGACAACTATCATGCCTAGGTAGTTCTGAACATAGACACATATGCCACAGCTCAGCTGTAAAGAGGATTTAAGTAGCAGAGTTGGTGTGGATTCTAGACAGAAGCAAGCCTAGGTTTACCTTTTGAAATATACAGAAAAATAATGCTACCATCCCATCCTTCGTGGATTCGTTTGTTCATGAAATATTTAAAGAGCACCTCTTCTACACAAGGTCTGTGCTGTTTGTATAATGAGGGACACAAAGGACAAGACAGTTCCTGAGTAGAAGAAGCTAACATTTGGGAAGGGTGGCAGGTACAGAGGGCTGTCACTGGGAAATGACTGCCCAGCCCAGATGGCATTTTCCAGTCACCCTTGAATCCAGAGGTGGCCATGTGCTACTCCCCACTGAAAGGAGAATAGTCATCATATGTGTCACTATCAGATCACTGTTTTTAAGAAGCTGGAGTGCCTTCTCCCTGCTTTCAACTTCCATCTGCTGGAAGCTGAAGAATCTAGGCTCTAGGAGATGACAGAGCCCCACAGAATTGAAGAGCGTGGGCCCCATGCTCTGGTCCACAGGGAAGTCCCCGGTGGTCCAGTGGTTATGGGGGCTTCCCCGGTGGCTCCTTGCCAAAGCAGGAGACACAGGAAATGCAGATTCGATCCCTGGGCCAGGAAGATCCCCTGGAAGAGGAAATGGAAAACCACTCCAGTATTCTTGCCGGGAGAATCCAACGAACAGAGAAGCCTGGAAGGCTCTGGCCCATAGGGTCACAAAAATCGGACACGACTGAAGCAACTGGGCACACACACACACACACACCAGCGGTCATGACTCCGTGCTTTCATTGTCGAGAGCCCGGGTTCTATCCCTGACCGGGGAACTAAGATCCCACAAGCCCTCAGTGAAAAAAAGAAAAACAGGTCCATAGGTTCTTTATACCCTTCCCGTGAAAGTCAGGGCTTGGTTCTCATGCCCTTGAGGGTGAGCTGAACTTGGGGACTCACTTCTGGAATCGAAGCAGACTCTCGCGCTCTCTGGGGGAAGCCAGCTATCAGCCCGTTGTTGTTGTTGTTTAGTCACTAAGCTGTGGCTGATTCTTTGCAATCCCATGGGCTGCAGCCCGCCGGGCTACTCCATCCATGGGATTACCCAGGAAAGACTACTTGAGTGGGTAGCCATAAGGACACTCAATGGGCAGGTGGTGAGGACGGTGAATGAGTCATTTGGAAATGGATCCACCAGCCCCGGTCAAGCCTTCAGGTGACTGCAGGCCCAGACAACAGCTTAACTATAAGCTCATGAAAAACCCCAAAGTCTGAACTACCCAGCTAAACTTCTCCTAAATCCCTGACCCACAGCATTTGTGAAAGAGTAAAAGTTTTCTTAAGCCAACAGTTTGGGGGCTAATTTGTAATGCAACTAACTTGTTATGTATGTTATAGACAACTAATAGAGAAAATAGATAAAACTAAAGTCAACAGATAAAACTAACAAAGTCCTTGAATCACCATGGAGAGAAGAGCCCCCAGCCAACCAGTAACATCAGGTTGGACTGTCATGTTAGATCACTAAGCTTTGGGGGTCTGTTTCCCAGAGCAGCCAGCATATCCTTAACTAACATGAGGGGGTTATATGTGTTCATATTTGACTTCCCATGTACCATAGTGTTTAGCACTTCTAGGTATTCAATTAATATTTACTGAAGGCATAAATGATTATATTTTAAAAATCATATATGTCCTAAAAGAGATACAAACCAAGCACAAGAGACACTCAGAGGATACAGTTTGTCTTCATTTGTGAGAACAGAAACTTTTTCCTGGAACTGCTGACATTTGAATAGTGCCTTGAAATGGAAGAACGTTCAGAGCCAGAAATGGGGAAAGGTGTTCCCACCAGGGGTTATATCAGCAGAAGGGATGCAGAGGTAAGAAAAATGGAAAATAGTCTGAGGGCTAACGGATAGTCCAATTTGATTGAAACATTCAGTGATAAGAAGGATTAAGGGTCAAAATTAGAAGCAAAACCCAGGATCAAATCCAGAAGATGTTAAGTACAAAGCACTGGGTTTTAATCTCAGGGCCACTGATTAAAGAGACCCGAGTAGAACTCCAGCGGGCCATCTTGTGTATGCTGATTAGGGTGGGAAGAGTCTAAAAACACTGAGAATATTAGAGGACTGCTGAAGGAAGAATTGACAGGTTACAGGATCTTTCTTTCCAAAATGGAAAAAAGAAACAGGTGTTAAGAAACCAGGACCAGCTTAGGTTCTGTCCAGGGTTTTCCACTGGGGCTGGTGGCCCTCTCTTGGGCAATCCATCATGCTCTTCTCCTTGTGAGTAAATCTGTGAACACGGAAGAGATTTTCTTCTACCTAAAGTTAAACCACCAGATTGAAGAGACATTAGCTTTGGTCTCATTAGCAGCATGTTCCAACCAACTAACAAGCCATTGAAGAAGACCACACCAGCATCTTGGGCTGGTCTAACAAAGGGAAGCCAAATATCCATTAGCCAGTGTGGCTCACTGCCGAGCCCAAAGCACCACCTGAGCTTCTGCAGCAACGGACCCCAGGGGGTGGAAACTGGATTGGCAGACTACACTAAATTGTTCTGAGAAATTCAAGCTTCCACTTGTCCGTTAAAATAGGTAAGCTGTTCTCATATAAGCAAACTGTGAAGTCCAGTAGCAAAATGGGAGATGGCAGACAGGATGGCGGAAAGTCATCTCAGGGTTTAAGACCTCCCTGTGCACCTTTGGGCTTCCCTGGTGGCTCAGACAGTAAAGAATCTGCCTACAATGCAGGAGACTGGAGTTCCATCCCTGGGTCAGAAGGATCCCCTGGAGAAGGAAATGGCAACCCACTTCAGTATTCTTGCCCAGGAAATCCCATGGACAGAGGAGCCTGGTGGGCTGCAGTCTATGGGGTCACAAACAGTCAGACACAACAGAGCAACTAACACTGTGCATCTTTAAAGACCTTTTCTCATATATTCTCTTGTCTGCCTCTGACTTTCCTTTCCAGGTCCTTCTCCACTCCTGTGCCTGCTCTCCCTCTTGCTGACACGTGGGGACATTTCCTGTGCTCAAACTCTTCCTTCGATCTTCCTGGAAGATAGACTAATTTCATCCAGCGAAGCTTGCTACTCTCTCCATTTCAGTCCTACAAATTCCTCCCTGTGCCTCCTCTTTTGGAGGCAGGAGCCACCTGAGTCCATACTCGGGGATCCAGCAGCACACAGAAGATGAGAAAGTGGCTGGTGTATTTCAGCTCGCTTGGTTAAAAACAACTCAAGGCACGACAAAGTGTGTGTTATTAATATGCATATGTGATATCTTTGAGGCAGAGCTGCCTTCCAGGAGTATTTTCAGCAGGACAACATTTTCCCACGTGAGGCGGGAACAACAGTGAATCATATGTGTGGGATGGAAAAGCCTGTGGGCTGTGTACAATGCTGACTGCCTTTGTGGCTTGCCTCCCTCTCCCTCTCGCCCCCTCCCACCCATGTTATTAATGGTTTCTGCAATTACTAGTAACAGTGCATTGCCAGGGAAGAAAAATCGGTGACTGTCTGACAGATTGGTGGAAGGAGAGGTAACAGAGAAACTGTCTGTGAAGAGAAACAAGGGGATTGCCACTGCAAAATGGAGTTTCTCAAGCCAGGGAATTCTAGGGTAAGTGGAGGTCAGAAATTGAGTTCGGTAAGGGATTCTCTTCTTTATAGCACCTGACATTTTATAAATGAAAAGGTTGATCTTGGAACAGGACCAGTCACCCTGAGAGCATTATCTAAGATGATGCTTCTCAAGGGGTGCCAGATGGGAAGCCCAAAAAAACTTGGTGGCATTTTTTTAAGTTTTTATGTTGTATTGAAGTATAGCCGACTAACAATGTTGTGATAGTTTCAGGTGAACAGCAAAGGGACTCAGCCATACATATACATGTACCCATTCTCCCCCAAACTCCAGGGGCCCATATTTTTATACCTCTATTATAGGTTAAAAGAGACATGTATTAAGTGAACGCAGTGGTTTAAATATCCAAGGAGTAGATTTTTTTTTTATTGCTCACTGTACAAAAGAAGGATTTCCTGTTACAACCAGAAATAGAAAGAGTAGCCACTAAAGAAGTGTCACATTAAATAAGTAAACAAATAGATATATAGTCCCTAAGAGGAGTATCAAGAAAATGTTACAACTTGGCTTGAGTTAGTGGATTTGACAAGGGACGTGTCAGCCAAGCTAAATACAACTGAGTTCTAATTCACAAGGCACAGGAGAATTCCAAAATGCACAGAAGTGAAAATAAATTCAAATGATGTTGCCGATCACAATGACACTATTACACTGGAAACCAAAAGCTAATATTGAGATTCAGTAGAAGAAATAAGTATTTCTACTTATTTGTCTTTTATTAGTTGACATACATCCAGGGTTCAGTGGATACTATATTTTTATATTAAAAAAATGTTTTAAAAGGGAACTGTTGGTTATAAGGAAATAGTGGCACTTTGAAAAGGCAACTCTCCCTTATATTTTGTGCATGTAGCATTTATATCTTATTCTTAAAGTGAGAACAGGGCAATGATCATCATGACAAATTGATTTTTTTTCAACCTATTGTGCTTAGAGTTTTTAGGATATGTGCTGTGCTCAGTCGCTCAGTCATATCCTACTCTCTATGGTCCCATGGACTGCAGCCCACCAGGCTCCTCTGTCAGGGAATTTCCCAGGCAGGAATACTGGAGTGGGTTGCCATTTCCTTCTGCAGGGGATCTTCCCGACAGAGGGACTGAACCCACTCCACTGTGTCTCCTGCACTGGCATGCAGATCCTTTACCACAAGTGCCACCTGGGAAGCCCAGCTTTTAGGATATATGTAAGTACAATAATGAAATTTTCTGCATTCCATTTGGTTCCATCACAAAGTTTTGTCAAGTTCAAGAAAACACGTCAAGGTCTCCAACAGGACTTCAGAGATGACTCAAATCCTTTATCATATTTCTCAGTGACCCATAAAAGAATGCAGACATAATGACAATATCATTAGAATCTTCTCTCCTCTTCAGTTCTCTAGCTTCCCAAATCTGTGATTATTGATAAACTCCAGAAATTTCTCTAATCCGTACTCTCCTTTCACAGACACATCTTCCTCAAACACACACATGTACACTCACTCACATGTACACACACACAAATACATGCACACACACAGGTCCCCTTGCATGATGTTCACCACTAGGTAATGACCCCACAACCCACAATCCCTTTAGTGGAGCAGAGATTGGTAAATCTGCCAGCCTGCACCACTTTCATCCTTCTTTTCCTTTCCTGCTCCCCTCCATTCCTGCATGGTAACTGTAATATTAACACATCATTATGTTTCTTCTCTATAATACGTAACATATACAAACAATTTTGAGATACATATAGATATAAATGATATGGATATAATAGATAGATTAAATATATATGGATGGTTTAGTCACTAAGTCGTGCACAACTCTTAAGATTCCATGGACTGTAGCCCGCCAGGCTCCTCTGTCCATGGGATTCTCCAGGAAAGAATACTTGGGTTGCCATTTCCTTTCTTCTTTAATATATATATGGATATAAACTATATAGGCATAGATTAAATATATAGATATAGATGATAAATAAGTGAAAGTTGCTCAGTCGTGTCCGATTCTTTGCGTCCCCATGGACTGTAGTCCATGGAATTCTCCAGGCCAGAATACTGGAGTGGGTAGCCTTTCCCTTCTCCAGGGGATCTTCCCAACCCAGGGATCAAACCCAGGTCTCCCACATTGCAGGCAGACTCTTTACCAACAGAGCCACAAGGGAAGCCCAAGAATACTGAAGTGGGTCTCCCACATTGCAGGCAGATTCTTTACCAGCTGAGCCACAAGGGAAGCCCAAGAATACTGATGTAGGTAGCCTATCCCTTCTCCAGCAGACCTTCCTGACCAAGGAATCAAACTGGGGTCTCCTGCCTTGCAGGCGGATTCTTTACCAACTGAGCTATCAGGGAAGCCGTTATAGATGTTAAAGATATAGATAATATAGATACAGAGAGATGGATGTGTACATATACATGCAGAGAGAGAATGCAAGCCTCCTGCATTCTGGTCCATGGCTCTCTCAGATGATCTATTCTACAAAATCCCATTGAGCTCTAAAAGTCTATTGCTCTGACATCTGTGGAACTTCTGATCAATGTAGTTCAACAAGCAATGTGCAAAATCTACCCTGAATCTCATCTGCATGATAAAGCACAGAAATGGAAAGTCACATATCACCTTATACCCACTAGATTGTTTAAGGAAGAAAAGCTAAGGCTGCCAATAGTAAGGGCTGTGGATACAGCAGACCCTTGGGGAATCTCATAGCCACCTGGTAGAAGAATAAGTGCTAATCCACTTTGGAAAACAGCTTGGCATTGTCTGGCCAGGTTGAACACTTAACAGACCCTATTCCTAAGTGGTTAGTTAGTTAGTGTTAGTTGCTCAGTTGTGTCTGACTTTGCAGCCCATGGACTTAGGCCACCAGGCTCTTCTGTCCATGGGATTCTCCAGGCAAGAATACTGGAGTGGGTTGCCATTCCCTTCTCCAGGGGATCTTCCCAACCCAGGGATCGAATCCAGGCCTTCTGCACTGCAGGCAGATTTTTTACCATCTGAGCCACCAGGAAACTCTCATTCTTAAGTGGATATGCCCCAAATTACTGCTCTTGGTTCACATCCATAAACTATAATAGCAAAAACAATAAACAAGCCAAAGTCCCATCAACAAGAAGATGAAACAACCGTAGTGTTTTCATACCATAGAATATAATGTAGCAAAGAAATTTAATGAATTATAATTACATGCAAAAGCATGAATACATTTTGGAAATGTAACTTCAAGTAGAGAAAAGAAAATTTCAGAAACCTAAATGTAAGATTATAGGTTTTTTTAAAATAAAACTTAAAAACAAATGCAACTAAATAGTACTTTGTGTAAGCATATACACATTGAGATAAAACTGTACTTAAGATGAAATGCAATGGACTGATAAACAGGAGTGTTAAGGGAATTGTTGTCTGTGGGACAGAAGCAGGGTTTGGGGGAGGAGAAAAATATACAGCAAAATGGAAGTTTTTAAAAACATTATAGCTCTTAGATTAAGTGGCAGTTCATGATTTTTAAACTATCACTTTTCCACACAGTAATGTTTTAGAAATATCAAATAATAGAATAAAGTTAAGTAGAGGAATGTTAAAAATGATTTTTAATTAGTATATAAAATTAAAGCATTTGTGAAACAATAGTTTTATTAAAAGTGTATTGTTATAGCTTTTAAAGAAACCTAACTGGCATAAGGCATTTGCGCTAGGCAGTTTAGAAATTCAAATACAAGAGCAGTCCTTAAAGAGTCAAGCATCTATTGACAGAATGACAACATCAAAGCAGAAGCAGGAACATGGACGTTATTGTAGTAACTGGAGTGGATGGATCTGCTCACTCCTCTCCCACAGTGTCAGGCACCCAGGGATGAATGAGATAAAACCCTTCTATTGGAGGACTCCACAGATCAGCATAGTTGAAAGGGTTTGGGAAATAAAGGAGACATGGGACACCCACTCAATCTCCTAGGCTTTACCTAGAGAAGGATGTCACTATCTTTAAACATCCAAGATGCCACTCGGAATTCTGACCTATTTTCCTGGTACCCTGAGCTGGCCTCATCCTCCAGGCTTTCTGCTTTCCTACCCTCAGCACTTGGAGGTTAAATGTTTGCTAACTACTCTACAGAGTCACCCTCTTCCTCAGAGCCTAGCCATGCCCAAGAGCACTGAGGATCCTGAGGAGTCATCCACTTAAAGATGCCCTGGCAGGGTTTCACAGCCATCCAAGAAGGCAGCTCCTTCGCGTCATGACACAGCCGGTTCCTTCCCCGGGGTGGCCTCTGGAGTGATCTCCAGCTCTTGAAAATGCAAGAGGCTTTCAGAGTTGACCTGCTTTCTTTCCCACCCTTTCAATCCCAGTCTACACAACTCGACTCCAGGGTCTGGAGGGCGCCTCCTGCACCAAGACCAGCAGAAGACACACGGTTGATGAGAGGTCAGCCCTGCCCTCAGGGGGCATCCATTCCAGCAAAGGAGATGAAGAGTAATGAGGAAGAATGTCTAAACAAAGTGAGATAATGAATGCTCGAGGACATCCAAGGACAGAGGGTCCATCTTCAGGAGAATTGGAGAAGGCTTTGTGAAAAAAAAAAAAAGACATTGGAAATAGACCTTGAAAAAAAGGCCTCAGCTCTCCCCCAAACTCATCTAAATCTACACATAAAAATTCACAAACATCTGGATTCAAGCCACAGTCCACTGCAGGCAAGAAGTCTTCACCACAACGTTTGCCAGAGAGAGGATGTTTTGTTAATTTGTCTAAAAGCCTCAGATGTCTGGGCTTCCCAGGTGGTGCTAGCGGTAAAGAACCCACCTCCCAACGCAGGAGATGCAACAGACATGGGTTCGATCCCTGGGTTGGGAAGATCCCCTGGAGGAGGGTACGGCAACCCACTCCAACATTCTTGACTGGAGAATCCCTTGGACAGAGGAACCTGACAGGCTACAGTCCAGAGGGTCACAAAGAGTCAGACACAACTGATATGTCAGCTTTCCAAACCTACCTCTCTTCTCTTATACAGTCATAGACTCTACAATCTTCTGTTTAATCAACTCCTGCATTCTTTTTCACAATCTTTCCTTTTGTTCACCTCTCCAAAATCCTGACATCCAGATGAATCATTGACTAAGCTGTCCTTTCTTTGAAATGATAGGAAAAGTCATGTCTCAGGAGAAAGTTAAGGGGACCAGGAGAGGCACTTTGTCACTGGTTTTCCTTCCAAGGACTGGCCTTCCAGTAAAATTAACAGCCCTACAATTTACAGAGGAAGCGTAGAAGTATCCACTACATGCCAACCCAACATTTGAAAATCATGTCAAATTTTATTTGTACATAAAACTTCTACCATTAATGTACATCAATGCCTACTAAGAAGGCCAAGAGGAACAATCATTAAGTAGATTGACAGAGTGGCTGCCGAGAATGGACAGAGAGGGACTTACAGATGCATCCGGTACCCAGGAGCTCAAGTGGTGGTGGTACTGCTCATGAATCCATACCAGCCAAGGGATACTAGCAAGAACTGCCTATTGGGATAAATATAATAGAGCTGAATATGATCAAGATATTTGTTAAAATAAAAAGAGCAATGTCAGACTTCCCTGGTGGTACAGAAGATAAGAATGCATCTGCCAATGCAGGGGATACCAGTTCAGCCCCTGGTCTGTAAGCTACCACCTGCCACGGGGCAACTGAGCTCATGCACCCAACTACTGAGCCTGTGCTCTAGAGCCCAGGAGCCACAACTGCTGAAGCCCACACGCCTAAAGCCTGTGCTCCAGAACAAAAGAAATCACTGCAGTGAGAAGCTTGTGCACCACAGCAGAGTTGGCCCCTGCTCACTACAACTAGAGAAAGCCCATGCAAAGAAATGAAGATGAAGCACAGCCAAAAATAAATAAATAAATAAAGCTTTAAAAACAAATAGTAGTGTCTAATTTATATTGGTCTCCCATATCAAGTCATACTACATTTAAACTTATGTCAGAGAATCAGGAAAAATGCCCTGAAAAACTACACATGAAAAAAGTCATTTGCAACTTATTTTCATATCTCTTCGTCCTTGTCGCCAAAAGAAAAAAAAAGTGTTAATTATCTGATAAATTTATCTGATAAATGAATGTGGGTGAAAACAGTCATCCAGGTATACTAAAGATGCAGAAGAACCCAGATTGAAAAAAAAAAAGGTAAGCATTTTGAAAATTGAGATATTGAGTTTCTGCTACCCTGAGGAACATGCTAACATAGATTCCTGATCTACTGTGTCTGCTCATTAGCTACTTATCCCATCTTTTCTCCCTTTTGTATTATCAATTTCAAAAAATAATGTTTTCAAATAACATCTCTCAGCATTCTTGACCTAGTCTTGCAAAGGACTGCTAGAGAATCCAAATACATCCCACAGAATTAGAGATTATCAAAAGGTGTCTTTCTTGTTTTATGGAAAGGAAACCCACCGGTACTCCCACAGGAAAGTGTGACTTCAGGGAAAAGGGGAAACCTATTGAAGCAGATTCCATTCAAGTCAACTCTGCAGGAATTTGCCAAGTACTCACTTGTGACTACCAGATACCTTACTACCTGGAAAAAAAATATTTAGCATGATCCCTTCTCTCTAAGGAGAAGACAGTGGCACCCCACTCCAGTACTCTTGCTTGGGAAATCCCATGGACGGATGGTAGGCTGCAGTCCATGGAGTCCCTAAGAGTCGGACACGACTGAGCGACTTCACTTTCACTTTTCACTTTCCTGCATTGGAGAAGGAAATGGCAACCCACTCCAGTGTTCTTGCCAGGAGAATCCCAGGGATGGTGGAGCCTGGTGGGCTGCCGTCTATGGGGTTGCACAGAGTCGGACACGACTGAAGCGACTTAGCAGCAGCAGCAGCAGCAGCAGCTTCTCTCTAAGAGGATGATGAAAAAGAGTTCAGAGATTTGAGTGCAAATGGACCTCCATAAGTGACAACTGTTAAGTTTTCTGAGAGCTCAGACATTTCCTAAATTCACCACTGAAAAACGTGGTGCCATTACTTCATGCTGTAGACTGGCTCCACTCAATAGGTCCAGCACAGGGATGGAAGTCCTTGCACAGACAGACATTTGTCAAAGACACTAGATTTTTTTAATTCAGGAAAACTACTACGAGTAACCCAGGCTGTTTAAGCTTAACTAGAAAAGCAAGTAACCAGTATTGTGTTGACTTCAAGGTCCCTTTTAAAGGGATGGAGGGCCCCCAATGGACATAGACATCTTATCAAAGAATTTTAGTTTGAGTGCGTAAGCTACAATTTTTTGTTCTGTTTTTAAAATTATAAAGCAAATGAAAATATCTCCAGTTGTGGAATACAAATTCAATAGTTAATAGGGAAAGAGCTTGAGGGGAATGGCAGACTCTAGAAGAGATAAGACCTAGGACAAGGTGCAAGACTGATGCTATAGAAAGGTAGAATTCAACATGTGGAAAAATTTCCTGAAGACTATAAAAATCACTTAAAAACAAAATGAGGTGCTTTATTAGATGATGAACTCTTCATCATTAGCAATATGCAAGATTAGGCAGCCCTTGTCAGGGACCCATGAGGTAATTCATACATTGGGGTGGGAGGTGTACCAGATGACGCTAAGGACTGGAACGGATGTGGCTATGGTATATTTCTCCTTCCTGGCCCTCAGAAAGATGCTGCACATGTGTGGATGAGCACAGTTACATCAAACCAGAAGGTGTTAAACCTTTATTACAGAGAGTATGTTAATTCTGAATAGCACATGGACCTTGGAGGTTAGTGAATAATTATTGTTTTTGTTCAGTCACTAATCTGTGTCTAACTCTTTGAGACCCCATGGACTGCAGCACACCAGGCTTCCCTGTCTTTCACTATCTCCTGGAGTTTGCTCAAACTCATGTCCACTGAGTTGGTGATGCCATCCAACCATCTCATCCTTTGTCATCCCTTTCTCCTCCGGCCCTTAATCTTTCCCAATATCAGGGTCTCTTCCAGTAAGTTGGCTCTTCCCATCAGGTGGCCAAAGTATTGGAGCTTCAGTTTCAGCAACAGTCCTGATGAATATTCAGGGTTGATTTCCTTTAGGATTGACTGGTTTGATCTCCTTGCTGTCCAAGAGACTCTCAAGAGTCTTCTCCAGCACCACAATTCAAAAGTATTGATTCTTTCATGCTCAGCCTACTTTATGGTCTGATTCTCACATCCATACATGACTACTGGAAAAACCATAGTTTTAACTAGATAGACCTTTTTTGGCAAAGTGATGTCTCTGCTTTTTAATATGCTGTCTAGATTTGTCACAGCTTTTCTTCCAAGGAGCAAGCATCTTTTAATCTTGTGACTGCAGTCACCATCCGTGGTGATTATAGAGCCCAAGAAGAGAAAATCTGCCACTGTTTCAACTTTTTCCACATTTATTTGCCAGGAAGTGATGGGACCAGATGCTATGATCTTAGTTTTTTGAATGTTAAGTTTTAAGTCAGCTTTTTCACTCTCCTCTTTCACCCTCATCAAGAGGCTGTGAATAATAAATAAAGAATTTCTCCTTTTGTTGATAGTGTCTGTCCCTGTTCATAAACTCTCTCTTTCTGGGCAGCCGAGGGGGTTGTGGGGGTCTTGATGCCTTTGGTATTCTCACTGCTGAGCAAAACCACTAAACAGCTTAGACCAGGCTGCCTGCACTCCCCAAGAGGAAAACTCAGAGCCCTTGCCTTTTTTCTCCACCCCCAACACCTCACTCATCCTCTTTCTCTTGACCTATATAGCAACCATGATACCCATAATCTATCCATAGACTCACAACCCCCATCAGTTGGATTATACTTATAAATGACTTAAACACTGCAAAGACAGCTAATTACAACCTCATTTATAAATTATTCATTTTCTTTTTCAAGGTTGTATTATGGAATGTCATTGTTTCATGGATCTGACTTGAAATTGGAGAATCAGAGGTTGTTTTTCTCCTCAAAAACAAATAAGGCTATCCATTTTTTCACTGCAACCATTTTGTGTTTTGATAGATGAGAAATGACTCAAGTGAGACCTGGAGAAGGGTTCTCCAGGCCAGGAAGAGTTTGCAGTAACTTCAACAGTGCCATTCATTCATGACCCACCAGCCACTACACAGACTAGCCAAGCACGGGAGAGTCCCTTCTCAGCCTGGAAGCTCCAGGCTCTCCACCTACAGCACTTTGCATGCAGACCCCTCCTCCCCAAAACACTCTTTCTTGGTTTTTGTACCACTGAGTTCTTCCTTTTACTTCTCAGGTGCTAATTCTATGCCTCTTTTGTTGGTTTCAAATTTTCTTTTCATCTAAATATCACTCTCCCTTTCCTTTCCACATGCCTCCCTCGCCCTCAAGTCCTCACTGCAAATTATTCTCAGAACTGGACTTCTCTCCCTGACCTCTCTCCTCAGCCTCAGACCTGCCTGTAAACTGCCCGCTGGACGTCTGCACCTGGACACCCCGCTGACCTCAGAATCACGACAGCTCACTAACTAATCAGGTAGTTGTCACAGGTCGGTTCCTTTAGGGCCTCCTCTACTGGAAAACAAACATAACTGAATTATCTTCAACGTTCCTCCTGAATCTAAAACATGGCGATATTGTCAGATATTGAATTCACTCTTTCTCCCACAATTAGCTCTTTTTCTTGTCTTCCTGCTAGACTCCTCCTCCATCACAAGTAGACTCAAAATCCCAAAGAGCTCGAGGAACAACTAAAAGCAGAAAGCCCATACTTGAACCAGGTGCCACCTTGAGCTCAGGGTCCTTGTCGCCTTACTTACCCACGTCTCTATTCCTCCGTCTGCCTCTCAGCTTGGGTTTCCCGTACGTGTGATGCTCGCGCACGCGCACATGATGCGCTCACTGACCATAGACACCAACTTCCAGTTCTGGGTTTCACACTTCTGTGACTGTTCTCGTGTTTCTCTTCTCCTCAGACATCACCTTTCACACCCCAATTCCTCTACATACTGAAATCACACCCGCGTTTCAGAGTTCTTCTCAAGTGCTACATTTGAGCCTTCTCCGCTCCCAACCAAGCCAAAATGTGTCCTCTGAGACATCTCTTGGACGCTCTTTGCCAGTACTTCTTAACCTTGGCTGTGTCTTAGAATCACCTGGCAAGCTGTTCTGAAATCCCCGTCTCCCGGCTGCACATCCCCCTCAGACCAATTAAATCAGAACCTCTGGGGAGGAACCTCTGGTGTTTTTATAGCTCCCCGGGTGATTCCAATCTGCAGTCGAGGTCGATAACCACCGCATTGCACCATTTATCACTTTCTCCCTTGTAGTTGTAATTACGCCGTATTTGTCTTATTCCCACTACTAAATTTGAAACTCCTTGAGGGCACAGACCATCTTACCACATCTGCTTATCCCCTGCAGTTCTTAGTGAATCAGAGAGGCAATAAATATTGTTGAATTGAATTTGGAAACTGGAAATTAACCATACACTTCAATTTTACATCTTGCATATAGTTTTAGAAGAGTAATCGATTAGTGAGGAACTAGTCCAATTTTTTTTTAAAAGGTGCCCTTTGCCATTACCAAAAATATTCTGATATGACTTTGAAATCAGAATAGCTTTCACTGGAGACTGATGACCTGCAAATATGTGTGTGGCTGATGCATCCTTTGCTTCTGACACTTTCTGAACTCTTCACAGATAAAATGAATATGTTATGATTCTTTGAAAACTGGCTGCAAAATGTGACTCTGTGTGTAGACGTATCATTTCTCATTGAAGTAAACAAAAGCAGTCAGTGATTGCACAAGCTCTGCCTTCCCCAGCTATGAGACAGAAGGTACCGCAAACCAAAACTGCAATGTGAACTTAACACAGAGCATCTGACCTCCTTTCAGGAACTGCAGAAAATGAAATGAAAAATGAGACAAGGAATGCTTGCCAGCCTTTCATACGGCTACAGTTGCTAAGGAAACAGCTTTCTTAGCTTCAACCTGTCCAGCCCAGCCCGT
This sequence comes from Okapia johnstoni, assembly GCA_024291935.2. Lineage (NCBI taxonomy): Eukaryota > Metazoa > Chordata > Mammalia > Artiodactyla > Giraffidae > Okapia > Okapia johnstoni. The sequence continues at coordinate 100,444,993 of CM044309.1, forward strand.
TTCACATATTCTTCAGGGTTTTTGAAAATAAGGAAATCAAAGTCAGAAAAGATGAGAGGGAATGAAAGTCAGGGTTGTGCCAGTGCAGATAGAGCCCTCGTGCCGTTTCTCCCTTCTCCCCTCTTTCCTGGTCACCTAGAATATTTGCCACCTGGCAAAACCCTCCTGGAACTCAAATCACAGAATTAGACGAGAAGTTAAACAAAACAATAGGAAGCCCTATTTGACATGCAGCAGTGGCTAAAAAACTGCTTCCTCACCCCAACCGGGCTTTCTTTCCAGCTGGGAAAGTAGGAGGCAACTCTTAACCCAGCAGGAGAAGCGCCTCAGCCCTCACCTGCCCCACATCTCAGGAGAAAGTGCCACCATGAGTACAACCCTGAGTGGAGGCAGCATTCGGATTGCACACGTGGTGAGATGCAGGCAAGCAATTACAGACTCTCCAAGTCAAGATAGGGTGGCTGTTCAGGGAGCAGGGAAATCGAAGGTCGGGAGGCCCAACTTGACTAATACTAGACCCTCTACAGAGGATGTAGAAACAGGAGAAAGTACACAGAAGGTGTGATATATAAGACAGACAGCATCCTACCAACAGACAATTAAGTGAGCAACTATTTCTTCAGCATCTCCTGACAAGGCACAATAGTGCCGTAGCCATTGATAGAGATTGAAAAGAGTCATTTGGAGGTATACACTGCTATGTTTAAAATGGATAACCAACAAGGACCTACTGTATAGCACAGGGAATTCTGCTCAATGTTATGTGGCAGCCTGGCTGGGAGGGGAGTTTGGGGAAGAATGGATAATACATATATATGACCTAATCCCTTTGCTGTTCACCTGAAACTATCACAACATTGTTAATCAGTTAACTCCAATATAAAATTAAAAGTTTTTTTTTAAAGTAACTTGGCAGAACTTCCCTGGTGATCCAGTGATTAAAGACTCTGCACTACCAATGTAAGGGGCATGGGTTCAATTCCTGGTGAGGGAACTAAGATCCCCACGTGACACACAACACACTCAAAAACAAAAACAAAAATAGTCATTTGGCGATAAATACTCTAGTACTCATATTCAGAGATGACGTCCCTGAGGGGGGAGGGGAGGGAGAATCGGAGAAAGACTGTCAAAAGCTTATAAGAACTTTCACTTATAAGATAAATAAGTACCAAGGATGGAATATACAACATGAGGAATATAACTGATGCTGTTGTATGTTCCATATGAAAGTTGTTAAGAGAATAATCCTGAGTTCTCATCACAAGGAAAATCATTTTTTTCTATTTCTTTAACTGTGTATCTATATGAGATGATAGATGTTCACTAAATATGTGATAATCACATCATGATATATGTAAATCAAATCACTATACTGTATGTGTGTGTGCTAAGTCACTTCAGTCGTGTCCAACTCTTTGCGACCCTGTGGACCATAGACCATCAGGCTCCTCTGTCCATGGGATTCTCCAGGCAAGAAGATAGGAGTGGGCTGTCATGCCCTCCTCCAGGGGGGGTCTGCCTGACCCTGCATCTCCTACATTAGCAGGCAGGTTCTTTACCACTTGGGAAGGCTATTCTATATACCTTAAAATTATACACTGCTGTATGTTAATTTTGTCTCAATGAAACAAGAAGGAAAAAAAAAAGATTAAGCCATTTTCTCCCTCCATTTGCCACCAAATACTTTTTTTTTTCGGCTTTCAATAAAATTTTTTTATTCTCCATTTCTACTTAAATATACTATAAATAAAAGTTCTCTTTACAAGATACTAGTAGCATTGTGCAAATCCAGGAAGAAGAAATGGGCAGCCGAGAGAGGAACGGAAGAAAGGTGTTTTACTGTTAATCATTTACAACTTTCAAATTTTGAACCATGTGCATATTTGTAAATAAGTAAATAATATTTTTAAATAAAATTAAATATTACTTACCTAAAGTCCAAACTGTACTATGATTAATTTTTAGGATGTCATAGGGGAAGTCTGTATTGGTTTTTGTCAAATTTATAGGATCCAGACCATGTATGCAATGTTATCATCTACTCATTAATCCTAGGAAAGGCAATTATAAATATTTTTATTCTATTTTATATGATATGTATTATATATTACATATATAACTTTTAAAATGTGGGATTCTACTGTGTTATGCAACATAGCTTAATAAATTCAGACTCCTGGAATTGTACAAATGAGCCAGAAATAATGCCCTAAGATTTGAAGACATTTGGGGTTTTCTCAATCCGTGTGTCAATAAGCCTTTCTCTTGAGGCTTGAGCAGAGAGCCATGTGGAACCAGGGAGAAGGACTCACTGTGATCTGAAACTGACTTGGCTGGTCCAGTCATAACCAGGTAACTCTGACCAAGTTACCACGTACTTCCACAGCCTCCGCTAAAAAAAAGAAATAGAAACAAACAAATACAGATACAGGAAGCACAATATAATTGTGGTCATTTAAAAAGGGTAATTACTGACCCATAGAATTCTCTCAGAGAGTAAAGCCCAGCCAAACATTGATTATATTTGGTTTTCTCTTCATTTCACAGGTGAAAAAAAAGATTCCAGTGTGTTTTCTCTGATGTATATCTCCTGGCAGGGGAGTTGGCATCAATGTTACAGCAAGAACTGGAATCACCCGTGAACCCAAAGGTTTCCACATGGCCACGTAGGACTGTGGAGCCTCTTTAACATATCTGGAGACCTGCTCCACGAAATCAGTAGGTCAAACTGATTTCCTGTATCTGAAAAGCGTGATGTTAAAATACACAAGAAATCCTCAATATTGTCATAAAAGAGTATGATAACCTGGCTTGAACTCAGAGTTCCGCCCCCATACTCACCCCTAAGCTCACTAGGAATGATGCAGGAAGTAACTGAGGATGACCTGTAAGTGCTTCTCCACGGATGTCTCAGCCCCACCTGAATGTTGGAACCACTAGAGGAACAGGTAAATAACAATCCAAACCCCAGACCCGCTCCAGAACAATCAAACCCAAATCTCGGCCTGACAGTCACCGGCTTATGTGAATCTTAAAATGTGATTAGTCAAAGATAAAAATCTTTCTGAATGCAAGGACCATCTTAAGAAGGTATTAAGATACTAGTCATTGGGATATTAGCTGTGATCCCAAGGTAGGTAGTAGCCTTCCCTGGCGGTTCAGTGGTAAAGAATCCACCTGCAATACAAGACACGCAGGTTCAGTCTACAGGTCGGGAAGATCCCCTGGAGGAGGAACTGGCAACCCACCCCAGTGTTCTTGTCTGAGAAATTTTATAGACTGAGGAGCCTGGTGGGCTGCAGTCCATGGGGTTGCAAGAATCCAACATGACTTAGCGACTAAACCACCACCAAGGTAGGTAGGTGTGTGCATGTGTATATACATTTTATACAATAACATGTTCCCTAATGGGCTTCCCTGGTGGCTCAGCTGGTAAAGAATCCATCTACAATGCAGTACCAGGTTTGATTCCCAGGTCGGGAAGGTCCCCTGGAGGAGGGCAGGGCAACCCACTCCAGTATTCTTGGGCTTCCCTGGTGGCTCAGACAGTAAAAGAATCTGCCTGAAATGTGGGAGACCTGGATTCAATCCGTGGGTTGGGAAGATCCCTTGGAGGAGGGCATGGCAACCCACTCCAGTATTCTTGCCTGGAGAATCCCATGGACAGAGGAGCCTGGCCGGCTGCAGTCCATGGGGTCACAAAGAGTCGGACAGGACTAAGCGACAAAGCACAGCACATGTTCCTTAATATTACTGTTCTTTCATCTATTTGCTTGTGTTCACAAAGTTGCCTTAGCTGATAAGAACTCTGTGTCCAGGAGCAACCTGGACACAGAGAAGCATCCATTCATCAAATAAGTAAAGATTTAGATTCACATTATGGATGCTTTCATTGCCTAGGTGCCAAGGATGTTGCCAGCCTGAAGGATGCAAACTCCCATAGCAAACCTTGGCCAACCCTTCCTGCATTGGCTGCAAGATTCTACTTTGGGCCAGGAAGCATTTTCTGTTTCCCCACAGCAACTAGTTGGCAAAGACTTTGCTCACACACACAGATTTTCCCTCTCCGGTCCCGTGGCCAGGAGCTTTTTTGGGGCGCTCCAAGCAAAACCTCTCCTCGCCGGCTTCCTCGTCTCCAGAATGCACATCTATGTGCTCTGCACACATATGTATCTTGGCAGGAGAGAGACTTCCTTTAGGATTTCCTTTGAGGGTGCATTTAAAGCACTGGCTTTGGGCCAAGCCCAAATGACCTGTGGACGGAGGCATCTGCAGGCAGCCTGTGTGTTGCTTTCACCTAGCATGAAATGCGATCGAGCATCTTTGGGTCTGGGGAAAGGAAGGTTAGGTGGGGAGCTGAGGAATGTCTTCATTTCCTTTCCTGTCCTGAAGCCCCTCTATAGCGTGGGCTTTGTCAGCTCCAGGCAGACTCCCATCTCCAGTGGGAGGCCAGCCTGCTTTGATTTCGCTTCGTTTGGGATCTAACTCAACCTTGTTATATGCCAAATACCCTCCAGGCTGTCCTACTTTTCTGGATCTTGTCCTGAGTCAGAGCTCCCTGTAGCTTCATCTTTCTGTCCTTTAGGAGAAAAGTGCCCCTGCCATCACCTCAGCCCTTCCCAGAGAAAGGACTCCAGGCTGTTGTTGCAAACACCAGGCACACGCATTTGGTGATTTTAAGTGAAGATTATGAAAATGTGAATTACCGTGACAAAGTTATACCAGCCAGGTTTGAAAATAAATGGAGCATGTTCTGAGTTTGATTGAAAGAGAAAAAAAAAAAAAAAAGATTCAAAAATCATTCGAATATTGGGCAGGGGAAAAAAAAAATCCTTTCTCTGACTCTGCCTAGATTTTTTTTTCTTGTTTTTTTTCTTTTCTCTCAGTCCAAATGCAGCTTATTTTTGCTTCCAGTGGGTCCATAAGTCTGAGAACTAACAAAGGTGAAAGTAGGTTTTGAGAAACCAAAAATATTCCAAACTGTACAGGCTCCAGAAGAAACTGTGGTGCACTGGAATTTTGTGGGCTCAAAGAATCCGCCTGCCAATGCAGGAGATGCCAAGAGACATGAGTTCAATCCCTGGGTCAGGAAGATCCCCTGGAGTAGGGAATGGCCACCCACTCCAGTATTTTTACCTGGAAAATTCCATGGACAGAGGAGCCTGGTGGGCTACAGTCTATGGGGTCACAAAGAGTCAGACCCGACTGAGCAACTGAGCATTAGAGTCAGACTGAGGATGAGGTTCCGTTTTGAAATTTTTCTCCTTTAACTCTCTTTATTTCTTTCAGTTTGCCAGGAAATACAGCTGTGGCATCATGATCTACTAAAGCAGATTGCCCCACACTCTCTTAGCTGCTGTTATAGGCACTGTTGTTTTTTAGTCGCTAAGTCATGTCTGACCCTCTGCAACCCCATGGACTGCAGCATGCCAGGTTTCCCTATCCCTCGCTATCTCCTGGCCCTGTATAGGCACTGTATTTACTTTTTTGAAAAATGAGATATAGTTGATGTACAATGTTATATCAGTTACAGGTGAACAACATGGTGACTCATAATTTTTAAAGGTTATACTCCACTCAAAGTTATTGTAAAATATTGACAATATTCCCTGTGTTGTACAACATACCCTTGGAGCTTATTTATTTTACACATAATAGTTTGTGCCTCTATTTCCCTCTAATTCCCTTCCCCCTATCCTGCTCCTCCCCCTTCCCTTTCCACACTGGTAGCCACTAATTTGTTCTCTTTATCTGTTACTGTTCCCTTGTTATATTTGCTAGTTTGTCTTATTTTTTAGATTCTGCATGTGAGTGATATCACACAGTGTTTGTCTTTCTTTGTCTGAATTATTTCATCTAGCATAATACTCTCCGAGTCCATTCATGTTGCCACAAATGGCAAATTTCCATTCTTTTTATGGCTGAGTAGTATTCCTACATATACATATATGTATATATACAAACACACATATACACCACATCTTCTTGATCCTTTCATCTGTTGATGGACACTTAGGTTGCTTCCATAACTTGGCAATTGCAAGTAATGCTGATATGAATATTGGGGTACACGTATCTTTTCAAGTCAGTGGGGTTTTTTGTTGGTTTTTTTCCTCCAGATAAATAAGGGTTAGATTCTTGATCAGTCAAACAATAACCATGCACCTGGAGCAGTTCCCTTGATCTCTTTAGGCCTTAGTTTCCCTGTTAGTAAAAGAAGAACAACAACTCAGAGGGTCACAATGAGTATTAAGTGAAATTCCGTGGTTCCATGGCATATTGTTCACAAAATAGTGTCTTTAAAACATGCAAATTGGTTAAAAGTGAAGCCTTTGGAGTTCAACTTCCATCTTTGAAACTCACTGGCAATGTAACCTTGGGCAAGTTATTCAACCTTTCTAAACCCCAGATTTTTCCAATATATTCAAAAGGAATTTAAAATTTATCTCACTGCATATGGCAAATTCTAACTACTCGAAAAGTCATAATTTTAGAAAACATTATTTTAAACCACTTTCAGATTTGTAAAGATAATTATAACATTTTTCTATTAACGTGTATATATCTCTATCTCAAAATATTTGCTTTACTGGTTTATGGGGAATTTGCTTAAAAACTATGTTTAGTTATCC